>OX326964.1:30148261-32548261 GCA_946800305.1 Medicago arabica | reverse complement strand
TATTCATTACCCCTGTCACTTCTAAAACGCTTGATTCTAATATTGAATTGATTTTCAATTTCTTTTACATACTGTTTAAACATTTCAAGCGCTTCATTTTTATTTCGCATTAAATACACATGTGTGTAATCGGAGCAGTCATCTATAAAAGTGATGAAATATCTTTTTCCATTTCTTGTCAAGTTACCGTCTAATTCGCATAAATCAGAATGAATTAATTCAAAAGGTTCAGTTATTCTGGTTACTGATTTATGAGAACTTTTAGTTATTTTCGCTTGACTGCAATATTGACATTTTCCAAAATCGTTTAAAGATACTTTAGGTATTAAACCTAAACCACTCATATTTGAAATAATTCTTTTATTAACGTGACAGAGTCTAGAATGCCAAATATTAAAATCACACAACATATATGCAGAAGGAGAAATTTTATTAATATCAATGTTTAACTTAAACATGCCATCAGTGGCGTACCCTTTCCCAACAAAAATACCATTCTTAGTGATGGTGTACAAATCAGCCCCAATGCTTTGGACAAACCCAGCCTTATTCAAAAGAAAACCTGAAACTAAGTTCTTCCTAATCTTAGGAGTGTGCAACACATCCTTCAGTATCAGAGTCTTTCCAAAGATGAATTTCAGCTCTATATCTCCGATTCCAGCAACATCAGTGGAGTGAGAGTCTCCCAGCAACACCTTCTGATCATCACAAACAATATATGTTTTAAACATATCTCTGTCATAGCAGACATGGCGAGAAGCACCAGTGTCCACCCACCAGCCATCAGAACCTGCAATCATGTTAATCTCAGTAATCATAGCCACGTAGGGCCCATCAGGTGCAGCAGCAGCAATAGCCAAGTTAGCCTGTGCAGGTCGGTTGTTTCTGTTTCTACACTTGCGTGCCATATGACCTACCATCCCACAGTTGTAACAATTGAAAGGAGGGGCATCGTCATTCTTAGGTGGCTGATGAATCTGGGGTCTTGGATTGTTCCCAGTCTTATTCCTATTGGAATTCTTATTCATAGGGCGGTTCTGATTCTTAAATTGTTTGCCAGTAGGCTTCAGAACAACACCTACAAATTTCTTTTTAGTGTTGTTGTTAGAAACGGCATACACTTCTTCATTCTGGTCCTGCTTTCTCGCTTCTTCTTCAATACGAAGGCGAGTAATCAGACTTTCAAGAGAGAACTCCTTAGTTTTGTGTCTAAGTTGACTCTTGAAGTCCTTCCAAGCAGGAGGCAGCTTATCAATAATCACAGCAATTTGAAATTGTTCGGGGAGTTGCATCCCTTCAGCTATGATCTCGTGAGCAATTTGTTGCAGCTCATGTGATTGTGCCTCGACGGGCTTATCATCACTCATTTTGAAATTCAGATAGCGGCTCACCGCATATTTCTTAACACCATCCTCTTCGGTGTCATATTTTTTCTGTAGTGCCTCCCATAATTGTTTGGCAGTATCACAGAGTCTATAGTAATCATACAGAGGGTCTGTGAGTCGATTAAGAATGCAATTCTTACAGAGGTAGTCAGTTTCTTTCCACAGAGCAATGTCTATGGACAGCTGTTTATCAGTTACAGCTTTCTCAGCAGAAGAAGCAGGGTCAACTGTTTTATCCTTGTCATTCGCTCCAGCAGGAGTCGAACTCGTAGGTGCCAATGGCAGGGGTTCGTTCAAAACGTAGGCAACCTTTTTAGTGGTTAGGAAAAACAACATTTTTTGTTGCCAACGTTTGAAGTGGCTGCGTGAGAACAGAAACGGTTTATTAAAATCATCAGCAGCAGTAATTTTTTCAGAACTCATCGTATCGTATTTGAAACGTCTTAAAATTGTTGTTTTGAAAATTACGACAGAGCTTTGAAACGATTACTGGGGCGAGTCACGACCAGGTCGCTTTCTTTAAGACGTTTCACGGCACTACCTGAAATGTGCAAGGTAGACTATCAACCGTGCGTCTCCAGGATAAAACAGCCCAGATTCTTTTTCTGTACGATTAAAGGCTGCACTGCCCAGAATCGGTCGAGAATAACACCTCTGAGAATATGGTTTAGAAAAACCACTCGAGAAAACAAAGGAGGAAAAGAACGATTCGTCAACACAAATCGCGGGAGATGAGAAGGGGAGAAAACCAGAGAAGAGCGTTTGATTCTCGGTTTTGGTGTGAAGAATGAGGATCCCGAGCTCTCTATTTATAGAGGGGATTCGACCTCGCCGACCCGGTTCACGACCCGCTCGCGCAAGCCCACGCTCCAGTAACGGTAACCCACGAGGCGGAAACGTGCGGAAGCGTGGATGCGCGTGCTGGACTCGGTCTTTGCTTGCAGGATTCTCGGAGCAAAAAAAAAAAGAAAAATAATATTTATTTTCTGAGCACCAAAAAAATATTCTTTTACGGCCCAGGCCCAAGCCCAAGCCCGGTCGGCGGCGTCGCGCGTGTTATAATTTTTTTGGCATTAGCTCACTCCGTTCACAAAAGTGTGTACCCCAAGGGCACACCCTTGAAGGTGATATCCCACATATATAAACACTACTAGAGTGTGTGATCTACCCAATGTGGGACATAGAATTTTCAATTCACACTTAACACTAGTTTCTCCACTTGTGTTTACATTTCAAACTTCACAAACTCACTAGTAAACTCACTAGTGTTCCAACAGAATAGACATTGTTGGTTATACAAGGCAAGACCATAAGAATTTCCTCCGAACTAAAAGGAATCATTCATTGAGGTATGGTGAAGTAGGTGCATTATTGATGTATTTCAAAGGAAAAAATGAAAATCCTTCTTTCTTTTATGACTTTCAAATGGATGTTGAAGAGCAAATAACAAATATCTTTTGGGCGGATGCACAAATGATAAACGATTATGGATATTTTGGTGATGTCATCACTTTTGATACAACATACAAGACAAATAAGGATTATCGTTCATTGAGAGTATTTGTTGGACTGAATAACTTCAGACAAACAGTTGTTTTTGGGGAAACATTGTTGTACGATGAAACAATTCCTTCCTTTCAATGGTTATTTGAAATTTTTCTCAAAGAAATGGGTGGAGAAAAGCCAAAAACAATTTTAACAGATCAAGATGCAGCAATGGCTAAGGCTATTTCTATAGTTATGCCTCAAACATTTCATGGACTATGCACTTGGCATATAAGAGAAAATGCCCTAAGGCATGCATTGATCTACATGAAGAAGAAGAAGAATTTTTGAACGCATGGAATGCTTTACTTCTTGAGCATAATGTTTCTGATGATTCGTGGCTGCATTCAATTTTTCGAGTGAAGGAAAAATGGGCATGGGCTTATGTTCGAAAAACTTTCACTGCAGGTATGAGATCTACTCAATTAAGTGAGAGCTTCAATGCTGCTTTGAAAAATCATTTGAAGTCAGATTTAAATTTGGTCCAATTTTTCACACACTTTGAAAGAGTTGTGAATGGAAAACGAAACAATGAGTTAGAAGCCGATTATGAGTCAACATAAACTTCCTAAGTTGAAAATTAAGAAGGCACGTATGCTTGTTCAAGCCGAAAACATCTACACTCCAAAAATATTTGAGGAGTTCCAAGAAGAATATGAAGAATTTCCAGGCACTTGCATAAAGAATTGAATGACGGGTTGTATATTGTTATAAATGATGATGACAATAAGGAGAGGAAAGTAATATGAGGAAAGTAATAGGGATTTTTAATCCTGATGCCTGCAGTTCCTACTGGCTTTGATGTGTTTAGATGTGTTTTAGTTAATTTTGGGGTCTAGTTTGGCCTCCTTTAGTGCTTGTATTTGTAGCTCTCCCATTTACTTCTTGTTACTGGGATTTACTTGTTAAATAAATATGTTACTTATACTTCAATTATGCAGGAAAAATCTTCAGTAACAGATGATGGTGCACATCCCCTTCATTCAAGTCCAACTTTTACTCAATTGTTGAGTGTAAGCAATTAATTCATTCATTTGCACAATAGATTTTATATATGATCTTTTATAGAAGTTTATTTAACCTTCCTGATCGTATGCAGCAACAACTGGACTACAATTCAACTTCTCTATCTTCAGATTATGTAGTTTTGGATGGAAGCGATACTCGAGGTGGAAGCCACGTTGACACGTTGGGGATACACAACAAATTTTGGTGACTCATGAAATGGAAGACCTTAGAGTCTTTTTATTGCGTTAACGTTTAAAAATTATGAATTTTTTTTATGAAATTTTGATTTTGATTAAAATTAAAAATATAAATGTTAACCATAATTATCTATTTCAATGACATCAACACTGAAACAAAAATTATAATCTAAATTTTTCTTTTAATGACACTAACAACAATTTTTATTATATAAAAAGTTGTTTAAGGGTATAATTGGAAAAATGAAAAAGTAAGTATAAATATACTCATCTAGTTTGTTACACTTTTTAAGTGATAAAGACAAAAAACCAAACATATACATATATATATATATATATATATATATATATATATATATTCATATCGTATTTGTTATATTTGTTTTAATATTTAAATTTATTCTTATCTATTTGTTACATGTGTTATTTATATTGAAAATTGAGGGTATTATTGGATGAAAAAATCCAACCCAAAAATAATGAAAGGGGTAGTTTTCTTTATATATAGTATAGATAAAATTCACATGAGTCTCATCAAATAATATCAGTCACATATAAATTTGATTGGACTCATGTAAGTTTTAAACAATCAAAGGCAATGTTTTTTTCCCGGTAAACTAGGAGAAATGACAAACATCAAGGAGAAGCAACGACATCCCAACTAGGTTGGCACCCTGATGAACCCCATTGCTCTACCGTTAATCTCAAAATTTTATTAAAAAAAGTGAAAAAGATACAAGAGAGGGGGGGGGGGGGGGGGGGGGGGGGGGGGCTGGGCTAAAACCCTAAAAAGAAAAAGAAAAAACGGAAACAGAAAGTAAACAACCGTCTAAGGAAACCTATAACGAGGCATATCACAACAGTCTGAATAAAACTCTTCTTGTAAGTCAGGAGGTAAAACCGACAACCACATCGCCTCATGAACCGAGTGACCCATATTAGCCAATTTATCAGCACAACAATTACCTTTACGAAAAATATGAGAGAAAATAATCTGAATTCCAGGAGAACAAGCATTATGCCAACAATTTCGAAGCAAAACCGGCACCAACGGCGTGTTTTTGAAAACTAAGAGAGTTCTAGTAGAGTCACTCTTTAACCAAATGTTCGTCCATCCATTCTAGGCAGCATACTTTATTGCCAAAATAAAACCATGAACTTCCGCAGTAAAAACAGAAGAAGTTCCCAAATTACAGGTAAAGGCACCAAGAAAAGTATCTAAATGATCATGAAACAAGCCTCTGTAGACGTCGTGATTGCCAATAATAAAGCCATCAGTGTTAACCTTTATCCAGGGAGCAGAGGGTGCCTTCCAACACATCTAAACCACTCTCCAAACACATTACACTACTTTACAATACACATCGTTTATTACACTATTTTTTAACAATACACATTTTAACCAATTTGGTGGTATAAATATACTCCATCCATACCACTCAATTTGGTGATATAAATAGACCCCATTCCGTGTAGCCTGACATTTTACACTTAAAGTAAATACTAAAAGCTTTATCAAAAAAGCTAAAGTTGTTTGGTAAACTATTTTAATTTTTAACCAACATAAAATATATTTGTAGTTGTTTGATACAATAATCTTTTCAAATCCCATATTAATCTATTAATAAACTATATATGAATTAAATATACTTTTCAATTTTTTTTTTCTCTTTTAATTAAATACATGAACAAAATCAATCACTATATTTTTTTTTTTGAAAGATTCACTATATTATTAAGGCTAAACTACACTTTTAGTCCCCTAAGTTTACCAATGTTGCGATTTTGGCCTCCTAATAAAAAAAATGAAAATTTTGATCCTTAAGGTTTAGTCCCTTTGCAATAGTTGACCTTCTGATAGACCGAGTCAACTCCTAAGTGGCATGCCACGTGTTTAATTATTAAATAAAAAAAATAAAAAAATCTACATAATCATTTTTTAAATTAAATAAATTAAAAAAAAAAAAAAACAAAAAAAAAAGTGAGTTCATCTTCAACCCAACACCCACAAATTTCATCCAAACCCAACCACAATCTTCAATCTCTCCAACTGCTTCAATCTTCAACTGCTTGAAAATCTTCCAATTACAACAAGCAGCAACAGATTTAATAGTAATGTCTTTCTCACTGAGATCCCTATATAGATTTTTTTTTTTAATTTAGTAATTACACACGTGACATACCACTTAGGCGTTGACTTGGTAAAAATTGATCAAAAGGTCACTATTGCAAATGGACTAAATCTTAGGGAATCAAAATTTGCATTTTTTCATTAGGGACCAAAATCGCAACATTGATAAACTTAGGACGTCAAAACTGTAGTTTAGCCTATTATTAATTAGTTAGCTTGTGATATATTTTTATTATTATTTTGAAAACCCAGTTATCCAATCTAATGAAAGATTAGTTAAAGGGGGGTTCAATTCCACCGTCCATTTGCAATGGGTCATTTAAAGTACAAAGTAGTTTATAAAATAGACGACACTAGAGAAAATCGAACTTGAAATCATAAGGGTGTGTCTGGATTGAGGGTTTAGGAAGGTAATGGAGGGGAGGACTCACTTTTATTTTTTAAATTACAAACAATGTAAAATATTTTTTTAAAAATAAATTAAGTTTTTTTGACGTATTATATGATCATTTATCATGTTTTTAATTGTATTTTTTAAACGTTATTTTATAAAGTCCATAATTTAAAAAAGAAAAGTAAGCCATTCACTCCATTTCCCTCTTAAACCCTCCTTCCAAAAACACTCTAAAAGTAACGCACTCCAAAATCTCAAGTCGACAAAATCATATTTAATTAATAACAATAATCATTATTATTATAATTATCATCATTATTATTTATATTCCAAACTAAATAAAAAATTATTCCAAACTAAATGAAATATATTTTATTGAGTGTACATATTTTTTTTCGTACAACTGAAGAAGAAAAAAACAAAAACAAAGAAAGAAAAAAGTATCTAGAAAAGAAGGTCTCACTAGCATCAGCTACTAAGAGCAGATTGATTCTAGCGGGGGGGTTTGATGGACCAAAAAGACTTATGATTGCCTGTATAAAATTTAGCCAAATTATCTGCACACGCATTTTCCTCCTTTAGAGTATGCAAAACACGAACTTGTCAATCCTTTGATAGGAGTTTCTGGATATTCCGAATAATCGGAGCATAAGGGTGTCAATCATTAACCATCACAAAGATTAAATTAATGGCTATTTTCGAATTTGTATTGAGTGTACATATGAAATAATTATTAATTTTTTTAAAAGAAAAAATATAAAAAAATTATCAGATAAAAATGTTTGTATTACATATCATTAAATAAACAATTCATGTATCTAACGACTAAATTAAGCTGGTTAAAAGCTATAACATTATATAAAAATACAAAAATGACGTATATTTTATTTTTTAATCATGCAATTTATTGAAACGACGAACTCGGTCAATGATTGTCGTTCAAATAAAAAATAGTTTTTGTTCACAAAATAAATAAATAAATAGTTTCTATTCAAAAATATTGTTGTTGCCTTGCCAATAAAAAAATAGGGTTAAATATGTTTTTGGTCTTTATAAATATGTCAACTTTTCGTTTTAGTCCCTCTAAAAAATTTCTTTAACTTTTAGTCATTCAAAAAAATTTCTTCTTCATTTTTAATCATCTTTTAAAGTAAACTCACATGTAGAATTTATATATTTGAATAAAATTTTGCAAATTTTGTTTTATATATATTTTTTAAAACCCGGTATTAGATTCAAGGATCAACTAATCAGAAGGGACCAATCCCACCGTCCACTTGTGAGGGGCACGTTTAAAGCCATATCAAAGCTATGTATGGATTTGCCCACCGAAATTGGCACCAAAGGGAATCAAACCTGAGAGTTTGAGAGGAGCACACTCCAAGATCCCAAACAACCAGTAATGCAATTTTTTTATATATTATTACAAGACTCTTTCCAAAAAAAAATAATAGAATTTTTAGCAAAACATAAATTAAACATGAATTTATATATTTTTGGCAGTTAAAAATTCAAATTTGATTTACGTTTTGTTAAAAGATTTTGATTTTTTTTGAGTGATTTTTACAATATTTTACAAATTTTTGCACAATTTAATTAAAAAAAAAATACAAAAATTGACTTAAAAATAGTGATTGAAAATTTTTTAGGCACTAAAAAATGAAGGAAAAATTTAGAGGGACTAAAATAAAAAATGCATAACATATGCAAGGATCGGGGTTCGAACCACATGCACCTCACTTATTCACCTTAAGCCACTAGACTATTGAAAAAAAAGTGTCAAAATAGATTATGTAAATAATGCACATGGTCTTATAGGTGACATGGTTAAACTCTAACATACAAGACTGGAGGAAGTATGTGTTAAAAAGCTAGATCCCAACCCCTATCTACGAACAATCAACCATTGAAATTTAAGTAAATGCATAGTTTAATTTTCCAATTAATTACAGGCGGCTTATTACTATTTCCTCTAATCCCTAGAAAAACAACCAATATACAAATCACAAATGTTTGTTCCAACTCAATAGTTAGAAGTCTTGAGTTTAAATTCTAGAAATGTATCAACGTTAAAAACTCTTGAGAAAGAGTGTCATCGTCTTATATAAAGCCTTCGATAAATTAATTTACAGTGCTAAACAAAAATGTGTTTATATAAATAAATAAATACCAAAATTCCAAAGTAGGACAATGAATAAATTTACATTTGATAAGGAAAACATGCAGTTTTGCATCTCTCCTAGCGTTTTCTATATTAAATTGGATCCTTACTATGCTACCTTAAAAAATGTTACAAATTTGTATTTGCAAAAAAGTGGCACTGACCTTGAGCTTCACCCAAAATATTCTTGTATACAAATTAACATGGTGACAGACAGTAACCTCTACCAAAATATTGGAGACCTATATTCCTTATTATTCCCACAACATTTGGTCAGCCATCCTTTTCCATGGGGTTAGGTTTATTTCTAGAATAAATTGCCAACACAGATTAGATGCAAAAGGTGGCCTTAAAAGTCAGAAATATAAGAGGGTTTATCAAGTCCATCCACAAACTATGATATAACGAGCGTTGAAGCTATGAGACAACAGGTAGCTGCCTTTGTTGCTTCGGCATCATAACAACCGGTTGCAGCCCACCTTGCTGACATAACTTCACTGGATCTTTGAATACAGCAACCCGCGCATTGTTATCTCCTGTTATTGCAACAAATGCAATGCTAAAAGATTTGCCTTTCTCAATTGCATACTGCCACTCTCTCATTGAGATGTGGAACCAGTTTTTTATTGGAGACCTGAAGCATGCCGCCGAACTTGAGGGAGCTTCAACTCGAAATTCATCCATATACTCACCTAAACCAACAGGATCAAATTCAAAATGATCAAAACTGGTAGGCTCAAAATCACGGCATGGTTGATTTTTAAAGTTTCCTTCTTCATTCGACACTAATGACACCGAACTTGCTAGTGGATCATCCTTGACATTCCAGTCAACAGAAACTGGTCCTGGTTCATAACAAATCTTTCAGGGTTTTCTGTTTTGAATCTATAATAAAAATTTCTTGGTTAGTGAATTTATGTAATTTTAAAAGGAGAAATAAAAAGTACAGATAATGTACCCAATTCATAATGTCGCGACGTGCAAGTGGTTAAATCCGGAGGCTACCAAGGGTGTGAACCGTGGAAAAGAGCAGGTTCCTGAGACGAGTAACAAATCCAGCAAGCAACCCTATGTTGCAAAAGGCGCTTCTACCTCCAGTACTCAACACTACGTGCCAGTCGTTCCCCCACAAGCACCTGTCACAAGTGTTGAGAATGAGACTCAGACCTTGGCTCCCCAAAGAGATGTCGCAGCAGGTACCTATATGTTGTCTTTGCAAGATGTCTCAGATGTGATTCCGTAAGGTATTTTGCCTCAGTCAGCCATACCCGTGTTGGAATTGGCAGCAACAGTAGCGCAAGATGACGTGCAAAACTCTTTGGAGGAAACAACTCTTCCGGAAACTAGAAACGTTGATGTTCAGATGAGTCTGACAGTTTCTGTTATGCCTGTTTTTCTAGTTGAGCACGTTGACGTGCAGGAAGACGTGGATGATAGTGTGTTGCCCCATCGTGGTGATGAGAGCTCGGGCTCAGCCTCTTTGTTCAAGGATCCTCTAGACTTAGCACCGCTTCAGCTGCCTGTTCAAAGTGAAACATGTGATGTTGCAGTCCCTGCTGCCAGTTATGCCCTACAATATACTTCTCCAGTAGATGCAACAACGATTGGGAATGCCTCAACGGATGAAAATCTAGGTGACAGCACTTCAGGTCACATTATTATCTCTCCGGAGAAACATAGCAATTCTAGAGTTCAGCATGACTTGGAACTTTGGGAACGCATTAAAGCTTATGATAGGAGGGTGGCAGAAGAAGCAAACTTTACCCCCCGTTAATACGAGAAAACAAAATCAAAATCTTAAGTAGCAACTTCTCGACAGGAAGCAGCAAGACAAAACCTGCACCAAAGGGGTACCTCCAACACTGCAATGAATGGAATGTCCGAGGGATCGGTTTGGATAACGTCTTTACCTCCCCAGCTGCGGTTTGATTTCTTCAGAGATAGAGGTGGTTTTCCCAATTACAGACTTACATAGTCTGTTGTTTTCTCTTTTTTCATTTTCTTTCCTTTCCTTTCTTTGCTTTGAGGGTTTCGGCCTAGTCCCCCTCTTGTACAATTTTCCCCTTTTTTATAATAATTTTTTTTGAGTTAGGAGGAAAACGATGGAGGTTCTCCGGGGTGCCAACTTAGTTAGAATGTCGGTGTTTCTTCTTGATTCATGTCCTATCTTTTGGTTTAAAAAAAAAAATGTACCCAATTCAAATATAGCTACAAATGTGTTGCACTTTTTTAGAAAGCCCATATAATCAGTGTACGTGTGTGTGTAGCCAATATAAACCCACTAATAGCTTCCATCTAACAACTTAAGATTTGACAAGAGTTAATCTTTGAGAAATTTTTAGAAAAAAGTGAATAATAAGTATTGAACATTGGATGATTAGAGCAAGCATAAAGGACACTTCAAAGCGATGGCAGTGTCTCTGTACATACATATATTTATGATAAACAATCTTCGGATACCATGTAATACTCCTCCCTCAAATCACTATGCTTTTAATTTTTATAACAATGCAGATGAAACCAAGAAAAAATAGACGAACCGAAGTTATTTTTTGTCTTTTCTCTTTGCCGTTTATTTTTGCTTTTGAGGGTATAGGCCTAGTTCCCACTCTTTTGTACATACTTTCCTTCTTTTTTTAATAAAATTACGTATTGAAAAGGTGGTAGAGGATGGGTGTTTCTATTGGGTGCCAACCTAGTTGGGATCCTTCAGACTCGCCCGGATACCCAACCTTTCTCTTGACCTATTAAAGAAAAGTTTTTTATTCTATCTAAAAGTGTGGTTACTCAAACAATCAAAGCCATTCAGTTTGTACATAAAAGCCTAAGAAGTACACACCTGGTCTTGAATGAAGTATTTGATGTTAAGAATATCCAAAATGTCATCAAGAGTAACTCTAGTTCTTTAACCCAATATCATTTACCAATCAAGACCCACCACCGTTATTTCCTTTTTTGATAGACAACAATGTAAACCAAGGGCCACACGCAAAACACCATAAATAAATTTTCTCAAATCATCAATCAAATTCTATATTAAGTTGACATCCTTAAGACGAATAATGTGCCTTATATTACGAACACTAAATATAGCAGGACAATCAACCTAAGCATACGACACAAAATCAAAAATAAAAATTCTAGAATGATTTTGACAATTTTTTTATAGTGTCTGACATTTTAGTGATAATTGTATTATTATTTTATCACTTATGAACTGATACATTTTTAAAGATTTATAATAAATCAACATTTCTGAATCCGTTCCTTGTGCATAAATCAACATTTCTGAATCTGTTCCTTGTGCTTTAGATCATTCTTCTCCTTTAAATATATACAAGGAAAAGCCAAAAAAAAAAACGTAAGAGATCTTTAAAAGGGCGATTATCGATTAAAATTTACGTACATCATGGATTATTTTTTGAGTAAAAGTTAATTGTATTGCACATAAATTTTTTGTGATCCATTCTCAAATCAAGTCACTTTGATAACTGCAAGAACAATAATAAAAATATGTAGTTGATCCTGCTGGAAAAATTGTGTAGCTAACTTGTAAATAACATGTACGGAAACAATTATATTATTTCTTTCTTTTTCTCTAGTCTTTTTCCATCACTTGATACAACCAAATTTCCTAAAAGGAGTGGGAGAAAATCAATGTTGTCTTGTACATTACATTTCACTGGTTTTTTGTTCTTTATATTGACTTCCACCCACCAGCTATTTATTTGTCTTTGACTTGTTGTTGAACTACCAAAACACCAGCTCTGCTCCCAAGATCCGGTGAAGCAAGCAAATCACCAATGACACCTAACTCTGAAAATTCAGTCCATTTCATTAGTCCTTCTATCAGAGGCAAATCTGAGTCATGTGTTCTCCCAACAATAAAAAAGTCATGTTCATTCGCTATATCACGAAGAATAGTTGATGTTCCTGGACTATCATTTACTATCAATTTTTTATAACAAACATTTTCCGAGCCATATTGTGGTAGTTTCTTTACTTCTTTAAGTGCCTCGTTATCAAGAAGATACTCCAAGTTTGGCATGTTATCCTCAGATGTAAGGTGGTACACAACCAAGTTGATACCTGGGTTCCTTATCGCTCTTTTAGCTAAGCACAAAGCTTCTCTGTCGTCTCTTCCACCAATATAAATCATGGCTAGCTTAATGGATGAATTGTTTTTTAAGGAAGATCGACTCACGAGGATTCCTATTGAGCATGGAGCTATTTCTAGTACCTTGCAGTTTAAGGACCTTATGTTCTTGTCATCAGATTCAATGCCACCATCAATAGTCCATCTTCTATGGAATGGAAGAATTATGATGGATGCAACTTTGTCCAATGCAAGTTGGCAAATATCTTCTTGCATAAGGGTGGGTGGAGATATGGCAGTGTAAGTGTGTGCGGTTACTCCACCATAGTTGTCATGTTCATAGAGATCTAAAGCAAGAATGACATCATCTGAGTAAGACTTGTGAGAACCCGAAACCATTTTATGAAGACGATGAGAGATGAAAATTGGGGATGACATTCCAACTAGCTCAATCAGATGCAATGCATCCACAATGATAGGTTTTTCTGTTGTTGGAGAAAAAACGTCAAGGGCGTCTGTTATAGCTGATATGTTGTATTGTTTGTGAATGCAAGCAAGTAGTCTCAGTTCTGCGTCGGGTTTTAAACTCGTGATGTTCCTTTTCTGGTAGCCGGCATATTTTCTTGATGGATCATACAATATCTTCACTGACCATTTTACTATGCAAGCTACAACCATTATGCTGATTACATTCACCTCATAAACTTGGCCATGAAATAACTGCATCCCATGCATATATACAAATGAAATTTTTAAAGATAATCATAGTTATTATAGATTAGTAGTTTAAGCACAAAGGATTATAGTTTTATAGTTTGTTTGGATTAACTTATTTGAGTTTATGTACTTGCATAAACACTTATGAGAATGCTTGAGATGGGTTATTAAAACGGTTTATGACATGTTCTTAAACTATTTTCAGCTTATTTTCGTAGGCTCACCATGATAACTTATGAAAACAACTTATAGTTTATATGAACACTGTTTGGCTTTATTTTATCTTTTGTTACTGAAATAGCTTACACATAAGAACTTATATGATAAATGATTATGCAATAAATGCTTAGTTAAGTTGTTTAACGAACCTTATTGAAACGAAATTAAGGGGTAAGTAATTATTGTAGTACCTTGTCATCATATGAAAATGAAAGTTTTGCAACATCCACATCTCCTTTGAAATTCAAAATGAGGGCAAGAGTCAAGGCATCTTTCAAGGGGATTTTGCAAATGAGGGAAGGTATAAGGTATGCGATTACTTTGACAATGTGTATAAAGCAAATGAAGCCACCAAAACCAACAAATGCATTTAATGTATATGGCAAAGACAAATCTGCCTTCATCACACAACAAGTCATAAATATTGGTAGAAACAAACTTGTCCCAAAGAATTGAAGCTTCTTAACCAATGCAGATCCTAATGGAGGTCCTTCTGGCACAGCCAACCCCAAAACATATGCACCTAGTGCAAACTCTTGGTTTATGTAATTTGCAATCCAACCTAAACCTAATACCATTACAATGATACCATAAATGTAGCTATCATCCACATCCCTTCCTTCTTTAGTATGTTTGATGATCCAAAACATTAATTGTCTAAAAATCAATGGAACAACGATGAAAAAAGCAAGCAATGACATCCCATAGGTTATCTTCATGTTTAAGTCATTATATTGTAGGACTTTACTAATACATTGAAGAGACAGTCCAAAGATGGAAGTCACCATTGCTGATGATAATGCCAATCTTCCGAGTTCGGAGTTAAGGATTTTAAGTTCGTTGAGGAGCGCAACAATCACCGCGAATGAAATTGTGGTATGTACTACCGCTACCTTAAACAGATCTCCAGCCAATTCTACATTAGTCATATTTTCGAAACGAAAATCTAATTTTTCTAACACCCATAATTGAGGCACAAGACTAAACAGTATAGGCAAGACAAATCCCATGATTGAAATGGTCCAAACCTTGTGTCCTGTTCTGGTTACCATGCTCAAATCCATTTCCACACCAGTAATAAAGATGTGAAGTACATAACCAATTAATGATATTGTTGCAAGTATGTCTTGACTTCCATATGGAAACAACAACTTCTTGTATTTGTCAAATTCCGCATGATGAATTGAAGGGCCAAGAATTAGGCCAGCCTACAGATGGATGCAATTTTGTTAGGCATATTACAACCTATATGAATCTATTAAAGACATGCCATTGGTGTATCTTAAGAAAAATTCTTAATTAACAAGAGGAACAACACATGTATACAGAAAAAACATGTAAAAAAATAGCACTTACCATCATTGGTGCAATAAATGCAGGGATATGCAAACGTTTTAAGAAGAAATTGCATATTTGTGTGATAGTAAAAATCACAAGAACCTGCATCTCAAACACAGGAAGTGCAGATTTCATTGGATTCCTTCTACTGCCTAGGCCACTCCATATTCCATCTGAAACAATATTTGGTGGAGCAACAGAACAAACATTGAACGTGGTCGGATTTATTTGTGCAACTGAGACATATAAGCCTGGTTCTCTTGTTATATTACTATTCATTTTCCTTCACACACTAAGTTCTCAAAAATATTTATATATGAGAATTCAAATTCAAAGATATAGGAAGGAAATGATTCAATAGCCGTATAAGTATACTAATGATTTGAGTTTCTTATCTTATATACTTAAATGTTGTTACGAGTCAAATACAAAAATAACTAAACAATTATATTTTTAGTTTGGCCAAAGTGGTAACAACAACATTCAATCTTATAAATAAACTATGTTTAGACTTTTATAGTTTTATTCTTAAGACAAAACATTTTTATCATAAGTTGAGACTATAACAGTATATATTTATATAAATACACAGTTGTATTCAGATTTCAACTATATACTATAATTAGATGTCTTATTATATTACAATCATAGTTTTATGATTTGAGAAAGATAAAAAAAAATAGACATATTGTGAAATGTCTTTTCGTTTGTGTACTAAAATTAGAGATTTCAGAAATAGCTATTCATGCATGCATGCATGTTTCATGTTGTGAACTAAATCATAGTCATTCAATTCATAGAGAAGAGACCAATCTTTTAAACATTTTCCCCCTCTATATTTTTTATTTGTGTCGTTACCGAGACAAAATTCCACTAATTGTTTTTCTTTTGATTTTTTTTTGGTTACAAGGATAAAGGGTCAAAGCAAGAAAGAAAAAAAAGTTTTTCATTTTATTTTATCATTAGAGTTGAATTGGATATTTAAATTTATTTTAATATTTTACTCGAAACTAATTTTATTTATATTGTTTTGTATGTCTACTTTTAGAAAAATTACCCATATCAGACTGATTCCAGATCAGACTGATTCCATATTATTTTTTTTAAAAAACTACATATTGAATGGTTTAATATAATATTTATTTTTAACGGTCTTTTTTATGATCATAATTGTTCTGGACCAGTCAATGGCTTGGACTTAGTCACTTAGGCCCAATAACAAATCAAGCTCAAATGCTACATTTGGCAAACTAGTCGCAACATACCCCTTCCCCGCGAGAGGGGTACTCGGAACAATAGAGACCTGTTCAACCGTTGACGACACGTGTGCCTTACAACGGCTTTGCATTCACCCACCTCTATAAATAGGAGGCTCCTCGCAGCCTCCAAGGTAGATTCTGTCATACTCTCAAACCCCCCATTATGAACTCTACTTACTTGAGCGTCGGAGTGTATGTAGGTACACACCCCCCCCCCCCCCAATTCGGTCCAACGCTCACTGGAAGTATAAACAACCACCCTGAACCACCGCCGACAACCACCTTCTGGCCAGGTACGATCAGTGGCGCCATCTGTGGAAAATTACAAGCTCTCCCCATTTTTTACATACAAAAAACCAAAGGTTTCACATATAAACCAAGTCTGCCAACGGTGTTGTACCACGCCTCTAAAGCGTCGTCCAACGTCCATACCAAGATGGACGAACAACTTCTCCATCTCCGGCATCAAGCCCTCAAAAAGGAACAACTCCAACGAGTGCTCATGCAGAGATCCCACTTCAAGACCGACACCCATATTTGGCCCTACGTGGCCCGAAGAGATGGTCGACAGTACCACGGATTACCAGATCAACCTTCTACTCCGCACAGTCAAACATCAAATAACGTTGGCCGAGGAGCAAAGCAAGCGGATTTCCGAGCTCGAGCAATCAAAGAAGGAGTTGATCCACGTCCGCGACACTCCTTCCCCACCCCGTATCAGAAGGGGAATGAGTCCCTGCCATTCCAGATCTAGGTCTCCCAGACGCGCCATCAGCGTTAGATCTCCTACCCCGTATCAGAAGGGGAAGGAGTCCCCGCCATTCGAGATCTAGGTCTCCCAGACGCTCCATCAGCATTAGATCTCCTAGCCATGGATGACGGTCACCAAGGAGAATGTAACACCTCATTCTAATTCTATTATTTTAAATGATGTTTGAATATTGGTTATATGATTTTGCATGACTTATTTGATATATAAATGATTTTATGCGAAAATATATGATTCATGTGTGATATATATATATATATATTATGTGTTATTTTATTATATAGTTGTTTTATTATTTAAAATAAAATATGAGAAATAGAAATAAGTAGTAATAATATTTATTTAGAATTAAGGGGGATTAATTGTAATTATGTGGATTAAGTGGGAGTTAAGGGAAAGAAAAAGGGGGTTATGTTTTGGGAGTTAGTAAGGAAAGAGTCAGACAAACATTTTCACGTACAGTAGAGAAAAAGAGAGTTTTTGAGAAAAAGAGGAGAAAAACCAAGAGGGCTAGAAGGAGAGCTAGGAAGGGATCAAATTGCTGTAGGCTTTCAATTGTTGCTGAATTAAGGTAAGGGTGGGATTCCTTTCACTAATAATGTATATAATTCTGAAATTTGATGAATTGTTGTGTTCTTGAGTTAGGGTTAGAAAGTTTATGTTAATTGATAAAATGAGATGAATTGTGTTGTTTGATGCATGTTCCTATGTTGTTTTGATTTCTATATTGTCTATTTGACCTGTAAACATCACTGTAAATCATTTTGGGAGATTAAGGGATGAAAATTTGGGTTTTTGGGTGAAAAATGGTGAGAAATCGTCAAAAAAGGGGCCCAGTTCGCTTAAGCGAGCCCCAAGCGAACTCACAAGCGAAATTGGGGTTTCTCTCGGCGTGATTCTCGCTTAAGCGAGATTTGTCTCGCTTAAGCGAGATGCTCTCTGACAGCATTTCCTGTTTCGCGTTCTTGTGTCTTTTTCACACGTTTCTGTTTTGAATTAGCTTTCGGTGTAAACATGAAAGTTGTAGATAATTGAGTTAGCTTTCTAATGACCTTGGTTTAACGTGTAAACTATTTTTAGATTTTGAGTTATGACGAAAATAGTCCAAGAGGGTATTTAGAAAATTTTAAGAAAACTTAGCATAACTAATTCTGAGTTAGTCCAAAACTTATGGTTGGTTTCCCAACTTCAAACTTAGGTATTAGGGATTTAGTTGAAGTGTTTTATGAGTATTTGGCTTATGTCTTATTGATCACACTTGCTTTGTTTTTGAAGAATGTTTTGGTCTGATATGAATGTAGTTGATTAATGTATATGTGTTATGTTGATGAATTCTGTCGTAAGATTTGTTGTGTCAGATTTTGACTAAGTTGTGGAGTGTGTCATAAATGATTACGCACATATGTTGTTGTCGTAGATGTAGTTTTAGTTGTATGTTGATATACACAAGTCGAGTCCATTTGCATACTCATAACTGTTGGGGGCTTATGCCCTCGAATGCTTAACATTCATACCGTTAGGGGCTTATGTAACGCCCTAGTTGTCGATTATTTAATTTCAGTTGATTTTAGTAAGTTTATGTGATTTTAAATAATTTATGTTGATTTTATGGTGTGTTATATTTTATTATTTAGTTATTTTGATTATTTAATTAATATAGGTGATAATAATAATTGTTAGAAGGTTGGGGATTAAAATGAATTATTTAATATTTTAATAGGAGTTAATTAGAATTAAGGAGAAGTTAATAGGTATTAATAGGAAATAAAAGGAAAGAGAGTCAGAAGCAGTTTTACGTAGAAACAATTTGAAACAGAGAAAGGGAGAAAAACCTAGAACAAGAGAGAAGAAGAAAGAGGAGAGAAGAACGCTTCTTTTTCAGGAAGATAATCTAAGGTAAGGGTGAGACTAACTCTCAACTTTAGGTTCTTTAATTCGTTGATGAATGTAGGGTTGTTAGGGTTGATGAATTGAATTAGGTTAATGATAAATTGATGTTAATAACTTGATTAATTCATGTAATTGTTGTTGTTTAATGTTGTTCTGATGTTAGAATGCATAGGGATGATGAAATCCATCAAAATTGAGCCTTTAGGTGTTGAATTTAGGGTTGAAAAGTAGAAGTCTGTTCGTACAGTTCGTAGTTCTGTCAATCGCCGCTCGCCACGGCGAGTAAACCCACTCGCCAGGCGAACAGTGCCTGTGTAGCTCGCCACAGCGAGCAGTCCCACTCGCGAGGCGAGCAGTGAAACACTCGTAGCTCGCCACAGCGAGCAGATGCACTCGCCACGACGAGTTGCTTAATTAAAAAGTGGTTAATTGTCTTAATGAGGTTTTTGGGTGAATTTTTATATCAATTTGAGTGCCTTAATATGTTTAAGGATGAATGACACCTTTTTACAGAACTAATTTTGGGTTTTGGGAATTTAAAAATGAAAATTTTAGGTGAAAAATATCAAAAACTTCGAGAGCAACCACTTTTGCTCGCCTTGAGCTCGCCCCCAACTCGCCACGGCGAGGAGCTCAATTTTCTGAACTCGCCACGGCGAGTAAGTAGCTAGCCACGGCGAGTAAGTAGCTCGCCACGGCGAGTAGCCCAATTTTATGAACTCGCCACGGCGAGTAAGGTAGCTCGTCACGGCGAGTAATACTGTAGGTTGCCTAAGTTGTTGAATTTTGTTGTGATGCTTCGTTGTGACCTTTGTTGTGTCTTGTCGAATTAAGTTATAGTCTTATGTCATAGCTGATTATGCATATAGTAGTTGTTGTTGCTGTCGTTGGGTTGTATGTAGATATACACCATTGAGTCCATTTCATACTCATACCTTGTTGAGGGCTTATGCCGTGGAGTGTTTCTACTCAATCGTTGAGGGCTTATGCCCTGGAGTGTTTATCACTCAACTGTTGAGGGCTTATGCCCTGGAATGTTATTTCATTCAACCGTTGGGGGCTTATGCCCCGGAATGCTTAGCATTCAACGCGCGTAAAATGGTACCACATGCATTTGCATTAGTCGCATTGTTGTCGTTGTAGCCGTTGTCGTTGATGTTGTTGTAGGTTGAGTTGTCGGTGTCGTTCTCGAGGTAGTTGTTGAATTGTTTTAATATCATAAACTGATAACTGATTATTCATTAGACTGTTGTTGTTGAACTTAATTGATGAATTATATTATCTATTGTTGTCTGTGAATCTCACCCCTTCTGCTGGAATTGCCGCCTTGTGCGCAAGTGCAGGTAACGAAGATTAGTAGAGATGTCGGCTCAAGTGTCTTAGGGCTCTGATACGTAACGGGACGGGAATTTGTTGCTTGTTTTCTCTTTCCTTACGTATTAATTATGATTTATGAAACCTTTGATGAGGCCTGCGTGCCAAAGATTTATTCAGTTGTTTTAAATTAATTCCGCTGCGAAGTTTTGAAGTTAATTATTATTGACTATTTTATTGGAGAATATTTATTCATCCGTTAATTTGGAGATTTTATTTGAATGACAATGTAGCATTCCGTTTTTGGTGAAAAACTCTGATTTAATTTGTTAATTAATACTGTTGGGAGAACGGGGTCTTACAATTGGTATCAGAGCAGGTCGGTCCGTCCGGCCAAGTAGTAGAGTCGAGTTGAGCCTAGTAGAGTCGTGTGACAATTTTGTATTGTCTTTGATGTCCTGGTTGTTGTTGTAGTGTAGATTTTCGCGATGGCTGGAAGGAATGATGTTGCACTTGCTGCTGCTTTGCAAGCGATGGCTCAAGCTGTGGGTCAACAGAATAATGCTGGTGGTAACGACGGTGTTCGCATGCTGGAAACCTTCTTGAGGAACCATCCACCAACTTTCAAGGGTAGGTATGACCCTGATGGAGCGCATACATGGTTGAAGGAGATTGAAAGAATCTTCAGAGTGATGCAATGCACTGATGTTCAGATGGTGCGTTTCGGCACGCATATGCTGGCGGAGGAGGCTGATGATTGGTGGGTGAGTGTGCAACCTGTGTTAGGGAATGGAGGAGCTGTGATCACTTGGGCTGTGTTCAGAAGGGAGTTTCTGAATAGGTATTTTCCGGAAGATGTCCGAGGTAAGAAAAAGATTGAATTTCTTGAACTGAAGCAAGGAGATATGTCAGTAACAGAGTATGCTGCCAAGTTTGTTGAGTTGGCAAAGTTTTACCCGCACTACACTCCTGAGACTGCTGAGTTCTCTAAGTGTATCAAGTTTGAGAATGGTCTGCGTGCTGAGATTAAGCGGGCCATTGGTTATCAGAAGATCCGTAACTTTTCTGATTTGGTGAGTAGCTGCAGAATTTACGAAGAGGATACGAAAGCTCACTATAAGGTGTTAAATGAAAGGAAGAGTAAGAATCAGTAGAACCGTCCTAAGCCCTACAGTGCTCCTGCTGATAAAGGGAAACAACGGGTGAATGATGAGAGGAGGCCCAGGAAGAATGAGACTCTTGCTGAGGTTGTCTGCTACAAGTGTGGTGAGAAAGGCCACAAGAGTAATGCTTGCCATCGTGATGAGAAGAAATGCTTCCGATGTGGGAAGAAAGGACATACAATAGCTGAATGCAAACGTGGTGATATTGTCTGTTTCAATTGTGATGAAGAGGGTCATCTTAGTTCTCAGTGCAAGAAGCCTAAGAAGGCTCAGCTTGGAGGGAAGGTGTTTGCATTGTCTGGTACACAGACAGACAATGAGGATCGACTTATTCGAGGTACTTGTTATTTTGGTGATGCTCCTTTAATTGCTATTATAGATACTGGTGCTACGCATTGTTTTATTGCTGTTAGTTGTGCTTCTAAGTTGGGACTTATTATGTCTAATATGGATGGAGAAATGATTGTTGAAACTCCAGCTAAGGGTTCAGTGACTACTTCTCTTGTTTGTTTAAGTTGTCCACTGTCTGTGTTTGGTAGAAACTTTGAAGTTGATCTTGTATGATTACCGTTGACGGGTATGGATGTAATCCTTAGGATGAACTGGTTAGAGTATAACCATGTCCTCATCAATTGTTTTAGTAAGACAATACGTTTCTCTTCCGTTGAAGAGGAGAGTGGAGTTGATTTCTTGAGTACTAAGCAGTTGAAGCAGATAGAGCGCGATGGAATTATGATGTTTTCCTTGATAGCGTATTTGTCAGCGGAGAATCAAGCAGTGATTGATCGCCTACCAGTTGTGAATGAATTTCCAGAAGTTTTTCCTGATGAGATTCCCGATGTGCCGCCAGGGAGGGAAGTTGAATTTTCAATTGATCTTGTTCCGGGTACGAAGCCTGTGTCGATGGCTCCTTACCGTATGTCAGCAGCTGAGTTAGCAGAGTTGAAGAAACAGTTGGAGGACCTACTTGATAAGAAGTTTGTAAGACCAAGTGTTTCACCTTGGGGAGTGTCGGTGTTATTGGTTAAGAAGAAAGATGGTAGCATGAGGCTGTGTATAGATTACCGTCAGTTGAATAAAGTGACGATAAATAATAGGTATCCACTTCCGAGAATTGATGACTTGATGGATCAGCTAGTGGGTGCCCGTGTGTTTAGTAAAATTGATTTGAGATCAGGTTATCATCAGATCAAGGTGAAGGATGAAGATATGCAGAAGACGGCGTTCAGAACGCGATATGGTCACTATGAGTATAAGGTGATGCCTTTCGGTGTTACTAATGCACCTGGTGTATTTATGGAGTATATGAACAGAATTTTCCATGACTTCCTGGATAGATTTGTTGTTGTTTTTATTGATGATATTCTGATTTATTCTAAAACTAAAGAAGAGCATGCAGAGCATTTGAAGATTGTTTTGCAAGTGTTGAAAGAAAAGAAGCTGTATGCCAAGTTGTCAAAGTGTGAGTTCTGGTTAAGTGAAGTAAGTTTTCTTGGCCATATTATTTCTGGTAATGGTATTGCGGTTGACCTGTCGAAGGTTAAAGCGGTATCGCAGATGAACCTTTTGTTGTTTATTGTGATGCGTCCAAGTTGGGCTTAGGTGGTGTACTTATGCAGGATGGTACGGTGGTAGCTTATGCTTCGAGACAATTGAGGGTACATGAGAAGAACTATCCTACACATGATCTAGAGTTGGCTGCTGTAGTTTTTGTGTTAAAAATTTGGAGGCATTATTTGTACGGTTCCAGATTTGAGGTGTTCAGTGATCATAAAAGTTTGAAATATTTGTTTGATCAGAAGGAGTTGAATATGAGGCAGAGAAGATGGCTCGAATTGTTGAAGGACTATGATTTTAGTTTGAATTACCACCCGGGTAAAGCCAATGTGGTTGCAGATGCCTTGAGCAGAAAGACGTTGCATATGTCTGCTATGATGATGAAAGAGTTCGAGTTACTTGAGCAATTTAGGGACTTGAGCTTAGTTTGTGAATTGGCACCTCAGAGCCTGCAGTTGGGTATGTTGAAGATCAATAATGAATTCTTGAACAGTATCAAGGAGGCGTAAGAAGCTGATGTTAAGTTTGTAGACTTGATGGTTGCTAGTAACGAAGCGGAAGATAGTGATTTCCAGGTTGATGATCAGGGGGTGTTAAGATTCCGAGGCAGAATTTGTATTCCTGATTTCCTAAGTTGTTGAATTTTGTTGTGATGCTTCGTTGTGACCTTTGTTGTGTCTTGTCGAATTAAGTTAGAGTCTTATGTCATAGCTGATTATGCATATAGTAGTTGTTGTTGCTGTCGTTGGGTTGTATGTAGATATACACCATTGAGTCCATTTCATACTCATACCTTGTTGAGGGCTTATGCCCTGGAGTGTTTCCACTCAATCGTTGAGGGCTTATGCCCTGGAGTGTTTATCACTCAACTGTTGAGGGCTTATGCCCTGGAATGTTATTTCATTCAACCGTTGGGGGCTTATGCTCCGGAATGCTTAGCATTCAACGCGCGTAAAATGGTACCACATGCATTTGCATTAGTCGCATTGTTGTCGTTGATGTTGTTGTAGGTTGAGTTGTCAGTGTCGTTGTCGAGGTAGTTGTTGAATTGTTTTAATATCATAAACTGATAACTGATTATTCATTAGACTGTTGTTGTTGAACTTAATTGATGAATTATTATCTATTGTTGTCTGTGAATCTCACCCCTTCTGCTGGAATTGTCGCCTTGGGGGCAAGTGCAGGTAACGAAGATTAGTAGAGATGTCGGCTCAAGTGTCTTAGGGCTCTGATACGTAACGGGACGGGAATTTGTTGCTTGTTTTCTCTTTCCTTACGTATTAATTATGATTTATGAAACCTTTGATGAGGCCTGCGTGCCAAAGATTTATTCAGTTGTTTTAAATTAATTCCGCTGCGAAGTTTTGAATTTAATTATTATTGACTATTTTATTGGAGAATATTTATTCATCCGTTAATTTGGAGATTTTTTTTGAATGAAAATGTAGCATTCCGTTTTTGGTGAATAAACTCTGATTTAATTTGTTAATTAATACTGTTGGGAGAACGGGGTGTTACAGCTTATGCCCTGGAATGTTTATCATTCACTTGTTGGGGGCTTATGCCCTGGGATGCTTTAACCATCCAACTGTTGGGGGCTTATGCCCTGGAATGCTTAGCATTCAACGCGCGTAAAATGGTACCACATGCATAATGCATTTGTCATTGTCGTTGTCGCATTGTCGTAGTCATTGTCGTCGGTCATGTCGTTGGTGTTCATTGCTAATAATGACATTGTTGTTGCTGTTGTTGAAGATAATTATGTTGCTATTATATATGTGTATATTTATTCACATTATATATGAATTGAATAATGCCTGTTGTAAGATGTTGTTGTTTCATTGATTTGATGGATTATATATATTTATTATTGATCGTGTATCTCACCCCTTCTACTTGAAAACGTTGCCTTCCCTATGAGTAACTTGCAGGTAACGAAGATTAGTAGGATGATTGGCTCTGTGTCTAGGGCACTGATACATATTAGGATGGGGGTCGTCGCGAATGTTTCCTTATTCTTTTATGTATCTTATCTATGAAAAGACTGTGTCGTGGGAGTTTATTATTGTTGAAAATAATATTTTATAACTGTTGAGGCCTTTGTGCCAGGATTATGTTGACGTTGAATTATAATTTTTGAAGATTTATTCCGCTGCAATTTATGAGAATTTATGTTGTTTTGAAATAAATAGTTTATTCCTATTTATGAAATTTTGAAAAGTAGTGTAATACTCCGTCGTTGAAATACTCTGATATAATTATCTTTATTATTACGTCGCTGGGTGAACGGGCTGTTACAGAGAAGGTCTCCAAGGCACTCCCCACCAAGGCGGTCTCCTTCGAGAAGATCTCCTCCAAGACGGAACAAACGCTCTTGGTCACCCTCTTCCTCCAGCTCTGACGATGAACGCGACGCCCGAGGAGGCCGGTATACATATAGACCTTTCTCTCAGCGCATTCGAGATACTCCAATCCCAAGCGGGTTGGAGAAGCCACCCCAGATGGACTCATACGACGGGACGTAAAACCTTGATGAACACATCAAGAATATCGAGGCTGTCCTCACATACCGGTCGGTACGAGGAGCAGTCAAGTACAAACTATTTGTCACTACCCTAAGACGAGGAGCCATGATGTGGTTCAAAAACTTAAGGAGAAACTCCATAGACACATGGGGTGACCTCTGCCATGAGTTTACCACTCACTTTACAGCTTCAAGGACCCATCCCAAAACAGTGGCGTCCCTTGAAGCCATTGTCCAAAGTAGAAGCGAACCTCTTCGAGACTACACCGAATGGTTCAACAAGGAAGCGGTTCAGGTACGAGGCTCTGATGCAAACATGAAGAAGTATCTCATCACCAGGGGTCTATGCGAAGGCACATACGTCAAGAAGGTTGTCCGTCTCGACCGCCCATAAACCTATAATTAACTCGTCGCGACTGTAAAGATCTACATTTGCTACGAGGAAGAGGTCTATGCTGATAGCCTCAACAAGGCCAAGAAGGAGGAACCTCTTGCTGAACCCTCCAAAAAGCCCTTCCATGAGAAAAAGAAGGAAGGCAAAGCTCCCCATGAAGGCAAAGGGACAAGAGGTCGCTTCACGGAATACAATCCCATATCAATGTCTAGGTAGAAGATTCTTGCTGAAATCTCCGTTGCAGAGTTGAAGGACGTTGGGGTTAGGACCCCAAAGACTCCTTCACAAGAAACGAAAGGAGTCGACAAAACAAAATATTGTCGGTTCCACAAATGTCACGGCCATGTGACCGATGATTGAATCCACCTGAAATATGCAATCGAAATGCTCATACAACGAGGACGGCTCAAGCAGTTCACCAATAACTCCAAGTTGGAGAGACAGGCCGTCAAACTTATAACCGACGGCAAGGAGAAAAGTTTGGCCGTCGCCATGTCGGTCGAACAACTCAACACATTCCCTGAGCACATGGATGTAACTCCGTATACGTGCACATGGGAAAAATTTCCTACTGCCAACGTCATCATTGGTGGAACTTCCATCGTCTCCGTTGGAAGCATGAAGAGGAAATTTGAAGAGCTGCTGAGCGTCAACCACATGGTCCAACCCAAATCTAGGGGGTGACCACCATTTGCTTTTTACGACCACAAACTGCCTGGAAGAGCACCAAATGCAACCACCCCATTACTTGTCCAAGCTGGGATGGCCAACTTCGATGTTAGGAGAGTCCTGATAGACACATGGGCCTCTTGTGACATCATGTACACCAGGGTGTTCAAAACTCTCCAGCTAACGGAGAGTAACCTTTCCCCCTACGTTGGGACCGAGCTTTACGGTTTCAACGACTCTTCAACCAAGACGTGGGGCTACGTGGAACTCCTCGTAACCTTCGGAGAAGACGAATGGGCGAAAACAATAAGGATCCAATTTTTGGTGATCGACTGCACCTCCCTCTACAACTGCATCATTGGGATAGTAGATAAACCAAATACATAGGAAAATATTGTCTCAACTATCAAAAACTTTATATTCTCTATGGGGAAAAATGTCCCATCCCACAATAAGTAATTCCATTTGGTGTAACAAAAATACAATTCCTAAGAAGTTGCCAATCCCTTCATCTCCATGATAGATGGTTTAAAAATGAGAAATTCTGAAAGACAAAGCTAAAAAGGCATGAACACTTCTTTTCTATTCTTTGACAATTAGAATCAAAACATTAGAATCATGGAATGTAGAAGCTTTTAAATTCAAACAGTTACTTGTGCAAGGAGTTTTTCATGTATCGTGAATCCAACGCCTCCCATAGTAATCACATAACCATGTTTCTCCCGTATTCATCATCGTGGTAACAAATAATTTGGTAAACATGACAACCTGCTAGCTAGTTAAATAATTAAATAGCAAGTTAGAGTTTGCAACCTATGAAAGACTTCACATGTTACTAAAATAGTTGAACACTCTTGGACCAAATTATATAAAATTCACCAAAGCCTTGAGAAAAAAAAGTTGACAGCCCTCTTAAGAAGTTTGTCAAGGACAAAACAAAGCGCACACAACCATTAAGATGAAAATACCAAGCACTTATCCTCTAAGCAATTGCTTACACCCCGCATAGTATGGCATATCACCCAATATTTGATAAATAAAAAAACATTTACCAAATAGTGAAATAGATTAAAGGATATGCACCTTGTTAATAGTTTAGCACATAATAGAAAAAAAGATTTAGGCTTTGAAGTTATAACGTGCATGCCTATGTATAACATAGTACAAACTATTTCCAATAAAAGCAAAAAGAAAGGACAAAAAGCAAACAACAGGCAAGTCAAAGATTGAATGAGAGAAACAACACCTTCAATCTAGAACTTCCATGGAAAAATGAAACTTCTAGCAAGGAAAAAAGGAATATGGAAAAGAACAAAATGAGAAGAAAATGGAGCTTTAGCCACCAAACAAAGCAAAAACATAGAGAAGAACAAAGGACATAAACAATTAAATGATATAGTTTGATTCAGAAGAAGCCCTAACATTTATCGTTTAAATGATACAGTTTGATTCAGAAGAAGCCCTAACATTTATCGTCACAGAAGAAATCAAAGAGCAAGACAGAGGAATTTTGATAGTATGCGTCGATGAAATACCTGAATCGCACACTCATTTTACCAAATTGTGATATACCCTATTTCCCCGTCATAATTTATCATGTCAGGTCATAAACAAAAAGATAAGGAATCATAAAATAAAAAAGAACAAAACAATTAACTAAAGGTAGAGAGTAAATTGAAGAAAGTGAATTGGAAGCATTATAAAGCAGAAATCAAAATAATGAAACAACAACAAACCTTAATAAAGGATTTGCTTCAGAAAATGAAAAAACAGTAGTGATTATTGCTTCAGAAATTGGTCAAACAAATTCCAAAAGAAAAAGAAAAAGAGGCAAAATATTCAACAAAAAAAAAACTCACTGTCGTCATCACTCTCATACTCTTCTTGTATCACCCTATTCCAGACATATTTCTCTCTGTCTCGACTGTTCTCGCTCGGATCAACATGCAATATATGAAGTAATTAAAGATATCTGAAAAGGGGTAAATTATTGGAGAGAAATCCAAAATGAAAGGTGATAACAAATCAGAAACTAATAAGCAATTTTATTGCTTGTATGTTTCCCATAATCCTCTTCATCTTCGTTCAATATGGAAATTTCTCCGTATCAGAGTTCATCGGTTCTCTTTTTCGTCTCAAATTTTTTCCATAACCATCTCTAATTTTTTAATCCCCCTTCCAATTTCTTCTTTCTATTTCATATTACTTATCATCCAATTTTATCCCTAGATACCAACTTTAGCCTAGGTTCATAAAAAAGGGGTAAACGAATAAAGAAGAGAATAATAATAACATATGAAGAGAATAATAATGGGCGGAAAAAAAAGAAGGAAACCGAATAAGGGGGAAGAGAGATGAAAAGAAAAGAAATTGCCAACGGTTAACCGTCTCTCTGAATGTATTGTCTCTTCTAAATTCTAATGGATTAGAATTCTTTAATTGTTAATTACAATAAAGACCCTTAATCAAAATTTAATTCTGTGTCATTAAATTTAAAAAAGGGCAGATTAGTAACTTACCTGGTATATTATATTAATAAGTAGTTAGTAGATTACACACGTGGCATGCCACTTAGGCGTTGACTTGGTAAAAATTGATCAAAAGGTCACTATTGCAAATGGACTAAATCTTAGGGAATCAAAATTTGCATTTTTTCATTACGGACCAAAATCGCAACATTGATAAACTTAGGACGCCAAAACTGTAGTTTAGCCTATTATTAATTAGTTAGCTTGTGATATATTTTTTATTATTATTTTGAAAACCCAGTATCCAATCTAATGAAAGATTAGTTAAAGGGGGTTCAATTCCACCGTCCATTTGCAATGGGGTCATTTAAAGTACATAGTAGTCCATAAAATAGACACTAGAGAAAATCGAACTTGAAATCATAAGAGTGTGTCTGGATTGATGGTTTAGGAGGGTAATGGAGGGGAGGACTCACTTTTATTTTTAAAATTACAAACAATGTAAAATATTTTTTTTATAAATAAATTAAGTTTTTTTGACGTATTATATGATCATTTATCATGTTTTTAATTGCATTTTTTAAACGTTATTTTATAAAGTCCATGATTTAAAAAAGAAAAGTAAACCATTCACTCCATTTTCCTCTTAAACCCTCCATCCAAAAACACTCTAAAAGTAACACACTCCAAAATCTCATATCGATAAAATCATATTTAATTAATAACAATAATCATTATTATTATAATTATCATAATTATTATTTATATTCCAAACTAAATAAAAAAATTATTCCAAACTAAATGAAATATATTTTATTGAGTGTACATATTTTTTTTGGTACAACTGAAGAAGAAAAAAACAAAAACAAAGAAAAAAGTATCTAGAAAAGAAGGTCTCACTAGCATTAGCTAGTAAGAGCAGATTGATATTCCAGCAGGAGTGTTTGATGGACCAAAAAGACTCATGATTGCCTGTATAAAATTTAGCCAAATAATATGCACACGCATTTTCCTCCCTTAGAGTATGCAGAACACGAACTTTCAATTCTTTGATAGGAGTTTCTGGATATTCCGAATAATCGGAGCATAAGGGTTCCAATCATTAACCATCACAAAGATTAAATTAATGGCTATTTTCGAATCTGTATTGAGTGTACATATGAAATAATTATTAATTTTTTTAAAAGAAAAAATATAAAAAAATTACCAGATAAAAATGTTTGTATTACATATCATTAAATAAACAATTCATGTATCTAATGACTAAATTAAGCTGGTTAAAAGCTATAACATTATATAAAAATACAAAAATGACGTATATTTTGTTTTTTAATCAAGCAATTTATTGAAACGACGAACTCGGTCAATGCTTGTCGTTCATTTAAAAAATAGTTTTTGTTCACAAAATAAATAAATAAATAGTTTCTATTCAAAAATATTGTTGTTGCCTTACCAATAAAAAAATAGGGTTAAATATGTTTTTGATCTTTATAAATATGTCAACTTTTCGTTTTAGTCCCTCTAAAAAATTTCTTTAACTTTTAGTCATTCAAAAGTTTTTCTTCTTCATTTTTAATCATCTTTTAAAGTAAACTCACATGTAGAATTTATATTTTTGAATAAAATTTTGCAATTTTTTTTTATATATTTTTTTTAAAACCCGGTATCAGATCCAAGGACCAACTAATCCGAAGGGACCAATCCCACTGTCCACTTGTGGGGGGCCCGTTTAAAGCCATACCAAAGCTATGTATGGACCTGCCCACCAACATTGGCACCAAAGGGAATCGAACCTGAGAGCTTGAGAGGAGCACACTCCAAGATCCCAAACAACCTATAAGGCAATTTTTTTTATATATTATTACAAGACTTTCCAAAAAAAATAATAGAATTTTTTGCAAAACATGAATTAAATATGAATTTATATATTTTTGGCAGTTAAAAATTCAAATTTAATTGATGTTTTGTTAAAAGATTTTGATTTTTTTCGAGTGATTTTTACAATATTTTACAAATTTTTGCACAATTTAATTAAAAAAAAAAATACAAAAATTGACTTAAAAATAGTGATTGAAAATTTTTTAGGCACTAAAAATTGAAGGAAAAATTTAGAGGGACTAAAATAAAAAATGCATAATATATGCAAGGATCGGGGTTCAAACCACATGCACCTCACTTATTCACCTTAAGCCACTAGACTATTGAAAAAAAAATGTCAAAATAGATTATGTAAATAATGCACATGGTCTTATAGGTGACATGGTTAAAATCTAACATACAAGACCGGAGGAAGTATGTGTTAAAAGAGCTAGATCCCAACCCCCTATCTACGAACAATCAACCATTGAAATTTAAGTAAATGCATAGTTTAATTTTCCAATTAAGTACAGGTGGCTTATTACTATTTCCTCTAATCCCTAGAAAAACATCCAATATACAAATCACAAATGTCTGTTCCAACTCAATAGTTAGAAGTCTCGAGTTTAAATTCTAGAAATGTATCAACGTTAAAAACTCTTGAGAAAGAGTGTTATCGTCTTATATAAAGCCTTCGATAAATTAATTTACAGTGCACATAAATGTGTTTATATAAATAAATAAATACCAAAATTCCAAAGTAGGACAATGAATAAATTTACATTTGATAAGGAAAGCATGCAGCTTTGCATCTCTCCTAGCGTTTTCTATATTAAATTGGATCCTTACTATGCTACCTTAAAAAATGTTACAAATTTGTATTTGCAAAAAAGTGGCACTGACCTTGAGCTTCACCCAAAATATTCTTGTATACAAATTAACATGGTGACAGACAGTAACCTCTACCAAAATATTGGAGACCTATATTCCTTATTATTCCCACAACATTTGGTCAGCCATCCTTTTCCATGGGGTTAGGTTTATTTCTAGAATAAATTGCCAACACAGATTAGATGCAAAAGGTGGCCTTAAAAGTCAGAAATATAAGAGGGTTTATCAAGTCCATCCACAAACTATGATATAACGAGCGTTGAAGCTATGAGACAACAGGTAGCTGCCTTTGTTGCTTCGGCATCATAACAACCGGTTGCAGCCCACCTTGCTGACATAACTTCACTGGATCTTTGAATACAGCAACCCGCGCATTGTTATCTCCTGTTATTGCAACAAATGCAATGCTAAAAGATTTGCCTTTCTCAATTGCATACTGCCACTCTCTCATTGAGATGTGGAACCAGTTTTTTATTGGAGACCTGAAGCATGCCGCCGAACTTGAGGGAGCTTCAACTCGAAATTCATCCATCTACTCACCTAAACCAACAGGATCAAATTCAAAATGATCAAAACTGGTAGGCTCAAAATCACGGCATGGTTGATTTTTAAAGTTTCCTTCTTCATTCGACACTAATGACACCGAACTTGCTAGTGGATCATCTTTAACGGTCTTTTTTATGATCATAATTGTTCTGGACCAGTCAATGGCTTGGACTTAGTCACTTAGGCCCAATAACAAATCAAGCTCAAATGCTACATTTGGCAAACTAGTCGCAACATACCCCTTCCCCGCGAGGGGGGTACTCGGAACAATGGAGACCTGTTCAACCGTTGACGACACGTGTGCCTTACAACGACTTTGCATTCACCCACCTCTATAAATAGGAGGCTCCTCGCAGCCTCCAAGGTAGATTCTGTCATACTCTCAAACCCCCCATTATGAACTCTACTTACTTGAGCGTCGGAGTGTATGTAGGTACACACCCCCCCATTCGGTCTAACGCTCATTGGAAGTATAAACAACCACCCTGAACCACCGCATTCAACTCAGCGCCGACAACCACCTTCTGGTCAGGTACGATCAGTGGCTCCATCTGTGGAAAATTACAAGCTCTCCTCGTTTTTTACATACAAAAAACCAAAGGTTTCACATATAAACCAAGTCTGCCAATGGTGTTGTACCATGCCTCTAAAGCGTCGTCCAACGTCCATACCAAGATGGACGAACAGCTTCTCCATCTCATACATCAAGCCCTCAAAAAGGAACAACTCCAACGAGTGCTCATGCAGAGATCCCACTTCAAGACCGACACCCATATTTGGCCCCACGCGGCCCGAAGAGATGGTCGACAGTACCACGGATTACCAGATCAACCTTCTACTCCGCACAGTCAAACATCAAATAACGTTGGCCGAGGAGCAAAGCAAGCGGATTTCCGAGCTCGAGCAATCAAAGAAGGATTTGATCCACGTCTGCGACACTTCTTCCCCACCCCGTATCAGAAGGGGAATGAGTCCCTGCCATTCCAGATATAGGTCTCCCAGACGCGCCATCAGCGTTAGATCTCCTACCCCGTATCATAAGGGGAAGGAGTCCCCGCCATTCGAGATCTAGGTCTCCCAGACGCTCCATCAGCGTTAGATCTCCTAGCCATGGACGATGGTCACCAAGGAGAATGTAACACCTCATTCTAATTCTATTATTTTAAATGATGTTTAAATGACGACAGAAGAGTTACCACGACAAGCATAGAAAGGATCTTGAGTTTCAAGAGGGAGACCATGTGTTCCTGAGAGTCACTCTTATGACCGGTGTGGGTCGTGCATTGAAGTCTAAGAAGCTAACTCCAAAGTTTATTGGTCCGTATCAGATATCTGAGAGGATTGGAACGGTGGCATATAGAGTGGGTTTGCCACCACATCTTTCGAATTTGCATGATGTGGTTCATGTGTCGCAGCTGCGGAAGTACGTAGCGGACCCTTCGCATGTTATACCAAGGGATGATGTGCAGGTTATAGACAACCTTACGGTGGAGACTTTACCGTTGAGAATTGATGATCGCAAGGTGAAGAAGTTGAGAGGAAAAGAGATACCTCTAGTGAGGGTTGTTTGGGGAGGAGTAGCTGGTGAAAGTCTAACTTGGGAGTTGGAGAGTAAGATGCAGGAGTCTTTTCCTGAGTTGTTTGCTTGAGGTAATATTCCGAGGACGAAATTCTATAAGTTGAGGAGAGTTGTAACACCTCATTTTAATTCTATTATTTTAAATGATGTTTGAATATTGGTTATATGATTTTGCATGACTTATTTGATATATATATATATATATATATATATATATATATATGATTTTATGCGAAAATATATGATTCATGTGTGATATACATATATTATGTGTTATTTTATTATATAGTTGTTTTATTATTTAAAATAAAATATGAGAAATAGAAATAAGTAGTAATAATATTTATTTAGAATTAAGGGGGATTAATTGTAATTATGTGGATTAAGTGGGAGTTAAGAGAAAGAAAAAGAGGGTTATGTTTTGGGAGTTAGTAAGGAAAGAGTCAGACAAACATTTTCACGTACAGTAGAGAAAAAGAGAGTTTTTGAGAAAAAGAAGAGAAAAACTAAGAGGGCTAGAAGGAGAGTTAGGAAGGGATCAAATTGCTGTAGGCTTTCAATTGTTGCTGAATTAAGGTAAGGGTGGGATTCCTTTCACTAATAATGTATATAATTCTGAAATTTGATGAATTGTTGTGACTTGAGTTAGGGTTAGAAAGTTTATGTTAATTGATAAAATGAGATGAATTGTGTTGTTTGATGCATGTTCCTATGTTGTTTTGATTTCTATATTGCCTATTTGACCTGTAAACATCACTGTAAATCATTTTGGGAGATTAAGGGATCAAAATTTGGGTTTTTGGGTGAAAAATGGTGAGAAATCGTCAAAAAACGGGGCCCAATTTGCTTAAGCGAGCCCCAAGCGAACTCACAAGCGAAATTGGGGTTTCTCTAGGCGTGAATCTCGCTTAAGCGAGATGCTCTATGACAACATTTCCTGTTTCGCGTTCTTGTGTCTTTTTCACACGTTTCTGTTTTGAATTAGCTTTCGGTGTAAACATGAAAGTTGTAGATAATTGAGTTAGCTTTCTAATGGCCTTGGTTTGACGTGTAAAATATTTTTAGATTTTGAGTTATGACGAAAATAGTCCAAGAGGGTATTTAGAAAATTTTAAGAAAACTTAGCATAACTAATTCTGAGTTAGTCCAAAACTTATGGTTGGTTTCCCAACTTCAAACTTAGGTATTAGGGATTTAGTTGAAGTGTTTTATGAGTATTTGGCTTATGTCTTATTGATCACACTTGCTTTGTTTTTGAAGAATGTTTTGGTCTGATTTGAATGTAGTTGATTAATGTATATGTGTTATGTTGATGAATTCTGTCGTAAGAGTTGTTGTGTCAGATTTTGACTAAGTTGTGGAGTGTGTCATAAATGATTAGGCACATATGTTGTTGTCGTAGATGTAGTTTTAGTTGTATGTTGATATACACAAGTCGAGTCCATTTGCATACTCATAACTGTTGGGGGCTTATGCCCTGGAATGCTTAGCATTCATACCGTTGGGGGCTTATGCCCTGGAATGTTTATCATTCACCTGTTGGAGGCTTATGCCCTGGGATGCTTTAACCATCCAACTGTTGGGGGATTATGCCCTGGAATGCTTAGCATTCAACGCGCGTAAAATGATACCACATGCATAATGCATTTGTCGTTGTCGATGTCGCATTGTCGTAGTCGTTGTCGTCGCTCATGTCGTTGGTGTTCATTGCTGATAATGACATTGTTGTTGCTGTTGTTGAAGATAATTATGTTGCTATTATATATATGTATATTTATTCACATTATATATGAATTGAATAATGCTTGTTGTAAGATGTTGTTGTTTCATTGATTTGATGGATTATATATTTTTATTATTGATCGTGTATTTCACCCCTTCTGCTTCAAAATCCTTAAAATAATTAATTCTTGGCACAAAAGCCTCACAAACATCTCAAAATTCAAAGATACGTCGGAAACATCATCATTAGTTCAACATGATACATAAAGGAATAAAATTTAATAAAAACCCCATCCCGTTACATATCAGAGCATTTCCTACGACACCACAAGGACCTCTCACATCGTCGAACCTAAGCTTGGTCACCTACACTTGCCCACAAGGCGGCAATTCCAACAGAAGGGGTGAGATTCACAACAATTATATTAACATATAATTCAAACATTTATGCTTAACAACAACAGTCATCACATATAATAGATCATCTCAAAACATCTTCACATAACAAATCATCTTAAAACATCTTCACATAACAAATCATCTTAAAACATCTTCATATAACAAATCATCTCATAACGTCTTAGACACAAGACTCGACAAATGCAACTCTAACATCTTAAACATCATGCATGTGGTACCAATATTTTAGCTTAAATAAGCTTCACCGTCGCTTTGAGAAAATGCTTCACCGTCGCTTTGAGCAAAAGCTCCACCGTCTCAAATTATGCAAATGCATGAACTCGACTCTTTATTCTTAAACAAGTTAATACAACATCTTAACATCATTTACGACTCTTTGACCGACACATGCAGTTATATCTATACATGACAGCAGCTCATCACATTTAACATATATTTACAGCACAAAATTATCGTCGCAAATACCAATTAAACATCATTCATATAACTCACTTAATAGGCATGTAAATCATAGATCAACGCCAACAATTAAAATCATTTTAAAGCATCATTACAGATTGTAATTTAGGTCATTAAACAACTCTAATACTATCCAAAGGTCTACCCTCAAAGCCTCGCTCAAAACAGAATTACAACGCTCAAGTTATAGTGGTCTGAGACCACATTACTCGCTATCGCGAGTTGTTCTGCTCGCCTCGCGAGTTGCTGCCTATCATGTGTCACTACTCGCTACGGCGAGTGGGTCTGCTCGCCTCGCGCACATTACAGGGCGCTCTCCCCGGCGAGCTAAGCTGCTCGCCTCGTGAGTGACTACCTAACTGCTCGCCACGGCGAGTGGTTCTACTCGCCTCGGCGAGCTATCGCAGAACAGGCTGCGGGTTCGCTCAAATCTTCGCTAAAACTCGTCCAATTCTTCCTGCTATGGCCTTAATCTTTCAGAATCATGGTCCTAGTGATTAACCTAGGTTCTGTAACACGTTTCTATATCAAATTGCATCATTTTATCATTAATTCATCAAAAACCCTAACCTATGAACTCTCTCAAACTCTTTCCTAATCCCTTAGTTAATCATAAATCGTTGAATTACAGTAATATAATCGAAGTTAGGCTCACCCTTACCTGGTATGTTTGCAGAATTGGGGTTCCCTCTTCTCTGGCCACTTTTCTCCCTTTTTGCAAAAGTCTGTAATACGTACTGACTCTTCTCTAAACCTAATTCCCTTTTATACCTCTTTCTAATCTCACTTATCCCCACAACTCTATCTTATTATAAAAACAACCCCATCTCTCAAAATTATTGTTATTATAGCACATCTTAATTTTCATATAAAAATATATATTAGCATCACATATCTTATTTTGTTAAACAATAAAATAAGCACTACATCACAACATCATCTCATACGTCACAAACATCATCAAAATCATATAATATATAATAATATACTATATACTCTAATAAAATAATTAAATAATCAAAGAAGGCGTTACACGGTCTCCTTCGAGAAGATCTCCTCCAAGACGGAACAAACGCTCTTGGTCACCCTCTTCCTCCAGCTCTGACGATGAACGCGACGTCCGAGGAGGCCGATATACATATAGACCTTTCTCTCAGCGCATCCGAGATACTCCAATCCCAAGCGGGTTGGAAAAGCCACCCCAGATGGACTCATACGACGGGACGTCAAACCTTGATGAGCACATCAAGAATATCGAGGCTGTCCTCACATACCGGTCGGTACGAGGAGCAGTCAAGTACAAACTCTTTGTCACTACCCTAAGACGAGGAGCCATGATGTGGTTCAAAAACTTAAGGAGAAACTCCATAGACACATGGGGTGACCTCTGCCATGAGTTTACCACTCACTTTACAGCTTCAAGGACCCAGCCCAAAACAGTGGCGTCCCTTGAAGCCATTGTCCAAAGAAGAAGCAAACCTCTTCGAGACTACACCGAATGGTTCAACAAGGAAGCGGTTCAGGTACGAGGCTCTGATGAAAACATGAAGAAGTATCTCATCACCAGGGGTCTATGCGAAGGCACATACGTCAAGAAGGTTGTCCGCCTCGACCTCCCAGAAACCTATAATCAACTCGTCGCGACTGTAAAGATCTACATTTGCTACGAGGAAGAGGTCTATGCTGATAGCCTCAACAAGGCCAAGAAGGAGGAACCTCTTGCTGAACCCTCCAAAAAGCCCTTCCATGAGAAAAAGAAGGAAGGCAAAGCTCCCCGTGAAGGCAAAGGGACAAGAGGTCGCTTCACGGAATACACTCCCATATCAATGTCTAGGTAGAAGATTCTTGCTGAAATCTCCGTTGCAGAGTTGAAGGACGTTGGGGTTAGGACCCCAAAGACTCCTTCACAAGAAAAGAAAGGAGTCGACAAAACAAAATATTGTCGGTTCCACAAATGTCACGGCCATGTGAGCGATGATTGAATCCACCTGAAATATGCAATCGAAATGCTCATACAACGAGGACGGCTCAAGCAGTTCACCAATAACTCCAAGTTGGAGAGACTGGCCATCAAACTTATAACCAACGACAAGGAGAAAAGTTTGGCCGTCGCTATGTTGGTCGAACAACTCAACACATTCCCTCAGCACATGGATGTAACTCCGTATACGTGTTCATGGGAAAAATTTCCTACTACCAACGTCATCATTGGTGGAACTTCCATCCTCTCCGTTGGAAGCATGAAGAGGAAATTTGAAGAGCTGCTGAGCGTCAACCACATGGTCCAACCCAAATCTAAGGGGTTGACCACCATTTGCTTTTTACGACCACAAACTGCCTGGAAGAGCACCAAATGCAACCACCCCATTACTTGTCCAAGCTGGGATGGCCAACTTCGATGTTAGGAGAGTTCTGATAGACACATGGGCCTCTTGTGACATCATGTACACCAAGGTGTTCAAAACTCTCCAGCTAACAGAGAGTAACCTTTCCCCCTACGTTGGGACCGAGCTTTACGGTTTCAACGACTCTTCAACCAAGACGTGGGGCTACGTGGAACTCCTCGTAACCTTCGGAGAAGACGAATGGGCGAAAACAATAAGGATCCAATTTTTGGTGATCGACTGCACCTCCCTCTACAACTGCATCATTGGGAGATCTGGATTGGCGCAGCTTGGGGCCGCATGGTCAACTACCCACTTGAAACTGAAATATCATGCGTGCCACAACAAAATAAAACCCCTGCACAGTGACATCGAAGCTGCCTGAAGATGCTTGCTGTAGGCGAATAAAACCCAGAACTCGATTTCTCTCACTGAGCAGTCCCCCGCGGACAAGAGGAAAACTGCTGCGAGTACTCTGGACTCCAACTTGATCGAGCTCGATCCGCGCTTCACAAAATCAGAGCTCGATTTGTGTTTGAAGCTTGGCTAGGGAATCCCAAAGGACGCTCGTGCCCAGCTCATCGCCTGCTTAAGGGAGAACGTCGACCTCTTCGCATGGAGCGCAGCCGACATGCCCGACATAGACCCTAGCGTCGCCTGTCACCAGCTTACTGTTAGTCCTAGTGCTAGCGATGTAGCTTAGCGACGTAGGAAGCAGTGTCCAGAAAAAGCGAAGGCTGCTGAAAAAGCTGTAAAAGACCTCCTAGAGGCAAATTTCATTCCTGAGACCAAGTATACAACTTGGCTCTCAAACGTTGTACTTGTCAAGAAATCTAATGGAAAATGTCGATGTGTGTTGATTATGTCGATCTTAATAGGGCTTGCCCTAAAGAATGCATATCCTCTTCCCAACATAGATAAACTGGTTGATAATTCATTTGGCTATAAACTCTTGTCATTCATGGACACCTATTCTGGGTACAATCAGATACTTATGGCTAGAGATTACGAAGAAAAAACTGTTTTCATGGCCGAATCTGGGAACTATTACTACTGTGTAATGCCCTTCGGATTGAGAAACGCAAGGCCCCTTATCAACGCATGATGAAAAAGGTTTACAACAAAGAACTTATGGGCGATATTCTTGAGGTATACATGGACGACATGGTCGTGAAATCCAAACAGGAAATCGATCATGCCGCTCATCTCATAAGAGTATTCGAACAAACCAGAAAATACAATATGAGATTAAATCCTGAGAAATGCACATTTGGAGTTCAGGCGGGTAAATTCCTCGGTTTCTACTTACCAGAACGAGGAATTAAGGCTAATCCGGACAAATGCCGAGAATTCACGGAATTGCCTACCCCAAAACAAAAAAGTGCATCCAAACTCATAACCAGATGTTAACCTCACTCTCTCGCTTTGTCGCCAAATCCGCTCAACATGTGTTACCTTTCTTCAAACTCGTAAGGAAAGAAACCATGTTCAAATGGACAGACGAATGCAAGCAAGCGCTCAAGCACATGAAAGACTCACTCTCTCAACCACCGGTATTGTCCAGGCCCGACGAGGGTGAAACATTGTATCTTTATCTCTCTGTTTCTTCCTAAGAGGTCAACGCCGTTCTCGTCAGAGAAACACAGGAAGGACAAAAGCCTACATATTTCACCAGTAAAGCATTACTAGGACCTGAAACGAGGTACCAAAAGATAGAAAAGGTAGCTCTTCGCACTAGTAACTGCCGCCCGAAGGCTACGTTAATACTTCTTGGCACACACTATTGTCGTCAGAACCGATCAACCAAAAGGCAAATATTGGGTTGCCCTGACGTGGCCGGAAGAATGATGAAATGGTCGCTCGAATTATCAGAATTCGACATACACTTTCAATCACGGAAGGCGCTAAAGGCACAAGTGTTCGCCGACTTCATAGCCGAGATGACTTTTCCGAACGAAGAGAGCGAGGAGGGAATTTGGACCATCTTCGTCGATGGATCATCCAATTCCAGAGGAAGCGGAGAAGGCATAATTATAGAAAACAACAATGAAATTGTAATTGAACTGTCCCTATGACTATCCTTTGCAATGACAAACAACACTGCAGAGTACGAAGCTTTCTTAGCCGGATTACGAGTTGCCAAAGATATGGGAGCCAAAAGAGTCAAGATCTGCACAGATTGACAACTCGTAGCCTCCCAATTTTCTAGCGAATTACAAGTCCACGAAGACCATCTGCAAGAATACGTCCTATTGGTGCAAGCTAAGATAAAGGAGTTTGGCTTCGTCGAGGTGGTAGATGTTCCCCGCGAACATAACACCAGAGCAGATATCCTCTCCAAATTAGCAAGTACGAGAACGATAAGCGGAAACAGAACCGTAATCCAAGAAGTCCTTAAAGAATCAAGTGTTCAAAGGCTAAAAACCCGCCTTCATGAAATCAATGCGATCTTCGAGATCCATGATTGTCGAGGACCTCTGATTCACTATATCACTAGCGAAGAACTCCCTTCAAATCCCAACGAAAGGGTGAAGCTGAAACGAAGGGCTTGCTCGTTCACTTTGGTTGAAGGAACCCTTTACAAAAGAGGCTTTCACATTCCCCTTATCAAGTGTCTTGGACTAAACGAGGCCCAAGAAGCCCTTGCCGAAACGCGCGATGGCATATGCGGGCAACACCTTGGCGCAAAATCCCTCGCCAAAATGATCTTACGAGCAGGATACTTCTGGCCCACCATGCTCAAGGACGGAAATGATTACGTTACCATATGTGACAAATGTCAAAGGCACGCAGACATGCATATCGACCCACCGATCGAGCTTACATCACTAACTTCTCCTTGGCCTTTTGAATGGTGGGGAATAAACCTGCTAAGACCATTTCCTAAAGCCGCCGGACAGCTGAAATACTTTGTGGTGGCTGTAGACTACTGTACAAATGGATCGAAGCTGAACCCCTCGCAAAGATTACGGCTAAAAATGTGCTCCATTCTTCAAAAGAAATATTTTAGCAAGATTCGGAATACCAGAACTCGTGGTTTCCGACAACGGAACCCAGTTCACTAATCGCAAGGTTCAAGATTACCTAGGAAACTCGAACATCAAACAAAGCTTCATATCCATCGAACACCCTGAAGCTAACAGTGCCGTCGAAGCAGCGCACAAAGTAATCATACGCAGAATACGAAGAAGGCTTGACCAGGTTAAAACCAATTTGGTCGAGGAACTGCATAAGGTCCTATGGGCTTATCGAACAACTCCTCACTCTACCATGAAGGTGAGAAAAACACAAGAAGGGGGGTTGAATTTTGTTAGCTTTTTCTTTGATTTCTCCTAAGCTCAAAACACTGATCAGAAGCAGATAAAGTTCTACTTCTGAAGTGATGTTCAAAACTAATTGCAGTGGATAAAACACACACACACACACACACACACACACACACACACAGAGAGAGAGAGAGAAACAAAGGACACAAAGCAATTATACAGGTTCCTTCCACAAACCAGAAGTAGTCCCGTCCCCCTTGCACTTCCAAGAAGAGTTCACTAAAAATGTAATATCTGATTACAAATGCTCACTGCTAAAACTAGCATGAGACTTCAAACTACTCAAGCACAACTGCAAGAGATTTCCTATGCTCCTGAACACAATCAAGAGACTTCCAATGCTCAATCACAATTGCAAGAGACTTATATTCAAACAGAAATACAAAAAAATTATTTGAGGTTGAACACTTGATATACAATCAGTGGTGTTCATAATACAAATCAGATACAAACTCTTAAGACTTTAGAATTTCTAAGATATGAACTTTTAAATAAGAAATTCTAAGTGAACTTTTGATGCAGAATAATTTTGACAGTGTTTTGACACTTTCAAAATGTTGTTAAGTCATACCATTCTTTGAGTCTTCACTCCTTTATATAGAGGTGTGAAAGAGACGTTGTGAATTGCCAGCACATCAAAATAGAGTCGTTTGAAGCTTTGATCAATCACCAATGATCTTTTGCCTGATATGGTTATTGTCCTATGAATGATCAATTTCTAATCCATTCCAAGAATGAAGGAACATTGTTGCAGACGTAGCTGTTATCCTTGTCCTGTAGCAAAGACACAAACTGAGTAGTGGAGGTAGTGGTCGTACACTTCGTACAATTGTACTTTGTCAACACTTTTCAAAAAATAAGCATCCAATGCCTTCAACTTCATTTGAATTAGCCGTTGCTTCACTCTCCCAATCTTCTGCAATGCTTAGACGAGATCAAATCCAATGAACAACCTTTGAAGCTTTAAGTTTCTCATATTCTGATGAACTTCAGCTTCTGGTGATCTTCAGCTTCTGATGAGATGTTTGTGATGAACTTGCTTCTAATGACGTCATCATTTCAGGAGCACTTCTCTTCAGGTGCTTCAAGCTTCCTTATTGTTGATTCCATAGCTCTCAATTTGTTCCGTTAGAACCTTTACAAATATACTTAACCTTGTATATGATCCTGCATACTTGAACAAATATTAGCATATCCAATTGACAATTTTTAATACCTTGTTATCATCAAAACTCTCAAAAGGTAATGTTAAACATATTTTGTTCCAGCATACCACTGGCGAGTCACCATTTCGACTTACTTACGGGACGGAAGCGATCATCCCCATTGAGGCAAACGAACTCAGTTGGCGGACAAGTGCCGACACAGACTTCGACACTAACACGGTGAACCTACGCGAGGAACTCTAGTTCATCGACGAAATAAGAAGCGAATCATCCCTAAGGGAAGTCACTCTTAAAGAAAAAATAGCGGCCCGACACAACAAAAAAGTCATCAAACGAGAATTCGAGGTTGGTGACCTCGTCCTACGAAGAAATCAAAAAGATCCTGAAAAAAGGAAACTCGCCGCCAACTGGGAGGGACCCTACAAGATCGCTATGATAACAAGGACAGGAGCCTACAACCTCGAAGACCTCACCAAAGGAGCCATTCCTAGAACTTGGAACTCAGAAAAACTTAAAAGGCACTACACCTAGAAGTTGGCTCAGCGACTCGCTTGCACTCAAAAAAGTTCAAACAAACAAACTACAAGCTCTCAAATGAGCACCTACAACAGAGAAAGAAATTTGTGCCAATCTAACTCCAAAACCATGTAAAGGACTAATGAAATCTAAACAGACAGGTTCGTTAAAGCTCCTCAGTATGCTCGCTCACAACTGTGACATCACTGCTTGGCATTGTTCAGGTAGGACCCAGCTCGCGATGGGTGATCCACACCTCGGGGATTTGGACTAAAAACTATTTGTTCATCCATCCTCGTCCTTCGTCCGGAACACAACTTCGGACACCCATTCAGATAAACAACTCTCGGATGGGATCAAATTCTAACACAAAATACCCCGCGTAAATGTTAGAAACTTCACGCTCGGATCCCCTCGCACGACAGCGCACAAGTGTTTAAATTTTTCTAAAACAAATCAACACTTGGGGGAGGAAAGGCACGCCTTTAAAGTCACAAACAAACGACAAGTTAAAGGACTCAAAATAGGTAGCGACCACCACAATCATCTCTTTTTCTAGACAACAAAGCGACGACAGCCGGGAGGGCATACCCTTACCGCCGCCATATCAAACCTACTTTTGATTCATCGCTTGGGTTTATTACAAAATCCTACAAAGCATGCATCTAAGTTATTCTTATACAAACACTTAGGATTTTTTAAACAAATTCCAACGTGAAAAAGCCTCACGCAACGAGCACTCGATTCACAAATCATGCTTGGAAATAAAACAAACATTTTCAAGCAACGATAAAGAAACAAGCAAATAATGACAAAAACGCCATAAAGCTGAATATATTACATAAATATTTTGTGCTAACCACGAAGGGCGCACATTGTCTATGGCACACAGGCCAGTCACACCAAATTGTTCAAAAGAAACAAATAAAAGGCCGTCCAACAAGTCAAAACCATGCTAGACCCCATTCAACATGTTGGCCTCGAAGACACCTATCTTCTCCAAAAGGCCGACACGATCCAGACCAATAGTGTCCTCCGACTCATCATCCTGAGGAGAATTAGCCCTACGGAAATCTTCAAGGGACCTGATCTCCTCAGTAAGTTTTATCTTGGTATCAACCTCCCCCTTCAAAGCTTTCTAGGCCTCCTTCACCTGCTTCTTAAGCTCAGCAATCTGTTCACCCGACTCCTCCTTAGCCTTGGTCGCATCCTCCTTCAGCTTGGATACCTTGGCTAAAAGAGCCTCCCGCTCCTTGGACAGAGCTTCCGCCATGACCTACCCCTCAGTTGAGGAGTTATTCACGACCACAACGACCCATAGAGCCTGTTGGAACAAAGGTGTTCAGCAATACCACGTTTTGAGTTTTGATGATAACAAGGTATTAAAAAGTTGTCAATTGGATATTGCTAATATTTGTTTAAGTATGCAGGATATCAATTAAGATTTGTATTTTAGAAAGCATTCTGTTTGAACAATGTTAAAGAGCAATAAATCCATAGAAGCTTGTTGCTTGTGATTCTGTTTCGAAGAGAGTCTGAAGACTGTGCTGAAGAGAGTCAGAAGACTGTGCTGAAGAGAGTCTGAAGACTGTACCAAAGAGAGTCTGAAGACTGTATCAGAGTCTGAAGACCATCAGAATCTTAGAACCTAGAGAGTCTGAAGATTATCAGAAGCTTAGTACTACAGTGAGTCTGAAGCCACAAATTTGATGATCTGCTAACAGTGATCTCTACTGCATTGCTATGCACAAAGAAACTCTAATGGAGTAACGGCTAGCTTCTAAGTCAACTTGAGCGTGGGAAGCACAAAGACAAAGATTGCAGACCAGTACAGAGTACGTTGTACGAACTCTGTTTCCACTACTCCACTACCACGTACAGTTTGGCAACTGTGTCTACCGGTATTAATCCTCAAAGGGAATGGAATTCAAATGATGCTATTGAAGGACTATTACCAAATCAAGCAACAGATAAACAGTCATTGATCAAGCTTCAGAAATCATCCTGATGCGCTGGATGACTCAACGTCTCTTTCCTACGCCTATATAAAGGATAGAAGACTTGAAGAAGTGTTGGACTCTACAACTTAGAAAAACTGCATTGCGCTGCTTTCGTATTCAACTGAGTCTTAACACAAGCACATCATTAACTTAGATTCTTACAAACTGAGTATTCTAGAATCTCTAAGTTTCACAGAAAAGCAGAGTCTGTCTTTTGTGTAAAACAGAGTCTGTCTTTGTTGTAATTGAAACACATTTTGATTGTTATCAAGTGTTTCAACTGTATTCAATTTTCTGTAATTGTGTAAAAGTCTCTTGCTTTTGTGCTTGAGCAAAGGAAGTCTCTTGCTTTTGTGCTTGAGCAAAGGAAGTCTCTTGGCTGCGTCCTTGAGCAAAGGAAGTCTCTTGGCTGCGTCCTTGAGCATAGGAAGTCTCTTAGTTGTGTCTTTGAGCAAGGAAGTCTCATACTGTGTGTTTGAGCAACTTGTAATTTGATATTACATTTTAGTGAACTCTCCTTGGAAGTACAAGGGGGACAGGACTACTTCCGGTTTGTGGAAGGAACCTGTATAATTGCTTGTGTTCTCTGTTCTCTCTTTATCTCTTGATTATTCCGCTGCAATCAGAACCTAATCTCCTATCAGACTCTGATCTCATTCAGACTCTGAGTTTAAAGGAATTAGATTCTCACTCTTCAAGAGTTGCGAAAAGAAAACACAATTCAACCCCCCCTTCTTGTGTTTTTCTCACCTTCAGTTGGTATCAGAGCTCCGGCTCTGTTGTCTTAGCACTTAACCGTGTAACAGAAAAGATCCAGAGAAAAACATGTCTTCCAGTGAACCGTCTTCTTCTGGTGCCACTTCTGGTGCTGCTATACCATATGAATATGGATCCTATAACAGCAGTAGAAAGGCTGATTATGGAAAAATTCTTAAGTTCAATGGTGATCCTGAAGAATTTTCTTGGTGGAAAACCAACTTCTATAGTTATGTCATGGGTCTTGATGAAGAACTCTGGGACATACTTGAAGATGGTGTTGGTGACTTACAACTTGATGACGAAGGTGCTGCCATTGACCGCAAACTTCACACTGCTGCTCAAAAGAAAATCTATAAGAAACATCATATCATCAGAGGGGCTCTTGTCACTGCTATTCCTAAAACGGAATACATGAAGATGAGTGACAAATCTACTGCTAGAGCCATGTTTGCTTCTCTCTGTGCTAACTACGAAGGAAGCAAAAAGGTCAGGGAAGCTAAAGCTCTTCTATTAGTTCATCAATATGAACTATTTAAGATGAAAGAGGATGAAAGTATTAAGCAGATGTACTCAAGATTTCAAACTCTAGTATCTGGTCTTCAGATACTGAAGAAGAGTTACATAGCTTCTGATCATGTTAGCAAGATTTTAAGGAGCTTACCCTCTAGATGGAGACCAAAGGTCACTACAATTGAGGAGGCTAAAGATTTAAACACTTTAAGTGTTGAAGATCTTGTAAGATCACTCAAGGTTCATGAGTTAAGTCTCAATGAACATGATTCTGCAAGAAAATCCAAAACCATTGCTTTAAAATCAAAAGGAAGGTCTTCAAAGGCTCTCAAGGTTGAAGAATCTGAAAATGAGTCTTCAGCTTCTGAAAGCTCAGAGGAGGATCCTGATGTAGCAAAGGAAATGGCTATGCTTTCAAGCAGAATGCAGTACCTTGCTAAGAAGAACAAGAGATTTCTGAGCAAGAGCAGTGGGAAGAGGTTCAAAAAGGAGGATCAGAAAGGTTGCTTCAACTGCAAGAAAACTGGACATTTTATTGCTGAGTGTCCAGAATTGCAGAAGGAGAAACCCAAGTCAAAAAGGCCAACCTTCAAGTCAAGCAAGTTTAAGAAGCAGATCAAGAAAAGTCTGATGGCCACCTGGGAAGATCTTGATAATGAGTCAGGATCTGAAGATGATGATGCTGATGGTGAAGCCAATGTAGCTGTTGGACTAATGGCTACAACCGAATCTGTTAAAGAGACACTTGAGGCAGAATCAGATACAGACTCTGAAAATGAAACAGAGGTATATTCTGAACTCACAAGATCTGAACTTATAGAATCTGTCAATGAGCTTCTTGGTCATTTTAAAACTAAGACCACTGAGTTGAAGAAAGTCAAACAACAGCTTGATAAGCTGTCAAAAAGACATAATTCAACTCTGTTGGAATTAGAAGATTTAAAAGAAGAAAATATCTCTTTATTGATCAAGAAGTGTAGCTGTAAATACTTAAGTGAGCAAGATGTTGCTCTGCAAGAATTTATTGCTACTGGAATTGACAGATCAAGGGTTGCATCCATGATCTATAGCACGTATCAGAACAGAGGACAGGGTCTTGGATTCATTGGAGGAAACTCAAATGAAATGACTCTGAAATCTGGTCCTGATGGAGCCAGAGAGGCGTTGAAAAATCTTTTTGTAAAAAAGTCTGATGAAGTCAACACAGAGACTCATTCAGAACCTACAACTTCTACTTCTAAGATTCTGACTAAGTCAAAACTTCAGAATGTTAAGTTAAAGGGTCTGAAAAACTTTGAACCCAAAGCTTTAAAGTCTCAGACTCTGAAACATTCAAAGTCTGATAAACAGACTCTGAAAAAGCCAGAGTCTGAAAAACCAAAGTCTAAGTTTCAAAGGAGAGAAACTGTGAAAGACAAGTTGATACCTAAACCAAACGGTTCCAACCCTAAGGTATGGGAGAAAACATTGCCAAGGATTTCAAGACATAACTTGCGAAAAGAGTTCAATGGTTCTAAGACTAACCAAAAAGGACCCATAAGAATATGGGTACCTAAGTCTGATATTATTGATGTTGCAGGTATGTCTAAAAGGACTAAGAAAGCACAAGGCTTGGTACCTAGACAGTGGGTGCTCGCGTCACATGACGGGAGAAAGGTCTATGTTCCTAACCCTAACCATGAAAGAGGGAGGAACTGTGGGATTTGGAGGAAACCAGACTGGCAAAATCATTGGTACTGGAACCATTGGTAACTCTCTGATCTCAATCAGTAATGTGTGGTTCGTTGATGGACTTAAACATAACTTACTAAGCATAAGTCAATTATGTGACAGTGGTTATGATGTATTGTTTAATAAGAACAACTGCACAGTGGTTAACAAGGATGATCAGTCCATAGTCTTCAAGGGAAAACGAAGAAACAATGTATACAAGATAAAATTCTCAGAACTGACTGATCAGAAGGTAATGTGCCTCCTGTCAATGGGTGATAAGAAGTGGATGTGGCATAGACGTTTGGGACATGCTAACTGGAGATTAATCTCTAAAATTAGCAAGTTACAACTTGTCAAAGGCCAACCAAACATTGACTATCACTCAGATGCTCTTTGCGGAGCATGTCAGAAAGGGAAAATTGTCAAGAGTCCCTTCAAGCCGAAAGAAATTGTTTCAACTTCCAGACCCTTGGAGTTACTTCATATTGACTTATTTGGACCAGTTAACACTGCATCCTTATATGGAAGTAAATATGGACTAGTTATTGTTGATGACTACAGCAGATGGTGTTGGGTTAAATTTCTGAAAACTGAAGATGATTCATATTCTGTGTTTAGTAAATTCAGCATCCAAATTCAATCAGAGAAGGAAATGAAAATCTTGAAAGTCAGAAGTGATCATGGAGGAGAATTTGAAAATGAACCGTTTGAGGTTTTCTGTGAAAAACATGGAATTATTCATGAATTCTCTGCACCTAGAACTCCACAACAAAATGGAGTTGTAGAGAGAAAGAACAGAACCTTACAAGAGATGGCTAGAACCATGATCCATGAGAACAATCTGGCTAAGCATTTTTGGGCAGAAGCAGTAAACACAGCTTGTTATGTTCAGAACAGAATCTATATTAGACCTCTGTTGAACAAAACAGCTTATGAACTCTTTAAAGGAAGAAAACCCAACATATCTTATTTTCATCAGTTCGGATGTACATGTTATGTCCTGAACAACAAAGTCTACCTAAAGAAATTTGATGCCAAAGCACAAAAGGGAATCTTTTTAGGTTACTCTGAACGCTCTAAGGCATACAGGCTGTATAATTCAGAAACACATTGTGTGGAAGAATCTATGCATGTAAGATTCGATGACAAAGAGCCTGGAAGTGAAACTCCAGTGCAAGATGAAAGTCATGAAAAATCTCAAGATTCTGATGATAACTCAGAATCTGTTCAGATTCCAGAATCTGAAGATACTTCAGAAGCTGGAACAACCCCTGAAGTTCCTAATGAAGAAGCTTCTGATGAAGCTCAAGATGGTTCTCTGCAAGCTAGTCAATCCAAACAATCTTTCAAATACAAGTCTTCACATCCAGAAGATCAGATAATTGGCAATAAAGAAAGTCCTATGAGAACAAGATCGCATTTCAGACAAGAAGAGTCTGCTTTAGGATTATTATCTGTTATTGAACCAACTTCTGTTGAAGAAGCTCTTGGAGATGAAGGATGAATTCTAGCAATGCAAGAAGAACTGAATCAATTCAAAAGGAATGAAGTATGGGATCTAGTAGCTAAGTCTAATCACAAGAACATCATTGGAACCAAGTGGGTGTTCAGAAATAAGCTTAGTGAACAAGGAGAAGTAATCAGAAACAAGGCCAGACTTGTTGCACAAGGCTTCAGTCAGCAAGAAGGCATTGATTACACAGAAACTTTTGCTCCAGTTGCAAGATTGGAAGCAATCAGGTTACTTCTTTCCTATGCAGTTAATCACAACATAACTTTGTATCAAATGGACGTTAAGAGTGCATTTCTTAATGGTATCATTTCTGAAGAAGTATATGTCAAACAACCTCCTGGCTTTGAAGATTTAAAGCATCCAGAGCATGTTTATAAATTAAAGAAATCACTCTATGGCTTGAAACAAGCTCCCAGAGCTTGGTATGAAAGACTGAGTAATTTCTTGATTCAAAACAACTTTGAACGAGGACAAGTTGACACTACTCTATTCAGAAAGACTCTAAAGAAAGACATTCTTGTAGTTCAGATTTATGTTGATGATATTATCTTTGGTTCTACAAATATTTCACTTTGCAAAGAGTTTTCAAAAGTAATGCAGGATGAATTTGAAATGAGCATGATGGGAGAATTGAAGTTCTTTCTTGGAATTCAAATCAACCAATGCAAAGATGGAGTCTACGTTCATCAGTCCAAGTATACGAAAGAGCTTCTGAAGAAGTTCAATCTTGAGGACTGCAAAGAAATGAATACTCCAATGCATCCAACCTGCACTCTGAGCAAAGAAGATCAAGGAACCAAAGTTGACCAGAAGCTGTATAGAGGTATGATTGGTTCTTTGTTATACCTAACTGCATCCAGACCAGATATTTTGTACAGTGTATGTTTGTGTGCAAGGTTTCAATCAGATCCTAGAGAGTCTCACTTAACTGCTGTTAAGAGAATCTTTAGATATCTGAAAGGAACTACTAATCTTGGACTTCTTTACAAGAAATCCTCTGACTACAAGCTAGTTGGATTCTGTGATGCTGATTATGCTGGAGACAGGATTGAAAGAAAATCTACCAGTGGCAATTGTCAATTCTTGGGAGAGAATCTGATATCCTGGGCTAGCAAGAGGCAAGCAACCATTGCTCTGTCTACAGCAGAAGCAGAATACATCTCAGCTGCTAGTTGTTGTACACAGCTACTCTGGATGAAACATCAGCTTGAGGACTATCAAATAACTGAAAACCATATCCCAATTTATTGTGATAATACAGCAGCTATATGTTTGTCTAAAAATCCAATTCTGCATTCAAGAGCAAAGCATATTGAGATTAAACATCATTTTATAAGAGACTATGTTCAAAAAGGAATTTTAGATATCCAATTCATTGATACTGATCATCAATGGGCTGATATATTTACTAAACCTTTATCTGTTGAAAAATTTGATTTCATAAAGAAAAATTTGAACATGTGCTATGTCTCTGGGTAATATGCGCCTCTGAAAACAGAATTCAGACTCTGAAAATATTCAGAAGCTATCTGAGAATCAGACTCTCTTTTGGAGATTCTGATGAAAGCTTCTAGTAAAATATTCAGACTCTGGTAAGGAATCTTTAGACTCTCAGAAGCTCGTAGTAGTGGAAGCGTGACTGTTAAGTTCAGTAACACCTGCCCCACTATGGTGACAGTTACTTTACAGTTTCTCAGACGTGGCGTGTCTGTATTGGGTAAGAACTCAAGGGGCAATGATTTCATTACGTTAAACAAGTTACCTTCGCTTTGTCCCAATACGTTTACGGCTGCATGCTATATGTATTTATTGTTTGTGTTTGTTTGTCCCCTACTCTTTCCAAACAGTTTTCAAACATTTTCTCTATAAATACATAACACACACAACTCACTTCTCTTTTCACTCTTTGATTTTCTCTCTGAACAAATTTCTTGTTTTTCAATACTTTGCAAAACCTTTTCTTTTGTTCTCAAATCAAACTCTTAGAAAACCCTAATGGCAAGTGATCTCATCCAATCTGGTGTTATAATCAAGACCGGAGGTTCCTATGTTATCAACCCAGAACAATGAACATCATCAAGGAGACTCTGGAAATTCAAGTTGAATCTCCAGTAGATTTTGGTTCACTCAGTCGTCATGGAGTTGACGTTGCACCTCATTTCTTATCACAAGGAATAATGAGATACTTTGGTATGTTGAATGGACCAACATATCAGGAGCTTGTTAGAGATTTTTGGGTTAGGTCAGAAGTCTACGACAAAGCTGAAGCTACTTTGGAAGAAACAGTAGCAATCTCAAACAACCCCAGTCTTGCTGGCAAAAACAGAAACCAAATGGGTTTAAAACCGTACAATGGTCTTGAAATAAGGTCTACTGTGATGGGAATTCCTATAGTTATCACTGAAGAGGTGGTAGCCAGGGCTTGTCAGATGGAGAGCGCTGGTAAATTTCAGTGGAATGTCAACAAGAAAAGTGAATGGGCTGTTGTCTGCAACAAGTTGTTATTTGAAGGGAGACCCTCAAATAAATTGGTGGATATGCATCCTGAGCATAGGGTGCTTCTGAAGATTATACTGGACAGTATGCTTCAGAAAGGAGGAGGAACAGATACATTATCTGTGGATCACAAAGTTCTTCTTTATTTTCTTATCAACAAAATAAAGATCAACTTCCCTAGATATGTGATGCACCACATGTGTTGGGCCATCAAGAAGAGTCAATCAGAAACCAGGAGGCAAGTTCCTTTTGGAAGATTAATATCTGAGATTCTGTATCAAGGAGGTCTTTTGAAGGTCTTATCAGAATCTGGTGTGGTATCAGATATTCATCTAGGAACTGTGACCGGTAGAATCATCAATGGCAAGACTCTACAGTACATGAAGATTGTCAAGAGATTCAATCCCTCTAAGCATGATATGAGAGAATCCTATGTACAATCTGATTTGATGATGGACTTCCCTCCCATATCCAAAGAAGATAATCCTGAAGTTCTTGCTAGATTTGTGGTGGATTACTTCAAGGAGACTGGTAGAATAATCAACTATTCTGCTATTCCTGAGACTGCTGGAGGAGGCCCTCTTAAGGTCAAAGGAAAAAGGACCAAGGAAGTGGTTCTCAAGGAAGAGGAAGAGAAGCAGGAGCCTCTCAAGAAAAAGATCAAATCTTCTGCTCTTCCTGGAGTTTCAATTGGTTCTCCTTCTTCATCTTTTGCACTTCGTGAAATTAAGGATGGGAAGAAGGCTAAGAAAGATGAGAAGAAGGCTAAGAAAGCTGAGAAGAAAGCAATAATAGGCAAAGCTGACAGAGACTATGACAAGTTAGCTCAAGAGATTGCTGATTTCATTGATGTTGACTCTGGAGGTGAAGAGAGTCAGATCAAGAAGAGAAAGGTGGATGTGATTCCTGTGGCTAAGGATGTAGCACAGAAGATAGGTACTTCTGTATTTATGATTGAGGATGAACACACTGCTGGCAAGGTTATGGCAGCAGATTTGATTGCTGAAGAGTTGAAGGAAGAGACTGTCAAGGAAGCTGCTAAGTTACTTGCTTCTGCTCTTAAACAGAAGAGTACTTCAGAACCTGCAGAAGCTGAGTTATCAGAAGCTACTGTTTCTGATTTTGCCTCTCCAGAAGCTGGCATTGGCACCTCTGGCAACGTGGCATATAGCTCATCTTCTTCTTTGAATCATGAGTCAGAATCAGATTCAGAATCTGACAACAAACCCTTGAGCCAAATTCTTCCATCTCTCAAAAATTCATCTCCCTCACCAATCAAACCCATATCATCCCATAACCCACTTGACCAGGCAGTAGTTGATTATGTTGATTCAACTATGGACAGAGTAATTCAAGACACAATCACAGTGTCTATGAATCTTCCTGCTGACCATCCTGCTCAACCTTCATTTCTCAAACCACTTCAGGTAATTCAACCTTCTGAAAAACCTGAAGCAACCATTCAATCCAAACAACCATCCCCCCAAACTGAAACCATTTGTGTAGACTCTCCAGACACTCTAGATTCTCTTGAAAAACATCTAGGGGGAGAACTACCAAAAACCCCTGCAAAATCCAAATCAACAAAAGCTACTTCATCCATTTCCAAACCAGACCCTGTACCTGAACCTACAGAGAATCTGACCTTAGCTTCTGTTGAACCTTCAGAACCTGCCAGGGAACAAGTTCTTATCACTGCCAAGCATGTTGAAGAAGTAAAGCGGGCTGAGAAAGTTGTAGCTCTGGAAAATGCTCCTATTCTGAGGATAAGAGATACACCCTTCTTTGATGAGGATCAGTATATTCCTAGAGAATCAGTGGCTTACAATTCTTTGAAGAGGAAGATGTATAGAATTCAAGAAGAAGCTAGACTGGAAAGAGAAGAACATTTGCGAAGAACTGAGGCTCTGGAAGAGATGGTAAAGAAACAGCAAGAGGATCTCCAGAAACTGATGGATCATCTTGCCAAACAAAACCAACCTTAGTTTAATTTCATTTCGTTTTTTTTTGTAATTCTTGTTTGCTATCCATCTTCTGAACTTGTTTTTACGTACAATTTATACAAGTTGTTTTTGATTCATTTTGCATTCTATTTTTTATGCTCTGAATCTTCTATGTTTTCCCTCTGAATCTCTTTCTTCTTTAAAACATGTTTACACCCTTACCTTAAGTCATTTAAAAAGGTGGAGGAACCATGTTCTGAACTTTTTTTTTGTTGATGACAAAAGGGGGAGAAGGGAAAGTATTTATGTCAGGGAAGAGAGAAAGCCTTCTTTAATTACATTGCATGTATATGTTAAAGGGAAATCTGCGAAAGGTGCTTAGTTAGACTCTGAGCCTTGTTTAAGAATCAATTTACTAAATATTCTGAGTATGAATTTGATTGCTTTTGAAAAACAATTTAATTAACCTGGATAGAACTCAAGATGAGCTTACAAACCTCAACTTAAGAACTATCAGACTCAGGGGGAGTCAGAGCTTACAAACCTCAGACTCTGAGCTTACAAACCTCAGAACCCTTTAAGTCAACTTGTTAATTAGATTAACAACAATTGACCTTTTAAATACTAATGTTTGTCATCATCAAAAAGGGGGAGATTGTTGGAACAAAGGTGTTCAGCAATACCACGTTTTGAGTTTTGATGATAACAAGGTATTAAAAAGTTGTCAATTGGATATTGCTAATATTTGTTTAAGTATGCAGGATATCAATTAAGATTTGTATCTTAGAAAGCATTCTGTTTGAACAATGTTAAAGAGCAATAAATCCATAGAAGCTTGTTGCTTGTGATTCTGTTTCGAAGAGAGTCTGAAGACTGTGCTGAAGAGAGTCAGAAGACTGTGCTGAAGAGAGTCTGAAGACTGTACCAAAGAGAGTCTGAAGACTGTATCAGAGTCTGAAGACCATCAGAATCTTAGAACCTAGAGAGTCTGAAGATTATCAGAAGCTTAGTACTACAGTGAGTCTGAAGCCACAAATTTGATGATCTGCTAACAGTGATCTCTACTGCATTGCTATGCACAAAGAAACTCTAATGGAGTAACGGCTAGCTTCTAAGTCAACTTGAGCGTGGGAAGCACAAAGACAAAGATTGCAGACCAGTACAGAGTACGTTGTACGAACTCTGTTTCCACTACTCCACTACCACGTACAGTTTGGCAACTGTGTCTACCGGTATTAATCCTCAAAGGGAATGGAATTCAAATGATGCTATTGAAGGACTATTACCAAATCAAGCAACAGATAAACAGTCATTGATCAAGCTTCAGAAATCATCCTGATGCGCTGGATGACTCAACGTCTCTTTCCTACGCCTATATAAAGGATAGAAGACTTGAAGAAGTGTTGGACTCTACAACTTAGAAAAACTGCATTGCGCTGCTTTCGTATTCAACTGAGTCTTAACACAAGCACATCATTAACTTAGATTCTTACAAACTGAGTATTCTAGAATCTCTAAGTTTCACAGAAAAGCAGAGTCTGTCTTTTGTGTAAAACAGAGTCTGTCTTTGTTGTAATTGAAACACATTTTGATTGTTATCAAGTGTTTCAACTGTATTCAATTTTCTGTAATTGTGTAAAAGTCTCTTGCTTTTGTGCTTGAGCAAAGGAAGTCTCTTGGCTGCGTCCTTGAGCAAAGGAAGTCTCTTGGCTGCGTCCTTGAGCATAGGAAGTCTCTTGTTTGTGTCTTTGAGCAAGGAAGTCTCATACTGTGTGTTTGAGCAACTTGTAATTTGATATTACATTTTAGTGAACTCTCCTTGGAAGTACAAGGGGGACAGGACTACTTCCGGTTTGTGGAAGGAACCTGTATAATTGCTTGTGTTCTCTGTTCTCTCTTTATCTCTTGATTATTCCGCTGCAATCAGAACCTAATCTCCTATCAGACTATGATCTCATTCAGACTCTGAGTTTAAAGGAATTAGATTCTCACTCTTCAAGAGTTGCGAAAAGAAAACACAATTCAACCCCCCCTTCTTGTGTTTTTCTCACCTTCAGAGCCTTCATCGTAGCGATGATCCCCTCGGTCATAGGTTTGCTCTGGCATGCAGTCCCCCAAGTCACAAATTATCCTCAAATCATGGTCGACCAGGAAGAAGGAAGTGTCAGGACTGTAGCTGTAACACCCCGATTTCCAAACATATAAATATACTTAATTTTATCAGAGTTTAACATAAAACAGGATGTCGCACTACTTTTTATTTCAAAATCATTTCAACGTAAGTGGAGTTAAAACCCACTATTTCAAGTAAAACATCTGCTTATGATATTTAAAATAAAGTCACAGCGGAAAATTCAACTTTTAATCCAAAACTTGGCACTAGGCCTCAACATCATCAACATAATAAAATACCAATTAATGATGGTCCAATAACATCTTAAAAGGTTACGTAATAAGGAAAAACAACAAAACATAGAAGATATCCTCATCCCGTTACATATCAGAGCAAGACTCCTATGACGACACGAGGATCAACTCACATCTGCACTATTCTGGATCACCTGCAAGTTACTCATATGAAGAGCAACATTTTCAAGCAGAATGGGTGAGAATTTACATTCATTAATAATAAGCAACAAATTCAAAATCAGAATTTATTAATTAACAAGAACTTCATGTGATTTCAGCTAACAATTATTAATGAATTACAAACAACAACCATCCAACAATGCAACAATGATGACTCGACAATGCATCAACAACAACAACTATACAACGACACAACAACAACTCAACAATATGCAATTTATTTATGCATGTGGTACCAATAGAGCGTCAAGCTCTCAACAGGATGTCGTAATTCGACTAAACAGGGCATCAAGCCCCCAACTTAACAACTTAACAGGGCATCAAGCCCTCAACCTAGACAAATGGTTATGCGACCCGACAACTTAACAACATGCAACAACACAACTTGGACAACATGCAACTATACAACTTGAACAACATGCAACTATATATCATATAATGCACATAATCAACATCCACGAAAGATTCTTCATACCAACTACAACTACTGAGAAACTCCACTTAACCATCAACAACTTCATAACTAAAACCTAAACCCAACTCGAAAAAGAACATGTTCAACGACACAAGGTCGAGATACCTACTGCCTAACTCGCCGTGGCGAGTGGGATTACTCGTCGTGGCGAAGAGAGGATGACTCTCTGCCATGTGCTCACCGTTGCGAGCCAAGTACTCGCCGTGGCGAGTGACAACTGGGGTCACTCGCGAGGCGACCTAAGGAGCTCGCCATGGCGAGTCATCTACAACTCGCGAGACGAGGATAATCGCTCGCTGTGGCGAGCGACGACGACAGGGGAACGAACAGCACGCACAACAACACGAATTTTGACTTAAAAACCCAAATTTGACACCCAAACTTCCCAAAAATGATAAAGGACATCATCTACTGGTTAATTACAACTTATACAACAGTTTCTACATCAATTCACTAATTACCTAGGTTTTTAGGAACTTAATTTGGATTCAATTCTAATTCCTTCAACATCTCTATTAACAACAGTATGATCAATTCAATTTCAGAATTCATATACTAATCATTAAAGAAAGCTAGTCTCAACCTTACCTTGGATTTTACAGAACTCTACAGGTTTCTCCCAAAAGCAGTATGTTTCACGTTCTCTCTGTTTTTCCCAAAAGCTGCTCCACTGGTTTCTAACCCTAATTCCTTAGTGTTCACTTCCTATTTACAGCCCCTTCTAACAAATCCTCTAATTACCAAACTACTCTTAATTAAGTTGTTATTTTATTTTTCTTAAACAAATCTTATTATATTTTTCTACCAAATATAACAAACAACATCTACTACCAACAAATACTAAAATCAACATATATCAGCATATATTACGACAAATTTAATAAATTCAACAAAAGACTCTCAACTTAATTTAAATAAATAATTAAATAAAAAAAAGGTGTTACAGTAGCAGCTGGGTTCAGACCACATGCCGGGCATAGGAAGCAAATTGCCCTCGGAGCGAAGAGCGATAGTGTGGATTGGTGAACCTATCCCATTGTCGGCCTCTTCCGTCCTCTTCCTCTTGGAGGATTCCAACACCTCCTTTCCCGCACAGTCCTCTCTGGACAGATCCACTATGGGAGAAGTGGGCGCGTTCGAGGTCGTTCCCTCGGTCACACCGACAACTGGGGCATTTTTCTTCTTCAATTTTTGGTTGGTCCTGTTCACAAGCTCCTGGAAATCCTTCATCTTTCCTGCAAACACAAGACATGGGAAATATGTTAGAAACATGAAACAGTAAACAAATAAACAAAAAACCAAAGAAGGGAAAAGGAAACGAAAAGTGCTACCCAACAAATCCATCGGTTTCTCCGATACCATCAAACCGTGGGTATCGATGACACGGGCCACACATGTCTTCTTTCCATCCTCACCCAACGATTTCAACGGAGTAAACGCTTTCACGTAAGCACACAGCTTATCGTAAGCCTCCCGATCCTCGTCCACTAATCGCTCGGCAACATAACAGTAATCACTCGGTTTAAATTTGTTGTGGTCGTTACACCACTCCAGGGGGAAGTATGAAGCCCTGGCAGGGATCGTTCCGTCCGCCCGACGCTCCCCAGCAGGTCTCAGAATATTGTTCTGGGCTAGCGAACTTGTTAACTTGACCAAGAAGTAGCGATCCTTCCAGCTCCTTACCTTCCCCGCAAAGATGCCAAACAACTTCTCCTTTTGGCGAAAAGACACCCAACCAAAACCGCCCACCCTCTCATTTCCCCGCTGGAGCAAAAAATACGTTCTTGGAAGGGTTCACTTCAAAAAATTGACACACCAATTCAAACGCCCGCATAAACGCTTAAGAATTAGGATGAATTTGAGAGGGGCAAAGCTTTGTCCATCGAAAAACCTCCCGTTGAAAGGCAGAGAACGGAAAACGGAGGCCCACATCTTTAAACACCACCTCGTACATAGGGAAGAGATGATTTGGAAAGTGCGAGCACACCCTATTCGAAGTAGTAGGAAGATACACCCCCTAATCCGCGTCCGCTCCGATTGTACGAAAAGGGACTTCCACCGTTCCATCCGCCGCGAACGTCGGGATCGTCTTTTTTGGATCCTCTTCCATCCAAGATCTATCAGCCATGGGAAAACTCGAAAGGCAGGTGATAGATGTTTGGCAAGTGTACCAAATACTATCGAAGTAGTAAAATTAAGTTCGTATCCACGAGGACTGTGTTAATCTCAATTTAGCAATAAAGTAAATATTTAGGATGTATAAATTATTTTGTTTGCCTTAGGCAGTAGATTTGATTTGATTGCATAAAATTAAATAACAGAAAATAAAGATTTTGTTAGAAAATATAGATTCGGTTAGAAAATATAGTCATTCACCCGTGGCTTTTCTTCTATGTTGCTACTTTTATTTTTCAAATGTTCAGCTTGCACCAAGAGTGCATGTTGCTTCATCTCAATCGTAACCGATTTCTTTTCACACTCATCTGCTTTCTCAACAAGATTACCACACTGAACATCAAACTTCTCAAATGAAACTTGATTTGACACCAAGAAATCATCTAAAATATTTTGAAGTTGAGAGTTGTAATCTATGTTGACCACTTCCTGCTCTTTTTCTTTAACTATGTATTGCTCCTCGCAAAAGAGACTACCATGATAACCTCCACAAAAATCACAACACGTACTGAATCTTGTTTCCAAATCCTTTATATGTAGAGATATCATGTATTTTTCATAACATAGGGATTTTGATCTCTTCAGAATCAATAAGTGGTCGACAATCCCACATTGCTACAAAACTCAACGAAACTTTTCAGTAGTAAAGCATACAGAAATATATTCGAAGAGCATAAATCATAATTTTTTTAATATATAAACAAAAATATAAATAACAGAAATCCTAAATAAAACAAAATTTCCAAGTTGAAATGATTTAACAGTCCTGGCAGCGGCGCCAAAAACTTGATAGATGTTTGGCAAGTGTGCCAAATACTATCGAAGTAATAAAATAAGTTCGTATCCACGAGGACTGTGTTAATCTCAATTTGGCAATAAAGTAAATATTTAGGATGTATATATTATTTTGTAAAATATAGGTAGTAGATTTGATTTGATTGCATAAAATTAAATAACAATAATATAGATTCAGTTAGAAAATATAGATTCGGTTAGAAAATATAGATTCAGTTAGAAAATATATATTTGGTTTAGAAAATATGAAGAGAGATGAGATCAGGTCTTTCGAATCATCTAAGTTCCCCTAATTGGTATACTGCACCTATTCTTATGAATGATTTTCTAGTCCCATGATAGTTAACAAAATAGCCCTAATCAATCCCTTGACTTAGGACCCTCTTCTATAACTACAACCCCTAATTCCTTAGGTGGTCTAACAATCGTCGAAGGTTTTAAGAACGTTAACCTAATATCACTAACAAATGATTATCCATTCCTAGACTAACCATGTTTATTAGAACAATTCAATTAGGTCTAAGTAGAAAGCTATGGTCAGTAGTCATTCATTCTCACTAAATCATGTTTATATTTGATCAGGATATAAAAATCATTAAGAACAATTGAATTGAATAAAGACTAGATTGTCATTCACAATAAATAGAGTTTCACAACCACGTAGATCAATTAGGGTTACAAAAAATCATCTCAGACCTAATCTCTAAGAGATTTAGCTACTCATAATCGAGTTTACAAATAGCATAATCAATGGAAGAACTAAAACATACATGAACTGGTTACAAGGTGATATAATCGCCCCTGTAGCCGTCTTCAGGTCTCAAAATCGCACTTTCTCTCTCCAGAATTCTTCACAATTGTTTCTGAAAACAATTAAGCTTAAATAGGCAACAACTGCTCCTAAAATCGTGGCACGATTTGAAGAAATCGTGACACGGTTCTGCCTTGAATAACAAACTTCCAAATTAGGGTTCCTAAAATCGTGTCACGAAATAGCTATTGTGACATGTTTTAACCAATGTCGAATGAACCTCATCCTGTACTCCAAATCGTGACACGTTTTCAACAATCGTGACACGTTTTTGCTTTCTTCAAAATCTTCTATTTTTATTGTTTTCCTTGCTGTTTAAGTTTGCTTCTGAACTCAAAAATATCATAAAAAGCCTCTAAAAATATGAAATGACGGACTGTCATCAGCAAGGAAGGGAAAAAGTGAATCCAACAATCAGATCCACCATTCCTCCACCTATTAGATCGACCATGGCGAGGAAGGGACCGAACTTCTCTACAGGGACGACCTCAAAGGGAAAAGGGGGCCAGAAGCCAACAACTACTTAAAGAAAGGGCAGAAGAAAGCTCTCCTTCGAAAGAAGGGAACCCTTTTCTGCACTGACGACGGATCAAAGACTTCATCAACTGAAACACGACAAGTCACCAGTGGTTTCTCCCTCCAAAAAACTCTAAACAGATTCAAAATCCTAACACTCCTCAAAACGCAGTGGCAACTACCAAACAACGGTGAAAACCACCACAACAGAGTAAAAACTACTAGCATGTAAGACTATGGTTTTTACACACGAAAAACTACAAGTAATCACAAGTCAAAAACATAAGAAAGGGAAAGGGAAGTAACGAACCTGTGTAGGAGTAGAGAAAACTGGAAGTTGTGGTTAAAGTGGAGGACCAAAATGAACTCGAACTCTCAAAGGGAATTCTAAAAATCTCAGGTTGCTAAAACGGAAAAATGCAAAGTGTTCCAAACACACGTTTGAAGCATATTTATACTTCTTTCGCAACCTTTCAGAAACCAAACGAATACGATCCGGTGCAGTCCTTCACATACGACTCCAAGTCAACTAAACATGACAATGTTCCAGATCATCTCAACCAACACATCCAACGGTTCTGACCAAATCCCTTTGGGTCCCATATGTCACGATTAGATCAACGGTTCTGATAACGTCTCGGAAACACAAACCAAGACGCCCTCAAGCTGCTAGGTACTCAAGTACCCCAATGGCCTTTACACATGACAATCAGAATCCAAAAGTTATGTCCCTTAAGTCTCACCCTCGAGACACGGGCATTAATTACTGAATGACTAACGACCAACTCTCTGACGAGGGAATCTTTTCCACTTCTGACTAACCCAGACTGGTTCAGGTTGGTCATGCGTAACTTTTCAAATAGGACAACCTCGACATAGTATTGCAAACAAGCAACGAAGGTCAACGAGCACGTGTCCTCTCACATTACGACCTCGACCCCAACAACAAAGCAACCATAAGTGTCAGATTCCCAAATTACGCTCGCCAACACCAAGCAAAGAAGGTCGTCCAAAACCAATTTCAAGTCAACACTTCCCCAAGAGAACTTTTCAGTTCATTGTGTGTGAATTGCAGGACACATTCATCACTTCCGCGGTTGGCTCCCTCGCTTCAGCTTAAGTCATCACTCTATAACTAGAGCAACGACTTGGGGGGATACTGTTCTGCACCAGTCAAATATATGGGCTTAGTCACTTAGGCCTAATAACAAATCAAGCCCAAATGCTACATTTGGAAAACTACTCGTAACATACCCCTTCCCCGCGAGGCGGGGTGCTCGGAACAATGGAGACCTGTTCAAACAAACAATAACGTCTCTTTGCCCACGATCCCGTGAATATCTCACCGGCGGTTACACTTCTATTGATTTCGTAACTGCCGGCCATACGTGTGCCTTACAACGACTCTGCATTCACCCACCTCTATAAATAGGAGGCTCCTCGCAACCTCCAAGGTAGATTATGTCACACTCTCAAACCCCCCATTCTGAACTCTACTGACTTGAGCATCGGAGTGTATGCAGGTACACACCCCCTATTCGGTCCAATGCTCAGTGGAAGTATAAACAACCACCGTGAACCACCGCATTCAACTCAGCGTTGACAACCACCTTCTGATAAGGTACGATCAATAATTATATTTTATTACATGATAATTTTTATTTTTGACACATTAGATATGATATGTTATTAACATATATTTGTTTATCCTTAAATATAAGACCTTCTACAAATTTCTAGATGCATTTACTACTTTTTTTTTTCCTAAATACTTATGTCTTTTATTGATAGCATAAATAACATTGAATACATTTATATACAAATGGTAATTTAGTATAATTGTACACATTTTAAATAAATTTATTTTTCTAACAATTTTTCTTAACGCCCGCCATTTTTGTTAGTTATATTGTTGACAAAAACAAAACGATATTTGTTCATTCAAATTAATAAGTACATCAGACACAACTACATGTTCAACAATGCTAAACACGTAAATATCTACGAGCAAAACTCACTCACACAAGTTAATAGGATACAAAGATAAAATGCATACAATAATATGATAAAATCTAAGCGACGGGAATACTCATGCTTTTGAGTTTCAAACGTTGACACACAAATAATTGATTGAATATGCGGTTGACTAAAGTCGGTCTTTTAATAGGAACCAAACGAACACCGATACAAGATGCGAAATCAAACAACGCCACACAAGACAACGAACAACACAATGTTGCACTCAAACGATGAAATCACGAATAAAAAAAGCGCAAAAGAAAAAACTCGATATATGTGGAAAACACTTATTTAAATTGAAAGAAAAGGGAAACAATATGTTGAGGGGTGATTCTAGATAAAAAATGAACTAAACCCTCTTCGATGAATGAAGGAGAGAGATAACTTAAAAGGAATGTGGAGTTTCTATCACTAAAGGTAATAGAGTCGGCTATGATTTTTGTTAGGTGTTTTATAAAAAGGGATAAAGAGTGTAAATGGAAGTGTTTATTATTATAGTTTTGAAATAAATAAAGAAAATAAATGCACATATTTTAAAATTGACAATATTAATTGAACATTTATATACTAAAACTAGATGACAGATACTACTCACACCCCAAAAGAGCCAAGTTACACTTAGAATGACTAATATATCCTTTAACTGCATACGTAAATTGAATTTACATTAACTACGTAAACTGAGTTTACACTAACCTCTTATATACATACGTAAACTGGATTTACATTAACTACATAAAAATTGAGTTTACACTAACCTCTTATATACATACGTAAACTGAATTTACATTAACCACGTAAATTGAGTGTACATTAACCTCTCATATACAAACGTAAATTGAGTTTACACTAACCTCTTATATACATACATAAACTGAATTTACACTAACCTCTCATATACATACGTAAACTCATATTACGTAAACCTCTTATATACGTACGTAAATTGAATTTACACTACCCTCTCATATACATATGTAAACTGAGTTTACATTAACCTCTCACTACGTAAAATAAAATTACGGTTAACAGAGGCATATCTCATACCAAAACAAAGAATAAACAAATAGAAACTCTTAGAAAATGAAATTCACTATCTTTTATGAATAGAGTATAGATCAATGAAAAAGATGTGTATTGTTAGCCCTATTTTCCAACTCATATCAGTAAAAACGATATTTGAAAGCAAAAGAATTAATTTGTTTTTGATTTTTTCTTCATCAAATAGACAAAAATATCGAGACGATGAACAACAAGTGATTTTTAATTTCAAATTCACAACACAACAAAATATTTTAGAAATTAATTGAATTTTGGTAAATCTTAACAAAAAAAAAACTTTTAGAAAGAGATTTTCGACAATAAAAAATAAAGTAGAGATCTTGTGCTATTGAAAAGGTAAATATATAAATTTTCAAATATGTGGCTCACATAACAACATATATTAGAGAGGAAAAAGTAAGAGTGGATATTACAGTCTTGATTTTTAAATACATATAACAATCGATCACTTTACACATTTTGATGAACAACTAACAACTTTGATCAGAAAAGTTTTAATTAATTATAATAAAAAAAAAATTAAAAGATTGATATTTTAAAAATATTCATCAAGATAAATCAAACATATTATACATTAATATTTATCTTTATATATCAATTAAAAATATTGTCAAAAACTACCCATATTAAAGTATCCACATCCATGCCACTCAATTTGGTGGTATAAATATACTTCATCCATACCACTCAATTTGGTGGTATAAATAGATCCCATTCCGTTTAACATGACTTTTGTCAATGTTAAAAACTACTTAAATACTAAAAGCTTTATAAAAATGCTAAAGTTGTTTGGTAAACTATTTTAATTTTTAACCAGCTTAAAATATATTTTTAGTTGTTTAATATTATATTTTTCAAAACCCATATTATTCTATTAATAAACTATATATGGATTAAATATACTTTTCAAAACTGCTTTTCTTTCTCTTTTAATTAAATATATGAACAAAATTAATCAATATTTTTTTTTCCGAAAGATTCACTATATTATTAATTAGTTAGCTTGTGATATACTTTTTATTATTATTTTGAAAACCTGGTATCCAATCTAATGAAAGACTAGATCATTATTGTGCTAACGTTTGAAAATTATGAGATGTTTTTTTTATGAAATTTTGATTAAAAGTAAAAATATAATTGTTTTTTACTTTCAAATTATAACAAATCAAATTAATCATGATTATCTATTTCAGTGAAACTAAAAATATAACAAAAATGTACAATCTAAATTCTTATTTTATTAATGACACCAACAACAATCTTTACTAAAGAAAAAACTGCTGTTTTAATGGAATAATTGGGATAATGAAATAATAATAATAAATATATATACATTCATCTAGTTTGTTACACTTTTTAAATGATAAAAGAGAAAACTGAACATTTGTGTTTGTTACATTTTTATTTTAATATTTAAATTTATTTTTATCTCTTTGTTACATGTGTTATTTGTATTAAAAATTGAGGGTATTTTTGGAAGAAAAAATTCAACCCAATAGTACTGAAAGGGGTAGTATTATTTATATATAGTATAGATATTACGAGTTCACTACTTCAAACAGCGTCGAACTCTAAGAATAATTTTTTTATCCAGGAAGTCTTTATTTATGGTAAAAACTCTTCTTTTTATTGGAAGCCAATTCTAGATGGATGAATTAAGTGGTACCTGTACTGCAAATGATTTTCTTGTTGGGTGCCAATGTGCTATTGTTTAGGACGAAACATACTACTCTAATACTGATTCCTGTTTTTTGATAAAATTAATTTAACCTTTTTAAAAAAATAAAAAATATATAATAGGTTTAATTGCATTTTTGACCTTTTAAGTTTTTAAATTTGGCAATTTCGGCCCCTATATGTTTTTGAGCGATTTTGGACATTCATATTTAGCCCTTTCTGAATTCTGGTTCTAATAAATTTTTCCTTAATTTTTCATGAATGTGTCCAATTTTAATGATGTGACATATGCTCATGTGTTCTATAGTGTGGACATTAGCATATTTAAAAATAAAAAACATTGAAATAATTAATTAAAAATTAATAAAATTCAAAAATAACATTTTTAACAATTAAAAATAAAAACCCCATATCAAACCCAAATTTAGAATTCAAACTCTATCTTCTTCAATCTAAACAATGCTAATCAACTTAGTTTTTTTTAGGAGAGGTTGTTCATTGCATTTCATTCATAATCAAGGGTATACATGTTGGTACATCAATATAAATTCAGAGGTAGCTAAAGATTTGACCACCATTGCTAAAGCTTGTGTGATCTTCTTGGGTTGTCTTCGACTAAACTCAATACGAGTTTTCAAAATAAGAAGTAAACTTTGTAATGCCATTCCCTCCCTTATTGAAAGAGTCAACAACTTTCTTCGATTCAAGTACAAAATCAACTTAACTATTGACAATATTTCTTATTATAAAATAGTTTATCCCAAATTTTAAAACTGGGGATCGTAAATCAGTTGAATTTCCAATAAAAAAAAATCAATCGTATATTGTTGTAAAAAACCGTCATGAGCTTCTACTATCTATTTAATATAAATGCACCTATGAATTATTGATATGTCAAAATATTAAGTTTAGTAATGAAATTTTGCAAGATATGTAATTACTTAGATTAGATAGATAATGGAAGTAGATAGCTATGTACATATTAAGTTACTAATATTTACTTATGATTCCATACCCATCCCCATACTCATAACATCTTTAGGTGGATTAAACATGCAACTTCCAAGACTAAGGAAGGGATTACCCATCCCCATACTCATAACATCATGAAAAAGTTTTGTGGTATTCAATCAAGACTTTTTCCAATATAAAAAAGTCTTTGGTATTCAATCAAGATTCTTTGTCATTTAAAAAAAGTTTTGTTGTATTCAATAAAGACTCTTAACCAATTAAAAAAAGTATAGTGGTATTCAAAATCATTAAAATTTCGATAGATTATTTAATAAATAAGATTTTGATGGATTTTGTGGGATTTTCTAGTGAAATTTTAGCATGAAAAAGTCTTTTATGAACGTATGAGATTTTTTAGGATTGTTTTTTCTTTTAAGATTTACTATCTCTCACTCTCTTCCTCCCTTCTTTCTTACTCTCTCTCTCTTCCTCCTTCCCTCTCTTCCCCTCGCTCTCTCTCTCTCTCCCTCTCTTCCCCTCGCTCTCTCTCTCCCTCTCTTCCCCCCTCTCTCTCTCTCTCTAGCTCTCCCGTTAAAAATAAAGTAAAATAAATAATCTCTCTTACTTTTCCTCTCTCCCTCTCTCTCTCTCTCTATCTCTCTCTCTCTCTCTCTCTCTCTCTCTTTCTCTCTCTCTCTCGCTCTCCCATAAAAAATCAAGTAAGACTTTGTGAAAGATAGTGTGTTATAATTATTTTTTCCAATTATTTCTTAAAATTCATAAAATATGTTGAAATCTGTTTAAATCCATAAAATCATTTCAAATTCTTTAAAATCTTATAAATTAAATCCATTGAAATCCTTAATAGTCTTTTAAAATCGTCAAAGTCATCAAAATCCTGCAAAGTCTTTTAAAATCCTCAAGACTTTTTTTAAACAAAAATTGTCCTTTAAAATCCTAATCCAATACACCCTCCTAAGAATTTGTGGATGATGATATCGTTATGAAATATAGTAGAGAGAATACGTAAAACTGAAAAAGCGAAACTGTATCCATTCGTGTTGGAAGGCTTTGCCAACATGAATGGAGAAGTTAAAAATATAGAAGTCATACGACAAATACTTAACCACTAAGAAGAAACTATGCGTCAAAGTTTAACCACTTGGAAGAAGCACAAATCAAGTATGAGTCACTACTAAACAAACAAAAATTAGTGAGAGAAATTTAAAGAGGGAAAACATGAAATCCCTCTCTAATTCCGTCACCAAATTTTGTGACCAAGTAATTTGTGTGGGATTGTATTTTTTCCGTCACTAATTTCCATCCCTAATTTTGCTTTTCCTAGTAGTGAATGCTTAACCACTTGTATCTATTGGAACATAAGCATAATATCTTAGTCACCACTAATAGAACTAGAAGCTCGAATACAACGAAAAAGGTTAAACATCAGAGCAATCCTATATCTCTAGAAAAATAACATCAAGAATTCTTCAAGAATAAAGAGCAGTCAATCACAATGCACTATTTGCACAATTCAAGGAGGTGAGGCTGAAAAATAGGATGTGAACAAATAAATTATGCAATTAAAACTTGTCAGTTGTGTCTTGAAAAATTTTTGATGCTATTTTTATAGTGAAATAACATATTCCTAAACATCAACAATGGAAACAATAATAAACAATTGTTGTGCACTATAGTAGCTTCAACAAATATCAATGCATCCTTATCAAATGAAATAACCAACAAGCACCAAATTGTTAGGTCAAAATAACAAAGCCACTCTTTCCCACAACATTGTTGTCGATCAAGAGACGCTTTATGAGGTAATTGTAATCGACATGATCAACCTATCTACTTCTCTCTTTAAATTCCAAATACAACATCTCTATGATAAATGTTCCAATAGATGACATTATATCTAACTCGGGAAGTCTTTCTTTGCATTTACAAATATATTATTATAGCCATCCCAACCATGGCAATACCAGAAATTGCAATCATTTTCCACGCAGGGATAGTCAGATTGGGAGGTAGAACAGTCAGGAGATCATGAATATCTTGAATCTGATAATCGTAAGAAAAATCGGGGTCAGAAAATCTTTCAATAACTAATAAAATAATGATACAACAATTTTGGAAAGAAAGGACGAACATATATATTAGAGTTGTTTCTTCATTTACAAGAAACATAGAAGCAGCTGAGTAATTCTCTTATGTGTTAAAAAACACTTAAAGGTTTTGGTCTTCCTGCTTTCAAGTGAATCTGAACACTTTGGGAGTAAATTGTAGCATTTACTGTGATTATATAACATAAATAAATAACATAATGTTCACTAACCTTAACAGGTTTCTTCCAATTCTTCTTCATTCCTTCTAGATGCCCTTTTCCAACAACAACAACAATTATTCTGCTCTCACTTGCCAATGTTAATAATGTGTGGGACATGTACCTAGATAGACGCAATATAAACACGGCTCCTATCGGAAGCTCTCTAAGCGATTTTTCGGACCCTTCACGGTGCTGAAACGAATTAGGGCCGTTGCTTATCACCTTGATCTCCCACGAGACTCAAAAATTCACCTAGTAGAGCATATATCTCTTCTCCGACCTTATTATGGTGATAACCCACTTGGACACTTCCAGCCTCTACCTCCTGCTCTCAACCGAACAGTAGATCAAAACCCTTAGAAGGACACATATGGAAAAAACAACGAAAACAAAAATGAAACACAGATATGTTCCTCTATGGTGACGGAAAAGGAACAAGGGAAAGACCCTCCCTTTTCAGGAGGCAATGAAATCATAACATCTGGAAAGTGTTTAACTCCTAACCATTCTTTAGATCCAAACCTAACGTCACCCAAGACAGTTTTTTCACCCTTGGATCTACCTACCAAACAATCTGCACCATCCATTCAAAAAGCACCCCCACCGAGTCAGATGTCTCCCACTCGCACGCTCCCCAACTCTCACACGCCTTCTAGTCAACCCACCAACGCGCGCGTGAGCCAAAAACTCCACCAATCAGGTCTCTCAGACTCGTCACTTACCAGCCCTCCAATTCAAGACACTTGGTACCATCCATCATCCAATGACTCCCTCACACGTGGCCAGTCAAACCTTGAGGACAAGGTTTTCAATAATCAGGGGATTATTGTTAGCAAGAAAAATACAAGAGAGACTAAGACACCCATTTACTTGAAAGATTACTATCATGGCTAAAGGAGGGTTGTAGATAGTATATTATTATTATGTCTTTTATTCTGCTTATTTGTAAGGCCCATGGCCCATAATTTCCTAAACCTAGCTATATATGCTAGAGCCAATCATTGTATGAGACATGAAGGAATTGATTCTGCAGTTTTACGTTTTTTTTCTTGTTGGTAGCTTAGATCTGATTATTAACCTACACAATTCTATCAGGTAAGAGGTGGTATGATTCCATCCCCATCCCCATACTCATAACATCTTTAGGTGGATTAAACATGCAACTACCAAAACTAAGAATTTTTGGATGATGATATTCTTATGAAATATGGTAGAGAGAATAGGTAAAACTAAACAAGTAAAACCCATGTTAATTAGGGCGATCACCAAGTACTACTCTACCACCATACTTGATTGCTTCTTTAGATGCCTAACGAAACTCAGCACCAGGAAAAGAGATGTCAAGAATAATGTGCAGCTGTCAGACATTCAAGGGAAGAAAAAAAAAATGGTACAAGATAATTGCAACATTCTTGAATAAGCAAAATGAAAGATTCACGGTTTAAAAATGTAATAGGCTGAGATATATGATTGTTAAACAATGAAACATGCCTGGTATTTGGACCAAATATTTAATATTTGAAAAATGTTATATTTTTGCTTCCTCATTGCAATCATTTCTTCCACAGTAGGTGCCTAGAAGAAATAGAAATTAAAGAAATTGGTTACACTATGATGATGTTGCAAAACTATATGGTTTGATTGGATAGCAATCTGAGTATATGAAAATCAAATTCAAATATATATATATATAGAGTACTAATATTTAACATTTAATATTTAAATAAAAACAAATCATAAAGAAATATTTCTCAACACAATGAGATAAATTGTGCCTCCAAGTAAAATTAGATAAAGAAATCATGATTTGCCAGTTGATCTGCATAATTAATGGTTTTCTATAAATATAAGAAACCCAAAAATTCTTCCACTTTGTCAAAGTCAAATGGTTCGACCACGAGTTTCTTAGGTTCCAAGTAATCAAATTAAGAGAGAGAAAACATCCTTGATTTGTTTTCTGAGACAGGAATGTTTGGTTGCAAACCGGAGAACACTCCTAGTGACCACCACTTTCTTAGGTTCCAAGTATTTTCTATATTCAAGTGCCACATGTACCGACGAAGGGAGGTATCTACGACTTATTGAAAAGTTGATTTTCTTATTTCATACTAGACCCGACATAGTGGTGAGTTAGTTCATGCACGACCCATGAAAAGCCTCGTATGAATGTGGTAGATTTTTTTTTCCAGTCACTTGAAATATACTCTCGGTAAGGGACAATATTTTCAAAACATGGTCATCTTCGAGTAGCGGGCTATACCGATGTTGATTAGGATTGTTCAGCAGATGATAGAAGATCCATCTCTACAAAACAGAATATATGCTGTGATTGAAGACAATGTCCAAACCAGCCACAATCAAAATAACAAGATAAGAATTTACCTTTGAGCCATGAACGACGCCAACAATGTAGACGTCACAAACACCACCCTCTGCGGTAGACTCACACGACAGTTTTATCACATCTTTTGAAAGCTCCTCAGATAGCTCCACTCGACGTGGTTCTGTTGCCGGTGACTGTTCCGTGATAGTAGTCTCAGTCACCTTTCCCGGAGCTGGTGACTGTTCTCTACTGCAGTTGGCCGCGGTGTTTGGTGAGAACTGGAGGAATGAACAAGTTAAAGGAAGGAGTCGAATGAGTTGAGTACGACGAGTCACCATGACCAAAAATAAGAAAAGAAAAAAGGAAATGAAAGGGTTTGGTTATGTTGCTTTCTTCTACTGTTAGCTAAGTCATGCACTATTATCATCGTGCTAAAATAAGAATGCTAGTTGTTTTCTTTTTGCCCTCTTCTCACTCTCTTTCTTTTTACACACAAATTAACATATGTTAGCTTCAACTTGTTTGCTTGATTCCTGCAACATAGTTCAACGTAAGGGTTGGTTTAATAACATGGATAATGTTGTAAAAGAGTAAAATATGGATAGGATATGTATATTATAGGATTTTATCATATTTTTATCGATGTTTATATCTCTTACTACAAAAGCTCCATCACAAATTTATGTTAGTATCTATATAAATTTATATTGATATCTAATATACCTTAATGTTTTCACCTCACAGTTAGAAGAATAAATCTATATATACTAAGCACAATTTAACTTTAGTGATAGTATACAAAATGTATATACATTAATTATAATGCTAAACTTTCTTCCTGTAAGAAAAAAAAAGAAGCAGACATTATTTCACTAGTTTGCTCTATATATACTGAGGTGTTTGAAATTAAATTAACAAGATTACTATTTCATTTGTTTTTATCAAAATACCGTAAAAAAATAGATCAAGTGTTTAGACTTGAGTGAAGATACCAGTAAAAATCGTCCTCGTGAGCTTATTTCAGTTGGTTAGGATAATACATAATATATGCAAGGTCTAGGATTCGAATCCCGGCTACAAAAAAAAAACTAGGTAAAATCAAACGAAGAAGAAGGTAAGATTGTACCTTGTTACCATGAACGATGCCAATGATGTAGACGGTTTTTGGCCGAGTCCAAAGTAGTAGTGAGTGAATACAATTGTTGAGAAGTGGGAAGAATGGATTGCTGCTGTGAGTGAACACATTTGAGGTGGTGAGTTAAAGGAAGGAGTTGAGCTATTTTAGAAGGAATGAGCAGGAGGGGACTTATCATCACTGACGGAGCCATGAAATTTAGAATCCGGGCAAACAATTTATCGCAAATTCACATGTGACATAATATATAAATAGTCATAAATCAAAATAAAAGAGATTATTCATTATGTCAACAAAAGTACAATTTAAAATAGTGTTAATTAGTCCAAAAAAGCAACCAAAAGATTGAATTTTTTCTTGATTTCTTAAAGGCGTGTTAAGAACATTAAAATATGGCCTTACTTAAAAAAATTATAAATTTTTGACAAATGACAAATTAATTAAGAAATTTAAAGTGTCAATAACTCAAAAAATAAAACAACGGAAATCTCAACCTATAAATCGAATTTGGAGCTCATTATTTACAGGAACATTGCTTTATCAGCCCCCTCAAAATCTTTTATGCCCCCCAAATTTCCCAATTTGCCCTTAATTTGAGCATCCGACATATATCTACCAAATTGGTTAGGTACTTATATACCTAATTTTTGTTCTTGTAAGAGCTATGTTCAAGTTATCTCCAAAGTTAAGGTAAAATCTTCACTTAATATTTAAGTTTTAGTTTCTAGTTCTATGATTGTTTATTGGCAATATTATGGCTACAATTGTTCTGTATTTGATACTCAATTTTTGCTATTGATAGATTCAATATAGTTATCCAACATTAAGAAGATAGGTTAAATTCAAAGATATGAGAAACTCAATTTTGATAGTTTTTTCTCCCCATTTATTTTTTGTATTTGATATTTGGCTTTTAGGATATGTGCATAAACTATATAAAAAAACAATAAAAATTACGCAAACTTTCAATGTGATAGGAAGAAGTACGAATTACCGGCTAACTGATTGAAGTTTAGTGAAGATTAATGCTAATTGTTGGAATGATTGTGATGGAAAATCCAAATTCGTCTTAAAATTGCAAGGTTTAGAAGAAAATTTCAGTGGAGTGCAAAAGAGGAAATAAAAGTAGCAAAATTGTGTTTTATTCTATATGATGATATTTTCGGTGTATAACTACTGTAACAATGCGTTATGTAGATATCTCCCTAATTTATCCCGTATCTATCTACCTAAGCTTGTAGCATCCTGTAGTTATCTACCTTATGTTGTTTTTTTTATATATATATTTTATGCACATATCCTAAAAGCCAAATATCAAATACAAAAAATAAACGGGGAGAAAAAACTATCAAAATTGACTTTCTCATATCTTTGAATTTAACCTATCTTCTTAATGTTGGATAACTATATTGAATCTATCAATAGCAAAAATTGAGTATCAAATACAGAACAATTGTAGCCATAATATTGCCAATAAAAAATCATATAACTAGAAACTAAAACTTAAATATTAAGTGAAGATTTTACCTTAACTTTGGAGATAACTCGAACATAGCTCTTACAAGAACAAAAATTAGGTATATAAGTACCTAACCAATTTGGTAGATATATGTCGGTTGCTCAAATTAAGGGTAAATTGGGAAATTTGGGGGGCATAAAAGATTTTGAGGGGGCTGATAAAGCAATGTTCTATTTACAGAGACATCTATAAAAATACATAAAAAGGATTTGTAAAGTTTCATAGTATTTCGAAGTCGTTTAAATTTATTTTGATTTTTCAACCAAAACGTGCAAAATTAAAATTTTGTTCCGAGTAAGCGTATACTCACAGGTCAAATTTAGTTCCCTAATTTTATAGGCATGATAAGAACCTTCACGATGAAATTTTGTAGTTCTTAAACGAGATACAAATTAATTATAAATTGTTTAAGAAATTCATAATTATGGGAGAATAAGTCGAAAAAAATTTAGTTTTTTGTGTAAAACTATATTTTAACGTGCTAAACATGTATGGAAAAAATAGTGAAAAAATTCAACATGTAAGTCACATTTTTAGGCTACCCTATAATATAGGGTGGTAAGAAATAAGAAGAAACTCAAGTTACAATGCTAGAATATATGTTTTGTATTTTATAGGGTCATTTTTCAGACATATAGTGTATATTACATGAGCAATTTGAACAATTAACCCTTTAAAATAAAGGTTTAATTACACTTTTGGTCCTCGCATTTTGATCAGCTCACGAAAATGGTCTTGCCTCTTTTAAATCGAACAAAATTGTCCCTAAACTATAATTTTTTTGCAGTTTTAATCCTACCTCTTATTTTCAACTCCAGAAACGCAGAAAAATGACAGTTTTAGACCTACCCCCTATGCTCAACCATGAAATAAACAATGAATAAAACATGCGGGTACAAGAAATCCACTTTATTCAGCACACTAAACAAAAAAAACCCTAATTTCTAAGATATGTTTTAAATTAGAGTTTTTTTGGTTAGTGTGCAGAATAAAGTAGATTCATTGTACCCATATGTTTTATTCCTTGTTTATTTCATGGTTGAGCAAAGGGGTATGTCTAAAACTGTCTTAAAACTGCAATATCTCTGCGTTTATGGAGTTGAAAATAGGAGGTATGACTAAAATTGCAAAAAAATGATAGTTTAGGGACGATTTTGTTCGATTTAAAAGAGGCATGACCATTTTCGTGAGCTGATCAAAATGCGAGGACCAAAAATGTAATTAAGCCTAAAATAAAAGAGATGAATCTGCCAATAGTGTGCTAAATAAAATTAGGAGGTAAATTTCTTTTCCAAGACGAGTCATCACATAAAGAATGAGGTTCATTTCGTGACACTCATCTTATGCGAATGAATTCAATATCATAACTTATATAGCTGATTCTACATAGTACATGTTGTTTTCAAAGGAACAATAGAACTATCTGGTGAATGCTTGGGAACTGTCGTTTAACAAGTTTGAATTTCCCCAATTTCAGAGGTAAGACAATTGTTGTAGTTTGAAGGTGTTTTGGAGCTTCAACTTGAAATTCATCCATATACTCACCTAAACCAACAGGATCAAATTCAAAATGATCAAAACTGGTAGGTTCAAAATCACAGTAGGGTTGATTTTTAGTGTTTCCTTCTTCATTCAACATTAATGACACCGGACTTGTGGATCATCTGTGACATTCTAGTCAACAGAAACTGATCCTTGTTCATAACAAATCTTTAAGGGTTTTCTGTTTTGAATCTATAATAAAAATCTCTTGGTTAGTGAATTTGTGTAATATTAAAAGAAGAAAGAAAAAATACAGATAATGTATGTACCCAATTCAAATACAGCTACAAATGTGTTGCACTTTTTTAAAAAGCCCATATATAGCTTCCATCTTTGAGAAATTTTTAGAAAAAAGTGAATAATAAGTATTGAACATTGGATAATTAGAGCAAGCATAAAGGACACTTCAAAGCGATGGCAGTGTCTCTGTCATACATACATATATTTATGATAAACAATCTTTGGACACCATGTAATGCTCCTCCCTCAAAGCGTTATGCTTTTAATTTTTTATACCAATGCCGATGAAACCAAGAAAAAAATAGACGAACCAAAGTTTTTTTGTCTTTTCTTTTTGCCGTTTATTTTTGCTTTTAAGGGTATTGGCCTAGTCCCTCTCTTTTGTACTACTTTTCTCTTCTTTTTAATAAAATTACGTATTGGAAAGACGGTAAAGGATGACTGTTTCTATTGGATGCCAACCTAGTTAGGATGCTCCAGACTCGCCCGAATACCCAACCTTTTTCTTGGCCTATTCAAAAAAAAGTTTTTTATTGTATCTAAAATGCCTGTAGTTGATTTTTTAAAACATTGATTCTCTGTTGTAACTTGGTGCGTTATTAATCTTGTATGTTTTACCCAAACATTTTACAATTTTAAAGTTAGTCAAATCATATCCATTTTCCATGTCATATTCGTGTTTTATTGATGAAAAGTGTGGTTACTCAAACAATCAAAGCCATTTAGTCTGTACTTAAAAGCCTAAAAAGTACACACCTGGTCTTGAGTGAAGTATTTGATGTTAAGAATATCCAAAATGTCATCAAGAGTAACTCTAGTCTTTAACCCAATATCATTTACCAATCAAGACCCAACACCGTTATTTCCGTTTTTGATAGACAACAATGTAAAACAAGGGCCACAAGCAAAAAACCATAAATAAATTTTCTCAAATCATCAAAATATCAATCAAATTCTATATTAAGTTGAAATCCTTAAGACAAATAATGTGCCTTATATTACGAACCCTAAATATAGCAGGACAATCAACCTAAGCATACGACACAAAATCAGAAATAAAAATTCTAGAATGATTTTGACAATTTTTTTTTATAGTGTCTGATATTTTAGTGATAATTGTATTATTATTTTATCACTTATGTACTGATATATTTTTAAAGATTTATAATAAATCAAAACTTATGAATCCGTTCCTTGTGGATAAATCAACATTTCTGAATCTGTTCCTTGTGCTTTTGATCATTCTTCTCCTTTAAATATATACAAGGAAAAGCAAAAAAAAAAATCGTAAGAGATCTTTAAAAGGGCGATTATCGATCAAAATTTACATACATGATGGATAATTTTTTGAGTAAAAGTTGGTTGTATTGCACATAAATTTTTTGTGATCCATTATCAAATCAAGTCACTGTTTACGACTACAAGAACAATAATAAAAATATGTAGTTGATCCTGCTGGAAAAATTGTGTAGCTAACTTGTAAATAACATGTACCGAAACAATTATATTATTTCTTTCTACTTCTCTAGTCTTTTTCCATCACTTAATAGAACCAGATTTCCTAAAAGGAGTGGGTGAAAATCAATGTTGTCTTGTACATTATATTACATTTCATTGATTTTTTGTTCTTTATATTGGCTTCCATCCACCAGCTATTTATTTGTCTTTGACTTGTTGTTGAACTGCCAAAACACCAGCTCTGCTCCCAAGATCTGGTGAAGCAAGCAAATCACCAATGACACCTAACTCTGAAAATTCAGTCCATTTCGTTAGTCCTTCTATCTGAGGCAAGTCTGAGTCATCTGTTCTCCCAACAATAAAAAAGTCATGTTCATTCGCTATATCGCGAAGAACAGTTGATGTCCCTGGACTATCATTTACTATCAATTTTTTATAACAAACATTTTCCGAGCCATACTCTGGTAGTTTCTTTACTTCACTAAGTGCCTCGTTATCAAGAAGATACTCCAAGTTTGGCATGTTATCCTCAGATGTAAGGTGGTACACAACCAAGTTGATCCCCGGGTTCCTTATCGCTCTTTTAGCTAAGCACAAAGCTTCTCTGTCGTCTCTTCCACCAAGATAAATCATGGCTAGCTTAATGGATGAATTGTTTTTTAAGGAAGATCGACTCACGAGGATTCTTATCGAGCATGGAGCTATTTCTAGTACCTTGCAATTTAACGACCTTATGTTCTTGTCATCAGATTCAATGCCACCATCAATAGTCCATCTTCTATGGAATGGAAGAATTATGATGGATGCAACTTTGTCCAATGCAAGTTGGCAAACATCTTCATGCATAAGGGTGGGTGGAGATATGGCAGTGTAAGTGTGTGCGGTTACTCCACCATAGCTGTCATGCTGGTATAGATCTAAAGCAAGAATGACATCATCTGAGTAAGACTTGTGACAACCCAAAACCATTTTTTGAAGACGATGGGAGATGAAAATTGGGGATGACATTCCAACTAGCTCAATCAGATGCAATGCATCCACAATGATAGGTTTTTCTGTTGTTGGAGAAAAAACGTCAAGGGCGTCTGTTATAGCTGATATGTTGTATTGCTTGTGAATGCAAGCAAGTAGTCTCAGTTCTGCGTCGGGTTTTAAACTCATGATGTTCCTTTTCTGGTAGCCGGCATATTTTCTTGATGGATCATACAATATCTTCACTGACCATTTTACTATGCAAGCTACAACCATTATGCTGATTACATTCACTCCATAAACTTGGCCCGGAAAAAGCTGCATAACATGCATATATACAAATTAAAATTTTAAAGATAATCATAATTATTATAGATTAGTAGTTTAAGCACAAAAGATTATAGTTATATAGTTTGTTTGGATTAACTTATTTGAGTTTATTTACTTGCATAAACACTTATGAGAATGCTTGAGATAAGTTGTTAAAACGGTTTATGACATGTTCTTAAACTATTTTCAACTTATTTTTGTAGGCTCACCATGATAACAACTTATAGTTTATATGAACACTGTTTGGCTTTATTTTATCTTTTGTTACTGAAATAGCTTACACATAAGAACTTATATGATAAATGATTATGCTATAAATGCTTAGTTAAGTTGTTTAACAAACCTTATTGAAACGAAATTAAGGGGTAAGTAATTATTGTAGTACCTTGTCATCATATGAAAATGAAAGTTTGGCAACATCCACATCTCCTTTGAAATTCAAAATGAGGGCAAGAGTCAAGGCATCTTTCAAGGGGATTTTGCAAATGACAGAAGGTATAAGGTATGCTATTATTTTGACAATGTGTATAAAGCAAATGAAGCCACCAAAACCAAAAAATGCATTTAATGTATATGGCAAAGACAAATCTGCCTTCATCGCACAACAAGTCATAAATATTGGTAGAAACAAACTTGTCCCAAAGAATTGAAGCTTCCTAATCAATGCAGATCCTAATGGAGGTCCTTCTGGCACAGCTAACCCCAAAACATATGCACCTAGTGCAAACTCTTGGTTTATGTAATTTGCAATCCAACCTAAACCTAATACCATTACAATGATACCATAAATGTAACCATCACCCACATCCCTTCCTTCTTTAGTATGTCTGATGATCCAAAACATTAATTGCCGAAAAATCAATGGAACAAAGATAAAAAAAGCAAGCAATGACATCCCATAGGTTATCCTCATGTGTAAGTCTTTATATTCTAGGACTTTACTAATGCATTGAAGAGACAGTCCAAAGATGGAAGTCACCATTGCTGATGATAATGCCAATCTTCCGAGTTCGGAGTTAAGGATTTTAAGTTCGTTGAGGAGCGCAACAATGACTGCGAATGAAATTGTGGTATGTACTACCGCCACCATAAACATATCTCTAGCCAATTCTGCATTAGTCGTATTTTCGAAACGAAAATCTAATTTTTCTAACACCCATAATTGAGGCACAAGACTAAACAGTATAGGCACGACAAATCCCATGATTGAAATGGTCCAAACCTTGTGTCCTGTTCTGGTTACCATGCTTAAATCCATTTCCACACCAGTGGTAAAGATGTAAAGTACATAACAAATTAATGATATTGTTGCAAGTATGTCTTGACTTCCATATGGAAACAACAACTTCTTGTACTTGTCAAATTCTGCATGATGAATTGAAGGGCCAAGAATTAGGCCAGCCTACAGATGGATACAATTTTGTTAGGCATATTACAACCTATATGAATCTATTAAAGACATGCCATTGGTGCATCTTAAGAAAAAGTCTTAGTTAACAAGAGGAACAACACATGTATACAAAAAAAAACATGTAAAAAATCAGCACTTACCATCATTGGTGCAATAAATGCCGGGAAATGCAAACGTTTTAAGAAGAAATTGCATATTTGTGTGATAGTAAAAATCACAAGAACCTGCATCTCAAACACAGGAAGTGCAAATTTCATTGGATTCCTTCTACTTCCTAGGCCACTCCATATTCCATCTGAAACAATATTTGGTGGAGCAACAGAACAAACATTGAACGTTGTCGGATTTATTTGTGCAACTGAGACATATAAGCCTGGTTCTCTTGTTATATTACTATTCATTTTCCTTCACACACTAACTTCTCAAAGATATTTATATATGAGAATTCAAATTCAAAGATATAGGAAGGAAATGATTCAATAGCCGTATAAGTATAATAATGATTTGAGTTTCTTATCTTATAAACTTAAATGTTGTTATGAGTCAAATACAAAAACAACTAAACAATTATATTTTTAGTTTGGCCAAAGAGGTAACAACAACATTCAATCCTATACATAAACTATGTTTAGACTTTTATAGTGCTATTCTTAAGATAAAACATTTTTATCATAAGTTGAGACCATAACGGTATATATTTATATAAATACAAAGTTGTATTCAAATTTCAACTATATACTATAATTAGATGTCTTATTATATTACAATCATAGTTTTATGATTTGAGAAAGAAAAAAAAAATAGACACATTGTGAAGTGTCTTTTCGTTTGTGTACTAAAATTATAGATTTCAAAAATAGCTATTCATGCATGCATGCATCCTTCATTTTGTGCACTAAATCTTAGTCATTCAATTTATAGAGAAGGGACCAATCTTTTAAACATTTTTCCCCTCTATATTTTTTACTTCTTTTTTTTTCTTTCTAAATACTTATATCTTTTATTGATAATATAAGTAACATTGAATACATTTAAACTTATTTGGGTTGGTCTGGTGGTATATGTCTGGTACTTAGGATTGTACTCCTCCTCAAGGTCTCAGGTTCAATTTCCTCTGGTGTCAATTTGAGTGGATTAATTTAGCTTCTTCAAAAACAACATTGAATACATTTATATACAAAGGGTAATTTAGAATAATTTTATATAAATTTATTTTTCTACCAATTTTTCTTAACGCCCGTCAGTTTTGTTAGTTTTATTGTTGACAAAAACAAAATGATATTTGTTCATTCAAATTAATAAGTACATCAGACACAACCATATGTTCAACATTGCTAAACACGTAAATATCTACGAGCAAAACTCACTTACACAAGTTAATAGAATTCAAAGGTAAAATGCAAACAATAATATGATAAAATCTAAGCGATCAGAATACTCATGCTTTTGAGTTTCAAACGTTGACACGCAAATAATTGATTGAATATGCGGTTGAATAAAGTCGATCTTTTAATAGGATCCAAACGAACACCGCTACAAGATGCGAAATCAAACAACGCCGCACAAGACAACGAACAACACAATGTTGAACTCAAACGATGAAATCACGAAAAAAATGCAAAAGAAAAAACTTGATATATGTGGAAAACACTTATTTAAATTGAAAGAAAAGGGAAACAATATGTTGAGGGGTGATTCTAGGTAAAAAAATGAACTAAAACTACCCTCTTCGATGAATGAAAGAGAGAGATAACTTAAAGGGAATGTGGAGTTTCTATCACTAAAAGTAATAGAGTCGACTATGATTTTTGTTAGGTGTTTTACAAAAAGGGATAAAGAGAGTAAATGGAAGTGTTTATTATTATAGTTTTGAAATAAATAAAGAAAATAAATGCACATACTTTAAAATTGACAATATTAATTGAACATTTATATACTAAAACTAGATTAATAGACACTGAGCACCTCCATTTATTTTAAGAAATTAAGAGCATCTCAACTCATAAGTAATGCTCACAACACTTTTTTCAACACACTCTTTTTTATTAGTAATAAAATTCATATGAGTCTCATCAAATCATATCAGTCACATATAAATTTGATTGGACTCATGTAAATTTTAAACAATCAAAAGTAAGGTGTTAAAAAAATGTTTGTTAAAATGTGTATTGTTAGCATTATTTTCCAACTCATATCAATAAAAACGATTTGAACCGCACTTCCTATAAAAAAAACGATTTGAACTGCATAGCGGAGATCGTATTTGAAAGCAAGAGAATTAATTGGTTTTTGATTTTTTTTCCTTCATCAAATAGACAAAAATATCGAGACGATGAACAACAAGTGATTTGTAATTTCAAATTCACTAGACACAACAAGATATTTTAGAAATTAATTGGATTTTGGTGAATCTTAACAAAAAAAAAAACTTTTAGAAAGAGATTTTTGACGATAAAAAATAAAGTAGAGATCTTGTGATGTTGAAAAGGTAAATATATAGATTTTCAAACATGTGGCTCACATCACATCATATATTAAAGAGGAAAAAGTAAGAGTGGATATTACAGTCTTGATTTTTAAATACATATAACAATCGATCACTTTACACATTTTGATGAACAACTAAGAACTTTGATCATAAAAGTTTTAATTAACTATAATAAAAAAAATTAAAAAATTGATATTTTAAAAACATTCATCAAGATAAATCAAACATATTATACATTAATATTTATCTTTATATATCAATTAAAAATATTGTCAAAAACTATCCATGTTAAAGTATCCACATCCATGTCACTCAATTTGGTGGTATAAATATACTTCATCCATACCACTTAATTTGATGGTATAAATTGATCCCATTCCATTTAGTCTAACTTTTTCAATGTTAAAAACTACTTAAATACTAAAAGCTTTATCAAAAAAGCTAAAGTTGTTTGGAAACTACTTTAATTTTTAACCAGCTTAAAATATTTTTTCAGTTGTTTGATAAAATATTTTTTCAAAACACATATTATTCTATTAATAAACTATATATGAATTAAATATACTTTTCAAAACTGCTTTTCTTTCTCTTTTAATTAAATGTATTGGAAAGGCGGTAGAGGATGGGGTTTCTGTTGGGTGCCAACCTAATTGAGATGTGACAGTTTCCCCCCTGATGCTTAACCTTTCTCTTGGCCTTATAAAAAAAAATTAAATATATGAACAAAATTAATCACTATATTTTTTTTCCGAAAGATTCACTATATTATTAATTAGTTAGCTTGTCATATATTTTCTATTATTATTTTGAAAACCCGTTATCCAATCTAATAAAAAACTAGATTATTATTGTGTTAACGTTTGAAAATTATGAACGATGTTTTTTTTTATGAAATTGTAATTTTGATTAAAAGTAAAAATATAATTGTTTTTTACTTTCAAATTATAACAAACCAAATTAATTATGATTATCTATTTCAATGAAACTAACAATATAACAAAAATGTATAATCTAAATTCTTATTTTATTAATGACACCAACAACAATCTTTATTATAGGAAAAACTGTTGTTTAAGGGTATAATTGGGATAATGAACACTTATTTTATTAATGACACCAACAACAATCTTTATTATAGAAAAAGTTAAAGTTGTTGTATAAGGGTATAATTGGGATAATGAACAAATAAATATATGAACATTCATCTAGTTTGTTACACTTTTTAAATGAAAAAGGAGAAATCTGAACATTTATGTTTGTTACATTTTTATTTTAATATTTAAATTTATTATTATCTATTTGTTACATGTGTTATTTGTATTGAAAATTGAGGGTATTTTTGGAAGGAAAAATGTAACCCAAAAGTGCTGAAAGGGATAGTTATCTTTATATATACTAGCGAAAAGACGGGCACTCAGTGCCCGTCTTTCCCCTTTTTTTATTGCGCTAACGTTTGAAAATTATGAACGGTATTTTTTTTTATGAAATTTTGGTTTTGATTAAAAGTAAAAATATAAATGTTTGTTGCTTTTTTAATGACACAAACAACAATCTTGGAATAATGAAAAAATAAGTATAAACATACTTATCTAGTTTGTTATACTTTTTGAATGATAAAGCAAAAAAAAAAACATATATACATATATTCATATCGTGTTTGTTACATTTGTCTTAATATTTAAATATATTCTTATCTATTTATTACATGTGTTATTTGTATTAAAAATTAAGGGTATTTTTGGAAAGAAAATCCAACCCAAAAGTGCTGAAAGAGGTAGTTTTCTTTATATATAGTATAGATAATAGATAAAAGAAAATCCAACTCAAAAGTGCTGAAAGAGATAGTTTTTTTTAGGAGAGTTTGTTCATTGCATTTCATTCATAATCAAGGGTACTACATGTTGGTACCTCAATATAAATTCGGAGGTAGCTAAAGATTTGACTACCATTGCTATAGCTTGTGTGATCGTCTTGGGTTGTGTCTTCGACTAAACTCAATACGAGTTTTCAAAATAAGAAGTAAAACTACGCTTACATTCCGATACCATATAACCAAACTTTGTAATGTCATTCCCTCCCTTATTGAAAGAGTCGACAACTTTCTTTGATTCAAGTACAAAATCAACTTAACTGTTGACATTATTTCTTATTATAAAATAGTTTATCCCAAATTTTAAAATTGGGAATCGTAAATCAATTGAATTTCCAATAAAAAAAATCAATCGTGTATTGTTGTAAAAAACCGTTATGAGCTTCTACTATCTATTTAATATAAATGCACCTATGAATTGTGATAGGTCAAAATATTAAGTTTAGTAATGAAATTTTGCAAGATATGTATTTACTTGGATTAGATAGATAGTGGAAGTAGATAGTTATGTACATATTAAGTTACTAGTATTTACTTATGATTCCATCCCCATCCCCATCCCCATCCCCATCCCCATACTCATAACATCTTTAGGTGGATTAAAGATGCAACTTACGGTCCTTGTGAGCTTAACTCAGTTGGTAGGAACAATGCTTGATATATGCAAGGTTCTGGTTCAAACCTCGGCCACCAACAAAAAAAAACATGCAACTTCCAAGACTAAGAATTTGTGGATGATGATATCGTTATGAAATATGGTAGAGAGAATACGTAAAACTGAAAAAGCGAAACTGTATCCATTCGTGTTGGAAGGCTTTGCCAACACTTGAAATTTTAAAGAAAAAATTCAGAAGTGTATCCAAGGGAGAAATTAAAAATATAGAAGTCATACGACAAATACTTAACCACTAAGAAAAAACTATGCATCAAAGTTTAACCACTTGGAAGAAGCACAAATCAAGTAAGAGTGCTTAACCACTTGTATCTATTGGGACTTAAGCATACTATCTTAGTCACCACTGATAGAACTAGAAGCTCGAATACAATGAAAGAGGTTACACATCAACAATGGAAACAATAATAAACAATTGTTGTGCACTATAGTAACTTCAACAAATGTCAATGCATCCTTATCAATCTACTTGTCTCTGTATGAGGTAACTGTAATCGACATAATCAACCAATCTACTTGTCTCTTTAATTTCCAAATACTACATCTACATCTCTATGATAAACGTTCCAGTAGATGACACCATATCTAACTCGGGAAGTCTTTCTTTGCATTTACAGATATATTATTACGGCCACCCCAACCATGAAAATACCAGAAATTGCAAGTATTTTCCACGCAGGGATAGTCGGATTTAGAGGTGGAACAGTTGGGAGATCATGAATATCCTGAATCTGATAATAGTAAGAAAAATTGGGGTCAGAAAATCTGTAACGCCCACACTAAACGTATCTAGAAAGTGTAGTATGCACATTAGAACTGATACTGGATACATTAAATTTTACAACTTTATTACTTCGAATGAATACCATATACAACAAATTCTAGTTCGTACATCAATATACTCTGTACAACTGTCCAAAAGTAAGGAACATCCTTCAGTCCACATCCTCCAGCAGCGGGTACGAATGATCACTTGTTGAATATCCATCCGGCTACAAGCTTGCTGCATCCTGTTAAACCACTAGCTGATCTGAAACAAATAAGGATTGGGATGAGACATAATGTCTCAGTGAGTTCTACCTAATCTTAGGCTGTGTGGTAACCTCAGGGGAAAACCTAGGGTCACCACGTGACTACACTACAACCTGCCGATTGACTATACGTGTGTGGTCATGTTCATCTAGACGGTTGTGCACACTAGAGTCCGTCATAGATTGCTCTCAACCTAACTTATAGACTTCTCATCTTATACGTGTCATGGCGGTTACAAGGGAACCTATTACCGCTACGCTACGATACAGCGACCGCGTCGTAGCCTAAACAACTCAAACATGACACGACTCTAAACCGGACGATAAGGGAACCTAACTCGTCAACGGTATATCTCTTGCTTTGCTCTGGTTGTTGTATGACTAACTCAAGCCTAGCAATGTGCTATAACTGTATCGTATCTCAATGACTGAAAACTGTAAAAACTGGCTTGTCTGATAAGGTAGCTTAACTGATAAACTTTCTGAATAATTCATTAAGTTAGATTATGTTAGCGTTGAACAAACAATTATCTGAGTTGATTTTACGGAGTGCATCGGGTGGAGTAACCCTGAATACAATCCCCGATAAACCGATGAAGACCTATCTGAGATACACCAGACTCCCTCAGTACCGTGCGGGCCTACCTTGCGGAGCGTGTCCCGTTCACCTGTGTGAACCCCTTGTATCCACCTGGTGTGGATAACAAGAGCCACGATACCTACAAATCTTTCTTATTTAAGGTTATACGTTATCTGATAAACTCTGGTTAAACTGATAACTGGTCTTAAACTTAGCATGCTAGCTATTCTCGATTACTATATCGAGGCTCTAGGTTCTCAAACCTACTATTACTGCTAACTTACTAATTCCCGACTAATAAGTCGAGGTTCTACAATCTCTAGCTAACATTCTTGACTACTAAGTTGAGGCTCTAGCCTATGCCCTTTTACCATTCATCACCGGAATTCACTATTTGTTTACTCATGTAATTCGCCCTTAGCATCTTAAGATGTAATGTGATGGATTACTCGGATTTGAGGGGTTTTACGTTAAAAGAACTGCAAGGGAATGCATCGTCGATGCCTATGAACCATGGAAGGTTTCAAAATGGTGTTGTACAGGTGCAGCTCGCTTGAGCGAGCTCCAAGCGAACTCCAAGCGAGCTGCTCAGTTGGTTCGACGTGAATCTCGCTTGAGCGAGGTGCTTCTCGCTTGAGCGAGCATTCATCCTGTTTTTAGCTATGGCATCTCGCTTGAGCAAGTTTCCCCTCGCTTGAGCGAGCATTCGCCGTCCTAGACTTGCAGAATTCATAATTTGGCTGGAAAACCTCTAATTCAAGCTTTTGGTGATCACATTTCATCCAGAACAACATAAAAACAAGTAGAGAAAAATTCATGGCAAACAAACAGCAAGAAAATCTAGCAATCAAGGTAAAATTGAACTAAATAAAATCTCATACTTTCTTTCTAGTAGACATGCACAAACACACTAACAAGGGTGAGGTTTCTATCTACAGAACTCACCATGATTTGCTCTACTTCCATTCCAAGCTTCGAGTCCCAGATAAACTAACAAAATCCCAGCTGCTTCTCTCTTGATTAAGTTCGCTGCAATGTGCTCAAGATGCAATACAAATAGCAATCTTCCTCGCAAGAATACCAACCCAGATTTTTGCACAAATCTAGCATCAGACCCCATATTTCAAAGTTACATCCAGACTTCAGTACCTGACCAAAATTCGTGAAACCAGTGCCTAGGCGTCATAAATTCCATTAGCTATCCATAGCAACAACAACCACACAAATCGGAGTTACAGAGATAGAGTTCTTACCATTCTAGTGGTGCCCTGTCCCAAAACCCGTGACCAGAATCCAGCAGAAATTACCAAACTTCAAATACGTTTTCCGAATTCGTTTCCAATCCGAATCATACGAAATTTGAGTCTAAACTGAAGGGAATTGAATGGAGAATTTAAAACTGCAACAATAACCCAATTCCAAGCTACAAAGTAAGATTCACGACAAAAATGCCACATTTATGCTATACGAATTTTGACTTAATTCCAGCATCAACATCAAATTCAATTAACAATTAACTCACCTTTAAGTTTCTGAAAACAGACCCAAGCTTATCCTCCGATTTCCAGCTTTGCCACAATCATACCCTAGATGAGGGCTGATGGTCTTGAGAGTTATTACTCTAACACGATGAGGGCTTATGCCCTAGGAGCTTTTGCTCAATAGCAACGAGGGCTCATACCCTAGGAGTATATTTATGCTCAAAAGCGACGAGGGCTTATGCCCTAATTGGTACCACATGCATATAAGTTGTCAAGTTGATGAAGTTGTCGTTGCATAAGTAGTCGATGTTGTTGTCGTGTTGTCAAGTTGCCATTATATTTAATGAGTTGATTAATGAGTAATTATGCGAATCATCTATGTTGTATAATTGTTGTTTAACATTGTTAAATTTGTTGTTATTTATGTTGTTAAATTCTTTTAAAGAATTATATGCTTATTATCATAGAATGTGAAATCTCACCCCTTCTGCTTGGAAATGTTGCTCTTCGTATGAGTAACTTGCAGGTGACCAAGAATAGTGCAGTTGAGAGTAATCTCCGTCGTGTCGTCTAGGATGCTTTGATACGTAACGGGATGTGGATTGTTTTGTTGCATGTTTCCTTGTTACGTATTTCCTTTTAAACAATGTTGAACTATTTTTATGAGAATTTATTTAAGATGTTGATGATGTGGCATTTTAGAGCCAAAGACTATTTTAGATGTTGAAATTATTTCCGCTGCATGTTTGTTAAATTTTTATAAAAGCAGAAGTTTTAATAAATAGCAATTTAGCTATATTTATATTTGTTGGATTTTTTTGTAAAGTTGAATGTGACACTCTGTTTTTAAGTTGAAAAACTCTGATTAATCTATGTCATTTTAAAGTTGGGAAAACGGGGTATTACAGTCCCAAGCTCGAAAATGACGAGGTGACTTTGTGTATGCACGTCTTAAGTGAGTCCATTCGCTTATGACGTACTTTATCAGTTTCAAGATGTAGAAACATTATATTTTAAAACAACTTTGATTCCAAGTCCCTTGTATCGTGTCTCAATTCTAGGAATTACAAAAATCATGATTCGTCATTTTCGTGGCTAGTATCGTTATCATCTACAAGCATGGCATAAGAAGTGTGAGTTACATCGTGTGAAACCTGATACTCGTATCTTAAAAATTATAAATTTTCGACAAATGACAAATTAATTAAGAATTTTAAAGTGTCAATAACTCAAAAAATAAGACAACGGAAATCTCAACCTATAAATCGAATTTGGAGCTCATTATTCATAGAGACATCTATAAAAATACATAAAAAGGATATGTAAAGTTTCATAGTATTTCGAAGTCGTTTAAATTTATTTTGATTTTCAACCAAAACATGCAAAATTAAAATTTTGTTCCGAGTAAGCGTATACTCACAGGTCAAATTTAGTTCCCTAATTTTATAGGCATGATAAGAACCTTCACGATGAAATTTTGTAGTTTTTAAACGAGGTACAAATTAATTATAAATTGTTTAAGAAATTCATAATTATGGGAGAATAAGTCGACATTTTTTTATTTTTGTGTAAAACTATATTTTAACGTGCTAAACATGTATGGAAAAAAATAGTGAAAAATTCAACCTGTAAGTCACATTTTTAGACTACGCATATAATATAGGGTGGTAAAAAATAAGAAGAAACTCAAGTTACAATGCTAGAATATATGTTTTGTATTTTATAGGGTCATTTTTCAGACATAGTGTATATTACATGAGCAATTTGAACAATTAACCCTTTAAAATAAAAGATTTGAACCTGCCAATAGTGTGCTAAATAAAATTAGGAGGTAAATGTCTTTTCCGAGACCTCTTTGCGCGTGAGAATTTCCAGATTTTGCCCAAATTTTTCTTTTTTTAAGTGGGTTAATGGACTATTGAGTTGTGTCATATATAAAGAAAGTACCGATTGAACCCGGGCAAGTGACCAGGGTCGTCGGGCGGTGAAACCGCCAATGCTCATCAACATGAGCAAATATTAGGAATGGACGTCAGTTGTGATTATTTTGAACTTTATTCATCATATTTTAGTTAAGTCATAAATATAGGCACTGTTCGTCAAACCGATAAAAATGACATTTGAGGTAAGAATCATATCATAATAAGAAATTTTTTGTTCACACACATAAGAAGGCAGAAAAACACTAGTAAAAGACGTAATTGTCCCGGCGTTAGTTAACTGCCACGGATTCCATCGGCAGTTGTGGCAGTTAACTGTCAAGGGTCTGTTACAAGAACAGAACCTAGGAGTTTCCAAAACTCCATTGTTGCGGATTCAAGTTCAAGAGGTGTCAAATTTCCCAATTGTTGCGGATTCAACATCAATTACGCTTACAAAATCAAGTAAGTTGTTACCATCCTATTACATTACTGTTGTGATTGATTTGTTAGTTTTTTGGTTAAATTGTCACATAATTTGCTTTTGTTGATTTTATGATTAGATGTTAGGTTAGAGTTGAATATAATATTGTTGTATAATTGTTACGAAATTGTGAGAGAATTGTTAGGATTAGTTTAGATTTTGATGAATTGTTGTATAATTGTTAGAAGTTTTGGTTAAATTGTCACATAATTAGGTTTTGATGAATTGTTGTAGGATTGTTAGGTTTTTTTGGTTTTGTGGTAGAAGTTGTTATGAATTTGTGATAGAATTGTTAGGATTAGTTTAGGGTTTGATCACCAATTTCTCTATGTAGATATGTCTCAGAATCAGGTTCAGTTGAACAAAAAGGAGGGTGATGAGAAGAAGGAAGCAAAAAGCGCCTATGACATGGCACATAATTGAATGTGATGGTTCCATTAAAAAAACGATTCGAAGGTGCCGGTGTACAACCATTCCAGGCTGAGGAGGAGCGAGAGGACATGCTATTTTGGTCCTCAACCAAAAACAGGTGCCCCAGGGACTGTCGAGGACAACCCAATTGACTTGTGTGACGAGGAAGATGATTGAATGTTTAATTGCTTGTAATGTCTAATTGTTTTGGATGTTTTTTTTATATGCCGCGCATTTTGGTACATTTCGGGTTACATTTTGGTACTTTGAACAAAATCGCATATTGAATAAATTTTATTAATGTCGCGTATTGAATAAATTCGATAAAGTAGCGTATTGAATGAATTCAATTAAAGTTGCATATTGAATAAATGTAAAAAATTCTTCACAAGTACACATAATCATTCACCATTCACCAAGAATACAAACTTCCTAAATATGTCTCAACGTCAATTCGAATACAAATTACATTACATTCACCCGGAAGTTCAAACTTGCTAAATAAAAGCTCTTAAACATTCACCCAGAAGTTCTATTGTTCCTTTGAAAACAACATGTATTATGCAGAATCACCTATATATGTTATCACATCGAATTCCCTCGTATAAGGCGAGTCATCACATAAAGAATGAGGTTCATTTCGTGACACTCATTTTATGCGAAGGAATTCAATATCATAACTTATATAGCTTATTCTGCATTGTACATGTTGTTTTCAAAGAAATAATAGAACTATATGGTGAATGTTTGGGAACTGTTGTTTAACAAGTTTGAATTCCCCCAATTTTAGAGGTAAAACAATTGTTGTAGTTGGAAGGTGCTTTGGAGCTTCAACTCAAAATTCATCCATATACTCACCTAAACCAACAAGATCAAATTCAAAATGATCAAAATTGGTAAGTTCAAAATCACGGTAAGGTTGATTTTTAATGTTTCCTTCTTCATTCGACACTAATGACACCGAACTTGCTAGTGGATCATCTGTGACATTCCAATCAACAGAAACTGATCCTTGTTCATAACAAATCTTTCAGGGTTTTCTGTTTTGAATCTATAATAAAAATTTCTTGGTTAGTGAAGTTGTGTAATTTTAAAAGGAGAAAGAAAAAATACAGATAATGTATATACCCAATTCAAATACAGCTACAAATGTGTTGCACTTTTTTAAAAAGCCCATATATAGCTTCCATCTTTGAGAAATTTTTAGAAAAAAGTGAATAATAAGTATTGAACATTGGATGATTAGAGCAAGCATAAAGGACACTTCAAAGCGATGGCAGTGTCTCTGTCATACATACATATATTTATGATAAACAATCTTTGGACACCATGTAATACTCCTCCCTCAAAGCGTTATGCTTTTAATTTTTTATACCAATGCAGATGAAACAAAGAAAAAATAGACGAACCAAAGTTTTTTTGCCTTTTCTTTTTGCCGTTTATTTTTGATTTTGAGGGTATTGGTCTAGTCCTCCCTATTTTGATTTTTTAAAACATTGATTCTTTGTTGTAACTTGGTGCGGTATTAATCTTGTATGTTTTACCCAAACATTTTACAATTTTAAAGTTAGTCATATCATATCCATTTTCCATGTCATATTCATGTTTTATTGATGAAAAATGTGGTTACTCAAACAATCAAAGCCACTTAGTCTGTACTTAAAAGCTTAAAAAGTACACACCTGGTCTTGAATGAAGTATTTTATGTTAAGAATATCCAAAATGTCATCAAGAGTAACTCTAGTCTTTAATCCAATATCATTTACCAATCAAGACCCACCACCGTTAGTTCCGTTTTTGATAGACAACAATGTAAAACAAGGGCCACAAGCAAAAAATCATAAATAAATTTTCTCAAATCATCAAAATATCAATCAAATTCTATATTAAGTTGAAATCCTTAAGACAAATAATGTGCCTTATATTACGATCCCTAAATATAGCAGGACAATCAACCTAAGCATACGACACAAAATCAAAAATAAAAATTCTAGAATGATTTTGACAATTTTTTTAGTGTCTGATATTTTAGTGATAATTGTATTATTATTTTATCACTTATGTACTGATATATTTTTAAATATTTATAATAAATCAAAGTTTATGAATCTGTTCCTTGTGCATAAATCAAAATTTCTCAATCCGTTCCTTGTGCTTTAGATCATTCTTCTCCTTTAAATATATACAAGGAAAAGCAAGAAAAAATAAATCGTAAGAGATCTTTAAAAGGGCGATTATCGATCAAAACTTGTACATGATGGATTATTTTTTGAGTAAAAGTTGGTTGTATTGCACATAAATTTTTTGTGATCCATTCTCAAATCAAGTCACTACAAGAACAATAATAAAAATATGTAGTTGATCATGCTGGAAAAATTGTGTAGCTAACTTGTAAATAACATGTACCGAAACAATTATATTATTTCTTTCTATTTCTATAGTTTTTTTCTATCACTTGATACAACCAGATTTTCTAAAAGGAGTGGGTGAAAATCAATGTTGTCTTGTACATTATATTACATTTCATTGATTTTTTGTTCTTTATATTGGCTTCCACCCACCAACTATTTATTTGTCTTTGACTTGTTGTTGAACTACTAAAACACCAGCTCTGCTCCCAAGATCTGGTGAAGCAAGCAAATCACCAATGACACCTAACTCTGAAAATTCAATCCATTTCGTTAGTCCTTCTATTAGAGGCAAGTCTGAGTCATGTGTTATATATAGTATAGATATTACGAGTTCACTACTTCAAACAGCGTCGAACTCTAAGAATAATTTTTTTATCCAGGAAGTCTTTATTTATGGTAAAAACTCTTCTTTTTATTGGAAGCCAATTCTAGATGGATGAATTAAGTGGTACCTGTACTGCAAATGATTTTCTTGTTGGGTGCCAATGTGCTATTGTTTAGGACGAAACATACTACTCTAATACTGATTCCTGTTTTTTGATAAAATTAATTTAACCTTTTTAAAAAAATAAAAAATATATAATAGGTTTAATTGCATTTTTGACCTTTTAAGTTTTTAAATTTGGCAATTTCGGCCCCTATATGTTTTTGAGCGATTTTGGACATTCATATTTAGCCCTTTCTGAATTCTGGTTCTAATAAATTTTTCCTTAATTTTTCATGAATGTGTCCAATTTTAATGATGTGACATATGCTCATGTGTTCTATAGTGTGGACATTAGCATATTTAAAAATAAAAAACATTGAAATAATTAATTAAAAATTAATAAAATTCAAAAATAACATTTTTAACAATTAAAAATAAAAACCCCATATCAAACCCAAATTTAGAATTCAAACTCTATCTTCTTCAATCTAAACAATGCTAATCAACTTAGTTTTTTTTAGGAGAGGTTGTTCATTGCATTTCATTCATAATCAAGGGTATACATGTTGGTACATCAATATAAATTCAGAGGTAGCTAAAGATTTGACCACCATTGCTAAAGCTTGTGTGATCTTCTTGGGTTGTCTTCGACTAAACTCAATACGAGTTTTCAAAATAAGAAGTAAACTTTGTAATGCCATTCCCTCCCTTATTGAAAGAGTCAACAACTTTCTTCGATTCAAGTACAAAATCAACTTAACTATTGACAATATTTCTTATTATAAAATAGTTTATCCCAAATTTTAAAACTGGGGATCGTAAATCAGTTGAATTTCCAATAAAAAAAAAATCAATCGTATATTGTTGTAAAAAACCGTCATGAGCTTCTACTATCTATTTAATATAAATGCACCTATGAATTATTGATATGTCAAAATATTAAGTTTAGTAATGAAATTTTGCAAGATATGTAATTACTTAGATTAGATAGATAATGGAAGTAGATAGCTATGTACATATTAAGTTACTAATATTTACTTATGATTCCATACCCATCCCCATACTCATAACATCTTTAGGTGGATTAAACATGCAACTTCCAAGACTAAGGAAGGGATTACCCATCCCCATACTCATAACATCATGAAAAAGTTTTGTGGTATTCAATCAAGACTTTTTCCAATATAAAAAAGTCTTTGGTATTCAATCAAGATTCTTTGTCATTTAAAAAAAGTTTTGTTGTATTCAATAAAGACTCTTAACCAATTAAAAAAAGTATAGTGGTATTCAAAATCATTAAAATTTCGATAGATTATTTAATAAATAAGATTTTGATGGATTTTGTGGGATTTTCTAGTGAAATTTTAGCATGAAAAAGTCTTTTATGAACGTATGAGATTTTTTAGGATTGTTTTTTCTTTTAAGATTTACTATCTCTCACTCTCTTCCTCCCTTCTTTCTTACTCTCTCTCTCTTCCTCCTTCCCTCTCTTCCCCTCGCTCTCTCTCTCTCTCCCTCTCTTCCCCTCGCTCTCTCTCTCCCTCTCTTCCCCCCTCTCTCTCTCTCTCTAGCTCTCCCGTTAAAAATAAAGTAAAATAAATAATCTCTCTTACTTTTCCTCTCTCCCTCTCTCTCTCTCTCTATCTCTCTCTCTCTCTCTCTCTCTCTCTTTCTCTCTCTCTCTCGCTCTCCCATAAAAAATCAAGTAAGACTTTGTGAAAGATAGTGTGTTATAATTATTTTTTCCAATTATTTCTTAAAATTCATAAAATATGTTGAAATCTGTTTAAATCCATAAAATCATTTCAAATTCTTTAAAATCTTATAAATTAAATCCATTGAAATCCTTAATAGTCTTTTAAAATCGTCAAAGTCATCAAAATCCTGCAAAGTCTTTTAAAATCCTCAAGACTTTTTTTAAACAAAAATTGTCCTTTAAAATCCTAATCCAATACACCCTCCTAAGAATTTGTGGATGATGATATCGTTATGAAATATAGTAGAGAGAATACGTAAAACTGAAAAAGCGAAACTGTATCCATTCGTGTTGGAAGGCTTTGCCAACATGAATGGAGAAGTTAAAAATATAGAAGTCATACGACAAATACTTAACCACTAAGAAGAAACTATGCGTCAAAGTTTAACCACTTGGAAGAAGCACAAATCAAGTATGAGTCACTACTAAACAAACAAAAATTAGTGAGAGAAATTTAAAGAGGGAAAACATGAAATCCCTCTCTAATTCCGTCACCAAATTTTGTGACCAAGTAATTTGTGTGGGATTGTATTTTTTCCGTCACTAATTTCCATCCCTAATTTTGCTTTTCCTAGTAGTGAATGCTTAACCACTTGTATCTATTGGAACATAAGCATAATATCTTAGTCACCACTAATAGAACTAGAAGCTCGAATACAACGAAAAAGGTTAAACATCAGAGCAATCCTATATCTCTAGAAAAATAACATCAAGAATTCTTCAAGAATAAAGAGCAGTCAATCACAATGCACTATTTGCACAATTCAAGGAGGTGAGGCTGAAAAATAGGATGTGAACAAATAAATTATGCAATTAAAACTTGTCAGTTGTGTCTTGAAAAATTTTTGATGCTATTTTTATAGTGAAATAACATATTCCTAAACATCAACAATGGAAACAATAATAAACAATTGTTGTGCACTATAGTAGCTTCAACAAATATCAATGCATCCTTATCAAATGAAATAACCAACAAGCACCAAATTGTTAGGTCAAAATAACAAAGCCACTCTTTCCCACAACATTGTTGTCGATCAAGAGACGCTTTATGAGGTAATTGTAATCGACATGATCAACCTATCTACTTCTCTCTTTAAATTCCAAATACAACATCTCTATGATAAATGTTCCAATAGATGACATTATATCTAACTCGGGAAGTCTTTCTTTGCATTTACAAATATATTATTATAGCCATCCCAACCATGGCAATACCAGAAATTGCAATCATTTTCCACGCAGGGATAGTCAGATTGGGAGGTAGAACAGTCAGGAGATCATGAATATCTTGAATCTGATAATCGTAAGAAAAATCGGGGTCAGAAAATCTTTCAATAACTAATAAAATAATGATACAACAATTTTGGAAAGAAAGGACGAACATATATATTAGAGTTGTTTCTTCATTTACAAGAAACATAGAAGCAGCTGAGTAATTCTCTTATGTGTTAAAAAACACTTAAAGGTTTTGGTCTTCCTGCTTTCAAGTGAATGTGAACACTTTGGGAGTAAATTGTAGCATTTACTGTGATTATATAACATAAATAAATAACATAATGTTCACTAACCTTAACAGGTTTCTTCCAATTCTTCTTCATTCCTTCTAGATGCCCTTTTCCAACAACAACAACAATTATTCTGCTCTCACTTGCCAATGTTAATAATGTGTGGGACATGTACCTAGATAGACGCAATATAAACACGGCTCCTATCGGAAGCTCTCTAAGCGATTTTTCGGACCCTTCACGGTGCTGAAACGAATTAGGGCCGTTGCTTATCACCTTGATCTCCCACGAGACTCAAAAATTCACCTAGTAGAGCATATATCTCTTCTCCGACCTTATTATGGTGATAACCCACTTGGACACTTCCAGCCTCTACCTCCTGCTCTCAACCGAACAGTAGATCAAAACCCTTAGAAGGACACATATGGAAAAAACAACGAAAACAAAAATGAAACACAGATATGTTCCTCTATGGTGACGGAAAAGGAACAAGGGAAAGACCCTCCCTTTTCAGGAGGCAATGAAATCATAACATCTGGAAAGTGTTTAACTCCTAACCATTCTTTAGATCCAAACCTAACGTCACCCAAGACAGTTTTTTCACCCTTGGATCTACCTACCAAACAATCTGCACCATCCATTCAAAAAGCACCCCCACCGAGTCAGATGTCTCCCACTCGCACGCTCCCCAACTCTCACACGCCTTCTAGTCAACCCACCAACGCGCGCGTGAGCCAAAAACTCCACCAATCAGGTCTCTCAGACTCGTCACTTACCAGCCCTCCAATTCAAGACACTTGGTACCATCCATCATCCAATGACTCCCTCACACGTGGCCAGTCAAACCTTGAGGACAAGGTTTTCAATAATCAGGGGATTATTGTTAGCAAGAAAAATACAAGAGAGACTAAGACACCCATTTACTTGAAAGATTACTATCATGGCTAAAGGAGGGTTGTAGATAGTATATTATTATTATGTCTTTTATTCTGCTTATTTGTAAGGCCCATGGCCCATAATTTCCTAAACCTAGCTATATATGCTAGAGCCAATCATTGTATGAGACATGAAGGAATTGATTCTGCAGTTTTACGTTTTTTTTCTTGTTGGTAGCTTAGATCTGATTATTAACCTACACAATTCTATCAGGTAAGAGGTGGTATGATTCCATCCCCATCCCCATACTCATAACATCTTTAGGTGGATTAAACATGCAACTACCAAAACTAAGAATTTTTGGATGATGATATTCTTATGAAATATGGTAGAGAGAATAGGTAAAACTAAACAAGTAAAACCCATGTTAATTAGGGCGATCACCAAGTACTACTCTACCACCATACTTGATTGCTTCTTTAGATGCCTAACGAAACTCAGCACCAGGAAAAGAGATGTCAAGAATAATGTGCAGCTGTCAGACATTCAAGGGAAGAAAAAAAAAATGGTACAAGATAATTGCAACATTCTTGAATAAGCAAAATGAAAGATTCACGGTTTAAAAATGTAATAGGCTGAGATATATGATTGTTAAACAATGAAACATGCCTGGTATTTGGACCAAATATTTAATATTTGAAAAATGTTATATTTTTGCTTCCTCATTGCAATCATTTCTTCCACAGTAGGTGCCTAGAAGAAATAGAAATTAAAGAAATTGGTTACACTATGATGATGTTGCAAAACTATATGGTTTGATTGGATAGCAATCTGAGTATATGAAAATCAAATTCAAATATATATATATATAGAGTACTAATATTTAACATTTAATATTTAAATAAAAACAAATCATAAAGAAATATTTCTCAACACAATGAGATAAATTGTGCCTCCAAGTAAAATTAGATAAAGAAATCATGATTTGCCAGTTGATCTGCATAATTAATGGTTTTCTATAAATATAAGAAACCCAAAAATTCTTCCACTTTGTCAAAGTCAAATGGTTCGACCACGAGTTTCTTAGGTTCCAAGTAATCAAATTAAGAGAGAGAAAACATCCTTGATTTGTTTTCTGAGACAGGAATGTTTGGTTGCAAACCGGAGAACACTCCTAGTGACCACCACTTTCTTAGGTTCCAAGTATTTTCTATATTCAAGTGCCACATGTACCGACGAAGGGAGGTATCTACGACTTATTGAAAAGTTGATTTTCTTATTTCATACTAGACCCGACATAGTGGTGAGTTAGTTCATGCACGACCCATGAAAAGCCTCGTATGAATGTGGTAGATTTTTTTTTCCAGTCACTTGAAATATACTCTCGGTAAGGGACAATATTTTCAAAACATGGTCATCTTCGAGTAGCGGGCTATACCGATGTTGATTAGGATTGTTCAGCAGATGATAGAAGATCCATCTCTACAAAACAGAATATATGCTGTGATTGAAGACAATGTCCAAACCAGCCACAATCAAAATAACAAGATAAGAATTTACCTTTGAGCCATGAACGACGCCAACAATGTAGACGTCACAAACACCACCCTCTGCGGTAGACTCACACGACAGTTTTATCACATCTTTTGAAAGCTCCTCAGATAGCTCCACTCGACGTGGTTCTGTTGCCGGTGACTGTTCCGTGATAGTAGTCTCAGTCACCTTTCCCGGAGCTGGTGACTGTTCTCTACTGCAGTTGGCCGCGGTGTTTGGTGAGAACTGGAGGAATGAACAAGTTAAAGGAAGGAGTCGAATGAGTTGAGTACGACGAGTCACCATGACCAAAAATAAGAAAAGAAAAAAGGAAATGAAAGGGTTTGGTTATGTTGCTTTCTTCTACTGTTAGCTAAGTCATGCACTATTATCATCGTGCTAAAATAAGAATGCTAGTTGTTTTCTTTTTGCCCTCTTCTCACTCTCTTTCTTTTTACACACAAATTAACATATGTTAGCTTCAACTTGTTTGCTTGATTCCTGCAACATAGTTCAACGTAAGGGTTGGTTTAATAACATGGATAATGTTGTAAAAGAGTAAAATATGGATAGGATATGTATATTATAGGATTTTATCATATTTTTATCGATGTTTATATCTCTTACTACAAAAGCTCCATCACAAATTTATGTTAGTATCTATATAAATTTATATTGATATCTAATATACCTTAATGTTTTCACCTCACAGTTAGAAGAATAAATCTATATATACTAAGCACAATTTAACTTTAGTGATAGTATACAAAATGTATATACATTAATTATAATGCTAAACTTTCTTCCTGTAAGAAAAAAAAAGAAGCAGACATTATTTCACTAGTTTGCTCTATATATACTGAGGTGTTTGAAATTAAATTAACAAGATTACTATTTCATTTGTTTTTATCAAAATACCGTAAAAAAATAGATCAAGTGTTTAGACTTGAGTGAAGATACCAGTAAAAATCGTCCTCGTGAGCTTATTTCAGTTGGTTAGGATAATACATAATATATGCAAGGTCTAGGATTCGAATCCCGGCTACAAAAAAAAAACTAGGTAAAATCAAACGAAGAAGAAGGTAAGATTGTACCTTGTTACCATGAACGATGCCAATGATGTAGACGGTTTTTGGCCGAGTCCAAAGTAGTAGTGAGTGAATACAATTGTTGAGAAGTGGGAAGAATGGATTGCTGCTGTGAGTGAACACATTTGAGGTGGTGAGTTAAAGGAAGGAGTTGAGCTATTTTAGAAGGAATGAGCAGGAGGGGACTTATCATCACTGACGGAGCCATGAAATTTAGAATCCGGGCAAACAATTTATCGCAAATTCACATGTGACATAATATATAAATAGTCATAAATCAAAATAAAAGAGATTATTCATTATGTCAACAAAAGTACAATTTAAAATAGTGTTAATTAGTCCAAAAAAGCAACCAAAAGATTGAATTTTTTCTTGATTTCTTAAAGGCGTGTTAAGAACATTAAAATATGGCCTTACTTAAAAAAATTATAAATTTTTGACAAATGACAAATTAATTAAGAAATTTAAAGTGTCAATAACTCAAAAAATAAAACAACGGAAATCTCAACCTATAAATCGAATTTGGAGCTCATTATTTACAGGAACATTGCTTTATCAGCCCCCTCAAAATCTTTTATGCCCCCCAAATTTCCCAATTTGCCCTTAATTTGAGCATCCGACATATATCTACCAAATTGGTTAGGTACTTATATACCTAATTTTTGTTCTTGTAAGAGCTATGTTCAAGTTATCTCCAAAGTTAAGGTAAAATCTTCACTTAATATTTAAGTTTTAGTTTCTAGTTCTATGATTGTTTATTGGCAATATTATGGCTACAATTGTTCTGTATTTGATACTCAATTTTTGCTATTGATAGATTCAATATAGTTATCCAACATTAAGAAGATAGGTTAAATTCAAAGATATGAGAAACTCAATTTTGATAGTTTTTTCTCCCCATTTATTTTTTGTATTTGATATTTGGCTTTTAGGATATGTGCATAAACTATATAAAAAAACAATAAAAATTACGCAAACTTTCAATGTGATAGGAAGAAGTACGAATTACCGGCTAACTGATTGAAGTTTAGTGAAGATTAATGCTAATTGTTGGAATGATTGTGATGGAAAATCCAAATTCGTCTTAAAATTGCAAGGTTTAGAAGAAAATTTCAGTGGAGTGCAAAAGAGGAAATAAAAGTAGCAAAATTGTGTTTTATTCTATATGATGATATTTTCGGTGTATAACTACTGTAACAATGCGTTATGTAGATATCTCCCTAATTTATCCCGTATCTATCTACCTAAGCTTGTAGCATCCTGTAGTTATCTACCTTATGTTGTTTTTTTTATATATATATTTTATGCACATATCCTAAAAGCCAAATATCAAATACAAAAAATAAACGGGGAGAAAAAACTATCAAAATTGACTTTCTCATATCTTTGAATTTAACCTATCTTCTTAATGTTGGATAACTATATTGAATCTATCAATAGCAAAAATTGAGTATCAAATACAGAACAATTGTAGCCATAATATTGCCAATAAAAAATCATATAACTAGAAACTAAAACTTAAATATTAAGTGAAGATTTTACCTTAACTTTGGAGATAACTCGAACATAGCTCTTACAAGAACAAAAATTAGGTATATAAGTACCTAACCAATTTGGTAGATATATGTCGGTTGCTCAAATTAAGGGTAAATTGGGAAATTTGGGGGGCATAAAAGATTTTGAGGGGGCTGATAAAGCAATGTTCTATTTACAGAGACATCTATAAAAATACATAAAAAGGATTTGTAAAGTTTCATAGTATTTCGAAGTCGTTTAAATTTATTTTGATTTTTCAACCAAAACGTGCAAAATTAAAATTTTGTTCCGAGTAAGCGTATACTCACAGGTCAAATTTAGTTCCCTAATTTTATAGGCATGATAAGAACCTTCACGATGAAATTTTGTAGTTCTTAAACGAGATACAAATTAATTATAAATTGTTTAAGAAATTCATAATTATGGGAGAATAAGTCGAAAAAAATTTAGTTTTTTGTGTAAAACTATATTTTAACGTGCTAAACATGTATGGAAAAAATAGTGAAAAAATTCAACATGTAAGTCACATTTTTAGGCTACCCTATAATATAGGGTGGTAAGAAATAAGAAGAAACTCAAGTTACAATGCTAGAATATATGTTTTGTATTTTATAGGGTCATTTTTCAGACATATAGTGTATATTACATGAGCAATTTGAACAATTAACCCTTTAAAATAAAGGTTTAATTACACTTTTGGTCCTCGCATTTTGATCAGCTCACGAAAATGGTCTTGCCTCTTTTAAATCGAACAAAATTGTCCCTAAACTATAATTTTTTTGCAGTTTTAATCCTACCTCTTATTTTCAACTCCAGAAACGCAGAAAAATGACAGTTTTAGACCTACCCCCTATGCTCAACCATGAAATAAACAATGAATAAAACATGCGGGTACAAGAAATCCACTTTATTCAGCACACTAAACAAAAAAAACCCTAATTTCTAAGATATGTTTTAAATTAGAGTTTTTTTGGTTAGTGTGCAGAATAAAGTAGATTCATTGTACCCATATGTTTTATTCCTTGTTTATTTCATGGTTGAGCAAAGGGGTATGTCTAAAACTGTCTTAAAACTGCAATATCTCTGCGTTTATGGAGTTGAAAATAGGAGGTATGACTAAAATTGCAAAAAAATGATAGTTTAGGGACGATTTTGTTCGATTTAAAAGAGGCATGACCATTTTCGTGAGCTGATCAAAATGCGAGGACCAAAAATGTAATTAAGCCTAAAATAAAAGAGATGAATCTGCCAATAGTGTGCTAAATAAAATTAGGAGGTAAATTTCTTTTCCAAGACGAGTCATCACATAAAGAATGAGGTTCATTTCGTGACACTCATCTTATGCGAATGAATTCAATATCATAACTTATATAGCTGATTCTACATAGTACATGTTGTTTTCAAAGGAACAATAGAACTATCTGGTGAATGCTTGGGAACTGTCGTTTAACAAGTTTGAATTTCCCCAATTTCAGAGGTAAGACAATTGTTGTAGTTTGAAGGTGTTTTGGAGCTTCAACTTGAAATTCATCCATATACTCACCTAAACCAACAGGATCAAATTCAAAATGATCAAAACTGGTAGGTTCAAAATCACAGTAGGGTTGATTTTTAGTGTTTCCTTCTTCATTCAACATTAATGACACCGGACTTGTGGATCATCTGTGACATTCTAGTCAACAGAAACTGATCCTTGTTCATAACAAATCTTTAAGGGTTTTCTGTTTTGAATCTATAATAAAAATCTCTTGGTTAGTGAATTTGTGTAATATTAAAAGAAGAAAGAAAAAATACAGATAATGTATGTACCCAATTCAAATACAGCTACAAATGTGTTGCACTTTTTTAAAAAGCCCATATATAGCTTCCATCTTTGAGAAATTTTTAGAAAAAAGTGAATAATAAGTATTGAACATTGGATAATTAGAGCAAGCATAAAGGACACTTCAAAGCGATGGCAGTGTCTCTGTCATACATACATATATTTATGATAAACAATCTTTGGACACCATGTAATGCTCCTCCCTCAAAGCGTTATGCTTTTAATTTTTTATACCAATGCCGATGAAACCAAGAAAAAAATAGACGAACCAAAGTTTTTTTGTCTTTTCTTTTTGCCGTTTATTTTTGCTTTTAAGGGTATTGGCCTAGTCCCTCTCTTTTGTACTACTTTTCTCTTCTTTTTAATAAAATTACGTATTGGAAAGACGGTAAAGGATGACTGTTTCTATTGGATGCCAACCTAGTTAGGATGCTCCAGACTCGCCCGAATACCCAACCTTTTTCTTGGCCTATTCAAAAAAAAGTTTTTTATTGTATCTAAAATGCCTGTAGTTGATTTTTTAAAACATTGATTCTCTGTTGTAACTTGGTGCGTTATTAATCTTGTATGTTTTACCCAAACATTTTACAATTTTAAAGTTAGTCAAATCATATCCATTTTCCATGTCATATTCGTGTTTTATTGATGAAAAGTGTGGTTACTCAAACAATCAAAGCCATTTAGTCTGTACTTAAAAGCCTAAAAAGTACACACCTGGTCTTGAGTGAAGTATTTGATGTTAAGAATATCCAAAATGTCATCAAGAGTAACTCTAGTCTTTAACCCAATATCATTTACTAATCAAGACCCAACACCGTTATTTCCGTTTTTGATAGACAACAATGTAAAACAAGGGCCACAAGCAAAAAACCATAAATAAATTTTCTCAAATCATCAAAATATCAATCAAATTCTATATTAAGTTGAAATCCTTAAGACAAATAATGTGCCTTATATTACGAACCCTAAATATAGCAGGACAATCAACCTAAGCATACGACACAAAATCAGAAATAAAAATTCTAGAATGATTTTGACAATTTTTTTTTATAGTGTCTGATATTTTAGTGATAATTGTATTATTATTTTATCACTTATGTACTGATATATTTTTAAAGATTTATAATAAATCAAAACTTATGAATCCGTTCCTTGTGGATAAATCAACATTTCTGAATCTGTTCCTTGTGCTTTTGATCATTCTTCTCCTTTAAATATATACAAGGAAAAGCAAAAAAAAAAATCGTAAGAGATCTTTAAAAGGGCGATTATCGATCAAAATTTACATACATGATGGATAATTTTTTGAGTAAAAGTTGGTTGTATTGCACATAAATTTTTTGTGATCCATTATCAAATCAAGTCACTGTTTACGACTACAAGAACAATAATAAAAATATGTAGTTGATCCTGCTGGAAAAATTGTGTAGCTAACTTGTAAATAACATGTACCGAAACAATTATATTATTTCTTTCTACTTCTCTAGTCTTTTTCCATCACTTAATAGAACCAGATTTCCTAAAAGGAGTGGGTGAAAATCAATGTTGTCTTGTACATTATATTACATTTCATTGATTTTTTGTTCTTTATATTGGCTTCCATCCACCAGCTATTTATTTGTCTTTGACTTGTTGTTGAACTGCCAAAACACCAGCTCTGCTCCCAAGATCTGGTGAAGCAAGCAAATCACCAATGACACCTAACTCTGAAAATTCAGTCCATTTCGTTAGTCCTTCTATCTGAGGCAAGTCTGAGTCATCTGTTCTCCCAACAATAAAAAAGTCATGTTCATTCGCTATATCGCGAAGAACAGTTGATGTCCCTGGACTATCATTTACTATCAATTTTTTATAACAAACATTTTCCGAGCCATACTCTGGTAGTTTCTTTACTTCACTAAGTGCCTCGTTATCAAGAAGATACTCCAAGTTTGGCATGTTATCCTCAGATGTAAGGTGGTACACAACCAAGTTGATCCCCGGGTTCCTTATCGCTCTTTTAGCTAAGCACAAAGCTTCTCTGTCGTCTCTTCCACCAAGATAAATCATGGCTAGCTTAATGGATGAATTGTTTTTTAAGGAAGATCGACTCACGAGGATTCTTATCGAGCATGGAGCTATTTCTAGTACCTTGCAATTTAACGACCTTATGTTCTTGTCATCAGATTCAATGCCACCATCAATAGTCCATCTTCTATGGAATGGAAGAATTATGATGGATGCAACTTTGTCCAATGCAAGTTGGCAAACATCTTCATGCATAAGGGTGGGTGGAGATATGGCAGTGTAAGTGTGTGCGGTTACTCCACCATAGTTGTCATGCTGGTAGAGATCTAAAGCAAGAATGACATCATCTGAGTAAGACTTGTGACAACCCAAAACCATTTTTTGAAGACGATGGGAGATGAAAATTGGGGATGACATTCCAACTAGCTCAATCAGATGCAATGCATCCACAATGATAGGTTTTTCTGTTGTTGGAGAAAAAACGTCAAGGGCGTCTGTTATAGCTGATATGTTGTATTGCTTGTGAATGCAAGCAAGTAGTCTCAGTTCTGCGTCGGGTTTTAAGCTCATGATGTTCCTTTTCTGGTAGCCGGCATATTTTCTTGATGGATCATACAATATCTTCACTGACCATTTTACTATGCAAGCTACAACCATTATGCTGATTACATTCACTCCATAAACTTGGCCCGGAAAAAGCTGCATCACATGCATATATACAAATTAAAATTTTAAAGATAATCATAATTATTATAGATTAGTAGTTTAAGCACAAAAGATTATAGTTATATAGTTTGTTTGGAATAACTTATTTGAGTTTATTTACTTGCATAAACAATTATGAGAATGCTTGAGATAAGTTATTAAAACGGTTTATGACATGTTCTTAAACTATTTTCAACTTATTTTCCCAGGCTCACCATGATAAAAACTTATAGTTTATATGAACACTGTTTGGCTTTATTTTATCTTTTGTTACTGAAATAGCTTACACATAAGAACTTATATGATAAATGATTATGCTATAAATGCTTAGTTAAGTTGTTTAACGAACCTAATTGAAACGAAATTAAGGGGTAAGTAATTATTGTAGTACCTTGTCATCATATGAAAATGAAAGTTTGGCAACATCCACATCTCCTTTGAAATTCAAAATGAGGGCAAGAGTCAAGGCATCTTTCAAGGGGATTTTGCAAATGAGGGAAGGTATAAGGTATGCTATTATTTTGACAATGTGTATAAAGCAAATGAAGCCACCAAAACCAAAAAATGCATTTAATGTATATGGCAAAGACAAATCTGCCTTCATCGCACAACAAGTCATAAATATTGGTAGAAACAAACTTGTCCCAAAGAATTGAAGCTTCCTAACCAATGCAGATCCTAATGGAGGTCCTTCTGGCACAGCCAACCCCAAAACATATGCACCTAGTGCAAACTCTTGGTTTATGTAATTTGCAATCCAACCTAAACCTAATACCATTACAATGATACCATAAATGTAACCATCATCCACATCCCTTCCTTCTTTAGTATGTCTGATGATCCAAAACATTAATTGCCGAAAAATCAATGGAACAAAGATAAAAAAAGCAAGCAATGACATCCCATAGGTTATCCTCATGTGTAAGTCTTTATATTCTAGGACTTTACTAATGCATTGAAGAGACAGTCCAAAGATGGAAGTCACCATTGCTGATGATAATGCCAATCTTCCGAGTTCGGAGTTAAGGATTTTAAGTTCGTTGAGGAGCGCAACAATGACTGCAAATGAAATTGTGGTATGTACTACCGCCACCATAAACATATCTCTAGCCAATTCTGCATTAGTCATATATTCGAAACGAAAATCTAATTTTTCTAACACCCATATTTGAGGCACAAGACTAAAAAGTATAGGCACGACAAATCCCATGATTGAAATGGTCCAAACCTTGTGTCCCGTTCTGGTTACCATGCTTAAATCCATTTCCACACCAGTGGTAAAGATGTAAAGTACATAACAAATTAATGATATTGTTGCGAGTATGTCTTGACTTCCATATGGAAACAACAACTTCTTGTATTTGTCAAATTCTGCATGATGAATTGAAGGGCCAAGAATTAGGCCAGCCTACAGATGGATACAATTTTGTTAGGCATATTACAACCTATATGAATATATTAAAGACACGCCATTGGTGTATCTTAAGAAAAAGTCCTAATTAACAAGAGGAACAACACATGTATACAAAAAAAAACATGTAAAAAATTAGCACTTACCATCATTGGTGCAATAAATGCAGGGAAATGCAAACGTTTTAAGAAGAAATTGCATATTTGTGTGATAGTAAAAATCACAAGAACCTGCATCTCAAACACAGGAAGTGCAGATTTCATTGGATTCCTTCTACTTCCTAGGCCACTCCATATTCCATCTGAAACAATATTTGGTGGAGCAACAGAACAAACATTGAACGTTGTCGGATTTATTTGTGCAACTGAGACATATAAGCCTGGTTCTCTTGTTATATTACTATTCATTTTCCTTCACACACTAACTTCTCAAAGATATTTATATATGAGAATTCAAATTCAAAGATATAGGAAGGAAATGATTCAATAGTCGTATAAGTATAATAATGATTTGAGTTTCTTATCTTATATACTTAAATGTTGTTATGAGTCAAATACAAAAACAACTAAACAGTTATATTTTTAGTTTGGCCAAAGAGGTAACAACAACATTCAATCCTATACATAAACTATGTTTAGACTTTTATAGTTTTATTCTTAAGACAAAACATTTTTATCATAAGTTGAGACCATAACGGTATATATTTATATAAATACACAGTTGTATTCAAATTTCAACTATATACTATAATTAGATGTCTTATTATATTACAATCATAGTTTTATGATTTGAGAAGAAAAAAAAAAGACACATTGTGAAGTGTCTTTTCGTTTGTGTACTAAAATTAGTGATTTCAGAAATAGCTATTCATGCATGCATGCATGCTTCATTTTGTGCACTAAATCTTAGTCATTCAATTCATAGAGAAGGGACCAATCTTTTAAACATTTTTCCCCTCTATATTTTTTATTTGTGTCGCTACCGAGACAAAATTCCACTAATTGTTTTTATTTTGATTTTTTTTGGTTACAAGGATAAAATGTCATAGCAAAAAAAGAAAAAAAAATTCATTTTATTTTATTATTAGAGTTCAATTGGATATTAAAATTTATTTTAATATTTTACTCGAAACTAATTTTAATTATATTGATTTGACTGATTCCATATTATTTTTTAAAAAAACGAAATATTGACTGGTTTAATATAATTTTTCTTTTTAACCGGTTTTTTTTATGATCATAATTATATTTTATTACTTGATAATTTTCATTTTTGACACATTAGATATGCTATGTTTTTTTATAAGGAGATATGTTATGTTATTAACATATATTTGTTTATCCTTAAATATAAAACCTTCTACAAATTTCTAGATGCATTTACTTTTTTTTTTTCATTCTAAATACTTATATCTTTTATTGATAGTATAAGTAACATTGAATACATTTAAACCCATTTGAGTTGGTTTGGTGGTATATGTCTGGTACTTGGGAGTGTGCTCCTCCTCAATGTCTCAGGTTCAATTTCCTCTGGTATCAATTTGAGTGAGCTATTTAGCTTCTTCAAAAAAAACATTGAATACATTTATATACAAAGGGTAATTTAGTATAATTTTACACATTTTATATAAATTTAAATTTATTTTTCTAACAATTTTTCTTAACGCCCATTACTTTTGTTAGTTTTATTGTTGACAAAAACAAAACGATATTTGTTCATTCAAATTAATAAGTACATCAGACACAACCACATGTTCAACATTGCTAAACACGTAAATATCTACGAGCAAAACTCACTCACACAAGTTAATAGAATACAAAGATAAAATGCAAACAATAGTATGATAAAATTTAAGCGATCGAAATACTCATGCTTTCGAGTTTCAAACTTTGACACACAAATAATTGATTGAATATGCGGTTGAATAAAGTCGATCTTTTAATAGGATCCAAACGAACACTGCGACAAGATGCAAAATCAAACAACGCCGCACAAGACAACGAATAACACATTGTTGAACTCAGTGGATTTAGTTTCATAGTGACCAAGAAGTTCATTGATAGAATCAACTAATTCAGATCTTGTGAGTTTAGAAAATACCTCAGTATCACTTTCAGAGTCTGCATCTGATTCTGCCTCAGGTGCTTCTTTTACAGATTCAGTTGTAGCCATTAATCCAATAGCTACATTAGCTTCACCATCAACATCATCTTCTTCAGACCCTGACTCATTATCAAGATCTTCCCAGGTAGCCATCAGACTTTTCTTGATTTGCTTCTTAAACTTGCTTGACTTGAAGGTTGGCCTTTTTGATTTGGATTTCTCTTTCTGCAACTCTGGACAATCAGCAATAAAGTGCCCAGGCTTCTTGCAGTTGAAGCAACCTTTTTGTTCTTCCTTCTTGAAACCCTTACCACTGCTCTTACTCAGAAACTTCTTGTTCTTTTTAGCAAGGTATTGCATTCTGCTTGAAATCATAACCATTTCTTTAGCAACATCAGGATCTTCCTCAGAGCTTTAAGAAGCAGAAGATTCATTTTCAGACTCTTCAACTTTGAGAGCCTTTGAGGATCTCCCCTTTGACTTTAAAGCAATGGTTTTAGACTTTCTTGCAGATTCATGTTCATTGAGACTTAACTCATGAACTTTGAGAGAACTGACAAGATCTTCAACACTCAAAGTGTTTAAATCCTTAGCTTCCTCAATTGCAGTAACCTTTGGTCTCCACCTAGAGGGTAAACTCCTTAGTGTCTTGCTAACATGGTCAGAAGCTATATAACTCTTCTTTAGTATCTGAAGTCCAGATACTAGAGTTTGAAACCTTGAGTACATCTGCTCAATGCTTTCATCCTCCTTCATCTTGAATAATTCATACTGATGAACCAATAGAAGAGCTTTAGCTTCCCTGACCTTCTTGCTCCCTTCATAGTTTGCACAAAGAGAAGAAAACATGGCTTTAACAGTAGATTTGTCACTCATCTTCATGTATTCAGACTTAGGAATAGCAGTGACAAGAGCTCCTCTGATGATATGATGTTTCTTGTAGATCTTCTTCTGAGCAGCAGTGTAAAGTTTACGGTCAATGACAGCACCTTCGTCATCAAGTTGTAAATCACCAATACCATCTTCAAGTATGTCCCAGAATTCTTCATCAAGACCCATGACATAGGTATAGAAGTTGGTTTTCCACCAAGAAAATTCTTCAAGATCACCATTAAACTTTGGAATTTTCCATAATCAGCTTTCTTACTGCTGTTGTTGGATCCATAGTCATATGGTATAATAGCACCAGAATTAGCACCAGAAGTAGAAGGTTCACTGGAAGATATGTTTTTCTCCTCTGGATCTTTTCTGTTACTTGGTTAAGTGCTATGACAACAGAGCCGGAGCTCTGATACCAACTGAAAGTGAGAAAAACACAAGAATGGGGGGTTGAATTGTGTTAACTTTTTCGTAACTCTTGGAGAGTAAGAATCTGTTTTCCAGGATCTGAATCTGAATGGATTCAGAACCTGATGGAAGACCAGAGTCTGTTGCAGCGGAAATAAACAAGAGATAAAGAGAAAGAGAGAACACAAGAAATTATACAGGTTCCTTCCACAAACCGGAAGTAGTCTTGTCCCCCTTGCACTTCCAAGGAGAGTTTCACTAAAATGTAATATCAATTACAAGTTGCTCAAACACACAGTAAGAGACTTCTAATTGGTCAAGCACGCAGGCAAGAGTTTTCCAATGCTCAAAGACACAACTAAGAGACTTCTTTGCTCAAGCACACAAGCAAGAGACTTCTGACACAATTTACATAAAATTGAATAGAGTTGGAAACACTTGACAAACAATCAAATGTGTTCCAATAGCATAAACAAAGACAGACTTTGTTTTTCTGATAAACTTAGAAATTCTAGAATACACAGTTTGTAAGAATTTGCTAAGTTGTTGATGTGTTTCTGGTTTGACGCAGTGAGAATACAATAGCTTGATAGCGTCGTTTTTTCAGTTGTAGAGTCCAACATATTCTTCAAGTCTTCTATCCTTTATATAGGCGTTGGAAAGAGACGTTGAGACAATCCAGCACATCAAGAGAATTCTGGAAGCTTGATCAATAGATGTTGATCTGTTGCTTGATATGGTAATAGTCCTTCAAATGCATATTTTGAATCCCATTCCTTTTGAAGCTAAATACCGGTAAACACAGTTGCCAAACTGTACGAGGTAGTGGAGTAGTGGAAACAGAGTTCGTACACAAGTACTCTGTCCTATTCTGCATTATTTGTCGTTGAGCATCCCACGCTCAAGTTGACTTTGAAGCTAGCCGTTACTCCAAATGAGTGTTTCTTATGCATCGAAATGCCTTTAGAAATATTTCTAAACAGATCTTCAGTTTGTAGGCTTCAGACTCACTGTAGCACTTCTGCTTCTGATGATCTTCAGACTCTCTTGATCTTTAGGTTTTGATGATCTTCAGACTCTCTTGAACTTCAGGTTCTGATCATCTTCAGACTCATTTGAACTTCAGATTTTCTTGGTCTTTAGGACTTCTTGAAACAGCTTGTGATGATTCTTCAGACTCTCTTGATCTTCGGAATCACAAGCAACAAGCTTCTCTGGATTTTGCTCTCAAAATGTTCAAACAGAATACTTACTAAGATTGAAATCTTGATAAAGATCCTGCATACTTAAACAAATATTAACATATCCAATTGACAATTTTTAATACCTTATTATCATCAAAACTCAAAAATGGTATTGTTGAACACCCTTGTTCCAACACACTTGGTAGATAAATATTTTAGAGGTATGGGATATGTTCTTTATTCCTAAAACCTGCTAATTTTGAAAATGTCCCCACTGCACATAGTTTATGCAAGCAACATATGTGGTATATGGAATTTTTCTACAAACAATTTCTGGAATTTTAAAATCAGAAGTAGCAACCCCAAATCCCAAATTCTTGTCACAACCCTTTACAGGTCGAACTAGCAACTGTAGTGAGACCTACTTCCCAGAAAATGTCACACTGTCTTACATTGAGAACCACTAATTCTATGAGGAAGTTTAGTTCCTCGACGTTGCAAACCAAATTTGGCATCGTGGGAATGATTCGCCATCCCACCATGAGAAAGTTTAGTTCCTCCAGCCCGGAACAAATCTCCTCCACTTTGTCACACCGACAGGCGATAGGGAAACCTTCTAGTACTATTAGGCTGATACCGAAGTGAACCTGAGGTGGCACTTGATGAGATAAATCCGCAAGTGCAAGGTTTATCGAAGTGGTTAAAAAGAAAGTATCGTTCCGACAGGGAGTTGGTTAATTTAATCAACTTCAAGAATGATTAGAAGAAAAGTTAAGTTGAAAAGGTTGTATTTTTGATTTAAGAAAATAATAATAAAGATTGTCTTGGGATTATTGGTTCATCATATGACAAACCTTTCACAAATCAAACCCTAAACCTAGACTTTATGTTTGACTTATTTTCTAAAGATAAATTTCTCTTAAGCCTATCACATCTCCTCTCGGTCTCATTGAGTTTGTTTCTCTAACAATCACACCTATTCTCATGGGTGATTGTTATTGAAATCCTTGAATGATCGAAACTTTATATGTCTCAAGGTTTGCTAGACTATTATCATGTTTCACAATCCTTGTCCAAATTCACTTGTTCCAATATTAAAACTTCTTCTCTCGATCTATCGCTTAATATTTGTGATGAATCAATAACAACTATTAAACTTCATCTCTCGATCCATCACCTAATATTTGTTATTGATTATAAGAACGGTGAATTTAGATTAGAAATTAGGTTTACATAAAGTAAAGGTTAGAGGTTTAGTTTGATTAGGATTTAGTCATTAGACTCACCCAACAATCCCATGACAAGAAGAAGTCTACTCACTCATGTTTATTGTAGACATAGAGAAGAAGAAGAAAAAGAACATAAAATAAAAAGAAGAACTTTTATTAAAAAAACAATTGTCACTTATTATTCTCAAGAACAAAAGATGATTTTACAAGTCTAGTGGCTGCTCTATTTATAGTCTAACAATGACTTGAGCCCTAAGAAATAAATCACTAAAGTATTGCACAAGAAACCATGGGCTCTTAGTCAGAAATAAAATAAAATAGGCAGCTTGTTGAAGAAGCAAAAGGGTATTATGGGGCGCCAATTGTATATTTTGGTGAAAGATCTTCAAACTTCTTTGCACAATATATTTTCTTGTACAAAATCTTCATATTTTTAGAACAAATTAGCTCCAAGGATATTTTTGCATGAGATTTTTATATTTTGGCTACAAATTTGTTTCAAGGATATTTTTGCATGAGATCTTCATATTTTGGCTCCAAATCTTATTTCTTTTGCTCCAAAACTCAATCTTTTGAATATTTGTTCCTGAAATATAAAAACTTGCAACTGAAGTATCGTTCTTAAAAGGAAATAAAAACAAATAGAAATTAAATAAAACAAACTAAAATATTATATAAAAAACACTAATTATTGACTCATCAAACTCCCCCATACTTGAATCTTTGCTTGTCCTCAATTAAACATTAACAACATATACAAGATTTAACATATGACAATCACAATTAAAAACTTGCGTGTCTCCTCCAAGGGTTTATTTCAAGTGTACACTAATCACTACCTCAAGCATTTCTCATATAACCTATTCAACTCAACAACAAGTCTCAAGTGAGTGTGTGTGTGTGTGTGTGTGTGTGTAGTTCAGCCTTTTTCTTGCTCCTGCATAAGAGATATTATGAGGAAACATGTTCTAACCTTAATACTAAATTAACTGAGAAAAGTTCTATATTCATTTCATATAAGAGAGATGGGAATCATTTAGATCATTTGACAATTAAACACCTCAGGGGGACTGCAGAAATTAAAATTAAAAGACACCACCTTCACGTAGGAAGTCAGGTAGGGTAGCTCCTGCCCCCTAGAGTTAGTGATGCCCCTTATGTAGAGCTGTAGAATTTAAGTTTAGAGACACCACCTTCACGTAGGAAGTCAAGTAGGGAAGCTCCTGCCCCTAGAGTTAATGATGTTTCCTTATAGATATATTTGCTTCCGCTCCTCTTTGATTTGATCTTTATTCCCCACACTAACTTATACTACTTTTACTCTAAAAACTTTGAAGGGTTAATTTACCACTAGAGTTAAAACGTGCTCCTTAAAATATTTGTTCATACACTTACTTAAAGACTGCAACTTTGTGTTTTTCTCAAAGAGAATTTTCACAATAAAATATGATGTGGGTATAGTAAGAACACTCAAAACACAAGAAGTCACTTTCATTTACAAGAAACAACCAATTGGAAGAGATTTTAACAAAAAAATTATGTCATAATTTACAATAAAAAGAAGTTGCTTTCCATGCCTTTCGCAATAAAACTAATCAAAAATTAAATTTCAAGGGAGTTTGGAAACACTACGATACTTTTAAAATTAAAACAAGACACTTTATTTGGCTCCCCCCATACTTGAGAGAAGCATTGTCCTCAATGATTTGAAAAGAAAAATGCAAAGAAAGTGGAGTAGAAAGGAAGAAGAAAGAAGAGAGAATATAATAAGAGAGAAGAGAAAAGAAAGGAAGAGGAAAACTCACGATTTATTAAGGTCCATAAGGAGGACTTTGGAGGTTAAAGTGATTCATCATTCTCACGAGCATTTGGTTATTTTCCTCATGCAAGCGACTGTCCCTTTGGACATCATTCCGTAGCCCGGAGATCTCAACACCTTGTCTCTGTTGCTCGGTGCTTATTCTTTGAACCTCAGTTTGCATTTAATCCCACCATTCATCATAATTTAGCTCTCCGGCTTCTTGTTCATTGTGGAAGTGAGCACATTCCTCCTCTTCTTCATCACCATCATCTTGTATCTGTGTGGTACCGGTGATCCTTCATAATTATAGTTTATGGACTAAATTGATGATTTATTCTATATATTAAGATTAAGATTATTCTTACAAATTGATCATTGGGAGAGAAAAAACAATAATTGTCATGATTGCATAATTTAAAATACAAAGTTAATGAGTTAAAACCTTATATTTTTCATGGAAAAGCATTGGAACCCGACTTTCGCACAATTCCAAGAAAACAGTCTGCAGTAATCAAAAGCCAACCACAAGGTTTCATCATCAATAAAATATACAAAGGAAAATAAGAGAACGAAAAGCTTGAAATACAAAAGGAAAAACCCACATCTGGTTTCAGAGATTTGACTATAGACTCAACTTGTTTTATTGATTCCTGCAACATATATAGTTCATAAACTCAAAGAATGAATAATAAAAGGCTTAAGTGCTCTTTTGATCCCTCGACTTGAGGCTTAAGTATCATTTTGGTTCCATAAGTAATAAAAAGTCCGTTTATGTCCCTTGACTTATTTAATTAGTATTAGTTTGGTCATTTAGCTTATTTAATTAGTATTAGTTTAGTCCCTAAATTTAACTTTTTTTTTGAATTAAAATAATAGGAAAGACCAAACTGATACTTTAAATAAAGTTAAAGGATTTAAACGGACTTTTTATTACTTATGGGATCACACCGATAATTAAAATCAAGTTAAGGGAGCAAAAGAGCATTTAAACCATAATAAAAACAAAACCGAATATATGCTGTGAGTGAAGACAATGTACAAATCAGCCACAATAAAAAAAACCTTTGAGCCATGAACGACGCCAACAAGGTAGACGTCGCAAACACCACCCTTTGCGGTAGACTCACGACAATTCTATCACATCTTTTGAAAGCTCCTTAGGTAGCTCCACTCGACGTGGTTCTGTTGCCGATGCTGGTGACTGTTCTCTACTGCAGTTGGCTGCAGTGCTTGGTGAGAACTGGAGGAGTGAACAAGTTAAAGGAAGGAGTCGAATGAGTTGGGTACTACGAGTCACCATTAAAGAAAAAAGGAAACGAAAGGATTTGCTTTCTTCTACTGTTAGCTAAGTCATGCACTAAGAATCAATATTATCATGGTGCTAAAATAAGAATGCTAATTGTTTTCTTTTTGCCCTCTTCTCACTCTCTTTCATATTTTGTTTCGGTACAAAAATTATTTACTCCATCCTTTTTAAAATGAGTGTGATTTCAAAAGACATTAGAATTTACTATACTAACCTTATTTATTATTGTTGGAATGATTTGGAAGTATTGTACACTCAATTAATTAGAGGATACTTTTTGACCTTAAGGAATTGAGTACACCATTTTTAAGATAATAATTCTATTCTAAAAAAGATGATAAAGGTTTTATTGTATAATTCATTGCCATAAAAATTTAGGACAAAACTACCCATTTGAAATTAGAAGGAGAGAAATTATCACATTTTAAGTCTCAAGGAGTCGGCGTCACCGCGTTTGCTAGATAAAGTGATAGTTATACTTTATTTGGGTTAAATTTTAAGAATTTAACCAATCAACCAAGTTCAAGTGGTAATAAGATTCACCAAACGACATATTATTCAAAAAAATATAAGTTTAATTTCTAATTGGAATAACTATTTGCCATATTTTACTTATCTTACGGTCAAACTCCGTATTATTGGGGCCCCTTTCCCTTGAAAATTGGAGGGTTAACAAAAACACTACAAATTTGAATTCTTCTTTTAAGATAAATTCTTTATGGCATAATCCCAAAATTTGAATTCATCTTTTTAGTTAAATTCTTTGTGGCATAATCCCTCATCTTTATCTTGGGTTTTCCACATCGTAAATTTTGTGCTTTATTTTTCTGAGTAGTTTGGTGAAGATGAGATAGGTTTTGCGGTAAATCTCTGGTGTGGAGGGGAGAAATCTTCATCGTTGAAGGGGAATGGGGCATGCAGGTACGTTATCACTCTAAAACTCAAGTCAGTATATGAAAGGGGTGAATTGTGTGCGGAAAATGGGTGAATGAAAGTCTATCTGAGTGTGACACGGAGTCACGTTTATATAGCCGTGAAGAGTGTTACCCGTCTTTAGGTTTTACGGCGTGAATCATGGAAGTCGTTAGAGATCGCTTGAATGGCTAGGATTAATTTTGGTGTGCTCCTATGCGATAACGCGCACAGGGCTTTACGAGCGCCTTCACGGTGCACGTCTGCGAGGGATATTGGCTTTAGCTTTGATGAGCCTATTTTATTGGGCTTTATTCCGGTCCAAAATAGTTGCCCCTCAAGTCATTATTGTCTTTAAGACGTAAGAGACTTGTTTTAGGGTTCGTTCTCAATGATGGCGCCACTCGCGTTGTAAGCTTGTGATGTTGCAGTTTTGGATGTGTCCTGCACAATATGTCCACGCCCTTGTGATCTTTTTGTCGTTTCGTGTCGCGCACGCTTGATTTGCATAGTGGTTCTGGACGACATCTGTATTGTGAGTGAGGACAGTTGGCACTTATGATGTTGTGAGAGCTATTAGTCATCGGTAGATAACACTCTCAAGTTTGACAACAAAATTTTATACTGTATTATTCTATCCTTGCACTCTTTGTGCTTGGGTGTGGTTTTATAATACATTTAGTCGGCCTTTGAAAAGAAGAAAGAAGAAACATGCATGGTAGAGCTTATATAAGAGAAAAAATATGCAAAACTGGAAAATTGAAATTGTACTAGAACGAGTACGAGTATACTTACATCAAGCTATTATTTTTATCCCTTATATAGGGAAAAAAAGAGTAGCTAAGTGCTAACATATTACTTGGTAATCATTAACTAATTATATTGGTATCATTTTACTCAATTACTATAAACGTTGATGTAAATGACACTATCTTTGGGTGTTGTCCTCAACGGTGTTTTTAGGGTGTTTATTTTCAGGTATTCCGCCTATATACGACGTTTTTTGTTTGAATTCTCAGTTTTACTTGTTCGTCTTGAGCAGATATCCGGTTGTTTAATCAAATTTGCTGTTCAAAAACAAATGACACTATCTCTAAGGAAGTCATTATTTGGATTTAAAGATAGGTGCTTGCTATTATGGCCACCCCAGCCACGACAACACCGACATATGCATAGATCTTGATCGCAGGGACAGCTGGTTTGGAAGGTGTCTCTTCCAAAAGCTCCCTAATCTGATAAAATAAGAAAAATTGTGTCAGAAATTCTTTCAACGACGGACAAAAGAAAAATACTTCGATTTTGAAAGGAAATGATAGGGGAAGCTAAATAATTCTTTATGTGCTAAACGAATTTTGGTGTAACCAAATTCAAGTGGATTTGTACAGCAACGGAAAAAGACCTAAACACTTTTGAAGAGGCAAAGCAGAACTCATGTAAGGGTATGTGCAAAACATAGCATACACTACAAGAAAATCTCAGATATGCTACCATACCTGTGCTACAAAATATAATGGTAGTAAATATCACAATAATTTGCTACCATTTCACTTAAATTAGTTTTACTTTAATTTTCTTATATTTAAATACACTCTCTCTCATCAAAAAATCCCTTTCATTAAAATTAAAAATTAAAAAATAAATACACGCTCTCTCTCTCTCTATCGTCATCGCGAACCACTCACTCCCAAATCTCAATCTCATCTTACGCTCACCGTCGCCGTCGCCGTCGCCGTCGATTGCTCCGACAACCACCACCTTGCTGATCTGTATCGTCTCTTGAACCGATCTCCACCGCCTTCGCCCATTGTTCCACTCTCCATCTCTTGGTAGAAACTCTTTCATCTCGATCTACATCTCCATGGCCGAGAACCCCAAATTCTCACTGATTCACAATCCAGTGAGTTTATCTGCAACCTTATCATCCACCGATGGAATCCGATTCACTCAATTTGTTCTTTCTCCAATGCAAGCAATTTTGGTAAGAACCCTAATTTTTACTTTCACCTCAATTTCATCTTCTAGGTTACTTTCTTTGAATCCTTCACCTGTAAACATAGCTTGTAGTGCTATTGATTTGAATTATTATCAATTTCTTTGAATTGAAGTGAAAGTGTGTTTGTGTAAGTTAAATATTCACTTAAATCCACGAATTACCACTTTTCTTTCTGGTTCAATTCATTCCTTTGAAACCTGTAAACTTTTCTTGTTGAGATGTTAGTTGTTGTTATGCTGCATCAAACTTTAAAGAACTATTGAGTTAGGGTCTGTTTGGAGAAACAGCTTATAGCACAAACACTTCTTAGGATAAGTGCTTATGTGTAAGGTTACCTAGGGTAGTTTTATAGCAAATGATGATAATTTGATTTGTTTCTTCTAATGATTTGTGACTACAATTATTGCTCTTGGAGATATTCATCTGTTTTGTTGGTTAGTATTTAGGTACTTATAAAAGCTTTGAAGCTTCATTAGTGATTATCAATGCAGAGGGATTTGTTTATTTATTATATTAAATTATATAAATAACAACTAGGTTTTTAGGCACAAGTTGCATAGGTTCGCAAGTACAAGCTGCTTTTGACCTTCTTTGTTTTCCTGTTGGTCTAAATTCATGAGATCTGATGCTTTTATTCATTTCACAAAACATGCTTTTATGTTCCTTTAATTGAATCGCCAACAAGAAGAACATTTGGGAGTGATCTCTAACCTCAAGCCCCAATTCCAAATCTTGGAGCGTCGCTTTCTTTTCTTCAGTGATGATTCGAAGCTTGGTAAGGAAACTTACATTCATGCATGAACCTTATTTGTCCCAGTTGAGGTAGATTAGAGCGGATGAGGGTCTTGACAGATTGCAAGTCTCTTTGATTTATATTGCGTAATGAAATGTCATGTGATTGTCACTTCGCTGAATATTATTTTATGTTTTACAGGCCTTAAAAACAAGTGAATATGGCTTTGAACCCATGCTAGTGGAATTTCAAAAACCGCTATTTTTATTTTTATTTTTTCTTTTGAGGGATTGTGTGTAGCCTCTCTTGATGTTGAATTACTTGTATGAGACCTAATTTGTTATCAATACTATTTTGCATTTCTTGTGGTGTTCAACTAAAGTTTCTTATTAATTGATTGGTAGTGATTTAAATGTTTTTTTTAAAGGTTAAAAAGTCTTAATTGGTAGGATCCATTAAAGAAAATTTTGTTAATTTTCTGCTGTAGATTTGCTATGGAATTGCTATAACAAGTCTTAGTTATGTTGCTGTAGATTTGTTGCGAAAATTGCTATGATAAGTCATGGTTATTTTGCTGTGGAAAATTTCTTTTTGAATGCTTTTTTGCTGCGGATTTACTAAATATTTGCTTGGACTTTTGTTTTACTAGCTACGGATTTACAAAGAACTAATTCCCTAGCAAATTTGTCTCTCAATCCATGCTACGGCCGAATCAATAGGTATTCCCTAGCATATCTCAAGCTAATCTCGTTTGCTATGAATTAGCTGCTAATTAGCTACGGAAATGGGCATAGCAAATCACATATTTTCTTGTAGTGATATGAATGATTAATTCACACTTATCAGTTATCCAAGGCCATTAATTAGAAAAAATAGAATATGTAATATATATATATATATATATATATATATATATATATATATCACCAATATTTGTTTAGTCAGCGACAACTTAACCCATGCATTTAAATTAATTTTGAAATAGGATCTCTGAAAACTTTTCAACTGCGTGAAAATTTAGTTTAATCAATATCAATGTTTTTGTGTATTTTATTATTGATAGTTTGTCTCATGCATGATAGTTATATTTAATTGATGTCAACTTCTTTCATGCATTTTAGTATTTTCTAAAATTTTAGTATATACCCACTTATCATACACATTTTAGTTGATAAAGGTTCAATATCATTATAGAATTGAAGCGGGACGATATTTTAAATACTATAAAAAGGTTTTAGCAGGAACGATTATTATTATAAATGACAACTTATTCAAATTTATAACAATAATATTTATATAAATAATATAAATGCTTTAGAAGGAATGATTTTTTTTTTTTTTTTATAAATGACAACTTGTTCCGTCATTCAAAATTGATTTACTAAGAGACAAGTTATCTTGATCATTTGATTTAATTGTTAAATATTTAGTGAATCATACTTCTCCCATGTCTATCATTAACTAATCAATGCACACTTATCCCGTGCATTCTAGTTGATGAGAGCTCAATATTATTGTTGAACTGATGTGATATTTTAAATTGTAGAAACGTTTTAGCAAGAACAATATTTTTTATAAATAACAACTTGTATCTTGGATCCAAGTTAGTTTAGTCACTAAAAACTTATCTCATACATTTGAGTTAATTATGAAATTTTAGTAAATGTCAACGTCTCTCATGCATTTGTGTTATTTACGAAATTGCATTCAATGCTCACTTAACACATGGATTTTAGTTGATGATAGTTCAATATTATTGTAGAATTAAGGTGATGAGATATTCTAAACAATACAAACATTTTAGCAAGGACATTTTTTTATAAATAACAACTTCTCTCATGTAATCCTTAAAAAACAATTTCTCTCGTGCATCATAGTTAATTTAGTTAATGACAACTTATCTTGTGTATTTTAGCTACTTCTGAATTTTTACTCAATGTCCGCTTCTCCCATGCTTTTTATTTATTTATGATATTCTAGACAATGTCTATTTATCTCGTGCATTTTATTTGATGAGGGTTGAATATAATTATAGAATTAAAGTGATAACAACTTTATAAACGTTTTTGCAAGAACCATTTTTTATAAATAACAACTTGTCATGCGTATTAAAGTTAGTTTAGTTAGTGACAACTTAGTTTGTGCATTTGAGTTACTTTTGAAATTTTTGTCAATGCCCACTTCTCTCATGCATTTTGGTTATTTACAAAATCTTAAACAATGCCTATCTATCACGTTCATTATAGTTGATAAGGATTCAATATCATTTTAAAATTAAAGTGAGGTGATATTCTAAATAGTATAAATAAATTTTAGAATAACTAACCTCCTTGATTATAGGGATGTTAGGCTATGATGTAATAAAGCTAGTGCACCTTTAGTTTACCATACCACTCCTCTTCTGGTTATGCCATTACCAATCGCGGGTAACCCCCGGGCCGGCCGCCCCTTATACGTGTATTAACAACCTATATTAGCAAAATTTGTAACTAACTTTCATTTCAATGAAAATTCTACAATTTACTTTACTCTCTTTCTTTCATTCTCTCTTCTACCTTGAGATTCTTGTTACTCAACACTCGTATTTGTAATCTGCCACCAAAAAATAAAAATCGATCAATAAAGTAACAAAGTTGTAAAACAATAATGTAGGTTTTGTGAAGTATTCCAATTTCCAAAGATGTTGTGTGGTTCTTCATCTATCTTGTAATCATTTCTTTTAATGTTTTCATGAAGAAGTCATTCTAAAATACGGAGTTAGAGAGTGGAAACCTCATTGTTTTCATGAAAAAGCACACGTTTACGGCTTGAGCACAATTCCAAAAAGACAGTCTGCAGTTAACAATAGAAGATTAATCATACGATTTCATCAAAACGGAACAAGCAACTTGATATCAAAAGGAAATAATCACCTCTTTTAAGAAATTTGATAATAGCTTCAACATGTTTGTTTGATTCATGCAAGGGTGGGTTTAATAACAAGGATAATGTAGTAAAAAAGTAAAATAAGGATAAGATATGTATATTATAGGATTTTATCATATTTTTATGCGATGTTTATATATCTTCACAAAAGCTCCATTACAAATTTACGTTAGTATCTATATAAGTTTATGTTGATATCTAATATACCTTAATGTTTTCACCTCACATTATTTAAATAATATTGAGGAGGGGCACTTACGAAATAGAAATTCATTAAACTTAATTTAGAATAGTATTATTAGCCTTTGAATTTTAAAAACAAAAGGTAGAGATTTGATGTCAAACATTAATTAGTTTGTTTGTGTTTTATTGTATCTATATTATCTAGATTTGAAAATAATTTTAACTAAAATAGACAAATAGTATTCAAAAAAATTCTATACAGAGTTTGGAGTTTGAAAAAAAAATAAGAGTTGTTAAAGGTAAATTTATCAAGAAAAAAATCCAACCAAAAAATAGTTAAGCGTTAATTAACTATAACATTGCTTTTATATAATGATGTGTATGTATGTATATGGACTCCACTTATGTAACATAGTGGCGGGCTATGTCACATGACATAGCCAGTACAAGTGTGCCACGTGTCACTTCTTTTTTTAAAAAAAAAAAATCAAATCAAATAGAAGAAACAGAACACCGTTCCCTCACTTCTTCTTCTCCTTCAAAAACGAGTTCGTCGTTCCTTCGCTTTTCCATGTGCACATGTTGCCTCCACATCTCCACCATTCACCGCCTCCTTTCTCCGTCGCACTTCCCTCCACCATTCACCGCCGCCGCCGGAATCATCTATGTTACAGGTCACCGTCGATTGTTATGAAGTGATGGATTGATGATATTGTTTCTTGGTCAATTTAACATCTTGTAGCATTCCAGCTGAAGCTCTTTCTGTTTTCCAACAGATGCAGAAGGGTCACTCTAATCTTCGAAATTCGCTTGATAGGGAGTGTGATATCTGCGGTTTCGAGCATAGGTGTGACTGAATTGGGTATTTGGATTCATTCTTTTATTTTCAGGATGAGGATTGTTATTACTGTTCCATTGGGTACTGCTCTTATTAATATGTATTCAAAATGCTTGATGAAATGCCGGAAAGAAATATAGTTACCTGGTATGCGTTGATTAATGGGCTTGCTGTTCATGGACGTAGTAGGGAAGCTTTGAAAGTTTTTAATGTCATGAAAGGGTATAGTTTGAAGCCTAATGGGGTGTTATTTATAGGTGTTTTGGTGGCTTGTAGTCATGGTGGTGGAAATGCCTTTGAAACCAAACTCTGTTCAAGTGAGGTTTGGTGTGGGTTCAAGTGAGGTTCAAGCACTGTTTGGTGTATGCTTAAGTCAGGTTTCAGACATAATGTAAACATTGTTGTTATAGTTCAAATATGATGATGATATGTTGTAATCTCACTACTGTATTGTTCAAAAATAAACAAGCATTATATGTTGTAATATCACTACTGTGTTGTAATATCACTGCTTTTATAATTAATGAAATTTTCTTTGCCCTGTCAAAAATAAACTCATAACAGAAAGAAAAAAAAATGACACAATTTATAAGTTGCAGTACCATAAACAATAAAAATGCTAAAACCGCAACACATAAACAATAAAAATGACACAATTTCTACACATTATGCTGCAACGCAGAAGCGCATAAATGCAGAAGCGCAAAAACCAGATAATTATTACCAGAAACACATCACTAAAATCGCAAAAAAAAAATAGTGGCTGAAATGCATAAATGTCGAAACGCAACACTATAAATGCATAAACGCATACTACAGTACATATCAGATAATTCAAGATCGGAACCAAATAGTACATAACAATTTTCCTCCGTATATTGTAATCGAAGATAACAAAATACTTGTTCAAAATACAAAATCAAGGTATATTTATTAGCGCATCTCCAAAACATGTTTAATGTCGGCATGAAATTACAAAAAAAAAAAAAAAAAAGCTTCATTTCTTTCAATGTAGATCGCCGGTCAATCAAGGTAAGAAAATGCTCCAATATTTGTATCGTCAAAGGGTTCCTACGTTAATAACAAAGAGATAATTAGTATCATGATACTTTTATATGTAAGGATAGTTCATAATGAAAAAGATGTGAAATTACCATTAACATGGCTGTGTAGTTAACTTGATTTTCTTGTGCTTGTGGAGGCACATAAGTTGAAGGCGCAGAACAAGATATTCCATCGACCATATGAGTTGTTAATCCTCTAACCTAAAATGATTATGTAGAATTAAAATAAGCTAATTTTATTAAATCTTTAGCCAATATTATTAACACAAAATTGGTCCAACATAAACACCTTACAAGACAGCCATACCTGTGCACTTATTTCTTTAGATGAAGCGCGGCTAGATGTAGCTTGACTATGCTGCTTTTCAAGGCAACTTTTAAATCTCTTGGTTCTTTTTGAGCCGGGTCGATTCTTGAATCCCTTTGCTTGCATAGGATCAGAACTCATAATTGTCGGATGAGCACCGTTTTCACCGTTCTTATCCATATCTTGTGCCCGAGATTCCATCATTTTCTTTAGCATGTCATCTACACTCCTATCAACAAACTTGAGGCTTTCTTCATCATTTGATGCTTCAGCCGCTACTCTAATGAACTTAGAGACAACATGTCTGTACATTCGATTTCTTAACAACTTAGGATCTCCTTGAACCTCATTTCCCATAAAATCTTGCACAATGCCATAACGGGCTTCTCTTGTCCACCTTCTTAAGATATACATATCAGGAATTACCTTAACATCATTCAATTCAAAGATCTTTAATGCATGTGAACAAAGTATGCCAAATGTCTCAAACTTCCTACAACTACAAGCAATGGAAGTTGAGACACGATTAAATGACACTCTCCAAGATCCTTCGTGTTTTTCCTTAGTGATGACATATTGGCAAAGAGAGACAATTTCATGTCTAATTGGTACAGATAAAGCTAAGAATGACTTAAACTCATCTTGAAACAATTCAAAGACAGTGTGTGTGTATACTTTTCCCATTTGGATTAGTATTGGTGAAGATTCATATTTCAACCTTGCAAGCTTATGTGAGGATTCATACACACAACTCAATTCTTTTGCTCTCTTCTCATCAACAACTCTTTCGAAATGATTGAAGAATTCTAGGATATCCACATTTGGTTGCATACAAGACTTGAAGTGAGCATTCAAACTTTCACTAAGTTGTGTACTTCGCATGCCAAGTGTTAACACTTCCTTCATATAACACGCCGCCCATTTTTTTTTAATCCCATAAGTTGTCTTAATCCAAGATTTATCAGAAATATTATATTCGTTGATCAAATCAAACCAAAGTTTCTCAAAATCTGATTCATTGTCAATATCATACATGCATTTTTTTATATCTCTAAGCAGAAAAGTTCCTCCCTTCATCAAGTTCCCAAGATGTTTGACTCCATTTTGTAACAAGTGCCATGTGCATAAACCATGGTGAGTCTCAGGCATCACTTTTTCAAGTGCACTTGCCATTGCTTGTGCTTGGTCAGTGAAGATCGTCTTTGGTTTTTTGTTGTTGTGTGCTTGTAAAAATGTATCAAACAACCATTTAAATGACTCAATTGTCTCATCATACATTAGTGCTGCACCAAAAATGATCGAACCTCTATAATGGTTAAAACCAGAAAAAAAAAAGCAAGTGGTCTATTGGCATGGTTGGTGCAATATGTGGTGTCTAATGAAACAACATCACCAAAATACCCGTAATCCAAAATCATACGTGCATCACACCAAAACACATTTGTAATTTGTTCTTCGGCATCCATCTGATATGCATGAAAGAAGGATGGATTCTCCAACAATTGTCGTTGAAAATATTGTGAAAGACATCCAATCTCACCATACGCCATACTTCTTTTTCTTTTTGCAGTGATGTAGTTTCTTACATCCTTCTCTGTAAATCCAACATTAGCTCTATGCCCTGCATGTGTGCTCATAAGTTGAAATGTGGACTTCTGTCTTAATCCAGAGTTATTGGCCATATCAATTTCATATGCTTGTACTTCAGTTATCTTTCTATGTGATCGAAGCATGTGTGTAGTCTCTGGAATCTGTAGGTCATGGTTATGTTCATCTAGAAACTCATGGATGACCAACTTTCCGTTCTTACAACGTGAAAGTGTAATTCTTGCAAGGCAATTTGTTCTAATATCGGATCTCTCATATTTTCCTTCATAAGCATTTTTGTTCCCTTTATTCTTTAGCCCTTCCTTACAACAAACAAACCTACATGATGTTACACTACCGTCTTTCTCCCTGTTTGTAAAACGTACTCTAATTCCGAAGCCCACACGTAAACCATAAGCAAGCCAAAATTGTTTAGCCTCTTCCATATTATCAAATCTCATTCCAACCTTTGGCTTCCAATCAACATTTGTAGATGCCATGTTTAATCAAACTATCCAAGGAACAACAAGAACAACAACATAAGTCAAGCTATTAAAAAAAGAAGAAGCAGAACTTATGTAACAGTAAGAAACAGAAACACTTAAATTATCATAGCATGATATTTTGAAGTATGAATTGAACTAAGGGTCTAACATGGCATGGTGATCAATCAAACAGTGCATATAAAACAATGCATGCAAAACATTAACAAAGAATGAATGATAAGGACACAAATCAATGATCAATCAATCCTTTTTCCTATTTCACAACAAGAACAGCAGCAACAACAACATTGGTCAAGCCATTAAAAAAAAAACAGAGTTTATGTAACATTGCAATGGGTTTTGTATCATCCTCAAATAAAACCCTAAATTTCCTAAAATCAAATCCCTATGAATTGAAACTAGTTCAAATAGGTTTGTTTTGTTCCTAATCAAGTGTTCCTATTATTTGCTTTCATTGAATTTTTGATTTTTATTATGGTTTGTTCTCATTCACATGAGAATTTCAATCGTTCAGAAGAAAAATAGATAAAGGAAAAAAAATCTTATGATGACAGGTTCATGGCAGGTCAATGGCGGCGGAGGTGATTGACGGTGACGATCAGTGGTGGAGAAAAATCAATGATGATGGTGGTCGGTTTTGTTTTTGAGAAGAGGAAGAGTGTGATACGGCGCGAAGTGTTCTGCTTTTGTTGTTTTCTTTCGTTTCTATGTTTTCTTCTATTTGATTTGATTTTTAAAAAAAAAAAAAAAGTGACACGTGGCACACTTGTACTGGCTATGTCATGTGACATAGCCCGCCACTATGTTACAGAAGTGGAGTCCGTATGTATATATGGCTTACACTCCTTCAAATTTCTGGGTTCGTCCCTGATTGTGAGTGAACACATTTGAGGTGGTGAGTTAAAGGAAGAAGTTGAGCTAGTTAAGAACGAGTGAGCAGGGGGGACTAATCATCAGGAGCAAATAAAAGGAATGGACGTCAGTTGTAATTATTTTGAACTTTATTCATCATATTTTTATATATATATTTAGTTAGTTAAGTCGTAAATATAGGCACTGTCTTGTCAAACCCAAAAAATGTCATTTCAGGTAAAAATCAATTATAATGTGTGTTGTAAAATAGGAATGGTATACAGTGGTTTTCTTTTCTTGCCCTTCTTTTAATCGGTAAACGATAGATTGACACCCTTTTTTATGCACCGCACATGTACACCCATGTGACAGGGGTATTTTAGTACTTTCACATCACATCATCATATTTTTATGGATTAGTTTCACTGTTTTTGCCACATGTCACAATTGTGTTTTGGGAGGATGTCACCTAAGGTGGTCCACGTATAAAGGTTGTTTTGATTAAAGTCAAGGTAAATTAAAAGGTTAAATATGTTTTTGGTCCATATAAATATATCAATTTTTCGGTTTAGTTCTAAAAAAAATATTAAAATTCATATTTAATATATTCTAAATTTTTTTAGTAGAGATTCTTATACAATTATAAATTTTTCTGTATTTAAAAATATGAATTATATATATGAGTTTATTTAAAATAGGGACCAAAGATGAAGATGAAAAACTTTTAGGGGATTGAAAATTGAAAAACTTTAGAGAGACTAAAACGAAAAATTAACATATTTATAGAGACCAAAACCATATTTAACCCTAAATTAAATTTAGAAATTAATCTTCACTAAAACATTACTAATTTCATGATACATACAATCCAAAGTTTGATTATTCTCTTTTCGTTAAGAAAACTGTCAATTCTACTGCGATCATAATACATGTATGAAGATAATTTGGTCTTATGTGGGACAAACTCTAATGAGATTCAACATATTTGAACTTTGTTAGTTAAGAAATTCAGTCAAAGATCTAGGAGTTCTCAAATATTTCTTAGGCTTTGAAGTTGCAAGATCACATAATGGAATCACTTTGTGTCACAAAAAATATACTATATACTCTATCTTAACGAACTGCTTTTAGAAGACTCATTGGTAGACTTTTGTACTTGACACACTCTAGACAAGAGATGGCTTATGTTGTAAGCAAACCTAGTCAATTCCTAAATGCTTCAACGAATTTGCATATGCTGGTAGGGTAACATGTTCTTAAATTTCTCAAAAACAATCTGGTCAAGAGTTATTCTTCAGTTCATCTTCACCATTACTCAGATTAAGGAGCATATCAAGATACTAGAAGATCCACCAAGGCTTATGTTTCTTCCTTGGTACCTCTCTCATGAGTTGGAAAAGTAAAAGGCAGTACGTGGTATCAGATCTTCATCAGAAGCTGAATACAAAGCACTTGCAAAAGCTACATGTGAAGGACAACTAGAGGTTAAACATCTTCAACTTTTGTGCTTGATTTCTACAATATATATAGTTCAACAAGGGTTGGTTTGATAGCAATGGGGACTATGTTTAATATTTAAACATATGGATATGATATGAATATTTCAGGACTTTATCATATTTTTGTTCGACGTGTATATCTCTTCTTACTACAAAGCTCCATTGCAAATTATTCGACATATTATGTTGAGAGATGAATAGATGGAGAATGTTAACCACTCTCCAAGGGCATTGGTTAAGCGGACAACATTAATAAGTTTTTATAAAAAGATTGTGTAATTCTTCATGAAAATAAAAACCTACATTTTCAAGATAAAAATTTTATTTGAGGATTTCTTAATCAGTCGGCAAGATCTAAACTTAATTAAAAAAGTGATAGTATACATGTTTTTTTCTATATGTCAAAAGTAAAAACTATTTGATTAGTTTGTTTCAGGTGAAATACCTCTCTGGGTCTTTCAAGTTTTAGGTTTGTTTCAGATAGGTCCTTTAAATTTCGAGTTTGTTTCGGATAGGTCATTTTTGTCAACCTCCGTTAAGACAAAGTTGTTATCTTCGTTAAACCAAAGCTAATATGTCCGTTAAGTGGGTGTGGTGGTTCTCTCTGACACTTGGAATCAATTTTTTCCCCAATCAGATCAGCTTTGGCTTAACGGACATATCAACTTTGACTTAACAGAGGTTGACAGAAAGGATTTATCCGAAACAAACTCGAAACTTAAAGGACCTAACTGAAAACTTAGAAACTTAAAAGACCTATCCGAAACAAACTCGGAACTTATAGGACGTATCTAAAACTTTAGAAACATAAAGAATCTATCCGAAATAAACCTGAAACGTAAAGGACCATTTGGCTTTTGTTTTATAAATATACTAATCGGATATCCTTCAAACACAAAAAATTACTAATTGGGACGTCCTCGAAATACACATTTAAGAGACCTTTAAAAGTAAGATTCTTGAGGTACATTTTGGTTGGAATCCTCCTCCCCCCCTGCAAAATCCACTCCGGTCCTGCAGGTAGGACGAAAATACCCATGCGCAAGTTAACTAGCGCAAGTGTAAAACTGTGCGTTAGTTAACATGCGCTGCATGACTTAAGTCACGCATGTGTTAAACATTGCGTGACTTAAGCCAGACACTGTGCAAGTTAACTTGCGCACAGATTTAACACATGTGCAAGTTAACTTGCGCAGTGTCTGTGCAGCAAATATAACGTGCACAAGTTAAGTCACGCTGCGTGACTTAACTTGCGCACTTATTTATGCAAAACAACTTTGAGGATCTCTTTTTTCAAAACAACTTATTCGAAACAGTTTACTTATACAAAACAGAGATCCTAATAAGTTGTTTTGCAAAAAAAGATGTTCTGAACAAGTTGTTTTGAAAAGTGAGATCTTCATAAGCTGTTTTGCATAAATAAGCTAATTTGAATAAGTTATTTTGAAAAAAGAGATGCAAATAAGCTGTTTTGCATAAATAAGTTGTTTTGAAAAATGAGATTCTAATAAGTTGTTTTGCATAAATATGCTTATTTGAATAAGTTATTTTGAAAAAAGAGATCCAAATAAGCTGTTTTGCATAAATAAGTTGTTTTGAATAAGTTGTTTTGACAAAAGAGATTCTAATAAGTTGTTTTGTATAAATACGCTGTTTTGAATAAGTTATTTTTTAAAGAGAGATCCTAATAAGTTGTTTTGCATAAATAAGTTGTTTTGAATAAGTTATTTTGTAAAAAGAGATCCTAATTAGCTGTATTGCATAAAAAAGTTGTTCTGGATAAGTTGTTTTGAAAAAAGATATCTTGATAAGCTGTTTTGGATAAATAAGCTGTTTTGAATAAGTTGTTTTGAAAAAAGAGATCCAAATAAGTTGTTTTGCATAAATAAGCTGTTTTGAATAAGTTGTTTTGAAAAAAAAGATTCTAATAAGTTGTTTTGCATAAATAAGTTAATTTGAATAAGTTATTTTGAAAAAAGAGATCTCAATAAGCTGTTTTGAATAAGTTATTTTGAAAAAAGAGATCCTAATAAGCTGTTTTGCATAACTAACGCACGTGTAAAACTGTGCGTTAGTTAACATGCGCTGCGTGACTTAAGTCACGCATGTGTTAACGCTGCGTGACTTAAGCCAGACACTGCGCAAGTTAACTTGCGCAGTGTTTGTGCAGCAAATATAACGTGCATAAGTTAAGTCACGCTGCGTGACTTAACTTGCACAGGGACATTTTAATCATTTTGGCTTGGCAGAAGTGTACTTTGCTGGATGAAGAGTGTCATTCTTTTGGTTCATAAGTGGAGAAGGGAAAAAGGGATTGTTGTTGTGAGTGAACATTTGAGGTGGTGAGTTAGAGGGACGAGTCGAACGGAGTGAACAGATGAGTCATCACGAGCAAATGACTCACTTATGAAAAGGTTTTGGGACCCCATTCCCTATAAAGTAGGAATGGACGTTAGTTTGTGATTATGAAACAATTAATAATAACTTCATTCATTATAGTTAGGTCATATATGCACTTGTCCCGTCAAATGAAACAAAAATCCATATCTATTATTAATGTGTATTGTAAAATAAGGAATGCTAGTTGTTTTCTTTTTGGCTCACTTCTCTCTCTCACCCTTATTTTGAATAAAGATAAGGCAAAATTTGGAAAATAATATTTTGGAAACATGATATGGGAGAGATGGTTTTGTTATAAAGGTGAAAATGAAAGAGAGGAAAAGACGAAAAGATCAGAAGTAAATGGTGCATTGTAAAATCAATTACTTCATCTCAAAATAAGGAATATCTTGAATAAATGAGAGGAATTAAGAAATCCCCTAAAAAAAAGGGAGGAGAAATTAAGAAATCCCCTCAATTACTTCTAAGCATCTCACAAAGCTAAAGCTCCTCGTCCTGAATATCTGTACCTCAATGGTACATACACCAAAATACACAAACAACGGAAAAGGGGTGAGAATTCACATCATAATATATATTGGGATACCTGAATAATAAAGTAAATAATCAAATCTTCATCAATCATTCATCATACCATCATCAATCATTATTCATAATATTCATACAATTCATTTCATAAACATCATTAACACATACATCTTATGCACACCTTTAACACACATATCATATTCACATCATTAGCACATATCACAGTTCACCTAACATGACCTATATGCAACATACTTGATTCCTAGACCTACATGCATGTCGGTACCAGATCATATCGTCATAATGATGTAAGTCAGAGGTGTGTTACTGAACTTACATCCGTCATTCGTCATTATGCAGTATGATATGATGCATGAAGACCCACCAAAACATCATTTAGAAGACACATAAACAACACATCATCTTTACATCATAGTTATTCAAACATCATTTTTCATCATTTGTCTTTAATAATCATAACGTCATTTTACATCATCATCTTACATCATTAGCAACTCATCATTATTTAACATCATATATTCGTCTACTTATATCTAACTCATGATTTTGTCATATTCACATCATATCTAAATCTTACACCCACCATTAGTTTAATTTTCGTTCTCTACATCTTTTACTCCTAGTGACACACTCCATCCTTCATCTTGTCCGTTCATTTAACCCACCTATCCTTCTCCTCGTTTATATACACCTCATCAACTCTTGAACTTTACCGCTTATATTAACTCTTATTCCCTACAACCTAACAACCTTCCTAAACTCATTATTATTTAAGGCGATTATGTTTAACCTCATCAATTACTCATAGCCACCTACTCTATTATATCCTCTTATCATCATCTTTTCACTTCTATAACCCATTCGTATCTTATACCTTACTTCATACTTTGCCACATAATTAACGTCATTTATTACCTTAATCCTTTACCACCGTGTCTCTTTAATTTACCCTAGTTCTTTACTCTTCATATAGTCTCATCGTTGCATCTATCCTTTACTATAATTTACAACTATTTTCATCTTCATTAGTTCTTGAATTACCCTCTCACAACTCTCTCTACTTCGCTTATAAGTCCTTCATCGTTTCGCTACCTAATCTCTCTAGATTTTTGAGATAATCAATCCTAATGACACTTAAGCATACTCCCTCATTTAGATTTAATAGTTTACGACTCTTACCTTTACATTAGGAATTCATTTGTCATTGAAAACTACCACAAAATATCCTTCCGTATTCTCTCTTATAATAGTTATGTCTCTGATGACACTCTGTCATTACATAATTTTTATGTATTTTAATCACAATTTAGAGTTCACAAGGTAACTTAAGCAGCAAGAAAAGCAGAAAAAACTGAAGAATTCAAGAAAGACCAAATCGTGTCACGATTGGTACAAAACGTGGCACGATTCAATAAGACAAAAACATGCTCTCTGCCAAGGCAAAAACGTGTCACGTTGTCCAAAACGTGACACGATTTATAGAAACCCTAATTTAGAATTTGTTATACAAGGAAAATCGTGACACGATTCCACAAAAACGTGACACGATTTTAGGCGAATTTCTGTGCCTATTTAAGCTGAAGGCTATTCTAAAAACAGGGGTTACGATTTGAGAAGAGAAAAGTGCGATTTTTACACTGAAAGACGGCTGCAGGGACGATTTCTTCACCTTGTAACCAGTTCATGTATGTATTGTTACCTCTAATGATTATGTTATTTATAAATTCAATTATGAGTAGCTAAATCCATTAGAGGTTAGGTCTGAGATGATTCTTTGTAACCCTAATTGACATATGTTGCTGTGAAACTCTATTTATTGTGAATGACAATTTAGTTTTTATTCAATTCAATTGTTCTTAATGCTTTATATATTCTGATCACATATATATATAATTTGGTGAGAACGAACGACTACTGACCATAGCTTTCGACTTTGACCTAATTGAATTGTTCTAATAATTATAATTAGTCTAGGAATGGATAATTCTTTATTAGTGATATTAGGTTAACGTTCTTCAAACCTTCGAAGATTATTAGACCACCTAAGGGATTAGGGGCTGTAATCTTAGAAGAGTATCCTAACTCAAGGGATTGATTAGGACTATTTTATTAACTATCGTGAAACTAAAAAATCATTCATAAGAATAGGTGCAGTGACCAATTAGGGGAACTCAGATGATTCGAAGACCTAACTCATCTCTCTCTTATTTAAAACAATCAACTTATTTTCTGTTACTACGTTTATGCTATTAAACAAATTTACTGCCTAGTGGCAAAACCAAATAACTTTTACTACATCCTAATTTAACAACGTATTTGGCTTTTTGAGATTAAAACCAGTCCTTGTGGGAACGATATTTTTACTACTTCGATAGTATTTGGTACACTTGCCAAAAATCGATCAAGTTTTTGGCGCCGCTGCCGGGGACTGTTGATTTATTTCAACAAGGCAATTGCGTTTTAATTTAGGATTTCTGCAATTTATTTTCTGTTTAAAAATACTAAATTGATTCAGTGTTCATTATTTAATTTGCATTGTGCAGTGCTACTAAGGTATTTTGCTGTTTATGCGAGGTAGAAGAAGTTCAGACGACCTAGAGTACGATCCTGAGATCGAAATAACTGCAAGAGCTAATCGGAAAACCGTCCGGTTAGCCAAATCAAAGTCAGTTCCACCGGGTGTTCGTGAACAACTACCTAATTCAACACTAGTTGAACCTGAATCAATCCTCTCTCCTAATTCTATCACCATGGGAGATCAACCACAAAGGCCGAAGTTGGGAGATTATGGTTTAGCCGACAACCGTGGTCGACTAACTCACACCTTCCAACCTGCTAACCATGTTGCTTTTGACATCAAGACCTCTGTTCAGAATGGCTTAAAGGAGAAACAATTGGATGGGTCTGATTCGATGAGTTCTCATGAACATTTAAGCCACTTTCATGAAACCTGTGAGTTTTGTGTACCTCCAGCTACGGTCACTGAAAACCAAAAGAAGCTGAGGTTGTTTGCTTTTACTCTCACCGGAAGAGCAAAGGATTGGTTACTCTCTTTACCTAGTGGAACCATCCAAACATGGGAGGAACTTGAGCTGAATTTTTTAGAGAAATACTTTCCTATGTCTAAGTATTGGGACAAGAAGCAGGAAATTTCAAATTTCAGGCAAGGGGAAAACGAGTCACTATATGATGCATGGGAGCGATTCAATTTGCTTCTGAAAAGATGCCCAAATCACGAGTTCTCTGAGAAACAATACCTTCAAATCTTTACCGAGGGGCTAACTTCCAACAACAGAATGTTCTTAGATGCTTCAGCTGGAGGAAGCCTGAAGGTGAAGACTGACCATGAAGTACAAGCTTTAATTGAGAACATGGCTGCAAATGAATACCGTGCTGATGCGGAAAAGAAGAAGAAGGGAGTGTTTACTGTTAGTGATCAAACTTCTATCCTAGCCAACCAAGCAGCAATGAATAAGCAACTGGAGATTCTTACTAAAGAATTTCATAGCTATATGATATCCAACAAACCTCAACAAGTTGCTGCTGTCAAGTGTGATTTCTGTGGAGAGGGACATGCCAATGGCGAGTGTGTTCCAGAAGGAGGCAGTGAAGAGGTGAATTACATGGGAAACTATCAAAGACAGAATCCTTACTTTAATTCGGGGTTTAACAAACATCCTAACTTGAGTTACTCCAACAATAACACTTTGAATCCGTTGTTACCAAACCCTCAACAACAGCAACAACCAAGGAAGCCTTCAGCTCTAGAGGAGACTATGATCAATTTCATGAAGATGACTCAAGGAAACTTTGAAGATATGAAGAAGAGTCAAGAAACTGAAAGAAAGAACAATGAGGCCTCTAGAAAATTGCTTGAAACTCAAATAGGGCAGATGGCAAAGCAACTGGCTGAGCAGAACAAAGGGGGATTCTCAGGTAATACAAAAGAAAACCCTAAGAATGAAACTTGTAATGCTATAGAGTTGAGGAGCAAGAGGGTGTTAACACCTCCAGCTCCACAAAACCAGAAGAAGGGTGACACAGTTGTTGAAGAGGAGGATGATGGTGAATTAGTTGAAAAGAATGCTGGGGTAGGAATAACTGTGGATGAAGATGAACACGGCGAAGTTGAAAAAGAGAGTACTAATGGCGTAGTTGAAAATGAAAAGAAGAAAAAAACTCTTGAGAAAGAAGGAAATGATAAGTTAATAGATGTTGATTCGATCTTAAGAAAAGGTAAAAGCCAATTGCTGAAGGATGGGGACAAGGATCAGGTTATTCCATCTTATGTGAAGCTCTCGTACCCTCATTTGGCTAAGAAGAAAAAAAGGGAAGAAGGACAATTCAAGAAGTTCATGGCACTTTTCTCTCAACTACAGGTCAATATTCCTTTTAGTGAAGCACTTGATCAGATGCCTGTTTATGCTAAATTTATGAAAGAATTATTGACTGGAAGAAGAAAACCGAAGGATGATGAGAACATCTCACTTTCTGAAAATTGTAGTGCAATACTCCAGAAGAAGCTGCCCCCGAAGATGAAAGATCCAGGAGCATTTACTATTCCATGCTCCATTGGCAACTTAGACGTCGGAAGAGCTTTATGTGATTTGGGGGCAAGTATAAACTTGATGCCTCTATCAATGATGAAGAAGCTAGGATGTGGGGAACCTAAGCCTACAAGAATGACTCTCACATTAGCTGATAGGTCAATCTCTTATCCTTATGGTATATTGGAAGATGTTTTGGTCAAGGTTAATGACCTGGTGTTTCCTGCCGATTTTGTTATCTTGGATTTTGCTGAAGATGAAGACATACCCTTACTCTTGGGGAGACCTTTCCTTGCAACAGGTCGTGCTTTGATTGATGTTGAAAGAGGTGAACTCATGTTACGATTCCAAGATGAACAGGTTGTGTTCAATATTTTTGAATCCATGAAGCACCGAAGTGACAATCCTCAATGTTACTGTATCGATGTTATTGAAGAAATAATAGAAGATGACTCATGTGAACCTCCGACCACACAACCTATGGAGAGAACAATTGTGAACTCTATAGAAACTTGTGAAGCTGATGAAGACCTTGAGATTAAAGAGTGTGTTGCACAACTTGAGGCGAATAAGCAAGAGAAAGGATCGGTAAAAATTGAAGAGTTACATATTGAAGATTCTAAGGGAGTTCAACCCTTGAGCAAGGAGGAGAAGAATAGTCCAGAATTGAAGGTTTTACCTCCTACATTGAAGTATGTTTTCCTTAGCAAAGATACTTCTCAACCAGCAATTATAAGCAGCACTTTAACACCTTTGGAGGAAGAAAAGCTTATGAGGGTGTTGAGAGAGAACAAGGAAGCCATAGGTTGGTCCATTTCTGATCTGAAGGGTATTAGCCCAGCTTATTGCATGCACAAGATACATATGGAGGCCGAATATAAGCCTGTGGTTCAACCTCAAAGAAGACTAAACCCAACAATGAAGGAAGTGGTGAAGAAGGAAGTTCTAAAACTGCTCGATGCTGGTATGATTTACCCTATTTCTGATAGTGCATGGGTGAGTCCGGTTCATGTTGTGCCTAAGAAAGGTGGTATTACGGTGGTGGCTAATGATAAAAATGAATTGATTCCTACCCGCACCGTCACTGGTTGGAGAATGTGTATTGACTACCGCAGGTTGAATACAGCAACAAGAAAGGATCACTTTCCGTTACCATTCATGGATCAAATGATAGAGAGGTTGGCTGGCCAAGCTTTTTACTGTTTTTTGGATGGGTACTCGGGGTATAATCAAATTTATGTAGCTCCGGAAGATCAAGAGAAGACCGCATTCACTTGTCCCTTTGGTGTGTTTGCATATCGAAGAATGCCTTTTGGGTTGTGTGGTGCACCAGCAACCTTTCAACGGTGCATGCTCTCCATCTTCTCTGATATGATAGAGAAGAACATAGAGGTATTTATGGATGATTTCTCCGTGTTCGGTAAGTCTTTTGATCAATGCCTATTCCATTTAGATGTTGTCCTTAAAAGATGTACCGAAACGAATCTTGTTTTAAATTGGGAAAAATGCCATTTTATGGTAACTGAAGGTATCTTTTTGGGACATAAAATAAGTGCTAAGGGCATTGAGGTGGATCAGGCAAAAATAGAAGTTATAGAGAAACTTCCCCCTCCTGTTAATATTAAAGGAGTGAGGAGCTTCTTGGGGCATGCTGGTTTTTACCGGCGATTTATAAAAGATTTTTCAAAAATTGCCAAGCCCCTGTGTAACCTCTTGGTCAAAGAAAATGAGTTTAATTTTGATTCTGAATGTTTAGATGCTTTTTCTTTGATTAAAACTAAGTTGGTGACTGCACCAATAATCATTGCTCCTGATTGGGCCTTACCTTTTGAACTAATGTGTGATGCAAGTGATTATGCTGTTGGTGCAGTCCTAGGCCAACGCAAGAACAAATTTTTCCATGCTATTTACTATGCAAGCAAGGTTTTGAACGAAAATCAAGTGAATTATTCCACTACTGAAAAAGAGTTGCTTGCGGTAATATTTGCTTTGGAAAAATTTCGTTCTTATCTAATTGGCTCCAAAGTCATTGTCTTTACAGATCATGCAGCTCTTAAATATCTCCTCACCAAGGGGGAGTCAAAACCTCGCTTACTGAGATGGATTCTCTTGTTGCAAGAGTTTGATCTTGAGATTCGTGACAAAAAGGGAGTCGAAAATGTGTTGGCTGATCATCTGTCGCGACTTGAGAACAATGAGGTTACAAAGAAAGAAAGGGCCATTATGGCTGAATTTCCGGATGAAAAGCTATTCACTGTGAATGTTAGGCCATGGTTTGCCGACATGGCGAATTTTAAGGCTGGTAACATCATACCGGATGAGATGTCCCATTCTCAACGGAAGAAGTTCTTCAAGGATGCCAACCATTATCTGTGGGATGACCCTTATCAGTTTAAGGTAAGCACTGACGGTTTAATTAGACGTTGTGTTGCAGGTGAGGAAGCTAATAAGATTATGTGGCACTGCCATAGCTCAGCTTATGGAGGCTACCATAGTGGGGAAAGAACAGCTGCTAAAGTTCTGCAAAGTGGATTCTGGTGGCCTACCTTATTCAAAGATTGCCAGGACTTTGTTAAGCATTGTGATAAGTGCCAACGGACAGGTAACATCTCCAAAAGGAATGAGATGCCCCTCACTGGAATCATTGAAATTGAACCATTTGTTTGTTGGGGCATTGATTTCATGGGACCTTTTCCTTCTTCTCACTATTATCTCCATATACTTGTCTGTGTTGACTATGTCACCAAATGGGTTGAAGCGATACCCTGTATTGCTAATGATGCTAAGACGGTGGTCAACTTTCTGCAGAAAAATATTTTCACTAGGTTTGGAACACCTAGAGTCTTGATCAGTGATGGGGGGAAGCACTTTTGCAATAATCTTCTTGAAAATGTGCTCAGAAGGTATAACATCAAGCACAAAGTTGCAATTCCTTATCACCCTCAAACTAGTGGACAAGTAGAGGTTTCTAACCGTCAACTAAAGCAGATTCTTGAAAAGACAGTGACGTCAAATAGGAAGGATTGGTCTAAGAAATTAGATGACGCACTGTGGGCTTATAGGACAGCTTTCAAAACTCATATAGAGCTTTCGCCCTATCAGTTAGTGTATGGTAAGGCTTGCCATCTTCCAGTTGAGCTAGAACATAAAACGTATTGGGCCATTAAGGCCTTAAATTTTGATCAAGTAGCCGCTGGTAAGAAAAGACTCTTGAAACTTAATGAGATGGAAGAGATGAGGCTTAGAGCATATGAGAATGCGCTCATTTATAAAGCCAGGACTAAAAGATATCATGACAAGAACTTAGTATCTAGGGATATTAACTCTGGGCAACTAGTTTTGTTGTTTAATTCCAGGTTGAAGCTGTTTCCTGGAAAGCTCAAGTCAAAGTGGTCAGGACCATTTGTGGTCAAGAGTGTGTCACCTCATGGAGCTGTTGAGTTAACCACGCCAGACGGTGACAAAAGTTTCAAGGTGAACGGGCAAAGAGTTAAGCCATATCTAGGTGGCGACCTACCCAAAGAGAGGGTAGGACTTGTTCTGACGGACCTTTAAGGGTCCTTGACAGTCAAGCTAGTGACGGTAAAGAAGCGCTTGGTGGGAGGCAACCCACATCTTTAAGTTTAGGTAGTACTTTATTTTTATTATTGCTTTCAAAAAAATCAAAAATACAAAAATATTTTAGCTGAAACAACAGAGGAAGAAAATTTGCAAGTTCAAAACTGGGCAAAATCGTGACACGATTTTACCTCCCTCTGAAGGTCAAAAAAAAATTTCTAAGTTAAAAATGTTTTCCTTACTGCCAGGCCAAATCGTGTCACGTTGGCCAAATCGTGACACGATTTCTGGGAAAGAAATTTTTCAAAATTTGAAAATCGTGACACGTTTCACCCAAACGTGACACGATTATGGTGGTTTCAAAATCTGACCGTTACAAAGGAAAATCATGACACGTTTTTGGCCAAACGTGACACGATTTTCTCAGCCTATATATACACCCAACACAATTTTCATTCCATCCACTTCCAAAAGTACAACCTCTGCCAAATTTCTCCCAGAACCCTAACCTGCGAAATTTTTAACCTTTCTCCCCAAATTTCTTCATCTTTTCATCATCTAATCACCCCTTCATCAACCTAAACCATCACCATCATCATCTATCCGATCAAATTCGTCATCTCCACAAATTTCTCAAACCCTACTTCATAACCCTAACCCTAACCATGGTGGACACAAGAAAAAAATCCCAACCAACCAAAAAGGCCAAAACCACCGCCAAAAGAAAACAACCCGTTAAACCTAAACCTTCAAACCAACCACCACCACCTTCCACAGACAGATTCCTCAACCAAGAGGCTCGTGATCGCTTCAAGGCTATCAAACACTTTAGGGTGATTCAAGAGCGAGCCTTCTTGCTTCCTAAACTTTTCGGTAATCCGGAATTTGAGCAGACTCTGACGGCTAGGGATTGGCATGGGCTGAATGGTATGATATTTGAGCAAGCCAACAAGACTTTGGCTTTGGAGTTTTATGCCAACGCTAGATTTTCTGGGAGGAGGTATAGTTCGTATGTTCGTGGTAAGGTAATTGATTTCTCCCCTGCTGCAATCAATGATTTGTTGAAGCTTGTTCCTCCGGAACAATGCGATGTTAAGAGAAGGAGGGAGACTTGTGGGAGTTGGGATGATGAGGCATGGGAAGAGCTTCTGTTGCAGCTGTGTGTTGAAGGAGCTAAGTGGCAAGGAGGGAAACGGATGCTGTTGAAGTCTGACTTCAAGCCGGTTCCCAAAGCCTGGGCATCTTTTGTGGTGCAAACTTTGGAGGGAACTTCGTGCACATATGAGATTCCATTAGCACGTGTTCATGATGTGGCAGCAATACTGGATGGAGCTCCGATTAATGTTGGTGAGTTAATTGCCGACAACATTGCTCTTTTTGCTACAGGTACAAAGAAAGCGGTACCACATTTGAGCCTCATTAACTGGTTATGTGAAGAGGCGGACTGCCAATTGTATGCAAATGATCTAGATGCCCCGATGATGAAGCCTCTGACAGACACATACTTAGCTGGGTTTGTGAAAGACTACCAAGAGCGTCTGTTACAGCTGGGAAGAGAGGAGGAAGCAGCTGCACAACAACAGGAACAGCCTCCAGTACAACCACCTCCACCTCAACAGCAATCTGTGCATGGAGAGGGGAGTAGTCAGCAGTTCACCCACGCGCCCATCCATCCTTTGGTGCTAGACTACATGTTTGGCCATTCCAACTGGATGAATGAAGTTTCTGATCAGGAGTACTGGAACCGTCCGAGGTTTGGGCAGGAATTCTCAAAGATGGTTGCCCTAAACAGGAGGCCTATGACTGGGTCTTTTGAGCGCTTTGATGGGTCCGAGGAAGCAATGGACCATTATTTTGATGTGACCAGAGGACGAGCTCAGGATCGAGAACAGGAGATTAGGGCTGATTTTGCTGCTGGAGGTGCTAACTCCATATATCATTTTGGGGAGGATTCTTATGCTGAGGAGAACCCGAACACATGGATTGACCAGGACCAGATGGAGGATTGAGTGGACTACTGATGGTCCAGCTCTTTTGATGTTTTTTTTTTTTGTTTCAGCAACTTTTTTTTATCTTATGATGTACTTTTCATTTCATTTGAACAATTTTATTGCTTTACTTTTATAATTAAGTTGTAATTCCCTTATTTTGTGATTGATCTTGCACTTTTTTATTATTGATGAATTTACCTGTTTAAATGAACTTTTACAGTTTGATAACAAATGTTTGTTCAAGTGGTATTTCCAAAAGTTCAAAAGGAGGAGTGACTTGTGTTTCAAAGGCGAAGTGTACGGCAGTGAATGATAGGTAGTCACAACTCCCAGAAATCTAAACTCTGTAAGGTTCATGGCCAAATTTTATTTTTCAATTTACTTATATAAGAGTGTTCCATGCTTTTACATTTCTAGAACTTGCATTGTTTCTCTACTGTTGATTGGTTTTTGTTATTGCATACTGAGGCAAAAGTGCTTGGTCCTGTGAGCCTTTTGAAGCCTACCCTGATTTCTTATTGAATTTATATCCTCTTTTTAGCGAACTTGAGCCGGTAGGTTTATAACTTTTTGTTCGGTGACAAACTACATTCCAAGCTTAGAGACTTTTAGGATTTATCCCACTTTGTTATCTGAGTTAGGCATTGTAAACTGTTGCTAAATACTAAGTTTGGGGTTGCTTTTGGAATTTGCAACCAAATAAGTTTGGGGTGGTAGTACTAAGAGAACAAAAAGAAAAATGTGATGAATGACAAATATACACAAAAATGGTGTAGGAAAAAAAAAGAATGAAAAAGGGACATATTATTGAAAAGCCGAGTAACTGTAAACTCGATTGTCCAAATATAAAAAAAAAGTTACAAATGTTCTCTAGTACCGTTACATATTGTTGTTTAAAAGGTGAACAAAGGGGTTGGATCTTTGTTTTAATTTCTGTAGGAGTGCCTAACTCATGATTTTGTGTAGCCTACTTATCCAAATATTATCCCACCTTCACCTAAGCCCCGTTATAACCCTTGAAGACCTCAAAGTATGCAGTGACATTAATTTTGATTGACGTTTAGAAATTTTTCAAGCTTATGGTAATATGTAGATTGCATGTCGACTATGTGTGAACCCTTTTCAAACTGTTGCGTGGAGTTGTGAGTTGGTGGATGTTAACAAGTCAAACTAGCTCATCTTTAGCTAGTAAGGTGTTGAACTTTTGGGTACTATCACTTGATCAGGTACTTGTTATTTTACTGTCTAATTTCAATTTCATAAGTAAATTCCTTGAGGACAAGGAATAGTTCAAGTTTGGGGTTGTGATGACACTCTGTCATTACATAATTTTTATGTATTTTAATCACAATTTAGAGTTCACAAGGTAACTTAAGCAGCAAGAAAAGCAGAAAAAACTGAAGAATTCAAGAAAGACCAAATCGTGTCACGATTGGTACAAAACGTGGCACGATTCAAGAAGACAAAAACATGCTCTCTGCCAAGGCAAAAACATGTCAAGTTGTCCAAAATGTGACACGATTTATAGAAACCCTAATTTAGAATTTGTTATACAAGGAAAATCGTGACACGATTCCACAAAAACGTGACACGATTTTAGGCGAATTTCTGTGCCTATTTAAGCTGAAGGCTATTCTAAAAACAGGGGTTACGATTTGAGAAGAGAAAAGTGCGATTTTTACACTGAAAGACGGCTGCAGGGACGATTTCTTCACCTTGTAACCAGTTCATGTATGTATTGTTACCTCTAATGATTATGTTATTTATAAATTCAATTATGAGTAGCTAAATCCATTAGAGGTTAGGTCTGAGATGATTCTTTGTAACCCTAATTGACATATGTTGCTGTGAAACTCTATTTATTGTGAATGACAATTTAGTTTTTATTTAATTCAATTGTTCTTAATGCTTTATATATTCTGATCACATATATATATATGATTTGGTGAGAACGAACGACTACTGACCATAGCTTTCGACTTTGACCTAATTGAATTGTTCTAATAATTATAATTAGTCTAGGAATGGATAATTCTTTATTAGTGATATTAGGTTAACGTTCTTCAAACCTTCGAAGATTATTAGACCACCTAAGGGATTAGGGCTGTAATCTTAGAAGAGTATCCTAACTCAAGGGATTGATTAGGATTATTTTGTTAACTATCGTGAAACTAAAAAATCATTCATAAGAATAGGTGCAGTGACCAATTAGGGGAACTCAGATGATTCGAAGATCTAACTCATCTCTCTCTTATTTAAAACAATCAACTTATTTTCTGTTACTACGTTTATGCTATTAAACAAATTTACTGCCTAGTGGCAAAACCAAATAACTTTTACTACATCCTAATTTAACAACGTATTTGACTTTTTGAGATTAAAACCAGTCCTTGTGGGAACGATATTTTTACTACTTCGATAGTATTTGGTACACTTGCCAAAAATCGATCAGTCTCCCTTTCACCAAATTAGGTTTAAGGCTCACCAAATATTTCCTATCACTACAATCATTGAATAACTCATATCCTTACTTTAGTTCTTCTTCTAATACTTTTGATACTCGTATTGTTTTAAATTCATTATGTCATATGAAACAACTCTTATAACTCTTATTCAAACTCCTCTCATCTAAGTTTATTGATTTGGGACCTTACTTTACATATTATGAACCCTTTGGAAGCATAAAAGTGGGTCAAAAATCAGTTTAAGTCCACACTGCATCGTGGCACGTTGAGTTCCAATCGTGGCACGTTCTGACAGCTTAAAAATGGTTTTCGTTTCTGGAAAAATTGTGGCATGTTGGGCTTCAATCGTGGCACGATTGGGACGGTTTCAGAACCCTGAAAACATCGTTTTTACCTTCGAATTTGCTTTTAACTTGGCTAGAAATCACTGATTTTGACCTCGTTTAATCCTAAATTGATAGGAGACATTACCTAGGGTTACCCTATCATCTAAACACTAACTTTTCCATTATATTATCGGATTACCTACTATTTCAAGATCAAAATTTTCAATTTATAAACCCTAAATTAATCTCCATAAATTCTATTCGTTCAACAACATCATTACCTTTATTCATCACCATAATTCCATCATAAATCATATTACAATAACACATCATACTAAATAAAGTTACCCCCATCATAGATTAAACACCCTAAAGTGGTAGGAATCTCCCCCTTACCTCGAATCCTTTGAAAAATCTGGTTTTGGCTTGACCTTGTTGCACTAGGGTTTTCTCTGCCTCCGCTCCTCTCTTCTATTCTTTTTCACGTTTAGTAGATACTAAGACCTCTGATTGTTAATTCTCTATTTATACTTGGGCTAGACTCCTACTACTATTCTTTCTATTCTATTTCCTATTATTTTTACTCCTCCCTCCCCCACTTAAATATTTTCTTCTATTCGACACCTATTGTTTTCTCCCTCGTCTTATTAATCCTTTTGGTACGTCATTAATCATCATAATTTATTTCTTCATATATAACATAATGTTTAAGCACCATAATCAACACTAATCATCATAACATCAATATAATCATAAAATCAAGAATTCTTCTAATTAACTTCATTAAATTACTAACTATAATTTTTGGGGTGTTACAAAGGTCAAGAACCTAAGCCCTCAAGGAGATCAACAAAATCTGAAATAAGTTAATCCTATCCTATTTCTAACAAATGCACTCCTAATCCCCTATACATAAGAGTTGCAATAAAAGACAGAGGAGATAATGTGCAGACAGTTTTCCCATCAGTCTTTCAGGTGCCAAGGAACAATTTTGTGAGACTTTAAATGCTAAGTTGACTAACATAGGATCTGTTTTTAACCAAATGTGAGACCATCCCTTTTGAGCAGCTAGTTCAATAGCATATATTACACCACTTAGCTCAACATTGAGAGGGTTTGAAATTCTCTAAGTTATAAGCAAATGCTCCCAGAAATACACTTATAAAAAAGTTCCAAACTTATATCCTCATTTTTGTTAGTAAAATAGTAGATTTTAAAAATAAAATGAAGAATGAATTTAGTATTTACTAAAAACAGTGATTTTTTTTTTACCTTTTTATGAGGTCATATAAAAAGCAATCTTATTAACAATGCTTCACATTTTTGTAAAAAAGATAAGCATCAACGATTGAACAATCTTGTTTGGATAAGTAGTTTAATTAAGCATAATAGTTTAAATATTAGAGGTTTAGGTAGTTCAATTGATTTGAGTTAAGAAAATATGAGTTGGAGGTACTAAGTTCATTCTTGGATGAAGGAGAAAAAATTAAACTAACAATTAATCATTAATATTTTTCATTTAGAAAAAAAATACATAAGTAAATATCGTAGAGTGTTTATGTAACAAAAGATAAAATACAACTGAATTCATTTCATATAAAATATAAGTTATTTTAGTAAATTATCTTTAAGAGTTTGCGAAAATAAGCTAAAACTAATTTAAAAATTATATAAGATTTTTTATCCCAACCAATTTTACAATTGTTTGCGCTAATTGGAACTAATGGTCAGTTACAACCGTTGTCTAAGGGTACATCCTCTCTATTTCCTAAGTAAATGGAAAATGTCAATTACTATAGTTTTGGTATATAAATGTACAATTAATGTTTTCAATTTTTGAAATGCATGCATTTATATCATATATTTACACCAAAACTATGGTACTTAACATTTTCCACTTATTTAGGAAATGAAGAGGATCTTCACCAGTTGTCGAAGGCTTTCAAATTCAACACCTTAAGTTTACAAGGCTAAAATCTTACCATTAAGTTAACACTTCAAATGAAATTAATTTAAATGGACTATATGCTCGTTTGTTAGAGATTTAAAAAATAAATCATTGTATTTCTAAATATTTTTTTTTTAAATTTACTTAAATAATGAAGTCATTTAATCTTGACCCTTCTTTCCATAACATACATTAGATGATATTCTGGATAAACTATCCTTGCATAAGCACCAACTTTTGCTATTATGCGCAGTTATCCAACGTGTTATTCTAAGATTCCTTCTCAATTCACTTGGACATTGATGTCACGCGGATTTTTCAGAATAAAAGCAGCATTTTCTTAGGATTATAATCAAAAGTTATTGGGACCTAGGAGTGTGATCCTCCTCGAGGTCTCAGGTTCGATTCACTCTGATGCCAAGTTAGGTGGGCTAGTTTAATTTCTTCTAAAAAAAAAAAAATCACAACTTCATGAGCAACATTTGCATCTTTCCTCGATGATGTTACCTTCCCCTCTATGACAACCATCGTTAGACGTGTCTTAGGCCGGTAAATAGGGAGGTTCTGATAGAGCAGGAGAATGCAAGTGATTTGCTACTGCATCTTTCAACAATTTCACACAATGTCAAATTTTGACCGTTCACTTCAGATCGGACGGCTGTGATTTGCTACTGCGGCAAACTGTATGAATTTGTTAGACCAGCAAATCCAAATCCCCCAAAAGGGTCAACGACTAACCCTTGAACCACATCGATAAGAGTTAGAATCTCGCGCTATAAAATAGAAAAATAAATAAAAGAAAGGCATTTAAGACAACTTGAGGGGCCTATGCCTACAGAGCAAATTTCTTCCTATTTTACCCCGAGTGGGTCCCAAATCCTTTTCTTTTTTCCCACTTATAATCAACCACGTTAAGTGAGGAAAAAAGGAAACTTTTGTTTCTCTGTTATAGTAGCGGGTCACTCATGATGACTCACCTGATCAATCGTGCAAAACTCGCTCGACTCGTTTCTTCCACTCACCATCTCAAATTTTCCCTCCTCCGGTTCTCAACCATAACCACCACCCAGTGCGGTGGAGAAAAGTCACCGGAAACGAAACACCGTAGAGTGGAGTTACCGAAGGAGCTTTCAAAAAATGTGATCAAACTGTCGTGTGAGTCTACAGCAAAGGGTGGTGTTTGTGATGTCTACGTCGTTGGCACCGTTCATATCTCCGAGGTAACTACGGTTTCTTTACGGCATTCGCTATCTTCAGACTTGAGTTTCTTTTAACAGCATTTTGATTTTCACAACAACAAATACTATTGTAGTTTTTTGAGCATTTATGTTGATCATGGAACTAACTGAATTCACCACGGTTTGATCGACCCGTCTAAGCAGAAATAGACTCTGGTAAATCGAAGTTCGGTCTATGGCCAAAGATTGTTCTGAGGTCTAAGTATAATCTGGCCGAAGATCGTTCCACCTAAGAATCGAGCTCAGATTCTTCTGAACAATTTATCATTTGTGGATCTTATTAACCACTTGAACCCAATATTTTGTATGACTAGATTTGTCATTTAAATTTAAATGTAATTTATTATATATTATATTATATTTATCGTTATTTACATTTTGTAAAGTTGAGTTAAGTCCAACTCAAAAACTTTAAATGGTATCAGAGTTTACTCAAGATTTGTTGTGCCACTTGCTATTAAATTTTCCGCTATAAGACTACTCGGGTTATGCTAATGTCTAGTGGTCCTGCGAGTGAATGGTGAGTTAATTATGTGTTTAGAGTCTCACATTATAAAGATAAAGATATGACATGAACACACACATACACTAAATTAAGTAAATATCCTTAGCTTACAAGTTGGTTGTGTTTAGTAGTGTAAGCTTAATTTATAAGTAGATCCATTATTATATATCAAAGTTTATCTTAAATATATCCTACCTGCTCTTTACTTTTAAGTCTCTTTCTATTGCCCCTTATGTTGAAATATGTCACAGGAATCAAGCAAACAAGTTGAAGAAATTGTTAAATTTCTCAAACCAGAGGTGGTTTTTCCCTTCTCATATCAATATCTTCGTTCCGCTTATTTTCCTTGTACATATTTTTATGATGATGAAATCGTATGATTCACTATTCTTTACTGCAGATTGTCTTTTTGGAATTGTGCTTAAGCCGTCAAAATGTGCTTTTTCGTGAAAATATGAAGGTTTCCATTCTTTAACTATGAATTTTAGATTGAGCTAGTATGCCAACACACTAATATGAATATCTGGTGTTTAAACTCACTTTTGTAGTTTTTCTCAATACAATGAGATGATTCACCATACACTCATTGCAATCCAATCAAATTCTTAAGTTTGGCCACCATTTTCACACTATAACTAAATTCCTTGATTTCATCATTACCTTTCTTATTAAGTTATCTTTTTTCATGTTAATTTAGTTTCTGCTTCTTCCAGGTACCTACTGCGAAAGAAATGTTTGCAGTATGGAAGAAAAAACGTATCATCTTTGGGATACTTTACAGCTGGCTCCTTGCCGAGGCATGTTTTCAATGACTACATCCTATTGCAGTTTTGAACCATAAATCTTCCATTTCATCTTATTTAAGAATGTTGTATTGATTTTCGAAAAAAACAAATGTTGCGATTATCATGTACTGTTCTTTTCCTTCCTTTGAATTTCTGACAGTTTGGCCGTGAGCTTGGCGTCTATCCTGGTGCTGAGTTTCGTTCGGCATATAGAGAAGCAAAGAAGTATGGTGGCAAAGTGGTACTTGGTGATCGCCCTATAGAGGTTAGATTAATTTTTTATTTCATGATTGACCGATTAAATTGCAGAAGTATTATGTAATATAATAGCCGATCTTTAGAAAGTTTTCGATTCTTGATAATTCTATGAATCAATAGTTCTTAGGCTAGTAGTAATATTTTGTGACTCAACAGTGAATGCTACATATACGTCTTTGGTTTTAAAACAAGTTGTTGAGCTCAAGTTAATGAGTTTCAGTTAGAGTCAAGTTGATCAAGAGTATTCGAGTTTGGTCTTAGTCTGAAACACTCTTTGATTATACTTTACTTACCCCTCGACTCTCGCCTAACAGCTGGAGGGTTAAGACCAAACAAAACCAAATAACTCTATTTTACTTGCTCTCTGTTGTAAGAATTTTTCATATCCCCTTTGCTGGCATACTTTTAGCCAAAAGAAAAATATTTTATTACTTCTTTTCATAGAAGTTAAAAATGGCAAACTCAAAACCTATGTTTTGAAAAATAAGCTACGTTATAAGAGATTTTTTTTCAAGGTTTACAATTTTATCGAATGTTCCTTTAGCTTGGTTTGCAACGTGAGATTATGTTTTACAACATTGTTACTGCATTGATCGATCTTAATTTGGACTCATGCAGATTACAAGTAAGAGAACATGGAGGAAGCTGCCACTAAGGCACATCCTAAGATTGTTGAGTAGTCCTTTTTCTACTCCAAGCAGTTTGTCTTTGTCAGACACAGACTTTTCATCCTTCTCTGATAATCTTAAAAGCTTGGTATATTTCATGATCAAATGGCTTAGTGTTAAGTGTGAATTAATCATTCCTATAGTAAGTTCTTGTCTATGCTAACACGAATTTTACTTTGCCTCTTCAGTTGAAAGAACTGGAAGACATTAACACAACGGAACTAAAAGAAACATTGAGTAAGACATTTCCAACTGTAATGGAGATCCTTGTGCATGAAAGAGATCAGTAAGTTCTAAAATTTCGCTAATTTGAGTTAATAATGTCATCTGCGGTAAGACTTATTTGAGGAATTAGTAGGAAAAGCTATGAAGCCCAGATACAAATATTTCATTTATTTTTGTTCCTAACTAGTTGAAAACCTCTCCTTTCTTCTCTTTACTTTATCTGAGGGGTCCATTAAAGACATCTTGTAATAGGTATGGCTTTGGTATTTTCTACATATTCTAAAAAACTGGAGTGCTTAATCTAAATACCATAGCAGAGATTTTTGAGTGGATGATATCAGTTAACTATTCTTAGATCTCTTCTTTCAAAAAAAAAAAAAATTGTTCTTAGATCTCACTCCCAAAAATTAGTTCAAAGGACGAGTGTTCTAGCACTCTGGTATTTCGAAGAGGCAATTTCTTTACGAGTGCAATTACCATTAAATTGTAGTCCCTCATATTATGAGTGATTAACATTTTCTTTTATAGGTAGAAATTTATTTTTGAAACGGCTTAATAGGCACAATGTTAAGAATAATGATATTGGTAAGGGCCATATAACCTTTCTTTTGATATTTATGTGTCTGGTGTTCTTGTAACTTAAAGCTCAAACAAGCCAATTCAAACAAACTCTTTACTTAAATTTTGTCGTCGATGAAATTATTTATGTATGCTGCTTCTTATATTATGTATGATAAACTTTATATTGTATTTATCCAGGTACATGTCCTACACATTATTAAAAGTGGCAAGTATGAGCAGAACAGTTGTTGCTGTTGTTGGAAGAGGGCACCTAGAAGGAATAAAGAACAATTGGAAGCAACCTGTCAATGTTGGTGAACATTCTATTATTTATGTCATACAATCCTGTCTGCACTTCAAAATTGTAGTATTATTCTTTATTCCGTAGTTGAAAGATTTTCTAACCCCATTTTTTCTTATTATTTTCAGATTAAGGATCTCCAGACAGTTCCACCTCCCAAACCAGTTGTCGCTGCAATCAAGATCTTTGCATATGTCGGCGTTTTCATGGCTGGGGTGACCATAATATCAAGATCCTGTCTTTAAATGCAAATAATGACTTTCCTAGATAGTGTCATTTACATCAACGTTTATAGTAGTTGACTTAGATGATACCTATTATCAATATAATTAGTCAATACTCCTTACTAAGGCATCCTCTCAAAAAAGTAAAAATTACTAAGCCATGTAAAGCCGATCTTTTTGGGCTAATTCATATAAAGCTTGCCCCGGCTTTAAATGAAACTCCCGCCGGTGGACAGTGGGATTGACTTTAAATGATTCTCAAACCTACTCCGGGTGAACATATAAAGGCACTTAATAGCTATCGACAATTGTTAAGTGATTGACAAGTGTTGGTCATCCATAGGGCAACCTGCTATATCAGGTATCTCACCAAGCTACTATAAATGCTTGGTTGTAACTGATTTATTAATCAATGAAAATAGATTCTCAGTTTCACAAAAATTGGTCAGAGATTCTATGAATTATTTATGAACTTTTACATAATATCAGATTGGCCTTTGATCCATGATGACTCTAATTGCTTCTATGATCCAATCTACGCTGCATACACCGCTAGAAACTGCAATTCATACGTCTTATACGGTGGCAATAACCACAATTCCTATCTGTTTGTTCGTTCACGACCAAAACTCTTATGGATATTCTTTCGTCATTGCATTGAAGATCTATGAGAAACGGAACTATAAAAACTTTCTCGTTTAGCATCAACAAGTTGAATCGTACATCAACACTCATAATCTTGTTGATTTTCTTGTTTTCTCACTACGGAGTCCTTGTTATTGCGTTATTGCTGCTTTACTGATTTTCCAGTTTTCTTGTTTTGCAGTTCTGTTTTGCACACAAAACTTAGTATTTTGTAAGGTCCCTATATTTTATAAGAAAAAGGCATGCAAAGGAAGGGTGAAATCTCAAATAGGTTGGAAACCTGAGACCCACCTATGAATCATTTGAAGCAATACAAATATAATTTAAAAAAAAAAAAAACATAGGAAACAATAGAAACGGCGAGGGAGGACATGAACAAAACTGAAGCAAAGTTCAACGAAATCTTAAATTAAAAAAGACCATAATGATTACGGAAAAACTCTTCCCTAACAAAGATGGGAATAAAATACCACAAAATCTTCCCCAATCTTAACTACTACTAAATAAGGAATTCACACCAGTTCACCAACGAGGCCCGAAGTGTTGAAAGGGTTTTCCCTCTTCATTTCGAAACAGTACTGCATGATTAGGATTGGCAAATTGTGCAGCTGGTATTTCACAAGTAGTTATAAATGCATGTTGGTTGTAGTGAGGAACTAAGTTGGAAGAGGAAGCCACATTTGTTCTAAGACGCTTTATGTTGCCAAACTGATGTGATAATTGATAGTCTTCCTGCTCATCGACATGTTTCCTTACTTGACTTTGTCGTATTTCAACTTGAGGTTGTTTTTCTTCACGGTTTTGCACTCCAACTTGATTCTTGGTACCTGCTACATCATAAGGCTTCTTTTGGGATAGCTCTTGCTCTTTAACTTGATTCATAGAGACTGTGTTTCTAGCGCGTTTCTTTTCTTTGGAATGAGAATCTGATGCGATGGAAACACTATTTTCCCTCTGGTTTTCTTGTTCTAACACAAGAATGCGCTTCTTAATCACACCAACTAGATTGTGAAGATACTCTAGGTTGCAATCTGAAATGCACTGTAGAATATCCCTCAGAATAGCAATTTCTGTATCTCTGGCCTTAACCTGAATTCAAATTTAATACATTACTGGCATGCAAATATATGAATACTAAAAATGTAACGAGATAGAATTTGAATAGAGAAATAGAACCTTTGGTTGAAAGGAAATCTGTTTTGCTTGATGCATCTCTATTTGCAGCATGATACTAACTAGTCTGGACTTGTCAGCCAAATTATACGCAGAAATGAATCTCACAGCTCCAATATGTCGCCGATTCTTTATAAGATTATCCACAAAATCTGAGAGACAATATAAATTTACTTCATCAAATCAAACAAGAAATTGGAACCTGCTATTACAAACTTATTCAAAACAAAAAGTTACAGCCAGAAAATCAGTTTTAGTAAGAAAAGGGATCGTCTGAGATTATCTATATATAAATACTTTAAAGTTAAAATCAAAATGTCTAAGATCATTTAGAAGATGCAAAAGATACACAAGTATACACACAGAGAGATTATAAGTCAAACATAGAACATCTAAGATTATTTAGAAAAGGAAGATGTGTGCGCATACACAGACAGAGATTAAATTCCAAGTATCGAGCAAGCTGTCAATCCTTCTTTAACAAAATATGGATTGAATTTTCTTCAAACAGAAAATATCTTTACATCTATTGTATATCTCCAGTACTAGTTTTTAAACAATAACTTTTTTACATCTATGGAATATTTTCTTATACTTATTTTCATATACAGCAATATGCATATGGTATTGAAAAAGAAAATCTTTTACAAACATACCATATATTTTGTCCACAAAACCAAGGGTCCGAAACAGCTCTACAGCTTCCTTGTGATGAGCAACAAGTTCAAAAAGTTTCAAAACTTCATCTTCGTTAAAATTAGAATGAGGAAACAATCCATAACTAGACAATAACAGTAGAAAACCCAGAACCACCAAAGAATTTTCAGCACTTTCGTTCACGGTCTCTTTCAACTCAAGTGCCAGCTTCATTGCCTTGTATTTCACTTCGGGATCAATATGTGGTGAGATTCTCATCAGCTGGCCTAACAGAAATATTTGGCTCTTCTCAATAATTATGCCTTCATCCCGTCGAATCATAGGATTCCGAATTATATCCAAAACAAGTTGTGCTGGATTCGGTTCTGTTTGGAGATTAACTGAAATGCCATTGTCATTCAATTCAGGCCCATCTGAGAGCAACTGGAAATTTCCACCATCATTGGTGGTGAGACTTGGTTGATTACCTGTGCAAAGATAAAATATGCATTGGTTACCTGTGCAATAGTCATGAATCACATTATTTCAAATTACAATCGACAATAATGATGCAAAAACAATGCAAAATATTTCAGCACGTATATTTATTTACCTGATAGTTTAAGAGGACCACAAAGGACTTGTGGAGCCTGACAAGATGAACCAATTTTATATGTAGCAACAAATTTGAAATAATTCAGTACCTCCAAATTATCCTTAGCAAGTACAGATAAATTTGCCTTCCACTCAGTTGCAAATTTGATTGCTTCTTCTTTGACATGAAAACTAATGACTGGTGAAGTTTTATATAGTTCATTCACCAAAAGGTTACGTACATGAGACGGACAAAAAACTTTTATTGCATCTAACACCAGTTTAGCAGGGTCAGATGATGCTCGAAGAACAGCCGAAACTTGACTACATATGGACTCAAGTTGCTTCACAAGATTGAAGGTCTCTCGGATTTCAGACTGTTTTTCTTTCGTCTCAAGATGCTTTTCTCTTGGTTCCAACTTCTTTTCTTCCCAAATTAGCACATCTAATTGTTTATCGTAGTCCTCCTCATTTGAACGAAGCACCTTCTCTCTTTCTTCAAGTATTGATTCAAGTTCCTGCATCTCTACAAACTTCGACTCGAGGCACTCCACCTTTCCTTCATGCGCCTTTTGTTGTTCTACAAACTGCTCCTCCTTTGATCGAAGGTCCTTCTTTCTTTCTTCAAATTTCTCTTCCTGTTCCTTGCATTGGATTTGAATTCTTGATTCAAGCTTCTGCAGCTCTACAAACTTCGACTCGAGGCACTTCACCTTTCCATCATGCGCCTTCTCTTGTTCTAAAAACCGCTCCTCCTTTGATCGAAGATCCTTCTCTCTTTCTTCAATCTCTTGTTGTTTTGACTTGATATGTTTGTACTGATTTTCGATATCCCTGGCCTTTTCTCGAAGCCTTTTTTCTTTTTCATCAACCTCATAGTTTCTTTCTTTGATCAACCCTGTAACAAAATCACATTCTCTCTTCTTAGCATTCAACTCATGTTGAACATATTGCAAGCGTTGTTCTCTTTCATCAACCGACCTTGTTAGAGAATCAAACTTTCTCTTCTTATAATTCAACTCGTTTTGAACAAATTTCAAGAGTTTTTCTGTTGCTCGACTCTCGATGCGCCATCCATGGATCGAATTTTGATGCCATTTGAGTTCTTGACGAAGAGCTTTGCAGTCTTCTCGAATTGAATGTGCTGGTTTCATGTCTCTCGTAGCAAAGGTTTCTTTCTTTGCTTGCAAGTTTTGTTTGACACGGACTGGACAGTGATATATATAGTGAGAGTCTCTAGGGTTTCTGTGTCTAAACACCTATAAATTAGAATCAAATCTTACAAATTTATTCTATTTTAAAATATATTTATTTATTTTATTATTATTTACTGTTTCATATTTTATTTCCAAATCTTATAAAATAAATTTAATTTTTTGACAAATCATATTTTATTTATAGTTACCAATTAATATTCGATGAAATATATAATAAAATATAATATCTGATAAAATATATTTTTAGAGGATCTAATGAAATATCATTTTATTGTATAATTATTCTATGTATCAATTAATTCAAAAAAATATTCATACTTAAAATAAGCTACTATTTTCTAACAATAAAAAAGCTACTATTCATATTCATATTACAATTTTGGCTTAAATATGCAAAACGTCCCTGTAATTTCGCTTGTTTTTTCAAATCATCCATGTATCTCTTTTGTTTCAAAAACATCCTTGTAATTCATCCCTCCCATTAACGCCCGTTACAAAAACGATGTGGTGGTAGACGGAGACACACGTGGTAAAGCATGAGTTGGCAAAAGATTGCTTATGTGTCAAAAAACTATGGTTGTCAGCTTGTCTTCTTATTTCCCCCCTATATATTGAAAAATTTCTATTCATTTTCGTTTTCCTCCCTATGAAATGGGGCTTCGGAGAAGTTAGAAAGTCAGGGTGTAAGAAGAGAGACGGAAGCGATTTGGCGGTGAATCACGGCGACGAAGTGTAATCGATGATTATCGAAGGTTGTTTAAGGTGATCGACGGTAGAAGAAGCAGTTGTTGGCCTGCCCTTGAGGTACGTACAACATTCTAACATATCCTCTGTTTTGTTTCTTATGTTGTGTTTGTGGTTTTAATCGAAAAAATCTTTGAATGATAGTTTGTAATGATGTAAAATAGTACAATAGATGTTGTTTGATGTTGTTGTATAGTTGTTGTTGTGTTGTTGTGTTGTTGTTGGTAGTGACCAATATGAAGCTTTAGTAACAAAGTTATAGTTTCTAAAATTTTACAGGGATGAGTGTGTGTTAGCCTGTATTTTCAACAAGCTATAATAAATGTGGTCAATGAAGTTTGACCTAGATTTTGAAAAGAACGAAGCAAGCTTAAGTCTCAAGTTCGACAGTCGAAGTGAAGACCAGAAGATTGGTTGTTCGAAAGAATGGTTTGACGGAGCGAAAAAGATGTCAAAGAACGGTTGGCATCAAAGAGAAGAGCTAAACATCGGTTCCTCGTCGAAGAGGCGTTATTTGAAGTTCAAACACGTCTGTAGCAGTTATTAGCAGTTATGTCTCAGACGTGTCTTTAGGCAGTTACTTAGTATAAGTAGCATTTTCCTCTATGGAAAACTGGTCACAATTCAAACATACTGAAAGCTTACACGCTCAAACTATCCGCGCACACACACAAGGAGAAACGAGTAAACAAGCCATAACGTATGAATCTGTGTACCATCCTTTTCTTTTTCATTACTTTAATGCAATTTCTAGCTTAGTCTCTTTTTAGACTCCTTTTTTCCTTTTCCTTTTAACTTTCTTTAAGTCCTTTTTAACCTTAAAGCTTTTAAACACCGATCCATTGAAGATAACCTCGACGGGCCTCACCCTGCTCTGGATTTCGACGGTTGTATTCATAGTTCGCCGGAACAATCACTATTTGAAATTGGGCAATCAAACACAAACGGTCTTGAGATTTGCTGGCTGATCTCGCTCCCCCTTGTCTTAAAACCAGTTTAGTAGTTTACCAAAATCCAGGGTAAACAAATTGGCACACCCAGTGGGACGGTTTGTGTCTTTGCTCAAAAGTGTTCTTCGTGTTCAATTTTCAGTAACTCTTGTTGTGTATGTTCTTGAGGAGTAGGAAGAAACTTTCAGAAATGGCTCGTTCTACTCGCAGTAATGATCCACCATCGAGCCCAACAAGGGCATCTATGGATAATTCATTATTAAATGTAAATCCACAACAAAGTCCACAAACAACGCCACCCCATGGCGCAAACGTTGATGAAGCGAGGGGGCAACATTTCCTGCTCATATCTCATCAACCGTTCCCGTTACAACTTTGACTGTTGCAGCGGTTACACAATCTGACGCGAATTTTGGCAATCCATTAGTTCAAAATCCATGGTCCTTTGATCCATCAAATCTTAGGAACCAACCATATGGAATGCCTTCATCCTTTATGGTAGGCCTCCATAGTAGTCCACCTGTTGTTTCAGAGAATTTGAATACAGTTCACCCTCAAATTTATTATCCTGGGCCAAGTGTTCCTAGTTTAAATCATCAACAAACATTAACCAATGCTTCCTTAGTTGCCTTAAGACAAAAAATGGAAGATAGTAATCACTAAATGGTTCATATGTTGACTCAACAAATTAGAGCAGTGTTTAACCCTTTAATTAGGGATACACGTAATAGTTATTTAGCATTATCAGACCAAATGGGGCGGATCGTCGATTTCTTTGGTGCACCTCCTATGCGAAATGTGCAAATACCTTAAGATCAAAATCATAGGCCTGTTGAAATGCCTGTAAATAGACCTAATGCTAGAAATCTTATCAATCCAGTGCCTCCACCTGTGGTCGAACCACCAGCGCCAGGGGTGCAGGAAAAAGTTCCAATTTTGGTTCAAAGGAACCAAGATCCTGATCAAACAGTTAGGCAAGCCCAACAAGTTAATTTGGGGGGTCAGAACAATATTGCCAACGTAGTTGAAACCCTTTTGACTCAAAACGGTTTCAATTTGGGTCTTCATAGACCTAATTTTGTGTCACCTTTATCTAAGTATGTGACAATGGAGGAATTACCCAGGGGTTACAAGATCCCTAAGTTCACCAAGTTTGGTGGAGAAACAAATGAATCCATTGTCGAACATATTGCTCACAATTTGACAAAAGCGGGTGACATAGCAAACAATGAGAACTTGAGAATGAAATTTTTCCCAAGTTCATTGACGAAGAATGCATTTACTTGGTATACAACTTTGCCACCAGGGTCCATCTTTACTTGGAGTCAATTAGAAAAGGCTTTCCATGAAAAATTCTACATGGGACAATCTAATATTAGTCTCAAAGAATTGGCAAGTGTTCAACGTAAAACGATAGAATCTATTGACGATTACTTGAATAGATTCAGGCTTCTCAAAGCTAGATGTTTTACCCAAGTGTCTGAACAAGAATTAGTCGAGATGGCTGCAAGCGGTCTAGACTATTTTATTCGAAAGAAATTAGATACCCAATATCTAAGTGATATGGTACAGCTGGCAGATAGAGTCCGACAATTCGAAAGACTTAAAGCTGGAAAAGCGAAGGCTAGCAAGTATGGCGGTAAAAAAGAGAAAGTCTCTTATGTCGATACTAGTAACAACAACCAAGATTTCAACGTTGATTGGGGTCCGGTCGAGGAAAGTGAAGTCAATATCATTGAATTGCAACCTGGACCTCCGTTCGTATGTAAGTTGTTGAAACCTTCCAACGGGAAGAATCCTGAGGAGCCTAAAAATGACAAGTTTGTGTCTAAAACTTACACATTTGATGTTACCAAATGTGATGAGATATTTGATCTGTTGGTCAAAGAAGGCATAATGATAGTGCCTAATGGTCTGAAATTACTTCCTCTTGAGCAAAGGAAAAAAAGAGGATATTGCAAATTCCATGGTGATTTTGGTCATGACACATCTCATTGTGTGGTTTTCAGGGACTTAGTGAAAAAAGCACTAAACGAAGGCAGACTAAAGTTTAGAGACAAACCAAAGCAGGCTATGCAAGTTGATATTGATCCTTTGGTGAGATCAAATTCCATGTACCTGGAAGTTGCAGGTTTGAACATGGTGGAAATATCTAAGATCGATCCTATATTGGCTACTGATGGTCTAAAGGTTGATGTCGAAATGGTAACTAAAGGCCATAAACGTGCTGATATAGTAATTACTGAAGATCAGTATGAAGAAAAAAATACAAGTGGTATTTCCTAAAGCTGAAGAAGATCATATTGATTTTCTTAACAGATTCAAGATCTCTGGTTCGCCAATTATATTGTGTCCCAGATGTAGTGCCGTTTTTGACAAGAAAGCTGCGAAGAACTTTGAAAGCTTTCGACCCAAAACGAAGCGAAAGGGAAAATGGGCTGACAAAAGGCCTAAGTTCAGTTTCGACAAAGCAAACATTCCTTTCAAAGACACATCCCCGAGTTCAAACCAGAAGAAGGTACCAGTAAAAACTTTCAATCCTCCCTCCAAATCACAAAATAATCAGTGGGTGTTTTCTGGAGGTAAGAAGCCCAATCACGAGTCTCCACCTAAAAAGTGGGTCGAGAAAGTCAGTAAAAAATCTCCAACTGAGCAGTGGGTGTCTTCTGTTGGGAAGAGAAATACTGGCCATAGCAATGAGAATGAGATGTTTGGTCGAAAGCGAGAAGAAACATCTGATTCGAAGAGGTTCATCCATAATATCAACTACAAAGGGAGAAGTCCTATGACAAAAACTCAACGGCGAAGATTACAGCGTCAGAAGAAGAATGATGCCTTGAAGATTGTTTCAAACATTGAGAAAAATGTTGACAGAGGAAAGAACCAAGAGTCAACTTTATTCGACGCGTTTAGAAAGCCTGCTACTCAGAGAATCTTTCCTTCTCTTTCAGTTGTAAAGAAAGGCCTGTCGATCGAAGATGAAGAACTGACTTCAAATTTCACTGATTCTGAAGCTAGCCTCAATATAATTCTAGTCGTATCAATGCTTTTAATTGAATATGATGTTATATCAGAGGTTACTGAAGATGAAGATGAACTCATCGAAGAAATGACTACTCACCAGCCAAAGTGTTATTATGTGATGGATAATGGTTATGTAGAAGGACAACAAGCTGTGTTCGAAAATCCCGATCATCACATGCAACATCATCTTAAACCTTTGTTCATTCAGGCTAAGATTAATGATATTGGGATAAACAAGGTGCTGATAGATGGAGGTGCAGCGGTAAATCTATTGCCGCATTCTCTCTTGAAAAAGAATGGCTTATCAGAAACTGATTTGAAGCCACATAATGTAGTTCTTTGCAACTACGAAGGGAAATCTGGAGGTTCCCTCGGTGCTGTTGAAGTTGACCTGGTGGTAGGAACTGTAAAACGACCCACTCTATTTTTGGTAATTAAGTTAAAGGCTAACTACAATTTTCTACTCGGTCGAGAACGGATACATGGTGTTGGAGTTGTTCCTTCAACAATGCACCAAAGACTCTCTCTTTGGAAAGTCCATGGTGTGCTGGAAAATATTGAAATAGACCAAAGTTACTTTGTGGCTGAAGTCGCAAATATCACAAAGAAAACTTTCGAAAAAGCAATTGGTGAGAATTGGGCCATGCCCTATTTTGGAAGTTGGTTATGAGAATCATGGCCGTTTCTTTTGGTCAATGAAATTGCATCCAAGAGATGGTTTCATTTGGAAGAGAGAATGTGTCGAGGATAACGTGCTGAGGACTAGAGCTTCTATGTATCCAAGAACCCTAGCCTAAGGGCATCCTGAAATTGGAATCTCACCATCGGGTGGGAAGACGTCAGTGTTGATGACGACTAAACCCAATGTTTGGGAAAAGATTACAGCTTATGTAGCCGAAAACAATGAAAGTGCGGTCTTAGAAGCCGAAATCGAGCAAGAGAAATCGATCAAAGATGCTAATGATGATTTCCGATTTAGTTAGATCGAAAGCCAAAGGTTAGATTGTATATATGATAACGAACCTTCGGGTTTCGAGAAAGATCCAATGGGATCAACTGAGAAAATGAAGGCTTAGGACCATTTGGAAGAAGTCGATCTAAGTGATGGTTCAGTAAAAAGACCAACTTATATTAGCACCAAAAATGACAAAGACTTCAAAGTTCAAATCATTGAACTATTGAAGAAATACAAAGACTGTTTCGGTTGGGATTACAACGAGATGCCAGGTTTGAATCGAGATGTGGTAGAGCTTAAGCTACCAATCCGAACTAACAAAAAGCCAGTGAAACAGACTCCGAGAAGGTTTGTACCACAAATCCAGTCGAAGATCAAAGAAGAAATTGAGAGATTGCTGAAATGCGGCTTCATCAGAACTGCAAGGTATGTAGATTGGCTAGCTAATATTGTTCCTGTTGTCAAGAATAATGGGACTCATAGAGTTTGTATAGATTTTAGAGACTTGAATTTAGCTACCCCAAAATATGAATACCTTATGCTGGTGGCAGAAATGCTTATTGATTCAGCAGCAGGCTATGAATATTTGAACTTGTAGGATGGCTACTCTGGGTATAATCAAATATACATTGCAAAAGAAGACGTATCTAAGACTGCTTTTAGATGTCCAGGGGCTTTAGGTTGTTGTGAATGGACAGTAATGCCTTTTGGTCTAAAAAAATGTTGGTGCTTTCTATGAAAGAGCAATGAATTCTATGTTTCATGATTTTATAGGAAAATTTATGCAAATTTACATAGATGACATTGTCGTTAAATCGTATGCGAAGAAGAATCATTTAGATCACCTTCAAAGATCGTTCGAATAAATGAGAAAATATGGATTATAAAATGAATCAATTGAAATGTGCTTTTTGTGTGCGTGCAGGCGACTTCTTAGGTTTTGTTGTGCACAAAAAAGACATTGAAATTAACCAAATCAAAACAAAGGCAATTTTGGAGACAAAACCGCCTTTGACAAAGAAAGAGCTTCAATCTTTGTTGGGAAAAATCAACTTTCTCAGAAAATTCATTTCGAATATAAGTGGTAGAACTGAAGTTTTCTCACCACTAATGCGGCTGGAGAAAGAAGATATTTTTAAATGGGAACCAGAACATCAAAAAGCATTCGATGTTATCAAGGCTTACTTGATGAACCCTCCTATTTTGTTACCTCCTCTCAGGGATAAAGTAATGAAATTGTATATAGCTGCTTCAGATAATGCTATAGGAAGTATGCTAGCCAGGAAGATGAAAATGGCACAGAAAGAGTCATTTATTATCTTAGTAGGGTGTTGAATGATACTGAAACAAGGTATCATCCAAGTGAAAAGTTGTGCCTTTGTTTGTACTTTTCATGTACTAAACTTAAGCAATATATAAAGCCCATCAATGTTTATGTTTATTTCCACTTTGACATAATCAAGCATATGCTGTCGAAGCCAATACTACACAGCAAAGTAGGTAAATGGGCTTTGGCACTTACAGAATATTCATTGACCTATCTAGCTTTAAAATCTGTAAAAGGTAAAATTATTGCTGATTTCATCGTTGATCATTCTGTAATCAAAGAACCATTAAACTTTGTGGATGTTCAACCTTGGAAGCTCTATTTCGATGGTTCCAGTCATAAAAATGGCACTGGAGTTGAAATTTTAATCATTTCACCTGAAAAAATTCCAACCAAACTTATGTTTCGACTTGATAAGCTTTGCTCTAATAATGAGGCTGAATACGAAGCCTTGATAGCAGGACTCGAGATTTTACTCAAACTAAGGGAAAAAGATGTCGAAATTAGAGGTGATTCCGAATTAGTCATAAAGCTATTAACAAAAGAATATAAGTTTGTTAAAGAAAATTTGATAATTTACTTTGCCACTGCTACTACATTATTGAGACGTTTTGATCGGGCAAATATTCAACATGTGCCCATAATTGAAAACCAAGAAGCAAATGACTTAGCATAAATTGATTCAGGATACAGAATCACTGAGATAAAGTTCGAAGAACTTATCAAAATAAGAGAAAAACTTGCCTCAAAGAGATATAGTTCAGATAAATTATCAACACCAAAACTTGGGGGGGCAAGGGAAAATGGTGAAACTTTTTCTACAACTTTCGCTGAAATTTTTGCCATTGACAACTTATCAAACAACGATTGGCGAACACCAATTGTCGAATACCTGAAAAATCCTGGAGGAAATAGTTGTTGAAAGACCAAATACAGAGCATTAAGATATGTAATTATTGGAAATAAGTTGTTTAACAAATCTCTAGAAGGGTTTTACTCAAATGCCTTGGTGAAACTGAAGCATACCTAGCAATTTCCGATACTCATAACGGTGCATGTGGGTCTCATCAAGCAGGCCACAAAATGAAATGGCTTTTATTTCCGCAAGGTGTGTACTGGCCAACTATGCCAAAAGATTGCATATAATTCGCGAAAAGTTGTCAAGAATGTCAACTTCATGCGGGAATTCAACATGTGCCTGCTAGTGAGTTACATTCAATTGTAAAACCTTGGCCATTTAGAGGATGGGTTATAAACGTAATTGGTGAAATTAAACCTGGTTCGTCAAAAGTGCACAAATACATATTGGTTGGAATAGACTATTTCACCAAATGGGTAGAAGCCATCCCTCTTAGGAAGGTTACTCAAGATGTGGTCATTAGTTTCATTCAAAACCATATTTTGCATAGGTTTGAAATTCCAGAAACTATCACCACTGATCAAGGACCAGTGTTTATAGGCCAAAAAACGCTACGATTTGCTAACCAAACAGGTTTCAAATTGTTAACTTCGACACCGTATTATGCTCAGGCAAATGGTCAAGTCGAAGCAGCCAACAAATTTTTTATAACTTTGATTAAAAAGAAGTTGGAGGAAAATCCAAGAGGTTGGCACAAGACCCTTGATCAGGCTCTATGGGCTTATAGAACTTCCCCTAGAGAGTCAAATAAAACGACTCCCTTTAAACTCACATTTGGACATGATGTTGTGTTACTTGCAGAAATTTGTCTTCAATCGACTAGAGTTCAAAGACAACATGAAATTCCTGTTGACCATTATTGGAATAAGGTTTTGGACGAATTGGTCGATTTAGATGAAGAAAGGTTAAAAGCATTAGATGTTCTCATGAGGCAAAAGGAGAGAATAACCAAGTTTTATAACAAAAAGGTCAAATCAAAAACCTTTGATGTAAATGACTTGATTTGGAAAGTTATCCTGCCTATGGATAAAAAAGATGCAACCTTAGGTAAATGGGCACCTGGTTGGGAAGGACCATGGAAAATCCTAAGAATCTTTTCGAATAATGCACATGAAATCGAAGATTTAAACCACGATAATCGAATCATGCGCATAAATGGAAAGTACTTGAAAAAGTATAAACCATTAATACAAGAAGTTAAAATAACTTTAGACTAATTCAAAATGAAATAAAAACATGGCATTAAGAAATTAAAGTCACTGCTGGGCAAAAGTGCGAAACGTCAAATCTTAAATGTTAAATGCAAAGTTTCATTACATAGCGTTCAACAAAGCACCATAAAGATAAAGATCCCTAGAAAGATAGACTATGGTCCACAAGATAAAGGACCAAAATCAAACATCCTCCTGAATCCATGAAGCTCCGAGTCAAATCTGCAAAGAATGCAAACGTCTGTTTGGGAGTATTCATTATCTTTCCCAGGGGGAGGTAAATCAAAGCCAAGAAGTCTCCCATATCCTTTATAGGTATCTTTCGAGGCATATAATAGCTTAACGACTAAACCCTTCGGCATTGGTCGGTTCCACTGAAAAGGAGAGGACCGCATCCAAAAGAAAACCTTCCACAAATACATACATAACTGAAGTTCACGTAGCTTCTTTGCCTTAAAAAACATGGTAAAGATGGAAATTTCTTCCTCGATTATCTCACCTGTTTCATCAGAAGCGTCGAGCAACATCAAAAAGTAATTCGCAGCCTCGACTTTCACGGTAGACGCAAGCTTTAAGACGTGTCGAATTTCTGTTATGTCAGGATCGAGTTTATATAGCAAATTAACCCCATACATCACGCAATAATGCACATGCCCACTCTCTATCATCATATTAAGGAAGGCTTGCTGTTCACAATTGAAATTCTTTTTGCTAAATAGACCGACATAGTTTGGGGGCAAAGCTCTGAGTACGGTGTGCCTTTTTGAGACTCTAGCGTGAGTTTTTGAAATACTCATGAAACTTATAAGAGTCAGGGTGTCATGCTTGGCTATTTCTCGGGCAATGATGGAGAGATCATCATCGCTCAATCTTTCCATATTTTGAGATTTTATCTCCAGGAGGGAAAAGAAGCCCGGAAACAGAAGTAGAGCGAAGAAAACAAGAGTTCATCGCCCAACTACCTTTTTAAAATTCTTACTGATAATTTGGTCAATTTTTTCGACCAAAAAGACATGCTCAAAGAAGCTTCAAAAAATGTACTCTTACTTCTTCTATCTGAAGACATCAACGAAAAAGATATTTTTTGGGGGGCAATTTGTTAGCCTGTATTTTCAACAGACTATAATAAATGCGGTCAATGAAGTTTGACCTAGATTTTGAAAAGAACGAAGCAAGCTCAAGTCTCAAGTTCGACAGTCGAAGTGAAGACCAGAAGATTGGTTGTTCGAAAGAATGGTTCGACGGAGCGAAGAAGATGTCGAAGAACGGTTGGCATCGAAGAGAAGAGCTAAAGAGCGGTTCTTCGTCGAAGAGGCGTTATTTGAAGTTCAAACACGTCTGTAGCAGTTATTAGCAGTTATGTCTCAGACGTGTCTTTAGGCACTTACTTAGTATAAGTAGCATTTTCCTCTATGGAAAACTGGTCACAATTCAAACATACTGAAAGCTTACACGCTCAAACTATTTGCACACACACACACAAGGAGAAATAAGTAAACAAGCCATAACGTATGAATCTGTGTACCAACCTTTTCTTTTTCATTACTTTAATGCAATTTCTAGCTTAGTCTCTTTTTAGACTCCTTTTTTCCTTTTCCTTTTGACTTTCTTTAAGTCATTTTTAACCTTAAAGCTTTTAAACACCGATCCATTGAAGATAACCTCGACGGGCCTCACCCTGCTCTGGATTTCAACTGTTGTATTCATAGTTCGTTGGAACAGTCGCTATTCGAAATTGGGCAATCAAATACAAACGGTCTTGAGATTTGCTGGCTGATCTCGCTCGCCCTTGTCTTAAAACCAGTTCAGTAGTTTACCAAAATCCAGGGTAAACAGTGTGTTAGTTGTATTTCACCATGGGGGCCAATCTGTTAGGGACTACCTTTTGTATTACATAGGGGGTAAAGAACACCTAGTTACCGGGATTGACAGGGATAGATGAAGTTACTTTGAAGCTACTGGTATACTAAAAGAGTTATGATATGATGATCATCTGAAGTATCATTTATGGTGGTATAATATTGAAAATGATAAATACAATAGGATTGTTGATGTTAATGACACTGATGTTGTTGGTGATTACGTTGTTGACAACAAATGTGTGGCTCATTTATATGTTGAACATTCAGTTATAGGGATGGTAGGTTCACGTGTGGGGCAGAGTTCTATGGATATGTCAGGAGGAGTTGGAGGTCAAGAAGGTCATGTATTTGAAGAAGGCACAATGAATGAAGGTGATGGTGTAACAACCCGTATTTTGCTAGGATTATTTTATTTATTTATTATATGTGTTTAATTGCTTGTTTGTGTGTTTGATTTGGAATTAGTCGATTTTTAGGACTATGGGTATTTTGGTAATTTGAGGAGCGGAGGTAAATTAGTAATTTCAGAATGTAGAATATTTTAGTGTTTTGGTGTGAATGCTTATTTTTACTAAGTTAGTAGCAACTTGAGCTAAATATTTTGAGGTGGTAATTGTAACACTATAAACCATGAAAGCAATAATCATGTGATAAACTCAATAATTCAAGAGCTTAGACACTACTACAATTTTTCAAAACATACATACTTGGTTTTTTTAAAAATTCGCAACGGAAGACAATCAACAAATATGATATCCAACTACCAAGTAATAAACCTCAAATCAAAAGCAATAAATCTCAACATGCCATGTATCTCTACACATTAAATTCATCATCATGATACAAATATCCTCATCATATAAATACTGTAAAACATCAAAAGTATCAAACGATAAGATCATAAGACCGATGCTCCTACATCAGAGCCTATGTAGAATTTACGCGAAAAAGAAACGAGGTAGATCCAAAGCTAATCCTCAAGCATACTCATAAGCAAAGGCAAAACACTCCTGCACACCGTCTACCCATTCATACAAATAGGCAGACGGTGAACCAAACGACCACTGAGAGTTAGATAATATTACACAAAATAATCTATAATCAAATAATAAGCATTCAAGGACATAGAGTATAACATGCATACATACTCATCATTCCTAGAATATTAATTCCACATGATTATTATTATCATAACATATCAAGCATATTTATTCTTTAATCAAATCATCATCGAAAGCTTATCACTTAACAACATCAATCAATACAAGAATTTCTCATCTCATTCCTTGTTTAGCTTAATCATCAAACTACACTAACTTCATCATTTAGAAAATATAATCATACATGCAACTTTACTCATTTTACATAAAACACATATTTCACTAATTGCGTATAATTCATCTAATTCACATCAATCATATACATCACATCAATTCTTGCCTAATCAACTCAACATTACAAGTCATCATTTCCAAAATATAGACAAGGTAATCACCATCAAATAAAATCACCAAGTGTACAAGCATCACCAAGAATAACAAACATCATCATGTACACATCTCCACACAATTCACATATTTCACCAATTACATAAATCACCAAGTGACATAATTCACCAAGCACAAATTTCATATGATTAACCAAATTTCACAAATGTACATATTCACCAAGTCACATATTCTAGTATGACACATTTCACAAACTTCAAGTGCATGCAATATTTTAGACACCTCTACATGCATGTGGTACCAATAGGATCCCATAGATAATTTTTTCGTATTAAATCCACTAACGTAATAAACACCACCAATTACGTTATGCAGAACCAATGTAACAAACACCACCAATTACATTCTTCAAAAAAAAAAATGTAATAAACACCACCAATTATATTGTTTACCAAAAGACTCGACAGTACACAACTCACCATACTATATTATACAATTTACACATCATATAATATATTCACCAATTAACATAATAATTACCACCAATTATGTTTTTCACCAATATTTACATTATCAAGTATTTACATCCATACAATCAACAAGTCATAATTCAACAAGAGTCATCATCATTTCATCAAGTTTAAATCACCAAAAGAATCATCATCAACAATTATCACCTCAAAGAAACAATAACATTTCACAATCATATTATGCATAAAAGACGATAAACTAACCACATCATGACATTAATCATATTAAACATCAAATCATCATTGATTCGTTCTTATTCCATCCTATTATTATGATTAAAAAGTCATTTGCAAGTTATACAATTATAAAACCTCATTTTGACCAAATTCGTCTATTTTAATAAAATCAACTATTTTCAATTTTATTCAACAAAAGTATCATTTCAAGTTCTTACATAACATAATAACATCCCTACATATCATCTAACATATAAGGTAATCAATCATAGCATTTTGGTTTCACAAAGTTCCTTTATATTCTCAAAAACTCAAAGTTTGTCTCATCTTTAACATGTTTCGAATTCATTTTCTTTCTCAAGAATAAGCTATGTTAATCCACTCAAATAAGCTCAATTAAACCCTCATCAAGTGGGTTTAGGTGTTAGGAACTCATAGGGTTACATTGGGAATCTCAAAAGTACAAGAATTCACCGTTTCGGACCAAACTGCACGCGATCAAAAAATGCACGTTTTGACTGGCAAATACACACTGCCACAGTAAGAAAAGCATGGTCCCTGCGCTTTGCCCTGCCAACAAAACAACATAGTTTTGTGTTTTTCGTGCACAAGGAAAATCCGTTTTTCGATTCTGCTTTTACGGAATTCACTCCAAACACTTAAACAGATAATACTCCCACCCAAATATAGTTTTCTATCCCAAAACAACTTATTTCAAAACCCTCAAAACGACTTATTTCTCAAAAGTGCTTAATACGACTTTTTACACAAAAACCCAATTTTCTCCCAAACGATTCCACAACCAAAACTTATAGTTCAAAACAGAAATTCTAATCATGTTACTTCAACACAACAACATCATTAACTCCCTTGAATTCACCAATTTCAACTTCTCCATTTTTACCCATTTCACAAAAATTCATCAAACATCATAATTTAAATCACAATAACGCATTTAACAACACCCAAGACATGAATTATCATCAATAACATGACTCAACAACATTCATATCATATAATCATGATTTCACTAACAATTCACAATAGCAACATCATTTCTCATCAATTTAAGGTAAAACCACAAATTATTCATTTCAACATGTTTCAACAATGAAGAATAAGCAACAACAACAAGTTTATCACAAATTTAACATACCCAAAATCATCATTCAATAATGAGCACGAAAATTAACATTTAAATTCATAAAGTCATAATTCACACTAAGCACTTATGACCCATAATAAATAAGATGAGATTATAGCTTATTTATGGTATAGTCTATCCCCGTTACCTCATGTCTTCACAAAATTATATTATTCTTCACTCCTCCTAGCTTGAATCCTCTGTGAATCTCCCTTTGGGTCACCTCCTCTTTGTTCTTGTCTCTAACTCTCTATCTCTAGCCTCCTTTGTGTTTATGATAATGAAATGAATTATAACCTAGTTTCTATTCATGTTAAGCTTATATAGTCACCCCTTAATTGGGTTAGGTTAAATCCTCTCATATTGGGCCTATCACTCTTACCAACTAAGAAAACTGTTGTTGACACATGATGTTTAGCTGAAAAACATCAGTAAATTACCTAAATGCGCCCTTCGGCAGTTAACTGCCGCAGAGTGTAACCGACGGTAGTTAACTACCGATGTAGTTATTTTCCATCGGCAGTTAACTGTCGATGCAATTTAAAAAAAAAAAATCCTTCGGCACATAAGTACCGAGTATACCAGTTTTTGCATTTTAGCATGCTTTACAACCGTGGAACTAGTAAGTGATAGCTCTTTCTAGCTTACTAGGTTACCCTGTGTACTATTTTCTACTATATTACATATATATATATATTCTAGTAAAGCCAAAACTTTAGTCAAATAACATAAACAACTAATAAGTTTTTTTGCCTATATTGGTAAGGAGAAGGTTCAGAAATTGGTCCTTAACATTACTAGTACATGCAACACACAAACACACAACTTTTTGGATAAAAAAATTGTTAATCACTAAGAAATCCATAATTTTAATATTTTTTTGTTTCAATTCTATTGTTTATATTTGTTGCATTAATTAATTAATGGGGAAAAAATTGCTACGTTTTTTTAATAGAAACTGAAATAAGAGATTTAATAATTGTATTGAAATGAAAATTATATTGAACTCAAAATAATTCTCCATTTTTCTAAAAGTTAGAGAGAAATATACGCAAAAACTTATTAGTTATTTATGTTATTTGACTAAAGTTTTGACATTACTAAAAGAATATCTATGTAATATAGTAGAAAATAGTACACGTGGGAAGCTAGAAAGAGCTATCACTTACTATTTCTATTGTTGTAAAGCATGCTAAAATGCAAAAACTGGTATACTCGGTACTTAAGTGCCGAAGGAATTTTTTTAAATTGCATCGGATCAGTAGTTAACTATCGTCGATTACACTCCGCGGCAATTAACTGCTAATGGCGGCATTTAGGTAATTAACCGGTGTTTTTCAGCCAAACATGATGTGTCAACAGTAGTTTTCACCAACTAATTAGAAATGTTTCTACTCACTTAACTCAGTAAAACGTCTAATTATTACCATTTCAAAAATAATTACTACTAATTACCTCTAACTTAGTAAAATAACTATTCACCTCAAAATACTAAATTAATCCTTATTCTAAAATTACTAAATTACCCTCACTCCACAAATTACCAAAATGCCCACAATCTTAAAATGACCAAAATACCCATCTAGGCTAAAAATCCACTAATCTCATATTAAATACACACATAAGCAAATAAGCACATATAAACACATATAAATAATAAATAAAATAATCTTAGCTAAAAACGGATTGTTACAATAATTAATGAGATGTTTTAATGAGTTAAGTGAGTAGTAATTTTTAATTAAGTGGTAAGGGTATCTAGGCCCATTATGAATTGAGGTAACCTAGCCCATCATTGAAGTATTTATGATTGTTTTGGATTATAATGACGTAGCATTTTGAACTTCAAGATATATGTTGATTTATTTATTAAATATTGTATGAGGGGTTTGAGGATGTTACATAAATGGTTCGACAAATCATTGTTACATACATTCTGCACTCGTTTCTCTCTACGCTGGTACTTTGAGTTTATAGAACTTTTGATAATGATTTGTGACTCATTTTTCTATGAAAAACGACTATATATACATAAGAAAAATAACTAACACACCAACAGTGAAAAACTAAATCCTTTTAACAGCTTTGACATGTTTTCCACGTGTCTTGACCTTTAATCTTGTCTCTTCAGTGAGGATTTGAATTTTTACAGTCGAATCTAAGAGTTAGTCGAATTATCTTTGTCGAAGTTGTTCCTTATCTTGTACTTCGAGGATTTTGTGGCTCTAAGAACCATTTTGTTTGTCGAAATGCTCACTTAAAAATACAGGATGCCAATAATTAGGTATTTTCACAAACACACCTTTTTTTGGTCAATTAGCCTAGTGGCTATGCTTCATACGATTTAAATATGAATAAGTGGGGAGTCCAGAGTTTGAACCCCAACCACTATATAATATTTTCCTTGCAACTATCAACTAAGTTGGGCTTACATGACTTCAAACACACCCATAAATATCATTAGTAACATTTATGTTTTCGTGTTTTTTAGCGTGATATATTTATATTTTTTAATATAATTTTCAGTTAAAATGTGATAAGGTACCTTAAAAAAGGACTTTACCATAATTATTCAAACATAAAATACATTTCGTTTCTTACATCATTTCCAATATTATAGTAGGATCATATATTAAAAGAAGTTGGACAAAAATATGAAGAGTGTATAAATCCACCATTTGAATTAGGATAATTATTCAGTTACATTGACAGTGTAATAATTTTTACACATGTATCCAATTAAATCATACAAAAAGATATTTTTAGAGATGTTTTAAGAACCAAACTAAAAATAGGACATCATTTGCAAAAAAAAATTACACCATCCATGTTTACAATTTTTTTTGGCAAGAGGTATGCAGGAAGTATTACCTAATATTAATTGAAAAGAAAAAGTATATAGATATATATCCTATCTAATTTAGGATATAAAATAAAATAAGATATTATTTCTTATTTATATTATACTTTTGTTCATTAAAGTGAATTCAACCTCTACTTTTACCTAGGTCAAATACTCTGTTGGGTATTTATATTGGCTGCATTGTTGCTAAAACAAATATCCATGTTTGCGTTGTTGGATGCCATGTTCCAACATGATATAGGCATTTATGTTATTGTTAGCCTGTATTTTCGACAGACTATAATAAATGCGGTCAACGAAGTTTGACCCAAAAACTTGAAGAGAGTGAAGCAAGCTCAATTCTCAAGGTTCGATTGTGGAAGAGAAGTCTAGAAGATATGCTGACCGAGAGGATGGTTCGACAGAGTAAAGAAGACGTAGAAGGAAGATTGGCATCGAAAGGGGGAGCTGAGTAGCGGTTTCTCGTCAAAGAGGCATTGTTTGTAGTGTGGTTAACAGCAGTTATTGTATCAAACGTGTCTGTAGGCAGTTACCTAGTATAAATAGCATTTTCCTCTATGGTAAACATGTCACAATTCAAACATACTGAAAGCTTACACGGTCAAACTATCTTCCCGCACAAGGAGAAACGAGCAAACAAGTCCTAATGTATGAATCTGTGTACCACTTTTGAAGGTGAGAAAAACACAAGAAGGGGGGGTTGAATTGTGTTAGCTTTTCGCAGCTCTTGAAGAGTGAGAATCTAATTCCTTAATATCAGAGTCTGAATGAGATCAGAGTCTGAAGGGAGATTAGGTTCTGATGCAGCGGAAATAATCAAGAGATAGAGAGAAGAGAGAACACAAGCAATTATACAGGTTCCTTCCACAAACCGGAAGTAGTCATGTCCCCCTTGTACTTCCAAGGAGAGTTCACTAAAATGTAATATCAATTACAAGTTGCTCAAACACACAGTAAGAGACTTCCAATGCTCAAGCACGCAGGCAAGCGACTTCCAATGCTCAAAGACACAACTAAGAGACTTCCTTGCTCAAGGACACAGCCAAGAGACTTCTTTGCTCAAGCACACAAGCAAGAGACTTCTTACACAATTACAGAAAATTGAATAGAGTTGAAACACTTGACAAACAATCAAACGTGTTTCTATTACAACAAAGACAGACTCTGTTTCAAACAAAAGACAGACTCTGTTTTTCTGTGAAACTTAGAAATTCTAGAATACTCAGTTTGTAAGAATTATCTAAGTTGTTGATGTGTTTTTGTTAAGACTCAATTGAATACGAAAGCAATGCAGCGTAGTTTTTCTAGTTGTAGAGTCCAACAATTCTTCAAGTCTTCAATCCTTTATATAGGCGTAGGAAAGAGACGTTGAGTCATCCAGCACATCAGGATGATTTCTGAAGCTTGATCAATGACTGTTGATCTGTTGCTTGATATGGTAATAGTCCTTCAATTGCATATTTTGAATTACATTCCCTTTGAAGATTAATACCGGTAGACACAGTTGCCAAACTGTACGAGGTAGTGGAGTAGTGGAAACAGAGTTCGTACAACGTACTCTGTACTGGCCTGCATTCTTTGTCGTTGTGCTTCCCACGCTCAAGTTGACTTTGAAGCTAACCGTTACTCCAAATGAGAGTTTCTTTTGCATCGCAATGCTTGTACAAATCCTTGTTAGCAGATTTTCAGACTTTGGGCTTCAGACTCACTGTAGCACTAAGCTTTTGATGATCTTCAGACTCTCTTGGTTTTCAGATTCTGATAGTCTTCAGACTCTGATACAGTCTTCAGACTCTGATATAGTCTTCAGACTCTCTTCGGTACAGTCTTCAGACTCTCTTCGATACAGTCTTCAGACTCTCTTCGATACAGAATCACAAGCAACAAGCTTCTCTGGATTTTTTGCTCTTTAACATTGTTCAAACAGAATACTTTCTAAGATATAAATCTTGATTGATATCCTGCATACTTTAAACAAATATTAGCAATAACCAATTGACAACTTTTTAATACCTTGTTATCATCAAAACTCAAAACGTGGTATTGCTGAACACCTTTGTTCCAACAACTTTTACATTCATCTAATGCAATTCTAGTTTAGATTTTAGACTCTTTTTTTTCCTTTTTTAGTTCAATATTTGCTCTTAAAGTATTCGCATTGATCCCTTGAAGATAATCTCGACAGGTTTCACCCTGTGTCTGGATTTCAACGGTTATATTCATAGTTCGCCACTCTACACACGTGAACCCGTATTTTCCTAGAAAACAATCAAGCACAAAATGCCCTGAGATTTGTTGGTTGATCTCACTCGCCTTCGTTTTCAAAATCAGTTCGATAGTTTACCAAAATTCAGGGTAAACAAATTGGTACATCTGGTGGGACAGTTTGTGCTTTTGTCTAAATTTTCTTGGAAAATTTGTTCTGTTTTCCAAACTAGTGATTTTTGTTTTGTATGTTCTTGAGGAGTAAAAAGAAACTTCCAGAAATGATACGTTCTACTCGCAGTAATGATCCACCATAAAGTCCAACAAGGGCGTCAATTGAAAATACATCATTAAATGTAATTTCATAAAAAAAAGTCCACAAACGACGCCATCTTATGGCGCAAATGTTGATGAAACGACAGGGACAACATTTCCTGCACATATATCATCAATTGTTCCCGTTACAACTTCGACGGTTGCAGCGGTTACACATTCTAACGAGAATTTTAATAATCCGTTAGTGCAAAATCCATGGTCCTTTGATCTATCAAATCTTAGGAACCAACCATATGGAATGCCTTCATCCTTTATGGTAGGCCTCCATAGTAATCTGTCCAATGTTTCAGAGAATTTGAATGCGGTTCACCCTCAGTTTTATTATCCTGGGCCAAGTGTTCCTAGTTTAAATCCTCAACAATCACTGACTAATGCTTCCTTGACTGCTTTAAGGCAGCAAGTGGAGGATTGTAACCATGAAATGGTCAATATGTTGACTCAACAGATTGGAACAGTGTTTAACCCTTTAATTAGGGATACTCATAATAGTTATTTGGCACTATCAAATCAAATGGGGCGAATTATTGATTTCTTTGGCGCTCCTCCTATGCGAAATGTGCAAATACCTCAAGTTCAAAATCCAAGACATGTTGAAGTACACGTAAATAGGCCTAATGATGGAAATCATGTCAATCAACCTGTGGTCGAACCACAAGTGCCAAAAGTGCAGGAAAGAGTTCCAATTTTGGTTCAAAGGAACCAAGATCCTGATCAAGTGATTAGGCAGGCCCAACAAGTTAATTTGGCGGGACAAAATAATATTACCAATGTAGTCGAAACCCTTTTGACTCAAAATGGTTTCTGTCATACCCCAAATTTTGACCAATTTAAAATGGTTCATTTCGTATGTCGTTCGTATTTTAATAACTTTTCGTTCGCGCTCCAATTTCCATGATATCTGTTTTTATTCGTATTTTGATCGCATTTTATTTTTCACTTCGTTTACATTTTAATGTCACTCGCGTATTAAATTCTTAATTTTATCCTCGTTTTATTTGTATTTTATTTATCGTAAAGTTTGCGTTGTTAAAACTCATTTTTGTTCACGTCGTTGATTTACTATTTTATTAGCGTTTTTTAAGCCGTATCATTCCGTCGTCTCAGACGAAATTTCGGCAGAGAGGTATTTTAAAATACCTCATTTTTTTGGTTCCGAAGGGACATTTTTTATTTTTTTTATTTAGTCATAATTATTATTTCTTTTATTATTTGTTTTAATTTTTCGTTTTTTATTTATTTGTCTATTTATTTATTTCGTTATTTATTTATTTATTATTTAGTCATTTAGTCCATGTGTCACTTTGTTATTGGTCCTGGTCCAACTTTTTCTCCAAGTTTCAGCCAAGGGTATTTTCGTCCACTCCATGTATCAGATATTTAAGGGACTGTCAGAGTCAGTCAGGAGGAGGCACGTGAAGGTGAGAAAAACACAAGAAGGGGGGGTTGAATTGTGTTAGCTTTTGCAGCTCTTGAAGAGTGAGAATCTAATTCCTTTAAACTCAGAGTCTGAATGGGATCAGAGTATGATGGGAGATTAGGTTCTGATGCAGCGGAATAATCAAGAGATAGAGAGAAGAGAGAACACAAGCAATTATACAGGTCCCTTCCACAAACCGGAAGTAGTCCTGTCCCCCTTGTACTTCCAAGGAGAGTTCACTAAAATGTAATATCAATTACAAGTTGCTCAAACACACAGTAAGAGACTTCCAATGCTCAAGCACGCAGGCAAGAGACTTCCTTGCTCAAAGACACAACTAAGAGACTTCCTTGCTCAAGGACGCAACCAAGAGACTTCTTTGCTCAAGCACACAAGCAAGAGACTTCTTACACAATTACAGAAAATTGAATAGAGTTGAAACACTTGACAACAATCAAATGTGTTTCAATTACAACAAAGACAGACTCTATTTCAAACAAAAGACAGACTCTGTTTTTCTGTGGAACTTAGAAATTCTAGAATACTCTGTTTGTAAGAATCTAAGTTGTTGATGTGTTTTTGTTAAGACTCAATTGAATACGAAAGCAATGCAGCGTAGTTTTTCTAGTTGTAGAGTCCAACAATTCTTCAAGTCTTCTATCCTTTATATAGGCGTAGGAAAGAGACGTTGAGTCATCCAGCACATCAGGATGATTTCTGAAGCTTGATCAATGGCTGTTGATCTGTTGCTTGATTTGGTAATAGTCCTTCAATTGCATAATTTGAATTCCATTCCCTCTGAAGATTAATACCGGTAGACACAGTTGCCAAACTGTACGAGGTAGTGGAATAGTGGAAACAGAGTTCGTACAACGTACTCTGTACTGGCCTGCATTCTTGTCTTTGTGCTTCCCACGCTCAAGTTTACTTTGAAGCTAGCTGTTACTCCATTTGAGAGTTTCTTTTGCATCGCAATGCTGTAGAAATCCTTGTTAGCAGATTTTCAGATTTTGGGCTTCAGACTCACTGTAGCACTAAGCTTCTGATAATCTTCAGACTCTCTTGTTTTTCAGATTCTGATGGTCTTCAGACTCTGATAGTCTTCAGACTCTGATACAGTCTTTCAGACTCTCTTCGGTACATACTTCAGACTCTCTTCGATACAGTCTTCAGACTCTCTTCGATACAAAATCACAAGCAATCTCAGGATTTTTGCTCTTTAACATTGTTCAAACAGAATACTTTCTAAGATATAAATCTTGATTGATATCCTGCATACTTAAACAAATATTAGCAATATCCAATTGACAACTTTTTAATACCTTGTTATCATCAAAACTCAAAACGTGGTATTGCTGAACACCATTGTTCCAACAATCTCCCCCTTTTTGATGATGACAAACATTAGTATTTAAAAGGTCAATTGTTGTTAATCTAATTAACAAGTTGACTTAAGGGGTCTGAGGTTTGTAAGCTCAGAGTCTGAGGTTTGTAAGCTCTGACTCCCCCTGAGTCTGATAGTTCTTAAGTTGAGGTTTGTAAGCTCCTCCTAAGTTTTATCCAGGTTAATTAAATTCATTTTCATAAGCAATCGAATTCATTCTCAGAATAATAAACGAATTTAGAGAACTGATTCTTAAACAGGGGCTCAGAGTCTAACTTAGCACCTTTCGCAGATTTCCCTTTAACTTTTACATAGAACATGCAATGTATTGAAAAGAAATACAAATCTCATAATTTTTCCTTTCTCCCTGTTGAGAAAATACAAATAATTTCCCTTCTCCCCCTTTTGTCATCAACAAAAAAAAAAGGTTTAGAACAAGTTCCTCCCCCTTTTTAAATGACTTAAGGTAAGGGTATAAATATATTTTAAGGAAAATGAGATTCAGAGGGAAAAACATAGAAGATTCAGAGCATAAAAAAATAAAATTAAATGCAAATAGAATCAAATAAAACTTGTATAAATTTGTAAGCAAAAACAGTTCAGAAGATAGCAAACAAGAATTACAAAACAAAGCAAAACGAAATTAAACTAAGGATGGTTTTGTTTGGCAAGATGATCCATCAATTTCTGGAGATCCTCTTGCTATTTCTTTACCATCTCTTCCAGAGCCTTAGTTCTTCTTAAATGCGCTTCCCTTTCTAGTCTAACTTCTTCTTGAACTTTGTATAGTTTCCTTTTCAAAGAGTTATAAACCATTGATTCCCTTGGATTATACTGATCTTCATCAAAGAATGGTGTATCTATAATCCTCAGAATAGGAGCTTTCTCCGTGACTAAAACTTTCTCAGCCCGCTTGACTTCTTCAACATGCTTGGCAGTAATAAGTGCTTGTTCCCTGGCAGCAGCCTTCTGAATTTTGGTGATAAATTCCAAGAACTCAGTCTTCACTGTAGAGAACTTGTCCTCATAGCTCACATTGAGGATGGGCACAAACCTTTGCTCAATAATGTCTTTGAGCTTATTGCTTGAAGAAGCATAGAACTCATCTATCTTGTTTGAATCAAATAAGTCAATATGAGGTTCAGAGGTTAAGGGTAGAGAGGCTCTTAAGGCTAGAAAATTTTCAAACTCTAGGAAGATAGTTATAGGATCACAAAGAGGTTGGGGAACTCTTCTAGTTTCTGCTCTGCATTCTGTTACAGTTTCTGATATGATATCAGAAGCTTGTTCCAGATTTTCAGAAGCTGGTTCAACAACAGGTTCTGAAAGTTCAACAGAAGCTAAGGTAAGACTTTTTGTAGGTTTAGGTACAGGGTCTGGTTTGGAAACGGATTTTGTAGCTTTTGTTGATTTGGATTTAGCAGGGGTCTTTGGTAGTTCTCCTCCTAGATGTTTTTCAAGTGAATCTAGAGTGTCTGGAGAGTCTACACAAATGGTTTCATGTTGGGGGGATGGTTGTTTAGATTGAATGGTTACTTCAGGCTTTTCAGAAGGTTGAATTGCCTGAAGTGGTTTGAGAAATGATGGTTGAGCAGGATGGTCAGCAGGAAGATTCATAGACACTGTGATTGTGTCTTGAATTACTTTGTGCATAGTTGAATCAACATATTCAACTATTGCAGGGTCCAGTGGGTTATGTGATGATATGGGTTTGATTGGTGAGGGGGATGAATTTTTGAGGGATGGAAGAATTTGGATCAAGGGTTTGTTATCTGATTCTGAATCAGATTCTGACTCTTGATTCAAAGAGGAAGATGAGCTATATGCTACGTTGCCAGAGGTGCCAATGCCAGCTTCTGGAGAAGCATAATGATCAGACACAGTAGCTTCTGATAACTCAGCTTCTGCAGTAGCTACAGGATCCTTCTGTTTAAGAGCAGAAGCAAGCAACTTAGCAGCTTCTTTGACAGTCTCTTCCTTTAATTCTTCAGCAACTACTTCTGCTGCCATTGCCTTGCCAGCAGCATGTTCATCTTCAATCATAGATACAGAAGTACCTATCTTCTGTGCTATCTCCTTAGCCACAGGGACCACATCCACCTTTCTCTTCTTGATCTGACTTTCTTCACCATCAGAGTCAGTATCAAGTAAATCAGCAATTTCATCAGCTAGCTTGACATAATCTCTGTCACCCTTGCCTAGCTTCGCTTTCTTCTCATCTTTCTTTGCCTTCTTCTCGTCTTTCTTAGCTTTCTTCTCATCCTTGGTTTCTTTTATCCTATCCTTGATTTCCTTTGATGCAGAAGATACTGATGAAGGCATAGGAGTTATGGTCTTAGGGGAACCAATTGTCACTCCTGAAAGAGCAGTAGATTTGATCTTCTTCTTGAGAGGCTCCTGCTTCTCTTCCTCTTCATTGAGAACCACTTCCTTGGTCCTTTTTCCTTTGACTTTAAGAGGTCCTCCTCCAGCAGTCTCAGGAATGGCAGAATAGTTGATTATTCTACCAGTATCCTTGAAGTAATCCACCACAAATCTTGCAAGAACTTCAGGATTATCTTCTTTGGATATGGGAGGGAAGTCCATCATCAAGTCAGATTGCACATAAGATTCCCTTATATCATGCTTCGAGGGATTGAATCTCTTGACAATCTTCATGTACTGTAGAGTCTTGCCATTGATGATTCTCCCAGTCACAGTTCCAAGATGAATATCTGATACCACACCAGATTCTGATAAGACCTTCAAGAGGCCTCCTTGATACAGAATCTCTGATATTAATCTTCCAAAAGGAACTTGCCTTCTGGTTTCTGATTGACTCTTCTTGATGGCCCAGCACATGTGGTGCATCACATATCTGGGGAAGTTGATCTTTATTTTGTTGATGAGAAAATAAAGAAGAACTTTGTGATCAACAGACAATGTGTCTGTTCCTCCTCCTTTCTGAAGTATATTGTCCAGTATAATCTTCAGAAGCACCCTATGCTCAGGATGCATATCCACTAGTTTATTTGAGGGTCTCCCTTCAAATAATAGTTTGTTGCAGATAACAGCCCATTCACTCTTCTTGTGAACATTCCACTGAAATTTACCAGCGTTCTCCATTTGACACGCCCTGGCTACCACCTCTTCAGTGATAACTACTGGTATTCCCATCACAGCAGACCTTACTTCAAGACCCTTGTATGGTCTTAAACCCATTTGATCTCTGTTCTTGCCAGCCAGCTTGGGGTTGTTTGAGATTGCAACTGTTTCTTCAAGAGTAGCTTCATCCTTGTCGTAGACTTCTGACCTAACCCAAAAATCTCTTACAAGTTCCTGATATGTTGGTCCATTCAACATACCAAAGTAGTTCATCATTCCTTGTGATAAGAAATGAGAAGAAACGTCAACTCCGTGACGATTAAGAGAACCAAAATCTATTGGAGATTCAACTTGAATTTCCAGAGTCTCCTTGATAATGTTCATCGTTCTGGGTTTGATAACGTAGGACTTTCCAGACTTGATTATGACACCAGATTGGATGAGATCACTTGCCATTTTAGAGGTTTCTAAGTGTTTGATTTGAGAACAAAAAGTTTTGCAAAGTATTGAAAACAAGAAATTTGTTCAGAGAGAAAATCAAAGAGTGAAAAGAGAAGTGAGTTGTGTGTGTTATGTATTTATAGAGAAAGAGTTTGATAACCGTTTGGAAAGAATAGGGGACAAACAAACACAAACAATAAATACATATAGCATGCAGCCGTAAAAGTATTGGGACAATGCGAAGGTAACTTGCTCAACGTAATGAAATCATTGCCCTTTGAGTTCTTACCCAATACAGACAGGCCATGTATGAGAAACTATAAAGTAACTGTCACCGTAGTGGGGCAGGTGTTACTAAACTCAACAGTCATGCTTCCACTAATACGAGCTTCTGAGAGTCTAAAGATTCCTTACCAGAGTCTGAATAGTTTATCAGAAGCTTTTATCAGAGTCTCCAAAAGAGGGTCTGATTCCCAAATAGCTTCTGAATATTTTCAGAGTCTGAATTCTGTTTTCAGAGGCGCACATTACCCAGAGACATAACACATGTTCAAATTTTTCTTTATGAAATCAAATCTTTCAACAGATAAGGGTTTAGTAAATATATCAGCCCATTGATGATCAGTATCAATGAATTGAATATCTAAAATTCCTTTTTGAACATAGTGTCTTATAAAATGATTTTTAATCTCAATGTGCTTTGCTCTTGAATGCAAAACTGGATTCTTAGACAGACATATAGCTGTCGTATTATCACAATAAATTGGGATACAGTTTTCAGTTATTTGATAGTCCTCAAGCTGATGTTTCATCTAGAGTAACTGTGTACAACAACTAGCAGCTGAGATGTATTCTGCTTCTGCTGTAGACAAAGCAATGGTTGCTTGCCTCTTGCTAGCCCAGGATATCAGATTCTCTCCCAAGAATTGACAATTGCCACTGGTAGATTTTCTTTCAATCCTGTCTCCAGCATAGTCAGCATCACAGAATCCAACTAGCTTGTAGTCAGAGGATTTCTTGTAAAGAAGTCCAAGATTGGTGGTTCCTTTCAGATATCTAAAGATTCTTTTAACAGCTGTTAAGTGAGACTCTCTAGGATCTGATTCGAAACCTTGCACACAGACATACACTGAATAAAATATCTGGTCTGGATGCAGTTAGGTATAACAAAGAACCAATCATACCTCTATACAGCTTCTGATCAACTTTGGTTCCTTGATCCTCTTTGCACAGAGTGCAGGTTGGATGCATTGGAGTATTCATTTCTTTGCAATCCTCAAGATTGAACTTCTTCAGAAGCTCTTTCGTGTATTTGGACTAATGAACATAAACTCCATCTTTGCATTGGTTGATTTGAATTCCAAGAAAGAACTTCAATTCTCCCATCATGCTCATTTCAAACTCATCCTGCATTACTTTGGAAAACTCTTTGCAAAGTGAACTATTTGTAGAACCAAAAATGATATCATCAACATAAATCTGAACTATAAGAATGTCTTTCTTCAGAGTCTTTCTGAATAATGTAGTGTCAACTTGCCCTCGTTCAAAGTTGTTTTGAATTAAGAAATTACTTAGTCTTTCATACCAAGCTCTGGGAGCTTGTTTCAAGCCATAGAGTGATTTCTTCAATTTATAAACATGCTCTGGATGTTTTAAATCTTCAAAGCCAGGAGGTTGTTTGACATATACTTCTTCAGAAATGACACCATTAAGAAATGCACTTTTAACGTCCATTTGATACAGGGTTATGTTGTGATTAACTGCATAGGAAAGAAGTAACCTGATTGCTTCCAATCTTGCAACTGGAGCAAACGTTTCTGTGTAATCAATGCCTTCTTGTTGATTGTAGCCCTGCGCAACAAGTCTGGCCTTGTTTCTGATTACTTCTCCTTGTTCACTAAGCTTATTTCTGAACACCCACTTGGTTCCAATGATGTTCTTGTGATCAGGCTTAGCTACTAGATCCCATACTTCATTCCTTTTGAATTGATTCAGTTCTTCTTGCATTGCCAGAATCCATCCTTCATCTCAAAGAGCTTCTTCAACAGAGGTTGGTTCAATAACAGATAATAATCCCAAGGCAAACTCTTCTTATCTGAAATGCGATCTTGTTCTTCTGGGACTTTCTTTATTGCCAATTATCTGATCCTCTGGATGTGAAGACTTGTATTTGAAAGATTGTTTGGATTGACTATCTTGCAAAGAACCATCTTGAGCTTCATCAGAAGCTTCTTCATTAGGAACTTCAGGGGATGTTCCAGCTTCTGAAGTATCTTCAGATTCTGGAATCTGATCAGCTTCTGAGTTGTCATCAGAATCTTGAGATTCTACACAACTTTCATCTTGCACTGGAGTTTCACTTCCAGGCACTTTGTCATCGAATCTGACATGCATAGATTCTTCAACACATTGTGTTTCTGAATTATACAGCCTGTATGCCTTAGAGCGTTCAGAGTAACCTAAAAAGATTCCCTTTTGAGCTTTGGCATCAAATTTCTTTAGGTAGACTTTGTTGTTCAGGACATAACACGTACATCCGAACTGATGAAAATAAGATATGTTGGGTTTCCTTCCTTTAAAGAGTTCATAAGCTGTTTTGTTCAACAGAGGTCTAATATAGATTATGTTCTGAACATAACACACTGTGTTTACTGCTTCTGCCCAAAAATGCTTAGCCAGATTGTTCTCATGGATCATGGTTCTAGCCATCTCTTGTAAGGTTTTGTTCTTTCTCTCTACAACTCCATTTTGTTGTGGAGTTCTAGGTGCAGAGAATTCATGAATAATTCCATGTTTTTCACAGAAAACCTCAAACGATTCATTTTCAAATTCTCCTCCATGATCACTTCTGACTTTCAGGATTTTCAATTCCTTCTCTGATTGAACTTGGATGCAGAATTTACTAAACACAGAGTATGAATCATCTTTAGTTTTCAAAAACTTAACCCAACACCATCTGCTGTAGTCATCAACAATGACTAGTTCATATTTACTTCCATATAAGGATGCAGTGCTAATTGGTCCAAATAAGTCAATATGAAGTAACTCCAAGGGTCTGGAAGTAGAAACAATTTCTTTAGGCTTGAAGGGACTCTTGACAATTTTCCCTTTCTGACATGCTCCGCAAAGAGCATCTGAGTGATAGTCAATGTCTGGTAGGCCTTTGACAAGTTGCAACTTGCTAAGCTTAGAGATTAATCTCCAGTTAGCATGTCCCAAACGTCTATGCCACAGCCACTTCTTATCACCCATTGACAAAAGGCACACTACCTTCTGATCAGTCAGTTCAGAGAATTTTATCTTGTAGACATTGTTTCTTTGTTTTCCCTTGAAGACTATGGACTGATCATCCTTGTTAACCACTGTGCAGTTGTTCTTATTAAACAATACATCATAACCGCTGTCACATAATTGACTTATGCTTAGTAAGTTATGTCTAAGTCCATCAACGAACCACACATTACTGATTGAGATCAGAGAGTTACCAATGATTCCAGTACCAATGATTTTGCCAGTCTGGTTTCCTCCAAATCCCACAATTCCTCCCTCTTTCATGGTTAGGGTTAGGAACATAGACCTTTCTCCTGTCATGTGACGCGAGCAACCACTGTCCAGGTACCAAGCCTTCTGCTTTTCTAGTCCTTTTAGACATACCTGCAGCATCAATAATTTCAGACTTAGGTACCCATATTCTCATGGGTCCTTCTTGGTTAGTCTTAGAACCATTGAACTCCTTTCGTAAGTTATGTCTTGAAGTCATTGGCAATGTTTTCTCCCATACCTTGGGTTTGGAACCGTTTGGTTTAGGTTTCAACTTGCCTTTCACAGTTTCTCTTCTTTCAAACTTAGGCTTTAGTTTTTCAGACTCTGGCTTTTTCAGAGTCTGTTTATCAGACTTTGAATGTTTCAGAGTCTGAGTCTTTAAAGCTTTGGGTTCAAAGTTTTTCAGACCCTTTAACTTAACATTCTGAGATTTTGACTTAGTCAGAACCTTAGAAGTAGTTGTAGGTTCTGAATGAGTCACTGTGTTGACTTCATCAGACTCACTTACAAAGTGATTTTTCAACGCCTCTCTGGCTCCATCAGGACCAGGTTTCAGAGTCACTTCATTTGAGTTTCCTCCAATGAATCCAAAACCCTGTCCTCTGTTCTGATACGTGCTATAGATCATGGACGCAACCCTTGATCTGTCAATTCCAGTAGCAATAAATTCTTGCAGAGCAACATCTTGCTCACTTAAGTATTTACAACTAAACTTCTTGATCAATAAAGAGATATTTTCTTCTTTTAAATTTTCTAATTCCAACAGAGTTGAATTATGTCTTTTTGACAGCTTATCAAGCTGTTGTTTGACTTTCTTCAACTCAGTGGTTTTAGCTTTAAAATGACCAAGAAGTTCTTTGACAGATTCTACAAGTTCAGATCTTGTGAGTTCAGAATATACCTCTGTTTCACTTTCAGAGTCTGCATCTGATTCTGCCTCAGGTGTTTCTTTAACAGATTCGGTTGTAGCCATTAGTCCAACAGCTACATTGGCTTCACCATCAGCATCATCATCCTCAGACTCTGACTCATTATCCAGATCTTCCCAGGTGGCCATCAGACTTTTCTTGATCTGCTTCTTAAACTTGCTTAACTTGAAGGTTGGCCTCTTTGACTTGGATTTTTCTCTTCTTGCAGTTGAAGCAACCTTTCTGTTCCTCCTTTTTGAACCCCTTCCCACTACTATTGCTCAGAAATCTCTTGTTCTTCTTAGCAAGGTACTGCATTCTGCTTGAAAGGATAGCCATTTCCTTTGCAATATCAGGATCCTCCTCTGAGCTTTCAGAAGCTGAAGATTCATTTTCAGACTCTTCAACCTTGAGAGCCTTTGAAGATCTTCCTTTTGATTTCAAAGCAATGGTTTTGGACTTTCTTGCAGAATCATGTTCATTGAGACTTAACTCATGAATCTTGAGTGAGCTTACAAGATCTTCAACACTTAAAGTGTTTAAATCTTTAGCCTCCTCAATTGAAGTGACCTTTGGTCTCCATCTAGAGGGTAAGCTCCTTAAAATCTTGCTGACATGATCAGAAGCTATATAACTCTTCTTCAGTATCTGAAGACCAGATACTAGAGTTTGAAATCTTGAGTACATCTGCTCAATACTTTTATCCTCTTTCATCTTGAATAGTTCATACTGATGAACTAACAGAAGAGCTTTAGCTTCCCTGACCTTTTTGTTTCCTTCATAGTTAGCACAGAGAGAAGCAAACATGGCTCTAGCAGTAGATTTGTCACTCATCTTCATGTATTTCGTTTTAGGAATAGCAGTGACAAGAGCCCCTCTGATGATATGATGTTTCTTGTAGATTTTTTTTTGAGCAGCAGTGTGAAGTTTGCGGTCAATGGCAGCACCTTCGTCATCAAGTTGTAAGTCACCAACACCATCTTCAAGTATGTCCCAGAGTTCTTCATCAAGACCCATGACATAACTATAGAAGTTGGTTTTCCACCAAGAAAATTCTTCAAGATCACCATTGAACTTAGGAATTTTTCCATAATCAGCCTTTTTACTGCTATTATTGGATCCATAGTCATATGGTATAGCATCACCAGAAGTAGCACCAGAAGAAGACGGTTCACTGGAAGACATGTTTTTCTCTGGATCTTTTCTGTTACACGGTTAAGTGCTATGACAACAGAGCCGGAGCTCTGATACCAACTGAAGGTGAGAAAAACACAAGAAGGGGGGGTTGAATTGTGTTAGCTTTTGCATCTCTTGAAGAGTGAGAATCTAATTCCTTTAAACTCAGAGTCTGAATGGGATCAGAGTCTGATGGGAGATTAGGTTTTGATGCAGCGGAATAATCACGAGATAGAGAGAAGAGATAACACAAGCAATTATACAGGTTCCTTCCACAAACCGGAAGTAGTCCTGTCCCCCTTGTACTTCCAAGGAGAGTTCACTAAAATGTAATATCAATTACAAGTTGCTCAAACACACAGTAAGAGACTTTCAATGCTCAAGAATGCAGGCAAGAGACTTCCTTGCTCAAAGCACAACTAAGAGACTTCCTTGCTCAAGGACGCAGCCAAGAGACTTCTTTGCTCAAGCACACAAGCAAGAGACTTCTTACACAATTATAGAAAATTGAATAGAGTTGAAACACTTGACAACAATCAAATGTGTTTCAATTACAACAAAGACAGACTCTGTTTCAAACAAAAGACAGACTCTGTTTTTCTGTGGAACTTAGAAATTCTAGAATACTCTGTTTGTAAGAATCTAAGTTGTTGATGTGTTTTTGTTAAGACTCAATTGAATACGAAAGCAACGCAGTGTAATTTTTCTAGTTGTAGAGTCCAACAATTCTTCAAGTCTTCTATCCTTTATATAGGCGTAGGAAAGAGAAGTTGAGTCATCCAACACATCAGGATGATTTCTGAAGCTTGATCAATGGCTGTTGATCTGTTGCTTGATTTGGTAATAGTCCTTCAATTGCATAATTTGAATTCCATTCCCTTTGAAGATTAATACCGGTAGACACAGTTGCCAAACTGTACGAGGTAGTGGAGTAGTGGAAACAGAGTTCGTACAACGTACTCTGTACTGGCCTGCATTCTTGTCTTTGTGCTTCCCACGCTCAAGTTGACTTTGAAGCTAGCCGTTACTCCATTTGAGAGTTTCTTTTGCATCGCAATGCTGTAGAAATCCTTGTTAGCAGATTTTCAGATTTTGGGCTTCGGATTCACTGTAGCACTAAGCTTCCGATAATCTTCAGACTCTCTTGTTTTTCAGATTCTGATGGTCTTCAGATTCTGATAGTCTTCAGACTCTGATACAGTCTTTCAGACTCTCTTCGGTACATACTTCAGACTCTCTTCGATACAGTCTTCAGACTCTCTTCGATACAGAATCACAATCAACAAGCTTCTCTGGATTTTTGCTCTTTAACATTGTTCATATAGAATACTTTCTAAGATATAAATCTTGATTGATATCCTGCATACTTAAACAAATATTAGCAATATCCAATTGACAACTTTTTAATACCTTGTTATCATCAAAACTCAAAACGTGGTATTGTTGAACACCTTTGTTCCAACAGCACGAATTTCCACACAAACACATTTCCAATTCGGCTACACCCAAAAACAAATCAAAAAACCCTTTTCCTAACAATCCTCAGGAACATTCAAACAAATTTCAAGAACACCAACAATGTTCATCCATTCAAAACAGCCACAAACACATTTCTATTTTCTCTTTCCAACATTTTGAATCAGAATACCAAAAAATCAACAAAAAAAATATGAACACTCATGAATGTTCATCATGAGTTTCATCCAATAATTTTCCAGAAAAATAAAATTAACACAGTACATAAACCATTCCAGTCACCATTTTCGAATTCCATCCTTATCTAACCAACACAAGGCCGAGCTGAAATCCAAACGACAAAAACAACTTAACAGTAGCCTATTCAAAAGAAGAGAAAAGAAGTAGAAGGAAAAGAAAAGAAAAGAAGGAAGAACGAAACCGAAATCAAAGGTAAAGAGGTTAAGTTTTTTTTTCGATTTTGTTCTTCAGATCTAGTAGTTTGTGTTGATTTTCTGAAAATTTTAAGTTTAGATTTGTGTTTAGAAGGGAAATAGCTACCTAAAAGTGTAAAAAAAAATTTGAAAAGTAAAAAAATAGATTTTCCGGCGGCGGCGCAACCACCCTAGGGTGGCCGGCCACCGCGTCGGAGCGGGGAAGCCCGCCGAAGAAGATGATCTTCATCTTCTTTCTTTTTTCAGATTTCTAGAGAGAGGGGAGAGGGTTTGAGTGTAGAGAGAGAAGTGGATAGAAGAAATGAAAGAAAAAGCCACAAAATTGCTTTTATATCCCCTTTACCGGTTCGGTTCGTCTGAACCGATCCAGGCTGAACCGAACCGGTTCTCTCCTCTCCAGCCCATTGCCTTCTTCCTTTGGCCCATTTTCTGGTTTTGTTTTGCTATTCACACCCCCCAGTTTTGCTGCCTGCACCCCCTCCCTGTACATTTTTTTTTGTAGTAACTTTTTTTTAAATTCATGCATTTTATTTTTTAATTCATATAATGTTTGAGCTATGTTTCATGCATTTTTTAATTAGTTTTTTAATTTTCATGTCATGCATTTTTAGTACACTTAGTAGCCAAGTTTCTATCTCATGTAGTTTTAGTTTATTTAGGCTTTTAAGAAAAAAATCTTTACATGCATATTTGTTTCTTTTAATCTTGCTTATCTAGCATTTATGTTTATTTCATGTGTTTGCATTTTATAGCTTTGTTATTTTAACTTGTTTAAATTGCATTTTTAGTGTGTATAATAGGTTTTGTTTAAATATTGCATGCATATTTAATTTTCGTCATTCATTTTATTATTGCCATTGGTTTAGTGTGTATAATTAGGGAAATGATGTAATTTATTTTTGCGCATTTTATTTCTCGCCATCATATTTCTGTTTAGACCATAGAATGTATTTAGGGTATGTAATATGTAACCGACACACGCACTGACACACGCACCGACACCTCACCACTTTATTTACCGCTTTACGTTCATTTATTTTTTCGCCATTACGCTAGTTCACCGTTAGTTTAGAAAAATATTTTTATATCAAAAAAATCAAAAAGGTCAAAATTCAAATTTTCTTTAAAGTAAACCTTGGCTTGTAACCCAAGTGTTCTTCCTTTTTTTTTCCTTAATCAAATGTTTAATCAATTTATTATCCACATTAGACATGGATTTTTTTTGCAATTAAAATTAACCAACTTCATCATATTTTTTCTCATGCCTTGAGGCCTCTTATCTCTTCTTAAAATCATTTTTTTCAAAAATGTTAAAATCAATTCAACCCATCAAAGAAGTTCTTTAGCCGAACTACTTGATTTTGATCCCGATTTATTTGGGTAAGTAGGCAAAGGGTTTTGGCCCTTCCAAATCAAATAAAAATAACCAAAAACATGCTTCATCTTCCTCCTTTCTTTCACTTAAACTCTTAAACTATAATTTTCAAATAAGTAAAATAATTTAGCGCAAGATTAAGAATAGGTAAAAGGTTCCTATGGGATACCATAGTCGGTTCGGGTGCTTAACACCTTCCCCAATCGAAACCAACCCCCGGATCCAGGTCTTATAAGGGTTTTTACTCACTTTTTCCCTTCCCGCGAATAAAAGTTGAGAGTTCAAAGATTAAAGGTTCAAATTCAATTAATGATTTTGATACCCGAAAATCGAGAGCACAGTTTCAATTTAGGCATACATAGACCTAATTTTGTGTCACCATTGTCTGAATATGCTACAATGGAGGAATTACCTAGGGGATGGAAAATCCCCAAATTCACCAAATTTAGTGGTGAAACTAATGAATCCATTGTCGAACATATTTCTCGTTACTTGACAGAGGCAGGTGACGTAGCAAATAATGAGAACTTGAGAATGAAATATTTCCCAAGTTCATTGACAAAGAATGCCTTTACTTGGTATACAACTTTGCCTCCAGGGTCTATTTTCACTTGGAGTCAATTAGAAAAGGCTTTCCTTGAACAATTCTACATGCGACAATTGGCAGATAGAGTCCAGCAAGACGAAAGACTTAAAGCTGAAAAAGAAAGGGCTAGCAAATTTGGTAAAAAAGTGAAGGTTGCTTACATTGATATCAATGACAACAACCAAGATTTCGACATTGGTTGGTGTCCTAGCGAAGAAAGCGAAGTCAATATCGCTGAACTGCAACCAGGACCTCCATTTGTGTGTAAATTGCTGAAACCGTCAAATGGATAAAATCCTGAAGAACCTAAAAATGACAGATTTATGTCTAAAACCTACACATTTGAAGTTACCAAATGTGATGAAATCTTTGATCTTTTGGTTAATGAAGACATAATGATAGTGCCGAAAGGTTTAAAATTACCTCCTCTTGAGCCGAGGCAAAAAAAAGGGTATTGTAAATTCCACGGTAATTTTGGCCATAACACATCTCGTTGTGTGGTTTTCAAGGATTCAGTGCAAAAAGCACCAGATGAAGGCAGGCTGAAGTTTGCAGACAAACCAAAGTAGCCAATGCAAGTTGATGAGGATCCTTTGAAGAAAGCAGATTCCATGTACCTGGACATAGCAGACATGAATATGGTGGAAATATCTGAGATCAATCCTATAGTGGCTACTGATGGCCCAAAGGTTGATGTCGAAATGGTTACTGAAGGCCATAAATGTGCTGATACAGTGATTACTAAAGATCAGTATCAAGAAAGGATACAAGTGGTATTCCCCAAGGCTGAAGAAGATCATATTAATTTTCTTAATCAGTTGAATGATCTAAAATTTTTTTGAAGTCCAGCAAGGTTAACAAGCCCATATATAAGGAAGACTTCAAGGCCTAATTAGGTATTCAAGCCGTCATTCTAAAAAGTTTAGTTTTTAGGGTTTTAAGTCATTTTCTTTGTGTGTCTACTCTTGTATCGTGTTGATGCAAGTTTAGTATTGTTTGTTTATTGTTAGCCTTTCTTGTATCACCTTGATACATGTTAAGGACTGTTTATTGAGTAGTAAACTCGTTGTGCTACACCAAAGCTTTGAAGTAAGGTTGTAGTTTGTGTTTGAAGGTAACTTCACCATTTGTGTTTAAATCTGATAATCACAGGGGATGTGATTGATTGTAGGATAGTGAGATGGGATCTCAAATGTAGGAGTTCCTAGGTTGAAGTCTAGACGGGTAGGTCCTAGGTCATAAGTGTCAACAAGGAGTTTGCTGAGAGCTTTTGAGTAAGCACTACACTAGTGGATTTCCTTTTTGGCTTGGTAGCCCCTATAGTAGGTGTGTTTGTCACCGAACTGGGTCAACAAACTCACTGTGCCATTTACTTTCTTGTCATTTATTTTCTTGCTTTTATTTGTTTATTCGTATGATGTTGAAACATTAAACGGGACATCTGCGTGCTATATACCTGACATTGAAATATTGCATAAAACATCTTAAAACAAGTACGCTTGAATTCCAATTGGCATCAGAGCAGACACCCTGTCTGTTTTAGGGTAAGCTCTAAGGAAGTTTATTTCTAGCTTAATGGACAAGGAAGAAGGATTTGTGAACAGACCACCTCTATTGGATGGGTCAAACTATGACTATTGAAAATCACGTATGAGTGCTTTCCTCAAGTCTATTAACAGCAGAACTTGGAAAGTTGTCCTGAAAGGTTGGGAACATCTTGTGGTGCTTGACAATGATGGGAACAAGACTGTTGTCTTAAACCAGAAGAAGAATGGACCACTGCTGAAGATGAATTGGCTCTTGGAAATTGCAAAGCATTGAATGCACTATTTAATGGAGTAGACAAGAATGTGTTCAGATTGATTAAGCAATGTACTGTGGCAAAGGATGCTTGGGAGATTCTCAAAACTGCTCATGAAGGTACTACTAAGGTAAAAAGTGCAAGACTTCAACTTCTGACTACTAAATTTGAGAATCTGAAAATGATGGAAGATGAAAACATTCAGGATTACCACTTAAATATTCTTGACATTGCAAATGCTTTTGACTCTCTTGGAGAGAAAATGTCCGATGAGAAACTTGTTAGAAAAATACTCAGATCACTACCTAAGAGATTTGATATGAAGGTAACTGCTATAGAAAAAGCTCAGGACATTTCAAGTTTTAAGGTTGACAAGTTGATAGGATCTCTTCAAAATTTTGAAATCAATATCAACAGCAAAATTGGTGAGAAAAGAAAAGGCATTGCTTTTATTTCAGATATTGTTGAGGATGAAACACAAGGTTACTTTAAAGACAATGAAAATCTATCAAAAGCCATTGCACTATTTGCAAGGCAGTTCAACAATGTTCTTAAACTAGCTTCCTGGAAGGTAAGTCAAATGATCAGAACATCAGATCCAGCATTGATAACCTACAGGATAAAATGAGAAAAGTAAAAACAGATGAAAATAACAATCAATTCAAGGGTGTTCAATGTCATGAATGTGAGGGATATGGGCACATCAGAACTGAGTGTGTCACCTATCTCAGGAAACAAAAGAAAAGTTTGGTTGTCTCCTGGTCTGATGAAGACAACTTAGAAGGAGAGGTTGAAAATGAACATACTAAGAATGTCATTGCTTTAACCGGTGTATACATCTCTGAAGCTGAGTAAGGTGATGAAGAATTAACTTATGAAGATCTTGTCATCTCCTACAAAAAGTTGTATACCAAAAGTGAAGATATTTGCAAGCTGGTTGAAAAACAAAAGAAGACCATCAATCAACTGCACACTGAAAAGAACAGTCATATGATAGAATTATCTGAGCTAAATAATGAGGTAACTCAGCTTAACACACAACTTGAGCATTTAAAGAAGCAGGTAAAAATGATGACCACATGAACTGATGTTCTGGAACAAATTTTAGAGGGTCAAGTCAAAGGAAAACCAAGTGGTATAGGGTTTGATCATAAAGCTCAAAACGAGAAACAAAATTACACGAATTTTGCTAGTGCCTTGGAGGGTTATTGGAATGTAAAGAAGAAAAAGAAGCCTCAAAATATAAAATTTGTTGTTGCTGCAGGAATATATGATCCCACCATGAGTAAGACAATGTTGCAACATCCAGAGGAACATCAGATTTCCAAAAGAAAGAAGAAATCTCACCCATGGGTGTGTCACTATTGTAGGAGAAAGGGTCATATAAGACCGTTTTGTTTTAAATTGTATGGTTATCCAAATCAAGTTGATCACAAATCTCCCAAACCAGTTGTCAGAAATGTAAAGAAAGTATGGAAACCAAAGTCTGACAATGTAGGATTAATGGCTCACATCTCTCTAAGAACATCTTATAGGGAAGACTGGTATTTTGACAGTGGATGCTATAGACATATGACCGGGATTAAAAAAAATCTCAATACTGAGAAGAATTACACCAGCAACCATGTAACATTTGGTAATGGAGAGAAAGGAAGGATCCTATGCATTGGAAACCTAATTAAAAGGGGGTTACCAAATCTGAACAATGTCCTATTGGTTAAAGGGTTAACCTCTAACTTTATCAGAAGTAAGTCAACTGTGTGATCAAGAGATGAATGTGAATTTCAACAAATCTGAATGCCTAGTGACTAATGAGGAAGGGGAAGCGCTGATGAGAGGTATCAAATCAGAAGAAAATTGTTACTTATGGATTCCTTTTAATAAAGAACTGACAGGGAAACCAACTGGAATATTGAGAAAAAGCGTATCCCAATTTACTACTGAGAATAAGAATACAACAGTTGATAACAGATCCTCAGAACAAGTGTGGATGAAGGAGATGATAATGAAATATAATGTTGAATGGAATGTCCCAAAGATTACTATCCAGTATAGTTAGATAAACCAATTTATTATCAAATTTTACTGTTTTAAGGAAAACATAACTACCTGTGAAAATTTTGACACCAGGGAAAAATCAGCCAGTCTACACTTAAGAATCTTGAATGACAAGCTCCTTAAAAACTTGAAGGGCAAATTGGAGATTGTACTGCAAAAGAAAATATGGCAGTTAAGTGATTTCAAATATTCCTTTTCATTGCACACAAATTTAGGGCTAGTTTCTCTAACCTCCCTAAAACCTCCAACCACACGCAATAAATTCTCCCTATCATTTCCTTGCCTTTCTCTTCACCCAAGTTCAGAAATATCATTTGCATTCTCTCTCTATCTTTGCAATTCTCTCACTCACTATTTCATTAACCTTCACCAAAACAATCAAACCACGATGATCTTCAAGAACAATCATCAAGTCACTAAAGAAGGCTCTGTCGCTAAACCTCTTGAAACAAGTTCTTCCACTCCTAAAATAGTTGAACCCATCACAACGGTTTCCTCCTTAAAATCCAAGAAGAAAAATGCTCCAAAGTTTGTTTCAATGAAGAAAAAGTCACAAAAATCAAAAAGAGGTGAATCAAAGACTGCTCTGAGTATGGTTGATTTATACGAAAAGGAAAATCCTTTCATATCTATAGTGGTCGAACTAAGAATTAACGCTTCTGAAAAGGAACCCAAGGCTGCTGATGTTGAAGCAACTCATATGACAACTGCTGATGTTGCCACCTCTGAGGCTGAAAAAGGTAACCCAAATGAAACCCTTAATCTTGATGTTTCAAAATCTTGTAAAAAACTTGGGTTAGAAGATCTGAATGCAGTAATTGATAGCACTGAAAACATGATTATGGATAACCTAGCCATGATAAAGAAATTGTGGTTGAGGACTCCCTTCAACCTTCTCCCAAGAAGAGTGATGATCAAAAGAATGTTGGGTCGGATGTTGGAACATCCTTGGGCCAACAGGACAAACAGGATGATGTTGTTGAAACTCTTGATGAAGATGAATCGGATAATAAGAGTGTCTCTGAAAAGGATATGATGTACGAATGTACTGATGGGAACTTGTTGGAACAAGGGTGTTCAACAATACCACTTTTGAGTTTTGATGATAACAAGGTATTAAAAGTTGTCAATTGGATATGCTAATATTTGTTTAAGTGTGCAGGATCTTAATCAAGATTTCAATCTTAGAAAGTTTTATGTTAGAACAAATTAAGAGCAAGATTCCAGAGAAGCTTGTTGCTTGTGATTCTGAAGTACTAGAGAGTCTGAAGAATCATCAGAAGCTGTTTCCAAAGGTCCTGAAGACTCAGAGAATCTGAAGTACGTCAGAGTCTGAAGTTCTGAAGAGAGTCTGAAGATCATCAGAATCTGGAAGTGCTACAGAGAGTCTAAAGACTGCAAATTGAAGATTTGCTTAGAAGGATTTCTGAAGGCATTTTGATGCATAAGAAACGTTCGTTTGGAGTAACGGCTAGCTTCAAAGTCAACTTGAGCATGGGATGCTCAACGGCAAAGAATGCAGAATAGGACGAAGTACTTTTGTACGAACTCTGTTTCCACTACTCCACTACCTCGTACATTTTGGCAGCTGTGTCTACCGGTATTTCGCTTCAAAAGGAATGGGATTTAAAATATGCATTTGAAGGACTATTATCATATCAAGCAATAGATCAACAACTATTGATCAAGCTTCCAGAAAACTCTGTGATGTGCTGGATTGTCTCAACGTCTCTTTCCAACGCCTATATAAAGGATTGAAGACTTGAAGAATATGTTGGACTCTACAACTGAAAAACTACGCTATCAAAGCTATTGTATTCTCTCTGAGTCAAGCCAAAAACACATCAACAACTTAGCAAATTCTTACAAACTGTGTATCCTAGAATTTCTAAGTTAATCAGAAAAACAGAGTCTCTTTGTTTTGTATTTGGAACATATTTTATTGTTTATCAAAATGTTCTAACTTTATTCATATTTCTGTAAATTGTGTCAGAAGTCTCTTGGATGTGTCCTTGAGCAAAGAAGTCTCTTAGTTGTTTCTTTAAGCATTGGAAGTCTCTTGCCTGCGTGCTTGAGGATTAGAAGTCTCTTACTGTGTGTTTGAGAAACTTGTAATTGTTAATTACATTTTAGTGGAACTCTCCTTGGAAGTGCAAGGGGGACATGACTACTTCCGGTTTTTGAAAGGAACCTGTATAATTGCTTGTGTTCTCTCTTTCCTTTTATCTCTTGTTTATTTCCGCTGCAACAGACTCTGGTCTTCCATCAGGCTCTGAATCCATTCAGACTTTGATCCTGGAAAACAGATTCTCACTCTTCAAGAGTTGCGAAAAGGTTAACACAATTCAACCCCCCCCCCCCCTTCTTGTGTTTTTCTCACCTTCAGAACTCTTCCTCTGAAGAAGAGAAACATACTAAAGAGAAACAAAATGAAGAAGAACAAACTGAAGTGGAGTCTGATCCTAAGGCAGATGCATCAAATGACAAAGATGTAGTAAATATTGATGATGTTGATTTAGATGATATTCCAATAGGCAAGATACTTAGTGAAAGTGTTGTCAGGAGGCTGAGAAGCAACAAAGGGATGGTTGTTCCCTCTGAAACCAGAACTCCCAAGAAATCTGTGACTAATGTGTCTAAAGGTCCATCTGAGATAAAGGCCCTCAAAACAAGGCCCAGGAGTGTGGGAGCAGGACCAAAGAATGGCTGGAGTAAAGTGAAAGTGAAGACTACTGCTGGAAGATATAGGAAGAGGAAAAATGTCTCCTCAAGTGAGTCGGAATATGATGTTGAGAAGGATGTTCAAAACATCATCCCCTCTACATCAAATAAGTCTGTTGGAAAGAAAGTTAAGCAGACCATTGAAAATGTGTCTATTGACAAAGTGTCATTTCATTTACCCGGAAATGCACATAGGTGGAAATTTATTTATCATAGGAAGTTGGCACTTGAAAGAGAACTGGGAAAGGAGGCTTTGGAAATTGATATTGTTATGGAGTTGATCAAGGAAACAAGACTGATAAAGACAATTCAAAACTGGGTGACTGCTATGAACAACTTGTGAAGGAATTTCAGGTGAATATTCCATTTGATTGTGACAATCCCCTTAGCAAGGTGTACCAAATGGTATATGTTAGAGGAGAATGCGTCAAATTTTCTTCCAACATCATCAACAAGTTTCTGGGAGTTGAAGATATGAACATTCCTGAGCTAGAGGTGACTGATAATCAAGTATGCAAGGAGATCACAACCAATCAGGTTAAAGTTTGGCCTAATAATATCAAGATTTCCTCTGGGAAACTATCTGTTAATATGCCTTTCTCAACATGATTGCTGCAGCAAACTGGGTCCCTACTACACATTCCTCCGATATTGCCACAATGCTAGATAAGTTTATTTATGTTGTAGGATATAAGGCCAAAATGAATTTTGGTACTTATATCTTTGAACAAACACTTAAGCATGCAAAAACAGATGCTACAAAGTTTCCCATAGCTTTTCCTACTCTTTTGTAACATCATACTGGACCAGCACCCCAACATTAAAACTGCAAGTGATGTCCCTAGAAAGAGGGAGTCTCCTCTTACCTTTCACCATAAACTGTTTGGTGCTGATCATATTTCAGATCTTGTTGGAACATCTAAAGATATACCTGTTGAAAGAATAATGACAAAACAAAAGATTATAGCTGCTCTCAAGGACACTTGTGTCCTGCTGGATGAAAGAAAAGCTCAGTATGAGCTAATGATCCATTCCTTAGAGAGAAAGGATGATGCAGCAGAGGATGAATTGGAAGACAATGAGGATGGCAATGTAGAAGGGGCTAGAAATGAGAATGAAGAAAGTGAGAAAGGCTATGGCAGCAACTCAGAAGCTGAATGATACTATGGTATTTTTTAATTTTTTTCCTCTAAATGCATGAATTTGTTGGCATATTTTCTGGCTAAAAAGGGGAAGTAATGGTATGTTTATATGCATGTATGCCTATTTTATCATGCCTATTTCTTTCTGTTATTGCATTTATTTTGAAATTATTCTGGCATGTTGTTGTTGATGTTGTCACTGATGTTGCAACATCTTGATTGTTCTTAGGGTTTTCAAAATTTCAATATTTTTATCTCTGTGTGCATGTTCCCTGCTAATGTTCTGTAGAATGTTGGAACATGTATGTGTGACTATATAATATGTTTGTTGGATATTTCCTGAAGAATTAGCTGGTCTGTCTGACCTGAAGTTTTTAATATGCATGTATTCAGGGGGAGTAGTGAAATATCTCTGTAAGTAGTCACTCATAGGGTGTTATTTTGAGGGGGAGTGATACTTTGTTTTGTGTGCTTGAAAAATGTTCAAGATGTTCGACATGATGTTGGGTAGAATGTTTAAACATCTATATGGTAGTACTCTGTAGGTATGGGAAATTTATCTTTTCTCTTGCTGATATAGGTCTTCTTATCTGATGTGGTGAAGGATGTTGTAACATCCAAACCTGTGTGAGATTTTATTTATCCCTGATCTGATGACTGTTGCATAGGAATTTATTTTTCCTTTGCTTGTTTTGTTGTTGTGAGACATTACTATTTTCTAATCCGCTGCTGCATGTCTCTGATGAAAGAAATAGTTTTTCCTCTCTTAACTACTATGATGAAGACTCGGTTAAGAGTATACTTTATTTAGAAAAATAAAATTATAAAAAAACAAACATAATAATGAAATCTAATAAAAGTACGCAATATATTTATCATTAAATACATTTTTTGAACAACTTAACAATTTACTTATAATAGTAATGATTTAGTCAATAATATATATATATATATATATATATATATAATGTTCTCATAAAGAATGATTAACCTTGAACTTTGAATAAACCACATTTTAAATACATTTTTTGAAAAATTTAATAATTTATTTATATTGGTCATGATTTAGTCAAAAAAAATAAATGATGAATATATAGTAATAATGTTCACATAAAGAATGATTAACCTTGAACTTTGAACAAACCACATTTTAAATACATTTTTTTGAAAAATTTAACAATTTACTTATATTAATCATGATTTAGTCTAAAAAATATATATAGTAATAATGTTCTCATAAAGAAAGATAAACTTTGAACTTTAAACAAACCACATTACATATTTGTTTACTATTATTATTTTTTTGTTCCAAATATTATTTCAACTTTCTTTTAAACAACTAAAATGTTATTAAAAACTAGACTGGGCCACAGGCTCTAACACGGAGGACACAAATGATACAATGAATAAAAAACAGACAAGTAGAACACCAAAACCAAGGGAACCACACTAGTAGCAAAAGTTTAGGGGCAAACAAAAACATAAATATTTGTCAACCATATTATCAACCTCATATTTTTATTCAACCTAATATTTTAAGGGTTAAATATGTTTTTAGTCTCTATAAATAAAAAATCTTTTCATTTTAGTCCCTCTAAAATTTTCCTTCAAATAGACAAACATATTTAACCCATATTTTAAATAGACAAACTATTTTTAAACCATATTATAAAAAAAAATATATTGTTGGTCAACATCTTTTTCATTTACTCCTTCAAAAAAAAACATCTTTTTCATTTACAATAAATGTTCACGTTTTACACGTGAAAACATTGGTTAAATCGAAGTTGTTTTGCCTAAAAAACCCTTCAAAAAAATCCTATAAAATGTCATAAGGTGTTATACTTCATCACTCATCTCACTTTTCTCGGTTTTTTGTCACATCCTTCAAATTAGTGATGTTTTGTATTTTTAGGTGTTACTATTAATTGTAAAGTAGGGGATTTTGATTGTGTAACTTCTTAAGTTGCAAAACATGGAAAACTCACAGAAGCATATTAAGTGTTTTGGAGCAAACCAAACAAGGAAGAACAAAAGAAAGATTTCTTTTCAACAAACAATTGAGGTTGGCAACAATATTATAACTAATGGTAGACATCTGCATCCTCATTCAGATTATTATGAACTTGGCGAAGATGCATTCAAGAGTTTTATTCAGCACAAAACGGGAAATAAATCAAATGTATTAAGGTCATCAATTCCGGTTCAGGTTTCGGCTCCAAGACCTCCTTCACAAGTGTTGTACAATGCACTTCTAGCACATCTTGTTGAGTTTCCAATATCTTCTTCGATGAGAAACTCTCAAGACATACTGCCAGTAAACATTGGTAATTTAGGAGGTAATCAGTTTCAACCTTACCCTCATCAATCACAAGTCTTCAACAACATAAATGTTCAATATCATCCAATAATTAAATCTCAAGAACATTATTATCCTATTAATGGTAGTAACCAAGTTGTGAATTGTTTCAATTCCTCACAAACAAATGCTAATATCCAACTTATGAATGGTTTTCCTTCAATACAAACAAATGTCGCTAATCCTTCAACGTCTCTTAATGGTACCAATCAAAATTTCAATGTTAACAACAATAACCAACTTGTGAATGGTTTCCCTTACACACCAAAATCTTTGGAAGAGGTTACAAGGTTGAAAAATATGCGGCCTCCACCATTGTCCATTGTAAGGCCACCAATTCCGGTCATGGTTTCAACACCAATACCTCCCTTACAAGCTTCATATAATACAATTCTAGGAAATCATATGCAATCTATTAATTGTCCTCCTATTGTAAACAATATACAAAACAATCTTGTTGAGTCTCCAATGTCTGATTTCTTGAGAAACTTTCAAGACCCAAAAACGAACTTTGATTATTCAAGAGGTAACCAATTTCAAGTTTGCCCTCCTCAACCACAAGTATTCAACAATATAAATGCGCAATATCAGCCAATAATCAAATCTCGGGAATATTATTATCCTTCGAATGGTAGTAACGAAGTTGTCAATGGTTTTCCTTCAACACAAACAAATGTGTCTAATTCTTCAGTGACTATGAATGCTACCAATCAAACTTTCCTTATGAAAGACATCAACCAACCTGTGATTGGTTTTTCTTACTCATAAACAAATGACCACCTATCACCAACTTGTGAAATTATGTTTCCTTCGCCGAAAAACAACATGAATGTCTTATCCCCTCATTGCCTGATTACCCTTTATTATCACATTTAGTTCCGGATCCCTCATCTCCACCTTCTTCAACCCTTTTTCATTATACTACAAGTCTTGAGAGGCTAGATTATCAATAGCTTGGTCATGCTTCATTAAGGATGCTCCATTCTATCCACATTTATCTTAATTCACAGTCTCATGAGAGGTTTTCTTTTTTATTTAAGGATACTCTTTTGTAATATAAATAAATATATACAAGGGGATTTCTTGTCATAATGTCTTCTTTTATTGTTATATTTCTTTAATGTGCATGAAATTAATTTTTAAATATTGATTTTATTTGGCAAGTTAATTTGCAATAAAAGATATTATGTATTTCTCCAACATTTATATTCCTATTTCTTCAACGGTTGTTTTAGATGATTTTTTTTGCTAACATGAATTGAGGAAAAGAATAAAAAAAAAAATTAACTTTTGTACCAAATTCAGTGCATTGACTAGCCTTCTTTTGGTTTATATATTTTAATAAATCGAATGAACATATTAAAAATTATTTATGTTTTCTTAATATAGTAGACAAAAAGTGTGTACGTATTAAAATACATTTTATGAAATCAGGAATATTACTATTTTTATAAGATTCCTTTATAAATATTGGGCACTCTTAGCATGTCTTAAATTAAATTGGAATAATTAGATATTTCTAATTGAATCTACCGACATATTTACAGATTTTCATAGTACATTGATTGTCATATCATTGGTTCAAAATTGAGATATCAATTAAATTTTCTTATTTTCTATTCTAGTATTACATTTCTGAGTTTAGTTTTAAGTTTGTGAAGTGTTTTTTTTTGGTTTGATTTCTATTCTTTGTTTGAAATTAGTAACTTAACTTGTGGTAATGTAATTATATGAGCTCCATGTTGGAACAAAATGTGTTTAACATTACCACCTTAAGTTTTGATGATAACAAGGTATTACAATGTCAATTGGAATTGCTTATATTTGTTCAAATGTGCATGACCATAGTCAAAAACTATAAGTCAAGTATTGGTTCTGAAAGAACAAAAGAGAGCAAAGGAATCTACAAAGGAAGCTTATGTTGCAAGACAAAGTCTGAAGACCAAGAGTGTATGAAGACCATAAGAAGATTATCATAAAAAGCTGACGTCATCAGAGAGTCTGAAGAGCCTCGGAAGTTGAATTTCATCTGAGTCTAAAGACTGAAATCTGGAGTTGGTTAAAAGTTGTTATTCTGAATACACATGATTGCAGAAGGAATAGAAGCTTGTAGCAACGGCTATTTCAGAGGTATTAGAAGGCATTGGATGCTTATCCACTGAAGAGCGCAGGAAAATGACGTAGTACAATTGTACAACCACTACTCTACTCCTCATGTCTACAACAGTACAAGAAAACAACTGTGTCTACGCTGGTTATTCTCTATTCAAGGAATGAATTTGAAATTGTTCCCTCATAGGAAAATAACCATATCAAGCAACAGATCATTGGTGATTATCAAGCTTCGCTTAGAATTTCTTAACAACTTTCATATCTAAGAAATTGTTTTCAAAACTCTGCTATCAAAACTCTCCTGAAATTGTTTTCACATCAAAGTTCACTTAGAATTTCTTAAAAACTTTCATATCTTAGGAATTCTAGAGTCTTAAGAGTCTGTATCTGATTTGTATTGTGAACACCGCTGATTGTATATCAAGTGTTCAACCTCAAACATTTTTCTGTGTAAATCTCTTTGTTTAGAAGTCTCTTGCTTTTGTGCTTAAGCATAGGAAATCTCTTACTTTTGTGCTTAAGTATTTGAAAGTCTCTTGCTTTTGTGCTTGGGAAGTTGTAATCAGATATTGATTTTAGTGAACTCTCCTTGGAAGTGCAAGGGAGACAAGACTACTTCCGGATTGTGGAAGGAACCTGTATAATTACTTTGTGTCTTTCTTTTCTCACTCTCTCTCTTTTAAATTAATTATTGCATTAGACTCTGAACTTTATCTCAGACTCTGAACATTGAACTTAGTTTAAAAAGAAGAAAAATATAACATAATTCGACCCCCTTCTTGTGTTTTTCTCACCTTCATCCTTTTGACTTTACACTTAGTAAAGTGTTGTTTTGCTTAAAAGATTCGATGATGTTGATGCGAAGTTCACCGATCTCTTTACTTAAACAATCCATATCCTCAAAGTCCCTATTACATCTACTCCTAATAACATCTATTAAATCCTCGATACTTTCATTGAGTGAAGCATATGCCATAGACACCGCTTTAGTCATTAAATTGTATCGGGCTTGTTCGTACTCCCATAAGTCAGAGTCAGGCATCTGGTACTTCTTGTGGTAGATTTCATTGTAATGACTGAACTAGTTTGAAAAATGATCCATTCTTTATTTCCTGAAACAATCATAAACAAAAATACCCAAGAAGCACTATTCTAGAAGTAATTGTAAATAATAATAATTGTAGTTTATAATTACTATGCTTACAGTACTTTTTTTATATGGCAAAAAAATAAAGATAGAAAAATAAGTAATTTAAATTGCTCAGTCGAAAATATCAACAATCCCCGACAACGGCGCCAAAAACTTGATGTGGCGAATTACTGTTCATTAGTTTGTTCTAACGGTTACAGCTATGGCAAGTGTACTAGTCGTTTTCATCAAGTAATAAAGTTAGTAAGTAGAGTATCGTATCGTATCCACATAGATTGTTTTTTCTTCCGAACAATTCTAGTTACTTATTTTTTTAAGTTTGAAGGTATAAAAGTGAGTTCCAATTTTAATCTTTTTGCAATAGAGAAAATTTTCCTGTTTTGGTTGCAAAAATGTAAGCAGCGGTTCGGATTCTTCGAATCTCCTCTGTCTATTTATTGTTGGATAATACATAATCTAAATGTCGCGTTTATTTATATCTTGGTGAGTGTAGAAGTGATAAGGACATTGAGAGTTTCCTAAATAGGTAGGGCACCACCTGACCCAATGGGTTTTAGCCACTGGGTACCTAATTAGGCTTGTCCCTCCGAAGGCTAACTGCATCTGCTGATCGCATGGTGATCCTTACATGCAGGTTCTTACTAATTCAAAAGGAATTGAAACATAAACTTAAATTGGCTTTCTAGTGTTTCCCAAGGAAATGAAGGCCAAGGTTCCCTTAGGTCTGCCCATCTATGAATCGTAGGACACTCATAACACACTCTCTAAGCTTACTTAGTAGTTCTACGAAAGAGCAGCCTTAATCTACGTCTACCTTACTAAGGGTTTCAAAAGAATGGTCTTACTAGGTTATAGTCTTAAGTTGGACAGTTAGGTGCTTGTTTCCCTAATTACTACCAAGTTAATTCCTAACTTCGGTAATGCACCACACGACCCAATGGGTTTTAGCCATTGTGTACCTACGTCTATGGTCAATAATTCTTATGACTTCTTTGGCTAATTATTAATCACTTACTTCCTAGATAGATTGTTATCAGTAAAAATATATAAATATCAAGATATAAGCATCCAGTTAGTGATAGCAATATTAGGTCCTGTTACAACCTAAGTACCTATTTCCTAATAAAACTCTATAGTGGACAAAAGCATGAATAAAATAAATAACGAAAAATTAAATTAAATTTAATAAATATCCAACACAATTTTATAGAGGTTCATCTTAGAACTCTAACCTAAAATGATTTAGTTACACATGGTAACTAAACACAGAATTCCTCGGTACTTTGGGAACTAAAATCAAATGATTTAGGCCTTCGTCTTCAAATAACTTATCTCGATTCTTTGGAAACAAAATTCCTCCCACTTGTAAGTCTTATGAGGCCTCTTGAATCTTTATTCTTTTCTCTTCAATCTTCACAATTCTTTCGTTGTTCTTTGTTTGCCGATTTGCATGATTTCTTCGTGAATTTCTTCAAAACCCCCCCTCAAATTGCTATGTTTCGGGAAAACTAGAATTATAGACTTAAATATAGAAAACATTACAAAAGTCCTGAAATTATAGGAAATCGTTCTAATACTCATCCTTTTTGCTTCTATTTCCTACAAAAATAAACTGAAAAAGTTGCAAAGAATAAACGTAAGATAACCTGTCATCAAGTATTTAGTAGTTAAAACCCATTGAGTCAGGTGGTGCCTTACCTAAGTAGGATCATCCCAACAGCCTCATCACTTGTATAGTCTACCTAATATAAATAAACACGACATATTTATGAAGTATTATCCAACAACATATATACATAGGGGATTCGAAGAATCCTAACCGCCGCTTACTTTTCTGCAACCAAAACTGGTAAACTTGCTCTGTTGCAAATAGATGAAAATTGCAAGTCTTTTAAACTCTTAACTTTTATACTGTCTACTTATAAAAATAAGTAACGCAAAATGTTTGGATGAAATAACAATCTCTATGGATACAATACTCTACTTATCATTTTATTACTTGGTAAACGATTTGGTACACTTGCCATTTACAAACGCATCAACCCTGCATCAGTGTGTCAGGATGTGGTTATAATGAATCAACATATCATCTTTATTTTCGGCTCTCTTTGGCAACATGTCAACGCTTGCATTGGTGTGCATTTAGTGGATCCCCAACATATTTTGGATCATTTTACTGAGTTGCTTATTTTTCAGGAGGCTTTAAACCCCGACATTCTTTTTTACAACTAATTTGGCTTTGTATTGTTTGGGTGTTATGGAATGAAAGGAATCACATGATTTTCTCTAATAAAGCTAAATCAATTATGCAACTTCAGGAAAAAGTAAAAATTTCTTCCTTAGGGTGGCTGAAAGTTAAAAATGTATGTTTTCCTTTTGGTTATCATATGTGGTGGCAGCAACCCCGTGTTTGTTTTAGTATTGGTTGACTGTCTTTTTCCTTTTTACTTTAGGATACTTTGTTGTAATTTTGTCTTGCTCTTCATTACACACCTTGTACTAAGGAGTAGATTTTTTCCATTGCGGTAATATATCTCATTTTTGCTTGTTAAAAAAATTACGAGAATAAGATTCCTGGAATAAAACGATTGAATGGCGATTAATTTATATATGGAAGAAAAAATTCATCCCCCCATAAATAATTCTCAATTGTTTCTATATTGTTATGAAACTCAGAGAATAATAACAAGAATAAAGAAAATGCGAAAAAGAGAGAAGGAGAGGAAGAGAGAATAGGCTATTCTCTTACTCTCATGTTATCTACAATTAGATTACGTATGAATTTATTTGCAGAGAAATACAATAATTTAGAAAAGAAGCACAATGATATGTATGAGCTAATAATATGACTCAATAACCCAATTACTAAATGGACATCCATTTATAATATTCATAACACATACATAATTGTCATGCGGCAAATAATACAACACAATCATTGTTGAAGTTCCTCAAATTCAATTGTACCTTTGTGGTGTTTTGTACCTAAAAATGTTTATATAAGGGTCAGTTCATGGCAAATTATACAAAATAAAGAGCACAGAAATTTATATAAATGAATAATTTTATTTATTCCCCAACACTTTCAAAATCAATATTTGTTTTGGTAAATATTCAAAATAAATATTTCATAACATGTTTATTTCCCAATTGTAGGCAAACAACATAATTAAAATAAGGTTTATTCAATCAGCCGGTCCCTTAACTTAATTGATTGTCTCAATTTGGTCCCCTAACTATAACTTGTACCAATTTGGTCTCATATGTTTTGCTGCTTTACTAATTTTAGTCCTTCCTGTTAGTTTCTCTTAAAAAAAAACGTTAACTTATGTACCAATTTGGTCCTCTATGTTTTGCTGTTACTAGTTTTAGTCCTTTCTGTTAACGTTTTTTGAGAGAAACTAATCGAAAGGACTAAAACTAGTAACATAACAAAACATAAGGTACCAAATTGGTACAAATTATAGTTAAGGGACCAAATTGAGACAATCAATTAAGTTAAGGGACCGGATGATTGAATAAGCCTTAAAATAAAAACTATAAAATGATAATTAAAATAAATACTTTCTTTATCACTTTCCCTAATTACCTAACAAACACCATAAATCAATTAACACTCGAATGACAAGTATCAATGTTGCAAAAGCCACAAATTTAGTTTTTTTTTCTTTTATAGGAAAAACCACAGAGTTAGTTTTTTTTTTTTTTGTCAAAACCACAAAGTTAGTTAGGAGGCATATATGCAAGATTACATCAAATGAAATGACATTGGTCTATATGGCATTTCATGTGATGCAATTTAAAACACATCATCAATGTTCACATTTCAATTACATGTCATGAAATATAAATCCCATCCACAATTAATATTCTGATAAAATATTCATTGTATAAATTATCAATATATTATATATTATTTAGACATAATTGAGCACCAACTTAAAAATAATTGATGCCCAAGATATTTGATGTCCAAATTAGTGATACTTGAGACCCAAGACAGCATCATTATATAAATACACATTACAGCATAATGAAATACTCACGAGAATGAATTCTATTATGATATCAGAAAGCTTTCGTATTGATCTCTAATTCTAGTGTTGGTCCCCCCTAATCCTAATTTCTCAATCGAAGCTCTTTTCTCTTAACCCTTTCTACTTCATTTTTTCTTTTTTTACAATTTGCGGTTTCAATTCTATTTCTTAACCTTGTGATTCCATCCTTGCCTTGTTACGTGGCAGACTTGCCTTGCTTTGTCCACTTGGGGCTTGTATTGAAACATCAATGTGTTTGTTCACCTGTCTAGTTAAATCACTCCTTTCTACCCTTCTTGTTTTGAAACATTATTCCCCTTATTATTTACTATATTATTCCCTTATTATTTCTCTCTCCAAACATTATTGAATCATCATATTTGAACCTAAAACCTCACCGTCTAAACAATCAGAGACTCCAACCGAAACCACCATCACCACCACCAATCGCCCCGTTCATCCTGCCCTAAATGTCAACAATATCACAAATTTCATCAAAATTACTCTAGATATTGAAAAGAGTCAATACGATACATGGTCTGAGTTATTTAAAATTCACGTTCAAGCTTATGAGGTTCTTGACCACATCATCCCTACACCCACCACCGAACCTACCTCTTCCTATGCCTCTCTCAAACTGGACCAGCCCTATGGAAACGCCTTGATGCCATAGTTCTGCAGTAGATTTATGGTACCATATCCATTGACCTTCTCTATACCATTATTCAGTGTGACTCTACCACACAAACAACGTGGAACTGTCTTTTCAACATCTTGTTTGACAACAAATATTCTACTGCACTCTATCTAGAGCAAGAATTCTCTCGTGTCAGCATGGAGCAATTCTTAAATGCCTCATCATACTGTTAACACATTAAGTCTCTTTTTGATCAATTGTCTAATGCTTGTGCACCTTTTTCCAATAAACGTATGGTTCTTCAACTCGTTTCTGGACTCTTTGATGCTTATGCTACATTTGGCTCTCAGATTCGTCATTCTGAAATTCTGCCTCCTTTCTACAAGGCTCGATCTATGGTTGTCTTGGAAGAAACGGCGATGGCCAAACACGCACAGAACAATACTGATAACTTTGCGTTTATTGCTTCTCAGGAGAACAATCCTCTCAAATCTCCTCCTCACGCCATCCGAAACCAACAAAACATCACTAGCAGTCGCGCTAAATCGAGCTCAAGCAACTATCATGGTGGACGAACTCGTGGTCGTGGTCGATGCGGACAATCACAAAATCATCAAAATTGGACATGGAATCAGCCGTGGGCATATCCTCCTTGGGTTTCATAGTGGCAGCCATGGGCCACACCTCCTTGCCCTTATCCTACCATTAGAAATTGGCAGCAATCAGTCGCTCCAAACCGCCAATCCGGCATTCTCGGACAGAGACCACAATAGGCCCACATGGCTTCAACACAATCATCGTACACACCAACAAACATTCAAGCTACAATGTACACTTTATCTATGGCTCCTCCTGACGAGAAGTGGTACATGGACACAAGAGCCACATCTCACATGAAGGCAAACCGAGGTAATCTTACGTCTTATTTCAATATAAGTAATCATGTTACTGTTGGTAATGGTCATAATATTCCAGTTATTGGTCATGGCAATGCATTGTTACCTAACTCCCTTAACTTTGAATCATGTCTTACATGCACTTAAGTTAATCAAACACCTTGTTTCTGTGCGAAAATTTACCATTGACAATGATGTTTATGTTGAATTTGATCCATTTGGTTTTTTTGTGAAGGATTTTCAGACATGAATGTCCCTAATGAGATGTGATGGCTCGGGTGACCTATATCCCCATACTTCAAACCACCGACTCAACTCTCAACACCCTCTTCTTTCATTGCTTTATCCAATAATTTATGCCATAATCGTTTAGGACATCCGGGAGCATCTATTTTAAATTCTCTTCATATAAATAATTTTATTTTTTGTAGGAAGTCTCGACACAATCAATTTGTCAATCTTGTCAATTTGGAAAACAAATAAAAATGTCGTTTTATGAATCTTTGTATCACACTTTATCACCATTTGATATTGTGCATTGTAACCTTTGGACATCACCAACTCTTAGCTTTTGTGGTCATAGTTACTATATTTTATTTCTAGATGATTTTACAAATTGTTTATGGACTTTTCCTATTGAACACAAATCTCAGGTTTATTCCATTTTTCTTCATTTTCGCAATCACATTAAAACACAATTTAAAAGAGATATAAAATTTTTTCAATGTGATAACGGAAAAAAAATATGAAAATACTTCTTTCCATAATTTCTGTAAACAGAATGGATTGAGTTTTCGGTTTTCTTGTCCTCACACCTTACCTCAAAATGGAAAAGTCGAAAGAAAAATTCGTACTATTAACAATATCATTCGTACTCTTCTTGCACATGCTTCCCTATCACCTTCTTTTTGGAATCATGCTCTTCATATGGCTACTTATTTGTTAAATATTCTTCCAACCAAACAATTAGCTCTTCAAACACAAACTACAATTCCTTACCAAAAACGCCCTTCCCATTCACACCTTAAAGTCTTCAGGTGTCTCCGTTTTCCATTAATCCCTTCCACCAATAGAAATAAACTCCAACCAAGGTCAATACCATGTGTCTTCTTAGGTTATCCCTTCAATCATATATGATATAAGTGTCTTGAATTGTCTAGTCGCAAAATAATTATTTCTAGACATGTTACTTTTGATGAAACTGTATTTCCATTCTCTTCTTCACCTGCACCCGCCTCCTCATGCTATGAATTTTTGAATACAAGCAATGATCAATTTCCTTATCACATGTTACCTACCTTGACAACCCACCATTCAATACAACCCACTCCTACACCTAACACACCACAAATCAATATTACTCCTCCACCCATCCCATCGGCCTCAACCCTACCTCCCTTACCCCCATCATATTCAACGCCAAACAATACCATCAACAACACAAATCATCCACCAACCCCTATCTCTAACACCATATCATCTTATACTATTCTCACACCTATTCCGCCTCTAGCCAATCATCTATTATCTCCTCAAATGACCAGCCGAGCTCAACATGGCATTTTAAAACCACGAAAACTTTTTAACCTCCACACTTCTACTTCACCCATCATTTCTCCCTTGCCAACTAACCCTATAAATACATTACAAGATCTTAATTGGAAAATGACTATGAAAGACGAATATGATCCTCTTATTGAAAGTAAGACGTGGGATTTAGTATCACATCCAGCTAATGCTAATGTTATTCGTAGTTTGTGGATTTTTAGGCATAACAAAAAACCAGATGGTTCCTTTGAAAGATACAAAGCTCGCCTAGTTGGGAATGGTTCGAATCAACAAACTGGTGTAGATTGTGGAGAAACTTTTAGTCCGGTGGTAAAACCAGCAACTATACGAACAATCCTCAGTATTGCTATTTCAAAATCATTGTGTCTACATCAATTGGATGTCAACAATGCGTTCTTACATGATAACATTAATGAAACTATTTATATGCATCAACCTCCCGGATTCTGTGATACTCACCATCCATATTATGTCTGTTTACTAAAGAAGTCACTGTATGGCCTTAAACAAGCCCCTCGTGCATGGTACCAACTCTTCGCTGAATTTGTTGCGACATTGGGCTTCTCATATAGTGCATGTGATCATTCCTTATTCATCAATTACAATGGGAATGACATAACATACATCCTCTTATATGTCGACGACATCATCCTTACTGTTTCATTTGATATTCTTCGTTAGTACATCATGTCTCACCTTAGTTGTGAATTTGCCATGAAAGATTTAGGCCCTATCAATTATTTTCTAGGTATCTCACTCGCTAGACATTCAGGTGGTCTCTTTCTCTCTCAACATAAATATGTCGAAGATATAATTGAGAGAGCTTCCATGTCATCTTGCAAATCAGTCTCTACCCCCGTAGACACTAAAGTAAAACTCAGTGGCCTCTCAGGTAACCCCTATCATAATCAATCTGAATATCACAGAGTCTTGCAGGTGCATTGCAATATTTAACTTTCACACGACTTGATATTGCATATGCAGTCCAACAAGTGTGTCTATTTATGCATGATTCTTGCATGCAACATATGACTGCCTTGAAGCGAATTATTAGGTACATTAAAGGTACCCTTCACCATGGAATACACCTCTCTCCTTCCCCAGTTGATACCCTCATCACTTATACAGATGCTGACTGGGGAGGGTGCCCAGATACTAGAATATCTACGTCCAGATATTGCGTCTGCCTTGGAAATAATTTGATCTCTTGGTCTGCAAAACGGCAATCAACTTTATCCCGCTCTAGTGATGAAGCAAAGTATCGTGGTATGTATAATGTTGTTATTGGATCTAGTTGGCTTCGAAACTTACTGTCAGAAATCCAGTGTCCGATCATCAAAGCCAATCTTGTCTACTGTGACAACGTTAGTGTTGTTTATTTGTCAGGTAATCCTATCCAACATCAACAACTGACGTATCCATTTTGTGTGTGAAAAGGTTTCTAAAGGTCAAGTATGTGTTATACATGTCTCATCTCGCTATCAAATAGCTGACATTTTCACCAAGGGCGTCCCGCTGCAATTATTTGATGATTTCAGAGATAGTCTCAACATTCGTCAACCTCTCGTTTTGACTACAGGGGCGTATTAGAATATAAAATATTCATTGTATAAATTATTAGTATATTGTGTATTATTTAGAGATACTTGAGGACCAATTTAAAGATACTTGATGCCCAAGTTAGAGATACTTGAGGCCAAAGACAACATCATTGTATAAATACACAATACAACATAATGAAATACTCACGAGAATGAATTCTATTATATTTATTCTATAAAAAAATGATTTATTATGATAAAATCACTGTCATTTATATTGTATTTTAACACATGAATTTTCTTATAAGATTGATCCTTTTTTATAAATTTACATAAAACGACATATTTTTATAGATTTTTTCTTTAGATTTTAAATGAAATAATTTTTTTTAACAAACATACACATAGGCCACATCTAGGGAAAAGAAAAGTAATCAAACAGAACATGGGTCCTAAATATTCATATGTTACAAGAAACATTAATAAAATTTTGAAGCAAATTGTAAAAGCACAAACATTATGACATAGAAATATATATACACACCTAAAGGTAACATAAATATTTTTGAGTTAATGATTACCCTAACACGACGTCGCAAAAATTATCAATGCACTGCGTATTAAGAGAGGGAAACATATCTGGACAATCCATATCATCCATGCAAGGAACACGATCTATATTGTAAAATAAGAAGAAAAAAATATTACCAAAAGGTGATAAAATATATTGTGTATAAGAAAAATAAAAAAATTTGAAAATTGTATGAAAAATGAAATACCGTCACTGGATACAATAAGTAGTATAGAAAGAAGGATGATCAAAGAATAAAAGAAGATGAGAATTTGAGCCATATTTTTCATCCTCAATATTTGATAAATAGAATTTTTATGCTCGTTTTATCAGTAAGACATTCATGCTTCGATTACTTAAATTAAATAGTTTTTTTAAATACCTTAAATTAAATAGTTTTTAACATTTAGGAGTTACATGAAGCCATTTATTTATTTATTTTTGAACAAGCAAAAATGGATTATATTAACACTGCTAAAACAATCTTCTCAGCACAAGGTGTATCGAAAAGACGGCTAAAAAAACAAGCAGTTCACATGGAATACAACAAGTGGCTAGCCAATGCCTAAACACGACAATGGACTCGACCACCATAAGTGTTCACCAAAAACAAAGAAAGCGTTATTGGCTTCCAACCACCACAAAGAATAATATTTTATTTTGTCTAGTAGCTGATCTATAGAACATTCCTTCTGTTTAAATAATCTTTTATTTCTTTCATTCCATAAAACCCAAATAGTAAGAAGCTGAATAAAAGACCTCCGTGATTTCAAACCACCTGTGTAATAAGTAAACTGAGCAAAGTGATCTGAAATATCATAATGATCCACACCATTAAAACCAAGCCACGATCGCAATAAGGGCCATATTGACCTAAACCAACTTCACGACAGGAACAAATGGAGGGCATCCTCCAAAAGACCGCAACCAGACACGCCTCTAAATCAAGCACACCACGAGTTGCCAAATTAGATTTAGTAGAAAGGCGATCACGAAACAGCCGCCAAACCAAAATAACACTTTTAGCGAAACCTGTTGGTGCCAAATCAATTCAACATCATGCCTATTCTGGGAAGTCTCCTGAGCCATTGGAATATGAGTTAAATGACTCTAATTACCATGTCTTTTTCTTTTATCCCTTTGACTCACCTATTTCATCACTTCATCTTATTTATGATTACACATAACAATCTGGATGATCATTCAAGTTCATTATTTTTTATTAAACTTCATTATATATATTTTATTTTATTTTAACCTTTCGTAATAGATAAGGGAAAATCTCAAAAGAGAAACAACAATAAAAATGATTAAGAATATTAGCTGTAAAAATAATGCATCGAAATGGTGACAAACATATCAATTTATTAATAAAAAGAGAAGCAAATTTTTTTGTAACTTTTACATCAAATATATCATATATCATATGCGAAAATTGCATGCGTGGAGAAAATATTTTACAATAACATCAAATATATCATATATCGGGATTGAAGTTACACTAATGGTCGTTTTACAACGGTCTCTAAGGGGATTGAAACTCAACACCGTGAGGTTAGAAGACCAGCACATCAAGGGTTTAGAAAATTTTGTTTATCTGGCACTAAGGAAAGAAAAAAAATTATTTAGATATGGGATGTAATATTTTCTTTGTATACACGTCAATGGAAGAAAAAAAACTAGGCTTGGATTCTAAAATGCTCGGTGAAGATCAAAGATATGAAGTGGTGGTTCGCGGTGCTTTTGGTGTGGAGGAGGTTGAGTTTGTCCGATTCTTTTTTCATTCTAAAACTGCTCAATTGATGGATCAAATCACACGATTCACTCAAAGAGATGGGGAATCTCTTTACAATGCGTGAGAGCGTTTCAAAGAAATGCTTAGGCTTTGCCCCCATCATGGTTTAGAGAAGTGGCTAATTATCCATACTTTCTATAATGGTCTTTTGTATATCATAAAAATGAATGTTGATACAACTGCAGGTGGAGCTTTGATGAACAAAACTTACACAGCAACATATGTTTTGATCGAGGACATGGCACAAAACCACTATCAGTGGACCAATGAGAGAACCATAATTGCTTCTTCACCCTCTAAAAAAGAGGCAGGTATGAACGAAATTTCTTTCCTTGATCGTCTATCTGCTAAGGTGGACACACTTTTAAAAAATTTGATAAATTAAGTGTAAGTGTTGTCACACCTGCTCCTGTGTCACCATCATGTGAAGTCTATGGTATATTTGACCATACTTGCATTGAGTGTCAACTAGGTAGTGCTGCTGAAAGTATTGAGCAATTGAATTATGCTCAGTATAACCGAGGGATGAGGCCTGACCAATTTTTTTATAAAACTCCTCAAAATCCCTTTGGTCAACAAACAACACCACCCGGTTATGCAAACAACCAAAGAGTCCCTCAAAAATTCAGCTTGGAACTTTTAATGAAAACTTATGTTATGAATCAATCCAAGCAGCTCCAAGAGCTTAAAAATCAAACTGAAATTTTGAATGACTTTCTTGTCAAACTTATATCGAAAGTAGACTCCATAGCTACTCACAATAAGATGCTAGAGACTCAGATATCTCAAGTGACCCAACAAGTAGCTACCTCCTCTCAAACCTCCAGAATCTTTCTAGGTCAAACCGAAACCACCCCAAAGGCCATATAAATTATATTACTCTTAGGGATGGTAAACAATTAGAGGACCCCGTTGTGAAAGTTAAGAACAATGAAGGAGAGATAGGGAGTGATGAGCCTCAAAGTGAGAAAGTCATAGGAGAGAATGAAAAGCCACTTGTTTCACCACCTTATAAGCCTAAAATTCCATTCCCACCTGTGCCACATAACCTTCTCCTTTTATTTTATTTTTAATAATAGATAAAAACACAAGAGAAAACAAATAAGTGCAACATATTTTCTATGGTTGAAAGGGCTTTCAGATCTTTGTGCAAAACTTGTGGAAACAAATAAGTGCAACATATTTTCTATGGTTTATAAACTTTTTGAAGTTGGCTTTGCTCTTGTCGGTAGCAAATGCAAGTGTTGAACGTGTTTTTTCAGCTATGAAAGTTGGGAAGAGTAACCTATATAACAAAATGGCTGTCTTATAACTTATATTGAAAGAAATGTTCTTTTAACAATTAGCAATGATGTCATTTTAGTTCATTTTCAACAAATGCATAGGAGACGGTTTTCATTGAAATGTATTGTATCAAACAATGTTATTTCTTATTTTTAATATAGTTTGTCGCAAGTGGGCGGTGGGATTGGTCCCCTCGAATTAGTTTGTCCTTGGATCGGATACCGAGTTTTCAAAAATAATTAAAAAATAAAAAATATAGTTTGTATTTTTTTTATAAATTTTAGCCCCACATATATCTAAAGTCTGGATCTGCCCCTGGAGGTACAATACAAATATTTAACTGTGTTTAGCCTATAAAATAAATTAAAAATTAATAAAAACACTATATTAATGTTAATAATTTGAAAATAGGTCACGAGTTCTCAAAATTTTATCGTATCGATATTTTCATATAGATCGTAAGAATTTGCTTCCACTAATATAAACACATGAAATATGCAACCAACACGGTGCAAATATTATATTAATGTTGAAAATTTTAATTTAATATTTTTAAACGTTTCACCAAATTATCAATGTAATTGTTTTTAATATCTTTTTTGTAGAAAAATTGTTTTTTTATCACTATCACAATGTTACGCAACGCAACCTATGTAAATGCACGGGTCATCTTTTACTTGTGTGTCCATATGTGCGATGATACAATGTCCATAAGTTTCGTTGGATATGTGGCCACGTGAAATGCAAAACTGAATTGATATTTGTAGAATTTTTATTGGAATCCGTAGTCAATATGGATGGAAATTGGATCCAGACTCGATAGGTATCCGTAAAATATATCTTTAGTAGGTGGAGTAAAATTCCACTTTCGTGGGTCTAGGGCTTGAATCTGAGTATTCCGGGAAATCTATATAGGTATGAGTACGGATAAAGATACTATATTGCCCAGTTCCGCAACCCGTATATACTTATTTATAATATGATAAATAATTTAATTATTTTTGGTATATAATTAATTAATTAATTTAACTATAAGCCTAAACTTAAAAAACTACCTAATATAATAATTGATCTTTCCTGTTGGTATACAATTTTTGAAGGATGTCTTGGATGTTTTTTGTTTTGTTAAATATTACGATTCATATTATTTTATGAGTTGAATTGAAAAAATTTGAACCATAATTTCATTTTTATTGTGGTATTTTTATTGTTTTTTCATAGTTAAAGTGAGAATAATTGATGCGGGTATGTCATTAAAGTGTCCATGTGGTATGAGAAAAGACATTAAAGTTATTGTCCACGAAAGTACGAACTTGAGTTCGAGTATTTTTGACAAACGCGGGTATAGAGAAAGGCACTGTAATACCCTAATTATAGGTAGCAATGTTCCTCGTCCACATAAAAATGTTCCTGAGGATGGATGGTATTAATCCACGTGGACGATCGAAAATTAAGGAGTGTGATTCATCCAATTATTTTAGTTACATGCAACCAAATAACAAATAAGTTGGCAAAGCATGGCTGCTAAGAAACAGAAATTTTATGGACTTGATTAATTGATATTGCAACTATAAATTAACTAAAAAATTTAACTATTAATTGATATTACAATGTCCATAAGAAACAGGAATTCATCGAATCATGCAACATGTATGCAACTATAAATTTTATAACGAGTTATGGGCTAGAAACTTACTATCGATTGTCTATATTAATTTTTTTTAGAGGCCTATATTATATAAAAAAAATAATCACTATATACTATATTTTGGAAGGAAAAAAAATACATAAATCTGTTGTCATATCCGCCACATTTTTCTAAATCGTGTTCTCAAAAAGAAAAAAAATTAAGCACCCAAATTTTCAACAATCACCAAGATACACCATGAGAATATGATGAGATGATGTTGAATAAGCTCTATTTATCAAACAAGAGAAAACAAACTGAAAAAAAAAATGATGCAATTTGCAAACTACAGAAACCGAAAGTGAGTACCACTTTTCTGTTTTGAGCAATTACTGTGAATGCTATTATTGTTAGGAAGGTTGTCTATGGTGCTTACTGTGGCTGGAAGAATGACCTCTAGTGAAGCTCCAATGAGACATTTTCTAGTAAGATTTTGACACGTGTTGCACAAAAAACACCGTACATGTCTAAGTGCCAAAAAATTGGCTTCGTGAACCAAATTGTCACATTTTCTACATAAATATGCATTATCAGCTTGGCAATACAATGAAGCTTGCAACCCACAAAGCTCACAAGATATTGAACCTGATTTTGTTTCACATAATGAAGCATCCTGTTTAGGTGGAAACCTCTTGCAGAAACCACCACGTTTTTTCTCTTCTAGGGTACCTTTGCACATTTTTAGAAACTTTGTTTTGGTAGCTAATTTAACTTAGTTTTGTAATAAGCAAGCAAATGTGATTGTTTGGTTGGAAACTATGAGGCCTTTAATTTGTATATATAGAAACTTGTGAGGTTGAACCACATACATAATACATGCCCTTTGGACGAATTCTTGTGGACAAGAATAGTGTCATTGGGTTACGTAATCAACACTTCAATGTTTTATTTTAGCCAATTTGTCGTTTTGCAATCAAAAGCCAAATGCTAAAATGAGAGTGGAAGAAAGGAGAAGAGAGGGAGTAAAAACGTAAAGAGTGGAGTAAAAACTAACGGTGAATCTTGTTAAAATTAAAAAGAAATAAAAATAAAGAGAGAATATGAATTTGGATCCAAATTTCAGTCAAAGATATTGCAGCTAGTATTGATCTACGGTTCAGTAGAGAGTGCAATTATATAAAAGTTGCATATGTATATAACGAAAAAAATATAGTGTTGGATACTCTGCATGATGCACTTTTCATAAGAAATATAACTCTCACATTTAGACACTACTGCATCACATTCATATATTTAACATATCATTTTTTCTATATTTCTCTCTTCAAATTACATCTCCAACATATCATAGAGATTTTGTTGAATCTAAAAATTAGTTTGAGAGCTTGATAGAAAGAAAAAGAAATCATTATATTAATGTTTCACTTTGATAAAAACTCTATATATAAAGTTTGTAATAAAGTAGAAAACTAATTACCTGATAGAAAAATTCTAACGATCTTTCTAAATTTTAACTAACTAACTCAAATCTATATTTTTTTACTTTTTTTTTAGAGATCAAAATGGAATTAATATACTAAAAGTGATTCATCTCGCACAAGGTGTGCAAAAGAGAATCACCCAATCAAGTTACAAGGTTAATGTCTGATGCCAAAAAAAAAAAAACTCCACACACAAACAAAAAGAAGAAAGCTACTACGTAACACTTGTAAAGGGTTCCGCCACCAGTCAGTATAACTAAAGGCGGAAGTAAGCATTTTAGCTTTCAACCAAGCAAAAGACAAAAACTTAACGCTATCATATAATTGCCCCAAATCCTGTGCGGTAGGGGAAAAAATTGCTATTTCTTTCCTTCCAGACAACCCAGCAGCCGGTGTGCCAGATCACTTGGAGAAAAGAATGAGTAGACCGCGGTAATCCCGCCAAATGACCAAATTGATGAAGATGTTCGCGGACGGACCGAGGAGATGTGAAGATGATACCAAGTCACTGATAAACACGGTACCACAAGCTGCCGAAGAAGACGCAATGAATGAATATATGACTCATGGTCTTCGGGAAACCACACCCGCCTGCACACATAGTATCATCATGCGGGATGACTCTCCTACGAAGAAGATTATCTTTGATGGGAAGTCTGTTTTGAAGTAGTCTCCAAACGAACACGGACACCTTTAACATAACATGTTTCAACCAGGCAACATCAAAAAGGCGTCTCTATAGGTGTGTCAGACGACGTGAGATGCTGATAAGTCCCCTTAACGGTGTAACCGCTAATAGGATCAAGAATCCATCGCCACCTGTCAAGAGTAGAATCCTGCAAAACAATATTACACAACAAGGTCAAGCATTCCACAACGGAATCCTCTTCCCACGCCAAAAGACGCCTCCGCCACTCCCAAGCCCCACCTCCAACCCCCCATCCTCTCCTCGCCATCTCCCTCACCGTCACCCCTTTGTTTTCAACCAGATCAAAAAGGTTGCATCTACTTCAAAAAAATACATTTATTGCATCTCTCTCTATTCTTTTTATCTCTCACAACCATTGAGTTGTTTGAATGTCCACCAAATATTTTTAACTTTAATAAAAATAAAAATAAGAGCGGAAGGATAACAAATATGAAGATGGATTAGAATTAATATTATTAAAGTTTGTTCATGATTCATTAAGCAATCTAATACTATCAAACCACTTAGCTTGAGCTGCGCTTCATATGTACATTCTGGAGGGTAAGAGATGTCTTGAGATGTCTTGAGAGTCATATATTAGATGAAATATGGCAAACAAAATATTTATAAATATATGAAAAACATTATTCATTTTAGAAGTTGGTTTCATAGAATTGAATATAGGTTCAACAAAAAAAATTAAAAACAAATGAAAAACAAATAAAACAAAATTTTAAAATTTGGGTTATGTCTAACTAAATCCCCACATAATCGGTTAGTAATATTTTACTATCCACCACTTTTTAATACATACTTAATTAAAATCCCATCTTATGATGAACTTTTAACAAACCACCTCATGCCTAGGGTTTAACGTCTTGAGCATGACTTAATAGTAATGACCTAGTAGCAGGTGATTCAATTGATCTAAACATGTTTTGATATTATATTAGATATTTATATTAGGTATATCATATTCTTACAACAGTGAATAAAAAATGATGGTTAAATTTTTAATTTATAAACACGTGTTTATGTCGATCAATATGGGACTATCAATAGAAAGATACAAAGGATGCAAAGAAAAACAAGAGAAATTTTGATGTAGACTATTGAAGACGAGGCATGTGTTTGGAATGGCAGAAGTCATGATTAGAGTTCGAACTCCAAACCTTCCATTTATACGTGTGTGTGTGCAAGTTTCAATTGTTATTTCTCATTTCCTTTTCTACAAAAAAATTCTAAAGGGTTCTCGTTACATGATGAGTACTACTTTATGTCGTTGAGTGGTTAGTTACCAAGCATATATTGAACCTCCTAATCATAGAAGACTGATTTTTTCTTTTGTATGGTCTAGAATTGCCACTTTTGATTAATATGTGATGACACAATGTCCATATATGCTTTGTTGCATATATGGCCACGTGAAGTTCAACTGATTCGTTATTTTGATATTAGTAGAATGATATGTTGGAGTTTTGTGTGTAACTCTAGTGTTGCATGATTGGGTGTCTTTGCATGCAAGACAGAAGAGCTAAATAAGTCCTTGTCCACATAATAATACTCTTGATGATGGCTAGTATTAGTCCACGTGGATGGTCCAAAATTGAGGAGATTAATTCAGCCAATTACTCACTTGCCACGAAATGTGTTGGCTCCAAGAAGCAGGAATTTTGTGGATAGAAATGTTGATTAATATTGTTTTGAGAGTTGGTTGATTATATTGGACACATCAAACAACCAATAAAAATTTAATCAAATAATATATTTTGTTCACACTCTACGGTTTCTTTCTAAAGAATTTCTTTTTCATTCTTATATTTTTTTAGGAAAGTTTAGATGGGTAGTGTCTCACAAGGAAAAGAGCGATGAGAGGAGCGTCTGCGAGACGCGACGAGAGGCGGCTTCGCCGCGGACAAGTGTTCCGGTACCAATTGCCGGAAGAGAGAATTTTTGGGGGGGCTAGGGTTCTTGGCTGGGTGCCACAAACGGGAGGGGATGGAGGAGAGTGGATTGACGCGAGACCACGACAGAAGACAGGTACTATGGGGGTTGTGATTCTGATACGGATTCGATCACAGACAGTCTGGTTCTAGGTACGCACTATGGGAGAGGGACGACAGGTACTATGGGGGTTGTGATTCTGATACGGATAGGCTTACGTGCAGACAACGGAATTGGGCTGAAAGTGATTGGGAGGAGGTTGGCTCTGACGCTGCACAACATTGTTACACCAGAAACATGCTGAGAGAGCAGGTGCAGCTTTCCGAATCAGGTCGGGCTGCGGATGTAGACAAAGGTCAGTCTTCACGCGATCGGGAGGATGCTCGTTATGACGCTGCTAAGCATTGTTACAACAGAAATAAGCCGAGACAGCAGGTGCAATTTTATGGATCAGGACGCGCGGTGGATGGAGCAATCAAACAACCTCTCCACGCGGCTTCTTTCAACGGGGACAAGCCAATAGCTCCTTCGTTTAAAAGGTTCGTCACATTCTATATTCTAAATTTTCCACCACAAGCATCACGTTTTATATTAAGAAAGGGATTTGAAGTTTGCGGTATTTTAGAGGATGTTTTTGTGGCTGGTAAAAGAAACGTTAATGGCGATGTTTACGGTTTTATGAGGTATGCTAACGTCCGTGATGTGGATAAATTATTAAAAGCTGTGAATAATGTGTCGTTTGGTCAATATCACGTCCACGCTACACTAGCTAGATTTGATAAGAAGGTGCCGAGGGAGGGGATGTTAAGGGAGCAGGTGTTAAGGGTGTGTCAGTAGAGGGCGAAGGAGCGTTGGAGGGTAAGGTGGTGGCTGTCAAGGAAGGAAATCTTGCGAAGGAGGTGAAGGTAGGTGACGTAGTCGTAAGGGTGAAAGGAGCGAAGAGGTTGGTGGAGGAGGGGAGGGTAGAGAGCGCGGGTGATGAAGGGGTGAAGAAACCGGTCACCAGGATTATGGACAAGCAGCCGAAACCGATGAGGTTGGTGAAAAGGTATCGGTCGCTGGAGGAAGACTTGAAATGGGCTCGGAGCGGGATGGTTGGAACAGTAAGCAATGGGGAGTCTATTCCGCTAATTAAAAATAGGGTGGAAGACGGTGGTTTTACGGACTTAAACATAATTCCTCTTGGTGCAGACAAGGTGTTCATCCATTCTTTATCGGAGTCTAACGCGTCTGACATTATAGGAAGTGCTAAACAATTTTTTGATTTAATATTTTCACATTTGGTAAGTTGGAAGACGGACACGCTACCTTTCCAGCGAGGTGCTTGGCTTCGTGTGTATGGGATTCCGCTTCACGCGTGGAACGAAGGCTTCTTTAAGTTATGTGTTTTTGATTGTGGGAGATACTTAAGGTCAGACAATGTTTCATTGGCTCGGGAAAGATTCGACTACGCAAGAATTTTAATATCAACGTCGTCTCTAGAGGTGGTTAATGTGACTGAAAATTTACTTGTGGACGGCGTTATGGTAGAGATAAAATTGGTCGAGGAGTGGGGTTTCAACATGGGAGATGACGCGTGCTTGTTTGAGGACGATGCTAAGTCGGTTGAGTCGAGTCCAGAGAATTTGGAGTTACCTGATGATATGGATACTAATCATAATGCGGATGTGCTAGTTGATAAAATTGTTAGAGATTTGGAAGAGGCAGTAGGTAACGATGGACAATCTGATAATGATGACTGGAGTGAGAAGGTGAACTTGGAGACTACGGTGCCTATTGAGGAGCAACCTATCGCTCCTCAACAAAGCTGCCCGGATAGTACCAAGACTACTGTTCAGAAGGACACTTCCTCATGTAACGAGGTTGTAGTGGATACGAAGTGTGTTAGTTTTTGGGAGGAAGAGGGGAGCACTACTCATGTTCCTATGGCCGCGATGAATGAAGTCGGAGATGGGGTCCATTCGGGTGATGCAAATTCGAAGCGAAGAAGGAACACGCAGTCTTGTTTGCATAAGGAAATCCAGTCCTCGCAGTCGGGCCCTTGGAGTGTGGACTTGTTACGTAACGTTCAACAGGGTGATGTGGGTCTCATTTCATCCAAAAAGAAGAGATTAAAGAGGACTACGAAGGGTGGTGAAGGTAATAGCAAAGGAAACTTTTTCCCTGCTAGTCGTAAGAAAGCAGGGGGGTGCTTCGACATCCTGTCCTTACTCTCAAGAAGGTGGCAAGGTTACCTAGCAAGGATCGCGCGGAAGTTATGAAGGTGTTGAGAAATTCCGAAGTGATGAACAATTTGAATCAACAAATTAGCAAACGAAAACGCCTCAGAAAGAAAATATCAAAATTTGTAGAAGTGACTAATGGAGGTTCTTCAAATGAGTCTTCTTCTTCGGTCTCTGTGAATAATGACTGGCAGAATTGGGTGGTGTTACATGGGAGCGAAAAGGCGAAAGCAAAGGATGTTGAGGATATAGGAAAGGTGATTGGGGTGTCTTTTTCTAGAGAATATAAAAATATGTTTAGTGCGTTAGCACGATCTAATCATGCTTCACAAGGTCCAGTGTTAACAAAGGTGGAGGCCGACGCGGCTGGGATAGGGGAGTAGTTTTTGGTGGACCGGTGGTAGGGTAGGGGCGAGGTAGGTGGTTGCCATGAAGTTGTTGTCTTGGAACGTGCGAGGGTTAGGGGGCATGGAGAAGCGGAGGGAAGTGAGGCTGTTGGTGGCGGAGAAACAACCTCATATTCTTTGTGTTTAGGAAACTAAGTTACCTGTTTGCGATGATTTTGTGTGCTCATCTTTGTGGGGGGTCTCTAATTTTTATTACTCATTTCGTCCCTCGATGGGGGCATCTGGGGGGCTGTTGACGATGTGGGATTGTTCGGAGGTGGAGGTGTCGGCGACTGTGAGCCAGGATCACGTTCTTATTATTCACGGAAAGTTTATAAAGACGGATGAGGAGTTATATTTATTTAATGTGTATGCACCTTGCGATAATCGAGCTAAACATGCTTTATGGGTTTCACTGTCGACTCGGTTGCTTCGGTGGAGAGGGAAGAATGTGTGTGTGTGTGGGGATTTCAACACGGTTCGCGGGGTGGAAGAAAGAAGGTCAGCTCGACGCGGGGGTGATACAACGGAGTTTGCGTCTTTTAATAATTCTATTGAAGAGAATATGCTTTTTGATTTACCGTTATGTGGTCGTCGTTTCACGTGGTTTAAGGGCGACGAAGTGACTATGAGTAGGATTGATAGATTTTTGCTATCGAAGGAGTGGTGCTCAAGATGGCCTAATAGTCTTCAGATTGGGCTTCTTCGTGGGGTTTCTGATCATTGCCCGATACAGTTGTCTGTGGATGAGGAAAATTGGGGCCCTCGTCCTACTCGTATGTTGAAGTGCTGGCGAGACCTGCCCGGTTATAAGCAGTTTGTGTCAGATAAGTGGAAGTATTTTGCGGTTGATGGGTGGGGTGGATTTGTTTTAAAGGAAAAATTTAATTTGATAAAAGTGGCTATGAAGGAGTGGCCCTTATCTCATTGTAATAACATTCCAACAAAGCTTGATTCTCTGAAGGCCCGGTTAGCGTCCCTAGACGGCAGAGGGGAGGATGAGCCGTTGTCTGCGGATGAAATTGTCAAAATGCGGGGTATTACTCATGAGATTCATTCACTGTCCCGTGTTAACACGAGCATATGTTGGCAGCAGTCACGACTACTTTGGCTCAAGGATGGTGACGCCAACTCAAAAAAATTTCACACCATTCTCTCTAGCCGCCGACGGCGCAACTCGATAGGGTCTTTTGTGGCAGGAGGCCGCATTGTGGAGGGAGTTCAACCCATTCGTGAATCCATTTTTACACACTTTAAAAATCATTTCAAGGCTATAAGAGTGGGACTGCGATAGTTTCAAGAATCCTGGTCCGGATGGTGTTAATTTCGGTTTCATTAAAGAGTTTTGGCAAGTCTTGAGGGATGATTTAATGCGTTTTGTTTCGGAGTTTCATCGGAATGGAAAATTGTCCCGAGGTATTAATTCTACGTTCATAGCTCTAATTCCCAAAGTCGACAAAATCCTGGCTAAGGTGTTAGTAAATAGGTTGCGTATGGTAGTGGGGAAGGTCGTCTCAGAAACTCAAATAGCGTTTGTTAAAGATCGGCAAATTTTGGATGGGGTTATGGTAGCTAACGAAGTAGTAGATGAAGCCCGAAAGTTGAACAAGGAGCTTCTTTTATTTAAAGTGGATTTTGAAAAAGCTTATGACTCGGTGGATTGGTATTATTTAGATGCGGTGATGGGTAAAATGAGTTTCCCAATGTTGTGGCGTAAGTGGATAAAAGAATGTGTGTCCACAGCTACTGCTTCGGTGTTAGTAAATGGTAGTCCGACTGACGAGTTTCCGCTCGAGAGGGGCCTTCGTCAAGGTGACACGCTCTCTCCGTTTTTGTTTCTTTTGGTTGTTGAGGGTCTAAATGTTATGATGTCAGAGATGGTGTCTGCTAATATCTTTGAGGGTTACGTGGTGGGTTCAACGAATTCGATGGCGGTTTCGCACCTTTAGTTCGCTGACGACACTCTGTTGTTGGGTGCAAAGAGTTGGGCAAATGTTCGAGCCATGCGGGCGGTGTTACTATTGTTTGAGGAGATATCTGGTTTGAAGGTCAATTTCCATTAAAGTATGTTGGTTGGGGTGAATATAGCTGAGTCTTGGTTGGTAGAGGCAGCTTCCATTCTGAATTGCAAGGTCGGTCATGTTCCGTTTATGTACTTGGGCCTCTCTATTTTGGGCAATCCTAGTAGGTTGGCGTTTTGGGATCTTGTGTTGCATATCATAAAATCTAGACTGTCTGTGTGGAGAAGCCATTTCTTATCTTTGGTGGTCGATTGACTCTGTTAAAATCTGTTCTGACCTCATTGCCTGTCTATGCTTTTTCTTTCTTCAAAGCTCCGTCAGGTATTATCTCTTCCATTGAATCTTTATTTAAAAATTTCTTTTGGGGTGGGGGTGAGGATCATAAGAAAATACCTTGGGTTAGTTGGAACATTATTTGCCTTCGAAAGGAGAATGGAGGTTTGGGGGTTATGAAGTTGAGGGAGTTTAATTTATCTTTATTAGGAAAGTGGTGTTGGCGGTTGCTGGTTGATAGAGATGGGTTTTGGTATAGGGTGTTGGCTGCTAGGTATGGTGAGGTGGCTGAGCGGTTGGAGGTAGGGGGCTGGAGTTGTTCTCATTGGTGGAGGGAGGTGTCTAGGATTAGAGATGGTGTTGGAGAGGAGGGGAAGGGTTGGTTTTCAGAGAGGGTGTCGAGACAGGTGGGAGATGGGGCAGCCACTCTTTTTTGGTGTGACTGGTGGTTAGGGGAGGTTCCTCTTTGTCAGCGTTTTGGTCGTTTGTTTGAGTTAGTGGAGGACAAATCGATTTCAGTAGCATCGATGTTCTCTTTAGGTTGGAATGAGGGGGGTGAGGCGTGGAAGTGGAGGAGGAGGTTGTGGGCGTGGGAGGAGGAGAGTGTAGGGTGTTACTTTCTAATGTCACTTTGTAGTTAAATGTTTCAGATACTTGGCTTTGACACCCAGATATTACCGGAGGCTATTCAGTTCGCTCAGGTTACCACACCCTTACTGCTCAGACTCCTCCGGTGTTAGATGACTCAAAGAAACTTTTATGTCACTCTCAAGTTCCATCAAAGGTCTCTATCTTAGCTTGGCGGCTGCTTCGAGACAGATTACCAACAAAATCCAATCTTATGAATCGAGGCATTATTCATGTGGATGATTCTCTCTATGTGGCGGGTTGTGGTCAAATTGAAAGCGCACGACACTTGTTTATTAATTGCAGTTTTTTTGGCTCTCTATGGCAACATCTCAGATTTTGGCTTGGTTTTTCAAGTGCTGATCATAACGTCCCAAGCACCCACTTCCATCAATTCACAAATTACTTGGGTGGTAGGAGGAGTTGTAGATCTTTCCTCCAGCTTCTGTGGCTTCTTTGTGTGTGGCTCATTTGGAAAGAACGTAATAATAGTATTTTTAATAATGTTCATTCTTCCATTATAGAGCTTTTGGAAAAAGTTAAGTTCCACGCTTATTGGTGGTTAAAGGCGAATAACGTCTCTTTTGTGTATGGTTGCGAGCAATGGCAGATGAACCCTTTGTGTTGTTTGGGTATCAGCCACTGCTAGGCCTTGTATATATTTGTCAGACTTCCTTGTTTTTTAGAGCGCGTTTTTAGTATACCTTGTACTTAAAAGACGTCTCAGTTGTTATTAATATATTCCATTTTAGTTTCTTCAAAAAAAAGATTTAAAGAGTGTATGTGGGTGTTATAAATCAAATTTTACCGATTTGTTCAACTTTCGTTGACTTGTATATATGTAATATGATCAATAATTAATGGTGAGTCCTAGATTACCTTTTAAAATAGTGTGACATTTCCTCTCAAAAAATAAGATTGTGGGAAATTTACCCACAATGATGTGCCACCAATAAAAATCGTCCAAGTGTACTACACTATCTCATTTATGACTATATTGTATAGTTGATTTTAATATATGTTTTTCTTTTTTATTTGCACCTTCCATAATTCAATGCACGATATTCATCAGCAAGTTTGAAAAAAGGTGTGAAAAATTAAAAATATTCCAAGACATACTAATTTGCTTGGGAATTTACATATAAAAATTATCCTTTTACTGGATAAATTAGTTGTGATTCATTATTTGCTTTGATGGATATTATAATGAGACCATTCACATCTCTTTATGTTGTATCATTATTCAAAGCGTGTATAGTTTGTTTTCCTTTTAGATGTGGTATTTAATTTGCATGATCCTAGAAATGTATCTTGTCGAGAGTTTTTGGAAAGAAATAGTAAGGATACAAATGAGAAAGTTAATGTCCACGTGTTGGCTTTAGGTTATATGTGGAATATGGTGTGCTAGAAATAAAAAATATTTTGAGGGCACATATGTTGATGTGCAGTGGTGAAGCCATGATTATTATAAAGTCTGAGTAAAAAAAAATTACAACACATTTATATGAGTTTACATAAGAAAGCAAATAATAAAAAAATTTAAAGAAATTTTCCAATTTATAAAGGTTTATATAAGAAATTTAGGGAGATTTATTGGTAGGTTGACCCACTAGGAACGTATTTTTTTATTTTTTAGGTTTAATTACACTTTGTTGGAACAAAGGTGTTCAGCAATACCACGTTTTGAGTTTTGATGATAACAAGGTATTAAAAAGTTGTCAATTGGATATTGCTAATATTTGTTTAAGTATGTAGGATATCAATTAAGATTTATATCTTAGAAAGTATTCTGTTTGAACAAAATTAAAGAGCAAAGAATCCAGAGAAGCTTGTTGCTTGTGAAGACTGTTTCGAAGAGAGTCTGAAGACTGTTTCGAAGAGAGTCTGAAGACTGTTTCGAAGAGAGTCTGAAGACTGCACCGAAGAGAGTCTGAAGACCATCAGAATCTGAGAACCAAGAGAGTCTGAAGATTATCAGAAGCATAGTGCTACAGTGAGTCTGAAACTACAAATTTGATAATCTGCTAACAAGGATTTCTACTGCATTGCTATGCACAAAGAAACTCTCAAATGGAGTAACGGCTAGCTTCTAAGTCAACTTGAGCGTGGGAAGCACAAAGACAAAGATTGCAGGCCAGTACAGAGTACGTTGTACGAACTCTGTTTCCACTACTCCACTACCTCGTACAGTTTGACAATTGTGTCTACCGGTATTAATCCTCAAAGGGAATGGAATTCAAATGATGCTATTGAAGAACTATTACCAAATCAAGCAACAGATCAACAGTCATTGATCAAGCTTCAGAAATCATCCTGGTGTGCTGGATGACTCAACGTCTCTTTCCTACGCCTATATAAAGGATAGAAGACCTGGAGAATAAAAGACTCTAGAACTTGAAAAATTACATTGTGCTGCTTTAGTATTCAACTGAGTCTTAACAAAAAGCACATCATCAACTTAGATTCTTACAAACTGAGTATTCTAGAATCTCTAAGTTTCACTGAAAAACAGAGTCTGTCTTTTGTGTAAAACAGAGTCTGTCTTTGTTGTAATTGAAACACTATTTGATTGTTGTCAAAGTGTTTCAACTCTATTCAATTTTCTGTAATTGTGTAAAAGTCTCTTGCTTTTGTGCTTGAGCAAAGGAAGTCTCTTGGCTGCGTCCATTGAGCAAAGGAAGTCTCTTAGTTGTGTCTTTGAGAAAGGAAGTCTCTCGTCTGTGTGCTTGAGCAAGGAAGTCTCATACTGTGTGTTTGAGCAACTTGTAATTTGATATTACATTTTAGTGAACTCTCCTTGGAAGTACAAGGGGGACATGACTACTTCCGGTTTGCGGAAGGAACCTGTATAATTTGCTTGTGTTCTCTCTTCTCTCTATCTCTTGATTTTTCCGCTGCAATCAGAACCTAATCTCCTATCAGACTCTGATCTCATTCAGACTCTGAGTTTAAAGGAATTAGATTCTCACTCCTCAAGAGCTGCGAAAAGCAAACACAATTCAACCCCCCCTTCTTGTGTTTTTCTCACCTTCAGTTGGTATCAGAGCTCAGGCTCTGTTGTCATAGCACTTAACCGTGTAACAGAAAAGATCCAGAGAAAAACATGTCTTCCGGTGAACCGTCTTCTTCTGGTGCCACTTCTGGTGCTGCTATACCATATGACTATGGATCCAATAACAGCAGTAAAAAGGCTGATTATGGAAAAATTCCTAAGTTCAATGGTGATCCTGAAGAATTTTCTTGGTGGAAAACTAACTTCTATAGTTATGTCATGGGTCTTGATGAAGAACTCTGGGACATACTTGAAGATGGTGTTGGTGACTTACAACTTGATGACGAAGGTGCTGCCATTGACCGCAAACTTCACACTGCTGCTCAAAAGAAAATCTATAAGAAACATCATATCATCAGAGGGGCTCTTGTCACTGCTATTCCTAAAACGGAATACATGAAGATGAGTGACAAATCTACTGCTAGAGCCATGTTTGCTTCTTCTCTGTGCTAACTACGAAGGAAGCAAAAAGGTCAGGGAAGCTAAAGCTCTTCTGTTAGTTCATCAATATGAACTATTTAAGATGAAAGAGGATGAAAGTATTGAGCAGATGTACTCAAGATTTCAAACTCTAGTATCTGGTCTTCAGATACTGAAGAAGAGTTACATAGCTTCTGATCATGTTAGCAAGATTTTAAGGAGCTTACCCTCTAGATGGAGACCAAAGGTCACTGCAATTGAGGAAGCTAAAGATTTAAACACTTTAAGTGTTGAAGATCTTGTAAGCTCACTCAAGGTTCATGAGTTAAGTCTCAATGAACATGATTCTGCAAGAAAATCCAAAACCATTGCCTTAAAATCAAAAGGAAGGTCTTCAAAGGCTCTCAAGGTTGAAGAGTCTGAAAATGAGTCTTCAGCTTCTGAAAGCTCAGAGGAGGATCCTGATGTTGCAAAGGAAATGGCTATGCTTTCAAGCAGAATGCAGTACCTTGCTAAGAAGAACAAGAGATTTCTGAGCAAGAGCAGTGGGAAGGGGTTCAAAAAGGAGGATCAGAAAGGTTGCTTCAACTGCAAGAAAACTGAACATTTTATTGCTGAGTGTCCAGAACTGCAGAAGGAGAAACCCAAGTCAAAAAGGCCAACCTTCAAGTCAAGCAAGTTTAAGAAGCAGATCAAGAAAAGTCTGATGGCCACCTGGGAAGATCTTGATAATGAGTCAGGATCTGAGGATGATGATGCTGATGGTGAAGCCAATGTAGCTGTTGGACTAATGGCTACAACCGAATCTGTTAAAGAGACACCTGAGGCAGAATCAGATGCAGACTCTGAAAATGAAACAGAGGTATATTCTAAACTCACAAGATCTGAACTTGTAGAATCTGTCAAAGAGCTTCTTAGGCATTCTAAAGCTAAGACCACTGAGTTGAAGAAAGTCAAACAACAGCTTGATAAGCTGTCAAAAAGACATAATTCAACTCTGTTGGAATTAGAAGATTTAAAATAAGAAAATATCTCTTTATTGATCAAGAAGTGTAGCTGTAAATACTTAAGTGAGCAAGATGTTGCTCTGCAAGAATTTATTGCTACTGGAATTGACAGATCAAGGGTTGCATCCATGATCTATAGCACGTATCAGAACAGAGGACAGGGTCTTGGATTCATTGGAGGAAACTCAAATGAAATGACTCTGAAACCTGGTCCTGATGGAGCCAGAGAGGCGTTGAAAAATCATTTTGTAAAAGAGTCTGATGAAGTCAACACAGTGACTCATTCAGAACCTACAACTTCTACTTCTAAGATTCTGACTAAGTCAAAATCTCAGAATGTTAAGTTAAAGGGTCTGAAAAACTTTGAACCCAAAGCTTTAAAGTCTCTGACTCTGAAACATTCAAAGTCTGATAAACAGACTCTGAAAAAGCCAGAGTCTGAAAAACCAAAGTCTAAGTTTCAAAGAAGAGAAACTGTGAAAGGCAAGTTGAAACCTATACCAAATGGTTCCAAACCTAAGGTATGGGAGAAAACATTGCCAATGACTTCAAGACGTAACTTACGAAATGAGTTCAATGGTTCTAAGACTAACCAAAAAGGACTCATGAGAATATGGGTACCTAAGTCTGAAATTATTGATGCTGCAGGTATGTCTAAAAGGACTAGAAAAGCACAAGGCTTGGTACCTGGACAATGGTTGCTCACGTCACATGACGGGAGAAAAGTCTATGTTCCTAACCCTAACCATGAAAGAGGGAGGAACTGTGGGATTTGGAGGAAACCAGACTGGCAAAATCATTGGTACTGGAACCATTGGTAACTCTCTGATCTCAATCAGTAATGTGTGGTTCGTTGATGGACTTAGACATAACTTACTAAGCATAAGTCAATTATGTGACAGTGGTTATGATGTATTGTTTAATAAGAACAACTGCACAGTGGTTAACAAGGATGATCAGTCCATAGTCTTCAAGGGAAAACGAAGAAACAATGTATACAAGATAAAATTCTCAGAACTGACTGATCAGAAGGTAATGTGTCTTTTGTCAATGGGTGATAAGAAGTGGCTGTGGCATAGACGTTTGGGACATGCTAACTGGAGATTAATCTCTAAAGTTAGCAAGTTGCAACTTGTCAAAGGCCTACCAGACAATGACTATCACTCAAATGCTCTTTGCGGAGCATGTCAGAAAGGGAAAATTGTCAAGAGTCCCTTCAAGCCGAAAGAAATTGTTTCAACTTTCAGACCCTTGGAGTTACTTCATATTGACTTATTTGGACCAGTTAGCACTGCATCCTTATATGGAAGTAAATATGGACTAGTTATTGTTGATGACTACAGAAGATGGTGTTGGGTTAAATTTCTAAAAACTAAAGATGATTCATATTCTGTGTTTAGTAAATTCTGCATCCAAATTCAATCAGAGAAGGAAATGAAAATCTTGAAAGTCAGAAGTGATCATGGGGGAGAATTTGAAAATGAACCGTTTGAGGTTTTCTGTGAAAAACATGGAATTATTCATGAATTCTCTGCACCTAGAACTCCACAACAAAATGGAGTTGTAGAGAGAAAGAACAGAACCTTACAAGAGATGGCTAGAACCATGATCCATGAGAACAATCTGGCTAAGTATTTTTAGGCAGAAGCAGTAAACACAGCTTGTTATGTTCAGAACAGAATCTATATTAGACCCCTGTTGAACAAAACAGCTTATGAACTCTTTAAAGGAAGAAAACCCAACATATCTTATTTTCATCAGTTCGGATGTACGTGTTATGTCCTGAACAACAAAGTCTACCTAAAGAAATTTGATGCCAAAGCTCAAAAGGGAATCTTTTTAGGTTACTCTGAACGCTCTAAGGCATACAGGTTGTATAATTCAGAAACACAATGTGTGGAAGAATCTATGCATGTCAGATTCGATGACAAAATACCTGGAAGTGAAACTCCAGTGCAAGATGAAAGTCATGCAGAATCTCAAGATTCTGATGATAACTCAGAATCTGATCAGATTCCAGAATCTGAAGATACTTCAGAAGCTGGAACAACCCCTGAAGTTCCTAATGAAGAAGCTTCTGATGAAGCTCAAGATGGTTCTTTGCAAGCTAGTCAATCCAAACAATCTTTCAAATACAAGTCTTCACATCCAGAAGATCAGATAATTGGCAATAAAGAAAGTCCTATGAGAACAAGATCACATTTCAGACAAGAAGAGTCTGCTTTAGGATTATTATCTGTTATTGAACCAACCTCTGTTGAAGAAGCTCTTGGAGATGAAGGATGGATTCTGGCAATGCAAGAAGAACTGAATCAATTCAAAAGGAATGAAGTATGGGATCTAGTAGCTAAGCCTGATCACAAGAACATCATTGGAACCAAGTGGGTGTTCAGAAATAAGCTTAGTGAACAAGGAGAAGTAATCAGAAACAAGGCCAGACTTGTTGCGCAGGGCTACAGTCAGCAAGAAGGCATTGATTACACAGAAACATTTGCTCCAGTTGCAAGATTGGAAGCAATCAGGTTACTTCTTTCCTATGCAGTTAATCTCAACATAATTCTGTATCAAATGGACGTTAAGAGTGCATTTCTTAATGGTGTCATTTCTGAAGAAGTATATGTCAAACAACCTCCTGGCTTTGAAGATTTAAGGCATCCAGAGCATGTTTATAAATTAAAGAAATCACTCTATGGCTTGAAACAAGCTCCTAGAGCTTGGTATGAAAGACTAAGTAATTTCTTAATTCAAAACAACTTTGAACGAGGACAAGTTGACACTACTCTATTCAGAAAGACTCTGAAGAAAGACATTCTTATAGTTCAGATTTATGTTGACGATATCATTTTCGGTTCTACAAATAGTTCTCTTTGCAAAGAGTTTTCAAAAGTAATGCAGGATGAGTTTGAAATGAGCATGATGGGAGAATTGAAGTTCTTTCTTGGAATTCAAATCAACCAATGCAAAGACGGAGTCTATGTTCATCAGTCCAAGTATACGAAAGAGCTTCTGAAGAAGTTTAATCTTGAGGACTGCAAAGAAATGAATACTCCAATGCATCCAACCTGCACTCTGAGCAAAGAAGATCAAGGGACCAAAGTTGATCAGAAGCTGTATAGAGGTATGATTGGTTCTTTGTTATACCTAACTGCATCCAGACCAGATATTTTGTACAGTGTATGTTTGTGTGCAAGGTTTCAATCAGATCCTAGGGAATCTCACTTAACTGCTGTTAAGAGAATCTTTAGATATCTGAAAGGAACAACCAATCTTGGACTTCTTTACAAGAAATCCTCTGACTACAAGCTAGTTGGATTCTGTGATGCTGACTATGCTGGAGACAGGATTGAAAGAAAATCTACCAGTGGCAATTGTCAATTCTTGGGAGAGAATCTGATATCCTGGGCTAGCAAGAGGCAAGCAACCATTGCTTTGTCTACAGCAGAAGCAGAATACATCTCAGCTGCTAGTTGTTGTACACAGCTACTCTGGATGAAACATCAGCTTGAGGACTATCAAATAACTGAAAACCATATCCCAATTTATTGTGATAATACAGCAGCTATATGTTTGTCTAAGAATCCAATTCTGCATTCAAGAGCAAAGCATATTGAGATTAAACATCATTTTATAAGAGACTATGTTCAAAAGGGAATTTTAGATATTCAATTCATTGATACTGATCATCAATGGGCTGATATATTTACTAAACCCTTATCTGTTGAAAGATTTGATTTCATAAAGAAAAATTTGAACATGTGTTATGTCTCTGGGTAATATGCTCCTCTGAAAACAGAATTCAGACTCTGAAAAATATTCAGAAGCTATTTGGGAATCAGACTCTCTTTTGGAGACTCTCTTTAGACTCTCAGAAGCTCTTATTAGTGGAAGCGTGACTGTTAAGTTCTGTAACACCTGCCCCACTATGGTGACAGTTACTTTACAGTTTCTCAGACGTGGCCTGTCTGTATTGGGTAAGAACTCAAAGGGCAATTATTTCTTTACGTTAAACAAGTTACCTTCGCTTTGTCCCAATACGTTTACGGCTGCATGCTATATGTATTTATTGTTTGTGTTTGTTTGTCCCCTATTCTTTCCAAACAGCTTTCAAACTTTTTCTCTATAAATACATAACACACACAACTCACTTTTCTTTTCATTCTTTGATTTTCTCTCTGAACAAATTTCTTGTTTTCAATTCTCTGCAAAACTTTTTGTTCTCAAATCAAACATTTAGAAACCCCTATAATGGCAAGTGATCTCATCCAATCTGGTGTTATAATCAAGTCCGGAGGGTCTTATGTTATCAAACCCAGAACAATGAACATCATCAAGGAGACTCTGGAAATCCAAGTTGAATCTCCAGTTGATTTTGGTTCGCTTAGTCGTCATGGAGTTGATGTTGCACCTCATTTCTTATCACAAGGAATGATGAGGTACTTTGGTATGTTGAATGGACCAACATATCAGGAGCTTGTTAGAGATTTTTGGGTTAGGTCAGAAGTCTACGACAAAGCTGAAGCTACTTTGGAAGAAACAGTAGCAATCTCAAACAACCCCAGTCTTGCTGGCAAGAACAGAGACCAAATGGGTTTAAGACCGTACAATGGTCTTGAAATAAGGTCTGCTGTGATGGGAATACCAATAGTTATCACTGAAGAGGTGGTAGCCAGGGCATGTCAGATGGAGAGCGCTGGTAAATTTCAGTGGAATGTCAACAAGAAGAGTGAATGGGCTGTTGTCTGCAACAAGTTGTTATTTGAAGGGAGACCCTCAAATAAATTGGTGGATATGCATCCTGAGCATAGGGTGCTTCTGAAGATTATACTGGACAGTATGCTTCAGAAAGGAGGAGGAACAGAACATTGTCTGTGGATCACAAAGTTCTTCTTTATTTTCTTATCAACAAAATAAAGATCAACTTCCCCAGATATGTGATGCACCATATGTGTTGGACCATCAAGAAGAGTCAATCAGAAACCTGGAGGCAAGTTCCTTTTGGAAGATTAATATCTGAGATTCTGTATCAAGGAGGCCTCTTGAAGGTCTTATCAGAATCTGGTGTGGTATCAGATATTCATCTAGGAACTGTGACTGGAAGAATCATTAATGGCAAGACTCTGCAGTACATGAAGATTGTCAAGAGATTCAACCCCTCTAAGCATGATATGAGAGAATCCTATGTAGAATCTGACTTAATGATGGACTTCCCTCCCATATCCAAAGAAGATAATCCTGAAGTTCTTGCAAGATTTGTGGTGGATTACTTCAAGGAGACTGGTAGAATTATCAACTATTCTGCCATTCCTGAGACTGCTGGAGGAGGACCTCTTAAGGTCAAAGGTAAAAGGACCAAGGAAGTGGTTCTCAAGGAAGAGGAAGAGAAGCAGGATCCTCTCAAGAAAAAGATCAAATCTACTACTCTTCCTGGTGTGAAAATTGGTTCCCCCAAGACTTTAACTCCTATGCCTTCATCAACATCCTCTGCACTTCATGAAATTAAGGATAGGATAAAAGAAATCAAGGATGAGAAGAATGCTAAGAAAGATGAGAAGAAAGCGAAGAAAGGCAAGGCTGACAGAGACTATGACAGAATGGCTCAAGATATTGCTGACTACCTTGATGCTGACTCTGAAGGTGAAGAGAGTCAGATCAAGAAGAGAAAGGTGGATGTGATTCCTGTGGCTAGAGATGTAGCACAGAAGATAGGTACTTCTGTATCTATGATTGAGGATGAACATGCTGCTGGCAAGGCAATGGCAGCAGAAGTAGTGACTGAAGAATTAAAGGAAGAAACTGTCAAAGAAGCTGCTAAGTTGATTGCTTCTGCTCTTAAACAAAAGAATCCTTCAGCAACTGCAGAAGCTGAGTTATCAGAAGCTACTGTGTCTGATCATTATGCCTCTCCAGAAGCTGGCATTGGCACCTCTGGCAACGTGGGATATAGCTCATCTTCATCTTTGAATCAAGAGTCAGAATTAGATTCAGAATCTGACAACAAACCTTTAAGCCAAATTCTTCCATCCCTCAAAAATTCATCTCCCTCACCAATCAAACCCATATCATCCCATAACCCACTTGACCCGACAGTAGTTGATTATGTTGATTCAACTATGGACAGAGTTATTCAAGACACAATCACAGTGTCTATGAATCTTCCTGCTGACCATCCTGCTCAACCTTCTTTTCTCAAACCTCTTCAGGTAATTCAACCCTCTGAAAAGCCTGAAGCAACCATTCAATCCAAACAACCATCCCCCCAAACTGAAACCATTTGTGTAGACTCTCCAGACACTCTAGATTCTCTTGAAAAACATCTAGGAGGAGAACTACCAAAAACCCCTGCAAAATCCAAACCAACAAAAGCTACTTCATCTGTTTCCAAACCAGACCCTGTACCTGAACCTACAGAGAATCTGACTTTAGCTTCTATTGAACCTTCAGAACCTGTTGTTGAACCAGCTTCTGAAAATCTGGAACAAGCTTCTGATATTGTATCAGAAACTGTGACAGAAAGTAGAGCTAAAACCAGAAGAGTTTCCCAACCTCTTTGTGACCCCATAACCAATATCCCAGATTTTGAAACTTTTCTAGCTTTGAGAGCTTCTCAACCCTCAACCTCTGAACCTCAAATTGACTTATTTGATTCAAGTAAGATAGATGAGTTTTATGCTTCTTCATGCAATAAGCTCAAAGAAGTTATTGAGCAAAGGTTTGTGCCAATACTTAATGTGAGCTATGAGGACAAGTTTTCTTCAGTGAAGACTGAGTTTTTGGATTTTATCACCAAAATTCAGAAGACTGCTGTAAGGGAACAAGCATTTATTACTGCCAAGCATGTTGAAGAAATCAAGCGGGCTGAGAAAGCTGTTATCTCGGAAAATGCTCCCATTCTAAGGATTAGAGATACACCCTTCTTTGATGAGGATCAGTATATTCCTAGAAAATCTGTGGCTTACAATTCCTTGAAGAGGAAATTGTATAAAGTTCAAGAAGAAGCTAGACAAGAAAGAGAAGCGCATTTGCGAAGAACTGAGGCTCTGGAAGAGATGGTAAAGAAACAGCAAGAGGATCTCCAGAAACTGATGGATCATCTTGCCAAACAAAACCAACCTTAGTTTTATTTCGTTTTTTTTTTGTAATTCTTGTTTGCTATCTTCTGAACTTGTTTGTGCTTACATTTTATACAAGTTGTTTTTGATTCAATTTGCATTATTTTTTTTATGCTCTGAATCTTCTATGTTTTCCGTCTGAATCTCATTCTTCTTTAACACATGTTTACACCCTTACCTTACGTCACTTAAAAAGGGGGAGGAACTTGTTCTAAACTTTTTTGTTGATGACAAAAGGGGGAGAAGGGAAAGTATTTATGTCAGGGAGAAGAGAAAATTTTCTTTTAATTACATTGCATGTATACGTAAAAGTTAAAGGGAAATCTGCGAAAGGTGCTTAGTTAGACTCTGAGCCCTGTTTAAGAATCAGTTCTCTAAATTCATTTATTATTCTGAGAATGAATTTGATTGACTATGAAAGTGAATTTAATTAACCTGGATAGAACTCAAGATGAGCTTACAAACCTCAACTTAAGAACTATCAGACTCAGGGGGAGTCAGAGCTTACAAACCTCAGACTCTGAGCTTACAAACCTCAGAACCCTTTAAGTCAACCTGTTAATTAGATTAACAACAATTGACCTTTTAAATACTAATGTTTGTCATCATCAAAAAGGGGGAGATTGTTGGAACAAAGGTGTTCAGCAATACCACGTTTTGAGTTTTGATGATAACAAGGTATTAAAAAGTTGTCAATTGGATATTGCTAATATTTGTTTAAGTATGCAGGATATCAATTAACATTTATATCTTAGAAAGTATTCTGTTTGAACAAAATTAAAGAGCAAAGAATCCAGAGAAGCTTGTTGCTTGTGAAGACTGTTTCGAAGAGAGTCTGAAGACTGTTTCGAAGAGAGTCTGAAGACTGCACCGAAGAGAGTCTGAAGACCATCAGAATCTGAGAACCAAGAGAGTCTGAAGATTATCAGAAGCATAGTGCTACAGTGAGTCTGAAACTACAAATTTGATAATCTGCTAACAAGGATTTCTACTGCATTGCTATGCACAAAGAAACTCTCAAATGGAGTAACGGCTAGCTTCTAAGTCAACTTGAGCGTGGGAAGCATAAAGACAAAGATTGCAGGCCAGTACAGAGTACGTTGTACGAACTCTGATTCCACTACTCCACTACCTCGTACAGTTTGGCAACTCTGTCTACCGGTATTAATCCTCAAAGGGAATGGAATTCAAATGATGCTATTGAAGGACTATTACCAAATCAAGCAACAGATCAACAGTCATTGATCAAGCTTCAGAAATCATCCTGGTGTGCTGGATGACTCAACGTCTCTTTCCTACGCCTATATAAATGATAGAAGACCTGGAGAATAAAAGACTCTAGAACTTGAAAAATTACATTGCGCTGCTTTAGTATTCAACTGAGTCTTAACAAAAAGCACATCATCAACTTAGATTCTTACAAACTGAGTATTCTATAATCTCTAAGTTTCACAGAAAAACAGAGTCTGTCTTTTGTGTAAAACAGAGTCTGTCTTTGTTGTAATTGAAACACTATTTGATTGTTGTCAAAGTGTTTCAACTCTATTCAATTTTCTGTAATTGTGTAAAAGTCTCTTGCTTTTGTGCTTGAGCAAAGGAAGTCTCTTGGCTGCGTCCATTGAGCAAAGGAAGTCTCTTAGTTGTGTCTTTGAGCAAGGAAGTCTCTCGCCTGTGTGCTTGAGCAAGGAAGTCTCTCGCCTGTGTGCTTGAGCAAGGAAGTCTCATACTGTGTGTTTGAGCAACTTGTAATTTGATATTACATTTTAGTGAACTCTCCTTGGAAGTACAAGGGGGACATGACTACTTCCGGTTTGTGGAAGGAACCTGTATAATTTGCTTGTGTTCTCTCTTCTCTCTATCTCTTGATTTTTCCGCTGCAATCAGAACCTAATCTCCTATCAGACTCTGATCTCATTCAGACTTTGAGTTTAAAGGAATTAGATTCTCACTCCTCAAGAGCTGCGAAAAGCAAACACAATTCAACCCCCCCTACTTGTGTTTTTCTCACCTTCACACTTTTGGTCCTCGCGTTTTGACCAACTCATGAAACTGGTCCTACCTCTTTTAAATTGAACAAAACCGTCCTTAAGTTATCTTTTTTTTTGCAGTTTTAGTCCTACCTCCTATTTTCAACTTCAGAAACGCAGAGAAATTGTAGTTTTAGGGAAGTTTTGGACATACCCCTATACCTCAACCATGAAATAAACAAGGAATAAAGCATGTGGGTACAAGAAATCCATTTTATTCAACACATTAACCAAAAAGAGCCCTAATTTCTAAAAATATGTTTCAAATTAGAGTTTTTTTGGTTAGTGTGTTGAATAAAGTAGATTCTTTGTACCACATGTTTTAAACCTTGTTTATTTCATGGTTGAGGTATAGGGGTATGTCCAAAACTTCCCTAAAACTACAATTTCTCTGCGTTTCTGAAGTTGAAAATAGAAGGTAGGACTAAAACTGCAAAAAAAATGATAATTTAAGGACGGTTTTGTTCAATTTAAAAGAGACAGGACCAGTTTCGTGAGTTGATCAAAACGCGAGGACCAAAAGTGTAATTAAGCCTATTTTTTATGTTGATCTTTAATTAAGTAATTTAGCTTGCAATCAATTTACGTAAAGGGTGTTTTTGTCATAGTTGAAAAAATATGAAAATTCCCAGTAAACTTTTGGTGTGCATATGGCAGGTTTTCTTGTGTGTATGTTCCCAGCAAACTCTTAAATTTCATCAATATTTTTGCTTCACAAACCCAAGAAATTTGGAAATTATTCAACAAAAATATAATATCATGTTTTTGCATATTGAAGTTTTAGTTGGTCATGTTTATTAAAGGGTTAGTTAGTTTGACGAATGAGTGCATGATTTTGTATTATAATTAAATTTTTAACTCTAAAGACAATAATAGAAAATATAGGAATAATTGAATTAAATAGGAGGCTTTAAGGTGTATTTCGTCCTTGTAATTAGGGGTCGTTTAAAAATTGCTCCTTGTAATCGTTAATCCTTGCAATCTGCCCTCCCAGATATTAATCATTTAAATTTCGTCCCTTGACTCATTTAATGACTGCCACGTCATCAAACTACTGACCAGAAGGTGCGATATTACCAAAATACCCCTGCATTCTTCCATCTCCAATTCCACCACCATCGTAACCTGATCTGAAAGCAGGGGTATTTTGGTAATTTCGCACATTCTGGTCATTAATTTGATGATGTGACAGTAATTAACTGGGTCAAAGGACGAAATTTTAAATGATTAATATTTGGGAGGGCAGATTGCAAGGATTAACAATTACAGTGATCAATTTTTAAACGACCCCTAATTGCAAAGACGAAATACACCTTAAAGCCTAAATAGGATTACGGCTAACAACATAATAATATGCATTTAACAAAACCTACATACAACAAAGTTTTATCACTTCACAACATAAGTTCAAGTGTCTTTAATTTGAAAAAATGAAGTATTCATTCAAGAAGATGGCGACTGACATGCTCCACCAAAAGAATATTAGGAGTTTTTTCCATATCAAGTATTATTTTGTCCCCTTGTTCAAAAAAAATTTCCGCTACAAACTTGGACCAACCGATGGCTAAATATTTCACATTGCCAGTAAACTACTCGGGAACAAAGATGTTCAATCTATGAGGCATGAGGATTTTTTGCATAACAAAGTGGATCCAACCTTTAATTTTTTAGGTAATGAGCAATGTATAGCAATATGAAGCACTAAATGTGATGCAGGGATTCTGCCTAGTGTTGTACTGCGTTGCCCGTGTTCCTTTCGCTGTCACCGTTCCTTTATCGATTTTCTATGGAATTTGGGTAATTATCTCTTTCAAATTGAATTAATTTTCGAAAAATATTGTGCTTCTATGTTCCAGAAATTACCATAGGCAAGACTAGTGTTTAAGCAATGTTTTTGGGTGTGCTTTGACGTTGATAGCAACAGTGAAGTTTGCTTCAGACGTTTTTTCATGTGTGTATGTTTTCGATAAAAAGGAAATGAGTGTTGCTGAATTAAGAGTTGAAGGAAAACAACATAGAGGGATGCGAGTTAATTGCAAAGAACTTGTTAAAGGTTGAACAATTGCTTATGGAGTTACTATCATGGAATTTGTTTTGATACTATCAAAGTAAAATAATTGGTTACAATAAACTGGCTTATCACCAATAATTTGATTTTGTAAGCTTTGATTAAATTGTGAAATCTTGTTATATAACTCTCAGTTTTTGCATTTTGAAGTGAATACTCTTTATGGCATATGTTACCTTATTTGTGAGATGTGTTTCGAAGTTTCGTATCAGCAATTCACCGAATGTTACCTTATTTTTCAGGACTGAAATAAGTGTCTGGTTCAATATTAATCTACATGACTTATTGCTCGACTCACATCGCATTCATTCGCAAGGAAACATAGTGATGACATTCGAGACTGATAAGTAAACTGAAAGATAGAAAAACAACAACAAAATGAAGACGAAACTTGTTGGTGTTTTGCTGGTCTCTTCGGTCCTTGTCGTTAGCCTTTGAGGCTTTTGCTGGTCTCTTCGGTCCAAGCTTAAACTAACTAAAGTTTGACCATTGTAACATATCCTTACATAGCAAATTTAAAAATGTGTAGAAACCTTATGCAGACAAATTTTACAGAAGCATGAAATAAATACTAACTAAACCACTATAAGTCTTGAACTTGAGAGTAATAGCAGTGACATATTTGAAGTAGCCAATCAAGAATATCAAGAGCATTCCTCTGCTTCTAAATAGTATCGAAATAACCGATCATCAAACGTGTCTTTATGATTCACGTGTTATTGGTGACGAGATTGATCATTCACATGGTGTTGTGCCTACAAAAATAAAAAATGATAATATCAGTGACTACAAAGATTTAGTACCTGTAACAATTCAAAATAGGAAACATCATGATTCATGGCATAAGAGTAAAATGGAATCTAAGTAACATGAAACACACTTGTTAGTATCCACAATATTAATGTTCCAGGAACCTAAAGAGCACCAGATTTTATGGTTGTACTTAATTCACTTCAATCATAAGTATTGAAGGGAGCTACATTATTTACCCTACCTTGTCCATTCCTCCCAAAACTAGTGTGTTCCCCTAAAAACATACATGTATTAAACATAAATAATCAATATGTAGTTCTCATTGGTCCATTTAAACTAAAGTTGAGAATTAAAAAAAAAACTATTTTCACTTACTTGAATACTCTCTTGTGTGCCAACTCTATCAACTACTTGAGCACTCTCTTGCACTCTAGATGCACACAGGTCCTGCCAACAAATACTGAAAATTAGACATATTCAAAATTATTACTTTAGATGTACACATATATGAAATTACCTCTTGTTGACTTTGATGATTTCCACCTCCTTGGCTTCTTTTTTGCAAGTTTCGTCACAATTTGATTAACTTTAGATGATTTCCTTTTCAAGGGAGGACACCCTTTACTTCGAGTTGGTATAGGGTCAAGAATATTTGTCAGTTGATTTTGAACTGAACCATATGTTTCTATAACTCCAGGGGATGTTTCTGTAGAGGTAAAATCATTTTTTATTTCCTTTATCCGATTCATCACTTTTGACAAATCATCATCGGTATTTATCACCGTAGAAGCAACTTCATAAAAGGTAGCACAAGCTTCAATTTAGCATTTCCAACTAAATGATCAAAACCACATTTAATAAGGGTATGCCTTCGCTTTATATCCTTCCTCCACTGTGAGAAAATATAAGAGGACGACAAAGACTTTGTTTTTCCTGTTAGCTTAAGCACACAAAGGATGTATCTGCATAAAATACCTTTGAATTCAAACAAACAACACATACATTGAAACTCAAAGTCTTTCTCATTGAAGGATACCTTAAACACTTTGTTTGTGATTTTGTCAAAAAATTTCTTGCTTTCTATAACAGAATATATAGAGTTTGATCCTTCCAATCTCTCAAAGCAAGTATGACAATAAATCATATAAGCGACCTCCACTTGAAATTCTTTGAATTTTGCATTGGTGAATGCTTTCTGGAATTGAAACTCAAAGCCAAAATGACTTTCACAGGCTATCATTGTATTAAATGAACCAAAGTCGTAGTACCACGTCCCAGGAGAGAGTTTATGATCATAATACCAATAGTCATTTCTGTTGAACCGCTTTTTCATCTAGTCCACTAGATTCACAAGGTTTAGTAAGTAGAGTATCAACACTTAGGACCCGATCAGCTCTAAGAAGACAACTAATGAAGGAAGGATAAGGAATCTTTTCCCTTCAATCATTCTTGTAGGAAATCATACGGTTAGAGAAGAAAAGAGGTCAGTTAACCTTGATCTTCTTTTTCAACAACCCCATGACACTTAGATCGTAATAATCAATTCTCACGTAGTTGTGTTGTTTACACATGATTATCTTGACAACAACCCAATGCAACAACCTGTCAGCACATTTAAATTAAAGAGGGCTGAAGTTTGAAAAGCATAACTCACTAAAGCCGATTTTAGACACACTTTTCACAAAATTAACCTTGTTATAGTTGGCAAAAGTTTGTTTGGCCTCAAGGTCTACTCCACTACAATCTAGTCCAACTAGTGTATCTCATTTTTGAAAGATACCCTAACATTTTTGAAAGCACATTCAAAGCTCACACCATCATTTCTTTATGCATTACAATAAAAAGCCTTGATTTGAGATTCGTCATGATCATCCTTCAACTCAACAAATGTACCCAAATTTTGAAAACCAAGCACTCATGAAACCCAAGACCCATATATTCAATATCACTTAAAGAGCAATAAAATTGAGGAGAAACACCCTTATGTTGAAACAAATGTGTTTAACATTACCACCTTAAATTTTGATGATAACAAAGTATTAAAAAGTCAATTGGATATGCTAATATTTGTTCAAGTGTGCAGGACCATAGACAAAAATTTATAAGTCTTAATTCAAGTATTGGTTCTGAAAGAACAAAAGAGAGCAATAGAATTTACAAAGGAAGCTTATGTTGCAAGACAGAGTTTTAAGACAAAGAGAGTCTGAAGACCATCAGAAGCTGACTGCCAGAAGCTGACGTCATCAGAGAGTCTGAAGTTCATCAGAGTTTGAAGACTGGAAGCTGCTGTTAGTTAAAAGTTGTTATTCTGAATTCACATCCTTGCAGAAGGAATAAAAGCATGGAGCAACGACTATTTCAAAGGAATTAGAAGGCATTGGATGCTTATCCACTGAAGAGCGCAGGAAAATGACAATAGTACAATTGTACAACCACTACTTCATTACTCCACTCTTCATGTCTACAATAGTACAAGAGAACAGTTATGTCTATGCTGATTATTTTCTATACAAGGAATGGATTTGAAAATTTTCCCTCATAGGACAATAACCAAATCAAGCAACAGATCATTGGTGATTATTACTCTTCAACAACGACTCTTTTTGATGTGCTGACAATCTTCAACGTATCTCTCACACCTCTATATAAAGGAGTGAAGACTTGAAGATTGTAAGAGACTCAAGAAAAATTTACTAGTGTCAAAACTCTGCTGAAATTGTTCCGCATCAAAGTTCACTTAGAATTTCTTAACAACTTTCATATCTTAGAAATTCTAGAGTCTTAAGAGTATGTATCTGATTTGTATTTGTGAACACCACTGATTGTATATCAAGTGTTCAACCTCAAACATTTTTCTTTGTAATTGTGTTTGTTTAGAAGTCTCTTGCTTTTGTGCTTGAGCATAGGAAGTCTCTTGCGTGTGTGCTTGAGCATAGAAACCTCTTGCTTTTGTGCTTGAGTAGTTTGAAGTCTCTTACTTTTGTGCGTGATTTGTAATCAAATATTGATTTAAGTGAACTCTCCTTGGAAGTGCAAGGGGGAGAAGACTACTTCCGGATTGTGGAAGGAACTTGTAGAATTGTTTTGTGTGATTCTCTTCTCTCTCTCTCTCTCTTTCTCTATCTCTCTCTCTCTCTACTTTATCCGCTGCATAAGATTTTGAACCTTGTTCCAGACTCTGAACTCTATCAGACTTTGAACATTTGACTTAGTTTAAAAAAAAAGAAAAAGCTAACATAATTCAACCCCTTTCTGGTGTTTTTCTCACCTTCACCTTGAAAGGGGTCAATAAAATTTGGTGCCTAAGGTTACTTGTTGGTCAATATGGCCAATAAGGTAGTGCGCTGGAGAAGGGGTGAATAGTGCTTTTGGAAAAGTTTTTCAGAGTATTAATAAAAATGGTTTTAATCAAATTGACTAATTGGAAATACATTTGAGTAATCACAACAATTTGAAAAAAGAAAAAAACTATGTGATAATAAGATTCAATGTAGAATTGAGAGATTCACAATACAAATCTTATTACAATCAAAAGTTAATAGTTCTTGAACAATTTGCAAAGCTTAAACAATTTTAAACAAAACCTATATGAAAATATAACAATGCTATCAAACAAATTCACAATACATGTGCCAATGTTGAATTGAAAATAATTGAAACCTATTGATCCAATCTAAGTACTAAAACTTAATTCAAGGAATTAGATTAATTTTAATCCAAAAACAACTTAGATCAACACAAGTTTCTACCATAACAATCAATCAATTAACATATGCAATAAACGAAAGTAAAGAGGATAAAGAGAGAGATAACACCGATATTTTTATCGTAGTTCGCTCTTTTCGTCTTCGCTAGAGCTACGTCTACTCTTCTTGATTAAGTAGACCTTCACCAAGGTCATCCACTAATAGTAACAATGAATACAAATGTGATTACAAGATTTCCTTGAAACTAATCCTAGTTCTTCAACCCCTATGTAAACACTACCACAAACTTCAAATAATTGTTGTATTTAGTGCTCCTTGAATATTCATACTCTTGATTACCCGTGCACCCCTTCGAACTCTTCACTCAAGTCTTCGATGCTACGTCCGGTAAACAAATCCCCTTTGATTGCAAGAACAGTTAGAAAGAACCCCCAAACCCTTTGAAGGTGGAATGAGATTATTCAATTCACTTTAGAACCTTGATTAAGCCCAACCAATTTCCTTGAGAGAACCAACTTACAATCCCTATAAGCACCCTAACAAATCAATGTGACTAAATGTACAAAGTGATTTTAAGAAAAATTGTTTAATCTTGAAGAATTTATGAACAAATAGTTTTTGAGACTTAGAGAGTATAGTTGCATATGATTCAATGATTTTGGGGTTATGAGAAAGTGAGTATATATATAAATGGAGGGCAAGTGTAAATTTTTGTGTAAAAACAACTAAGTGAATCGATTCAGTAAAATGATGAATCGATTCAGACAGTAGAAATATGAGCCATGTGAACATGAAGAATGATACGATTCAACCAATAGCTGAAGCAATTCAAAATCCCTAGGATGAAGATTGATACGATTCAAATTAAAATGAATCGATTCAATGCAAGTTAGAGAGTTTCCATGATACGTTTCAAGTTTAAATGATACGATTCATAAGTGAATCGATTCACAGTTTTCTGAGTCGATTCACACAAGTCAGAGAGTTGAGTGATTCGATTCAAATATCAGTGAATTGATTCATTAGTGTAGAAACGTGTTTTTCACAGCAAGTGAAGATAATTTTGACAATCGGAAAAAGTACATTGAGCCATAGATCACATAGGTGCTTTCACAAGTTCTAAGTTTATCCTAGAAAGACTATGCTAGGTCTAACCTACAAGGACTATTCTAGGAAAATAAACAAGCACATAGAGAACATCATCAAAATAATGTTGGACACAACAAGCTTCATAAACAACCATAAATGAATACCTATCATCAGTCAACTCGAACACAATCATCTTAGTCACCTTGCCATCCCTAACATATTCCCTTCAGCTGAGATATCGATCATCAACCCAATAAGATCTAAGAATTCAATCAAATAAATAAAACAACATCACTATCCATTCAACATCACAAAAAAAACATCACTATCCATTCAACATCACAAAACAACATATAGATACATTATCAATTATCAAATAAATACATCTTACCCACTAAATAGTCGTAGTCAACAGTATGTCAAGACACTTCCTCAATCTTGGTTAGAGTGAGCCCATTAACTGGGATAATGGAACTTTCACTCTTCTGCACCTTGGTATTCATCTGAAAAAACAACTTGTATGGATGATTAGTGGTACGGTACGAACCAACATTGGGAGCAATAGAGAAGTATGACATCTTATATACATATCCTTCAACCAATTTCTTCTGGAATACATACAACAACTGCTTCCTGATGGAGGCATGAATCTTGGTACCCTACAATAGAAACAATTTGCAACAAATCAGAAAAATACACAAATTACTAAGAATAAAACAAACGAAACATAGTAACCAAAAATACCTTGGCATCAATAAGAACCATCTCAATGGAGTTTGGCTGTTCAGGATCCAGAAATACTGGGACCTCCCAAATCCTAAAAACCCTAACCTTAAAACGCCATCCCTCTCTCCCAGGTGAAACTGCCGACAACGAATCAAAAGATGTATCCATCATGGAGAAGAAAACTGAAATAAGGAATCAGGAGCCCAGGAATAAGCGATGTGCAAAATGAAACTGAATACAACATAATCTCCACAACAACAAAAAAGCACCCACATATATAAAGACCTTTGAAAGCGGCATTATAGTGATTTCAAACCCTATACAAAGCCAAAAACCAGAAGGGGGGGGGGGTTGACATTTTCTTCTTCCTGGATCTTTTCCTCTTACACTGTTAAGTGCTTTAACCTTGGAGGAAGTGCTCTGATGCCAATTGAAGTTGAAGTAAATGTCACTAGAAAGGGGGGGGGGGGGTTGAATAGTGACCCTTTAAAAATTTCTCTAGCTCTCAGAGAGGTTTAGTTTTCAAACAACTATACTTGAGATAAGATGATTAGTAAAACAAAAATAATCAAAACAGAAGATAAAAAGTAGAGTTTAAGAGAGATCACACAGAGAAGTTATCCTGGTTCACCCAATATGGGTTAGTCCAGTCCCCACAGCTTTTGTGAGATTATCCACTAGTTCTTAGGAGTTTCTTCCTCCTTTTGCAAACTGCAATACGATATGTATTCTCTAAGCCTCACCAGGCTTACATTGATGCTCGAGCTCTTGAAGAGCATGAGGTTGTACCACTATGTATTCTCTTAGCCTCACCAAGCTTACATTACTAATATTATTAGCTTCAACAAGCTTACACTATCACTCAAGATTTTACAGGCTTGAGGATATACAATCAAAATGAGATTTGATGTTTGGATCTAAATACAACTTTCAATCTTCTAAAAGAGTGAGAAATTGTAGTGTGTAATATTCTTAAGATGATGATCCAAAAAATATAATTGAGTACAGTAAGAGTATTTGATATTGAGATTGCTTGATGAAGTTTTGTTTGATTGTTGGCTTGTGATTGTTTGTGAAATTCATTGCTTTCTTTGTTGAGAGAAAGCTTCTATTTATAGCCAGCCTTCATCCTTCAATATCTTGCAGCTGTTCATTCTTGTAAAGACACCTTGTTGTTGATAGGAATTGCAAAATTGCCATTGTCCCATTCTTTTGTGTGCAGAGCTTGAGCTTGTCAGCCTCGACCTCTACTTTTAACACTAAGAGCTTGAGCTTGTCTTGGTCCAGGAGCGTGTATGAACAGTGAAAAGTACGTGAACAGTAAAAAGATTTTTCTTTTTACTACTGTATCTTGCTTGTTCTCCAAGATGTATTTGATATAATGTTCTTGCTTTTCTTTGTCTCCAAGAAACCATTAATAAAACATGTTTGCTTACTTGGTCACCAAGTCTTGTTTCTTTATGACTTTTTGCTTGCTTGCTCATCAAGATAACACTTTAGGGCTTTGTCGTCATCCTTATCTTTTGTAAATGATTTAGCACATGATTGAAAGACAACTTTCCCTTGCATTTGCGCATGGCTTTTCTTTGTGATGCTTTATGGATTTAAATCATCAATTGACCTTTCTTGATTAATAATGAATTACCATCATATTCTCTTTGAAAGCTTGAGCTTAACCATCCAAGGATACATAGTTATAACAATGTGTGAGAATTGGAATATCCTATCCTTAATAAAATCCACTCAGGAGCACACATTAAATAACCAAATAAAATTATAATCTTAATTTTAATACAAGAGTTTGTTTATCATTCAAAAACAATTTTAAAGGGATTTTTGCTTCAACAATCTCCCCCTTTTTTGATTGATGACAAACTTCTTGAAATTAAAATTACATAAGGAGGTTTAGAATAAAAGCTCCCCCTTAATATATGCATCATTTTTAATTTGGGACTCCCCCTCAAATTATGCATACAATGATATGATTTAAAGATGGAAAGAATAAAAGCATAGAATCATTCATTTCATTGAACATAATAATTCAAGATTACAATGATTCATAAAGATTAGCATAAGCCTAATATTAAAATTTCAGAGGATCAATTTGCTACATACACCATGTTTAAGCTCAAAGAAAAAGATCCTGGAAATTTCAAAAGATGAATTTCTTCCAAAAACTACAGTAGAAACTCTTTAAATTAATACTCGGTAAATTAATAAACTCACTAAAATAATAAATTTGTCCGGTCCCGACTTGGGCCAGTGTAAAAAATTGAATAATTCGATAAAATAATAAGATAATAATTTTTTGGGAGATCCCTTTATAATTTTCGGTCCCAAGAAAATCATAAATTAATAATTCATAGAAACTGAAAAAAAATATATTACACTTTGTTGAAATATGATTCAATAGTTGTTTGTTTTCCTTTAAAGTTCAAGTCTGTTTGGAGCTCATCTATCTTTTCTTATTGCATCCAATAGCTGAGGTGTTGTATTTTTGTATTGTATCATAAAGTTGTGAAGAGTGTTCGACGCCATAAGTGATTCCTTTCGCGTAACAGGCTCCAAAGACACCGTATCATCTTCGTCGTCATCCTCTGCATTGTTCTCAATGATAGTACGCACAATATCTTCTAAACTCTGAACCTCCGAACATGCTTCATTTTCACCTGGGTAGTTCATTAGATTGTCGATATCCATCTTATTACGATAGCCACATTGATTGATCATAGTCTGGAGGTCTTGAGTTTCTTCATCAAAAGTGGATTCATCCAAATTTCCTACAACGTCACTAGCTGAACGAATTTTACAGTGTCGGAAGCAATTCGCTATTGTTTCTTTTCGTACATCTATCGTCCAAGCTGGGATTGCCAAATTGATAGCATCAAGGACATTTATCTTCCCTGGATCAGATTGTCCCACCTCATAACCTTCCAATATTTTGCGGTAAAACCTTCTACGGTAATGCATCTTGAAAGCTCTTATTATCCCAGCATCGCAAGGTTGAATCTTTGATGTCATGTTGGGTGGCAAGAAGAACAACTCAACGTTTCTTATCCCTTCAATATTTCTTGGATGTGCTGGACAATTATCCACCACAAGTAGAACTCTTCTACCATGCATCATTTGGTCAAATGAACGAACATATTCATCAAAAAGCACACTAGTCATCCATGCTTTTTTGTTAGCTCGATACTGACAATCCAAGCTATTCATGTTGACATTCTTGAAACAACGAGACTTTGCATATTTCCCAATAATCCATAGAGGGATTTTTTCAGAGTCATCTTCATTGCAACAAATAACTACCGTCAGCCTTTCTTTATCTTGTTTTCTTCCTTCAAGTTGTTTGGTTGCCAGTGAATGATCAGCTTGTAGCCTATAAAACAACCCAGTTTCATCCATATTGAAAACATCTTTCATAGGGAACTGATCAATTTTCTCTCGAATCGATACCAATTTCTGCTCCATGTCTTGTACATCAATAGACCCACTCTCGCCAAAACGACGAAATGACTTTACGCCATGTCGGTGCTTGAATTTCCCAAGCCATCCTGTAGAGAAGTTAAAATCTGAATCATCATGAGGGTACAAGAGTTTCATTGTATCTCTTGCCTTCTACAAAATTAATTCTCATGTGATATTCACACGTTCTTGATGCTGAAGAAACCACTCATAAGCAACCTTCTCCATGACAGGATATTTTGCTGGTTTGTGTCTTTTGATCTCCGCTCTTCCCTTTTCTATTTCAGCAGAGAGATAGTCATTTGACCGCTTAAGTGTGTTTGATATTGTTCTTTGACTAACTTTCAACTGAAATTTTCCCTCAAGCCATCTCTGCAAGTCTTTTTGTGTGCTTGCAGGATTATCTCTCTTGTACTCGCACAACTCCTTACGTATTTGATCTGACATAGTTGATTTTGCAACACCTTTTAGATGAGAAGCCATCTCGTGAGTGAGATATGGTTTGAATACTTTTAACACATTCATGTAATTTACATATGCCAAACTTGCTTAAGAATACATTGAACATTCCACTTGTTTACATTTACTATACACTTCAAAAGTCAAAAGTCATATTTCCAATGGATATGAATACAATATTTATTAATTTACATTGAGTCCCAAGATTTGCTGCAACGTAATTCTAAGAGACATAGACTAATTTGCCTTTTTGTTTGGTATGTACAGTATAATTACTTAAAAACTCTTTAAATTAATAATTATTAATTTATCGATAAATTAATAACTCTCTAAATTAATAAATTTCTCCGGTCCCGACATTATTAATTTATAGAGTTTCTACTGTAAGTGCTTCCTAGTTTTCCAAAAAGTTAGGCTAAACAACTGTTTGTACAATACGAATTGCAGACTGATTGCAATTTTGAAAGCAAGAAATAAAAACACAGAGTAGACAACATCAAACAGCAGACATCAGATTTTTCAAGACATTTCTCCCCCGTTTGTCAGCAACCAAAAGAAGGGGGTGGTCGAGCTCAGCCTCAGCCTCAGCCTCAAGCTGGAGGTGGAGTAGGATCAGCAGGAACAGAGGGCCCAGGAGCAGGGGCAGGAACATGTGTCACTGGTAAAATGGGATAAGAGATTTCAGGTAAAAAAGGAGGTGGCAGATGTGGAGCAACAGCAGGCAAGAATTCACCTAACATCCAATTGTTCATAACAGATTGTCTATGGCCATAGCTAGCAACAGTTTCTTGTAAACCAACCATATTTAGAATCATATCAGCATTAGTAGGACCAACAGGAGCAGTAACAGGTATAGGGGTGTTTCCAGAATCAGTATTCCCAAAAGATCCAAGTGAATCAAAATGACTAAGTTCAGGTAAGGGAGAGGAAGAAGAAGGTTTGTTGAGTTTTGGATCAAGAATTGGTGAAGTAATGAAATTGCGAGCAGCTTCCATGAGAGGGTTATCAGATGATTTGGTTGGTGAGATGAATGTAGTCGAAGGTACGGTGTTACTTGTTTGTCCTTGAGAAATACCTTGCATTTCATCATCCGGATGAAATCCACCAGTCATGGAGTAATATTGATAGGGGTTCAGGTTGAAAGGTATCAGTGAGGAAGAATCAAAAAACATGGAATTAAAACCTTCCTGCACATCTTCATTCAAGTTTGGTAAAGGTGAGGATTGATGTTCAAAAGGAATGGGGCTAGGAGATTTTATGGGCGAAGGAATAGGAGGTGTATTGCGTTTAGAGGTGAAGTTGTCCTTAGACAAAGCATGATCAGCTGGCTGATCAATCTGAACATCCTTATCCTTGTCCTCATTTCTTGGTGCTTCCTCTTTCTCAGTTTCAGAATCATCTTCAGATTCTTCAGTTTCTGTTTCAGATTCTCCAGATCCTTCCTTAGGACTCTCAGGTTCTGGCTCAGGAGTAGTGTACACAATCTCTTCAGAAGAGGGCTCAGGAGTTAGGTCAGGCTCGTCCTCAGGTAGATCATCCTCAGCCTCAGGCAGAGGTTCTCCTATCTTACCCTTTTTCTTTTTAGGTGGCTTAGGAACAATAGCAATTGTTAGACACCCTATAGCTGATCCATCTATCACAGCACATTCATCTGAACCAATTTCATCATCCAAAGGTACCTTGAATTCTTTAAAGATCTTAGTTAACAACATAGCATAAGGTGCTGATCGATGGTGAGATGCTGAGTGTTTCATGTGTGCTAAGATTATGTAACCTAGGTTTAAAGGCTTCTTTTCCAGCAGGTGATAAACAACAATTAGGTCAGAATTGGTTACCTTGTCCCAACTTCCAGCTCTTGCTAGAATGGTGTGAACTGTATGTTGTGAAACATATGGCACTTGGGCTTGAGGTTTGTAGCAGTTGCACGTTCATCAGATCCTTTCTTTAAGAAACTTGCAAACACATCATCACGGTCTAACTGGTAATGGTAGAACTAATTATCACTATAGAGATGAACACCTTTGTTCTCTACGTTAAGAATCTTGCAGATGGATTCTGGAGTGAGTTGAAATGACACACCTTTGAGGGTGACCGTGGCATGGCAGTTTGATTTAAACTTAGCAGCAGCGTAGAATGCACGAGTGAGACGTGCATATTGCAATTCCTTGAGTGACAGAAAATTGGTCCAACCTAAAGCTTCAAAGTGAGGCTTTAGATTTTGTCCTCTTGCAACTATATCATCCAGGTCGACTTGCCTTCCATTAGCAATAGCTTTGTTAGCCCATTTACTCAAAAATTTTGCCTTGATATCAGGATTACCAAAGACAACATCCAGTGAGGCAGCCTTAACTTTCTTGACAGAGGCGGTTTTAGATGGAGCTCTTGTAGAGCTTGAGCTAGAGGCCTTCAGCCTTTTCTAAGGTTGAGATGACTCAACAGTTTGTTTCCTCTTTTTGGAACCAGATTTTTTTGGTTGTTTAGACGGAGGAGGAGTGGTTTCAACTGGGGTTTCTACAGCCTTTCTCTTGGAGGGTGTCTTCTGAGGTTGAGGTTCAACAGTTTCCTGGGGTTGAGGTTCCACTGATTTAACAACCCTGGGTTCGATTCTTACACCTTTAGAATCAATAACAATCACGTCGGTGTTGATTTGGGGTGGTTTGTTCACAGTCTTCATTCTTTGACACCTTCTAGAGGGAATAGATGAAAAAGAGGATTTCAATTTCTTAGGTTTGGAACTTGTTGATTTCGACACAAATGAAAACGGAGCTGATGAAGTAAACACAGTTGAAAAGGGTTCAGAAACAGAAAGAGTTTTGGATGGAGGCATAATCGTTATTGGTTTGGGATTGAATCCTATAAAAGGAATCATAGCAAGATTTGTGTTTGTTGGAGGTGATGATGGTGGCGCGCGGTTGGATGAGAAGGAGATGACGGTGGTTCGTTTTGGTGAGGAGAAGAGGAATGTGATTCGGTTTGGTGGGGAGGAGATGAAGTAGGAGATAGTAGCGGCGGATTAGATGGTGGAGGTGGCACAATTTCACTTTCTAATTTTTCCATTTGAGAGAAAAATGGAGAAGTTTTTTTTTTTTTTTGCGTGTGAAGTTTTGATGGAACGAAAGAGAGGAAGAAGAAGGGTTAAGTAGATACCAGCCATATAATTTTCTCAAATGAAGTGCCAAAAAAAAGCCAATGATGATAAAAGCCTAAAAACACTTTTTCTTGGAAATACACGCAAGAGAGAGTGTTGGGAGAAGAAAAGTTTTTGATGCAAAAGGCATATTTTGACATGACCAATAGTGGTTTAGGAGACATACAAAAAGGTGGTATTTGGAGGGAAGTGACAACAAGTGGTTTAAAAAGAGCTTAGGTGTAGTAAGAAAAAAGTAATCCTCTATTTTAATGCTGGAGACAAGTATAAATTGTTTTAATAAAGACAAACTAATAATAGATAATTTATCTCTTAAAAAATAAAATCTATCTTCTACCAAAGGTTTAGTAAAAATATCAGTGAGTTGATTTTCAGTATCAATGAAAATTAATTGAATTTCTCCTTTCTGAACATGATCCCTGATGAAATGATGTTTAATTTCGATATGTTTAGATCTAGAATGATGAATTGGATTTTTAGACAAATTTATAGCATTGGTATTGTCACAAAGAATAGGAATTTTTGCGTACCTTACTGAATAATCTTCTAGCTGATTTTTTATCTATAGTACTTGTGAGCAATTGCTTGCAGCTGACACATATTCAGCTTCAGTAGTAGACAGAGCAATTGTATTTTGTTTTCTACACGACCAGCTGATGAGAGGTTGACCAAGAAGTTGACATGCTCCACTTGTGCTTTTTTCGTTCAATTTTGTCTCCAGCAAAATCAACATCACAATATGTTGTAAGATTAAAAAATTTGTCCTTTCTATTCCATAAACCAAGATTAGTAATACCGACAAGATATATGAAGATTCTTTTAACAGCAGTAAGATGTGACTCTTTGGGTGCTATTTGAAATCTAGCACAAAGTCCCACAGAAAACACAATATCTGGTCTACTTGCTGTTAGATATAACAATGATCCAATCATTCCTCTGTATTCTTTTTCAGATACAGACTTACCTTGTTCATCTTTGTCTAAGCTTGAGGAGGGATGCATGGGAGTAGACATTATTTTTGCTTCATTCATTTTGTATTTGGAGAGAAGATCTCTAATGTATTTTTCTTGAAAAATAAATATGTTGTCTTCTTGTTGTTTGATTTGCAAGCCCAGAAAGAAGCGAAGTTCTCCCATCATACTCATCTCAAATTCACTTTGCATGAGGTTAGAAAAATCCTCACACATTTTTTCATTTGTAGATTCAAAAATGATATCATCAACATAGACTTGAACAATTAAGAGATCTTGATTATGAATTTTTCTAAAAAGAGTGGTGTCAATATGTCCACGAGAAAAATCATTTTTAAGCAAAAAGGAACTGAGTCTTTCATACCAAGCTCGAGGAGCTTGTTTAAGACCATATAAGGCTTTTGAAAGTTTGAAAACATGATTTGGTTTTTTATCATCCTCAAAGCCAGGAGGTTGATGGACATAGACTTCTTCATTTAGAAAACCATTTAAGAAATCACTTTTGACATCCATTTGAAAAAGTTTGATGTGTTTATGTGCAACATAAGCAAGTAAAATTCTAATTGCTTCTAACCTTGCTACAGGAGCATACGTCTCATCATAGTCAATACCTTCTTGTTGATTATAACCTTGAGCAAGCAATCTTGCTTTGTTCCTGACAACCTTACCCTTTTCATCCAGTTTATTTTTTAATACCCATCTTGTTCCAATGATGGTTTTGTCTTGAGGTTCAGGTACCAAATTCCAGACTTTGTTTCTTTCAAATTGAGAAAGCTCTTCATTCATGGCTTCAATCCATGATTGATCTATGATGGCTTCATTTATGGATTTTGGCTCTAATTGAGAAATCATAGCCATATTTGTTTTGTCTTGGAATGATGATCTTGTTCTTACTTTATCAGCAGTGTCACCAATGATTAATTCTTTAGGATGATCAACAACTGATTTCCAACTTGGAGGAATGGAGAGAGAAGATGAATCTTGTTCGTCTTCATTCTTTGGTTTTGATGACTAGAATGATGATGTTCATCTTCATCCTCAATTACATTCTCAACAATAAGATCGTTAAACTCATCAAAAACAACATGCATGCTTTCCTCTGTACATTTGGTTCTTAGATTATAGACTCTATAACTTTTGGAAGTAGTAGAGTAACCCAGAAAAATAGTTTTATCTGACTTTGAGTCAAACTTACTCAAATTATCTTTGTTGTTTAAAATGTAGCAATAACATCCAAAGATATGAAAGTATGCAATGGTGGGTTTTCTATTTTTCCAGAGTTCATATGGGGTTTTGTTTAAATTTTTTTTGATAGTAACCCGATTTAAAATATAGCAAGAAGTGTTTATGGCTTCAACCCAAAAATATTTTTCAATATTTGATTCATTTAGCATGCTTCTAGCCATTTCTTGTAAAGTTCTATTTTTCCTTTCAACTACACCATTTTGTTGAGGAGTTCTGGGACTAGAAAAATTGTGAGAAATCCCATTTTCTTCAAAGAAGGATTTAAAAGATGAATTTTCAAATTCTCCTCCATGATCACTTCTTACAGAAATGATGCTTGAATTTTTTTCATTTTGGACCTTCTTGCAAAAGTTTTTAAAAACTTCAAAAGAGTCATCTTTGTTTTTTAAAAATAAAACCCACGTGTATCTGGAGAAATCATCAACAATTACAAATCCATATCTTTTTCCACTAAGACTAACAGTTTGAATTGGACCAAAGAGATCAATGTGAAGAAGCTCAAGAGGTTTATTTGTGGAAATAATGTTTATGGGATGAAAACTGCTTTTAACATGTTTTCCTTTTATGCAAGCTTCACATATGTTATCTTTGTCATAACTGAGTTTAGGAAGACCTCTAACTAGATCAAGTTTGGATAATTTTGAAATAGTTTTCATACTTATATGACCAACTCGTCTATGCCAGATCCATTTATCTTTATCTACGGACATGAAACAAGATTCAGTTCGGAGTTCATCTAAGAATAAAATATAAAGATTTTTATGTCTTGATCCAGTAAAGATGATTTTTCCTGAGGATGATTGCTTAATTTCACATATGCTTGATTTAAAAATAACTTCAAAGCCACGGTCACAAAGTTGACTGATGCTTAGTAAGTTATGTTTTAAACCTTCCACATATTGAACATCCTTAATCTTAGCAGAGTTATTGTTACCAATGATACTGATACCTTTGATTTTGGCTTTATCATTGTTGCCAAAAGTTACTGATCCTCCTTCTTTTTCTACTTATTTTAGGAATAAAAAGATTTTTATACATATTTTGTTTCTTTGAAACGTTAAAACTTATTCCTGTTTTATCAAGCATGTCTTTTTGAGATCCAATAATTCTTTGAAATGTTTCGGTGGATTTAACAAAACTAGTGATGTCATTTGTTAATTCTTCTACTTGATTTTTTAAAAGATTATTTTCCTCTTCAAAAGTTTCGGAGGTTTGTTTGACTATGCTGATATTTTTATTTTTTGAGGAATCATTTTCTTCTTCAAAAGATTTTAAAAAAGGAGTACCCAAAACATTCTTTTGTTCAGATATTTTAAGATTAGCTAGCTTTAGATTTTGAATGGTTTGAAGAAATTCTGCATTTTGTTTTTGTAGTTCCTCATTTTGTTTCTTTATTTCAATAAGTTGATCTCTTTGAGATAAACATTTTTGAGATAAAGTTTCTGAATCTCTTAAGAGGTTATCAAAAATAATTTCTACCTTTTTACAATGTAAACAAGAGTTAGAAAAAGTTACCTCTTCTGCATCATTTTTTGCCATAAGACAAAGGTTGGCTTCTTCAACCTCGATGCCATCATTTGAGTTATCAATGTCATCCCAAGTGACATGCATTGCTTTTTGAAACTGCAGTTTCTTCTTCTTTTCCATAAGGCATTCTGATTTGTAATGTCCTAACTTGTTGCATCCGAAACATTGAACCTTGCTTTTATCTGTTTCGATTTTTTGAGGTTCTCTTCTATTTTGAAATGGTCTTTTGTTTTGATTTATTCTAAAAACCATTCTTTGAATTTTTCATGATATTAAGGCTAGGTCAACCTCATCCTCGGATTGATTGATGTAATCTTCGGTTGATTCAGGATCTTGTGAAGATGATTTTTAATCTTGGTCTTCACAATTTTGAGAGGTTTTGAGAGCAATCATCTTGTTCCTTTGTGGTGGTTTATCTTCCATGAGGATGGATTCATGAGCTCTTAAAGAGCCTATTAACTCTTCAAGTTGAAGCTCCTTAAAATTCTTAGCTTGTGTGATTGCCGTAACCATTGGTCTCCAAATTCTTGGAAGACTTCTTAGAATTTTTCTAACTCTCTCTTGAGTTGTGTATGTTTTACCAAGAGAGCGTAGTTCGTTCACAATGATTGTCAATCTTGCAAACATCTCATCAATGGTTTCATTTTCTTTCATCTCGAATGTTTTAAATTTTTTGACTCCCATGTCTATTTTTTCCTCCTTGACATGACTTGTTCCTTCGTGATGAATCTTTAGGGCTTCCCATATTTCTTTTGCAGTTGTACATTCTTCCACTCTATTGTACTCTTCCCTGCTTAAGGCATATGTTAGAAATAATTTAGCTTTAGAGTTTAGAAGTACCTTTTCGTTTTCTTCTTTTGACCATTCTGCTTGAGGTTTCACCGTTGAGGGTACTGTTTTTGTAGCAATTGTCATTGGAACAAAGTTTCCACTTTCAATGACTGGCCACATATAATTGTCTTGAGATATTAGAAATAATCTCATCTTTCCTTTCCAATAGTAGTAGTCTGTTCCATCAAAGTATGGAGGTCTATTTGATGATCCTCCTTCAGGTACGAACTTTGCTGTTTTTGACATTTTCTTCTTCCTGGATCTTTTCCTCTTACACTGTTAAGTGCTCTAACCTTGGAGGCAGTGCTCTGATGCCAATTGAAGTTGAAGTAAATGTCACTAGAAGGGGGGGGGGGGGGGGTTGAATAGTGACCCTTTAAAAATTTCTCTAGCTCTCAGAGAGGTTTGAAGGTGAGAAAAACACAAGAAGGGGGGGGGGTTGAATTGTGTTTCCTTTTTCGAAACTCTTGAAGAATAAGAATCTGTTTCTACAGGATCAAAATCTGAATGGATTCAGAGTCTGATGGGAGACCAGATTCTGTTGCAGCGGAAAATAACAAGAGATAGAGAGAAAGAGATAACACAAGCAATTATACAGGTTCCTTCCACAAACCGGAAGTAGTCATGTCCCCCTTGCACTTCCAAAGAGAGTTTCACTAAAATGTAATATCAATTACAAGTTGCTCAAACACACAGTAAGAGACTTCCAATTGCTGAAGCACGCATGCAAGAGTCTTCCAATGCTCAAAGACACAACTAAGAGACTTCTTTGTTCAAGCACACAAGCAAGAGACTTCTGACACAATTTACAGAAAATTGAATAGAGTTTGAGACACTTGATAAACAATCAAATGTGTTCCAATAACTTAAACAAAGTCAGACTCTGTTTTTTTCTGATAAACTTAGAGATTCTAAAATACACAGTTAGTAAGAATAATCTAAGTTGTTGATGTGTTTCTGGTTTGACTCAGTAAGAATACAATAGCTTAGCAGTGTAGTTTTTCAGTTGTAGAGTCCAACATATTCTTCAAGTCTTCTATCCTTTATATAGGTGTTGGAAAGAGACGTTGAGACAATCCAGCACATCAAGAGAATTCTGGAAGTTTGATCAATAGCTGTTGATCTGTTGCATGATATTGTAATAGTCCTTCAAATGCATATTTTGAATTCCATTCCTTTTGAAGCTTAATACCGGTAGACACAGTTGCCAAACTGTACGAGGTAGTGGAGTAGTGGAAACAGAGTTCGTACGCACGTACTCTGTACTATTCTGCACTCTTTGTCGTTGAGCATCCCACGCTCAAGTTGACTTTAAAGCTAGCTGTTACTCCAATAGAGTGTTTGTTATGCATCACAATGCCTTTAGAAATCCTTCTAGGCAGATCTTCAGATTATAGGCTTCAGACTCACTGTAGCAATTCAGCTTCTGATGATCTTCAGACTCTCTTGGTCTTCAGGTTCTGATAGTCTTCAGACTCTCTTGAACTTTTAGGTTCTTATCATCTTCAGACTTATATGAACTTCAGATTCTTTTAGTCTTCAGGACTTCTTGACACAGCTTCTAATGATTCTTCAGACTCTTCAGATCTTCAGAATCACAAGCAACAAGCTTCTCTTGGTCTTGCTCTTAACTTGTTCAAACAGAATACTTTCTAAGATGAAAATCTTGATTAATATCATGCATACTTAAACAAATATTAGCATATCCAATTGACAATTTTTAATACCTTGTTATCATCAAAACTCAAAATGTGGTATTACTAAACACCCTTGTTCCAACAAGGTTGAGTTTACAAACAACTATACTTGAGAAAAGATGATTAGTAAAACAAAAATAATCAAAACAAAAGATAAAAAGTAGAGTTTAAGAGAGATCACACAGAGAAGTTATCCTGGTTCCCCCAATATGGGTTAGTCCAGTCCCCACAGCTTTTGTGAGATTATCCACTAGTTCTTAGGAGTTTCTTCCTCCTTTTGCAAACTGCAATACAATATGTATTCTCTAAGCCTCCCCAGGCTTACACTGATGCTCGAGCTCTTGAAGAGCTTGAGGTTGTACCACTATGTATTCTCTTAGCCTCACCAAGCTTACATTACTGATATTATTAGCTTCAGCAAACTTACATTATCACTCAAGATTTTACAGGCTTGAGGATATACAATCAAAATGAGATTTGATGTTTGGATCTAAATACAACTTTCAATCTTCTAAGAGAGTGAGAAATTGTAGTGTGTAATACTCTTAAGATGATGATCCAAAAAATATAATTGAGTACAATAAGAGTATTTAATATTGAGATTGCTTGATGAATTTTTGCTTGATTGTTGGCTTGTGATTGTTTGTAAAATTCATTGCTTTCTTTGTTGAGAGAAAGCTTCTATTTATAGCCAGCCTTCATCCTTCAATATCTTGCTGTTGTTCATTCTTGTAAAGACACCTTGCTGTTGATAGGAATTGCAAAATTGTCATTGTCCCATTCTTTTGTGCGCAGAGCTTGAGCTTGTCAGCCTCGACCTCTACTTTTAACACTAAGAGCTTGAGCTTGTCTTGGTCCAAGAGCGTGTATGAACAGTGAAAAGTACATGAACAGTAAAAAGATCTTTTCTTTTTACTACTGTATCTTGCTTTTTCTCCAAGATGTATTTGATATAATGTTCTTGCTTTTCTTTGTCTCCAAGAAACCATTAATAAAACATGTTTGCTTACTTGGTCACCAAGTCTTGTTTCTTTATGACTTTTTGCTTGCTTGCTAATCAAGATAACACTTTAGGGCTTTGTCATCATCCTTATCTTTTGTAAATGATTTAGCACATGATTGAAAGACAACTTTCCCTTGCATTTGCGCATGGCTTTTCTTTGTGATGCTTTATGGATTTAAATCATCAATTAACCTTTCTTGATTAATAATGAATTACCATCATATTCTCTTTGAAAGCTTGAGCTTAACCATCCAAGGATACATAGCTATAACAATGTGTGAGAATTGGAATATCATATCCTTAATAAAATCCACTCAAGAGCACACATTAAATAACCAAATAAAATTATAATCTTAATTTTAACACAAGAGTTTGTTTATCATTCAAAAACAATTTTAAAGGGATTTTTGCTTCAACAATGCTCACAACCTTCATCCACGTGAAAGGCATAATAAATCGTAGAAGAAAACGATCCCCACTGAAATTGGCAATGCACAATATAAATTGGTCAGAAATGACTATTATCTTCAGTTTTCCTCAATGGAGTTTGGCTGTTCAGGATCCAGAAATACTGGGACCTCCCAAATCCTAAAAACCCTAACCTTAAAACGCCATCCCTCTCTCCCAGGTGAAACTGCCGACAACGAATCAAAGGATGTATCCATCATGGAGAAGAAAACTGAAATAAGGAATCAGTAGCCCAGGAATAAGCGATGTGCAAAATGAAACTGAATACAACATAATCTCCACAACAAAAAAACACACCCACATATATAAAGACCTTTGAAAGAGGCATTATAGTGATTTCAAACCCTATATAACATGAGGTTTAAGGAAAAATTCCGCTTAAAACACACATGGACATCATGAACCAGACAAATCTCACTTATAGAGAACACATTCTGCATCAAAAATATATCTTGTCTCAATGGAAACTTCCACTGAAAAACAAACCCAGACATAGGTCGTATATGATGCTCACAACCTTCATCCACGTGAAAGGCACAATAAATCGTAGAAGAAAACAATCCCCACTGGATTTGGCAATGCACAATATAAATTGGTCAGAAATGACTATTATCTTTTGTAAAATGGACTTGAACAATTCAATTAACTAATTACTCTTTTATCCTTATTTTCTTATTCTATCACATACCATATCTGCTTCTCCTCCTTCATGCATTGTGTCTTGCTTCTCCAGGTTTCTCCTTCTCCTCATCAATGCTCCTCTCATGTCTTGCTTCTTCCAATTCAGTTTTAATTTTTTTGTTTCATATCCAAATAGAAAAAAAAAAGTGTCAATCAAATGAAAAATAATCTCAAACTGGACTGGTTTCTTGTTGTTTCCCTTGTGCCTTCATAAACTAGTAAAATTGTTATTTTTATTTCCCCACTTCTAAAATCCTTCATGTACGGTGATCCATGTTTCTTTTCTTTTTTCACTTTCATGAACTCACTTTTTTTTAAAACAATGAGCTCATGTTAGTTCCCTTTTTCTACCTTTTATTTTTTTATTTTTCATATGTTGTATATTATAAGTGTTCAGTTTTGTTCATTTTTCTTGCACAACAATGTTTTTTAAATAAGGACATAAATGGAATAAGAAAAATTATAACTCTTCTCATTGCGTCCACTATTCAAACAATGGAATGAAATTTTTGTTTCATTCCGTTTCATTTCAGTCTCTTTAATCAACTTAATTTTACTAGTATTGTCTTCTTAAAAAAAAAATTACTAGTATCCCTGAGGGTATAATGATTACTCCCTCCGTTTCAATAACAATGACTTTGACGTCAACGTTGCAGATCCGAAGACAAAAATATTTCAGATATTTGATTATAGTCATATTTGTAGGCATAAGTACTTTGTATTAACATGGATGCTGTGAATTTGTTTATAGATTCATCCTTTTAGTTTTTAGCGAATTTAGATTTGTATTGCATCGATGTACTCTATCAATTTAAAAATAAATGAATATCGTTTATTTTTGTCAAAAAAAAAATTAATTATTTTAGAATGCGAGAGAAAATTCTGACTACATAAAAAACAATTTTATTTACACATAACTAACCCAACAAATCGAGACGAAAGAATCAGTCCATGTTCAAGCCTTCGTTGTCGCACAATTACATCTTCTATTAGAACAACAAAATCACAAACACAAAAACATTAAAATAACAATCAACTTGCTTTTATTGCTTTCATGTTCTCATCCATGTTCCTCAACTGAACTCTTCAACTCCTTTTACTTTAATTTAAAAAAACCAAACCTAACCAAAGTAATAATAAAAAACTAACAATGATGTTTCAAAGAAGAAAAAAAGAACCAAACACAAACACATTACCTCTTTCAACTTCACCAATGCCTTCCAGATTCAAACCTTCATCACTAACGACGTCGTTTAAATCATTCCTTTTACTTCTTTCATTACTTCTTAATTTTTACTTTCTTTTAATTCTGTGGGCCCCATACTCCACCACTTTAGCACCCTCCGCCGTCGTATCTCGTCTCACTTCCACCACGCGCCGTCATGTTCTATTCGCCGTTGCTTCATCTTCTCTCTCATGGTCACACCGTCAATCCTACGTTAATCTCTGGTACGATAAAAAATCGACACGTGTCCTTGCTTTTCTAGACGCGGTGTCGAAGAATTCGTCGGATGATTCACCGCCGGTGGTTACCTCCGGCGACGTGTCTGGATTTCCGTATACTTTACAAGGAGGACTTCGTTCGGCGATCCGTGTGGCGCGTGTGGTGAAAGAAGCGGTGGATCGGAATGAAACGGATGTGCGGTGGTTCGTGTTCGGGGACGATGATACGGTGTTTTTTGTGGAGAATGTGGTGAGGACGCTTGCGAAGTATGATCATGAACGGTGGTTTTATGTTGGGAGTAATTCGGAGAGTTATGAACAGAATTTGATGTATTCGTTTGAAATGGCGTTTGGTGGTGGTGGTTTTGCTATTAGTTATTCGTTTGGGAAGGTTTTAGCTAGGGTTTTGGATTCTTGTTTGAGGAGGTATGGGTTTTTGTATGGAAGTGATGCTAGGATTTATTCTTGTGTTGTTGAACTTGGTGTTACTTTGACTCATGAACCTGGGTTCCATCAGGTATGTAGATTTTGTTTTTGTTTTGTAATTTGTTTGATTTTATCATTTGTTGTTGTTTTTGTTGTGTTGTGTTGGATTCGATGTTAGTTATTTGCACGATTTTAATGAGTACATGGTTCTAAATTGCGGTCCACATTTGCAATTGAAACCTCCGCTTGTTTGGTGTTTGACATGTGTCGATGTCCGAGTGTCTGAGATAAGATTCAATAATTTTATGTTTTTAAATTACTCCGTAGATAAGATTCAATAATTTTATGTTTTTAAATTACTCCGTCTGGCACACATATTGTGGATTGATTGCATTTAAATCATTGTAAAAAAATAGCATTTTTCCAATTATGCCCTTGTCTTGGAAACATGACTTTTGAACTCCACCAATGGAAAATCTTTGGAATGCGTTAAACATGGGAATGTGAAACAAATTAGATAAAGTCAATGAGGTTAAAAATTGGAATAGTGACATTTAATAGGATGACTTTTGTATACTTTTGCTTACATTTGAGAGCAACAATTCTTTTGTTTTGTTTCTTATCCGGAGGGAGTATTACTGAAGGCGCCGTGTCAGTGTTGTGTCTGTGTTTGTGTTTCATAGCTTCAATATCAAGGTTTTGGAGGTCTTTGCAATAGCATCACAACCACAAACGGAACCACATTTGCTTCATTTTGCCCTAATATCAATGTTGCAGGGTAGTTTCAAACGCAATTAGAATTGTGATTGGAATTGTTGTTAATTTTTCGGTTGTACTTTTCTATTAGTTACTTATTTGAATGTTTGTAATGTGAATGGTTCTAAATTGCGGTACACAGTTGCAATATTCATTGCAAACACCTCTTTTGGATGGCATGTTCGGTGTTTGACATGTGTTAGTGTCCGACATCGACACAACATTTATATGTGTGATTACATTCAATTAATTCATTTATATGTGTCGATGTGTTAGTGTCGTGTGTTTGGTGTCCATTTTGTGCTTCATAGCTGCAATATCAAGGTTTTAGAGGTATATGCAATGGCATCACAATTGCAACTGAAACTGCATTTTGTCATAATATCAATATTGCAGCGTAACCGCAATCGCATTAGAGACCTAGATCGGAATTGTTGTTATTGTGTTGGGTTCTTTGATTATACTTTTTGGTTAGCTAGTTACTTGCTTTACTTGCATGTTTGTGACGAGCATGATTCTAAACTGCAATCCACCTCCATAATATCTTGGATTTGGAGGTTTTTGAAATGACATCCCCAACCGCAGTTGCATCCACATTTTGCCTTGATATCAAAGTTTGCACTGGAATCACAATTTAGAACCCTGGTAGTGAGGAAAGTTTACATAAATTGAAATGTCATGTCATTGACTTTTGGATTGGTTAGGGGTCAGAGTAATTGATAGAAACCAGTACGTATGGTTTGTTTTCGACTTTCTTATGCTATGCTTGTTTGAGTTTTAGGAAAAAAGGAGAATGGAAGTGGGAAAGGTGGGCGGTAAAAATAGGTTGGGAAATGGGAAGCTTGCCTTTAAGTTGTTCATTGGTATATCTCAGATGTGATTTTTCTTAATATATTGTGATTTGTCTGCATAATATTTACGAAAAACCCTCAATTTAGTCCTTTAATTAAGGCTCGAGCATCACTTTTTCTTTGGTTATACTTTTCTATTAGTTACTTGCACGTTTCAAATGATCATGGTTCTAAATTGCGGTCTGCAATTGTGATTCTGGCCACAATATCTAGGTTTTGAAGGTCTTTGCAATGATATCACAACTCCAATTGCAGCCGCATTTTCTCTCATTTTGCCTTAATAGCAATTTGGAACCATGATAACGAGGAACATTCACCTAAAAATATATATCCCATTCACTTATAGATTGGTTAGGGATTGGACCCAGTGACGGAGACCAGGGTATATAGATTATTTTCCACTCTCTTCTGCTATGCTTGTTTGAGTTGAGGGAAATGGGATAATGGATTTGGAAAAGGTAGGGAGTGATATTGGGTGGGAAATGGGAGCTTGCCTTTAAATTGTTTTCTGGTATCTATGAGATATGATTGTTCATAATCTGTTGTGATTTATATGCATAATGTTTAGAATAAATCCTTATTTTAGTCCCTCAATTATCACTCTCTCGCCTATTTAGTCCTTAAATTATACACTTCATTAGTAGTCTCTAAAGTGTACTCCTGCATCAAGCAAGTTTTTCTCTGAAGTATACTTTAAAGAGTACAAAATATTTCCTTGTACTTTAATGATTATATAGGCGAGACAATAGTGATACTTGAGTGAATAACTTTAGAGTTCGCCATAGTGTTTACTTACTATGAGCATTTTTTTTTATCTTTCAGTTTTGAGTCTACAGCTTATTATGCAGAAAATTAACAGGGCATATTTTTTACACCAGGTAGATATGCGGGGGAACTTGTTTGGGGTATTGGCCGCACATCCATTATCACCTTTGTGTTCCCTTCATCACTTGGACGCTGCACAGCCTCTCTTTCCCAACATGAATAGAACACAAGCTTTGAGACATCTTATTGCAGCTACAAATGTTGATCCCACTAGAATTCTGCAGCAAACTGTCTGCTATGATCGTTTGAATTCATTGACTTTCTCAGTTTCTTGGGGCTATGCCATCCAGGTTTTTCAAGGAAATGTACTTCTACCTGATCTCCTTGCGGTGAAAAAAACTTTCGCACCGTGGAGGAAGATTCATTCCAATTTCATGTTTGACACAAGAGACAATCCTAGAGATCCTTGCAAAAGGCCTTCTGTATTTTTCTTGAAAAGTGTTACAACTGATAAAAGAGGTATTTGGAGCAGTTACAGTAGGTATGTAGAAAAGAAGTGCTCTAAATCAAATCCTACACATCCAAAGGAGATCACTGTTTTTTCAAGAAAGCTGGATCTTAGTATTGAAGAGGTATTGTTAATTTATTGTTACAAAGACATCGCTGTAAAAGTTGTTATTCTTTTTTGTATCCTATCTCTATCTGCATTCTTGTTCAAGTTATTTAACTTCATGTTGTTTTGTTTGGTTGCATTGCAGATGAAAGCTCCCCGTCGTCAGTGCTGCAACGTTTTGCCATCTAAAAATGAAACAGTCAGTATTCATATAAGACGGTGTGAAATTAATGAACTGATATCCATGGAATCATAGAATTTTTGAGGGAGTTTAAAATCTCATTTCGGGAACCAAATTCAGGGAGTTCCTTTTCGGCCATGTCAGTGAATTGAATTGTCATAGTTTTCTAAGGACTTCTACTTCCAGAAATTGAACCATGTTACTCAGCACTCGTGAATTTGGTTCCCTAATTGTCACCCTTAAAATTTTGGAAACTTTCATGGGCTTGAATGCTTGATCGATTTCGGTCCTGTGTTGAAGGTGATATAGGGTGGATGCTTCTTCATCAAAGGGTGACCTCAGAACTTTGCGTCAATAGGATATACTTTCATTTAAAACTTGAATCGTTTTCTTAGTTTCAAAGTTGGATGGAAGGTAAATAGATTTCTTTCAACCTTCATCAATTCTCAATTAACTCTGTTATGTCATTCAACGAAAGCCGTTCGACAAGGAACACTTCCATAGGACTGCGAGCAATGTGGAACTGAGTTTATGTACTTAAGTACACTTGGCGGTAAAAAATATGTACTCAAAGATAACTACAAGATTGTGCTGGTGATCAACTTCTAACAGAAAGGTTTTGGTTCACCTGAAATTTGGTCAACAACCTCTCACAGCATGCACCGATTATGTGTCCTTTTTCATTCCCTGTGTAGCTGCAATTTTCAAATGGATTATTTCCCTGCAGTTGTACACATTGTTGCATGTATTCATATACACTTCTGATGCGCAAAATTTCATGGAAGATTTCATATTTGGAGTGAGGTAACCTCTCACCCAAAGGACCATTTTTGCTCTTGATTGTGATCCCAAAGGGGAGCAAGTTTTAATGTATGCTATAAGCTAAGTGCTAACTAGTGATTTGTCTTGAAATTTTGTAAATGTATTGCACAGTTAATACTTCTTATGCATGTGATATGATTCTGACTTACATCTTATTAACATTAAAATGCCTGAGCAATACATGTTAATTGATATTTTTATGTGTGAGATATGAATTGGATTTACATTTGGATGTGAAGGTTGCCATCTCTAAATTATAATGTGATTTTTTAAAGACTTGGTTAAATTGAAGTTTGCAGCTAAATTTAGTTTTTATACAAACTAATTTAAACATTTAGGTTTACAAGCTGTCTGGAATAAGAGGAATGTGGAGGAAAGAAAAGAAAGAAAGAGAAAAGAAGTAAAGGTGTCTTAGGAAAGTCAACACAGGTTCCATTATTTCACTGCCTGTTTGGATTGATTTATTTTTGAGCTTATGAAAGATTACTTATGCAAAATAAATAAGCTTTTATGTTAATTTATAATTTATCACTAACAAAAATTATATCTTCATAAACTACATTGTAGAGCTTATGAATAATAAATAAAACGCTTATTTATTTGCATAAGTTGTTTTGCATAAGCTTTAAAATAAGCTAAACCAAACAAACCCTAAATAGATGAAGAATGAGTTTGTTTCGTTTGTTCAATTGAGTTGATATTTTTAAAAATCTAATTCACTTGTTTTAAAAAATCTAAAAATAAGCTTATAATTTCAAACCTCATAAGATTTTTTTTGGTACAACATTACAAGATATTCTACAATTAAAACATTTGAATAAGCTACATTAAAAATAACATAATGTATAATGATTAAAAAATACATAAATCCAATAGAGAATGCTAGACTATTTGTTTTTTATTACAAAAATTTAGAAGAATCGGGCTACGAGGGGTTTACAAGGATCATAGTAGATCTCAAGACTCAACGAACATTCACGTTTGTAATAGGAGTTGAAGTCGCGCCGTTGTAGGATATGTCTAACTCTTTGCCAATTGAGTCAACATTCATTTGCATAAAATACCAACCTTAAAGATAAAACTACTAAAATAAGTCAAATCTATTATGAACTAGGAATTTAAGTCTTGCACCACGCACAAAGTTGTTTCAACTATTCAATAAGTTTCACCATTAAATTAATGAAATTTGATATGAAATTTAATCCAATGATAAAAAAAATAAACTTGTGTTGTGTGCATGTCAAACAAATCCCAAAATATAATGGTTTTGTTTGAATCTCCATGTTGAATGATATGAATTAACATCAGAAACCAATAAAAGTCATGTTTTATTGGTTTTTGTTTGTATCAAAACATGAAAAATGAGAATGTATGTCAATTTGAAAAAGAGTGTTAAGAATATTCTCTTTTTAACACTCTTTCTACTGTTCTTTTTTTTTTATTATTAAATGAAATTTAAGTGGGTATCACAATTTAAAAACGAATCCTATATAAAATGGGAAAATTCACACGAATTTTATCTAATAGAATGTTAAAAGAGAATGCTACAAACGAAACTTTTTAGCATTTCTCATTTAATTGATTTGAAATGGACTTACATATTCATAAGATAATTGATTTGGTTCTTGCACTTTTAAAGATTTACATGTAAGCAATATAAATCACGGTTTAACGGCTTGATGCCTTGAACCCATTTCCACACATTGAGTGCATATGCTTCCAAAGTTCTACATACGTATCTAGCAAACCTAAACATACTTGAACAAGTAAGATATATATTAATTAATCATGTGATGCCAGTATTAATTTCATGCATTATCTTACAACTTACAAGTAAGACAAATTTGAACAGCTCAATCTTTAAATTAATTTCAAAAAAGAGATATAAGACGAGAATAATGTGAGGAAAAGGAAACGCAAAATGATAAATGTAACCATTAATCTCAAGGAAATTAAACCAAAAGCAAAAAAAAAAAGAAACGTGTAAAAACCTTTAGTACTATGAATTGTGTTATTATCATGAATTTGTGTATGAAACAAACACAAGCCACCTGTTTCTCTTGGCTGTTAAATGTTGGCCAAACCAAAGACCTTATTAAAGTTGTTGTGGTGCATGGTTTCTGATTTCATACATCAAATGTGTGACAAGTTAATTAATTTCAACCGTTCGATCTAAATCAACAGTGTAGATCGTTCGAAGCTAATTTGGTGAAATATAACGTGAACCGATTAATCTAAAATCAATGATTCAAATTATTCAATGTATTTAATTAAATGTATTTCTTAACGCAATGAATTTAGATTTGAATAGTAACAATTTGTACCGTCTCAAGTTAAAAATTCGACGGATTCATGAAATTAATACATCGATAGATGATAAATCAAGGTCAAACAGTCCATATTTAAAATTAAATATATAAAAAAAAAAATCAAAATCTACATTAAAATTAAAATTTAGTACATTGAACAACCATCATGTGAATGTAGACAATCCAAATCCGAATAGTAAATCTTCACTTGACAGATAGCCTACCTATCTCTCCTACACCTAAAAATTTATTTTCATGCTTTTCTCTATAGTCAACAAATATTTATGCACCTTCCAAAAATAAATATTTATTCAAGAACTTGACTAATATCCAATGACTATTGACTATGGTCACTACTCACTAGCCAACCGTAAAAATCTAATTGGTAGTGACAATATTTCAATCTTATAACATGGAATTATAACTTACTCAAAACGTCAAAGCTAGCATGTTTGTTGTTTCTCACGCCGTGGATTACGGTGCCTCATTTTGCTTAATTATATAGAACCTTGTATCATCAAAATTCATAACAAAACCATATTCATAATATTCATTTTCTTAAATTATTCATTGTGAATTAACATTAACATGCAGTTATTTCAGAAACACACAAAAGCACAGTCTTTGATTAATTTCATATTAGTTACATCTTCATTTTGTGGCTTTTATGTTCTTGTATCAGTATTAATATTAGGTACATCAAATTCAAAGCTATTAGTACATTTGCAACATTCTTCATCACATGATGTTTCTACCAAAACTAGTAATACAACTTTAGATGATGTTGTGTTTGGAATTGCTTCAAGCAAGAGTTCATGGACAAAGAGAAAGGAGTATGTGAAACTATGGTGGAAAAACAACAATGCAATGAAGGGTTGTGTGTTTTTGGATAGTCTACCACAAAATGAAGATCATCCTTCTTCTCTTCCTCCTCTATGTGTCTCCGAAGACACTTCGCGGTTTCGATATACTTGCAAAGGAGGACTTCGATCAGCAATAAGAGTGGCGCGTGTTGTCGCGGAGACTGTGGCCTTGAATCATTCAGATGTGAAGTGGTATGTGTTTGGAGACGACGACACGGTTTTCTTCGCGGAGAATTTGGTGAAGACTCTTTCTAAATATGATCATGAGCTTTGGTATTACATTGGTGCACACTCTGAGATTCATGAGCAGAATCGGTTGTTTGGTTTTGGAATGGCTTTTGGTGGTGCTGGTTTTGCTATTAGTTCATCTCTTGCTAAAGTTTTGGCTAAGGTTTTTGATTCTTGTTTGGAAAGGTACCCTCATCTCTATGGAAGTGATGGCAGGGTTTATTCTTGCTTAGCAGAACTTGGTGTAGGATTGACACATGAACCAGGTTTTCATCAGGTAACAAATAGTTAACTGAAATCATTATTAGTTTGAAATGCTGCAAATTTTGAGTAGTTTTTTTTTTGTGGAATGGTTAATTTTGTCTATGAAATAGTAGATAGACATTGTACAATTTCGTCCCTGAAATTAACGAAATGAAGCACGGATATGGACACGGACACCGGGCACTGCTAATAATTTGAGAAAATTACATAATTCAGTGTAATTACAAGTGTCGTGACACGTGTCAGGCACTGGGACACACTTAATCCAAAAAGTGTCTGTGCTTCATAGAATTGATTAGTCATTTTGGATAGTTATTTTTAGTATGTAATTGGCATGAATGACTAACGTAATGTGATCGAAAATTTTCAATTTCACAGATCACTTTAGAATTTCATGGACCGAATTCATCGGCGCCTAGTATGTGCTCATTGTTTTTCTTCCATTTAATGAGCCTAATCAATGCATTGTTTTTGTGGTTATGAAATGAAACAGGTTGATTTAACTGGAAATACCTTTGGCCTATTAGCTGCACATCCAGTAACACCCTTATTGTCGCTGCATCACCCGGATTACACAGATCCAATATTTCCAAACATGACAACTACACAAGCTCTAAAACATTTATTTGAAGCAGTAAATGTTGATTCTCAAAGGATGTTGCAACAAACAATTTGCTATGACAGATGGTTTTCATGGACAATTTCAGTGTCATGGGGATATGCTGTTCAAGTATTCCCCAACCATATGTTTTTGCCGGATGTTGTGAATGCGCAAGAAACATTCAAGCAGTGGAAAAGGGGAAATATGTTGGCAAAAGCTTATACTTTCAACACAAAACCTCTTCACCCTGATCCTTGTAAAAGATCTACTATCTTCTATTTCGATAGTGTCTCTTCTGGTAAAGATGGTATTATAAACAGTTATTATAAGAGATCTTTTCAAAATTGCTCAAAGGATTTGGTGTCTCCAAAGAAACTAGAAGTCATCAAAGTGGTTACTCATAAGCTAGACCTTGACATCAAACAGGTAACTACTTGTGAGTCTGTTTAATTGCGGCGTTTCTTGTTTCCATTTTTGCTGATAAAGTAAGGTATTCCGGACGTTTTTGAAATGCATTTTTTATGGTAAACCTTTTATTGGTGCGAAGTATCCATCAACTTTGTCGATGACTACTCTCCGTCGAAAAATCAGGCTAACCATCCGGGTCGAGTTTCACTCTAAGTAATGTAACTTCGGTCTTGATAGGCATTTTGAAAAAATCGAATATTTTTAAAAATCATGAAAATCTTCAAAAACATTGGTTTCCTTGTTTATGGAAATTTTCAAAAAAACTTCTATTTTCTATCTATCACTGTAAAAAAGAAAAATTCATTACCAAATATCATTCCAACGCCAAACACGAAGTTAAAATTGAAAATGTTGTTCGAAAGTAAACAAATCCATAGTATTTTTTAGGGTTTTTAGGAGGATGGCTTAACATTGATCATAATCTTATATAAACTTTTATATGATTTCAGTTGCAGGCTCCAAGAAGGCATTGTTGTGATGTATTGCCCTCAAGTGCTAGTGACCAACTGGAAATTGCAGTTAGAGAATGCAAAGATGAAGAATTGATTTACAAGCACTGAAGTGTTGCCTATGATGTGATCAAGTGTTTTTTAATCCAATATATATAATGTATTAAGGGTTGAAATTTTAGTTGATGAGATTGTAAATTAGGAGAAATTATAAAAATAGATTAATTGACAGATTTTATCCCCTTTTTGTTTCTCTAAGAGTGTTAAAGTATTAGGGAAAATAAACTTATTAACTAACATATCCATGATTAAAAAAATTAACTAGATTCCAATGTCATACTTTATTCATTTTAAATTATCCTAATGGAAATTTTCCATATCCTTAACTAGAAGATGCAGGGCCGGCCCAATAATCCTTAAAAGTAAGCAAGACCTAACGCAAATTTTGATATATGAGACCTTTTTGTTTATAAAATTTAATGAAAATAATTTTTTGTTGGAAGGTCTAAAGCGAGAGCTTCAGTAGCCTTACCCTTGGACCGACCTTGAGAAGATGGTTGAGAAGATGTCTTTGAGCTAGGAATACTTCTGGTGTTAATGTCACTCTTTTTAACTCATTTGTGATGTTTTTACCATTTTTTTCAGCATGGAATGTTGTACTTTTTGTTTTCCTAAACAGATATTACCATTATCAAAGTCCTATTCTTTGGTAATTCACTTGCAAATCTAACTCAAATATTAATGTTTCAATTGTAGAAATTGAGAGATAAACTTGGCTGTAAATATATTCATCTTTTCCATAGTTCTTTTTAATTTTGTTAATTCCAAAAGTCATAGTTCTTTTTACATATATCAAGACAAACAGGCACTGAACAAGTTGTTGAATTACTCTCAGAAAAATAATATTATCATAACTATTACATAAATTAATAAGCTCTCATAGTCTCAGAATAAAATTGAAGGCTGCCACCATCATCAAAGACCATCTAAAACTTAATTTAACAAATCATTCAAGCATTTTGTGATCATAACCAACACCTTTGATACAAATTTCATCTCCTACTCCATTAAATTCTTGAAATTCTTCATCAAGGTAATGAGTATCCCAGTCATCTTCAGAGGCAGCAGCTGCAACTCTTTGCTATCCTTCGTCATTCTCTACAATCCATGCAACCGTCTTTCTAGTTTGCTTCTTCTTTGCCAAATTTGAATTTGTCATCGTAAAGATAACATCACTCTTGGAATAAAGCAAGTCGTAGGGAAGTGATTACTTCAACAGCATTAGTGTTTGGGAACATATTTCTCTTTTGCCTCAACATTTTTAGCATTTTCACTGACTTTATAGTTGTGGAAATTGCAAGAACCAAGAATCAAGCTAGTGATTTTGGGAGAGACATTAAATGTAAAATGGCTTCCTGCATTATAAAAGACCATAATTTCACCCAATAATAGAAAACGTTTAATCAAAATAGTGAGGATTTTAGTCATACTTCCAACACTAATGAGCCAACCCAATATAATAGTAGTAATCTTTAAATGTGGAACTTTTTTCTTTAAGATAGAAACCACAAAAGAGATAAATAATCTATTGTGTATACCTGTTGCATGGAAGTGAGTATGCCGAAAGCTTCACCAGTTTCAGTGTCCGAAATTGTGAGAAGAACTATGTTCTAGCGAGCATAATGAAAATGTTTATGCCAACATTGTTTTGAATAGTGGAGAAAGAAGTGTCAACTTTACAGTTAGATCTACCGATAGGTAGTTTTTTAAGCCACCGTCAATTGTTGTCGCAACAAGACCAGGATCATGATTTAGGTGTTTTCAAGGTTGAGCAACTGTCCAGGCGTGAAGTAGGTCCGTTGCCCAATCCCAAGTGACCCAAGCAGTTTCAAAAATATTTCTCCTCACTTTGTTGTTCTTTTGTTTCTAGATGCTCCAAAACAATATCTGAAATTGCTCCAAAACAATATCAGAAATTTTTTTCTATGTTGTCCAATAAATGTATGTAAGATTGAGACACAATGTCAGGAACGGTGGTTTGTAGATTCCGGTGAATCTGTATGATATCTTAGCATCCGAAAAGCCTCCAAACTTGCTCATCGATGTCACACCAAAAGAAAGGGTGAAGATTGTCTTCAACCTCCTCGTCGTACATAACAAAAAGTTTTGGACAAGACACTGACCACAAACGCGTTGGGATGCAACTTAACTAGGGGTGAGCAAAAAAACTGAAAAACCGAACTGAACAAAACAAAAACTAAACTAGTTCTAAAACTGAACTGAGACAATTCCGTTCGATTCAAAACAGTTCGGTTCAATTCGGAACAGTTCAGTTCAGTTCTGTAACTAAACTAAACTTCGATTTCTTTTGTTTTTTTTTTAAAATTTCAAGTGCCAATAATAACAGCTCAGTTCGGTTTAAAACAGTTCAGTTCAGTTCGAAATGCAAACAGTTCAGTTATTTTAAATTTAGTAAACAGTTCAGTTTGGTTCGGTTCAGTTTTCATGCCGAACCAAACCATGCCCACCCTTAAATTTAACATAAGCGGCAAATAAAGCTCAACTTTCCAAATAATGGGCCAGCTATCTTGTGCCTGATTGAAAGAGCTACCAAACACACGTGATAGACATTTTTAATTGAGGAACTTTTATCTTTTTCCAACGACTAATTGTTTCGGTCTTCAGTGACACAATTGTGTAACTGAGTATTTAGAATTTAAAAAAAAGGAAGAAACATAAACATACACATGAGATTCAGAAATTTGAAGTATTGTTTCTTTCATTATAATGCCCTTTCAATACATAGAACCTCTATGTATATTGATGCATATGAAATTGTACTAAATCAGTGGATGCATCTAGGAATATCATTTACATCATATCTTAATTTGCAATTTTCATAATATCTTTGAACTGTTCAAGCTTCTCAATGAATGCTACTTTGGTGACATAATTTGATGGTTGTCATATGGTCTTGATGTATTCCAAGTTGATTTGCTTCCTTTGAACCATATCATGAATGTTGTTGTTCTGCAACATAATATGTTTTTATCTTTCATGAAAAACTGAATGCTTTGACTTTAAATTACTTATTGGTAGTCACAGGAAATAGGAGTTGGATCTTCTACCTTTTTCCGCAAGTCGATTAAAATTCGAAGTTCGTTGAGATATATTTATCCTCTGCTGAAGACAATGCAATTGAGTTTTGATTGTTAGAACTCCGTGAACTAGCTTTGAATCCTAAACCAATAAACATAGGTTTAAGTATCTTTCTGTCATCGAAACTACCATCCCAGTCGCTATAAATATAGCGAAGCAACTAATTGTTTTCTTCCTTCACATACTTGACTCCAAGCTTCTTAGTGCCTTGGAGATAGTGCAAAATCCTCTTTGCTTCGGCAAAATGAAGCTTACTTGGCTCATGACCAACAAGGCTTATATAGATTTTCCGATCTTGTATTAGTGAGAGGAATTTGACATCGATAAGGAAAGCTTGGAAGCCAGAGTTGTGAGGCTAGAGAAGGAGAATATATTTCTGGATACATGATTGATGAGGAGAAGCTAGCCAATGTTGTATGCTTGCTGTCAAATGGTGATGACAAGATTCGACAATTTAGAGAATACCTGATTGTATATTGGTTTCTTTCAAGGAAATTGATCGAAGATCAAGGGTCTAAAAGAAAATAAGGATTTTTTCACCTCCAAGGGGAATTGTGGGGGTTGTTTCTTATCTTCTCAAAGGTTCAAGGGGATCCAAGCTTCAAATGTAGCAATGGCAGATTCATGGTGAAGTAATTCAAGGGATTGCAACGAAGCTTGAGTTTCAAACACCTAGAGGCTCTCAAGTTTCAAAAGGACCTGAAGATTGGTGGCAGTGTGGCTACTTAGGATTGAAGATTAGGAAATCGGCGGAATATTTTTTAATCATAACAATTTGTAAATATTTTTCATCATGGTGGAAGTCCTTGATAAAAACGTTTTATATCAAGAAGAACGGATGAACCCTTAGCTAGGACGAACAAGGGGAATCACTATAAATCGTGGTGTTCTTCTTCTCCCCATCCTTTTAAATTTCAGCAATTTAATTACATTTGAATTCTTTGTTGAAGACATCTTAATTTGATTGTGAACTTTACTTTTTACATCACTTAATCCCAGTTGCTTCAATTGAGATTCTCACATTTTAATTCACATAATCAAGTTTTAAGTAAGCTTCAAACAAATTGATTCATAAGTCTTGAATTCATTAGTTGTTAATGTGATTTGTTGTTAATAGGTTTGATTTAAGATATCTTAGTTTTACAATTTGAATGTATGTGTATTGATTATTGATTTGCTTCATAAGATTCATTATTTAAACCCTCTCAATTTAGATTTGAATCTTATTTATATTCATATTGTCTTAATTTTGTTATCATAGTCACACACATATTCAATAGTCATACCCTTGTTAATAAGAACATGGCCCCTTTGGGGGAGAATTAATAAGAACAACATACATTTTACCATACCATATACACCCCTAAATCATATCAGAGTTCTGACAATATCTATATGGTTGTCGGGGTTAGAAGTTACTATGTAGGATTGCAGAGCCAGTGGATTTTGAATGGATCTTGGAACAAGGTAGTAATTAATTATCCACGTGAGAGCATTCCCTGGAACGGGTTCTTTGTTGCAATCGCTTTGTTTCATTGATGAAGAATGGTGACGACGTCGATGGGTGGATTTGCTGATTTTGTGTCTTCCTTCGTATGGAGATCCTTGGTTGTCCCCGAACTCCTGACCCTCTCTTCCGGGTTGGTTTTCAATACTTTCATTAGACTATAACTTTTACAATGGAGAAGACAATATGTTGTAATATGACGCCCGTTTGATTTGGATTTTTTTGGAAAAAAAATCTATTTTTTTAACTAAAAATTCACTTTTTTTTTATTTATTTTTGTAGTGTTTGTTTTTTAATTTTTAAAAAAATCTTCTTGCTAAAAAAGTATTTTTAGCCTCAAAATGAAAAGCTAATTAAAGTATCTTTTTCTAAATCTATTTATTTAATAAACGCAATGAACTCGAGTGTAAGAGTTTCAAAACAAACTAAAAATGATTTTTACGATAGTAAGCAAACAAAAATAGTTGTAGATTATTTTAACTAAAAATATATATTTTTTAAAGCTGAAACAAACGCATCCAAGATCCATTACATAGATAAAAAAAAACTCAACATAAACAATAGTAGTTGATATCTTCCTTCGAAACTTATCCTTCAAATGGATAACAAACTTGCTCATACCAATAAACACCATAGTCACCCAGGATCCGAGACAAACACCGTAGAAGTCTTTTAGGGCATGCCAACCCTTAGTCAAGTAAATGTTGTCATTGTTCCTCTCGACCAACACCTCGAACTCCTTGTAGTTAGAATTCACCAGACTTGCGTAGCGTCCAATTTGGTCTCTAAAGTCATAACCAAACATTATTGGCAAAACAACCATGTCCTAATAGTAAATAAAAAATACAAAACAACGTGTTAATAGATGAATGCGATTGGAAAAGATGACTTGAACGAATGCAAGCAAAAATAAAGCCTCATGTGTAGAACATCAAGCTCAACGACATACGTCATATACTTAGTACAAAGATCATTGACAACCCTCTTAAGTTCGGATGTGGGGATATGGGATTTGGGTTCGAAGGGGCTGGCAACAAAACACCAACAAAAATGTTAGTATTACGATAACATGATTTATATTATAGCAAGTATAAAAAAAATGGCTAAACCATAAACCTATCAAAGCATGATGAGGCAGCAAAACTTGTATGTCATTGTTGGCCATGTTTCTGTTAATGCGATGGGATTTGTAAGAATGAGATCCAAGCATAGTGAATCAAGCATATATATATACGCACATTCATATATATATATATATATATATATATATATCATAATAATCATCTAGCATTGGTAAAGCAACATGCGCATGGTAAAGTATAACAGACTTAAATGTAATCAGGAAAGGTGGAAATCAAATCAAGAGTGCATTAAGTGTCATAAACGCATGGGGGAAATGAGCATTTGAATTCCTTGATGTTATGGAAAACTAATAAACAACGCATTAAATGTCATAAAAGCATAGGTGAAAAAATCAATAGTGCATTAAATGTTATACACGCATGAAGAGAAATGAGTATTTGAATTTCTTGATGTTATGGGTGCAAGCCAGATTAAAGATTAGATCAAGGGCTGATAATACATACGCGCCAAAGGATAAAGATCCAACGGTTATCCTATTTCGGAGCCTAGCGATTAGGTCTACGGTATGATTAGGTCATTGCAATGTTAATTAGGAAATGAAGATTTGAATTCCTTGATGTTATGGAAAGCAAATCAACAGTGCATTAAGTGTCATAAACGCATGGGTGAAAAATTCAACAGTGCATTAAGTGTCATAAACGCATGGGGGAAATGAGTATTTGAATTTCTTGATGTTATGTGTGTAAGCCAAATTAAAGATTAGATCAAGGGTTGATAATGCATCCACGCCAAAGCTGAAAGATCCAACGGTTATCATAGTTTGGTGCATAACAATTAGGTTTAGGATTTGATTAGGTCATTGCAATGTTGATTAGGATTAGTTTGCTACACAAAGTTTTATCGTCGTCCATCCAAAAAGTCTCTGTGCAATACAAATCTGCACCTAGCCAAATCCAATCTTGAAATACAAATTTGAATCATAAAAAAACCGAAGTGTTTAATCTCTCCATGAAAATGATAGTGCAATAAGATATTGAAAAAAAAATGTCAAAACAGAAGGTATTGTGGGGGAAAAAACGCAAACACAAAATGAGAAGCCTTCAAAAGCAAGCAGTAAAAGTCAAAATTCACATAGAGCATGATAACATGATCGAGCAACAACAAAATCAAATTAGAGTTAACCCAAAAATCTATCCCAACTACACACAATAGTCAAACATCAAAACCACAATGAAAACGAAATTAGAGAATTCAATCTATCTCAGAGACCAAATATTTTTCGGATTAGATAGGGAGAATAGGGTTAGGGTTTTCAAAAATAAATTTGGGGTTTTTCAATTTTTATGCATAAATCGAGCAAGGTGACAGCGTATAACTCCAGGATGGTTGCACTTTCACAAACAGTTCTAAACAAACAATGAAAATGGAGAGACAACTATTTAAAAAGAAGAATGAAAGAAGGAGAAGAAGAGGGAAACATGGTGGCTAATGAAAGGCATGATCATGCCTTGATATTAAACTGAAATTGGAGAGGTGTTTAAATAAGCACAAATATTTTGTTGTTTCACAGTCTGAAGCGTGTTCCAACTTTCAAGGTTAAGGGAGAAGAGAAGTTATGAGAAAGAGAGAGAAATAAGGAGAGTATGTAAATGATTTATTGGAAATTCAATGATTATTAATGCTTGAAAGAACTATTTTGGAAATAGGGAAGAATTGGAATTTGAATTGTGTATTGTGATGTGTGCAACCCATCAGATAGATTAGATCAATGGCTGATATGAAATGACGCCCAAAGATATTAAGTCTAGGGTATGATGTAAACCTTTGATGGAAATCCAACGACTAGGAATGATTGGCGCCCAAATCAATTAGGATTAGGGTTTGGGGTGATTATTGCAATGTTAATTAAGATTAGAAATAAGTATGATTTGTTAGGTTGCCTTTTAAATTGTTGGTCTCCGTCATCCTGATAAATCAAACATCGATAGTCGATCTAGTCGGTGTAACAGCTCGATTTTCGTTAGCTTTATTTTTATTAATTTCTATATGTGTTTATACGTGCTTGTATGTGATTAATTGCCTCTGTGTGTATTTTGGTTGGGATTCTTGGAATTCGGTGTTAGAAGGGTATTTTAGTCATTTTGGACTTAGGGGTATTCTAGTCATTTAGTGAGCAAGGGTAAATTAGTAATTTCACTGTGAGGATTATTTTTAGTGTTTCAAGTGGGAACCATTATTTTTACTAAGTTACTAGTGAGTTGTTGTATTAGTTTTGAGCCGGTAATTATTCGTTATTTTTTTACCGTAAGTGAATAGAAACTTTGTGGATTAATTAATTAGAACATTTGAGGGTTAGGCCCATTAGAGGTGAGTCTTTATAAACTCATGTCTTAAGAGAATTAGAGTTTTAACACTCATTCACAAAATCTTAGAAAGAGGTAGAGAGAGAAAGTGCTAAAGGAAGAGAAGAAAAGGGTTAGAAGAGAAAGGCTTGAAGATCAAGAAGGGCTTAGAGATTCAAGGAGCTAAATTGAGGCTAAGGCTAGGGTTGAGTTCCTTTGAGTTAAGGGGGCTAGTATTCTATCATAATCTTTTAGTATATTCTCTTTTCTACTCATAAGTGCTTAATTGTGAAAAGTGATTATTATGAATTTAATTGATGAAATTTGTGCTCTTAACTTGATGCAATGTTTGGGTATGTGAATTTAATGAATAATCAAGTTGTTGAGGTTGAATTACATGCTCAAGATATTTGTATATGAATATTTTGTGTTTTGCTCAAAATTGGTGATATGTGACATTGTTGTGGTTGGATTGTTGATGATTTCATGATTAATTGATGTTGTTGTTGTTATGAGATGTTGTTGTTGATGATTCATGCTATGGGTACTCATAATCATGAAGTTGTGGTGTGAATTGAGTTGTTTTTGAAAGTTTTATGAAAAATGAGCGAATTGATGATTTGTGATGAAATGATGTTTTGATTTCAAGTTTTATTTGGTTTTGATTTCCTTTTTAAGTTCTTAAACGTTTAGACAAACTTTGGGGACGAATTTGGATTTTAGGGGATCAAAATTGGGATTTTGAAGCAAAAATGGATGTTTTTCCCGAGAGCTGGGCTGCTGTATGTTGTCCAAGCTCGCCATGGCGAGTAAGAGGTGGCCATGGCGAGTTGCAACAGTTGGTCAGCTCGCCATGGCGAGTAAAATGGTGGCCATGGCGAGTTGCTCAGTACAACAACTCATGTTTTTGTCGTTTTAGAGTTTTGGGGTCAATCCGGATCATTCCAAACTGATTCTTTTGATGTAATTAAATGTAATTAAGATTTTTAAACCTCTGCAAACATCAATTGAATTGAATTGATTTGAACTTGGTTTGATGAATCATACCTCAAACTTTTGAAAAATGTCAAGAACGTCGATTTTTCCGAAACTCGTTTTCTTTAAGAAAAAGGTGTAGGGTTTAGGTTGTATACTAGTTACATGATTTCTAAAAATGGTGTTGAAAGGTTTCAATGAGGTTTAACTTGTTTTGCTTTGAAATGGAATTCTTTTTGAAAAGTGATAAAGAGAAATGAACTTTGTGATTTTTATGATTTCGTCGTATTTGTCCTGTGAAACGCACACGTATACTCAACTACACTTATATGTGATCTAAGTGTATACATAGTTGAGGCATTAGAGTTTGTTTGCTTAGTTTTGATTCAAATGTCGCAATTATTTGAAAGATGTGAAATGATAGATGGACTTTGTCGAAATTGGTCTTTAAGACCAAATACCTTGAAAATCTTTTGTGAATAGTTTGATATGATTGTATGAAGACGTATGAATTCTTAATAGGTGTTGAATATGATGTCTATCATGATATGGTGTACTTTTCCCCTTTATTTTGATTGTGAAAAATAGTATGAAGTTGATGATTTGTAGTAACGTTGTTGATATTGAATGATATACATACTTGATTGAATGCAATTGGTGGAATATGTATATATACAGTCGTTGATTATAGTCGTTGAATTGTTGTGAACATATGCATGGTTGGTTGAGTCATATGTTCATTCATCATATGTCGTGTCGGATGTTGATATCCATATAGCCGTTGACTATGATGTTTTTGTTGCATCATGAGGTGACGACCTTGGAGAAGTATGGTACCACATGCATATAGAAGTCATGTCTAGGCGCATAACATGATTTGGCATGAGTCCTAATTGAATATGTGTTTGATAATGGTTGTGTTGGTGATAAGTGTGATTGATGCATTGTATACTTATGATGATTTGAATTACTGTGTTGATGGATAATGTTATAGTTGAATGCTCTTGTTATTTATTTGAAAATTAGATCAATGATTATCATTTCAATTGTTTATTATTATTGATTATGATTTATGTGAAGCTATCCTCCAATGGTCTGTGGTGGACCGCCTACTTATTTGATTGAATGGGTAGATGGTGTGCATGATTAGTTTGATAGCTTGCTTGGTGAGTGCTCGAGAATAGCGGGAGCTGTAACACCCCGTTCTCCCATCAGTATTAATTAACAAATTAAATCAGAGTTTATCACCAAAAACGGAATGCTACATTTTCATTCAAATAAAATCTCCAAAATTAACGGATGAATAATAATTCTCCAATAAAATAGTCAATAAAGATTAACCTTCAAAACTTCGCAGCGGAATTAATTTAAAACAACTAGTTAAGTCTTTGGCACGCAGGCCTCACCAAGGTTTCATAAATCATAATTAATACGTAAGGAAAGAGAAAACAAGCAACAAATTCCCGTCCCGTTACGTATCAGAGCCCTAAGACACTTGAGCCGACATCTCTACTAATCTTCGTTACCTGCACTTGCCCACAAGGCGGCAATTCCAGCAGAAGGGGTGAGATTCACAAACAACAATAGATAACATAATTCATCAATTAAATGCAGCAACAGCAATAAGCAATAAGCAACTGTCAGTTTATATTTTTAGACAATCCAACAACATCATTAACTGCGACACCGACGACTCAACCAACGACAACAACAACAACGACAATAGCCACAACGACAACAATGTGACTAATGCAAATGCATGTGGTACCATTTTACGCGCGTTGAATGCTAAGCATTCCGGGGCATAAGCCCCCAACGGTTGAATGAAATAACATTCCAGGGCATAAGCCCTCAACAGTTGAGTGATAAACACTCCAGGGCATAAGCCCTCAACGTTTGAGTGGAAACACTCCAGGGCATAAGCCCTCAACAGTGGTATGAATATGAAATGGACTCAATGGTGTATATCTACATACAACCCAACGACAGCAGCGACAACTACAGTATGCATAATTAACTATGACATAAGACTCCAACTTAGTCAAATATGACACAACCAACTCTTACGACAACATTCATCATTAATATTATATTCAAACATCAACATAACTCAAGATCTAAGAATCATTTTCAAGTCAAACAAAGGCCATTAGAAAGTTAACTCAATTGCCTAAAATTCTCATGTTTACACCAAAGGCCAATTCAAAACAAAAACGGGTGAAAAAGACACGAAAACGTAAAACTGGCTATGCTGTCACAGGGCAATTTCGCCAGGCCAACTACTATTTCGCCAGGCGAAGTCAACAAAATGGCTTCTCGCCATGGCGAGCACGATACTCGCCCTGGCGAGATAAATCTGGGTGCTCTCGGGAATCGCTCGCCTTACAGCTCGCCCTGGCGAGCGAGCGGCACTATTTCGCCAAGCGAAAATTCTCTCCGCCATGGCGAGTCGCGACAGTACAGACTACGTGAATTCTGCAGTTTTTCACAAAAAGTCCCAATTTTTCCCAATTCAATCCCCAAAACTGATTACAGAAATGTTATACACTCTTAAAATCGACCTGAACACAATCTAACACCATTTCTTTGGTTTCTACACATATTCAATTCAAGAATCATTAATCAAACCCTATTCCCAAATTTCACCAAAACCCTCTTGCTAAATCCAAAAATCAGTTATATAACTATAATCATTGAGAGTTAGTCTCACCCTTACCTTAGATTATCTTCCTGAAAAAGCAGCGTTCTTCTCTCCTCTTGCTTCTTCTCTCTTGTTCTAGGTTTTTCTCCCTTTTCTCTGTTTCTCACTGTTTCTACGTAAAACAGGTTCTGACTCTTTCTTTCCTTCTATTTCATATTAATACCTATTAACTTCTCCTTAATTCTAATTAACTCCTATTAAAATATTAAATAATTCATTTTAATCCCCAACCTTCTAATAATTATTATTATCACCTATATTAATTAAATAATCAAAACAATCATATAACAAAATATAACACACCATAAAATAAACATAAATTATTTAAAATCATAAAAACTTATTAAAATCAACTGAAATAAAAATAATCGATAACTAGAGCGTTACAACTCTCCCCCACTTAAAGAATTTCGTCCTCGAAATATTACCTCAAGCAAACAACTCAGGATAAGACTCTAGCATCTTACTCTCCAGCTCCCAAGTCAAGCTTTCACCAGTTACTCCACCCCAGACAACTCTCACCAGAGGTATCTCCTTGCCTCTCAACTTCTTCACCTTGCGATCATCGATCTTCAACGGTAAAGTCTCCACCGTAAGGTTGTCTCTAACCTGCACGTCATCCCTTGGTATAACATGCGAAGGATCCGCTACGTACTTCCGCAACTGCGACACATGAAACACATCATGCAGATTTGAAAGATGTGGTGGCAAACCTATTCGATATGCCACTGGCCCAATCCTCTCCGATATCTGATAAGGACCAATAAACTTCAGAGTCAACTTCTTAGACTTCAACGCACGACCTACACCTGTCATGGGAGTGACTCTCAAGAACACATGATCACCCTCTTGAAACTCAAGTTCCTTTCTACGCTTGTCATGGTAACTCTTCTGCCGACTCTGCGACGCTTTCATCTGTTCTCTTATCAACTTGACCTTCTCTGTAGTCTGCTGGACTAATTCTGGTCCCAACACTATACTTTCTCCCGATTCAAACCAACACAACGGAGTTCTACACCTCCGACCATACAAAGCTTCAAATGGTGTCATACCAATACTCGAATGGTAACTGTTGTTGTATGTGAACTCAATCAACGGTAGATGACTATCCCAAGCTCCACCTTGCTCAAGTACACATACTCTTAGCAAATCTTCCAACGACTGAATCGTCCTCTCCGACTGACCATCTGTTTGAGGATGATAAGCCGAACTCAACTTCAACTTAGAACCCAAAGCCCCCTGCAAACTCTTCCAAAACCTTGAAGTAAACCTCGGATCTCTATCCGACACAATACTCGATGGAACACCATGCAACTTCACAATACTATGAATATAAATCTCTGCCAACTGAGCTACTGGATAATTGATATTGATCGGAATAAAATGCGCTGACTTTGTTAACCTGTCAACAACCACCCAAATGGCATCATGCCCCTTCGGAGTATTCGGTAAGCTCGTTACAAAATCCATGGATATGCTATCCCACTTCCACTCTGGTACATCCAATGGTGTCAACAACCCTGCAGGCTTCTGATGTTCAACTTTAGATTTCTGACAAGTCAAACATGCATAAACAAATTGCGCGACATCTCGCTTCAATCCAGACCACCAAAATAACTTCTTCAAGTCGTGGTACATCTTCGTAGCTCCCGGATGAATGCTTAAGCTACTCCTGTGACTTTCTTCCAAAATCATCTTTTTCAACTCGTCGTTATCAGGAATACAAATTCTGCCTCGGAATCTTAACACACCCTGATCATCAACCTGGAAATCACTATCTTCCGCTTCATTACTAGCAACCATCAAGTCTACAAACTTAACATCAGCTTCTTGCGCTTCCTTGATACTGTTCAAGAATTCATTATTGATCTTCAACATACCCAACTGCACGCTCTGAGGTGCCAATTCACAAACTAAGCTCAAGTCCCTAAATTGCTCTAGTAACTCGAACTCTTTCATCATCATAGCAGACATGTGCAACGTCTTTCTGCTCAAGGCATCTGCAACCACATTAGCTTTACCCGGATGGTAATTCAAACTAAAATCATAGTCCTTCAACAACTCGAGCCATCTTCTCTGCCTCATATTCAACTCTTTCTGATCAAACAAATATTTCAAACTCTTATGATCACTGAACACCTCAAATCTGGAACCGTACAAATAATGCCTTCAAATTTTTAACACAAAAACTACAGCAGCCAACTCTAAATCATGTGTAGGATAGTTCTTCTCATGTATCCTCAATTGTCTCGAAGCATAAGCTACCACCTTACCATCCTGCATAAGTACACCACCTAAGCCCAACTTGGACGCATCACAATAAACAACAAAAGGTTCATCTGGCTTCGGTAAAATCAAAATCGGAGCAGTCGTCAACCGTTTCTTCAATTCATTGAAACTATTCTCACACCTAGCATCCCACACAAAAGCTTTACCCTTACAGGTCAACTGTGTCAGAGGAAGTGCCAACTTCGAAAATCCTTCGATAAATCTTCGATAATAACCTGCTAAGCCCAGAAAACTTCTAATCTCCGTAACTGACCTCGGAGTCTCCCATTGCGATACCGCTTCAACCTTCGACGGGTCAACCGCAATACCACTACCAGAAATAATGTGGCCAAGAAAACTTACTTCACTTAACCAGAACTCACATTTGGATAACTTGGCATACAACTTCTTTTCTTTCAACACCTGCAAAACAATCTTCAAATGCTTTGCATGTTCTTCTTCAGTTCTAGAATAAATCAGAATGTCATCAATAAAAACAACAACAAATCTGTCCAGAAATTCATGGAAAATTCTGTTCATATACTCCATAAATACCCCAGGTGCATTAGTAACACCGAACGGCATCACCTTATACTCATAGTGACCATATCGCGTTCTGAACGCCGTCTTCTGCATATCTTCATCCTTCACCTTGATCTGATGGTAACCTGACCTCAAATCAATTTTACTAAACACACGGGCACCCACTAGCTGATCCATCAAGTCATCAATTCTCGGAAGTGGATACCTATTCTTTATCGTCACTTTATTCAGCTGACGGTAATCTATACACAGCCTCATGCTACCATCTTTCTTCTTAACCAACAACACCGGCGCTCCCCAAGGTGAAACACTCGGTCTTACAAACTTCTTATCAAGTAGGTCTTCCAACTGCTTCTTCAACTCTGCCAACTCAGCTGCTGACATACGGTAAGGAGCCATCGACACGGGCTTCGTACCCGGAACAAGATCAATTGAAAATTCAACTTCCCTTTCTGGCGGCACATCGGGAATCTCATCAGGAAAAACTTCTGGGAATTCATTCACAACTGGTAGGCTATCAATCACTGCTTGATTCTCTACTGACAAATATGCTAACAAGGAAAACATCATAATTCCGTCACGCTCAATCTGCTTCAACTGCTTAGTACTCAAGAAATCAACTTCACTCTCTTCTTCAGCGGAAGAGAAACGTACTGTCTTACTAAAACAATTGATGAGGACATGGTTATACTCTAACCAGTTCATCCCAAGGATTACATCCATACCCGTCAACGGTAAACATACGAGATCAACTTCAAAATTTCTACCAAATACAGACAGTGGACAACTTAAACAAACAAGAGAAGTAGTCACTGAACCCTTAGCTGGAGTTTCAACAATCATTTCTCCATCCATATTAGACATAGTAAGTCCCAACTTAGAAGCACAACTAACAGCAATAAAACAATGCGTAGCACCAGTATCTATAATAGCAATTAAAGGAGTATCATCAAAATAACAAGTACCTCGAATAAGTCGATCCTCATTGTCCGTCTGTGTACCAGACAATGCAAACACTTTCCCTCCAAGCTGAGCCTTCTTAGGCTTCTTGCACTGAGAACTAAGATGACCCTCTTCATCACAATTAAAACAGAAAATATCATCATGTTTGCATTCAGCTATTGTATGTCCTTTCTTCCCACATCGGAAGCATTTCTTCTCATCACGGTGGCAAGCATTACTCTTGTGGCCTTTCTCGCCACACTTGTAGTAGACAACTTCAGCAGGAGTCTCATTCTTCCTGGGCCTCCTCTCATCATTTACCCGTTGTTTCCCCTTATCAGCAGGAGCACTGTAAGGCTTAGGACGGTTCTGCTGATTCTTACTCTTCCTTTCATTAAGCACTTTATAGTGCGCTTTCGTATCCTCTTCGTAAATCCTGCAGCTACTCACCAATTCAGAAAAAATGCGGATCTTCTGATAACCAATGGCCCGCTTAAACTCAGCACGCAGACCATTCTCAAACTTGATACACTTAGAGAACTCAGCAGTCTCAGGAGTGTAATGCGGGTAAAACTTTGCCAACTCTACAAACTTGGCAGCATACTCTGTTACTGACATATCACCTTGCTTCAGTTCCAGAAATTCAATCTCCTTCTTACCTCGGACATCTTCCGGAAAATACCTATTCAGAAACTCTCTTCTGAACACAGCCCACGTGATCACAGCTCCTCCATTCCCTAGCACTGGTTGCACACCCACCCACCAATCATCAGCCTCCTCAGCCAGCATATGTGTGCCAAAACGCACCATCTGAACATCAGTGCATTGCATCACTCTGAAGACTCTTTCCACCTCCTTCAATCATGTCTGCGCTCCATCTGGGTCATACCTACCCTTGAAAGTTGGTGGATGGTTCCTCAGGAAGGTTTCCAACATGCGAACACCATCGTTACCACCAGCATTATTCTGTTGACCCACAGCTTGAGCCATCGCTTGTAGAGCAGCAGCAAGTGCGACATCATTCCTTCCAGCCATCGCGAAAATCTACACTACAACAACAACCAGGACATCAAAGACAATACAAAATTGTCACACGACTCTACTAGGCTCGACTCGACTCGACTCTACTACTTGGCCGGACGGACCGACTTGCTCTGATACCAATTGTAACACCCCGTTCTCCCATCAGTATTAATTAACAAATTAAATCAGAGTTTATCACCAAAAACGGAATGCTACATTTTCATTCAAATAAAATCTCCAAAATTAACGGATGAATAATAATTCTCCAATAAAATAGTCAATAAAGATTAACCTTCAAAACTTCGCAGCGGAATTAATTTAAAACAACTAGTTAAGTCTTTGGCACGCAGGCCTCACCAAGGTTTCATAAATCATAATTAATACGTAAGGAAAGAGAAAACAAGCAACAAATTCCCGTCCCGTTACGTATCAGAGCCCTAAGACACTTGAGCCGACATCTCTACTAATCTTCGTTACCTGCACTTGCCCACAAGGCGGCAATTCCAGCAGAAGGGGTGAGATTCACAAACAACAATAGATAACATAATTCATCAATTAAATGCAGCAACAGCAATAAGCAATAAGCAACTGTCAGTTTATATTTTTAGACAATCCAACAACATCATTAACTGCGACACCGACGACTCAACCAACGACAACAACAACAACGACAATAGCCACAACGACAACAATGTGACTAATGCAAATGCATGTGGTACCATTTTACGCGCGTTGAATGCTAAGCATTCCGGGGCATAAGCCCCCAACGGTTGAATGAAATAACATTCTAGGGCATAAGCCCTCAACAGTTGAGTGATAAACACTCCAGGGCATAAGCCCTCAACGTTTGAGTGGAAACACTCCAGGGCATAAGCCCTCAACAGTGGTATGAATATGAAATGGACTCAATGGTGTATATCTACATACAACCCAACGACAGCAGCGACAACTACAGTATGCATAATTAACTATGACATAAGACTCCAACTTAGTCAAATATGACACAACCAACTCTTACGACAACATTCATCATTAATATTATATTCAAACATCAACATAACTCAAGATCTAAGAATCATTTTCAAGTCAAACAAAGGCCATTAGAAAGTTAACTCAATTGCCTAAAATTCTCATGTTTACACCAAAGGCCAATTCAAAACAAAAACGGGTGAAAAAGACACGAAAACGTAAAACTGGCTATGCTGTCACAGGGCAATTTCGCCAGGCCAACTACTATTTCGCCAGGCGAAGTCAACAAAATGGCTTCTCGCCATGGCGAGCACGATACTCGCCCTGGCGAGATAAATCTGGGTGCTCTCGGGAATCGCTCGCCTTACAGCTCGCCCTGGCGAGCGAGCGGCACTATTTCGCCAGGCGAAAATTCTCTCCGCCATGGCGAGTCGCGACAGTACAGACTACGTGAATTCTGCAGTTTTTCACAAAAAGTCCCAATTTTTCCCAATTCAATCCCCAAAACTGATTACAGAAATGTTATACACTCCTAAAATCGACCTGAACACAATCTAACACCATTTCTTTGGTTTCTACACATATTCAATTCAAGAATCATTAATCAAACCCTATTCCCAAATTTCACCAAAACCCTCTTGCTAAATCCAAAAATCAGAGTTATATAACTATAATCATTGAGAGTTAGTCTCACCCTTACCTTAGATTATCTTCCTGAAAAAGCAGCGTTCTTCTCTCCTCTTGCTTCTTCTCTCTTGTTCTAGGTTTTTCTCCCTTTTCTCTGTTTCTCACTGTTTCTACGTAAAACAGGTTCTGACTCTTTCTTTCCTTCTATTTCATATTAATACCTATTAACTTCTCCTTAATTCTAATTAACTCCTATTAAAATATTAAATAATTCATTTTAATCCCCAACCTTCTAATAATTATTATTATCACCTATATTAATTAAATAATCAAAACAATCATATAACAAAATATAACACACCATAAAATAAACATAAATTATTTAAAATCATAAAAACTTATTAAAATCAACTGAAATAAAAATAATCGATAACTAGAGCGTTACAGGAGCTACCTCTGTTGTTTATCTGTAGTGTCTTAGATAGGCTCTGATATAGGATGTTATCGTTTATGTTATTATGGATTTGTTTTTGTTAATGAGATTTACCCAAGTGCCGGGTTTGGATATTATGCTTGATGATGTACTTAGAAGTTAATGACCTGACTATTATGGAGATGCATGTTTTATATATATATATATATATATATCCGTTGCGACTTTGAGAAATTTTAATATGCATGTATGTGAACTTTGAGACGTGACGTCTATTTCTTGAATATTTGGATTATCCGCTTGTTTTATCGCTTTAATAGAAATAGGGCGTTACAGTCGGGGCTGAGTTAATTAGTTTCCCACCACGGGAACGACATTATAGACAATTACATGGTTGAATTTTCTTGTTTGTGGGATATAAACTTCACCATTTTGAACACGATCCAAGTGTCGCGTTGAACCACGATGAGTTTTAACTAATTTTGAAATGAAACGAACATGTTGCAAAGGAGTGATTAGCCTTGCATGTTATGCACTTTAGTGGTGGAATTTGACTACACTACCATTGGGGCGATACAGTTTACCGCGGGAATGGCCATTTTGGATGTTTCATTTGTGGAAGTTAGAGAACTAGTTAGAAACGTGGTCATCGAGCTGACGTCTGACGAAGGTAACGCAAAGATTCTAGCCATGGCTGGGAATGAACATGGTTAAAGCACCGCCGTGTTACTCTTATTTTCTTTGTTTGAATAGGGAGAGAAGGATGTGGGGGTTCTCTCCCTTGGATTGTTAAGCGGGAGATGGTTGATGTGTACGACTACTAAATAAAGGTGTGTATTAACCATAAGATCTCTTTTGATGAGAAATAGAAAGGCATTTTCTAAGCGTAGTTCCCCAATGAAGTCTCTACTGATCATGTCGAATACGAGATCCTCGAGTGATAGAGTTGAATGGCCTCTAAGTAGGGCACTTTTTTCGTTAACTATATTCTTCTTTGGACGAATGTCTTGGAACAAAATGTGTTTAACATTAACCTTTGAGTTTTGATGATAATAAGGTATTAAAAATTGACAATTGGATATGCTAATATTTGTTCAAGTGTGCAGGACCATAGACAAAAAATTGAAGTGTCTCTAATAAAAGCATAGGTTTTGATAGAACAAATGAGAGCAATGTAATCTACATCAAAGGAAGCTTGTGTTGCAAGGAAGCATCTGAAGAAATAGAGGTTGTGAAGATCATCAGAAGCTGACGTCATCAGAAGCTGAACTCTATCAGGTTCTGATCAAGTGATTTTAGTTTTAAGAAAAGAAAAAGAAAACACAATTCAACCCCTTCCTTCTTGTGTTTTCTCACCTTCAGAATGGGGGTGATAAACCTGCACATGCTCCGATAGAAATGTGTGAATAAAGTGAGTGTACCTGAGCCAATATTCACGAGCTAGTATTTATAGAGTATGTTTAAGGGTTTTGGTCGTTACACCTTTGCTTGGATAGTTCTAGTCCTTAAGGGACGACCTTGAGTGCCTGGTAGTATGAGATATTATTGTTATGGTTCAGGTTAGGATTTCACGCTTGGTCCCATGTGCCGTCTGTGCTACGACCCCAATGGCTCCTCATGTGAGGCGATCTTTGGTACATATGTGTGGTACAATAGTGCCTATTTGACGATGTCTCACGATTAAGCGATACTTAATGTTTCATTAAACGAACTAGCTATTATATGTACTTTATTACTTTGGAAAAATAAACATAATAAAAAAATGTCGTATTATAATTAATAAATAATTCAATGCAAGTGCCTAATTCTAATAAAAGTATTGACCCTTCGGGGTTTACACTAACTAAAAGTACAGACAAAATTTAAATAATGAAGAAAATATAGGACATAATATTTATGGAAATTGGTCGGTGATATCAAGGCCTAAATGTCCCGCAAGTTTACTAAACTTGTGAGACCCATAAGGTTGACTCTCTCATTTCAATTGCATTTTCTCCATATTCAAGACACAAGGATCAAACCCCTAACCATGTGCTTAGCAAAGTGGCATAATATAGGGACGTGATCGAATCGACAAACAATATCATTTTGGGTGGGGTGTAAAAATTAAATTGTATTTATATTTTTTTAAACCCGTGAGTTGCTGGAGAGAGCCCAACAGTGAGGCAAATTTGGCGTTACTCAAAGTGGTCGTGCAATTCATTCTGATGCATGTCGACGGTTTTTTTGTTTTTGTGATGGTCGGGGTTCGAACCTCAAACCTTGTATAAATTATACATTGTTCATATCAACTAAGTTAAGTTCACTTGTGTAGTTTATTAACAAAAAAGAATTGTAACTTATTTATTTTTGTTTAATGGAAATATAATTTATGATAATAGTAGTTTTTTTCAAAATGAAAATTAAAACACAATGATGCTAGATTTCTTGGCTGCAGTATGATGGTATTATAGCCATTCCACAAGGATACGATTGGACATGTGCTTTGAATACACTTAATCATAGCTAGAAATTTTCCTTTTCCAGGTATTCATCATACAAAACAATTAAATATATGACTATGATACATATCCAACTCAACATTTTACCCTCAAAACTCATCATAACATTTAACCTAATAGGGCCCTCCATTTAATAATTTATGTTGAAAAAAGATCAATCATATATTTTTGTCACACTTCATTGAAGATGGCCATAACTATCCCTTTCAAATGAATGAAACTATGTAGCATTTCTAGCCTCTATATCCTCTCAAAGACAAACTTTAACCGTTGAGATAAGCCAATGATCCAACCTTATTGACACGAGATGGTAACTAAACAAATGGCTCTAATTATTAGGATAACTGCATCAATTGCAGCACAGGTTTCACATGTTTGTTGTTTAGTGGCACTACTCTATTGATCATTTTGGATCCACGTAGGTTTCATTATGGATTATTTTGGCTAGTGAGAGTACACCATTTAGACTCCTGTATGCAGAGAATTTATAAAATAGGGTCTTGCTAACCGGTACTTTCAGGACATTGTTTAAAGAATCTACAAATAAAAAATTTATCTTGGAAATATAAGATGTTATTTTTTTATCAAATAATGATTACACACCTATTACACCAAAACTTACTTGTTTTGGATGCTTAACCAATACTCGTAAGGCACTGAGAATATATCAATTGGTAAAGACAATATATTATAATATCCAAAAGTCAGGTTTGAAATATGATATAGAAGATACGAAAAAGTTCTCCTGAATGTAGTTTAGGGACGGGATACGGGACATATCCCCGCTTCTTAGGCCCATTTCTGGATCAACTTACAAGATTATGTTATGCATATATATTTTCAACAACGCTTAATTACTCTTCTCGTTAAAAATATAAGTAAAAGTATTATCTACTTTGTTTGACTCACTTTTACATAACGTTGTCTTTTGAAGAAGATAAACAAACTCATCAAAATTCTCATCCGTAAAAATTGAATCTGATACATTGAAGAAGAATACACTCCAAGGTCTCAAGCCAACGAATTAGAATCATCTCCTTTTAAAATCCTCTCATTTTCTTTCATTTGGAGAGATAAAAACACAATTAAACATGAAAATAATAAATAATTAATAATGGTAAGACCTATTTAATTACAGAACCCACCACCCTATTTTTGTGTCTAATCTATCTTACTCACAATCTTCATTTGGTTGTATAAATGAAGAAGGTCTTTCCTCCAAGCCAACACAACGGATTAATCCAATAGATTTACTTAGTATTTTGCAATAGAAGTGATGTTTAATCAAACAATATAAACTTATTTTCCCATATTCATAAAGTTGTAGGAAAAGTAAGACAATCATATCGAATCATATCATATTCTATACATTGAAAAATGATCCTCGGATTGATAAAAACCCTTTTCCAAAGGGTACTATTAAAAATTCTAATACATTGCTTTTGATTTTTTCCTCTTAATGAATCTGGTTCTTTCTCACATTATCTTGGACAAATCTCCAGAAAAGAAATAAAACAATTAACCATTCCTTGATTTTCACTCTTGCTTGGCCTTTTATGATGCAAATTGCATAGATAAATTTCAATAAGATTAAGCAATAGTATTTGTTACACAAGACACGAAAAAAACATTACCCAACAAAGCTAAGTCCTTGATTCTTAAATATTTTGGCCCACAACTTTCTATTTCATCTAATTAATTAATTATTTTCATTGCCTCCAAAACAGTACAAGCTCTATCTTCATTCTATGTTCCCCCAATCAAATGCTATTTATTTTGGTCCCCCACAAACCAATGGCAATTTCCTTCCAACCCGTGAGACTTGTGGTACTAATTGCCATGTCATTCGATGCCAAATGCAGAGTCATTGAAGTATGCAAGAGGTTTCATTAGTGAATAAATCTGTTGCACCAATAAGCAATTGATTTTTGGGAACTTGACATTGACAAAAGAACAAAACTGTTGTAGATATATCTTCATTAAAAAAAAGTATCTTTTAGATATAAAAATAAATAAGACATAAAAAAATATTAATTTTTCTTTCGATTTTTTTATAGGCTTTTTTTTTTACGTAAAAAAGAAGCTTATAAAAAAATTGAAAGAAAAATTAATCATTTTTATAGGCTTCTTAAATAATCAATTCTCACTTTATTTGTTTATTTACATGATATAATGTTTTTTATTTATAAGAAATTAATTGTTTTTTTTACCAATATAAGAAATCAATTGTAAGCCGTAATTCTAACCATGAAAATCTTTCGTATGTTATGTTTGATTGTTCTTTTGCATCCCAAGTGTGGCAAATGGCCGAATTGTGAGATGATGTTAACCATGTTCACAACACTGATTCGACTTTAAATGCCATTTTTTGAAGTTTATGGAAACATCGAAATCTTAAACTTTGGAATGATGAGAATGTGTTGTGTGGCAATGTTGTTGACAGAGCACACCATCTTATAGAAGATTGGCAAACCGCAAAAATTCCATGAAGCACAAACAACTGGCAACGCTAGCTACTGTCGTCCTCTTCTTCCGGTCCAGCAGTTCAAACTCAATGGTAGAGAACACGGCGTTGCAGGATTAAGTGTAATATCGACGCATGTTTTTCGAATGAATGAAACCATACATGTATTGGTATGTGTGTACGTGATGATGATGGAGCTTTTGTCTTGGCAAAAACTATGTGCTTTTCTCCTTTATATGTAGATGTGGGGGGAAGTATTTGGTTTGTTTCATGCCTTGCGATGATTAAGTGAGATGCAGGCGGATAACATCGACTTTGTGTTGGATTCAAAAATAACCAATAATGTTCTTCATTCAAACCGGAATGACGTTTCAGAATTCAGTCATATTATTACAGCTTGCAAACATATCTTTACTACTCAGTTTACAAGCTCTCGAATCGGGTTAAATAGGCGACAAGCAAATGAATTAGTCCATGTCCTTGCAAGACAAGCCGCATTATTAGTTTGTCCCAATGTTTATGTTGATATTGCCCATTGTACTAACAATATTATTATTGATGAAATTTATAGAAACAACTTTCTCAAACAAAAAAAAAATTAATCGTGTTATGCTCAATTACGACCAAATTTTAATTTTTTTTTTATAGATTATGGACTATAAAGATATAGTGTATCATATATTCAAGAATGAAAATGACTATAACTTACTAATTTATTCGTACAAAACAATAAATAACTTAAGTCTCTCACATTTTTAGATATGTGCTCTCACGTTCTCTTTTAATAAGATACATCAACTTTGTTTGATTATTTTTAGTTATACTTGAAACCAGAGTAGTGACAGTCCAAAAGTCTATCTAGTAACAATCCAAGGCTAATAAACAAGCCTATGCAACTGCAACCGCCGAGCTACCACTTTCTGTCATTAACAAATGACAATTTACGAACTTTACACAATCTTCAAAATGCGATATTTTTTAACCCTTAACAAACCCTCCGAATCCTCCGTTCTAAGCTTACAAGCCAACAAGCTCACCACACCGGATATCGTTATATTGATCATGTAAGGTTATATTGATCAAATATAAAAAGGATAAATTGATTTGGATTTTTAAGTTGACTGAGCCTTTTGGATAGTGATTACTCCTAGCCATTCCGCTCCAAATATGTTAAAAGCAACGTGGTAGTAATTTATGACTATTTTTATACAATAGGATTTCATTTATATTACATAACATTTAATTAATTTATAAATTATGTTAAAAACACTCTTTTCTTCGCACACTCTTTTCAACACACATTATATTTAAAATTCATATGGATCCCACAAATTTGTATAAGGCTTAGATTTTAGCTTACAATATTTACTAAGACACATAAATCCCAATCAATAGTGAATTGTGTATTGAGATAAAGTTGTTAGAAAAAGACTTAGTTATTCACATTATATTTTATTTATCAATAATATAAAACACAAGGAACATATTCCATTCTTTCTTTTTACATCCATTCCCCATTTTCTCCCATAGCCAAACTTTCACATCACCTAATTAAACAATAAAAACACTTCATCAATAACTAACTATGACGATGATGGACACACTCAACAGGAGTAATAGGAAACCTAGAACCATCACTACAATAATCATAAACCATATGATGATTCCTAACCCACATAAGTTGATGACTTTGATGCAAATTAAGCATAGACAAATTAGGTTCATCCCACCAATATTTCTTATCTTCACTACTACTACATCTCTTTGTATTATCCATTGCAGCCACTGAAACTGGACACTCACAAGCATTGATTTCAAAGGCTTTATAGGTTGCAATAAAGGGTGCATGAGACCAATCTGTTTTCACTCTTCCTCCTTGTGTTGCCCAATCATCTGCATTCCATATTGAACTATAGACTCCCATTGGTTGGTCCTTTGGATATGGTATACCCCTATGTTCCATGTTTGTGTGTACCCTTATTGGTGTTTCATCCACTAAAAATCTGATTTTTCAAAAATAAAAAATAAAAAGTTAGAATTTTCATCAATAACTATAAAAAAAAAAATTAACACCTTAAAAAAATTAGTATTATCCTAATGTGATGTATGTTCAATCTTATTGTAGGGTACAAATTAAAAAAATAAAAATTAGCGAGGGAAAACGTTAAATCCCTCTCTAATTCTGTGACCAAGGAATTTGTGAGGAGTTTCATTTTTTCAGTCATCAATTTTCCTCCCTAATTTTGCTTTTTCTTAGCCTAAATTAAACTATTAAGGTTAAAATGAAAAAAATATTATCACAATTTAAGAAAAGATTAAAAAAAATTCAAATTTTTTTTTTGACTAAATTAAAAATGCCCAATTATAGAATGTATCAAAACATTGGGCCAAAAAAATATGGCAAACTAAGATGTTTCCTTATGACATGGTGCATTCAACTTTTTAAAAATTTTAAAAATTAATCTTTTATAAAGCAAAATTTTATTCTAATGATTCCTTAACAAATGTCTAAGTTTAAGCACACATGTTAGCAAGACTCAAAGAATATTTTTATCAATGAATTTATTTTTTTTCAATTTGTTTTTACTGTTGATTGAGTGGTCCCTTGTGAAGTAAAAAGGTTAAAAAATGTTGCGCATGGCATGCTGCAAAAATGTCCAATTTTTTTTGCAGAAATTACAAAGGACAGAGTTTAGTGTCTGTACAAACGTATTCTGCAATTAACCAATTAGGAGTATTGACATAAATTGTACAAGATTCCATCACCTTTTATTTTCCATAGATTTGTTTTTGAGTGACCCACGAGGGAACACAATGACAATCAAAGCCTATGATGGCTCAACCACCATTGAGAGAAAAATAAAGCATGCATTTTTTTGTTTCCTTTACAACCTTTTCAGACTCATCCAACCTCATTATTCCCTTTCTTATATTTTATTCTCTTCACCTTTCTTTTTTCATGAAAAAAAATTCTCTTCACTTTTGTTATTTAACTTCACTAAATTTACATAATAATACTAAAGTAGAAAACATAATAATTACTACTTATTTCTTTCATTAAAAAAAATATTACTAGCAAGTATCATTTAAAGTTCTTTTAACACTTTTTTTTTTTTTTAAAAGTGTGACAAATTTACAAGTTAACATTATTAACTAGGCTAAAGTCCACTTTTCACCCCTTAAATTTTAAAAAGTTTCGATTTTAGTATTCTATGAAAAAATGACAAAAGTTACCCCATGTTTAGAGAAATATGTTTTTTTGACCCTTAACATAAGAGAAATATGATCTTTTGACCCCTTATTTTCTTAAAAAGTAGCGATTATGACCTTTTTTTTGGGACACGTGACGTCTTCTCAACAATTTTGGGATGAATGAGACCAAAATTGTAATTTTTTTTAATAGGAGACCAAAATTAAATCGCAATATTTTAAAATTTAAGGGTCGAAAAATGCAATTTACCTATTAACTATTACTATTATGTGCTAACTATGTTATAAATGTGCTAACTATATGTTATAAATGTACTATAAAATATGAAAATTTGCAAGTAATGTTACACAAAATATTATTAGAGTGAGAGAGTAATAAGGTACATACACAACTTGACGTTGATTCCAGAAAATAGAGTAAGAGTGAAAATCCTTGGTAGGGTCAAACCAAAGGTTAAGTCTTTGTTCACGGTTACCAATTCCATTCACATACACATTTGTTTGTACAGAATAAGGTTCTCCTGTTGTGTTGCCTAAAAATTCAAAATCAAATTCGTTGTGGTTTGGTCCCTCTGATGACATCTATATCACAAATTATTTATCATCACAAATGTCAGATCATAGTCAATTAGATTCCTCAATAATTCATACATATACTTTAAAGTAACAATGTCAATTCAACCACAGAATAGTATGAATAGAAAATCACCAAAAATGAATTTAGTATAAAGTATTGAACTATTGATAATTTGTGCTTTTTTTTTCTCTCACTCATTTGATGATTGGAAAGTAGGGAAAAAAAAGTTACTAAAGGAAATATTAATTGGACAAGAGGTAGCTGTCATATAATAATAACTGTGGTACTATAGTAGTCTTTTCATTGAGTACCAAAATATAAATGTAAAAAATTTCTTGCACTTAAATGAACTGTATACAATTGATTAAGGGTCCAAGAGGTAGAGCATCTTCATTGATGACTAAAATAAAGAGTGAATAGTTAATCAAAGATAGACACATCAAATAGCATGTATTTTGAATTGAGATTTTTTTTTTCATGTCACTTCGAAGTTCAAATATATTCTTGATCTTGCTTAACATTTGATTAAAAAATAATTAATAAAAATAAGAGTGTGTTTTGTATAGTCTTAATGAATTTTTTTCTTTCTCAAATATACTAAAGAATGGTAATAAATAATTGATTTTAATTTATATTTAATTAATTCACTTACATAGAAAGCAGTAACAGTTCCAGCTGAGTCACCTTCAACAAGCTTAAGCTGGATAGATACTCTCCCAAACATATACTTGCTTTTGGATACAAAACCAGCACCTGAATGTACATGCCATTGTTAATTAATTAAACAACATAATATAAAAAATTAATTCCATTTTATTGGTGACCAAAATAATATGTTTAAAATAAGGATTAAATGAATGCCACGTGAAGAAAATGTTGAACAAAAAAGCCTTGATAGAGTCTAAGTTTTAAAAAAATTTAAGGTGTGAAAAATAACTAGGTTTGTGGTTGGAAAAAAAGTTTACAAAGAAATAATGTATTTACCAGAAGAGTTATCAAGTTTGAGTTTAAGGAGATCTCCTTCATGGACAAAATGGTCAAAAGCCCAACTTGGTTGGAAGAGTTCATCAAACTTGGAAGAGTTAGACAAAGAAACACTTAACATAAGACACACAAACAAACCAAAAAACCAAAACATTTTTGAAGACATTGTAGATGAGAATAGAGTAGAGTGAAGTATGTTACTTTGAGACACTGAGACTCTTTGGCTTGTTGGGTTTTTATAGTGAAAAATATTTTCAATTTAAATTTTAAAGTGGCTTGGGAAGCAAGCTCTTATTCCATAATTCAATGGACACATCATCGAGGAGTGTGCCACATCAGATGCCAGGGTGGAATTCAAATACCAAGAAAAGGACATTAAGAAAGATATTGTGGTGCGCATGGCAAAGAGTGTTGGTACTATGGCTAGTAATAACAGCTGGCCAAAGCTTTGATGATCAATCACTCTCTTTCTCTCATTGTTGTAGGTACCCCATTTGCACTTTTATTGGATTTTGAGTGACCACTTGAGGAGTATGATATTTACTTCATTTGATTGTTAATTAGAAATTATAAATGAATTTATTGCATGTTTGGATAGAAAATTGTTGTTTAGACACCAATAGTTTGCTCTCGAGCACCATAAACCGAACAAAATACTCAAAATGATAACTAACTACCGTTCGAATGTGAACGATGGTTAATTGTCGTTCGCATTTACGGTAGTTAACTATCATTTAGTGACTCATATGCATTTCTATGGTAGTTAACCTACAATAGAAAACAAATAAAATGAGGTTTGTGTCACTAAACGGTACTTAACTATCATAGGTGATGATCGCAGTTAACTATTGTATACCAGTATATGGTAGTTAACTATCGTTTAAGGTATTTTCGTCACTAATAGGTGTCTGAGAACAAATAGTGTGTACCTAAAGAGTAATTTTCTTTGGATATGTGGCCAAAATCTTCAAACGTGTGAAAACATGAAGCTCCAATTTGACGAGTCTGGCTTTTGTGTTGAAAAATGTATTTCGAAACGTGAAAATATGGTACTTAATGTGAACGTACACCAAACACATACTTAAACATGTTACATATCACAAAACACATTTCAATTGGTATATCTATTACTATTGCAATGTAAGATTCTGATTTCTCACCACATAGAAGGATATGGTCTGTTTCCAAACTTTAATTCCATCAAACTTGATGGTGTACCAGCCCAATTTTCGTTAGATTTATTTTATTTAATTGTTTATATGTGTTTGTACGTGTTTGTTTGCGATTATTTGTCTTTGGGTGTATTTTATCTGGGAATAGATAGAGTTTAGCTTTTGAAGGGTATTTTAGTCATTTCAGACTCGAAGGTATTTTAGTCATTTATTGAGGAAGATAATTTTAGTGAGCTTAGAGTCAAGATAATTTCAGTATTTTGAGGTGAATAGTTTCTTTTACTAAGACTAGAGGTAACTAGTAGTAATTATTTTTGAGATGGTAATAATTAGACATTGTACTAAGTTAAGTGAGTAGTAACACTTCTAATTAGAAGTGAGTGTATTAGGCCCATTATAAGGAGATTTAACCTAACACATGTTAGTGGAGACTATATAAGCTTAACTTAGAGAGAAACTAGGTTAACTTTTCATTCATACTCATAAGCACTAAGGAGGCTAGAGATAGAGAAAGGGTTAGAGAGAAGATCCAAGAGGATTCAAGCTAGGAGCAAGGGGAAGTGAACAATTAGCAAAGCTTTGTGAAGAGAAGAGGTAAGGGGGCTAGTGTTCTCTCATAATCTTTTAGCATAATCTTTTTCTACCTAAATTCATAAGTGCTTAATTGTGAATTTAATTTTGAAATTCGTGCTCTTAGCTTAATTGTGATTTTTATGATTTCATCGTATTTGGTTGGTGAAACGCACATGTATACTCAACTACACTTATATGTGATCTAAGTGTATACATAGTTGAGGCATTAGAGTTTGTTTGCTTAGTTTTGATTCAATTGCTTAAATTATTTTAAAGTTGTGAAACAATATACGAACTTTGTCGAAAACTATCTTTAAGATCGAATACCTTGCAAATCTTGTGTGAATAGTTTGATATGATTATATGAGGATGTGAGAATGATTAATAGGTGATGAACATGATGTTTATCATATGGTGATATACTTTTCTCTTTATTTGGATTATGAGAAATTGTATGAAGTTGTTGATATGAGGTGATTATTGTTGATATTAATGTGAATATGCTAAATGTTGATTGTTGATGATAAATTTATACATGCTTAATGTTAATATTGGATATGGTGATTGCATGTATTGAATTATGTTGTTGAATTCTTATATGCAATTTGATGATGATAGTTGTGGTGCTTTCATGTATGAAAGGTGTTTGTTTTGGTGATGAATTATGTTGTTGAATTATTACATGCAAACGATACTAATATTGATGGTGAATGCTTGTTTGCAAAATGAAGGTGATTTAAGATATTTATATATATATATATATCTAATGGTGATGATGTTGGTGAGTTTGTTGTTGAACATGTGCATAGTGTGTCATATGTTCATGCATCATGAATCTTAGGATGTTTACATCCAGTGGAGTGATTTGAATACTTTGTATTCAATGGTTATATGATGTGTTTGTTGCATCATGAGGTGACGACATGTTGTTGGTGGTGGTACCATATGCATGTAGCAGCCGTGCCTATGCGCATTACATACATTTGGTGAATTTGTTAAATACGTCATATCTGATTATGTTTTTGGTGAACCTTGGTGATTTATGTGCATTGGTGAACTTGGTGAATTGTACACTTGATGATATTTGAAGAATATGTGAAGATATGTACCTGATGATGTTTGTTATTAATGGTGATACTTGTACATTTGATGATTTTAATTGATGATGTTTATTTCTGTGAAAATAATGAAGTGTGATTTATACGAATGTAATTTTATGATCTTTTGGTGAAGATGACTTTCTTGTTTATACTTTGAAATGATTAATAATAAGGTGATGTGTAGTTAACCCTTAGTGGTCGTTAGGTTGACCGCCTACCTATTTGTATGAATGGGTAGACGACGTGCATGATTGATCTTTTAGCTTGCTTGGTGAGTTGCTTGAGGATAGCGGGAGCTTCCTCTGTTCATCTGTATTAGAGTCTTAGTATAGGCTCTGTGTAGGTTGTCGGTCTGTATTTATTTTAGATTGATTATGCTGTTGAGACTTTATTCATATGTGGATATTTGGAGTTTATTTGATGTTGTATCTGATATTTATACTATGGCTACTTGGTGATGTATGCTATTTATCCGCTACGAAGTTTTTGAGAAATTTTAATATGCATGTTTGAAGATTTTTGGAGAACGTAATGTCTATTTCTTGAATAATTGCATTAATCGCGTGTTTTATCACTTTAATAGAAGTATGGCGTTAGAGATGGCGCGTAGTTTTTCTAAAGAGATAAGTACACTACAAGAATTTCAGTTATTTCTAGTGTTCAAAAGTAGCCATAAATCAGGGATATGTGATAACCATGTGCATGCCTCCAAACAGTTAGGTATGACTTAGTTACGAACTATAGCGAAGTTAGCAGGAACTCTACGAGAGGGCCTGAATTAAAAGAAAAGCCAAAATATAGTATTATAAATCTTTACTTGACAATTTTTCTTATGACAAAGCTTTCACTATAAGGATTGAATATGTCAGATGATAATTTAATTTCTTTCTAAATCTATATCATCATAGTAGGTAAATATAAAAATAAAATAAATTATTAAAATAATTTAAATAAAAAATGGGTAGCCAAGGCTAACCCAAGTTACTTTACCCATCTACCTTGGTTACAAAGATTTGTGTAAACAAATGACTTCACGACTTAAATTAGTCCAGTAACTCTGCTATTCTTTCACCTCAGTAAGGTAGATCCTGATAGGGTTGTCTGTTTGTAGAACTATCGAGAGGGAGTGTGTGATATTTTTTAGTTTCTGGTTCCAAAAAAGGAAGGAGATCCATAATGTTTCAATGTCCCTATCAATGTAGGGGATGCCTATGTTGGTGAAGCCGTTTGTGACTTAGGAGCAAGCAGTAACCTTATGCCGTTAGCCACTTTCAAGAGAATTGGAGGATTGGAACTAAGGCCTTGCTTCATGGACGTTGGCCTTGCAAATGGTACCACAACAAAACCTTTAGGCATGGGGAGAGACATGATACATTGGAAGATTTGAATTTGAGATCGATGTTATTATCACAAAAAGACAACGAAGATGAAGATTGTCCACTGATTCTAGGAAGATCATTCATGGCAACTGCTAAAGCGATGGCCGACTTGGAGAAAAAGGAAGTGTTCATAAGGTCCAACGGTTATTATGAATGTTACAAGGTAACCCTTCCATCCGATGTATACAATAAGGCTATGGAATTTGCTGATAATTGGTCATCATTCAGAGTACTATTAGAAAGTTAGTCTGATTCAAAACCTCAAGAGAAACGCCCAGAAGAACATGAATCATAAAAAGAAGAAAAAAGAGATAGAAGACAATAAGCCTGAAGGTTTAGGGATCTCAAGCTCAGCTTAGACATATTCGTCAAGCGCGTGACGCTAAACATGCACTAAATGAGAGGCAGCCCATAAATTTATTTCCAGTCATTTATTTTTCAAAAGCCACTCCATCCGACAAATCTTTTACTTTTATTGTTTCCTAACTCGGGACTATGCTCGTCGTTTTTACATCAACGAAGTTCAAGAACACGATAACTAGCTTGTTGCGGAAGATACTCAGAAAAATTCACCATTTCAATTATATATAACATAATCGGTGAGATTTTGAGCGAATTACATTTCCACTTTCTACTATTTCTCGTTCATATATGTGTGTTTCATGTGGCTTGCTATTTTTACCCGAAATTTTGATCGCTTACTACGGACTATCAAATATATTTTCATACACACGAGACACTTGTTTTAGTACCTTGAGCTTTTTTCAAACCACTGTGATACTATGAGCCTCCATGCATTATTTCTTTCTTCGTTACATGTGTGCCTTGAATCATGTCACAAGTGTTTTTAACACTATAATATCATATCTGTTAATTTCTCTGAAGTTAGATAGAATAGTGAAATACTTGTCATGGTTTATAATTAAGTTTAGTGTTTCTATTTAAAATTAACAAGACCTTAAATTTGGGGTAGGATACTAGTAAAACTTGGTTATGAAACTAAAATATGAAATGAAAAATGTAGATAAAAAAAAAAAAAAAGGTCTACCAAAGAAAAATAGAAAAACAAGAGCCAAAAACAAAAAGTTTTGTCTATTAAAAATATAATAGAATAAGCAGTTCTACTAGTATCTATTTATTTTTTTTGTTTGACACAACAAACTAGTATCTTATCATATTGGTTGTGACTTTGTGACTTAAAACTGCATATTGAAAGAAAATATTTCAATTAGGTAATAATTAAAAACTAACTCCAAATATGTCTGTTAGTCTATTTTCCTAAATATATCTCACCTTAACCTAAATAACTTTATAACATTGAAAAGATTTTTATCTACTTGTGTGGTAGTATATGTTTAGAATTGTTTCAATCTTATAATAGTACAATCACATGATAACTGAAGTGTGAGAAATGTAATGTTTCTATTTGTCTAAAATTTTGTAGTAATTTTCAATGGTTGTTTGATAAATTGCACAAAAAATTTCGAAGATAAATCATCTCTCACCGTACTGTACAATGATTGCACGGTTCGTAGTTGAACTTGAGGCCCTTTTCATGATGACGTATTGAAAGCCGGGAGTCACGCAAATCCACGAATATGGTAACTTAAATACTTCAATCTAGTTGTAAAAATCTGCAAACTGATGCAAGATATTTATCTAGCACATTACCTCATAGATGGCACGTTTCCAATTTCTAAATTGACAAGATTCTAAATAGTTTTGCAAAAATACATACATGATTTAGTTTTCTACGAGAGAAACTCCAACCTCTCTCTAAACTTTCTTTCCCTTTCGTCGTTCATCGAGGAGGGTGGTTTTATGTCATTTTTGACCTAGAATCACCTCTCTACATTTTTTTTCTTTCAATCTAAACAAGTGGTTTTCACATAGATCAAGTTTCTTCTTTTGTGTTTTTTTTGTGTGATTTCGTCGTCTAAGTGCGGCGTTGTGTTGTTCGTCGTCTTGTGCGACGTTTGATTTCGCGTCTTGTCGCGGTGTTTGTTTAGTTCCTATTGAAAGATCGGCATCAGTCAATTACAAATTCAACAAATGATTTGAGCGTCAACGTTGCAGATCCGAAAACATGTGAATTTCGGTGACTTGGGTTTTATCATATTTTTTGTAGGCATTTTGTCGTTTTATGCTATTAATTTGGGTACTGCGAGTTTGTTCGTAATTTCACCCTTTACGTTTTTAGTAGCGATGTTAGTATCTGATGTACTCTATCGATTTGAATGAATGAATATCGTTTTGTTTTTGTCAAAAAAAAAAAAGTTTTGCAAAAAAATTATTACCTTGAAAATAATTCAAGTTTTTGGACAGTATATTTTTAAGAAGGATATTAATTATTTTTTGAAGGAGGAAGGATATTAATTATTAACTAGTGTCCTTATGGTTAAAATATTAAAAATAGTAAATTATATTAAAAAAATTGTATAACTATTGCATTGACAAAACCATCCGCTTGTATTTTCAAGATAATTTTTTTTTATTAAAATCTTTAAATAATGTCCTTAAACACTCGTTAACAATTATATAATGGTCGTGCTCACGTGTTCTAAGAACACAAGTTAAAAAGCTAAAAAAAGAATTAATCAATGAATGCTTAAGTTAGCATTTTCTTTGATATAACTATTTTTCATCTTATGCTTATAATATTTAACCTTATATTATGGATTACCTATAAAAAAAATTAGAACATTTTCCAGCTCACTATTTTCCTTTTTTGAAAGATTTGAGTAGGATACACTACTTAAATTCAAGAATTCAGAGTTCCAAATAGTACCCAACTGGGTGATTTTCAGCATCACCATGAATACAATTCAATAGCATTGATGTATTCTGTAGCTACAGTGTATTGAATTTCTGATAGTGTGGGGAGGGGGAAATTGAAATCAAATAATGACCATGATGTAATGCTACAAGGGTAGTGGCGTATGGGGCCTTCTGAAGCAATGTACAATCAAACCAAATTTGCAATTTTTTGTGACACAAGAATGAGAAAAGCTAGTTTTTTTTACTGGTGGTAATAGGTTTTTTCCCTTTGCAGCATTTACTGCAATCTCACACCTAGTTATCAGTAGCTTTCTATTAGGCCAGCATTGCATAATTTCGTTTGGTTTCTTGTGCAGAAAATTATCAGACACTGAGGCAATGGCTACGGGCTATCGTGCATTAGCTTGCTATATATGATTTACTAGTTAGGGAGGGAAGAAGGATCATGTGTTACACATGATTTTTAAGCCACAAGGATATTGGTTGGTAAGATCTTTTTATGTTATTTTTATGTTTATTATATGTGATCTTGTATCATGCACAAATATAGTTTGTAGATATAATAATAAAAATATGAATAGTGAAGTACCTACTATAAATAATATAGTTAGCAAAGATCGTATGTTTGACTGACTGAAAAGAAATTAACCAGTAACTATTCATATCATATCTTTATGACAAATGTTAACTTGTGCCCTCAAAGGCACATGTTAAGAAATTTATTATAGAAATAAACGTATCAAAAGTTGTGCATTCAACTTCTTAAAAGTTGACATGTTATGTTTTCCAATGCAAAGTTGTTCTTTTTAGGTTGCATAACATGTGTCTTCAGGACACAAGTTAACATGACCCTATCTTTAAACAAAATTTGTGATAAATCAGCTACATCCAATTCATAACATAAAAAACTACTAATACATTGGAATAAGTCTAATAAAAATAGACACACACACAAATTCTTTTGATTAAAAACTTTTTCTAAGAACACTTGTAGCAATAGGAGATCTAGTTTTATATGATGTTTGGTGAAGCATCAATGATCAAAAGAAAAAGTAAGTGTTTTTCACCTCGAAAGGTAATTTTGGGGGGTTGTTTCTCATGTAAACGTGGTTCCTTTATATGATAATTTAGGAATTTCAAATATGATATGTTTCAATTACAAGTAACAATGTAAGTCTCCGCTTTGATAACTATATGACTATGTACGAAACTATAGACGAGGGACGACCCTATACCCCGTATTGCATGTATGACCTTTAAGGTGCTTGAGGAGAAAAACGACATATGGAGGGACTTTTGTCCAACCGAACCAACCAGTTAAGTATAAACGTTATTTGATAACTGGTAAACATATTTGCATTAATCCTAAAAAATAGGTAGAGGGGATTCAAAGAATCATAATCACCGCTAATGATTTGAATAAACCCCCTTTACTTTTCTGCAATCAATCCATGTCAAATCAAACTTGTACACTCCACCTAATTTAGTGATTTTAAATAGGTTTAGTTAATTGCCCCATCGAAACGACAATCCCAATGGAGAATATTTTACTTACTACTTTATTAAAATGAAATGGTTTTGTGCACTTTCCAAATTTTGTCATTAAATTACCAAAATGGAATAGGTCACCCGATCGAGATGGAGTCCTACCCCATAAGATGATAGTTGTCGTAGTATGAAAGGACGTTGAGCATGAGAGAGAAGTGGAATCTAAGAAGGGAAAATGCTCGTTCATAGGCGTTCTCATGGGAGGCCTCTATAATCCCTTCATCATATCAATTAGGGGTGGATTTCCACATCCCAATGAACCGTCCAAAGGAACCTTTGAATGATAGAGATTCACTCAGTCCACTCAAGCGAAGACACAACTTTAGTAAAGACCTTAGATCATCCAATCATTGAATTTAGAGAACACGATATAATAGGCAAATCTCCCTAAAATATCTTTCCTCTCATAATTGTAGCAGCTATGTCTAACTCTGATGTGTCCATAATATTGGTGGACGAAGGGAGTTCTTCAGGTGCCATAAACGAGTTGCTATTTATCAAATTGGGTTCCTGATCACTAAATTTGGAAAGCACACCAACCTATTTCAAGTAATAAAGTAGTTAGTAAAATTGTGTCGAGAGAGATTACCGTTTCAACCAGGCAACTAACTAAATTTAAGAAAACAATAAATAAATATAAAATAAAGGGTGTAGTTTGCAAGTTTGATTTGATTGTGCAAATCAGTTGGGTTTAATGCATAAAAGTAAATGGTTATTGATTGTAGAGTTTAAAGGTGGTTAGGATAATCTTCGATCCCCTCAATTTCCTTTTTTCATTGAAGAAAGCAATTATGAGTTAAAAGATGTAACACTCTATTTCTATTAAAGCGATAAAACACGCGAATATAAAAATTATTCAAGAAATAGACGGCTATGTCTTCAACAAGTTTCCAAAAACAACATGCATGCATATATAATATTCTTAACAGTCGCAGCGGATATAAATCATACACCAAATAATCCAACATATAAATATATAAGTCTCCAAGTCCCGACATATGGGCAAATAACAACATGATCCAAAACGATGAATATAAGACAACATCTTAAGCAGAGGAAGCATCCGCTATCCTCGAATCAACTCACCAAGCAAGCAACTACTCCTGCACTCCGTCTATCCGTCCATAAGGAAAGGCAGGCGATCTAAACCACTGGGGGTTAGCTTTACATCAATAATAATGAACAATAATAAACAATTGAAATGAACATCGTTGATTAAATTTCAAATAACAAGTGCATTCATTTATAACATCATTCATCAACACAATATTTGTAATCATCACAATATACAATTCATCAAATCATTTATCACCAAACACATCAACACATAAGCAGTTACGACTCATGCCAATTCATGCTACGCGCCTAAACTCGACTTCTATATGCATGTGGTACCAATCATCTCAAGAAAGGTCGTCGCCCATGATGCCAACTGCACATCATATGTAAGAGTACACCTCCTCTTACATTAATACCTCCAGTTACGTCACATATAATACCATGATGCATAGACATATTAATAAAGACTCGACGATGCAAATCACCTCAACAACAACAATGTAAAAGTTCACCTCCATTTACTTTAAACAACTTCAACAACAATTGCATTATCAAGAATTTACATCCATACAATCAACAACTCACAATTCAAATAGAATTCATCACCTCATCATCATTCAACATAATTGTTATCTCAACTATCAACAACATCATCACAACTTCATATAGTTTCTCGCAATTAAAGTAAAGGAGAAAATTCATCAATGTAAGATAATTATCATATTCGTCTCTTAGTATTCATTCACCTATCCTCAAATATTCACACAAAACCATTTACAAAGGTTTCCGAGATAATCGGCCTCAAAGATTAAATTTGACAAAATTCGTCTATCAGTAAACAAAACGACCAACATATACGTTTTAAAGTAAAACAATACTAATGCCTCGACTATGTATGCTCTTGGATCACATATGTGTGCAGTTGAGCATACATATCCATTTCATCGGCTAATTACAACAAGATTATCGAAATCACAAAGTTTGTTCCTCTTATCATTTTCAAAAGAATCCCATTTTCAAAGCAAGATAAGTTAACTCTAAAGAATTCATTCACAACTGTTTTCAGAAAATCATGTACTTAGTATACAACATAATCTTAACCCTTTATCTTAAGAGATACAAGTTTCGGAAACAATTAATGTTTTTGACATTTTTAAAGCTTGAGGTACAATTCTCAAACCAAGTCCAATTTCTCATTCGATTGATGTTTACAGAAGTTTAAAAGTTCAATTACATTTAACTACATCAAAAGAATCAGTTCGGAACGGTTCGGATGGACCCCAAAACCCTAAAAACGACGAATTGGGGGCGACCACACTATGCAACTTGCCATGGCGAGTAACCCCACTCGCCATGGCGAGTTGGTCACAGGGAGTGACCCTCAACTCACCTCCAGCTCGCCGTTGCGAGTTGCATCAGTTCAGTATATGGGAAAACTCCATTTTTCACCCAAAAACTCCCAATTTTAGTTCCCTATAGCCCAAATTGGTTTCCAAAGTTTGTATAAACATTTATAGACATAAACAGACATTCAATTCCATATAAAGCTTGAATCACAACATCATTTCATCAAAACAATCATTTGACCCATTTTCATGAAAATCTTTAAGAACAACACCAATTCACAACAAGACTCCATGGTTATGAACACCCAAAGGTTCAATCAACAACAACAACATCTTACAACAACAACAACAACATTTAATCATGATTTCAGCCATGAATCAACAACAACACACCAATATTCATTAATTAAGCATAATTCACAATATATTCATTCATACATATCATGAACATGCAATTTCATCAACAATAATTCAGTTATCATCAAATTCACATGCTCAAACACATCATCATCACAAGAGCACGAATTTCAACAATTAAGTTCAAATAATCACTTATTCAATAAGCACTTATGAGAAGGGGAATGAAAAAAGATTAAACAATTGATTATGAATGAAGACTAGCCCGCTTACCTCTTATCTTCACAAAGTTAAGCTAATCCTCCACTCCCCCTTAACTATTATGAAAAATTAAGGCTAAATTACATTTTTGGTCCCTTAACTATTTAGGTAGTATCGCTTTGGTACTTTAATTAAAATTCGATTTATTTTGGTCCCTTAACTTCTCTTCCTTATATATTTTGGTCCTTTCCGTTAGTTTTGATTCAAAAATGTTAGGTTTTCTTCATTTTCGTCTGGAATTTTTCTGGGATTCTTGTTGTTGAAGGTTGATGGAGATGATATGAAGATGAAAAAGAGGAGAAGAAGATGAAGAAAACCTAACATTTTTGAATTAAAACTAACGGAAAGGACCAAAATGTGTAACGGAGAAAAGTTAAGAGACCAAAATAAATCGAATTTTAGTTAAGGGACCAAAGCGATACTACCTAAATAGTTAAGGGACCAAAAATGCAATTTAGCCAAAAATTAACCTAGCCTCTCTAAGCTAAGCTTATATAGTCACCATCTAAATGGGTTAGGGTATAACTCTTCTTAATGGGCCTAACACTCTCCCAACTAATTAGAAATGTTACCATTCATTAACTTAGTAAATCATCTAATTATCATCATAACCAAATAATTACTACTAAGCCCTTCTAATCTTAGCAAAAGAGACTATTCACCTCAAAATACTAAAATAATAATAATTCTAAGTTTACTAAAAATGTTCTCCTAGTAAATGACCAAAATACCCCTTAGCCTAAAATGACTAAAATACCCTTCCAACACCAATTTCCGATAATCCAAACCAAAATGCACTCAGAGACAATTAAAAATAGTACTAACGAAAATCGGGCTGTTACAAAAGACAAGGGTTATATTTAAGTGATGAGTTCGTGAGATTTTAATGTTCCTCTAGCTATCAAGTTTTTCCGGTTAATGACAATAAGGTTATACACACAATACAAGATATAGTGTCGTCAATCATATTGGGTTTGTATGCTTTCATAAGGTTATTAAGGTGGGACTTACTCTCTCAGATGTCATTGAAACATAAACAGTTAAAATTTCTAAATTGTCATCAAAAGCATCTACATATGCCTATGAATCTTAGAAATACACCACATATCATGAATGGTCCATAGATGATTAAATGGATATGCTTGTTTATATGTTAAGAAAATGACTGAAATAATGAAGTTTATAATGCAAAGTTCGGAAAAGTTGACCAAAACTATCTTCGGCCTCCCCCTATTTCTATGTTAAGTTAAGAAACTCCCTCTTTAATTAAATAAATAAAAAACAACTGAGATTTGCTGCTTTCTTTTTTTCGGGGCCCTTGATGTTGTGTTGTGTTGTGATGTGTATGGCTATTATGTGTGTTGTTGTTATTGTAGCAGGGTTCATGTTAATTAAACTCATTGTGAGTTTTTTTAATATATTTTGGCGATGATTCTTTAATGGGATAAGGTTTGATTATTCTTACAGTTGGTGGTTATTTAGCTTAGTAGTCATTTGCTTGTTTTGATTTGGATATTTACCTCAATAATGTTTCATAAATGCCCTTTCTAACCATATCCCTCATTTACACCCATATGTGGCATTTGTTTTAATATTTTTTTTTCTTCTTCTTTCTTCCCTTTTCTCATTCCCTTTACTTTCTCTCTGTCTTATCTGACTACCTCTCTCGAACGGCCATCGGTCTTCTCTCTTCGTAGTCTCTCTCTATCTTCCATGTTTCTATCTCATCAAACTCCTCTTTCTTCTCCTCTCACTTTGTCCTCAGCAAAAAAAAACAAATCTGGATTTGGCGAAGCCAAGACTGTGAGATCTCAGACACGCCGAAACTAGAGAACCACGTTGGATGTGAGAAACGACGAGATCTGAAGAACATGACGAATATGAGGAACAACAACGAGTTGCGACGGTCGACAAGAGATGTGATGAAGGTCGTGACGGATGAACACGTAAGGAAGGAGATCTGTAATGATTGAAGCTAAGGAAATGATGATAAGAAATAATTGATGGTAGGAAGGGAAAATGTAAAACATGGGCAAGAGGGAGGGAGGGAGGGAGAGAGAGAGAGGGGGGGAGAGAGAGTGATAGAGAGAGAGAGGACGACTCCAGTGGTGGTGGTGATGACGTTAGTGAGGGTGAGGCCAGTTGGGTGGTCAAAGAAGAAAGTGGAGAGAAAGGAAATAAAAGGTTGAGAGGGAGATAAGAGAGTGAAAAAGGAGTTGGCAAAAATCCATTATTTTAAATTTAATTATGTACCACATATGGGTGAAGAAGGCCTTTCTCCCTAGGGGTGGATTACCACATGAGGTGGTCTAAATATCATAATTGTTTCCAGCTTGATAGACAGGGTCAGTCCATTAATCTAAATGTCTAACCATCAAAAGAAGAACATTTTATCATTCAAGCTAAACTATTACTTTTTCCACTCTATTCATTTCTCGCTCGCCCTATTTTTATTTATTTATTTTTTTGAAAATGCTCATAGCATTTTTAGGATTTTATAATATGAGCTGAGTTTTCCCTTTGTTTTGGGGTGGAAAAATGAGTTTTTCACCAATTCAGATTTTATAATCCGAACACCTTTAAAATTAAGGCGTGTTCATTGCTTTTTTTGGATTATAGAATTTGAACACCCCTTAATTAAACACCCTTATTCAAGGGAAAAACAGTTCAGATTATATAATCTGAACTGTATCAGCATAAATTCTGAACCTATTTGTAACATGGATAGCCAATTTAAGGACCATAAATTCAGACTACTTGATCATATTGCTCCAAAACTTTTCTCATAAAATAAAAAAAAAAATCAAGGATTAAGACTCATATTTTAGACCCATTTTTCATAATTCTTTTTTTGCATTAGTTTTATTTGAATTTTAGAATATTTTGATTTTATTTTACATATTTTACTTTGTTTTTTGTTGTTTTCAAGAGTGAAATTGAAGAGATTCTGATTGCTACTTATGTATAAGCATATTTTGGATTATATAATCTAAACACATCCAAACTGTATTCGGATTTTATAATTTGAAACCCCATAGACAATTTTGTAAAAAGAAATAAGGTGCGTGAGAAAATAATATGGTGAAAAAAGTAATAGTCTTGGAGCTATGTCATCATATTATTCCTAACGAATTGGACCTTATAAATTGGGGCCTATATATATTGGTAAAGTGTTATTCTTACCGTTGGTAGTTCTTTAGCTTAATATTCCTTTGCTAGTGCGTATTTTTTAACTTGATACTAGGCAGGGCCAGTCAACTAATCTAGAGGCCCAAAACAATTTTTTGAAATGAAACCCTTTCAAAATGAACAACAAAAATTTGATATCTCAGGTTCAAGTGTAATAATATATTGAATACTGCTCTTCCCCTGCACAAAATACTTCTGTCCTGCAGGCATGACCAAAATGCCCCGGCGCTAGTTAACTAACCCAAGTGTAAAACTATGTGTTAGTTAACTAACGATGCGTGACTTAAGTCACGCATGTGTTAAACACTGCGCAAGTTAACTCACACACAGATTTAACACATGCGTGAGTTAACTAGCGCACAGTCTGTGCAGGAACCTCTCTTTTCCCTGTTTTTTCTCATTCCTTCTTTCATACATTCATTCATTCAATTGCATACATTTTTCATTATTCATTTAAGCATTCATTCAAGCATGTGTTAACTTATAAACAAATTACGAAAAATAAAGGACCAACATAACGGAAAATGTCATAAAAGCGCAAAAAAGTGCCAATGTAATATGATTACAACCAAATCCAACATAATATCATAAGAAACACTACACAAAAGTCAAAATGCCTAAACCACCCTACTGCTGTGGACTCCTACTCCTCCGCCGTGGAACCGACATCTGCTCTAGCATACTCCACTCAGATTGCATACCCTGCATCATGCGAAGAACCTCTGGATTACCAAACACATAAGGATGCCCCATAGCACTATCCACTCTGGCTCTGATGTTGCCCATGATCTGGTATGAGTCGGGAGGATGTGTGACCCACTGCTGGTCAACAAGAACCTCCTCGTAAGGAGGGACAAGACGAGGAGGTGCCTGAGCTGCGTAGTCAGGAATGGCCGCAGAGGGTTCACAATAGGATGTGATACTACAACGAACCATCTCATGTACCCCATACTATGAGACCACGGCTGGTCCTCTGGCACCGGTTCACCCCTCTGCTGCTGGCTGAAGACATGTAGAGCAAACTCCAAGAAAGCCTGGGCCACGTCATTTGCCGCAATAAGCTCAACAGCTGTAGGAGACCTGGGTCGTGTCTGGCAATACCCGTACTATCTAAGAACCCGCTCTGGCAAGTGACAGACCATCCTGTCTCTGTCGGCCATGATTCATCCGGAGTACCAGCATATGTCCTGAAAGGGCGTGATGTGTCGTCGTCTCTCGTATGGCCTCCAGATGACATGAGAATGATCCAACGTCAATGGCATCTCTACAGTGTCCAGGGTCCGTAAAGCCCCTAAGAGGTTTCGACCGACTCACAAGTGGGGCAAATGTCGGGTCGTACACATCATTAAAAACCCTCAGAATGAGGTTTCTGAAGTGCGCCAAAGTTCATCCCTGCCTACACAAAGAACCAAATATATATCAACACAAGTATTATACAAACAACGTAAAAAAGAAGAAAAACAAGTTAAACAAGACACAAATTTATGATCCAATAAATAAAAAAGAAGAAAAACAATTATTATTACAAGCAAGGTCATGTAACCACCACAAAAGGCCACTGATGAATCGAAGGTCAGAGATAGCTGCTCGTACAGGAATGTAAGCCTCATCCCACCCCATGACCAACTGTCCAACTCGTCCATATCTTGCAGCGTAAGCAACCACGCAGATTAATGTTTTTGTTGTTCTTGCGGGAAAAATGGTTCATCCAAGCAAGAGCAACAGAAACGCCTTAACGCAGGCCATCCTAACTTGAGCTCGGTCGTCTTCCTCCTCCTCTGTGTCATTCTTAACCAGCTGATTACACCTATTCAAGAGCTCCTTGTAGCGCCTCTTCAATACACCAAAATTGATATAAACACCACCCTGTCTGGTCATCTCCTTAGCAAAATCCTCCGCGGAAAAAAGCAGGTCCACCTGCATCATCTCCATCGCCTCGGCACAAGTTACCTCTCTATCAGGAAGGAGCCTCCCAGTGATGGGGATGCCTATGAGACACGCAACATCATCTAGTGTGATGGTCATCTCCCCAACAGGTAGATGGAAGCTGCTGGTCTCCTTATGCCATCTCTCTGACATCGCACAAACTAGCCCGTGAGAGATGTTCTCGTACCCACTAGTCAAGATGGGAGTTAGACTGAACAGATTCACTACATCCCAAAACCAATCGTTTTGTACTCCCTTGTAACGCCCTACTTTTATTATTTATTATTTTATTGAGATTAGATGTCTTTTTATAATTTAGTCGATTTATTTTGATGAAGTGATATTTTGTTATGTTATATGTTGGTATTTATTTGTATAATATACATGTTATCTAGTGTAGAAATATAATTGTTATTTTGTGTGGAAATATATATGTTATCTAATATAGAAATATATTTGTTATTTTGTGTAGAGATATATTTGTTATTTGGTGTATTATTATTATTAAGTGGGGGGAGAGATATATTTAATTTAGAAATAAATAAGATTACGAGGAAAAGAGTAGTTTTGGGGTGTAAGAGAAATTAAGGTTATTATATTAGGTAGAGAATAGAAAAGTTAGAAAATAGAAACACGTACAAGAGTTTTGGAGAAAAATGGAGAAGACCTTAGGAGAGAAGAACGATGCTGCTAATTCAGGAGTAAATCTAAGGTAAGAGTGAGACTAACCTTCTTTAATCATAAGTATATGGTTCTGAAATAGGGTTTAACATGTTTGTTGTTGTTTTATTTTGATGATTAGAGAAGTTAGGGTTTGAAAAGAAGTTTGGGTTTTGAATTGCAATTTAATTGATGAAATTCGTACTATAGTTGTAGATATGTTTGGGTATGTTAATTTGTTGATAAATGAATTGTTGATGATTGTTGTTGTTAATGTCATATTATGAATTGGGTATGAATTATATTGAGTTGTTGTTGTTGATTGTGATGATTTTGAATGAATGTGAAGTTTGAATAATATAAGTTGCTTTTTTTCTGATTTTTTTTATCTCTGCCCCGAATTGTGAAATGAAAACTGGTATTGATCGGTAGAAAAATGGTCTTAGGTGTAAATACGAAAGTTGTAGGTATGGATGTTAGTTTTCTAATTCCGTTGGTCTGACGTCAAAACGATTTATAGAACTTGAGTTATGGTCAAGTTACTACACGTAGGTCACAGTGAATTTTTATGGACTTTCTGCACAACTTTTTCGAATTTGAAACGAAAACTGGTATTGATCGGTACAGAATTAGCCTTGGGTGTAAAGATGAAAGATTTAGATAATTTTGTTAGCTTTCCAGTGGCTTTGGTTGGACGTAAAAATGACTTTTATATTTTGAGTTATGATGAAAATACTCCAATGAGGTCTTAGCGAAATTGTACGGTGACAACATTCTCTGTTTCATGTTTTTGCGTCTTTTTCACACGTTTCTGTTTTAAATTGGTCTTTGGTATAAATATAAAAATTGTTAATAATTGTGATATCTTTCTAGTATCCTTGGTTTGACATGGAAATATGTTATGTATAATTTATTATGTTTTTACAAAGATGCATGATGAATTGTTGACATTTGAATACGATGTTATATGATGAATTGTTGACGTTTGAATACGATGCTATATGATGAATTGTTGATGTTTGAATACGATGTTATATGATGAATTTTTTATGTTTGAATACGATTTTATATGATGAATTGTTGATGTTTGAATATGATGTTATATGATGAATTGTTGATGTTTAAATACGATGTTATATGACGTTGTTTATGATTGATGAATATGAAATTATGATGTGAAGTCGTTGTCGCTGTCGTTACCACAGTTGTCGTCAATGTCCTCAAAGTTGTAAGTAGTTTGTCAATGTCGTTTAAGTTGTAAGTTTTTTGTCGATGTCGTTGAAGTTGGTTGTCGTCAAAGTATTGTTGTTGAGTCCATGCATCATCACTAAAGAAGAGAACTTATGCCCTGGAGCTTATGCTCAATTAAAGAAGAGGGCTTATGCCCTGGAATGCTTTGTCATTCACCACTAAAGAAGAGGGCTTATGCCCCGGAGCTTATGTTCAATTAAAGAAGAGGGCTTATGCCCTGGAATGCTTGATCATTCACCCTAAAGAAGGGGGCTTATGCCCTGGAGCCTATGCTCAATTGCGAAGGGGGCTTATGCCCTGATTGGTACCACATGCATATAAGTTGTCAAGTCGATGAAGTTGTTGCTGCATATGCCGTTGATATTAAGTTATCAAGTTGATGAAGTTGTCGTTGCATAAGTAGTCGATGTTGTTGTCGTGTTGTCAAGTTGTCATTATATTTAATGAGTTGATTAATGAGTAATTATGTGAAGCATCTATGTTGTATAATTGTTGTTTAACATTATTAAATTTTGTTGTTATTTATGTTGTTAAATTCTTTTAAAGAATTATATGCTTATATGTTGTCAAGTTGATGAAGTTGTCGTTGCATAAGTAGTCGATGTTGTTGTCGTGTTGTCAAGTTGTCATTATATTTAATGAGTTGATTAATGAGTAATTATGTGAAACATCTATGTTGTATAATTGTTGTTTAACATTATTAAATTTTGTTGTTATTTATGTTGTTAAATTCTTTTAAAGAATTATATGCTTATTATTATAGAATGTGAAATCTCACCCCTTCTGCTTGGAAATGTTGCTCTTCGTATGAGTAACTTGCAGGTGACCAAGAATAGTGCAATTGAGAGTAATCTCCGCCGTATCGTCTAGGATGCTTTGATACGTAACGGGATGTGGATTGTTTTGTTGCATGTTTCCTTGTCACGTATTTCCTTTTAAACAATGTTGAACTAGTTTTTTGAGAATTTATTTAAGATGTTGAAATTATTTCCGCTGCATGTTTGTTAAATTTTTATAAAAGCAGAAGTTTTAATAAATAGCAATTTAGCTATATTTATATTTGTTGGAGTTTTGTAAAGTTGAATGTGACACTCTGTTTTTAAGTTGAAAAACTCTGACTAATCTATGAAATTTTAAAGTTGGGAAAACGGGGTGTTACATCCCGGCTTAGGCACCGTCAAGTTTTTAAGGCTAAGTTTCTTCCCATGCGAGATACCTTTCACCCTATGTTTTTTTCGAAACTGAAATACAAAAATAAAAAACAACAAACAACACCGTTAAATATATAATAAGTAAAATAAACATTAAATATATTCTAACATAAACTTTAATTCTAACATTAAATAAGGAAAATAATAATTAGAATAAGTTGTATAAATAGTAAAAGAAGTAAAATAAACATTAAATTATACTTACATCAGCATCGACCCATATCCTGCATGCCACATGTCCACCAAATCAAGGTAAAAGCGAGAGGTTAGAAGGCCCCCTGCATAGCTGTCCGGTCCGGCCTCGTACACCACCCTCGGCACCCCTGAAAACGACCTCCACCATCATCATCCTGCTGAGGCTGAGCTTGAGGCTCAGCCTGCTCCTGCTGCTCAGGCTCCTCAATATCAAGCTGCTCCTCCTGCTCAAACTGATAATGGTGAAGCTGAGGATCCTCAAACTGATACACCTGAGGCTGATGATTCCGATAAACCTGATACTGCGTCGGGTCCATCGTCTGGGATGGACCAGTCTGTGATGAAGAGGGCCCAACAACATCAACACTGGCAAGTCTCGTGCCCCCCACTCTCCCTCGACCTCGGCCAGCTAAAGGAGGGACTACTGCTTGCTTCTCCCTCCGTGCACTACTAGTAGAGGTAGGTCTCCCTAACCTAAGTCTATCAGTCCTCTCCCTCTGAGACATACCTGCACAACACAACATTTTAAAAAACACAAAATCAATAACACATTTTCACACGGACATTGTGTCATTTCTAACAATTCAAGAACAACACTAAAGTTTCGACGGTGTCATTTATATCCGTAATTTACCACATTGTAGTCAAACATACTATAATCAACATTAATAAACTATATTCTAACTAATTTCATCATTAGCAATAAAAAATAACAAAAATAACCATTTTAACATTTTACCAAACACATAGAGTGCAATTTTTAAACAACTAAGAAATCTAACAATTTCTAAACCCCAAACTACCATATTGTACCATAAACAACATCTAAACAACAATTCCTAAGTTAACACTAACAATCATAAAAACTAACATGCAAGCAACATTTATAAAAACCTAAAAATGTTAAATTTCTTCAAAAATTCGAAAATTTCAACCAAAAAAAGCAATGAAGTAGGATAATCATCACTTACTTGATATTGTGGGCGAAATTGACTTTGAATGACACAAGAATGGTGAAATTCGAATTCGGGGGTGATAATTTCGTGTTTGAGAGAAGTTGGAAAATGGAGGTTTGTGTTTGCTGAGTTGCTGTTAAATGATTTAAGTAACTCTGCGCTAGTTAACTCACACAGCGTGACTTAACTAGCGCAAGGCTATTTTGGTCTTTTCAGCTGGGTGCGAGCGAAAAGTGCAGAGTGTAGAGCAGTAAGAACCTCACAATATTCATTCATTCAAGTACATATATATTTTCTCATACATTTTTGGTTTTGTTTTTTCTTTTAAATATCAATATTTTATTTTAGTCCGAAATATAATATTTTTCCCGTACTATACCTATACAACAATTTTATTGAAACAATATTCACTCTAAATTAATAAGAGGCGTGACCAACCATATTGATGCCATATTTAATTTGAAGACTGTTTCATATACTTAAGGATGCCAGGAATGTGTGCATTTATCATATAGTCCTTCCAATCAATGCTAGTTGGATCAAAGTTTAATTCTGCACTATCCATCATATGACCCTTTGTTAATATCCGCAAATTTTCTGTGTTGGTATCATCAAAGCTGAAATGAAAAATAATCTAATGTTTCATGATTATGAAGAGAATTATAATGAGGCAGATCATATTTTATAATAATTAAAAGCTGTAAAATCACGTACACAAACATAAAATACACATATGGTTTGTATGGTTTTGCCAATCGCTTCATCATTCTAATTTTTCTGTTGTTTTTATCATAAACATCTTGGAAGCTATGGTGATTCCACATTTTATTCACCAAATTTAATACCTTGAAAATGTATCAATAAGGACTAATTAGTAATATATAATTTCAAGCATGAACCAATAAAGTATAAATATATAATTTAACATATATACCTTTAATGGAAAGACATATCGGACGTTTGTATAAATATTGAAAGCTGCAAAACTATTCAACACAATTCCCTTGGAAATTACTATTGGCTTTCCATTTTGATTTCTACAAGGGGTATTCGTAAAATAATGATGTGAAATATTGTGAATATCAGAATATTTGAGAGGATTTCTTAATGATGAAGAAACATGGTAGATGAAATTATTAGGAGGTTGATTTGAATGAATGAAAATTGCTGCAAGCACACAATTGATAACTATATCCGCAAGTATCTGCATAATTATCCAAAACAAAAGGTTATAAAACTAACAATTCAGTAGACACTAAACAAACTTGTATTCTTGAGTAAAGCTATTTTAACAAGGATGATGTTAAGAGTCTCACATCAGATAGGAGATGGTCTGACAATGTGTTTATAAGTGAGGAAAATCCTCACCTTATAAGCTGATTTTATGGAGTTGTGTTAGACTGAACCACGATTTCAACGATGGTATCAGAGCTTTTTCAAGAATCGTTGGGTCCACATGCTTTCAATATTCGCTATCGGACCACCCACCATTCATATGCACGAAACAAGCCCAGTATCAAAACGAGTCCCACAAAACTGGTTTATGAGGTGAGGATTGTCCCCCTCGATTAGTGCCTCTGGACACTAGCTCTTTAACATTTGTTAAGACAAACAATTGTGATAAAAATAGGTATTCTTTTACACTTTTAAAAAGTTGATTATACAAGTTTCAACATAATTTTACTATATTTAATTTTATAACAAATGTCCGACGCTTGTTAGCGTTTTTCTTTTAATGATTCTTTTAAATCAATGTTGGTAAAAAAGATCAAAATACAACGCATACACTTACAACATCTATAATTGTCTTGGGATTACCAAGAAAGAAATTCAATTTCCCTTGACCATAGCTATATCTCACGCTGTCAATAGTTCTGTAAAACATTAAAATCATATTTCAAGAAATAAGCATCTAATAAGAATGTTGGGCTGTTAATTAGTAGTTCCATTTGTTTGAGCTCTGAGTTGTAAGAGTTGAGATAGTTAAAGAATAAGAGTTGCATCATAGTAAAGAAGAAAATATAATGTAACAATTAATATCTTAATATTTATATATAAAAAATGGACTTAATTATGATTTTGGTTCTTCTATTTTTCACCACTTTTATGGAATTGGTCCCTTTATTTTCAAATTTGAAAGTTTTGATCCCTCCATCAAATATTTTGTCTAAAATAGGTTTATATGATATTTTTAAATAAATTTTTTAAGGAAATTTTATTACTGGTTCATCGTTGTTGATATTTTTTCATCATCATATCGAATTTCAAATCATTTAAAACATACCACATCACCAATTTTTAGTTCAAAAATATAATGGAGGGAGCAAAATTGCAGGGTTTTAAAATTAAGGGACCAAATCTTTTGAATGGTGAAAATAAAGGTACGAAAAATTGCAATTAAACATAGAAGAAAAAACATTTTGCTACAATTTAGGGACGACAATTTTTTTAGACGTCTTGTCCATAATAAAATTTTACATTTGGATTTATGATTTTTTGTGTTTGCATGATTGTGAATCTTTTGCATGTAACTGCAGAGATTAATGCCCAACCTGATAGCACCTCAATAACTGACAAAACACTCCTTCAAAATATTATTTATACATACATACATACATATACATATACATATACATATATATATATAAACACACGTGTCGTACCTTAATTTTTGACCAATTTATTTTTTATTTATTCGTACGTTGATCGTTTTTAGTCGCTCGTTCGCGCGCTAATTCCCGTAATTATTTTATTTAGTTATTTCTTTTTTATTTTATTTATTTGTTGTTATTTAGTTATCTGTTTTTATTTATTTATTTATTTATTTTATTTTAATGTCATTGTACATTTGTCATCTTGTCATTGGTCCTGTCCAACTTTTTCTCCAAGAAACTGCAGGGGTATTTTTGTCATTGTCAGTGTATCAATGAACAGTACTATAAGAGTACTGTTCACGCGTCAGAATGGTCCCCCAAGAGTCAGATCAGTCATAATCAAGTCAGAAAGGTCAAAAATCATCAAAAAACACAAAACCATTTTCTCTTTCCAAAATTTTGGATCAAAACTCACAAATACTCAAGAACATGAAGAACATCACATGAACTTCATGAACTCTAAAACTCAAAAATCATCACAACAACCATCAAACAACAGATTTCGTCCAATCATCACCATAACAACATAGTACCATTTTCGAAATCATCACAACAACCATCAAACAACAGATTTCGGTCAACCCATATACACCACCATAACATCATTTTTGGCCAAAAAATCCTCACAAGAAGCAAATCCGAACCCAATATCAACACAAAAGAATCTGAACTTCACAATAACACCAAAACCGAACCGAAAAAGGAATGAGGTAGAACCGAAAAGGAACAAAACCAAACCAAAGTAGGCCGAACGGAAAGGGACAAAAACGCAAAGGAAAAAGGGGAAGAAGAAACCGAAGTCAAAGAAGAACAAGGCAAAGCAGCAAAACCGCAAGAAGAAAGTAAGGTAGCTCTTTGTGACTCTTTTTTTTTGTTGATGTTTTTATGTGAACCTTAATGTTTAGATCTAGTCTTTGTGGGTATGGTTTTTGAAAAACTAAATATGGATCTTTGTTTAGAAGAAGGAGAGGATTGGATTGGTAAAAAAAAATTTGAAAAAAAGTGTGTTTGGCTACTCCGGCGCGGCGGCCCTCTGGCCGACCACCGCGTCGGAGCTCTTCCTCCTCCCCTCCCATGGCTGCGCCGGTCAGCCCTTGTTTCTAGAGAGAAGCTAGAGCTTCTCTCTCTAAAGTTGAGGGAGAAGAGTTTTTTTTTGTGAATTATGTGTTTTTTTGTTTGAGTTTTTGCTTTTATACTACTCATTATTCATGTGTTCCCATGCTTGCAAGCTTACAATATTACCATGTTCCTTTGTGATCAAAGTCATTAGATGTGGGCAATTCCAAAATCTAATGGCTAGAATTTGTTCTACGTTTTAATCATGTGCATGCTTCTGCCTGATTGTCTGTGGTATCCTTGTATCTTGATTACCTTTGATTTTTGATCTTGTGATTATGAGAAAATGATACTGTGATTGGATCTGAATCCTTTGATTCATCAAATGGTCCAAATTCATCCAGTTTTTTTTTTATCATTGTTATTTTTTTTTTCTGTTTTTTTTTTACTACTATTTTCTCTATTAAATCCCCCATTTCCTCTTAAATTTCTTTTTCTTCTTCTCTATTTTTTTAATTATTTCTACTTTGTCATTTTTAATTGTTTAGTGTTCTCTCATTATATATTTTTATGATTGTTTTATTATTATTTAACATCTCATGCACTTTTATTTCTTTTAATTTTGTTTATCTTGCATTTATATTTATTTCGTATGTTTGCCTTTTATTGTCATGTTTGTTCTAATTTGTTTAAATTGCATTTTAGTTTATAGAAATAATTCTCATTAGAAATATTATATGCATATTTAAATTTCTTGTCATTTATTTTATTTTTGGTTTAGTTTGTAATTAGGAAATTGATGTAATTTATTTTTACGCATTTTCTTTTTGAGACCATAGAATGTATTTAGGGTATGTAATATGTAACCGGCACACGCACTGACACGCGCACCGACACGCGCACCGACACTCCACTTTATTTATCGCTTTATGCTTATTTATTTTTCTGCCGTTACGCGATTTCATCGTTAGTTTTAAAAAAAAATATTTTCTTTAAAAAATCAAAAAAAAAATCAAATTCAAATTTCTTTTAAGTAAACCTTGGTTTGTAATCCAAGTGTTTTTCCTTTTATTTTCCTTAATCAAATGTTAATTAATTTAATATCCACATTAGACATGGATTTCGTGCAATTAAAATTAACCAACTTCATCGTATTTTCTTCTCATGCCTTGAGGCCTCTCATCTCTTTTTAAAATCTTTCTTTCAAAAAATGTTAAAATCAATTCAACTCATCAAATAAGTTCTTTAGCCGAACTACTTGATTTTGATCCCAATTTATTTGGGTAAGTAGGCAAAGGGTTTCGACCCTTCTAAATCAATAAAAATAACCAAAAACATGCTTCATCTTTCTCCTTTCTTTCACTATAACTCTTAACTCTTTTAATAAGTAAAATTAATTTAGCGCAAGATTAGAGAATAGGTAGAAGGTTCCTATGAGATACCATAGTCGGTTCGGGTGCTTAACACCTTCCCCAATCGAAACCAACCTCCGAATCCAAGGTCTCATAAGGGTTTTTACTCACTTTTTCCCTTCCCGTGAACAAAAGTGGAGAGTTCAATGATTAAAGGTTCAAATCCGATCAATGATTTTGATACCCGAAAATCACGAGCACAACACGCATATATTCAATCACATCTTAGTATATTTTTATTTTTTTAGGGACACATCATAGTATTTAGATTTGCACAAATATTTTAAGAACCACCGTAATAAATGACATTATTGTTTAATTTTATTAAACATGTGTATAAACAAATTTACATGCCTCCTCGGTTGATGAATGTTATGTTTACGAGGATTGATTTTGCCATTCAAAAATATTTAGTAGCGCAGTTTGTTACTCGCTTGCCTTCTATTCAAGTGTAAATAATGGTTTATATATGAAATATAAAATCTTATTGTAATTTTTTTTTTTACACTTGATTAGTAAATAATATTCACTGTTTAATTTGTGAGTGGTGTGAAAAAGATAGATACCTTAAACCTTCTATCCAACCAGGAAAGGGATCCTTGCTTGTACTAGTTACCATTGTGGGGCGTATAATGATCAATGGTACACGATCTTTATAATGCACTAAAAGCATCTCTGCCATTGCTTTGGTGAATGAATATGTATTTTGCCAACCATGTAAATTTGCTCTGATTATGCATTTTATTTAGTTTAAATCGGATCACAAAAAATAATATATTAGATACATAACCGTATAGTATATAATAAAAAGAAATAACTCAATAAGAATTTGATGAACCTTTCCATTCCATAATCTTTCATTGCATATTTTGTTGTATTTTTATCCTCATTCATTGCTTGAAGTTCAGCTAATTTTCTCTCCAACAAATTTATTTCTGTGAGTATGTCTAATTTTGAGGTCCTATTTAAATATTGACCCATCTCAAATGGTTTCTCTCGTAAAATTGCATGTCCATTCTTTGCATCTCCGTGCACATATGCTACATCCAAAAGAAGTTGCAAGGTTTATGTTATAATTAATTATTGTAAAAAGTTTAATCATCAAAAAGATTAATGGAAGACATAAAAAAATGAAACTGATGTCCAATTTTTATATTTCTCTTTTTGTTTTTTTGTCATATAGTTTAGTGAGTGAAATTTACACATTTTAAATACGGAGAAGTAGAAAGTTTGGGGTTCAAATCCTGACCTATGTATAATATTGTCCTTGTAGTTACAAACTGAGTTATGCTTACATGACAATTTTTATACTTCTCTAATATATACTTGGAGATAAATTTCTTGTTTTGTGGAGAAAATAATTGTGTTTAACGACTTAGTAGCTCAAAGAATTCCCCCTTTGGTATCCTAGGTTGATAATGTTTAGTTAACGTCTCTTCCAATTTCTAAAGAGATCAAGGGAGTGGTATTTGATTTAAATGGAGATGGAGCACTGATGGTTTTTAGGGAAAATATTTTCAATAATAAAAAGATATTGTTGCGGTTGATGTGATCCAATATGTGTAAGATTTCTTCATTACTAGTAACATTTCCTAATTTGAACTCTAATATTATTGTTTTTATTCCGAAGATTCTAGGTGTTATTTCGATGGTGGGTTATCGTTCGATTGCTTTGGCCAATTTCCAGTTTAAAATTGTAACAAAGATTTTGGCTAATCGTCTTGTTGTTATTTGTATGCGCATTATATCGGATCACCAGATGGGTTTTTGTAAGAGATCGTTATATTTATGATTGTGTGATAATAGCCTCAGAAGCCATTAATATTTTGAATAAAAAGAATTTTGGAGGTAATTTAGCTTTGAAGGTGGATGTTAGAATGGAATTTGATACTTTATTCCTTTTATTGGTGCTTAGTTATTTCGATTTCAGTATGGTTTTCCGTGCTTGGATTGAGGCAATTCTTCACTTGGCCAAACTTTCTATTTTGGTCAATGGGACTGCCGTGGGTTTCTTTAATTGTTTTCGGGGTGTCCGTCAAGGTGACCCATTGTCGCCTCTTTTGTTTTGCCTGGCAGAGGAGGGTCTCAAGAGAGCTATTGCTTTAACACATGATTGGGGTAAGCTTATTCCGATGTCCTATTGTCGGAGGATGATTCTTCCTATTCATATTTTCTATGCAAATGATAATATAATTTGTTGTACAAGCTCTATGTGCAACGTTCGTTGCCTTCAGAAGATTTTAAATTTGTATTCTGAGGCTTCAGGATAATTGATAAACTATTCCAAGAGCAAAATACACACAGACACAATGACTTCTACTCATGAGCACATGATTGCAAATATGTTTGGTTTTTCTGTTGGTGTAATTCCTTTTTAGTATTTAGGTTGTTCCATTTCAAAGGTAAACCTTATTGCATATTCATTTTCTGTTGATTGTGTATAAAATTAAAACCAAGCTTGCCACCTGGAAGGGAGTGTTACTGTTGATTATGGGAAGGGTTCAGTTGATTTTCGGTGGCACAATTGCTTCCATTCGGGTGTGCAGACAATTTCTTCTCATACTTTATGTGAAGGCAAGTGTTGTGCAAACAAACTTGCTAATCATGGTCATCCCACTTCTGGTGTTGTTTGGTTAGATAGTATGCCATTGTTTATTAACAAATTCTTCCTTAGGGATATGTTTGGTTTGCCTAATTTTCGCTTTCCTTAGGTTGCAATTTTTCTTTATTTTCCCTTTCTTGGTTTATTTGAGGGTTTAGTTCATCCCCCTCTTGTATATATTTCCCTCATTTTTAATAATATTTATGAGTATGCAACATAATATAGGGGTTTCTGAAAGGTGCCAACCTAATTAGATTGTTCCATTTACACCTTAATGCTTTACCTATCTCTTGATTGATCGAAAAAAATTAATTAAATTTTTCGAGAAGTAAATTTGTGTTTTCTGGATTTTGGTTAAATACTTTACCTGTTGATATGTGCACAAAAGCCTTTATTCTTTTACAATTCTTTGCAATGTTCAAGGCATGCAAAGCACCTTTTGTATTAACACCCATGGATATGTCAAATCTATAAAAGAAATTAATTATTATATGCCAAATATTGTTAAATATACTTGACAAAATATTTAGCTCTTATTTTATTTTGGCCTTTTTAGAAAAATTAGATTTCACCTTTCATCGAATTTGGTAGATGCAGCAAAATGGACAAGAACGTCTATCTCTTCAAATATCTCATTTTTAAGCCTTTCATCTTTTATTCCCAAATTTTCAGTAGCAACATCTCCTGCAATTGCCACTACCTTCTTTGATATGAAATAACTAAAATTTTCACCCCACTCCTCCCGTAGTACACGAAATAAGTTAACTTCAAAAACCTATAGTTTGTCCTTCGAGTGGTTCAATTATTAAAGTTAAATGAGTTTAATGTGAGCTCCATGAATCAAAGTCCGTGACTCCAAAATCAATTCTTTGAACTCCAACCTCTATTTGAAACAGTCAAAATAAAATTACTTTTCTTATGTCAAACACCAATTTTATGGGCCAATAGAAATTGAGATGATTCTCCAACTTATTGCCCAGCCATGAATTCTCTTCAAGTGTTAACGACTCTTCAAATTCATAAATAAGAGCTGCTCTTCAAAATTAATTCACGCTAGCACCAAAAAGAGAAACTAAATTTTTGTAAACCCAAGTAATCGTGTCGTAATTTTTTTTAAGGGTTAATAGTGATCTTCCTCTCTAAAATAGGTCATTTCCGGTTAACTCCCTTAAGAAATATTCGGTTTAAATTTCGTCCTTGTAATTTTTTTTCCGGAATACCCTCTAATAGGCCATTTTCAGAATATTTTTTTTCCAAATTTTTTTGTTTTGGGGTTATTTCGGAATTTTTTATTTATAAGGACGAATTTCAAACCGAAAATTTCTTAGGAGGTAAATCGGAATTGCTCTAATTTACAGGAGAAAAACACTATTAACCCTTTTTTTATATATGTTTCCTTCCACATGTTTAATGAACTCTTGAACACATTATATTTGATTTACACCATATCACATATACAATTGTCTTCTTCCTAAAGTTCCTAAAACTAGACTTTCGAGTTGGAATAGTCGGTTTCTCTCTTTTGGTGGACGCTTGGTACTTTTAAAATCTGTCTTGACTTCTCTGCCTGTCTATGCTCTTTCTTTCTTCAAAGCTCCATCAGGTATAATTTCTTCCCTTGAATCTCTGTTTAATAAAAAAAAATTGGGGGTAGTGAGGATCATAGAAAAATTACTTGGATAGGCTGGAAAACTATTTGTTCCAAAAAGGAGTATGGAGGTTTGGGGGTGCGTCAGTTGAAGGAGTTTAATAGTGCTTTGTTAGGCAAATGGTGTTGGCGGATGTTGATGAATAAATGTGGTTTGTGGTATAGGATTTTAGTTACCAGGTATGGCGAATTAGGTGGCAGGTTGGGGGCCAGAGTGTTTCTTGTTGGTGGAGGGAGGTGAGTAGGCTTAGGGAAATGGGAGGCGATGGGGATTGTGGCTGGTTTGATTGTCACGTGTTGAGGAGGGTTGGAGACGGGTCTGATACATCGTTTTGGTATGATAGGTGGATAGGGGACGTTCCTTTCTGTGTTCGTTTTCGTAGGTTTTTTGATTTAACAGAGAATAAGTTCATGACTGTGGCAAACTTGTTCTCTGTTGATTTAGAGCAGTGGGGGGTTTTGTGGAGGTGGAGGCGCATATTATGGCAGTGGGAAGAGGAGATGCTAGCGGAGTGTAGGATTTTACTCCTTGATGTTTTCTTGTATCCTAATGTTTCAGATAGATGGGTTTGGCTTCCAGCTCCATCAGATGGATACATAGTTCGTGGTGCATATGATTTGCTAACCTCCCAGGCTTATTCTGGCGAGGCTTCTGCTTCGGATTTGGTGTGGCACAAACAGGTTATTTTGAAGGTATCAATTTTTGCGTGAAGACTTCTCCGGGATCGCTTACCAACAAAGAAAAATTTGATTGATAGACAGGTGCTGGCGACTGACATGTCCTCTTGTGTTGCTGGTTGTGGTCAACCAGAAACGGCACAACATCTCTTTCTTATGTGTAACACTTTTGGTTTGCTTTGACATTTGGTGCGTGACTGGATTGGCTGTTGTGGGGTGGAGTCTGATAATATTTTTGACCATTTTTTACGGTTCACTTATTTGACAGGGGGCGCTAATTCTAGACGTTCTTTCATGCAACTCATTTGGCTTCTATGTGCCTAGGTGGTGTGGATTGAACGAAATAATCGTCTGTTTAATAATGTAGTAACTCCCATTCTCCGTTTATTAGACAAGGTTAAAGTGTTGTCTTTAGGTTGGTTGAAAGCTAAAAAGGCTACCTTTGTGTTTGGTACCTAGCAGTGGTGATCTTGCCCTCTTGTTTGTTTGGGTATAAGCTAATGTCTCTGCTGTGTTTCAGTTTGTAATTATTGTAAACTCTTGGTTCGTGTAATAGTTCTGGGGCACAACTTATGCTTTCGGGGTTGCTTTGTTATATAATTCCATTTCGGCTTGAAAAAAAAACATGAAACAAATGTATAAAGACTATAAGATCATACATTTTTGGACGTGTGACTAGGACATATTTATTATACCTAATAAACATAGTTTAATCTTTTTTGGTATTCTATGTATGACAGCAAGACGTCCTTGGCAGGCCCCTCGACATGACAATCTACTTCCTTGCAGCAGATACACATTTTTTTTGAGGAATCATGTGGATGAATTGTTAGCTTCATTAGGTACCACGCATTCAGATTTTTTTTCTTTTCCATTCATCAATTACACGTTTAGAATCGAGTCTTATTTGGAGTCTGGAGATTGAGCAGGATAGAAACCAACTTTATCGTTAAGAATTGGGAGTAGATTATATTCGTTAGGACCTTCTTGTTGGGTCCAGCATAGAATTGGTGTAGCTCATTACACATTTGAAGCTACTAATCCATTGAAAAGTTCGGTGTAGCTGAAATATTCCTTAAGACCTTCTTGTTGGTTCAACACAAAAATGTACGAAATAATTTTATTATGGTACAATAGAGGACATGGTCCAAAGTAAAGATTAATAAGCTTAAAAAATATTTCTTGGCAAGCAAGTATTAAAAGATGATATCAAAAAGAAGACTTTGAAGCTCACTAAAAAGAATTTTCAACAAAAAAACAATAATAGGCATGCAAATCTCAGAGATGTCATCAATGATTTGAAGCTCACTAGAAAAAATCACCAACACAAGAACATTATTGTTGAAGGCTTCTAGTGATTTTCAAATATTATCTTTGATGAGAGTGTATGTAAAAGTGTGAGTAACTAGGAATTAAACAATCATTAGCAAGGTGGTCCTTAGCATGGACCGAGGGGACGGGAGCCCAGAGCACCATAATTTTAGAGGCATCAATTATATATATTATTATTAAAAGGAGAATTTTATGTTATTTAAATTATATAAAGTACTCATGTATAACAAATTATTTAAGAAATTGCGAAAAAAAATTATAGGGACACTATAAAGTCAATTGATAAATGCATCTGATTAAATAAAAGATAGAGTAAAATAAATTAATTACATCCACAATTTTTCAAATAAAGAGTCTAATTGGGACAAAAAAAATAGAATATGATATAGAGTACGAACCAAAATAATATATATATATATATATATATATATATATATATATATGAATAATTGAAGGGTGAGTTTTTAGCTCTGGTATATATAGTTTTTGTAATAGTAAAATTTATTTAATAACCAAATCTCTGCACAAGACGAACAAAGATCGGTGATTCAAAGACTGCAAAAAGGTGTCGTATGTAACAACCCATTTTTCGTTAGGATTATTTTAGTTACTTATATATGACTATATGTGTTTAATTGCTTGTTTGTGGGTTTGATTAGGGATTAATTAATTTTAGACAAGAAAGGGTATTTTAGTCATTTTTAGGACTAAGGGTATTTTGGTAATTTGAAGAGCGAGGGTAAATTAATGATTTTAGAAGGAAGAGTATTTTAGTGTGAATAGTTATTTTTACTAAGTTAGTAGAAACTTGAAATAATTATTTTGAGATGGTAATTAATGATAGGTTTTAATGAGTTAAGTGGATAATAACTTTTTAATTAAATGGTAAGAGTCTCTGGGTCCATTATGATATGAGATAACCTAACCCATTACTTGGAGGATATAAGGATAACTTAAATGGAGAATTAGGTTAGAGCTTTCATTTTTCACATTTCCCACAAAAGGGTGGCTAAAGAGAAATAGAGAGAACTAAGAAAGAAGTGAAGATAGAAGAATAAGAGAAGAACTCAAGTGAAGAGAAAGAGAATAACAAAAGTTAGGATTCAAAAGGGGAGTGAAGATTTAGCTAGAGCTAAGAGGAATTAAATGGTAAGAGTCTTCACTGACATGTTCAAGGAACATGTACAATATAAAAAATACCGAGAACATAATCTCAGATCATCATTAAGAACATCAAGATGTTGTAACATCCAAGATAACATCTACAAGAATCAGAAATAGTTGCAAAATAAATGCAACAACAAATAAATAGGCATATATGCAAAATAAATGATGTATAACACATATACATCAGACATATAGAGAGTGTAAATATACCATTTTACTCCCCCTTTTTAGCCACAAAATGTGCCAACAGAAAATCAGGAGTACATACCCCACAGAACAAAGACATGCTACAGGAAAACTTCAAGAGCAAAAACAAAAAATTAGACAGATGAGATGTTTCAACATCATCTGGCACAACATAAGGCAAAAGCATACATACACATCTACTTCCCCTTTTTTGCCATAAATTCTGACAAATTAATCAAAAAACTCCACACACTTTGGTCATCACTTTATGATCCATCCTTCTCATCACCAACAAACACAATATTACCATCCTCATGATCAGAAACCTTCTTACTTTGGGATTTTTCATTATCAGAGGCTGACTCAGCCACAAACTTTATTTGATCAGGTTGAACCAGGGATGTTGTAACATCCGACGCAACATCCGGTGCAATAGCAGTTTTAAAAGCAGACACAGAAACACTTTTATCAACTTAAAGAACATTCAAACTAGACTGAATAAGGTTTCCAGACTTAGTCAAAATAGGTGGAACACTAATCGACCCAGATGAAGTCACAAAAGAACTTACATTAGGAGTTTTTGGTTTCCATTCTTTCCTAACTTGAACAATCTTACCACTGACCTTTGGTTGAACATAAGGCTGAAGATATCCATACAATTTATAACAGTATGACCTTATGTGATCAGATCTACCACAATGGTGACATATCCAAGGATGAGAAATCTTCTTATTCTTAGAACTTTGATGTTCCTTAGGATGTCTCAACATTGATTTACTCATGGTCGGGTCATATGTTCCACTAGCAACAACAAATTTAATATCTTGAACTTCCTTTTTCTTCCCTACCATTCTATAATCTTCCAAAGCACAAGCAAAGTTCTTGTTTTGTTGTTTCTTTTGAGCTTCATGATCAACGCCTATACCATTTGGTTTTCCTCTGATTTGGCCTTCTAAAATTTCTTCCAACACATCAGTTCATGTGGTCATCATTTTAACCTGCTTCTTTAAGTACTCGAGTTGAGAGTTTAGTTGTATTACCTCATCATTGAGTTCAAATATTTTTGCCAGATGATCATTCTTTTAAGCATTTAGTTGATTGATGGTCTTTTTCTACTTCTCTAGCAACTTGCATATTTCTTCATAAGTCAATTCCCCATCACATGATTCAGTATCAAACTCAAATATTCCTGTTAATGCTGTCACATGTTTGGAATTTTCATCATTTCTATCCCTTCTTTGCGACTCATTGTTTCTGTTGATGTCGAATGAGATGTTCTGAACGTTTAACCTCGACGTTTTGTCAATCATCTCCAACACTTTGTTAAATTCTCTACGAAGACGCATAATTGCATCTAAAATAATTTCATCAGTCTCCATTTCACATCGAACATCTTCCTCGTCAGTGTTAGAAATGAAAGCTATGTTTTTCTTTTTATATCCATTGGCTAATTCAAAAGTTTGAAGTGATCTTACTATCTCATCAACCTTCATACTGAAGATGTCTTGTGCTTTTTCAATCGCAGTCACCTTCATATCAAATCTCTTAGGTAGAGACCTGAGAATCTTTCTTACGAGCTTATCATCAGACATCTTTTCCCCAAGTGAGTCAAAGGAGTTAGCAATATCAAGAATGTTCAAATAATAATCATGTATGTTCTCATCCTCCATCATTTTTAGATTTTTAAACTTAGTAGTCAAAAGTTGAAGCCTTAACATTTTTACTTTAGATGTACCTTCGTGTGTAGTTTTGAGAATTTCCGAAGCATCCTTAGCCACAATGCATTGTTTGATCAATCTAAAAATGTTCTTGTCCACTCCATGGAATAAAGCGTTCAAACCTTTGAGTTTTCAAAAGCTAATTCATCTTCTTCCTTGGACCACTCTTCTTCTAGTTTCATATCAGTTGTCTTGTTTCCATATTTGTCAAGCACTACAGGATGTTCCCAACCCTTCAAAACTGCTTTCCATGTCTTTCTATCTATGGATTTGAGGAAAGCACTTATGCGTGATTTCCAATCATCATAGTTGGAGCCATCCAACAAAGGTGGTATGTTCACAAATCCTCCTTCCTTGTCCATTATGATAGAAAGTATCTTCCCTGGAGCTCACCTTAAAATAAGCAAGGTGCCTGCTCTGATGCCAATTGAATTTCTAGCATACTTGTTTTAATATGTTATGTAAGATGTTTCAACGTTTGCGATGTTCCGTTTAATATTTCAAAATCATAGCGTAAACATAAATAAAAACAATAAAGTAAAAGGCACAGTGAGTTTGTTGACCCAGTTCGGCGACAAACACACCTACTCTGGAGGCTACAAAGTCAGGAAGGAAATCCACTAGTGTAGTCCTTATTATATAGCTCTCAGCAAACTCCTCGTTTACACTAAAGACCTAGGACCTACCCATATAGACTTCAACCTAGAAACTCCTAGAAACCTCCGTGACCTATCAGACCTAAACAAACTCAAGATTGAAGTTACCTTCAAACACAAACAACTAGCACCTTGTTTCACAACTTCGGTGTAGTACACAATGAGTATACAACTCGATCTAGGTTCTTAACATGTATCACAAACGATACAAGAAAGGCTCATAAATATACATAACTAAACTTGCATCACAAATACAAGAGTAGAACACAAAAAGACTCAAACCCTAAAAATCTAAACTTTTTAGTATGACAGCTTGATTGAACAATTAGGTCTTGGAGTCTTGTTTATATACTGAAGCAACTTGGGCTAAATACTTAGATGTGCTTCAGAACAAAGCAGATTGGTTCAACTAATCTGCAAAACAAAATCAGTAACAAATCTAGAAAGTCCGAAAATGTCGGAACATCTTTAGGATCGTCCAAATCAATAACAAATATTTCCTAAAAATATAATAACTACTTCAGGAATATTCCACAGCTGATCTTGTAAAGATATGCGCGTTACTTGGTCTACAAGGTAAGGAAATATTGTTTCCTTAAACAATAAAGCGCGCGCGTATAAGTAAGCATAAACCCAGACACACTGAACCGTGCCAGGATGTTGGAACATAGTGACCAACATCTTACTTAGATGCCTAAACACATGTTGGAACTTTGGTTCCAACTTACAGAGCAAGGATATTTGTTTTAGCAACAATGCAGCCAATACAAATACCCAACAAAGTAAAATAGTTCTGGAAAGTAAATAAAAACACATAAAATCTTAATAAAATAAACTAAAATAAACACGTAAAAGACACTAATTATTGACTTATCAGGTATGCCATGGAAGGTGTTCAAAAATGAAAGCACCAAATGATAGGGATGAGGATTCTCTGAATTATAGGACAAAGATGGCCTCCTAAGTAAGAGAGATAAATAAGAGATTTGATTAATTTCATTGATGACTTTAATAGAGAAAGTACAAGATATTATATAGGCAAAGTTATTCTAGATCATTTCTATCCTATTCATAACAAACTAGTGAGTCATCAATATCTTAGAACCAATAAGTCACTACTAAATGGTCACATAGTCATTCAACTTCTTAGGTGTAATATGATATCCTTTTGAACCTCCTTAATTCATTAGACTCAATCTTCAATCCCACTTCATTGTAACACATATCCTTGCTCGTATCACTATCACAGCCACTTAAGTGTTTCTAACAACTCCATAGTTGTATTTTACCAAAATTCCATACTAAATTTTTTTAATGTTTTTCTTTTCTTTTTGTTTGGTACATACATGCTTTTTTTTATTAAGAAACATAGTTTTATCTTTTTTCGTATTTTCCCCTATGTTTGACAGCAAGACATCCTTGAAAGGCCCCTCGACATGACAATGCTATTTCCTTGCAGCAGATACACATTTTTTTGAGGAATCATGTGGATGAATTGTTAGCTTGATTAGGTACCACGCATTCAGATTTCTTTTCCCATTCATCAATTACACGTTTAGAATTGGGAGTAGATTATATTCGTTAGGACCTTCTTGTTGGGTCCAGCATAGAATTTGTTAACAATAAGTAATAAACTATGTGGTTAATATGTTATAATTATATTCATATTGTAATTTAAAATTAAAATCCATGATATGAATTATTATTTTCTTAATTTTTTGTTTCTATAAGAGAAGAGATTCTAGTAATTCTGAATTTGTTCGATAGATAGTAAAGTCTAACAATGTTTGTTCTTGTTAGGATTTAAACTTAAATTTTCCAAACAAATTCATTTTAACTTAAGCTCATTACACATTTGAAGCTACTAATCCATGAAAAGTTCGGTGCGGCTGAAATATTCCTTAGGACCTTCTTGTTGGTTCAACACAGATATGATTCACAATAAATTAAAAAAAAACAAATGTATTTAGTCAAAATTTAAACAAAAACTGAGAGAGGAATTCACAATTAATCAGATATAACAAATTAAAATGATTCTGATTTTTATAGACCACAATAAAATTAAATAAATTATTAATCTATACAATAATTGTACGAAAGAATTTTATTTTGGTACAATAGAGGACATAGTCCAAAATAAAGATTAATAAGCTAATTTTTTTTCTCTTGGCATGCAAGTCTTAAAGATGATATTAAAAAGAAGACTTTGAAGCTCATTAAAAATAATTTTCAACACAAGAACATTTCTAGACATGCAAGTCTCAATATGTCATCAATGATTTAAAGCTCACTAAAAAAATCTCCAACACAAGAACATTATTGTTGAAGACTTCTCCTAGTGATTTTCAAATATTATCTTTGATGAAAATGTATGTAAAAGTGCGAGTAGCTAGAAATTAAATAATCATTCGCACGGGTGGCCTTTAGCATAGGCCGAGGGGGAGGGAGCCCGGAGCCCATAGTTTTAGAGGCACCAATATATATATATATATATATATATATCTTAAAGGAGAATTTGATATTATTTAAATTCTATAAAGTACTCTTGTAAAAAAAAATTAAGTAAAAACTTGCTAAAACAATTATAGGGGGACTATAAAGTCAATTAATAAATGCATCTTATTAAATAAAAGATAGAGTAAAATAAATTAATTACATCCACAATTTTCCAAATAAAGAGTCTAATTGGGACACACAATTTAGAATATGATATAGAGTACGAACCAAAATAATATATATATATATATATATATATATATATATATATATATAGTATGAATAATTGAAGGGTGAGGTTTTTAGCTCTGATATATTAACACTCAAAATTCACAATATTTTAGCCTAGTTTATTTTCTTTCTAATTTGCAATCTCTAATCTCTCCATCTTAATTTGATTAACACAAAACACAAATCATTGTTAAACTATTTATTTATTTAATAGTCATAAAACTTTTTTTTAGATTTAATAGTCAAATCGTATGTTGATTTTTACTTTGCAGGATCAAGTTTGATTTGGTGCTGGAAGACTTTTGGCACAAATTGATTAAAATTTATGTTGAATGTTAAAAATCAACATTCAAATACTATTGTTTCACCTATTTGATTGCTTGAAATATTTTCTAGAAAGCAATGGTATGATCATCTAAAAGAACAAAGAAAGAAAAAACACTGAAATTGATATTGAATTTAAAAAGGATCCTATAATTTCTAATCCGAATGATGCAAATCTAGATAATTTGAACATTAAAGCTGAGAATTTATTTTATATTTGGGTAAAAAACATTGAAATTGATATTAAATTATAGGGGCATGATTCTCTTAACTCGTCCAAGACATTCAAATTCAAAGGATTGACCAAGATTATTAGATAGTACTACTTAGTCACGCAGGAGCATTTTCATCAATTCAGCTGGGCGCGAGTGTTTTGTGCAGGGGAAAGAGCAGTATTCAAACTTTTTTTCTTCTTAGGATAAAACTAGACCCAAGGTTTTAATATTTCAACAAAATGGTTTCTAACAATCCAATGAAATGTTTAATTAGGTAAATACAGTGGTACTTTTAAAATTTTCATGCATATTTACTTTTTTTTAGGGAAAGATTTGATGGATATGTACTTATTGTCTAACTATTCAATAACATGTTATATTTTTCTTTTAAAAAAATGTTATTTTTTTGTATTAATTAATTTAAAAATAAAATCGATTTTTTTTATAAAACATAAAATATAAATTTTGATAAGCTTTATCTATATGTAATTATGTATCAACAATCAATGGATAGCCAAACTTGAGGAATTTTTTGACAAAAATAAACGATATTCATTCATTCAAATTGATAGGGTACATCAATACAATGAAAATTCGCTAAAAACAAAAATGATGAATCTGTGAACAAACTCACAACATCTATGTTAATAGCATAAAACGGCAAAGTACTAAAGCCTATATATATGACTATATTTAAGTATCCGGAATACTCATGTCTCCGGATTTGCAACGTTGACGACTCCAAAGTTATTGATTTGATCTGCACTGGACTGAAGCTGATCTGACAATCTGAATCGAACAAATACCTGAACAAAACAAGAAAGACAATCAACGTCACATACAGACGACGAACAAAACAACGTCGCACTAAGATGACGAAATCACGAAAGAAAAAACGAAATAAATGTGAAAATAACTTATTTCAATAAGAGGGAAATATAAAAACGAGTTAGAGAGGTGATTTTGGGTCAAAAATTGACTCTAAATCACCATTCTTTAGTAAATAAAGGAAAAGAAACTAGAGTTTGGTGACGGCTCACAAGAGAGAGGGGGGAAGAGAAATACTAGCCAAACTTGAGGATATTTATTAATGAATTTAACATTTAATTAATTTCTTTTTGTGGTTCCACTAAAAAATAATGGTACCACCTCCACTAAAAAAATGACACATCATCTATGCAAACCAAAGACACAAGCATGCCTATATAAATGTCAGCACCCCAACACCAACGATAAATAATGCAAAATCCAACTACAATTCATACAATGTTGTTGAACTCTTCTTTTATCTCACTTCCTAATTTCTTCAAATCTCAAGAACTAGGAAGAACTAATCTTGGTCATAGAAATGGTTCTCCCCTTCTATGTTACGCTACTAATGCAAATGTTTCTCAAAGAAAATCAGCCAATTACCAACCCAATATTTGGAATTACGATATCTTACAATCCTTGAAACACGACTATGCGGTAATATATATACTTTTTTTACAGTATATATATGTTTTTTTTTACAGTATATATGTAATATATATCTTTAAAAAAATGTAATATATATTACTAACTCGTAATTTATATTTTGTATGATTTCTAGGATGCCCGATATGTGGATAGGAGTAGGATGCTGGAAGAGGAAGTAAGAAGAATGATTAAGGATGAAAATGTAAAGATATTAGAGTTAATCGATACTGTGAAACACTTAGGTCTCAGTTACCACTTCGAAAATGAGATAAGAGAAGCCCTAGATAGGTTTTTATCTTTGGAAAAATGTAGTGCTACAATCAATATTGGTAGAAGTCTACATGAAACTGCCTTGAGATTTAGGATCCTTCGAGAGTATGGTTATGATGTTTCACCAGGTGCACATATATGCATACATGCATCTTTCTTAGTTTATAAAAAATGTGCATTATTCTTATCATATTAGTTGAAAAAAATTAAGAAATGTAAATTATTTCGTTCAAAATAGTTATATTTATCGACGTATTAATTACCTAAAATATTACAAATTTATAATGATTATATCTTAATAATAATTAGCAAATTTCATGATATATAAAATATATATATTTTCACTCAATAGATATTTATCGATAGATTTTTTATATGATAATTAGAAATTTTATGATAAATATGATATAAATTTTTGACTTATTACAACGAGTTTTTTTATATGATATCGTATATTTTCAATCTAATCTTATAAAATATTTATCCAGTGAATTGTTATAAAGCATTATAACATTACCTAAATGTTGAACCATTGTAGTATATGATAAACAAGTGCATCTAATTTTATTAGGACCCAATTTTCATGATTAAAACAGAATTTCCATTTTCAGTTTCAGAAAGCTATGTTAAACAATCTCTAAACTATTGAATTACATCAAGACTAACGTTGTATGATAAAAATGATTATGTTTTTCTATATGATTAGGATTTGCCTCTAAAAGAGGTGCCATCCCATTAGCTAGCCTTGACAATGACGGATTTGAATTTTTTTTCGTACATACAGATATTTTTGAGAAGTTTAAGGACCACAATGGAGATTTTAAGGCATGTCTTGTCCAAGATATCAAAGGAATGTTAAGTCTCTATGAGGCATCATTTCTATCTTATGAAGGAGAACAAATTTTGGATGAAGCCAATGCTTTCACCAGCATCCACCTCAAAGAACTTAGTGAAGGTAGAAGCACTATCCTCTTTGAACAAGTGAATCATTCGTTGGAGCTTCCACTACATCGTAGAGTTCAAAGTCTTGAAGCTCGATGGTATATTGATTCATACGAAAAAAGGAAGGACACAAACAAGGTCTTGCTTGAAGCAGCCAAATTGAAATTCAACATTGTGCAGTCAGCTCTACAAGAGGATCTTAAAGAAATGTCAATGTAAGTTTCTGAAAAGAAATGTCAACTTATTATTTTATCGAATTAGATTTTGATGTTCATTTTATTGGATTGTAAAGGAAGCTCGGATGATCATTACATTGAATTTTGAGAGTTTAATATTATAATAACTAAAAATCTTAAGACATTAGATTTACGATTCCTTTCATTTATAATATGTTCAACATCCACTTTTTCAAATAATATAAGAATCTATTACTCACACTTAATTAATATATTAACATATTTTCACTTGGGTGGTTATTTAAAGCCTAATGTGATGCTCATCGTGTCTAGGGATGGCAACGCGGGGCAACCCGCCACGTTTAGGCCTATCCCGCTAAAATCGGGGCGGGGCAACTTAAGGTGGTGGTCTCAATCATACACCCTGTCCCGCCAAGAGGTGGGCTGGCCGGTCTGATGCATATTTTTTTGTGTGACATGTTATTAAAATAATACGCTACCGCAATAAAAAGTCAATTTCTTTTTTCATAATCATTTTACTCTCATTTTAATCCGACATAAAAAGAAAAACAATTGTCTATTAAATAATTGTCGAATTACTCTAGGGGAAAAACATAAAAACTGATAAATTTAATATTTATTAGTACTATAAAAATAAAATAAAACTTTTTTCATCAACCCATAAACCAGCCTGTCCTGCCCCGCCCCATATCAACCCGCTTTTTCAGTGGGATACACAGAGCGGGCTAACTATAGTGGGATGGGCTCAAAACATCAAATAAAAACTCATACATTATCCTTTTTTACTAACATATTATACTAATTTTATAGCTTAAAAATATATAATTTTATAAAACTTGGGTTTAGTTTCATTTTTACACATTTTTTTAATATTGATTTCATTTTTTTTACATAATGAAGGTGGTGGAAGGGCATGGGACTAGCCCCAAGGTTAAGCTTTGGTCGTGATAGGCTAATGGAATGTTTCTTTTGGGCTGCTGGAATGACACCATATGAACCTCAGTTTAGTGATATCCGCAAGGGTTTAACAAAAGTTTGCTCTCTAATTACTTTAATTGATGACATTTATGATGTTTATGGCACTTTGGATGAATTAGAGCTTTTTACAACAGCGGTAGAAAGGTAAATAAATTTTATCACACTATCACAAAAAGTCAAAAGTAGTGTGAAAAATTTAGAGAGAAAATTGTTGCTAATTACCTAGTTTACTAATAGAAAATTATGTTTATTTCAGTTGGGATATTAATGCAATTCAAATACTTCCGGAGTATATGAAGATATTCTTCTTGGCACTTTACAACACTGTCAATGAATTCACATATGACACACTTAAAGAAACAGGGCACGACATTCTTCCCTACCTCGTCAAAGTGGTATGACCAAACTCACTTAGAACACGTTTAGAACATGTCTTAGGGAAAGAGATTTTGAGCAAAACTAAGTGTTGTTAAAAAAAAAAAACATTTAAAACATGAGCAAGATTTATATATTCACATAACTAAATAATTTAGATTTAGGTTCGTAGAAGCGTAAATCATTTTTTATATTCATATATATATATATATATATATATACACACACACACTTTAAAGGGGTGTAAGTTAAACATGGTTTTTTTTAACTCTTTTATAACATACTCTCTCCGGTATTATTTATAATTAAAATTTGACTTTTTAAGTTCATTGAATAAATGATACATATGATCTATGATATTGACCACATACATCATTTATTCAATAAATATAAAAAGTTAAAATTTACTCATAAGGCCAAATACCTCTCTGGGTCCTTTAAGTTTCATGTTTGTTTTAGATAGGTCTTTTAGGTTTCTAAGGTTTCAGATAGGTTCTTTAAATTTTGAGTTTGTTTTGGATAGGTCATTTCTGTCAACCTCCGTTAAGCCAAAATTGTTATGTCCATTAATCCGAAACAAACTCGAAACTTAAAGGATCTATCTGAAACCTTATAAACTTAAATGACCTATCCGAAACAAACTCGAAACTTAAAGGATCTATCTGAAACCTTAGAAGTTTAAAAAATCTATCTGAAACAAACATAAAACTTAATGAACCTGGGAAGGTATTTAACCTACTTATAAATAAGACTTGAAGGAGTATACCTGAAATTAGTTGAGCTACGTAAACCCTTCAAATTTTATCAAAAATAAGACTTGAAGGAGTATACCTGAAATTAGTTGAGCTAGGTAAACCCTTCAAATTTTATCAATTCAGTTGATGATAATTATGCCATAACATATTATAATCGCACTATCTCAATTAGATAATTAATACAAACTTTATTGCTTGTACTAATAATTTTCATTTGGTTTTTGTTGCTAAATTTTACTAATATATAGACATGGTTTGGTTTTTCAAATAAATTACAGTGGTCTGATATGTTGAAAGCATTCCTACAAGAAGCAAGATGGTGTCACAACAAACACATGCCAAAATTTGATGACTACCTCAACAATGCATGGGTGTCTGTGTCCGGTGTAGTTTTACTCACTCATTCCTATTTTTTGCTAAATCGTAACATAACAAAGGAGGGGCTTGAGTACTTGGAAAATTGTTCTATGTTGTTGCAGAAACCATCCATAATTTTTCGACTTTGCAATGATTTGGCTACTTCATCGGTAATTTGTGCCTCACTCGACCATACATGCATACTCTCTCCGTCTCATAATACTTAACTCAGTTGACTCTATTATACATGTCAATGCACAATTTTGAGCTAAAATATATTAGAAAAAATTGTGAAAATTTGATATTTTGAAAATACTCATCGAGACGAATCTAACGACATCTTATACGATATTATTTATCTTTGTATATTAGTAGAAAAATATGGCCTAAGTAAGTAAGGTCAAAATTCCACATTTTCAAATGGATCATCTATTACGCGACGGAATGAGTATTATCTTACACCCTCCATCATTATTATAAACAAAAGTTTTTTTTTTTCTTAAAAAAAATGTTTATATTTTAAATTCATTCAATAAATGATATATAAGAACATTCGAGTAATCAATCCAATTGATTTGGTCATATAATTTTGTAGGCGGAGTTAGAAAGAGGTGAAGGAGCTAATTCAATTATATGCTACATGAATGAAAATGGTGTTAGTGAGGAAGTTGCTTACAAACACATCCAAAATTTGCTTAATGAAACTTGGAAGAAGATGAACAAAGATCGAGTTATCAATTCACCTTCCTCGAAATATTTTTCAGAGACAATAATCAACCTTGCTAGAATTTCTCACTGCACGTACCAATATGGAGATGGTCATGGAGCACCTGATACCTTGGCAAAGAATCGAATAAAGGCATTAATACTTGAACCAATTAATTAATTCAAACAATTGATATCCTAGGTATATATTAGTATTTGTCAAAGAAATAGAAATAAAGGTATATGTTAGTGTGAAGGTACAAAACTACAAATCAAATTTGAAAGGCCAAAGAAAATGTACAGCTCCAACATTATACGTTAAGCTTTGTATCATAAATTAAATATTGGGGTACAAATGTTAATATTTGTATAAGTCTGAAAACCTACAAATTAATAATAATTTACAGATAGGTAATGATCTTACCTGATCAGCATAATGACGTTCGGTACAGGGATGTACCTGCATACCCTCTTACGCTTAAGTCAGTTTGTGAGCTAGAATAGGGGTTAAGGGTTGAAGAAATTCATACCTTTAGGGACAATGTAAAGTCCCCTTATATATAGAGCAGATGCAAGTGTTGTTGTTAATGGCAGGAAGTCGTTGCTCGACAGGTACGGCTGCGGGAACCGCAATTGTTGAGCGTTGCAATGTGAAATCATGGGCCCGTTATGATTATGTGTTTGAACCGGTGTCCCGTGTTGCTACGAGCACCCCCGCTCGTGGGGAGGGGTGATGGTCAGATTAGGCAAGTGTATCAAATTGCTTACCAAGTAATAAAGTGATAAGTAGAGTATCGTATCTATATGGATTGTCGTTTCTTCCAAACAACTCGTGTTACTTATTTTAAGTTGATGATATACAATAAAAGAGATAAGGGTTAGAGATTACAATTTTTATCTGTTTTCAACAGAGCAAGTTACACGTTTTGGTTGCAAAAAAGTAAGTAGCAGTTAGGATTCTTTGAATCCCCTTATTTATTCCGTTGGATATTAAATAACATTTATGTCGCGTTTAGTTATCTTAAGTAGACTATACAAGTTGTTATAGACCGGTCAAACGACCTTAGGCCCATTTACTTAGGCTCAATACAATCAAAGCCCAAATACTACATTTGACAATATTACTCGCAACACACCACCTCCCTGCGAGGGGGTGTGCATGACGCAAAAGTGACCGGTTCAAACGAACTGCAACGTCTCTTCGCACGCTCCTGCGAATCTCTCCTCAGCGGTTACACTTCCCACAGAAGGCGCCACTAATCGTACCTGATCAGAAGGTGACTGTCGGTGCTTTAGATGGCTGTGGAATGCGTCAAGAATGCTTCTTGGAATGGCGGGGTGGTGTGTACCTGCAGGCACTCAGACTCTCAAGTCAGTAGAGATCAGAGAATGAGGGTTTAGAGAGGGAGATAGATTCTACCTTAGGGATTGCTGAGAGTCCCCTATATATAGAGGTGGGTGGCTGCAGAGCCGTTGTAATGGCACACGTGTGTATGGCGGTTACGAAGTCGTGGGAAGTGTAACCGCCGAGGAGAGATTTGCGGGAGCATGCAAAGAGACGTTGCAGTTCGTTTAAACTGGTCTCGTTTTCTCCATGCACCCCCTCGCGGAAAGGGGGTGTGTTGCGAGTATGCCAAATGTAGTATTTGGGCTTTGATTGTATTGGGCCTAAGTAAATGGGCATAAGGTCGTTTGACCTGTCCAGGGTAGTAGCCCCCCAAGTCGTTGCTCTTGGTAAAGAGTGATGACTTAAGGTGGGCGAGCGAAGCTATTGCTCGTGGAGATATAGTGGGGATTGCTTGTTTATTTAGCAAATGGATGATGTCGAAGATGAGCTCGTCTTTATGTTCGAAACTTCCTTGACATTCCGTGGTAAAGGATATTTGTCCTTATGGAATATCTTGCAAGTCCTACGGTAAAGAGTGGATCGAGCTAATGGGAGGTATGAAGATACCTTAGGACTTCGGAACTTGTCATCTTTGACGACTATGCTGCCCTTCAAGGTCTGGCGAGCGTGTTAAAGGGCGCGCTTGCGACTTGATGGTCATCATGGCTAGATAAGTTTGTCAGTTGTACAGCTTATGTTTGACATACAAGTGATCACCTGGTCTTGGTCAGATGAGAAGATTCTCTCGTCAGAGAGTTGGTCGTTTGTCATTCAGCCATTAATGCCCATGTCTCGAGGGAAAGACTGAAGAGACATGACCTTTGGTTTCTGAGTGACACGTGTAAAGGCTAACAAAGTACTTGAGTACCTAATGCCTGAAGAGTGTTCTTGGTTTGTATTTCCAAGGCATCATCGGAACCGTTTCTGAAATCTTGACATTTGAAGAACCACCATCCTTGATTGAGACCGATGGATGCATAATGAGATTTGATCTGAGCCGTGAACTGGTAAGTGAGTGAAATGATGCACATGAAGGACCGCATTGGATTGCGTCTGTGTGACTCTGAAAGGTTGCTAAGCGGGTATAAGTAGTTTCAACGTTTTGTTTGGAATACTTTCATCACTTCACTTTTTTAGAAACTCATTAATTTTTCTAAGAGTTCTCTCAGAGACGAAGCATTCTGATTCTTCAACTTTTCAACTCTAAGACCAGTTCTTCAACCTCTGTAAACAGGTATTTGCTCATCAACACCTTATTCTCTATTTCCATGCTTGATTTCCTTAGTTTTTTTTGCTTAAAAACCGTATAAGTGCATGTTTTTAGGGGAGCTGTTACTCCGATACGGTGGTTTCCTCCGTTTATTGTAGCGGTTTCCACTGTATGTGAGGAGTTCTAGGTGTTTTGCTGTCTGTTTTCTATGTTTTTGAGAGAAAACGCGGGAGATAAGCTTGTAGTCAGATTTTAGGGTTACGACTAGTCCCGTTTATCTTGTCTAAACTGCTGCCTTTTGATAGGGTTTTTTGCGATGATCAGACCTGTTGTTTGAAGGAGAGATGGGTGTGATCCTTGGAGTTATCCCCTTTCGCGTTTCTCTTTCAAGTCTTTACTATGACAAGCAATTTACACAGTAGCGAGGATGTCGCACGTGACCTTTCCTGGGTAGGGAAGGAGCCTTTGAAGGCAATTTCACTGTTTTTGTCGGATGGAGCGGCGAAAACTTCGCACTGCTTAATTGGAAATGGGGAAGATTGGGAAGTCAACCTCCCTAAAACCTCATATATGATATGTTCTAGATTTTCTGTGAACCGTATTCCCTTGTATGAGGTTGTTTTCAAAGAGATGGGTTTTAGGCTTCCTTTTTCTCCTTTCCAAGTAAGTGTGTTCGAGTGGATGGAGCTTTGTCCTTCCCAGCTGCGCCAGAATTCCTTCGCCTTTTTGATGGCCTTCGAATTGGTGTGTTGATTCTTGCGACTTCTACCTACCAAAGACCCGTTTCTCGCCATTTTCACCATTCAGCGGGGATCAGACAAAAATGACGGGCAAAGCTGGGTCTTTTTTCATTAGCGTAAGAAGTTGTTCGAGGCTTTTTGCTAGCGAAGTCCCAAGATTTCAGGAGGGGTTTTCTTAGTTAGGCCCTGAACTGAAGCGGCGTTGAGCAGCATTCTGAAGGTGGTAGAACGCCCTCATGAGGATGTAGGGGTAGTGTCGACCCACGTTCCTCGCTTTCATTTCTACTGGAGCCAGGATCTCTTCAAGCACGAACCCCATATGTTTCTACTTGAGTTTATGCGCTCTTTCTTGCCAGCACGGGTAGTTAACGAGGATGGTAGCTTTGTGTTAGACCCGCGAGGGAATCAAGTTACCATCGCTCGTGTGATTGATACCCACTCTTTAGTGCTTTCAGATCCGATGGGGCTGCTTGGTAGCTTTTATTACCTTTTGTCTTTTTTGGCTCCTTTTCTTTGCCTTTTACTAACGAGTTGTTTGTGTTCCTTTGTGCAGGAAAAATTCCTCACATTCGTTCCATGGTGAACAAAGCTAACCAGAAAGTTACTGGTCAAAGTAGTGGCAGTCGGAGGAGGGAAAAGCGATGAGAAAAAACGACAGATACTTAGCTTCCCGCTCGTGTGCATGACGAACCTGAGGAAGAGGATGAGATTCCTCTTAAGAGAAAAAAGGTTGCTCACCTGGACAAAGGCAAGCAAGTACAAGCCCAAGTCCCAGTTCATCCGAGGAGTCTCTCCTTTGTTGAAGATGGATTGTTTCAGCTTCCCAACGTATGGTCCGAACCTGATAGATTCGGCCCTTAGTCTTCCCTTTATCTGAGTGATCCTGAATTGAAGGTGATTTAACACTTGGGGGTTGCTGGCCGAACTCAGGCGATGACCGAAAGTATCATCGGTGCGATGAGATCTTTGAAGATTGTTGTAATCGCCCAGGTCTATCACACTTGTCTGAAAATGTATGCTTTTATAACATTTTTGCTTTTCTTATTCAGTTATCACACTTGTCTGAAAATGTATGCTTTTATTTTCAAGTATGATGTTTAACCAAAGTGCTCGTTGTGTGAGGCTTTTATACTGTTTGAAGTATTTTTGAGAGCGAATTGTTAGTCTTGTAAGTTTAAAGAATAACAAACCGTATGCTCGAATATCTTTGTTTCTTGATGCTTGTTTTGATTTGTTAAGCGACCAATGAACCAAAAATAGGTTTGCTTTGGTGGTGTAGTTTACCCCCCGACAGTCGTTGCTTTGATGAAATAAAGGAATGATTGGGGAGCTAGTGTTCGCCAGCGAATTTTTACTTTAACTCGTTGTTCTGAATTAAAGGCTTGCCCTTCTTTTTTTCGGCATCGTTGCTCGGTTGGAACGAATGCCTTCTGCGAAGAGAGGGAATCTGAGCGTGAGAGTTCTAACTTTTACGGGAGCTATTTGTTAGAAGCATTTCACATCCAAGATATTGTTTATCTGAATGTGTGTCCAAAGTTGTGTTTCGGACGTAGAACGTTGGATGAATGAAGAAATCAGCTTAAGTTCATTCGCACTGAGGCGTGAATCACCCATCGTGAGCTGGGGTCCTACCTAACATGCCGAGCAGTGATGTTGCAGTTGTGAGCGAACATACTGAAGATCAAGTGATTCCGTTGTGCAGATTTCACTTATCCTTTTTGAATGTTTTGGATTTGGAGTGGCACGAATTTCCTTCTCTGTTGTAATTGCTCGTTGTTGGAGAGCATGAAGTTCGTTGTATCGAACTAGGTACGTACGTTAAAGTTGGCTTTGTTTTCCTTCTAAGTGTAATACCTTTTGAGTTTTTCAGCATTCCAAGTTCTTGGAACTGGGCCTTTTACGAGATCATCGAGACCGTAATCTCCCGTTTCGGTTTTCATTCGTATTTTGAAGGGTCCCTCCCAGTTGGCGGCGAGTTTCCCTTCCTCAGAATCTTTCTGGTTTCACCGGAGAACGAGGTCTCCAACTTTGAATTCTTATTTGATGACCTTTTTGTTATGGCGAGCAACTATTTTTTGTTTTAGCGCTGTTTCTCGCATGGCTGCTTCGCTTCTAACCTCGTCGATGAACTCGAGCTCATCACATATGTTTGCCGTGTTGGCTGGGAAGTCAGTATCAATGCTAGCCCGGCAAGTGAGCTCATTTAGCTCAATAGGAATGACTGCTTCTGTCCCATACGTGAGTCGGAAAGGTGACTCGCCTGTTGTAGAATGGGGGGTTGTTACATACGGTCTTTTGGGCCTATAGAACAATTACGAGCAACTGACGAACTTATCTAGCCATGATGACCATCAAGTCAGCGAGTGCGTCCTTTCACAAGCCTGCCAGACCTTGAATGACAGCATAGTCGTCAAAGATGACAAGTTCCGAAGTCATAAGGTATCTTCATACCTCCCATTAGCTCGATCCACTCTTTACCGTAGGACTTGCAAGATATTCCATAAGGACAAACGTCATTTACCATAAAATGTCAAGGAAGTTTTGAACATAAAGGCGAGCTCATCTTCCACATCATTCATTTTCTAAATAAACAAGCAATCCCCACTATATCTCCACGAGCAATAACTTCGCTCGCCCACCTTAAGGCATCACTCTTTACCAAGAGCAACGTCTTGGGGGGGCTACTATTCTGGACCGGTCAAACGACCTCAGGCCCATTTACTTAGGCCTGATACAATCAAAACCCAAATACTACATTTGGCAATATTACTCGCAACACACTTCCTCCCCGCAAGGGGGGTGCATGAAGCAAACGATACCAGTTCAAACGAACTGCAACGTCTCTTCGCATGCTCCCGCGAATCTCCCCTAGGCGGTTACACTTCCCACGACTTCGTAACCACCAAACACACGTGTGCCATTATAACGGCTCTGCAGCCACCCACCTCTATATATAGGGGACTCTCAGCAGTCCCCAAGGTAGAATCTATATCCCTCTCCAAACCCTCATTCTCTGATCTCTATTGACTGGAGCGTCAGAGTGCCTGCAGGTACACACCCCCCGCCGTTCAAAGAAACACTCTTGACGCATTCTACCACCATCTAAAACACCGCATTTAAAGCGTCGATAATCACCTTCTGATCATGTACAAGCACTAGTGATGAGGCTAAAGGGACGTTATAACCTAGTCGGTTGTCAAGGTTCACCTGCTGATCGCACGATGATGTTTACATGCGGGGCAATACTATCTTAGTTGATCTAGGTCTATCCCTCGATGGCTTACTACATTTGTTGATCGCACAGTGATCCTTTAATGCGGGATCTTGTTAATTCAAAGGTAATTGAAACACAGAGTTAAATTGGCGTTTCTAGGTTTCCAAAGGCAATGAAGGCCAATGTTCTAGATGTTGTGAATTCGATGAAAATCACACCAATAAAATACTTGTTGTGTGGAGCAAGTAATAATCAAGCAAAAGTAGAAAACAACGAGAGAAAGAAAAAAAAGAACACAAAAGAATTTGTTTAACCAGTTTGGTCCAAAATAGACCTAGTCCGAGGGAGAGAGCAGCCCTCCGTTCCATTATAATGATGAGTAACTTTACAAAAGAGATAACAAAGGGTTACAAGAATAAGTCTTCAAAATCTGATTCTACCCAAAGTCTCAATCTCTTACCGTGACCAAAAGACTCAATCCTAATAGTGTTTGTAACACCCTGTTTTCCCAACTTTAAAATAACATAGATTAATCAGAGTTTTTCAACGTAAACGGAATGTCACACTTCTTTTCATAAAATCATAAATGGAATAAAGAAAATCCTTTAATACATCGCAGCGGAAATATTTCAACTTTTCAAAACAATCTTTGGCACAAGGGCCTCAACACAAAATCTCATAAATTTAGTTCATCAACATGTTCATAAAACAATACGTAAGGAATAGAAAGCGACAACAAAATTCCCATCCCGTTACGTATCAGAGCACCTAAGACACACGCGAGAGATACCTCACACGACCGCAACTATTCTTGGTTACCTACAAGTTACGCATAGGGAAGGCAACATTTTCAAGCAGAAGGGGTGAGATTTCACAAACAATAATAATAAGCATATAATTCATCAAATGCATTTAACAACATAGACATCATCAATTAATAATAATAATTCTTCATATAGTACTTCTTTAACAACTCATAAGCAACATTATGTAATCATAATAACAACATCAATTAGTAATACAAATAACCACGTAGTTCATCTTTAATAATACTTCATATAAACAACATAAGCAACAATCAACTTCAAATCATCTTTAACGATACTTCGCATAAACAACATAAACAACAACATATAATTCTTCATTAACGATTCATTGATAATTATCAACTCGACAACTTCGACATCGACTACGCAACTTCAACTTGACTATGCAACTTAGACATCTTATTTATGCATGTGGTACCAATCCAGGGCGTCAAGCCCTCAACGTAATAAGTATTAATATACTTCCAGGGCGTCAAGCCCTCATCGCAAATGAGCTAAAGCTCCATGGCATCAAGCCCCCAACGTGTAGAGTAAAAACTCACAAGGCATCAAGCCCCCAACTGAAGTGGTTATGCATGGACTCGACATCATACAACTTACAAAACATCGACATCTTAGGATTCTAACAATTTGGATCAACTTCTTATTTCATAGACCGACTCATGCAACTTAATGATAATAAAATCAATCAACAACAGAATTCAGCAGCGTAATCATGACAGTAATCAAATGATAATCAGCAACAACTTCATGTAACATCATATTCATCAACTTATACCTTCATATAATAATTCATCAATCATAAACACATCATATAACATCACATTCATCAACATATACATTCATATCCTAATTCATCAACATATACATTCATAAATCATTTAGAAATCAGACCAACGGAATTAAAAAGCTAACATCCATACCTACAAATTTTGTGTTTACACCTAAGACCAATTCTGTACTTATCAATACCAGTTTTCATTTCAAATTCGAGAAAGGTTGTGCTGAAATTCAAAAATATTCACTGTGACCTACGTGCAGTAATTTTACCATAACTCAAGTTCTATAAATCATTTAGAAGTCAAACCAACGGCATTAAAAAGCTAACATCTATACCTACAACTTTCGTGTTTACACCGGAAGCTAATTCAAAACATAAACGGGTGAAAAGTGAGTGTTTTTTCCAGTTTTGGCTTTCAGAAAATCGGTGGCCGAATTCGTTTACGGGAAAGAACAATTTTCACTCCAAAAACCCAATTTTTGATCCCTTAATTACCCAAAATGATTTACAATGATGTTTACAGGTCAAATAGGCAATATAGAAATCAAAACAACATAGGAACATGCATCAAACAACACAATTCATCTCATTTTATGAATTAACATAAACTTTCTAACCCTAACTCAAGAACACAACAATTCATCAAATTTCAGAATTATATACTATGATTATTGAAGGAAATCCCACCCTTACCTTAGATTAGACTATCGAACTCTACGAGATTGCTCCTCTTCTCACAAGATTCTCCTCTTTCTCTGACTTCTCACTTTTCTCCCTTTTTCTCTAAAAACTGAATCGTACCTTCTGTACAGTTCTAACCTAGTTTTCCTTTATATATCTCTTCTATCTAATTTATCTTATTTCACTTATTCTCTTAAACTATTTTAAATCCCTAAATCAGCCCCTCAACTCAATATTCCATTTAAAAATATATATAAATTACTTCCATAACAAATATCAAATATATTTCTATAGCAAATAACAAGTATATTTTTTACACCAAATAACATGTATATTTCTATAACAAATATATTTCTATAACAAATAAAAAATATATTTTTACACCAAATAACATATATATCTCTACACCAGATAACATATATATTATACTAATAAATACCAACATATAACATAACAAAATATCACTTATCAAAATAAATCGACTAAATTATAAAAAGATATCTAAACTCAATAAAATAAATAAAATAATAAAATAGGGTGTTACAGTGTGTGTTCCCCAAGGTGAATCAACACAACCCTAGTGTCTCCCGCTTAAAGAAATCTCTCTAAAACCCTAGTTTGTTGTTTGTTTCTAAACCCATCTCTTTAGCCCTCTCTATCTCTCTCAAGATTTACATCTGATACAAGGTCTATATTTATAGTAAAAGAAATCCCTAAAAAATTGGAACAAATCACACGCTGAAAAATACGTTTTATTTTTATGCATCATTGTAAAATTGTACTCTTATTTCGAAAAATCGTGCTACGATTTTTTCCGAATCAGAAGTCCAAAAATCGTGCTGCGATTTTAACAGATTCCAAACTTCAATTTTGAGTCACTTTCACAACAATCTCCACCTTGACTCTAAATTACTGATGATGCCAATTTAACATTAACCACAATGCTGCTATTTCCCTTGCTTCCCACTACACCAAGTAGCTCCACAAGTTTACACCTTACCGCTTCAACCATCGGAATGCCTTCTACCTATTGAAGATTCTTGCGTCCAACTGCGCTAGGAATTTTAGGTAGTTCCACAAGTACACATCTTAACCTCTCCATAACCCAAAATCGTTATCTCCGGTAAACTTCTCAATATCCCACTTCGAACTCATGGTACTTGATTATCCTTTAATCCTTGCCCCACAGTGGGCGCCAATTGTCATGAATTCGATGAAAATCACACCAATAAAATACTTGATGTGTGGAGCAAATAATAATCAAGCAACCAATACAAGTGGGTAACAGTTATAATCACAAGCAAAAGTAGAAAACAGCGAGAGAAAGAAAGAGAGAATACAAAAGAATTTGTTTACCCAGTTCTGTCCAAAATAGACCTAGTCTGGGGGAGAGAGCAACCCTCCGTTCAACTATAAAGATGAGTAACTTTACAAAAGAGATAACAAAGGGTTACAAGAATAAGTCTTCAAAACCTAATTCTACCCAAAGTCCCAATCTTTTCCCGTGACCAAGAGACTCAATCGTAATGGTGTTTCTCACGGTGAATCAACACAACTCTAGTGTCTCCCGCTTAGAGAAATCTCTCTAAAACCCTAGTTTGTTGTTTGTTTCTAAACCCTTGTTTTCATCCCCTCTGTCTATCTCAAGGTTTACATCTGATACAAGGTCTATATCTATAGTAAAAGCAATCCTTCAAAATTGGAACAAATCTCACGCTAAAAAATACGTTTTATTTTTATGCATTAGTGTAAAATCGTACTACGATGTCGACAAATCGTACTACGATTTTTTCCGAATCAGAGGTCCAAAAATTGGTCCAAAAATCGTGCTACGATTTTTACATATTCCAAACTTCAATTTTGAGTCACTTTCACAACACCTGAAGGTCTTCCCATCTATGAATCTTATGATACTTATAGCACACTCTCCTTCTCACCTTGGTAGTTCTACAAACGGGCAGCTCTATCAGCTTCTACCTTAACAAGAGGTCAAGGACAATGGCCTCATTAGGTTTACTTACCTTGATGTTTGTTTCCCTAATTAATAACTAGTTACATCCTAGTAATGTCACCTCTTAAGTACTTACTACTAGGGTCAACTCGCTTTCGATATCTTTAGTATAGTTATTAACCACTTACTTCCTAGATAGGTAGATATTAGTATAAATATATAAATATCATTGAGATAATTGTAATATTATTAGGCTCTGTCACAACATAAGTTAACAACCCATTTTTTAGCTAGAATTGTTTTATTATATGTATTTATGTGTTTATATGGGCTTATTTTTGTAATTGATTTGGGATTTGTGTAATTGATATGTGTGTAATTGATTTGGGATTTGTGGATTTTTGGCCTGGAAGAGTATTTTAGTCATTTTTAGACTAAGAGGTATTTTGGTCATTTGGCGAGTAAGGGTAAATTAGTCATTTTATTTAGAAGATTATTTTTTATGTTTTAGTGAGAATAGTTACTTTTACTAAGTTACTAGTGAGTTGGGATAATTATTTAGAGACGGTAATTATTCAATGTTTTAGCGGATTAACAAATAGTAACTTTTGCGAATTTGTTAGCATGAGTTTTAGATCCATTGTGAACATTAGAAACATAGTCCATAGTATATATAATTAACTCATGAAGAGAAATTAGGGTTAGAACGTTTTCATCTCATAATTGTAACGCCCCAAATTTTCAATCCAAACCATTACTTAAATAATATTAATTTTCTGTACAAAACTGATAGAAGATAAACTATTAAAATAAATTAATAGAAAATTAGTATTTATAATTTGTTATTTTCTAACAGAATAAAATAATACACTTCAAAAATATTTCAAATTATATATACAATTTAATAAACCCATTTTTTGTCCCCGCGCATGCTTAAACCACATATCAACTTCACATATTGCATTCTTCGGTACCTACAATATTTTATTAATGTAAGAGTCAATTTCCTTAACCAAATTGGGACTTGACAAAACGAAGGTAAATGTCATAAAACAAATAATAGAACAGTTTACCATAAAAATAAATTAAATAAAATTTTATATAATAAATTCTTTTAACAAAAATGAATGCTTTTTATGCATGAAAATGCTGACTCATATGATCCGGATAAATTCAGCCACGGAGGAACAATTCAGTCACGGAGGCAAAGATTAAACAATTCAGCCACGAAGGCAATTACCATGCACACCACATGATGCATGTCTCGAAATATGATGCATATCTTCAAAACCAACTAACAATGTTTTATTGTGCTAGAGTACCTGAATCGAAAACTAACACAAACCTCAATATCAAAATCAATCACACACATATATCACTGAACATCTTAACCACAGTCAATCACACATAAGGATCAAAGAACATCTCAAACACAATGCAGAACATAAGAAACATTTTATCTTTTTGTGATAAGGCTCAGATGACATTTTAATTTGTGAAAGATGTTTCTTTTTTAATGGTTAAATATTATATTATTTCTTTTATAACATAAACTTATTCCTAGCACGAACGTATGGGGAAAAAGCCCTTACCTTGGACACTTTCCTTCCTAGCAATGCTTCTAGTTATACACAGAATTTTGTTCTTGCAAGAATAGCGATTGGAACCCTCAAAACAAGGACTTAGGATTAGAATTTCATAAAGTGGTACAAATAAAAATAGAAGAACATGTGTACACAATGACTTACACGAAAATTTGACAAGTTAAGATGTTAGTGGAAGGATCGATAGACTTAGAATAGGTCTGATGTAAAATTTAAACTAGGAGGATATTGGAAGAATACTTTTTGTAGACTTATGCAAATGGTGGAGTGTAGCGTGAGTTCAGAGAGTGAGGTTATACCCCTTTTTAATTGCGCTAAGACAAGGAGTTTATATGGAATTTAAGGGTGTATCTCAAGGGAATTGAAAAGAGAAATTAGGGTTACAATAACCAAAGAGAGGCTAGAGAGAGAAAGTGGGAAGAATAGAGAGAAGAGAAGAACTTGGAGAAGAGGGAAGCTAGAGATTGGGATCTTACAAGGAGAGTGAAGCCATAGCTAGTGATTGTGAAGCTTTAAGGTAAGGGGGATACATTTATTTTCATCAAATAAGCTATAATCTCATTTTTTGCTTATGGGTCATAAGTGCTTTTGTGTGAATTATGACTTTTGTGATTTTTTTATGTTGAATTTCATGCTCTTAATTTATGTGTAATTATAAGTATGTTAATTTTCATGGAATCGATGTGTTTATGCGTTTCAAGTTCATTGTTGATGTTTGAAATAAGTTGTTTTGGTGATTTTTGCTTAATTAAGTGTAAGTCATGAATTAATGAGTGATTACTGTTCAAATTTGTTCCTAATCATTTAATAAATGATTATATATGTTTTTATATTATTTGGGTTTGAATTGGTGTGGTTGTTTGTGAAGTTTGAATGAAAATGAGAAAATATGATTTTTTGTGAAAAATGAATTTGATGATGATTTTGATATAAAATGAGGTTATAATCCTATGTTTGTAAGTGTTTTGATTGCCTTTTGATTTATTTAACTAATAACAAAGTTTGGGGACGAATTTGGGGTTTTGGGGGGAAAATGGGATGGATTCCCGAGAGGGAAACCCAAAATCTGGGTTGCCTTACTGGTGCATCTTGCTTGACGATCTGGAGCTTTCCATGGCAAGTTGCTTAGTGCATCACCCATGGTTTTGGATGTTCCGGGCAACCTGGGGTCGATACGGACTTTCCTAATTGCTTATATTGATATTGTTTCTTTTTGTCTCTGACGTCTTTGACATATATCCTTGAAATCCTCAAAGGTATCAAACTTTTCTTTAATAAAGTTTATCCATGTAAACCTAGAGTAGTCATCTACAATCGCAAAGGCATATCTTTTACCACCAAGACTTTCTACCTGCATCGAACCCATTAAATCCATATGAAGAAGTTCAAGAACTTTTGTTTTGGTATGATGTTGCAACCTTGGGTGTGACATTGCGGTTTGTTTTCCAATTTAACATTCACCACATATCTTTTCTTCTTCTATATGGAGTTTAGGTAGACCCCTGATAGCTTCTTCAGTCATGATCCTTTTCATTCCCCTAAGGTTTAAATGCCAAGTTTCTGGTGCTATAGTCAGACTTCTTCATCTTTAGACATTAAGAATGTGGAGGATTTTTTACTTTCTTTACATAACCACAAGTAACAGTTATCCTTTGACCAAGTTCCTTCCATGATAATTTCATTATGTTTATTTGTGACCAACCATTTTAATTTGGCAAGTTGACATTTAATTCTTCATCACATAGTTGACTAATGTTGATTAGATTGGCAGTCAATCCTTTCACTAGAAGGACATCATCAAGTTGAGGCAGGCAAGTACGGGCCAACTTACCAATTCCTAAGATTTCTCCTTTTGCTCCATCACCAAAATTCACAAAACTAGTTGAATAGGATTGAATGTCTTATAAGTAATTTTTTACACCAGTCATATGTCTAGAACATCCACTATCAAAGTACCAATCTTCTCTAGAGGAAGCTCTGAAAGATGTATGTGCTATATGAGTTGTTTCAATATTCTTGGCTATCCATACTTTTCATGTCACATACTTACTTCTTGGATAATTCCACCCTTTTGGAAACTCATACAGTTGGTAGCAGTATGGTTTTATGTGACCATTTTTATTGCAGTAATGACATTTCCAAAGAGGAAACTTGCCATTTTTTTGGATTTTTCTATCCTTACTTGAGTGTCGAGACAAGTTGCCCGACTTTGTGACATCATACTTTGATTTCGAGGGTACAAATTTAGTGACATGAGTCTTACCCTATTTGTTTAGATGTGTGTAATTGAACCCTATTCCTTGAACATTTCCACCTTTTTTTCCAACAAGCAATATCTCATCTAGAGTGTTAAACCCACTATTCAGCATTCTAATGGTCTTTGTCAGGTTATCAAGTTTAGAAGACATAAGAGTTACCTCATTTTGAAGATCAGTATTGGTTAACAATAATTTGTCCTTTTCATTTTGCAATTGGGTGATGATTCTCTTATGCTTTTCTCCTGTCGTGATCAGTTCTTCACTTCTGATGTAGAGTTCCTTTCAGGAGTTAGATAATTATTTGTAGAAGAGTCCTTCGTTTTCATTAGGTTCATATCTTCCTGTGAGGGCTGTCACCTGATTTGAGTTTTCATATTCTTGTTCAGCTAAGTCATCATCAGACAAGGTTACTGACAAAACTTTCTTTTGATCCTTGAAGTAGTTTGGCCATTCGGATCTGACATGACCAAATCCTTCACATGAATGACATTGAGCACCTTTTCCTTGACTTGTTTTATAATCAATTCTCTCCTTTCTTGGTGATCCAATGTTGATGTCGGATGAAATGTTTCGGACATTAGTCCCACGCCTCCTATTTATTTTCTTAAGAATATTGTTAAACGACCTCCCAATGAGTACTAGAGCCTCCGATACTTCTTCATCAGTTCCTAAGTTACATTCAGTTAGGTCATCCCTGGTATTTGATAGAAAATCAAAGCCTTTCTTTATTTCTTCAATGTGATCGTTGTGTGGATCTCAAGATATCCTAAGCATGTGTGGATTAGTTGTAGTTTTGACATTTTGACTTTTGAAGTACCTTCATGTGTGGATCTCAAGATGTCCCAAGCATTTTTGGCTACAATACAGTTACTTATTAGTCTGAATATGTTTTTGCCAACCCCATTGAACAAGGCATTCAAGGATTTGGAGTTTCCAAGAGCAAGATTATCTTCCTCTTTTGACCAATCTTCTTCAGGTTTCAGCTGAGTCATATCCTTGCCATATTTATCCTTAGTTAAAGGATGATCCCAAACTTTTAGTACAACTTTCCACGTTCTACTATCAATAGACTTAAGGAAGGCTGCCATGCGCACTTTCCAGTAATCATAGTTGGCCCATCCAGAACAGGTGGTATGTTAACTTGTCCTCCTTCCTTCTCCATAGTAACAGAAAATATTTCCCCTGAAGCTCACCCAGAAATAGAACAGGGTGTCTGCTCTGATATCAATTGAAATTCCGGCATGTAGTACAAATGTTATGCACGATGTCCAGACAAATGTCAAGAATGATGTCATGACATCGCAATAACACTGTTAGTAAGCAATCAAGAAGGTACATAATTAAAAAGATACAAGGAGTTTGTTAACCCAGTTCAGTGCAACTTCACCTACATTTGGAGGCTACCAAGCCAGAAATGAAATTCACTATAGTAGTATCAATTCAAAGCATACAAACCCTTGGTTTACTAGCTTCTCACTTAATCACTACTTGTGCAATTTCTACCTAAGACTCTCCTAGTCCTATATATGAGATCCCCTACTCACTTCCTCTTAATCACAACCCAGTGATCGTCCTTATAACTAAAGATAATGGAGACACACTCCGTGAAAGACAAAATTCACTCTTGCTTCAAATGTTTCTTTAAATGTTGCAGCAACATTCTTAAGGACTAAGTTAAGTGTGAACTGCCTTCCTCTGCTTCTAGAACCACGCTATCTTGGTCTACATTTCCCGTGATACAAATCTTTAGATATTATATGAAAATCTTCACGATTAAAAGCTAATCTTCCAAGAAGCGGACCAAGGTACGTTCTAATGTCGTACCAACTTGTTAAGACATTATGTCCGACATATTGCTATAACTAAAGTTTTAACAAAATGCAGCCAACATATGTCTAAAAACCCAACATGATGTATTTTGGTCACTTTGATGTCATTATGCTTTTGATTCAACAAAAAAAAAGGGGACTAAAATCTAATATTTTACAAATTACCATTCAAATCCAATACGAATCAATTTTGAAAAGACTAAATACGAATCAATTTCGCAAAGCCTAAAATGATACAACAAAGACTAAGAGCAAAAAATTATATATTTATAGGGACTAAATCCAAAATGTTTAATATTTGGTATGATCATTAGCTTATTTAAGCCTTAAAATCCTACGTAAAGGCTATGCTGATTTCTAAACTTATATTACCCTTGCGTTAAACCAATGAAGAAATAAAACTATAAAAATGTATGGTAAATCAATGAAATGAAAGTATGCTCACCTTATTAAATTCATAAACTATAAATCAATAAAATATATTAAATAACTCCTAAAATTAACTAATGACCAAAGACAACTAATATTTTATTAAAAAGGGGCAAACATGATACGTAAGTGTACTTTAATGACATCTAATAATCATTCGAATTATAAAGAGGAACTTTGTTAGAAGGGAAATTTTTTTGAAAAATATTAATTTATGTAAGCATTGCATGAGGTTTTTCACTATAAAAAGTGATCAAACAATTTTACATTTGTTATATGTAAATGTGAAAAAATGGTTGAAATTCTCAAGTTTGTTTATTTTATCATTTTTGTTTATTTATTTCTTGTTGTAGTCAACGGTTATGATGATCCAAGTAAGTTCATTCTAAACTTTTTTTTATCTTATACATAATATTTCACTCTTTTTGTTTTTGTAAAATTTATTTATCCTACTTTACATGACAGTTGAGTGTTTTTCCGACTCTGATTGTTATAAAAAATATTCTTGTCCCTATCAAAAACTGATGAGGTGCGTTGGTGGTTATTGTTTTGGCTATCATTATTAGGAGGGTACATACTATTTCTCTATTAGGTATGATTCTATTTTTTATTTGATTAATACAGTGTTGTTACTCTTATGATTTATCCCAAACTTTTATATATTTCTATAACCTTACAATTTATTTGATATAAATAGAAACTTGTTAAATGTAATTATTTTGTAATTGAGAATATATATATATATATATATATATATATATATATATATATATATAAAAGGAGTACTTCAACTATACAATAATCTAATAAAATGAGAGTTAGGTTATAGAAATATTTTTGTAATGGAAACTAAATGACTGAGTTTCACACTTTAGGATGTTTTATTGACGATGTCATTGTACAATTACTATCTAATCACCTAATAGTATCATCTTAGTGAATTTGTGAGATTCCCAACATTCAAATTTGAAACTTAGGCTATGTTTGGATTGATGGAGAGTGGTGGAATGGAATGGAATGGGATAAAACTATGTTCCATTGTTTCGTTTTGCAAAATAGGAATGGAATGGAATGGAGTGGGATGGAACTTATTCCATCCCATACCACCCATTAAGCCAAAATTTCACCCCTTCCAATTTAGGGTGTATCCAATGGAATGGAATACATAAATTATACAATGACAACTATGCCCTTTCCTTCTCTATTTTAACAACCTCTGCTCCTCCTTTCTTCGATTATTTTCTTCTAGCCTTTCCCATACTTCATACTACTTCTTTTAATATCACTTCTTTCCCATCTTGTTTCCCACATGTTTACTACTGCAGAGAAATTGAATGGCAAATTATTATGCAACTGAATGACAAATTATTATGCAACAATAGTAAATTATGCAGGAACCATTCTTATGCACTGCACAATTATCTTCAATTCTAACTAATCAATACTATACATTTTTTGTTGTTTATTGTTATTACGAACATGTATTAACTTGTTAATTCTAACTAATAAATTAATTAATACTGAACATTTTTTTCTATTACTCATGTTTATTCAGTACTTGTTTATTTTGATATGATGTTATTTGATGCCAAAATAACCATATATTGATTCCAAATTGATATTTTTAAACTAAAGGGTAAAAATGGAATAAAAAAGTTATAACACATTCCGTTCCGTTCACTTTCCAATAAATGGAGTGAGAAATTAGTTTCATTCCGTCATAAATATCCAAACAATGAGATGAACTTTTTATTCCATTCTGTTCCGTTCCATTCCGCTTCATTCCGTTCCGTTCCATCAAGTTTAGGTTATCCAAACAGAGCCTTAAGTAACTAACCTATCTTGTACAAACATATAATCACTATATATGGAAAATGAAGAGCAATTTAAATTTTGATTATATAATTAATGGGTTTTCCTAACAACTTGTTAAGGATTTAAAAGTATAAACAATTGAAAAATTTCATGTAGAATAAGTCACTTTTTGTGTTTTAAAGTGTTGAATACACAATTTCCAAGATTTTTTTTTACTTTAAACTTCTTATTAAGTATCCTAAGGGAACATGTTAGCATTTCCCAAAATTAGTAAGTATTTTCTCCGTTATGAATTATAAGCAAATTTGACTTTTTATGTTCATTCATTTAATGATTTATGTAGTCCATAATATAGATCACATACATAATTAAATGAATGAACCTAAAAAGTTAAATTTGCTTATAATTCATAACAGAGGGAGTAGATAGGAAGATTTCAAAACATATATTTTATACCATAACTTAAAGGTGTATTCTGATCCATAGAATATTATGTGGAACACATGAAACTAAAAGAGTTAGAATAAAGGGCTTTAAAATACACACTACATTTAACAACATAGTTTTACTCATTATGCAAAAAGCACACATCCACGATTAGTTTCAAAATGAGTGGAATGAAGTACACATTCTATGATCGTGAAATCTTCCTTAACGACATCTATAGATAAAGTTAAACTACAAGGCAAAATAAATACGTACTAAGAATCAAGAAACATCAAAATAATGAGATGGGAGTAAGTAAAATACATAAGTAAACCACTACACACCAGAATCCACACATCTACGACTCAATCTTATCATGAATCTTCATTAATGCATGTTAAACTAAATTTTGACAATGAAACTAGCTAATTGATGCCAAAATTGTTCTTGCTACCGGCATACAAGGGTCATCTTAATTTTCTTCCAGTATAAATCTCATTTGTCGATTAAAGTCCGATATTTGGGCTAGAATAATCCACTTTAGTGCCATTTAGCAATATGGGACCAACCATCAACTTTGGGCATCCATACACAAGATAGTGGCATAAATTCATTGAAACTTATGAAATTCTCCATCAATAATATTTTCAAATTATGGAAACTGAACCCATAAAATCATGAAATAAACACTTATGTTTGCACAACAAAGTAATGTTACCATATGCAATATATACATAACATTAATTGACTTTCATACTTGTAGTCCATGTTCATCAATTCAATAGTTATGTAATAATATTTTTTTTCTTTATATATCTTATAATCCTTGTAGTCATAATAGTCAATGACCTCACTAAAACTTACACTACGGAAACATCTTTAAGATAACAAATAATAAGGCATTATAAACATAAAAACACTTCAAACATAAAAAGTACATTAACCATGTTAGCACAAATGAAAATATATCATGTATAACATATATCACATAAATCAAATTTCTAATATAAAATATAATCTTAATGTTCCTACAATCACAAAAACATGCAGAAAAATTATTAAAACACAATTATCTTAAGAGAAATGATATTTGAACAACCATTTTATGACAACTTTTGTGATAACTTTATCTCTCATATTTACATTGTATACCTTCTCTCTCTATTGGTTTGATTTTTGTGTCAATACTCATTTTTCTTTGTATATTTAGGTTGTCTCAAAAGTTGTCAACAAAAATGGTTGTTCAAATAACACTCCTCTTATCTTAATTACCATATAATGAAGACATGTCTGTCTTTATGTGATAATCTAAATATTCACTAAATGAAAATTAGATATGATCAGATATGTCTTCCCTAGTATGGCTTAAAGGCAACTACACATATTAACTGAAAAATAGTTTTACCATATTCATCCAAGATGTGTATTGATTCTTTACCCCACCTGAGAATATCGAACAAATGGATTGACTAACCTGACAAAACAAATATGTACTAAAGTATTTCGAAACAAGCACAACATAAAGACATGTCTTCACAATTCATAATTTGTAAGAAACAAAGAATAGATTCATTTATAGGAAAAGAAACATAATCAAAATATCATTATCTAATATTATTCATATACACACCGTTGTTTATAATAGTTGTTAATATAGTTTCGTTGGTGAATCAAAATCAATCCTTGCATCAAAGCAACATATATTTAAACAATAGTAGAACGACTTATGGAGACCCCTAGAGAATATATTCATTAAAAAAAATGGTGACGATGGTTTAAGAAATATACAAACAAACTCAAACAATAGTATAGAAAATCCTTAGAATAGTTTTCCTGTAAAAAAAAAGTGACTAATGAATACAACCATAAAATGACATAGAAAAATATAAATAGATGAGTTTTTGATATTTTAATAAGATTTATAATTTAAGTTGTTAGTATAAGAATTATATCATCATTATAAATTAGTTACAAGGTTGCTCTTGAAGATTTATCTTTTATGTATAATTTTGTGATCAATACTATCAAGATAAGACACATAGCTCAAGAGAGGCAAGGAGAGTTCTTGGATGATACTTTGTATATCATGTGACTAACTTATAAAATGTGGGGACAATACTAATATTTTTGACATGAGAATTAAATGAAGATTGTTTTTTTATTTTGTGAAAAAATTACCATATTAAGTGTTTGTGACATGAGTGAAATTATTAGATGAATTAGATGGTGAAGGCCATATGGATTTGGTCAAACCTCTTTATAGTATGATTATTCTTTAGTATGAAAATCCCAAATGAATATTTAGGATTCCTTGATATTATAGATTAATTATGAAGTTTGGAAACCCTACAAAGTCCCCTAACATTATCATACCAGTGAAAGTGTGATGTACTAAAGGTCATCCTTAATGGGTGATGCTCTCCTTTAACTAACCTTCTATTCCTAATCATTTTTCTTGAGTATGAGTTATTGGTACAACATGTATATGAAGTAGAGGTGTAGGAACATTACATTTTATACATACCTCACGTGCAATTAAATGTACACCATAGGTAGGTTCTAAATTAAACCTATATTTATGTGTTTGTTTCTATGAATTTCTATTGTTGTGTCACTTTAAGTGACATAACATATCTCACCCGTTATTTTTCTATGTTTCTCTTATGTATGCATTCTATGCAGAATATCCTCACAGCGAGAATGAGGAGTAGTATCAAGGTGTTTGATTACAAGAGTAAAATGGATAATCAATCGCTCTCCTATATTATGTTGTGACACCTAGGTCTAGTTTTATACTCTAGTCTTGACTAGTTTTATTATGTACTTTATTTAATTATTAGAATACTTGTAAGACTCTCCTAAGAAAACATATTTTATGTTGAATTATGACATTTAGTTTTTATTGTGGTGATAATGTGATATCTTATACTACATGAAAATTTTAACTCCCAAGTTTAAATCACTACAAGAAAATATGTGATTTGTTACGCCCATTTTCACAGCTAATGCGCAGCTAATTCCTAACAAACGACTTTAGCTAGAGATATGCTACAAAATAACTATTGAATAAGGCGTAGCATGGATTGAGAGACAAATTTGCTAGGGAATTAATTCCTACTAAATCCGTATCTAGTCTAACAAAAATCCAAGCAAATATTTAGTTAATCCGCAGCAAAAAAGCATTGAAATTGAATTTTCTACAGCAAAATAACCACGACTTATCATTGCAATTTCGCAACAAATTTACAGCAACATAACTAAGACTTGTCGTAGCAATTCCATAGCAAATCTACAGCAAAAATTTAACAAAAAATTTCTATAAGTGATCCTAGCAATTAGGACCTTTTAACCTTTTAAAAAAACATTTAAATTGCTGTCAATCAATTACTAATAAACTTTAGTTGAACACCAGAAGAAATACAAAATAGTATTGATAACTAATTAGGTCTCATACAAGTAATTCAACATGAGGTTATATAAGAGATTCTTCATATTAGAACCATAATCGTTTTTGTCAAGAGAAACACTTATTTTGGATAAATAAAGGTAAAGGCATTGATTAAGTTAATAAGCTGGTTTGAAACTCGAATTGCAATAGATCCAACTGCTCTAGTATGATATACTTTATTTATATGAAGTTGTTTCATGCTACCTATACAACAAAATCAAAGAGAAATCACACTATCAGTAAAAAGAAATAAAAAATAACAAAAAGCACTTAAAGTTCAATTAAATCAGCACAACATTGTAATACTTAACTAAATCAGAAAAAATAATAAACATAAAGGGAAAGAGAAATTAAAAAGGAGAAGGCATGTATGAAATTACCATAACTTTCCCTTTTCAATTTCGACTCCGTTGAAACCCTACATTCTCTCTGTCATAGTTCTACAAGAATCAATATGTATCCAATTTAAAGTGAAAACTATGAACAATAATGAAGAGCAACACTTACACAGAAATTGATGAACCAGTTAGTGTTCCAAAGAATCCATTCAAAAAGATTCCAATTTCCTGCTAGTCAGTGTTGCACTTGCTAAATGGGATGCAGCTTTGAATGCTCCAGTTGATTGTCAGATATTAGCCATAAAAGACCATTTGAAAGTTAAAAATACATGTTATTTACAACATTAACATGCATGATATGATAACAGAAACCTTATCTTTCCTATGGTTTGAAACAAGGAGGCATTGAAAGAAGCTGCAATGAGAAAACTGGTTGATCCAGGTACAACATTGGAAAAATGAGTTCCTGGACCGGTGTTAGAGACTCCATGAAGTGCTTCAGACCATCATTCATATTTTGGAATCCCAAGTCTGCTTACAGAATTCACAAGGTTACCGATCTTCTCTTGCAATGTCAACCTACTCACAAGGTCTTTCACTCTTGCATCCACACTCAATTTCTTGTTGCAGAACCCGTAATTCGCCAATGCTGGATTCTTGGCAACATCGTATGTGAAAACTGCAAATGTTTGGATCGAAACTCGACCACAACTCAACAAAGTTGTGGCAAACAGAACAAAGAAACAGAGACATTAGGTGTTCTGTTTTCAACAGAGGTCGTTGTGACCTTGAGAATTTGAAAACACAAAAAAGAAGTAAAAGGTTATGCTTGTATTGAGTCTACTACTGAATTATATATTAGAGGGTGTAGACTCCACCAGTTTCCAATGTATTCAAGACAAAGTTTTAAGTCTTCAATTGAGTACAGAAGTGTATAATAGGTATAAGGTAAAGAACAATAGAAATGGATGCATTTGTCGAGTTCAAAGAATGGCTAATAGCCTAAGAAGTACTGTCAGTAGTCTTACTTGGTAATAGTTCCATCAACATCTGAAATTACAATTCCTGTGTTCCACTTCCATAAGTATATATGAGCATCAACCTGCCCAAATAAGTAATTAGGCAATGTGAAGAATGAGTTTGCAGAAGCATATTATATTATGTCAATGCTATCATGATATAGGGTTAGAGACCACCTCGACTGATATAATTGGTCTCCTATCATGATAACAAATATATACATTGCACAACGCAGGAACTTTGGCAATGTCGGACTCAAATGCAAATTCATTATTTACATTCAACATAGAATAGAAAAAAATGCATAGCTAGAAATTTCATTCTACATGTGTTTAACCTTGTAAATCATCCATTGACTCATGCATTCATTCACCATCATCAACAACAAGAAATTAATAGAAAATAGAAAATAAACAACATACAGTGAAAGAGGTGTTTAACAAGGGTAACATTAGGCATAAACTCACCAACAAGTAACCTCTCTGACTCCACCTTTTACTCTAAGTATCGGGGCCTGCTCTGATAAAGATAATGGTTCAGGGGAAATCAAGATATCATAATAGTCCAATGCCTCTTTAGATTATAATGGTTCTCACCTGTTACATAGAAGACATATAATAGAACATGCAAAATTTGAAGGCTTAATATTATGAGCATTGTCAGAGCTAGTGTCAGCAAAATGTTTCACATTATTTGTACCAGGCTTCAAAACTACTATTTTTTTAGAGGACTGAGACTCACAATTTGATTTGCATTTATTCTTATCTTGCTCTACGGCCGCATCTTTATGGCAGCTGGTGCGCGGGTGGATCGGTGTCGATGGGGCGGATTCTAATGTGATTGCAGATCATTTTGTTCAGTTTGTTCAGTTGGCTGGAGTTGGTAAAGCTATAAGGTCTTTTATGCAGCTCATCTGGCTCTTGGTTACTTGGGTGTTGTGGAATGACCGCAATAACTGTTTGTTCAACAATAGTATTTTGAGTGTTCCGAGTCTGTTAGACAAAGTTAAACTGTTAGCTTTAGGCTGGTTGAAAGCAAAACAGGCTGTGTTTGTATTTGGTACGCAGAGGTGGTGGTTAATCCCTTTAGGTTGTTTGGGTATTGGCTAATCTGTTTTTTTGTTTTTTCCTCTGCTTGGGTGTAACTGTTATTGTTCTTTACTAGTAGTCTCTTAGGCACTCCTTGTGCTTAGGAACTACTGTTTGATGTGGTATATATATTTCATTTTGATTTCTTCAAAAAAACAATTTGAACTTGAATTAGACCTATCAAAACTACTACTGTTTTGAGCTTTATTCAGTCTTGCCATTCCATTTTGTTCTACTTTCACTTGAGATTTCTGCATGTCATGAATCTGTTTTACCAACAGAGAGTTAGGTTCTTGCAGAAGTTTTGTGAAAAGTTCCTTGTTTGAATATAAAACCTGTACATCATCCAAAAATTGATTAGGCTGACAGTTTGCTTCATCTTTGCCTTGAGAGTTTTTGTTGAAAAATATCTGAGTTACTTCATTTTCCAAATCTGCTATCCGATCATTCTCCACGAGTATACTCTTACAACTATAAGCTCTTCTTCTTCTGGAACATGCTTGTAGTCAAAATTCTTCCATCAATGCTATGCTACTAAATCATTCATGTAATGGGGTGAGGGGAGTGGATGCATCTTGCCAACTAAACATGACAATTTAAAAACTTAAGTCATAAACTTCTAGTCTATGTGCATGAATTATTTTTCATGAACCTAGTTAATAGAAAGATTTAAAATTGCAGTCATAGTAACTGTTGTGGTCAAATATGCCTGATACAGGCTCAATCGTGGACACACTGCGGTTATGACAACATAAAGACGTGGACCAAACCATCGTCGCAGACCTTGGTCACTAGATCCTCAAAACAAGGCACTATTATTGTATTATTGGTAATGGCTTAATTATTAATGTTCATATTTGTAATATTACCACAGTAATAAAAGTTTCAGAACAATTCTATAAGATATAGTTTCTGTGAAAAATGAAATTCTATAAGATATGTCAAAAGAAATTCTATAAGATATAGAGATGCAAGACTTTCTATGTGACTCAAGATGAGAACTATCCTTAAGCCTTCTATTCAAATAAATACAACTTCCCCTTTATAGATATTTATTAACAAAAAGACGAAATCTACTAACAACTCTAATGCACTGTTTCTAAGTTCTTACAACTTCTCATTGTAAAGTGACTTAGAAAAATATTACCAAAACCACTAGTCTGAGGCTTTAAACATCATACATGCTGTGATTTCAGGAATTAAACTATTAACAACATGAGTTCCTTTTACAATAGCTACTACAAAAAAATACATGTATGTTTGATGAGAAGATTCAGAACTTACATCAAAATCAGGGTACTTTTCATCGACTGTGCTAAGCACATTTGCACTAATTATGGATTTCCCATTTCCTGCAGCTTGGAAAAAATCAAAATTTAAGATGAGTACAACATAATTGAATCCCAAAAAATAAAAATTTGATACAATATGTAACAGCTTCAAATGATATTTATGGTTACTGGCATACATTTTAGACTTTTAGTGCATACAATGTGTATCTAAGAAATTCATGAATTCTATTACAGTCCTTCTAAGCTAAAAAAAAAATCTTACCACTGGTGTGTTTATTCAAATGCCTACTATTGGAAACCGATCTTCCAAACGAACGAGCTTCACGGAGATTGAAGAACCACTATTTTTATATGCTAACATAAGTTTTATATGACTGTTTGGGAGAACTTTTGAAAATAGCTTATGACATTTTCTCATATGCTTTTTTTAGCTTATTTTAATAAGTTCTCTTAAGATAACTTCTGAAAATATCATATAACATACTCCCTCCGTTTTAAAATATAAGCAAAATTCACTTTTTAAATTCATTCATTTCATAATGTATGTGGTCCATATTATAAACCACATACATCATTAAATGAATGAACCTAAAAAGCAACTTTTGCTTATATTTTGAAACGGAGGGAATAATAAAAAAACAATTTAACTTTATTCTATCATATGATGTAGAACTAGCTTATGTAACCTTGTACATAGGCACCTATCATGAAAAGTGTTGGAACAAATGGGTTTAACAATACCACTTTTGAGTTTTGATGATAACAAGGTATTAAAAATTGTCAATTTGATATGCTAATATTTGTTCAAGTGTACAGGATCTTAATTCAAGTTGTAAATCTTAAAAAGTATCCTACTAGAACAAATGAAGAGCTAAATCCTAAAAGAAGCTCGTTGCATGTGATTTTGAAGTCCTAGAGTGTATGAAGAATCATCAGAAGCAGTTTTGAGATGTTCTGAAGACGTAGAGAGTCTGAAGAAGCTACTTCGAAGAACGGCAAGTCAAAGGTTCTGAAGACTCAGAAAATCTGAAGAACAAAGAGAGTCTGAAGGAGCTGAAGAGAGTCTGAAGCTCATCAGAGTCTGGAGTTCTACAGAGAGTCTGGATACCGCAAATTGAAAATTTGCTCAGAAGATTTTCTGAAGGCATTTCGATGCAGAAGAAACGTTCATTTGGAGTAACGGCTACTTTGAAGTCAACGTGAGCATGATATGCATTGTGACAAAAAGAAAGCGCAGGAAAAGGGAATAGTACGTGTACGACCACCTTCTCCACTACTCCACTACTTGTACTATTTGGCAGCTGTGTCTACTGGTATTCTCGCTTCAAATGGAATGGATTCCAAATTTTTCATTGAAGGACGGATTACCATATCAAGCAACAGATCAACAATATTTGATCAAGCTTCTAGAATGACTTTGTGATGTGCTGGCATGTCTCAACGTATCTCTTCAACCTCTATATAAAGGATAGAAGACTTGAAGAATCTGTTTGATTCTACAACTGAAAAACTACGCTGAGTCAAGCCAAATCACATCAACAACTTAGGAAATTATTACAAACTTTATATCCTAGAATTTCTAAGTTATTTAGAAAACAGAGTCTTCTTTTTTTTGTAATTGGAACACATTTGATTGTTTATCAAGTGTTCAAACTCTATTCAATTTTCTGTAAATTGTGTAAGAAGTCTCTTGGGTGTATCCTTGAGCAAAAATGTCTCTTGCTTGTATGCTTTAGCAGTAGAAGTCTCTTGGGTGTGTCCTTGAGCAAATAAGTCTCTTGCTTGTGTGCTTGAGCATTTGAAGTCTCTTGCTGTGTGCTTGAGCAACTTGTAATTGTTGATTACATTTTAGTGAACTCTCCTTGGAAGTGCAAAGGGGACAGGACTACTTCCGGTTTGTGGAAGGAACCTGTATAATTGCTTGTGTTCTCTCTTTCCTTTATCTCTTTACTTTATCCGTTGTAACAGACTCTGGTCTTCCATCAGAACCTGTACTTGTTCAGACTCTGATCCTGGAAAACAGATTCAACTCTTTTAAGAGACGCGAAAAAGAAAACACAATTCAACCCCCCCCCCTTCTTGTATTTTTCTCATCTTCAGTTGGTATCAGAGCTTCGGCTCTGTTGTCTTAGCACTTAACCGTGTAACAAAAAAGATCCAGAGAAAAACATGTCTTCCAATGAAGTTTCAACTTCAGGTTCTACTCCTACTGCTGGTGCTGCTATACCATTTGACTATGGATCCAATAACAGCAATAAGAAAGCTGATTATGGGAAGATTCCAAAGTTTAATGGTGATCCTGAAGAATTTTCTTGGTGGAAAACCAACTTCTTTAGATATGGCATGGGCTTAGATGAAGAGCTATGGGATATTTTAGAAGATGGTGTTTGCGATTTAGAACTTGACGACGAAGGTGCTGTTATTGACCATAAGAAACACACTGCCACTCAGAAGAAGAGCTACAAGAAACGTCATATCATTAGAGGAGCTCTTGTCACAACTATTCCAAAGTTTGAATACATGAAGATGAGTGACAAATCTACTGTTAAAGCCATGTTTGCCTCTCTCTGTGCAAACTATGAATGCAACAAGAAGGTCAGGGAAGCTAAAGCTCTTTTATTGGTTCATTAGTTTTAATAATTCAAGATGAAGGAGGATGAAAGCATTGAGCAGATGTACTCAAGGTTTCAAACTCTAGTATCTGGAATTCAGATACTGAAAAAGAGTTATATAGCTTCTGACCATGTTAGCAAGATATTGAGGAGCTTACCCTCTAGATGGAGACCAAAGATTACTGCAATTGAGGAAGCTAAAGATTTAAACACCTTGAGTGTTGAAGATCTTGTCAGTTCTCTCAAAGTTCATGAGTTAAGTCTCAATGAACATGACTCTGCAAGAAAGTCAAAACCATGGCTTTAAAGTCAAAGGGAAGATCCTCAAAGGCTCTCAAAGTTGAAGAGTCTGAAAATGAATCTTCTTCTTCTGAAAGCTATGAGGAAGATCCTAATGTTGCTAAAGAAATGGCTATGCTTTCAAGCAGATTGCAGTACCTGGCCAAGAAGAACAAGAAGTTTCTGGGTAGAGCAGTGGTAAGGGTTTCAAGAAGGAAGAACAGAAGAATTGCTTCAACTGCAAGAAGCTTGGGCACTTTATTGCTGACTGTCCAGACTTGCAGAAAGAGAAATCCAAGTCTAAAAAGTCAACCTTCAAGTCAAGGAAGTTTAAGAAGCAACTCAAGAAGAGTCTGATGGCTACCTGAGAGGATCTTGATAATGAGTCAGGGTCTGATGAAGATGATGCTCATGGTGAAGCTAATGTAGCTGTTGGTTTAGTGGTTACAACTAAACCAGTTGAAGAAGCACCTGATGCAGAATCAGACACAGACTCTGAGAGTGAGACTGAGGTATTTTCTAAACTCACAAGATCTGAATTAATTGATTCTATCAAAGAACTTCTTGGTCACTATGAGACCAAATCCACTGAGTGAGGAAAGTCAAACAACAACATGATAAGTTGTTGAAACAGCATGATTCAACTATGTTGGAGATGGACAGTTTAAAGAAAGAAAATGATTCCTTACTGATCAAGAACTGTAGCTGTAAATACTTGAGTGAGCAGGATGCTGCTCTACAAGAATTTATTGCTACTGGAATTGATAGAACCAGGGTAGCATCTATAATCTATAGCACATATCAGAACAGAGGACAGGGTCTTGGATTCATAGGAGGTAACTCTAATGAGGTGATCCTGAAACCTGGTTCTGATGGCGCCAGAGAAGCACTTGAAAATCATTTTGTGTTGGAATCTGAAAAAGTCAACACAGCGACTCATTCAGAATCTAAGGCTTCAGGCTTTAAGTCAATGACTATATCAAAGACAAAGAACCTAAAGTCAAAGGTACTGATCATCTTTGAATCAAAGGCTCCAAAGGTTCAGATTATGAAGAAAACAGAGTCTGATAAACAGATTCTGAAGAAGTCAGAGTCTGGACATGAGAAGCCCGAGACTCAAAGAAGAGAATGAAACCTCAGACTCCCAGATACACAACACAAAAGAGATTCAATGGTTCAAGGACTAACCCCAAAGGACCCATAAAGATATGGGTACCTAAATATGAAATTGTTGACGTTGCAGGTATGTCTAAAAGGACAAGAAAAGCAGAAGTCCTGATATCTGGACAGTGGATGCTCGCGACACATGACGGGAGAAAAGTCTATGTTCCTAACCCTGACCATGAAAGAGGGAGGAACTGTGGTATTTGGAGGAAAGCAAACTGGCAAAATAGCTGGTACTGGAACCATTGGTAATTCTCTAATATCAATTAATAATGTGTGGTTTGTAGATGGACTTAGACATAACCTACTGAGCATAAGTCAATTGTGTGACAGTGGTTATGAAGTCATGTTTGATAAGAACAACTGCACAGTGATCAACAAGGATGATAAATCCATAATCTTCAAGGGAAAGAGAAGAAACAATGTCTACAAAATCAAATTCTCTGAATTGGTTGATCAGAAGATAGTTTGTCTTCTATCAATGAGTGATAAGAAATGGCTGTGGCACAGACGGTTGGGACATGCTAACTGGAGGTTAATCTCTAAGCTTAGCAAGTTGCAACTGGTCAAAGGCTTACCAGACATTGACTATCATTCAGATGCTCTATGTGGAGCATACCAGAAAGGGAAGATTGTTAAAAGCTCGTTTAAACCAAAAGAAATTGTTTCTACCTCCAGACCCTTGGAACTACTTCACATTGATTTATTTGGACCATTTAGTACTGCATCCATATATGGAAGTAGGTATGGATTAGTCATTGTTGATGATTACAGTAGATGAAGTTGGGTTAAGTTTCTGAAAACTAAAGATGATTCATATGTTGTGTTTAGTAAATTCTGCATCCAAATCCAATCAGAAAAAGAATTGAAAATCTTGAAAGTCATAAGTGATCATGGTGGAGAATTTGAAAATGAGCCAGTTGAACTTTTTTGTGAAAAACATGGAATTATCAATGAATTATCTGCTCCTAGAACTCCACAACAAAATGGGGTTGTAGAGAGAAATAACATAACTTTACAAGAAATGGCAAGAACCATGATTCATGAAAACAATCTGACTAATTTTTTTGGGCAGAAGCAGTAAACACAGCATGTTACGTTCAGAACAAGATCTACATCAGACCCTTACTGAACAAGACAGCTTATGAACTCTTTAAAGGTAGGAAACCTAATATATCTTACTTTCATCCGTTTGGATGTACATGTTACATTCTAAATAACAAAGTCTATCTGAAGAAATTTGATACCAAAGCTCAGAATGGAATCTTTTTAGGTTACTCTGAAAGTTCTAAGACATACAGACTTTATAATTGAGAAACACAATGTGTTGAAGAATCTATGCATGTCAGATTTGATGACAACGTGCCTAGAAGTGAAACTACAGAGCAGGATGAAAGTTTTGCAGGTTCTCAAGATTCTGATGATAACTCAGAACCTGATCAGATCCTAGAATCTGAAGATACTCCAGAAGTTGTAGCATCCCCTAAAGTTCCTGATGAAGTAGCTTCTGAAAAAGCTCAAGACAATTCTCAGCAAGCCAACCAATTTAGACCAACTTTCAAACACAAGTCTTCACATCCTGAGGAGTAAATCATTGGCAACAAAAATAGTCCCTGAAGAACTAAATCATATTTCAGACAAGAAGAGTCTGCTTTGGGATTATTATCAGTTGTTGAACCTGCCTCAATTGAAGAAGCACTTGGTGATGAAGGATGGATTCTGGCTATGCAAGATGAACTCAACCAATTCAAAAGGAATGATGTATGGGATCTAGTTGCTAAGCCTGAGCACAAGAACATTATTGGACTTAAATGGGTGTTCAGAAACAAGCTTAGTGAACAAGGAGAAGTAATCAGAAACAAGGCTAGACTTGTTGCTCAAGGCTACAGTCAGCAAGAAGGCATTGATTATACTGAAACATTTGCTCCAGTTGCAAGATTGGAAGCAATCAGGTTACTTCTTTCCTATGCAGTAAATCACAACATAATTTTATATCAAATGGATGTTAAGAGTGCTTTTCTTAATGGTGTTATTTCTGAAGAAGTATATGTCAAACAACCTCCTGGTTTTGAGGATCTGAAACATCCTAACCACGTTTATAAATTAAAGAAATCACTCTATGGCTTGAAACAAGCTCCCAGAGCTTGGTATGAAAGACTAAGTAATTTCTTGATTAAAAATGATTTTGAAAGAGGTCAAGTTGACACTACACTATTCAGAAAGACTCTGAAGAAGGACATTCTTATTGTTCAAATTTATGTTGATGATATCATTTTTGGTTCAACTAATGGTTCACTTTGCAAGGAGTTCTCTAAGTCAATGCAGGATGAGTTTGAAATGAGCATGATGGGAGAGTTGAAATTCTTTATGGGAATTCAAATCAACCAATGCAAAGATGGAGTCTATGTTCTTCAGTCCAAATACACTAAAGAGCTCCTGAAGAAGTTTAATCTTGAGGACTGCAAGGAAATGAACACTCCAATGCATCCAACCTGCACTCTAAGAAAAGAAGATCAAGGAACAAAAGTTGACCAGAAGCTGTATAGAGGTATGATAAGTTCTCTGTTATATCTCACTGCATCCAGACCAGATATTTTATTCAGTGTATGTCTGTGTGCCACGTTTCAATCAGATCCTAGAGAGTCTCACTTAATTGTTGTTAAGAGAATCTTTAGATATTTGAAAGGAACCACTAATCTTGGACTTATGTATAAGAATTCTTCAGATTATAAGCTAGTTGGATTCTGTGATGCTGACTATGCTGGAGACAGGATTGAAAGAAAATCAACCAGTGGCAATTGTCAATTTCAGGGAGAGAATCTGATACCCTGGGCTAGCAAGAGACAAGCAACTATTGCTTTGTCAACATCAGAAGCAGAATACATCTCAGCTGCTAGTTGTTGTACACAACTACTCTGGATGAAACATCAGTTAGAGGATTATCAAATGACTGAAAAATGTATCTCAATTTATTATGATAATACAACTGCTATATGTTTGTCTAAGAATCCAATTCTGCATTCAAGAGCAAAGCACATTGAAATTAAACATCATTTTATTAGAGACTATGTTCAAAAAGGAATTTTAGATATTCAATTCATTGATACTAATCATCAATAGGCTGACATATTTACAAAGCCTTTATTTGTTGATAGATTTGATTTTATAAAGAAAAATTTGAACATGTGTTATGTCTCTGTGTAATGTGTGCTCCTGAAGACAGAATTCAGATTCTGAAAGTTACTCAGAAGCTAGTTAAGTATTAGACTCTCTTTTGGAGACTCTGAAATAAAAATAAGCTTCTGAAGACACTCAGACTCTGTTAAGGAGACTCAGACTCTGAAGCAGCATGCATTAGTGGTAAGGTGGAAGTTATGATTAATGACACCTGCCCCACTACGGTAACAGTTACTTTTGAGGTTCTCAGGCGTGGTCTGCTTGTATTGGGTAATAACTCAAAGGGCAATGATAGTATTAGTTTTAACATTAATCCTCGCGCCTTCCCTTTACTTTTCGGCTGCATGCTTATTTGTATTTAATGCTTTTGTTTGTTTGTCCCCTTTGAATTTCAAACATTTTCATCAAAATCACTTAAGTAACAAACACACACAACTCACTTACACTTCCAACACTTTACATTTTCTGAACCCTTCTCTCTCGTTCTCTCCGAAAAATATTTTCATAAACTCAAAACCTAGAAACCATCTATAATGGCAAGTTCATCAGTTCCTTCTGGTGTTGTGATCAAATATGGACAATCGTACGTCATCAAGCCCAGAACTATGAACATCATCAAGGAAACCCTGGAAGTTCAAGTTGAATCTCCGGTGGATTTTGGGTCACTTCAAAGACATGGGATTGATGTCTCTACTCACATTCTGTCACAAGAGTTGATGAACTACTTTGGTATGTTGAATGGACCAACATATCAGGAATTGATAAGAGATCTTTGGGTTAGAGCAGAGGTCTACGACAAAGAAGAAGCCAAGTATGAAGAGGTTTTGGCAGTGAATAACAATTTGTCTTTGGTGGGAAAGACGAGAGAAGAAATGGGTTTGAAACCCTACAATGGTTTGGAGGTAAGATCGGCTGTAATGGGGAATCCAATCACCATTAATGAAGAAATTATTGCAAGGGCATGCAGAGTGCCAAATGAAGGAAAGTTCCAATGGAACGTAAGCAAGAAATCAGATTGGGTGGAGATCTGTAATTCATTCTTGTTCAAGGACAGACCCTCAACCAAGCTGGTTGATATGCACAAGGATCATAAGGTGTTTCTGAAGATCATCGCAGACTGTCTACTGCAGAAGGGTGGAGGTTCTGACACTCTTTCTCTATGGCCCATCAAGGAGAGTCAATCAAAGCAAAGAAGACTGATCCCTTATGGGAGACTACTTTCAGAGATCATGTACCAGAGTGGTTTTCTTCAGGTCCTGAGTAACACTGGGGTAGTGTCTGATGCTCATCTTGAAACAGTTACTTGAAGATCATCAATGGCAAGACTCTCCAGTACATGAAGATCATCAAGAAGTATGAGCCTCATGCGAAGGATATGAAGGAGTCCTTAGTCCAATCTGATCTGACGATGGATTTCCCTCCAATATCCAAAGAGGACAACCCAGAGGTTCTAACTTGCTTTGTAGGAGAACACTTCCTAGAGACTGGGAAGATAATTAACTACAGTTCAATTCCTGAGACTGCAGGAGGTGCCCCTCTAAGAGTCAAAGGAAAAAGGAGTAAGCATGTCAATGAAGAAGAAGACCAGCAACCCACTCCCAAGAAATCCAAAACAACCAAGTCTACTGCTCCTGCTCTTCCTGGAGTAAAGATTGGTGCTCCTAAAGAAGCTCCTGAAGAAGCTTCAAAGGAAGAATCAAAAGTCCCCAAGAGGAAAAGGGGTAAAGTTGAGAGAAGCATGAAGAAACTGAAAAGAGAAATCAGACAATGCTTCGAGGAGGATGACAAAGCTGCTGAAGAAGAAGAGCAGCTTCTAAGAAGGAAAAAGAAAGATGTTATTCCTGCTGCTGAAGCGATAGCGCAGAAGATAGGTATTTCAGTACCTATGGTCATGGATCAGCATATGCCTGCCAAGGTGTTAGCTGCTGAAGTAGTTGCTATTGAACTACAAGAGATAGCTGTGAAAGAAGCTACTGACCTGCTGATTACTTCTCTTAAAGACAAAGCTACTGAAGTATCCACAAAAGCTGGTACTTCAGGACCTCAAGGAGCTACTGAAGATGGCTCTTCATCACCTGCAGCACCTGAAGCTTCCAATTCTGGTAACTCTTTTCAAGATGACTCTATGTACGATCTGGATTCATCTTCTTCTGATTCTAAAACCAACTCAGATGATACACCTCTGAGTAAAGCCATCCCAACCTTACGCAAAAAGACCCCTTCACCAATCCAACCAATTTCATCATATGACCCACTTGACCCAAGGATAACTGAGTATGTTGATACAACCATTGAAAGAATTGTTCAAGATGCTATCACCATTTCTCAAATCCTTCCATCTGACCATCCATCTCAACCAGAATTCCTTAAACTACTTCAGGTGATTCAGTCAAATGAAGAACCTACTTAATCTCAACAACCCTCATCCCTACCAGAATCATCAAACATAGGTTCTCCTGAAACTTCTCTTGAGAAACATCTAAGAGGAGAATTACCTATCACCCCCGTCAAATCCAAAGCTCAGACTCAAGGTTCCTCAGAACCTGAGATCGTAGAGTCAGAACCTGCTGTCACTGTTGACACAGTTTCTGAACCTGAGCAACAACCTGAACCTAAACAACAAACAACTGAACAACAAACAACCAAACAACAAACTGAAACCATTCTACCAGAAACTCTTACCATTACTACTACTCAAAAATACCGACCTTCTTCATCCCAATCAGTACAAACTCAATATCATCCTGATCTCTTGAATCCTGGTTACATAGAGGACTTCTTTAAAAAGAGGTGAAGGAAGTTACAAGAGATTGTCAAGCTGAGAAGCATTCCAGTTTTAACTATGAATTATGAAGACCAATTTGGTGTAGTTTTGAAGGAAATAGAAGAATTCATAACAACTAACAAGAATGCTTGTGCCAAGGAGCAAGATGAAGTTCTTGCCAAGCATCTCGCGGAGATCAAAAGGAAATAAGAGGAATCAAGTTCGAGGATTCTGATGCTCTACAATGAACCTTACTTCTCAGAAGCTGAGTACATGTCAAGAGATGCTCAAGTTTTTGAGACTCTGAAGAAGAAGATTTAGACTTTACAAGAGGAAGCCAGAATCAAGGAAGAAGCTCACTTAAAGAGGACAAAATCACTTAAGGAGACTGCAAAGAAGCAAGCAGAGGATTTGAAGAAGTTAATGGATATGATTGCCAACCAAAACAAGCCTTAGTTGCACACATTTTTTTTTGGTTGTAATTTTTTTTAAGTCTTTGCATAGCCTTTGAATACTATTTGCTTTTGTTAACAATATTGATTCTGTTTTATTATATGTCTCTGTTTCTTTTTGACTCTGATATATTTGCTCTTGTCTTTAATACTGATTCTAATAATTTGACCTTGTTTATTTTGTTTAAAAAAAAAACTAAGTATTATCAGACTCTGTTTATGTTTTTATGGTTATCTTTTTATCTCTTCTCGTTTTCTTTGAAAAGTTTTTAACACTGATACCTTTTTGTTAATGAAAAAAGGGGGAGTATTTGAAGTATTTTAAGTCTAAGAAAAGGGAAGTTTGCAATAGATTATCACATTAGATTCTAAGCCCTTAATTAAATTAAATTTTTCGCAATTTAATTTAAGAGAATCTCTTCTCATCTCTAGTCTTTTAAGTTTTTTTGTGAGATTTGATTCTGAAATTTTCGTTTAAATATTAATTTAATTAACCTGGATAGGACTTAGGGGGAGCTTACAAACCTCACCTTAAAAACTATCAGACTCAGAGGGAGTCAGAGCTTACAAACCTCAGACTCTGAGTTTACAAACCTCAGACCCTTAAGTCAACTTGTTATTTAGATTAACAACAATTGACCTTTTAAATACTAATATTTGTCATCATCAAAAAGGGGGAGATTGTTGGAACAAATGGGTTTAACAATACCACTTTTGAGTTTTGATGATAACAAGGTATTAAAAATTGTCAATTGGATATGCTAATATTTGTTCAAGTGTACATGATCTTAATTCAAGTTGTCAATCTTAAAAAGTATCCTACTAGAACAAATGAAGAACTAAATCCTAACAGAAGCTCGTTGCATGTGATTCTGAAGTCCTAGAGAGTCTGAAGAATCATCAGAAGCTGTTTCGAGATGTTCTGAAGACACAGAGAGTCTGAAGAAGCTACTTCGAAGAAGTGCAAGTCAGAGGTTCTGAAGACTCATAGAATCTGAAGAACAAAGAGAGTCTGAAGGAGCTGAAGAGAGTCTGAAGCTCATCAAAGTTTGGAGTTCTACAGAGAGTCTGAAAACCGCAAATTGAAGATTTGCTTAGAAGATTTTCTGAAGGCATTTCGATGCAGAAGAAACGTTCGTTTGGAGTAACGGCTACTTTGAAGTCAACGTGAGCATGGTATGCATTGTGATAAAAAGAAAGCGCATGAAAAGGGAATAGTACGTGTACGGCCACCTTCTCCACTACTCCACTACTTGTACTATTTGGCAGCCGTGTCTACTGGTATTCTCGCTTCAAATGGAATGGATTTCAAATTTGTCATTGAAGGACGGATTACCATATCAAGCAACAGATCAACATTATTTGATCAAGCTTCTAGAATGACTCTGTGATGTGCTGGCATGTCTCAATGTATCTCTTCAACCTCTATATAAAGGATAGAAGACTTGAAGAATCTGTTAGACTCTACAACTGAAAAACTACGCTATTAAGTTATTGTATTCTCTCTGAGTCAAGCCAAAACACATCAACAACTTAGGAAATTCTTACAAACTTTATATCCTAGATTTTCTAAGTTATTCAGAAAACAGAGTCTCTTTGTTTTGTAATTGGTACACATTTGATTGTTTATCAAGTGTTCAAACTCTATTCAATTTTCTGTAAATTGTGTAAGAAGTTTCTTGGGTGTGTCCTTGAGCAAAGAAGTCTCTTGCTTGTGTGCTTGAGCAGTAGAAGTCTCTTGGGTGTGTCCTTGAGCAAAGAAGTCTCTTGCTTGTATGCTTGAGCATTTGAAGTCTCTTGTTGTGTGCTTGAGCAACTTGTAATTCTTGATTACATTTTAGTGAGACTCTCCTTGGAAGTGCACGGGGGACAGGACTACTTCCGATTTGTGGAAGGAACCTGTATAATTGCTTGTGCTCTCTCTTTCCTTTATCTCTTTACTTTATCCGCTGCAACAGACTCTGGTCTTCCATCAGAACCTGAACTTGTTCAGACTCTGATCCTGGAAAACAGATTCAACTCTTTTAAGAGACGCGAAAAAGAAAACACAATTCAACCCCCCCCCCCCCTCTTGTGTTTTTCTCACCTTCAAAAAGTACTTGTGCCATAAGCTCCAAATAAGCTGTTTATCTAAATAGATCCTAACAAGTATGAAGCAACATAGCAACAACTCACACATGCTACAAGAGAATTTCAAGATTGAATAACACCAAGACAAGAATGAATCAACTAAAAACAAAAGTTATAATTCATTGATTTCATTGAATATTTCACTTACACAAACATACTTTCATTGAAATTCAAATCAATTTGACTTCAAGCTAGGTTATAGATGAAGCATTCGAAGAAAGTCAGGTAGCAGATGAAATTGAGGTTAAAGTGCAAAAATTAGGGTTCTTACCGAATAAACACAGATCCGAAAATTGATTGTGTTGGAAGAGATCAAATTGCGTGAATCAGAAATGAAAGGAAAACGCAGATCGATAAACTCGTCGGATTTGAGCCTCAGCGAGAATTTTGAGCTCTTCCGCCATGACGGTGTAGATCAACAGAACTCCGAAACAGAGGTAGATTGGAGAGGTGGTGGAGATCGGCGCTATGGTGGTGTTGCGGTGGAGATCGGTGCTCCGGTGGAGTGGTGAGAGAATTTACTTTAGATCGCGAAATGTGTTCTGTGAGAACGTGTTTTTTTTTTGTTTTTTAACAAAAAAGATTTTGACATAAAATTATTTAAATATAAAAAATCTAAATAAAACTAATTTTAGTCAATGACCCAAAAAAAAAAAAAAATTTAGTCAAATGGTAGCTGATTATTTTGATATTTGCTACCATTGCATTCCATAGCATAGATATCCTAGCATATTGTATATTTTCTTGTAGTGAATATGGCATTATCAACATAGTTTAAGAATTCAAAATTTAAATCTTATTAAACTGGAAAAATAATCTTTGCGATAATTAAAAATATGTGTCAAAGTATATACAAGGATAATTTAACAAATAAATAAAACTTCCTAGTTCTACAACTCTTTAACTCGAATATTATTTACATTAGGACGCTAACGTGCAAGATCATATACTCTTTAAATGGTTATCATTATTATTAGCTAACTCGAAAAACATTTCTCAAATATAGTGAGTATAGAATCTATAACTTAGAATACAATATAAACTTATATATTCCCAACAATGCTTGGTGTGATAAGCATGGGAAAAACATTTCAATTCAACATACAATTCATTCGGTGAAAATATTTACTTTTTAAGTAAACATATTTTTCCTTCGTTCTTAATCATTTTTTATCTTAATAAATTATTTATTTTATTAACATAATACATGTTAATGTTTTATAACTTGTTTCTTATAATCATACATTTTTATTTTCTTGCCAATCATTCCACATGTGAATAATGTTTTTAGTCGCTCTAAATGTTTTCATCATATGTTTTTGGTCAAAAATTTGTTCCCTACTTTTACATCAACTATGTTTGTGATTTTCACTTTTAAATTATTTTTTGCAATCATGTTTAAAACATTATAAATATATCTCTTATCATGATCATCGTTGATAATTTAAGGAGACACTCTGATAGGGTTTCCGACACTTAGCATCAACGTCGTTTTGACTATTGGAAAATATTGATCACGTTGTTGAGTAAATATTGATCATGTTGATGGCATATCTTTAAACTCCATTCCCATGCTCTTTGATTTCCATTCACATTATTATTCCTTCAACCTTCTACATAAGTGATTCACCTTACATACTTTACATGTACATGTTCAATATTTTATCAAATCCCACCAATTCAATTTTTTATTCGTACACGTTCACCGATTACACAGTTTGGTTTCACCTTTGTCATGATTGTGCCATAATCTATTTACAATGGAAGTTCCTTTTCTTTGAGTATGCTAAGTTCATTTGTATAAGTGTTGGTCATTTCAAATGATTTATCTCACTGAATTATTATTAGGCTTAACTGTAATTTTGCCCCCTAACTTTCGAAATGTTGCGATTTTGGTCCTTTATTAAAAAAAAAATCAAATTTAGTCCTCTATAAGTTAGATCCTTTGCAATATTCGTCCTTTTAGCAGGCCAGATGTGTAATTAGTGAATGAAAAAAAAATTAATAAGCCACATAATAATTTTCTAAATTAAAAAATTAAAATTAAAAAAATCAAGAAATTTAAAATAAAACTCAAAACAAAACATATTCATCATTGTTCATGCTTCATATCTTTCTTTATCTCTTTCAATCCAACTCAACCCAAAAAAAGAAAAAATTAACAACTCATTCAATTCTAATTAAAAAATTTCATAATCCAACATTAATTCATCTCTTCAAATATACTGTTTTCAACATCTAAAAGGTTTGTGTTCCAATATCATTCATTTTTCACTCATGTATCATCAAAATCTAAACAGTCTACATGAAAGAGACTTCTTACACAATTACAGAAAATTGAATAGAGATGAAACACTTGGCAAACAATCAAACGTGTTTCTATTACAACAAAGACAGACTCTGTTTCAAACAAAAGGCAGACTCTGTTTTTCTGTTTAACTTAGAAATTCTAGAATACTCAGTTTGTAAGAATAATCTAAGTTGATGATGTGTGTTTGTTAAGACTCAGTTGAATACGAAAGCAATGCAACGTAGTTTTTCTAGTTGTCGAGTCTAACAATTCTTCAAGTCTTCTATCCTTTATATAGGCGTAGGAAAGAGACGTTGAGTCATCCAGCACATCAGGATGATTTCTGAAGCTTGATCAATGGTTGTTGATCTGTTGCTTGATATGGTAATAGTCCTTCAATTGCATAATTTGAATTCCATTCCCTTTGAAGATTAATACCGGTAGACACAGTTGCCAAACTGTACGAGGTAGTGGAGTAGTGGAAACAGAGTTCGTACAACGTACTCTGTACTGGCCTGCATTCTTTGTCGTTGTGCTTCCCACGCTCAAGTTGACTTTGAAGCTAGCCGTTACTCCAAATGAGAGTTTCTTTTGCATCGTAATGCTTGTAGAAATCCTTGTTAGCAGATCTTCAGATTTTAGGCTTCAGACTCACTGTAGCACTTAGCTTCTGATGATCTTCAGACTCTGATAGTCTTCAGACTCTCTTCGATACAGTCTTCAGACTCTCTTCGATACAGTCTTCAGACTCTCTTCGATACAGAATAACAAGCAACAAGCTTCTCTGGATCTTTGCTCTTTAACATTGTTCAAACATAATAATTTCTAAGATATAAATCTTGATTGATATCCTGCATACTTTAAACAAATATTAGCAATATCCAATTGACAACTTTTAATACCTTGTTATCATCAAAACTCAAAACGTGGTATTGCTGAACACCTTTGTTCCAACAATCTCCCCCTTTTTGATGATGACAAACATCAGTATTTAAAAGGTCAATTGTTGTTAATCTAATTAACAAGTTGACTTAAGGGGTCTGAGGTTTGTAAGCTCAGAGTCTGAGGTTTGTAAGCTCTGACTCCCCCTGAGTCTGATAGTTCTTAAGTTGAGGTTTGTAAGCTCCCCCTAAGTTCTATCCAAGTTAATTAAATTCATTTACATAAGCAATTGAATTCATTCTCAGAATAATAAACGAATTTAGAGAACAGATTCTTAAACAGGGGCTCAGAGTCTAACTAAGCTCCTTTCGAAAATTTCCCTTTAACTTTTACATAGAACTTGCAATATGTAGATAAAAAGAAATCACAAATCTCATACTTTTCCCTTCTCCCCCTTTTGTCATCAACAAAAAGGTTTAGAAACAAGTTCCTCCCCCTTTTTAAATGACTTTAGGTAAGGATATAAACACATTTTAAGGAAAATGAGATTCAGAGGGAAAAACATAGAAGAATCAAAGCACAAAATAAATTAAATGCAAATAAGATCAAATAATAACTTGTATAAACTTGAAAGCAAAAACAGTTCAGAAGAAAAAGTAAACAAAAGTTACAAACAAAACATAAAGAATTTAAACTAAGGTTGGTTTTGTTTGGCAAGATGATCCATCAATTTCTGGAGATCCTCTTGCTGTTTCTTGACAATCTCTTCCAAAGCCTCAGTTCTTCTTAAATGAGCTTCCCTTTCAAGTCTAGCTTCTTCTTGAACTCTGTGCAGTCTTCTTTTCAAAGAGTCACAAACCATTGATTCCCTTGGATTATATTGATCTTCATCAAAGAATGGTTTATCTCTAATGCGCAGAATAGGAGCTTTTTCCTTGGTTATAGCTTTCTCTGCTCTCTTGACTTCTTCCACATGCTTGGCAGTAACAAATGCTTGTTCCTTGGCAGCAGCCTTCTGAATTTTGGTGATAAAATCCAAAAATTCAGTCTTCAATGTAGAGAACTTGTCCTCATAGCTTACATTGAGGATAGGCACAAACCTTTGCTCAATAATGTCTTTGAGCTTAGAGTTTGATGAAGCATAGAACTCATCTATCCTGTTTGAATCAAATAGGTCATGAGGTTCAGAAGTTGAGGGTTGAGAGGCTCTTAAAGCTAGAAAAGTTTCAAAATTAGGTACAACTGTTATTGGATCACAAAGAGGTTCAGGAACTGTTCTAGACACAGGTTCTGCTCTGCATTCTGTTACAGGTTCTGATAGGATATCAGATGCTTGTTCCAGAATTTCAGAAACTAGTTCTTCAACAGGTTTTGAGGGTTCAACAGAAGCTAAGGTGAGAATTTCTGTAGGTTTAGGTACAGGGTCTGGTTCGGAAACAGATGCTGTAGCTTTTGTTGATTTGGATTTTGCAGGGGTTTTTGGTAGTTCTCCTCCTAGGTGTTTCTCAAGAAAATCTAGGGTGTCTGGAGAGTCTACACAAATAGGCTCAGGTTGGGGGGATGGTTGTTTTGATTGAATGGTTACTTCAGGCTTTTCAGAAGGTTGAATTGCCTGAAGTGGTTTAAGAAATGATGGTTGAGCAGGGTGGCCAGCAGGTAGGTTCATAGACACTGTGATGGTGTCTTGAACAACTCTGTCCATAGTTGAATCAACATATTCAACTATTTTGTGGTCCAATGGGTTATGAGATGATAGGGGTTTGATTGGTGAGGGGGATGAATTTCAGAGGGAAGGAAGAATTTGGCTCAAGGGTTTGTTATCTGATTCTGAATCAGATTCTGACTCTTGATTCGTATAGGAAGATGAGTTAAATGCTACATTGCCAGAGGTGCCTATTCTGGAGAAGCATAATGATCAGACACGGTAGCTTCTGATAAATCAGCTTCTGCAGTAGCTACTGGATTCTTCTGTTTCAGAGCATATGCAAGCAACTTAGCAGCTTCTTTAATAGTTTCCTCCTTTAGTTCTTTAGCAACCACTTCTGCTGCCATTGCCTTGCCAGCAACATGTTCATCCTCAATCATAGATACAGAAGTACCTATCTTCTGTGCTACATCCTTAGCCACAGGAACCACATCCACCTTTCTCTTCTTGATCTGACTTTCTTCACCATCAGAGTCAGTATCAAGGAATTCAGCAATTTCTTCAGCTAGTTTGACATAATCTCTGTCACCCTTGCCTTTCTTCGCTTTCTTCTCATCTTTCTTTGCCTTTTTCTCGTCTTTCTTAGCCTTCTTCTCATCCTTGGTTTCTTTTATCCTATCCTTGATTTCTTTGGATGCAGAAGATACTGATGAAGGCATGAGAGCTATGGTCTTAGGGGCACCAATAGTCACTCCTAGAAGAGCAGTAGCCTTGATCTTCTTCTTGAGAGGCTCTTGCTTCTCTTCCTCTTCCTTGAGAACCACTTCCTTGGTCCTTTTTCCTTTGACCTTTAGAGGTCCTCCTCCAGCAGTCTCAGGAATGGCAGAATAGTTAATTATTCTACCAGTATCCTTGAAGTAATCCACCACAAATCTTGCAAGAACTTCAGGATTATCTTCTTTGGAAATAGGAGAGAAATGCATCATCAAGTCAGATTGCACATAAGATTCCCTCATATCATGCTTAGAAGGATTGAATCTTTTTACAATCTTCATGTACTGAAGAGTTTTACCGTTGATGATTCTCCCAGTCACAGTTCCAAGATGAGCATCTGATACAACACCAGATTCTGATAAGACCTTCAAGAGGCCTCCTTGATACAGAATCTCAGATATTAGCCTTTCAAAAGGAACTTGCCTTCTGGTTTCAGATTGGCTTTTCTTTATTGCCCAGCACATGTGGTGCATCACATACCTTGGAAAGTTGATCTTTATTTTGTTAATCAGAAAATAAAGAAGAACTTTGTGATCACCAGACAGAGTGTCTGTTCCTCCTCCTTTCTGAAGCATACTATCCAGTATAATCTTCAGAAGCACCCTATGCTCAGGATGCATATCAACCAGTTTATTTGAGGGTCTCCCTTCAAATAGAAGTTTGTTGCAGATAACTGTCCAGTCACTCTTCTTCTGGACATTCCACTGAAATTTACCTGCATTCTCCACTTGACAAGCCCTGGCAACCACCTCTTCAGTGATAAGCACTGGAATCCCCATCACAGCAACCTTATTTCAAGACCCTTGTACGGTCTTAAACCCATTTCCTCTCTGCTTTTGCCAGCCAGCTTAGGGTTGTTCATAATTGCAGCTGTTTCTTCAATCGTAGCTTTATCCTTGTCGAAGACTTCTGACCTAACCCAAAAATCTCTTACCAGCTCCTGATATGTTGGTCCATTCAACATACCGAAATAGTTCATCATTCCTTGTGATAAGAAATGAGAAGAAACGTCAACCACGTGACGATTAAGAGAACCAAAATCTACTGGAGATTCAACTTGAATTTCCATAGTTTCTTTGATAAGATTCATCGTTCTAGGTTTGATCACATAAGATTTTCCAGTCTTGACTAGGACACCAGATTGGATGAGATCACTTGCCATTTTAGAGGTTTCTAAGTTTCTGATTTGAGAACAAAAAGTTTTACAAAGGATTGAAAACAAGAATTTTGTTCAGAGAAAGAATCAAAGAGTGAAAAAAGGAGTGAGTTGTGTGTGATATGTATTTATAGAAAAAGTTTGATAACCGTTTGGAAAGAATAGGGGACAAACAAACACAAACAATAAATACATATAGCATGCAGCCGTAAAAGTATTGGGACAATGCGAAGGTAACTTGTTTAACGTAATAAAATCATTGCCCTTTGAGTTCTTACCCAATACAGACAGGCCACGTCTGAGAAACTATAAAGTAACTGTCACCGTAGTGGGGCAGGTGTTACTGAACTCAACAGTCATGCTTCCACTAATACGAGCTTCTGAGAGTCTAAAGATTCCTTACCAGAGTCTGAAGGTTTATCAGAAGCTTATATTTACCAGAGTCTCCAAAAGAGAGTATGATTCTCAATTAGCTTCTGAATATCTTTCAGAGTCTGAATTCTGTTTTCAGAGGCGCACATTACCCAGAGACATAACACATGTTCAAATTTTTCTTTATAAAATCAAATCTTTCAACAGATAAAGATTTAGTAAATATATCAGCCCATTGATGATCAGTATCAATGAATTGAATATCTAGTATTCCTTTTTGAACATAGTCTCTTATAAAATGATGTTTAATCTCAATGTGCTTTGCTCTTGAATGCAGAATTGGATTCTTAGATAAACATATAGCTGTCGTAATATCACAATAAATTGGGATACAGTTTTCAGTTATTTGATAATCCTCAAGCTGATGTTTCATCCAGAGTAGCTGTGTACAACAACTAGCAGCTGAGATGTATTCTGCTTCTGCTGTAGACAAAGCAATGGTTGCTTGCCTCTTGCTAGCCCAGGATATCAAATTCTCTCCCAGGAATTGACAATTGCCACTGGTAGATTTTCTTTCAATCCTGTCTCCAGCATAGTCAACATCACAGAATCCAACTAGCTTGTAGTCAGAGGATTTCTTGTAAAGAAGTCCAAGATTGGTAGTTCCTTTCAGATATCTAAAGATTCTCTTAACAGCTGTTAAATGAGACTCTCTAGGATCTGATTGAAACCTTGCACACAGACATACACTGTATAAAATATCTGGTCTGGATGCAGTTAGGTATAACAAAGAACCAATCATATCTCTATACAGCTTCTGATCAACTTTGGTTCCTTGATCTTCTTTGCTCAGAGTGCAGGTTGGATGCATTGGAGTATTCATTTCTTTGCAATCCTCAAGATTGAACTTCTTCAGACGCTCTTTCGTGTATTTGGACTGATGAACATAGACTCCATCTTTGCATTGGTTGATTTGAATTCCAAGAAAGAACTTCAATTCTCCCATCATGCTCATTTCAAACTCATCCTACATTACTTTGGAAAACTCTTTGCAAAGAGAACTATTTGTAGAACCAAAAATGATATCATCAACATAAATCTGAACTATAAGAATGTCTTTCTTCAGAGTCTTTCTGAATAGTGTAGTGTCAACTTGCCCTCGTTCAAAGTTATTTTGAATTAAGAAATTACTCAGTCTTTCATACCAAGCTCTGGGAGCATGTTTTAAGCCATAAAGTGATTTCTTCAATTTATAAACATGCTCTGGATGTTTTAAATCTTCAAAGCCAGGAGGTTGTTTGACATACACTTCTTCAGACATGACACCATTAAGAAATGCACTCTTAACGTCCATTTGATACAGGGTTATGTTGTGATTAACTGCATAGGAAAGAAGTAATCTGATTGCTTCCAATCTTGGAACTGGAGCAAATGTTTCTGTGTAATCAATGCCTTCTTGTTGACTGTAGCTCTGCGCAACAAGTCTGGCCTTGTTTCTGATTACTTCTCCTTGTTCACTAAGCTTATTTCTGAACACCCACTTGGTTCCAATGATGTTCTTGTGTTCAGGCTTAGCTACTAGATCCCATACTTCATTCCTTTTGAATTGATTCAATTCGTCTTACATTGCCAGAATCCATCCTTCATCTCCAAGTGCTTCTTCAATAGAGGTTGGTTCAATAACAGATAGTAATCCCAAAGCAGACTCTTCTTGTCTGAAATGCGATCTAGTTCTTCTAGGACTTTCTTTTTTGCCAATAATCTGATCCTCTAGATGCAAAGACTTGTATTTGAAAGATTGTTTGGATTGACTACCTTGCTGAGAACCATCTTGAGCTTCTTCAGAAGCTTCTTCATTAGGAATTTCAGGAGATGCTCCAGCTTCTGAAGTATCTTCAGATTCTAGAATCTGATCAGATTCTGAGTTATCATCAGAATCTTGAGATCCTGCATAACTTTCATCTTGCTCTGGAGTTTCACTTCCAGGCACTTTGTCATCAAATCTGACATGCATAGATTCTTCAACACATTGAGTTTTTGAATTATACAGTCTGTATGCCTTAGAGCATTCAAAGTAACCTAAGAAGATTCCCTTTTGAGCTTTGGCATCAAATTTCTTTAGATAGACTTTATTATTCAGGACATAACAAGTACATCCGAACTGATGAAAATAAGATATGTTAGGTTTCCTTCCTTTAAAGAGTTCATAAGCTGTTTTGTTCAACAGAGGTCTAATATAGATTCTGTTCTGAACATAACAAGTTATGTTTACAGCTTCTGCCCAAAAATGCTTAGCCAGATTGTTCTCATGGATCATGGTTCTAGCCATTTCTTGTAAGGTTCTGTTCTTTCTCTCTACAACTCCATTTTGTTGTGGAGTTCTAGGTGCAGAGAATTCATGAATAATTCCATGTTTTTCACAGAAAACCTCAAAAGGCTCATTTTCAAATTCTCCTCCATGATCACTTCTGACTTTCAAGATTTTCAACTCCTTTTCAGATTGAATTTGGATGCAGAATTTACTAAACACAGAATATGAGTCATCTTTAGTTTTTAGAAACTTAACCCAACTCCATCTGCTGTAATCATCAACAATGACTAGTCCATATTTACTTCCATATAAGGATGCAGTGCTAACTGGTCCAAATAAATCAATATGAAGTAACTCCAAGGGTCTGGAAGTAGAAACAATTTATTTCGGCTTAAAGGGACTCTTGACAATTTTCCCTTTCTGACATGCTCCGCAAAGAGCATCTGAATGATAGTCAATGTCTGGTAGGCCTTTGACAAGTTGCAACTTGCTAAGCTTAGAGATTAATCTCCAATTAGCATGTCCTAACCGTCTATGCCACAACCACTTCTTATCACCCATTGACAAAAGGCACACTACCTTCTGATCAGTCAGTTCAGAGAATTTTATCTTGTAGACATTGTTTCTTCTTTTTCCCTTGAAGACTATGGATTGATCATCCTTGTTAACCACAGTGCAGTTGTTCTTATTAAACAATACATCATAACCATTGTCGCATAATTGACTTATGCTCAGTAAGTTATGTCTAAGTCCATCAACGAACCACACATTACTGATTGAGATAAGAGAGTTACCAATGGTTCCAGTACCAATGATTTTGCCAGTCTGGTTTCCTCCAAATCCCACAGTTCCTCCCTCTTTCATTGTTAGGGTTAGGAACATAGACTTTTCTCCCGTCATGTGACGCGAGCAACCACTGTCCAGGTACCAAGCCTTCTGCTTTTCTAGTCCTTTTAGACATACCTGCAGCATTAATAATTTCAGACTTAGGTACCCATATTCTCATGGGTCCTCTTAGGTTAGTCCTTGAACCATTGAACTCCTTTCGTAAGTTGCGTCTTGAAGTCATTGGCAGTGTTTTCTCCCATACCTTGGGTTTAGAACCGTTTGGTTTAGGTTTCAACTTGCCTTTCACAGTTTCTCTTCTTTGAAACTTAGGCTTTTGTTTTCAGACTTTGGCTTTTTCAGAGTCCGTTTATCAGACTCTGAATGTTTTAGAGTCTGAATCATTGAAGCTTTAGGTTCAAAGTTTTTCAGAACTTTTAACTTTACATTCTGAGATTTTGACTTAGTCAGAACCTTAGAACTAGAAGTTGTAGGTTCTGAATGAGTCACTGTGTTGACTTCATCAGACTCACTTACAAAGTGATTTTTCAACGCTTCTCTGGCTCCATCAGGACCAGGTTTTAGAGTCACTTCATTTGAGCTTCCTCCAATGAATCCAAGACCCTGTCCTCTGTTCTGATACGTGTTATAGATCATGGATGCAACCCTTGATCTGTCAATTCCAGTAGCAATAAATTCTTGCAAAGCAACATCTTGCTCACTCAAGTATTTACAGCTACACTTCTTGATCAATAAAGTGTCATTTTCTTCTTTTAAACTTTCTAACTCCAGCAGAGTTGAATTATGTCTTTTTGACAGCTTATCAAGCTGTTGTTTGACTTTCTTCAACTTAGTGGTTTTAGCTTTAAAATGACCAAGAAGTTCTTTGACAGAATCTACTAATTCAGATCTTGTGAGTTCAGAATATACCTCTGTTTCACTTTTAGAGTCTGCATCTGATTCTGCCTCATGTGTTTCTTTAACAGATTCGGTTGTAGCCATTAGTCCAACAGCTACATTGACTTCACCATCAGCATCATCATCCTCAGACCCTGACTCATTATCAAGATCTTCCCAGGTGGCCATCAGACTTTTCTTGATCTGCTTCTTAAACTTGCTTGACTTGAAGGTTGGCCTTTTTGACTTGGATTTCTCCTTCTGCAGCTCTGGACAGTCAGCAATAAAATGTCCAGTCTTCTTGCAGTTGAAGCAACCTTTCTGTTCCTCCTTTTTGAAACCCTTCCCACTGCTCTTGCTCAGAAATCTCTTGTTCTTCTTAGCAAGGTACTGCATTCTGCTTGAAAGCATAGCCATTTCTTTTGCAATATCAGGATCTTCCTCTGAGCTTTCAGAAGCTGAAGATTCATTTTCAGACTCTTCAAACTTGATAGCTTTTGAGGATCTTCCCTTTGACTTTAAAGCAATGGTTTTAGACTTTCTTGCAGATTCATGTTCATTGAGACGTAACTCATGAACTTTGAGAAAGCTGACAAGCCTTAGGAATTTAGGAATTTAGGAATTTAGGACCATAATCAGCCTTTTTACTGCTGTTATTGGATCCATAGTCATATGGTATAGCAGCACCAGAAGTAGCACCAGAAGAAGACGGTTCACTGGAAGACATGTTTTTCTCTGGATCTTTTCTGTCACATGGTTAAGTGCTATGACAACAGAGTCGGAGCTTTGATCTGAAGGTGAGAAAAACACAAGAAGGGGGGTTGAATTGTGTTAGCTTTTCGCATCTCTTGAAGAGTGAGAATCTAATTCCTTAATATCAGAATCTGATGGAGATCAGAGTCTGATAGGAGATTAGGTTCTGATGCAGCGGAAATAATCAAGAGATAGAGAGAAGAGAGAACACAAGCAATTATACAGGTTCCTTCCACAAACCGGAAGTAGTCCTGTCCCGCTTGTACTTCCAAGGAGAGTTCACTAAAATGTAATATCTATTACAAGTTGCTCAAACACACAGTAAGAGACTTCCAATGCTCAAGCACGCAGGCAAGAGACTTCCAATGCTCAAAGACACAACTAAGAGACTTCTTTGCTCAAGGACGCAGCCAAGAGACTTCTTTGCTCAAGCACACAAGCAAGAGACTTCTTACACAATTACAGAAAATTGAATAGAGATGAAACACTTGACAAACAATCAAACGTAGAAATTCTGTTTCAAACAAAAGAATTACAGACTCTGTTTCAAACAAAAGGCAGACTCTGTTTTTCTGTTTAACTTAGAAATTCTAGAATACTAAGTTTGTAAGAATAATCTAAGTTGATGATGTGTGTTTGTTAAGACTCAGTTGAATACGAAAGCAATGCAGCGTAGTTTTTCTAGTTGTAGAGTCTAACAATTCTTCAAGTCTTCTATCCTTTATATAGGCGTAGGAAAGAGACGTTGAGTCATCCAGCACATCAGGATGATTTCTGAAGCTTGATCAATGGTTGTTGATCTGTTGCTTGATATGGTAATAGTCCTTCAATTGCATAATTTGAATTCCATTCCCTTTGAAGATTAATACCGGTAGACACAGTTGCCAAACTGTACGAGGTAGTGGAGTAGTGGAAACAGAGTTCGTACAACGTACTCTGTACTGGCCTGCATTCTTTGTCATTGTGCTTCTCACGCTCAAGTTGACTTTGAAGCTAGCCGTTACTCCAAATGAGAGTTTCTTTTGCATCATAATACTTGTAGAAATCCTTGTTAGCAGATCTTCAGATTTCAGGCTTCAGACTCACTGTAGCACTTAGCTTCTGATGATCTTCAGACTCTCTTGGTTTTCAAATTCTGATAGTCTTCAGACTCTCTTTGATACAGTCTTCAGACTCTCTTCGATACAGTCTTCAGACTCTCTTCGATACAGAATCACAAGCAACAAGCTTCTCTGGATCTTTCCTCTTCCAACAGACCTCCCTAACCTTGTTCCAATTCACTAACCTCCCTTTCCTCTTCCGACCAACTTCGTCAGCACTATCCCTTGTTGGTCTATATGGTAAGGTAATATGCGCAAGAGCGGGAGGGGGGGGGATAGCAATTTAAAATTGGGTTAATTAAGTTTTTGGTCTCTATAAATATTTGCAGTTTTGTTTTTAGTCCCTATAAAAACAAATCACACTTCTTAGTCCCTACAAAATTTTCCATTAGTGTTTTTAGTTCCTGTTAAATTAAAATTTGTTCTGACATCTTCCTATTAAGATTTGCATACATCATCTTTTTCTCAAAAAGATCTTTTTCCAGCTTCTTGATTCTTTGCTCTTGAGCAGAATAATGTTGAAGTTTATCAAGAATAGGAACATCAACTTGGAGTTTCAACTTAGCTAACCAGGTTAAATTAAGATTCTCTGAATGAACACCTGCAGTGGTTATACTTGAGGCATCCAAGTAGATAAGAGTATATGTGATATACAACTTGCTTTTATCTTGATTCCTGTTAACTTCCACTTCTTTCATACTAGAGACAACATCTTTAAACCAATCTTTTAGAGTGTTGAGAGACTGATTATGAGCTTCTAGAGATAGATTCTGAAGTTCACACATAACATAGTCTACTCTTTCTCTAAGAGCAATCCATTATCTCCATAATTCTCCTTGTGCACAAAATTGCTTCTAGCTTTCACCAGTTTGTTCAGATCTACAAAGATGTTCTCACACACCTCTTTTAATATAACAGAATCAAGTAAAAGGGTAGATGGGGGTGAGACATTTGTAGTTATGGTTTGAGGAATGATTTGGTTAGAAGAACTAGGTGCATCTGAGGGTAAGATTTCAGTAATGGCAGGTTGGTCAGGAGCAACATAAGGTGGGTCATGAACAGACTCTAGAACAAAAGGTGCAGATGAGTCTAATGAAAGATTAGCTTGAACAACATGCTCATCTTCAACCTCAGAATCTGATGAGACTGTGAAGTTAGGTTATGTAGAAAGTTCTTGAGAGGGTTGAGTGTTACTTGTAGCTTCTAAAGAGGCAAAGGGTAAAGAAACAATAAGAGGTTGATCAACATCGAGCTTTTGATACTGAAGTATTAACATCAGAATCAGGTTGAGCAGGAGATGAGGACTCATGTTTGTTTGGAGTTGGAGATTTTGGCCTTTGTTCGGGTTGTTGTTGTTGGGGGCTTTCTATATCAAGAACTGTTTCATAGGCTTTTCTAAGGTAGACACAAAACCAGACAATTCACGTTTAAAGTGATTAGATAGTTCATCAATAACATTTGAATCACTAGTTTGGGTGGATGGTTGAGGTTGAGAAGATGTTGATTTTATATTGTAAGAAGTTGGTTTACAAGATTGACGTGGGTTAAAAATCCAGGTTGAAACCAAAGATTTGGAGACAGTTTCTGACTAACATCAGTTGTTTGAGTGTCAAAGGTTGATTCAGCAAGCACAACTTCAAACTGCTCATCAGGAACAATTGTTTAAAGTGGATGTATATAAGGAGGCTGTAAAGGATGATTAGCAGGCAACCTTTGACATACATCAATTCTCATTTAAGCCATTTCACCTATCCTTTTCATAACAAAAGGATACATGGGCAAAAATGCATCAACAAGCATTTTAGAAGTTTGGTTAAATGGTGATAGGGTTGAGGCTTTATCTGACATGGTTGAGGGTGAGGAAGAGTCTAATTTTGTTACATTATCATAGATAAGTTGAGAAGGACATTTACCTCTAGTAGTAGCTTCTGAAGTGACAGCTTCTGAAGTGCCAGCTTTTGAACAAGTAGCTTCTTCCCTCTGAACTTCCATTGAAACCTTCAATAACTCACTAGTTTCTTCAGTGACCAACTCCTGAACTACTTCAGCATACTTAACCACCTTCTGAGCATTTTCAACAACTGTTTCTTTCACTAAGCTTGCAGCAGGAATCTCAATATGATTTGCAAGGTCAACAACTTTTTCCACAAGAGAAGCTTCAACAGATCTCTTGTTCCTTTCCATCCTTGTAACAAGATCAGTAGCAGCTTCAACTTCTGCATCTTCTTGAAGTACATAATCTGATACCTTCATTTTTCTTACACCTCTCTTCTTCTTTGGAACCTTTAGCTTAGGTTGAGAAGAAGTAGCATCAGCAGCCTTACCTTTGGTTCTTTTATCAAGAATCTTCACTAGCTCTAAGTCTTCAACTTCTTCTTGAATAGATGGAAGAGCAGATTCAACTATGTTCACTTGAGGAGCAGGTTTGGACTTCTTCTGCTTCTTTGGTTTTGGCTCAGAGGCTCCAACTTCAGTTGCTTCTGAAGTAGCCTTCTTGGATTTTCTCTTCTTGCTTGCAATCCTAAGAGGATTTCCAGCAATTGTGTCTGGTATTATGTTGACATTAATACGCTCACCAGTATCCTTGAAGTTCTTAGCCACAAACTCTACAAGCACTACTGGATTATCTTCTTTGGAGATGGGTAGAAAATCAGCCATCAGATCAGAAACGATAATTGACTTCTTCAAATCTGAATCCAGCTTCTCAACAACAGATATCAGCCTCATACTCTTCAAAGTGTTAGGATTTATGTACTTTCCAACTACTGTACCAAGTTGTTTATCATAAACAACACCATAACTTTTCAGAACGTTCAGAAGACCTCCCTGATAGAAGAATTCTGATAACAGTCTTCCATAAGGAATGAATCTTCTTCTCTTTTGTTGGCTTTCCTAGAGTGCCCAGACCATATGGTTGAAAATGTATCTTGGCAGGTTTACCCTTTCAAACGTTAACAAGAAGTATAGGAACACTCTATGATCTAAGGAAAGTTAATTAGTACCTCCTCCCTAGGGTAAGAAGCACTCTTGTATCAGCTTCTGAAGAACCTTGTCTTCTTTTTGCATGTCTTTATACTGGTTAAAAGCGTTTGGTTTGTCATGACATCATAAGTTTTCTTTAACCATGGGCTTGTTTTGCTGTTCAGATTCCACTGAAACTGCCCATCCACTCTACATCTTATAACTTTTCCAATAATCTCTTCCATAATGGTGATAGGAATTCCCGTTATGTAAGAGCAAATCTCTGTCCTTGTGAATTCCTTCAATTCCATTTCTGCTCTGGTTTTCCCATCCAGATTAGGATCAATGAGCACCTTCTCCTTTTCTTCCAACTTTGCAGCATCCTTGTCAAAAACCTCAGCTCTTACCTAGAAATACTTCACCAAATCTTCATAAGTTGGTCCATTAGTATACCGAAGTAGTCATCCAATTCTTGATGAAGAAAATAGTTTGCAAGATCAACATCGTAATGCTTCGGAGAAACAAAATCCACTGGATTTTCTACTGGCACTATCAGATCATCTTCACTGATCTTCATCGTCTTGGGCTTGAACTGATAAGATTCTCCAGAATCTATTTGCATGGGGAGAGCTTGACTAGAGCTTGATGATGCCATGATGATTTTGAAGTTTTTTTTTTTAGGGTTTTAAGGTGATTGTTTTTGAAAATGAGGAGATTTTACAGAGAAAGCTTGAAATCAGAAAGTGTTAGACGTGTTGTGAGTAGTGCGTAAGTTTGTCTAAGTTTTTTTAGTAAAAACGTTTGCAATTCAGAAAAGGGACAAACAAACATAACATTAATGACACGGGGGGGCGCGAGATAGTAAATTCATCATTTCCCTCTTAAGTTATAAACCAATACAAATAAACCACGTTAGATGTTTTCAGAGTAACTGCTATGTTAGTGGGACAGGTGTTACCAAAAAGTAACTTCCAACGTTTTCTCTAATCACTGCTATTAGAAGCAAAGATTTCAAAATATGGAGTTCAGATGATGATGTCATCAGAAGCACATTTCCTCATAACCTCATTAAAGAGCTTCTGATGGACTATAGCTTCTGAACAACTTCAGAACCTAAATTGCTATTCAGAGGCAAGCATTTAATCAGACACAAAGTGCATGTTCAAATTTTTCTTTATAAAATCAAATCTTTCAACAGTTAAATGCTTAGTGAATATATCAGCCCATTGATGTTCAGTATCAATGAATTGTATATCATGGATGCCTCTTTGAACATAGTCTCTGATAAAATGGTGTTTGATTTCAATATGATTGGCTCTAGAATGTAAGATTGGATTCTTTGACAAGCAAATAGCAGCAGTATTATCACAATAAATGGGAATATTGTTTTCATTAAACTTATAATCCTCTAACTAATGTTTCATCCACAGTAGTTGTGTACAACAACTTGCAGCTGAGATGTATTATGCTTCTGCTGCTGACAAAGCAATAGTCGCTTATCTTTTGCTAGCCCAAGATATCATATTCTCACCAAGGAACTGACAGTTTCCACTAGTTGATTTTCTTTCAATCCTGTCACCAGCATCACAGAATCCAACCAAATTATAATCTAATGATTTCCTATAATGGAGTCCAAGATTTGTTGTTCCTTTCAGATACCTGAAGATTTTCTTAATAGCTGTTAAATGAGATTCTCTAGGATCTGATTGGAATCTTGCGCACAAGCATACACTGAATAAAATATCTTGTCTAGATGCAGTGAGATATAACAAAGAACATATCATACCTATATACAACTTCTGGTCAACCTTTGTTCCAGTATCTTCTTTGCTTAAGGTGCAGGTTGGATGCATTGGAGTGTTCATATCTTTACATTCTTCAAACTTGAACTTCTTCAGAAGCTCCTTAGTATATTTTGACTGATGAACATACACTCCATATTTGCACTGATTGATTATAATTCCAAGGAAGAACTTCAGTTCTCCCATCATGCTCATTTCAAACTCATCATGCATTAACTTAGAAAATTCCTTGCAAGAAGATGCATTAGTAGAACCAAATATTATATCATCAACATAAATCTGCACAACAAGAATTTCTTTCTCAAGAGTTCTTCTGAAGAGTGTTTTGTCAACTTGACCTCTTTGAAAATAATTTTCAATCTAGAAATTACTTAGTCTATATACCATACTCTAGGAGCTTGTTTAAGACCATAAAGTTATTTCTTGAGTTTATAAACATGGTAAGGATGCTTAAGATCCTCAAAACCAGGAGGTTGTTTGACATAGACTTCTTCAGATATCACACCATTAAGAAATGCACTCTTGATATCCATCTGATATAATATAATGCCATGATTTACTGCATAGGATAGAAGTAACATGATTGCTTCCAATCGTGCAACTGGAGCAAATGTTTCAGTGTAGTCAATGCCTTCTTGTTGACTGTAACCTTGGGCAACAAGTCTGGCTTTGTTTCTGATTACTTCACCTTTCTTATTAAGCTTGTTTATGAACACCCATTTTGTTCCAATAATGTTCTTGTGATAAGGTTTGATTACAAGATCCCATACATCATTGCTTTGAAACTAATTGAGTTCTTCTTGCATAGCAATTATCCAACTATCATCTGAAAATGCTTCATCCACAGTAGTAGGCTCTATTACTAATAATAATCCCAACATAGACTCTTCTGGTCTGAAATATGATCTTGTTCTTTTGGGACTATATTTGTTTCCAATGATTAGATCCTATGGATTTGAAGAATTGTACTTGAAAGTGTTCTTGGATTGATTTCCTTGCTGAGAACCATCTTGAGCTTCATCAGAAGCTTCCTCGATGTGAGATTCTGGAGTGGTATCAACTTCTGGACTCTCTTCAGACTTTGTAGTATGGTCAGGATCTGAAGCTTCTTCAGACACCTGTATATCTGCAAGACTTTCAACTAGCTCGAAAGTTTCACTTCCAGGCTCCTTGTCATCAAATTTGATGTGCATTGATTCTTCAACACATTGTGTTTCTGAATTATACATTGTATGATTTTGACCATTCAGAGTAACCTAGGAAGATTCCTCTTTGGGCCTTGGCATTAAATTTCTTTAGGTAGACTTTAGTATTCAGATTGTAACAAGTATATCCAAATTGATGAAAGTAAGAGATATTAGGTATTCTTCCTTTAAAGAGTTCATATGTTGTTTTGTCCAATATAGGTCTAATAAAGATTCTATTTTGAACATAACATGCTTTGTTAACAACTTCTGCCCAGAAATGTTTAGCCAAATTGTTTTCATGCATCATGGTTCTTGCCATTTCTTGTAAAGATCTATTCTTTCTCTCTACAACCCATTTTGTTTACGATTTCTAGGAGAAGATAAATCGTGGACCATTCAATATTTGTCACAAAAGATTTCAAATAGCTCATTTTGAAATTCTCCACCATGATCTTCATCACTTCTTACTTTTAAAATCTTCATTTCTTTTTCAGACTGAATTTGAGTGCAGAAGTTTCTCAACACATCATATGAATCATCTTTAGTTCTAAGGAATTTAACCCAAGTCCATCTACTATAATCATCAACAATGACTAATCCATATTTACTTTCATATATAGATGCAGTGCTAACTGGTCCAAATAAATCAATTTTGAGTAGTTCTAAGGGTCTAGAGGTTGAGACAATGTCTTTTGTTTTAAAAGATGATTTAACAATTTTCCCTTACTGGCATGCACCACAAAGTGCATCTGAATGATAGTCAACATTTGGTAAGCCTTTGACAAGTTGTAACTTACTAAGCTTAGAGATTAATCTCTAGTTAGCATGTCCTAACCTTCTGTGCCACATCCATTTCTTATCATTCACTGACAAAAGGCAAACTACCTTCTGATCAACCAGTTCAGAGAAGTTAATTTTATAGACAGTATTTATCCTCTTTCCCTTGAACACTACAGATTCATCACTCTTGTTGATTATTGTGCAGTTGGTTTTACCAAACATCACAACATAACCACTATCACAAAATTGACTGATGCTAAGTAAGTTATGTTTTAATCCATCAACCAACCACACATTATTAATAGAGATAGAAGAGTTAGCAATAGCTCCTGTACCAATTATCTTGCCAGCTTGGTTGCCTCCAAATTTCACATTTCCTCGTTCTTTTATTGTTAGAGTAAGGAACTGTTAGCCTACAAATTTAACAGGCTCATTTAATATGGTCGAAGTTTGTTTGACCAATAACTTTGCAAGAATCGAAGAGCTTTCTCATTTCAACCGAAGAAGTTTCGACGAATCATCAAGCCTAGAGCGCATAGTCAGAATCTCGACAAAGCAAGGCTGAAAGGGTGTGCGCGTTGAAGACAAGCAAAGGGCGGGAAAGCACGATTTCAAGCAATGAAACTGTCTCCTTCTAGTGGAGAATGTGGGAAAGTGGTTGTCCAAGATGGGAGAAGTGTTGATCATGGAGTTAGTGGTTCGCCATCTAGGTTTACTTAGTATAAATAGTAGTTTCCAAGCCGGAAAGTGGGTTGCAAATCATATACAGAATTCTACAACACTCAAACTACCAGCGTCTAGGGAAACGAGTTATACACAATGTATGTAAACTGATTTGTAGACCACCCCTTTTATCTTAATGCATTGCATTTTACCTTTTCCTTGAGTTTACGTGCGTAAACTTACTTTTATCTTGCTTTATTTTAAGCCTTTACTCGCATTCTCAAACCTATCGAGAGACAATGCCTTTTAATATCAAACTTGACCTACTCTCTAAGAAACCTGAGTGCACTTCGTGGCCTTTTTTTCAAACTCTTTTCCTATAAAAAAACCTTTGCACAACGGTCTTGAGATTTCTAGTTCGATCTCGCTTGTAATAATCAAAACTAGCCCCCGTTTGCCGAAATCACAGGCAAACAAATTGGCACGCCCAATGGGACCAAGTTTGTGCAATTGATTTTCAAAACCTTTTTTCAAAATCAAAAATCCGTTTTCAAAAACTTTTTCAAAAACCCATCTCTTTGAAGAGATCCGTTTTTAGGATTTTGTTACTATTTCCGGGTAACTTTATTGCTAAAAACAACAAGTTGCTCGTGTATGGATTTGAGAAGTGGTAAATCTATGCCTCGTACTGGTTCATCATCTTCACAATCTTCTTCACAAGCACAAACTATACAAGCGACCTCTCCTTTAGGAAATTTAAACGTGTCGACCCCTGTGGGGGGCAACCATGGCCATGCCAGGCTCGACGGATATGGGAGTAACCACTCCTTCAACCGTTTCTACGTCCGCTCTGTTGACACGGCCAAAAATGGGAACCGTTATACCCCCATTCACCGCTGGTGTTCCTTCGACTACCAACATGTCAAGTACTAGTGCTCCTTTAAACAGGCCTAGGCTTGAGGATCAAAATGTAAATATGCAGAATGCTCTAAGGGAACAACTGTATGGTATGCCAACGTCGACGATGGCAAGTGTACATAATAGTGTGTACGTTTTTGCAAAACAAGCAAATCTGTTCACCATGCACGACGTACATAGTCCCTCAAGTTCTAGTATATTTGGTCGTAATACTCTACCACGGTTGACAACAGATTCAATGAATTTGTTAAGACAACAAATGGATGAGAGTAACCATGAAATGGTTAATTTGTTAACGCGACAAATTTGTACCATGTTTAATCCTTTGATAAGAGATACAAAACGGAGTTACCATGCCTTCACCACTCAAATGGGGAGAATAGCAGACTTATTTGCACCCCCACAACCGGTTTATCAACCGGTTACACAAACACATAATCAACAACTGTTGCGGTTAGTTTAACAAATTGTTCAGAGGCACCAACCTATGCCTCAACCCCAATCGGTCGAACCAGTAATACAGGGTCAACCCGAAGTGATCTTGATAGATCGAAATGATAATGTCGATGAAGTTATTAGGAATGTCCGACAATAAAACATAGGAGTACATAACAATATAGCTAATTTGGTTGAAAATATAATGGCTCAAAATGGTTTAAATATTGGCCTTCATAGGCCAAACTTTGTTTCTCCTTTGTCAAAATTCGTATTACAATCCGAACTTCCTAGCGGTTATAAAATTCCTAAGTTCACTAAATTTGCAGGGAATACTAGTGAGTCCACTGTCGAACATATCGTAATATATTTGACAGAGGCAGGAGACCTAGCAAATGACGAGAATTTGATGTTGAAGTTCTTCCCCAATTCTCTAATAAAGAGTGCCTTCACATGGTTCACTACTCTTGCACCACATTTTATCCAACATTGGACTGAATTAGAACGGTTATTCCATGAATAATTTTACATGGGCCAATCTAAGATCAGTCTAAAAGAATTGGAAAGTGTTAAGAGAAGTTCCATTGAATCTATTGATGATTATCTCAAAAGATTCAGATTGTTAAAGGCAAGTTGTTTCACTCAAGTGCCTGAACATGAGTTAGTCGAAACGGCCGCTGGTGGCCTAGATTATTCCATTAGGAAGAAACTCGACACTCAACACTTGAGATATATGGCCCAGTTGGATGATAGAGTTCGACATGTCGAAATACTAAAGGCTGAGAAAGCTAGAACTTAGAAACATTTCAAGAAAGAAAAGGTTGTTTTTGTCGAATCAGAAGGAAGCAACCAAGAATTCGACATAGCCTTTGGTGATGTCAAAATGAAGGAGGTTGATATTGCTGAGTTGAAACCAGGGCCCCCTTATACGTGTAAATCGTAAAGGCCCTCCGATGGGAATAATCTTGTCGAAACAAGAAATAAAAGATATGTCCCCAAGACATATACATTCGACGTATCCAAATGCGACGAGATTTATGATCTCTTAGTTGCTGATGGGCAAGTGGTAGCACCTAAGGATGTAAAAATCCTACCACTAGAGCAACGTCATAAAAGAGGTTTTTGTAAATATCATAACTTCTTGGGACATAACACCTCTCGATGTTCCCTTTTAGGGATTTGGTTCAGAAGGGTCTTAATGAAGGCATATTGAAGTTTGGAAACAAGCCAAAGCCTCCAATGCAAGTAGACTATGATCCCTTGAAAGATGCGAGCATGATGTACACTGACATTGCAGGCTGCAATATGGTCGAAGCAATTATTAAAGCCGTCGAGAACCTGTCTATCAAAGCAGAAGTAGAAGCAGACACTGAAGTTACAGAATGTCAAATGGTGGACATCACGAAAAATGCAGAATACGTCGAGGAGACTGCTTCGGAGCTTCAGTTCGACGCGAAGTTAAAGACAACCAATCCTACAACTGAAGAAGAATTGATTGATTTCCTCAATCGATGCAGGCTGAAGAATTATGAGGTAATGCTCTACCCTAGATGTAGTGTTGTGTTTGACAAAAAGGCAACTAAGGGCCTCGAAGGTTCTATCCCAAAACCTAAGAAGAAGGGGAAATGGTCTTCTGATCATAGACCTAAGTTTTCCTTTACAAAGAGTTATATTCCTTTCATCAATAACTCTTCGACCACCAATTATATCAATCAGAGTGGTCAGGCAAAAACATTGGTCCCTTATGCACCAAACCAAAAATGGGTTCAGTCAACCCACAAGAATGTGCAACATGGGAAGAACAATGTGGTGAAAAGAATCACCAATGTTTTGAATAAAAACAATAATGGTACTGCCTTTGAGTCAAAGAAGTTTGCTTATTGCAACAACTACAAGGGAAAGAATCCCATGAAAAGAACTCAGTGGAGGAGGTACCAGAGGTCTAAGAAAGGCATTTCTACAAGCCTTGAAGATGAAATTGTTGACCCAACGGGTGATCATAGAATAGTTGAATCCAACAGAAGACCAGCAAAAGAGAGGTTATCTCTTCCTTTGGTCGAAGAAGATCCTAATGAGGACAATGAGTTAGGATCGGGATTTACAGATTCAGAACCAGACTTTGATGTCATATGCAATTTGGTTTCCATTTTACCAGCTGAATATGATATGATATCCGAAGTTGATGATTCAAAGGAAAAGTTCGATCCTAAAAACATGGGGGAATTCAAACCCGTGTGTTATTTTGTGAATGATGGCTCTGGAGATAATCAGAAAGCCATATTCGACTAACCTGATGATTCGATTAAGAATCATCACAAATCTTTGTTCATCCAAGCCAAAGTGGATGAGGTTAGTGTTAACAAAGTGTTGGTCAATGGTGGTGCTGCTGTCAATCTAATGCATCAATCATTACTCAAAAGGATTGGCAAGACCGACAAGGATTTGAAGCCTCCTAATGTGATTCTGTCAAATTACGAAGGAAAGGCTGGACATTCCCTTGGTGCTCTCCAATTAAGCCTAACGGTGGGAACTGTGGTTAGACCAACTTTATTCATGGTGGTCCCATCGAAAGCTAACTTAAACTTGTTGTTGGGAAGAGAATGGATGCATGGGATAGGTGTTATTCCCTCATTCATGCACCAAAGAATCTCGATCTGGAGAGATGGTGGTATAGTCGAAAACATTGAGGCTGACCAAAGCTATTTTCTTGCTGAAGTGAATCAATCTTCTGTCTTTCCTCAAGCTTAGCAGCTTCTTTGTCATTAACTGCAACCTTAATCCAAAATTTCTTCACTAGCTCCTCATACGTAGGACCATTCAAAACACGGAAGTAATCACCCAACTCTTGTCTCAGTAAGTAGTTTTAGACATCCACACCATGATGTTCCTGAGATGCAAAATCCACTGGACTTTCAACTTGTACAATCAAATCCTCTTATCTGATTTTATTAGTTCTTGACTTGATATGATAAGATTCTCCAGATTCTATTTACATGGGAAGAGCCTGACTAGAACTTGATTCCGCCATTGATAAATGATAAAGATTCAGGGTTCTAAGGTTGAGTTATGAAAATGAAGATTTTTAGAGAGATAGCGTAAAAACTGAAAGTGTAGGAAGTGATGTGAGTAGTGTGTGAGTTTGTCTAAGTGTTTATTGTAAAACGGTTGCAATTCAGATAGGAGACAAGAAACCACAAACATTAATGACATTGGGGGTGCGAGATAGGACATTAAAAGCTTAAAATCATCATTGCCCTTTTAGTTATAAACCAATACAAATAAACTACATTAGAGTGTCTCAGAATAGTTGTTACATTAGTGGGACATGTGTTACTAAAAAGTAACTTCCAATGTTTCCATTAACATAGCTATCAGAAGCAAAGATTCCAGACTCTAGAGTTCAGATGTTGACGTCATCAGAAGCATATTTTCCTTAGAGTCTCAATGAAGAGAGTCTGATGGACTATAGCTTCTGAACAACTTCAGATTCTGAATTCCTATTCAAAGGCAAGCATTAATCAGACACAAAGTGCATGTTCAAATTTTTCTTTATAAAATCAAATCTTTAAACAATTAAAGGTTTAGTGAATATATAAGGCCATTGATGATCAGTATCAATTAATTGTATATCCAAAATACCTATTTGAACATAGTCTCTGATAAAATGGTGTTTGATCTCTATATGCTTTACTCTAGACTATAAGATTGGATTCTTTGACAAACAAATAGTAGCAGTATTATCACAATAAATGGAAATACTGTTTTCATTAATCTGATAATCCTCTAACTGATGTTTCATCCAGAGTATTTATGTACAACAACTTGCAGCTAAAATGTATTCTACTTCTACTGTTGACAAAATAATAGTTGATTGTTTTTTGCTACCCAGGATATCAGATTCTCACCAAGAAGTTAATAGTTTCCACTGATTGATTTTCTTTCAATCCTGTCACCAGCATAATCAGCATCATATAATCCATTCAACTTGTATCTAAAGATTTTCTATAAAGGAATCCAAGATTAGTTGTTCCTTTTTGATATCTAATGATTCTTTTAACAACAGTTAAGTGAGATTCTCTAGGATCTGACTGGAATCTTGCACACAAGCATACACAGAATAAAATATTTGGTCTAGATGAAGTGAGATATAACAAAGAACCTATCATACCTCTAAAAAACTTCTGATCTACCTTTGTTCCAGTATCCTCTTTGCTTAAGGTGCATGTTGAATGCATTGGTGTGTTCATCTCTTTGCAGTCTTCAAGCTTGAACTTCTTCAGAAGCTCCTTAGTATATTTTGACTGATTAATATTTGCTTTTGTTTATTTGAATTCCAAGAAAGAACTTCAATTCTCCCTCATACTCATTTCAAACTCATCTTGAATTAACTTAGAAAATTCTTTCCAAAAGGATGCATTAGTATAACCAAATATTATATCATCAACATAGATTTGCACAACTAAGATATCTTTCTCAAGTGTCCTTCTGAAGAGTGTCGTGTCAACCTGACCACTTTTAAAATCATTTTCAATTAAGAAATTACTTAGTCTATCATACCAAGCTCTATGAGCTTGTTTCAGACCATATGGTGATTTCTTGAGCTTATAAACATGGTCAGGATGCTTCAGACCCTCAAAATCTAGAGGTTGTTTGACATACACTTTTTCAGAAATCACACCATTGAGAAATGCACTCTTAACATCCATTTGATATAATATAATGTCATGATTAACTACATAAGATAGAAGTAACCTGATTGCTTCCAATCTTCCAATCTTGCAACAGGAGAAAATGTTTCAGTGTAATCAATTCCTTCTTGTTCACTATATCCTTGAGCAACAAGTCTGGCTTTGTTTTTGACTACTTTTCCATGTTCATTAAGCTTGTTTCTGAACACCCACTTTATTCCAGTAATGTGTGTATGCTTAGACTTAGCTACCAGATCCCACACATCATTTCTTTGAAACTGATTAAGTTCTTCTTGCATAGCAACTATCCATCCATCATCTGAAAGTGCTTCATCAACTGTTGCAGGCTCTATCACTGATAACAATCACAACATAGACTCTTCTTGTCTAAAATATGATCTTGTTCTTTTGGGACTTTCTTTGTTTCCAATGATGAGATCCTCTGGATTTGAAGACTTTCTTTGTTTACTGCTTCTGCAAAATATGCTTAGCCAGATTGTTTTCGTGAATCATAGTTCTTTCCATTTCTTGTAAAGTACTATTATTTCTCTCTACAACCCCATTTTGCTGTGGAGTTCTAGGAGAAGAGAATTCGTGGACAATTCCATATTTTTCACAAAAAGTTTCAAATGGCTCATTTTCAAATTCTCCACCATGATCACTTCTAACTTTCATAATTTTCATTTTGTTTTCAGACTGTATTTGAGTGCAGAAGTTACTAAATACACCATATGAATCATCTTTAGTTCTAAGAAATTTAACCCAAATCCATTGACTATAATCATCAACAATGATTAATCCATATTTACTTTCATATATAGATGCAGTGCTAACTAGTCCAAATAAATCAACATGGAGTAATTCTAAGGGTCTAGAGGTTGAAACAATGTCTTTAGATTTGAAAGATGATTTAACAATTTTTCCTTTCTGACATGCACCACAGAGTGCATCTAAATGATAATCAATGTCTGGTAAGCCTCTGACCAGTTGTAACTTACTAAGCTTAGAGATTAATCTCCAGTTAGCATGCACCAATCTTTTGTGCCACAACCATTTCTTATCATTCATTGACAGAAGACAAACTACCTTCTGATCAATCAGTTCAGAAAAATTAATTGTATACACATTGTTTTTCCTATTTCCCTTAAACACCATAGATTTATCATTCTTGTTGATTATTGTGCAGTTGGTCTTATCAAACATCACATGATAACCACTATCACCAAACTGACTAATGCTGAGTAGGTTATGTCTTAATCCATCTATCAACCACACAAAATAATAATTGAGATAGAAAAGTTACCAATAGTTCTTGTGCCAATGATTTTTCCATTCTGATTGCCTCCAAATCCCACAGTTCCTCCCTCCTTCATTCTTAGGCATAACTGCAACATTAACAATTTCAGACTTAGGTACCCATATCTTTATGGGTCCTTTTGGGTTAGTACCGAAGGTTTAACTCTTCTCCTTATGTGCCTTGTGCTTAAAATTGTATAGCTTATGTTTATTCATCACCTTAGATTTAGCACCATTTGGTTTTGAATCCCATGAAGCAACAATTGTTTTCCTTCTCTGAAACTTAGGCTTTAAGACTACAGACTCTGAGTTCTTCAGAACCTGTGATTTAGGTTCTGGTCTCTTCAGAATTTGAATCTTTGGAGTCTTGAATTCAGAGTTAATCATCACCTTAGACTTAAAGTTCTTTGACTTTGAAATATTCACAATCTTAGAGCTAGAAGCTTCAGGTTCTGACTGGATTACAATCTCAGACTCAACACCTTCAGGCATAAAGTATGTTTTCAGACCTTCCTTAATGGATTGACAACATGATTTAAGGTTGATTCCATTAGGTTTCCCTTCTGAGAATCCAACACCTTTACCATTGTTCGTGTATATATTGTAAATCAATGAATCCACTTTGCTTCTGTCAATACCAGATATAATGAAATCTTCAAGAGAAATTTCATGTTTGCTTAAAGATTTCCCTTCACACTTTTCTTGAAGCTTCTGACAGAGATACTAAAGCTTGTCCTCATAGGTTGTACATATGAAGTTTGTACTTGCAAAAAGCACAATAAAGGATACTAGGGTTAAGTATCATATTCTAGGGTTTATACTGATTATTGGATAACTTGATAGTGTTCTCAAGGGTTGTATTTATAGCACTCTATGGGTTTGGGCTTTGGTTGGTTGAACCACAAGTAACAAGGCTATTTTGGGTATTTAGGCGCGTTCTAGAGGCTTCTAGAAGCGAATAGAGGTGGTGTCCTAGGGGGACACACGCCTTTGAGCCTTAAGGCCATTCTAGAGGGCGTTGAGGCCTTTGGGTGGGTCTAAAAGCCCTTCTGGAGGTCTTTTAGGCTCTTATGAATATATTGATGGTTCACAGCACCCCAAGCACGAGTCTTGGGACAAAGCGAAGTGATTTGAATTGTTTTACTTAGATTTTTCCATATTTTGTATGTTTTGGAGGACTAACGTATCTATCTGTTAGGTGTCGCCTCCCTAGGGCGTCTTTGATTTTTCTATCAACCCCCAGGGGTGGATGTATGATATTGTACTGGTAAGCCCTCCCTAAGGTGGTCTTAACTTGTTTTAAGAGCCACTAAGAGTGTGGATATGATTCTTTTTTTTTTTGAGCCATCTCCTCCTAGCCCCCGAAGCACGAGTCTTGGTTTAAGGTGAAATGGTTTATGGTGTGGTAGTTTTCTTGCAGTGCGAGGTTGTGAAACATTGCTTAAGGCAAGTCTCTTGAATTTGGTGGCTTGTAGTCGTTTTGGGGCGCTTTTCATTCTTTGAATAAGGTGATTGGAGACATGTTGGCGAATTCCATCTTTTTGACGTTTTGGCGTTTATGTTGATGGCGCCTTAGCTTTGTTAGCACAAAATTTTCTTAGGCTTGATCGTTTTTTCTTGATGGCGCCCCGACTTTGTTAGCACGGAATTTTCTTAGGCTCGATCGTTTTTTCTTGATGGCGCCCCGACTTTGTTAGCATGGAATTTGCTTAGGCTCAATCATTTTTTCTTGATGGCTCCCCGGCTTTTTTAGCAAGGAATTTGCTTAGGCTCGATCGTTTTGTCTTGATGGAGCCCCGGCTTTGTTAGCACGGAATTTGCTTAGGCTCGATCATACCGGCGATGTGTTATCACTCCGGATTTTTGTCGTACCGATGATGTGTTATCACTTCAGATTTTCGTCGTACCAGCGATGTGTTATTAGTCCGGATTTTCTTCCCGCCCATTGTTATTTAGACGATCTCTGCTTGAGAGGATTTTTTTCTTCCCACCCATTGTTATTTAGATGACCTCTGCTTGACAGGATTTTTTTCTTCCCGCCCATTGTTATTTATCTGAACTGTGCAGAAATAAAGTAAAACATGCTATGAAATCAATGTGAGTATGATGCCTTGTTAAAAATAAAACAAATAGGTTAGAACAATTTCGCGTTTCATCTTCATGTTCTTTAAGGTGGGATGGTTGCTTTCTACATTTCATTCCGGCGTTGTTGTTTTGGTGAATTCTTCCTTTTAATCTCGCCCTTGGCAGATTTGTTTGCCTCCCAAACTTTTTTACCTGAAATATAACGTTACTTCCGAACTTCAAAGTAACTATTATAAATATATGGATCTTAATCGTACTTAATCAACTTCAATGGAAACTAACTATTTTTGTCTTTTTGAACTTGATCATATTTTCTACTCCTTTTCCTCTCCTCTTCACTCTCCCATTAAATTGAAAATATCTTATTCGATTTTACTCTTTTTTGTTCTCCTACTAACTCATGACTATCTTGCCCATTAACTTACCTTGCTTCTATTAAATCCGAACTAACTTGCTCACTCCTTTATTCTCTCTGTCTTTACTTCCTCCTATGAAGTTGGAACTAAGTTTTCTGTTCAATTTTATTCTTCTACGTGGATCTGGCGCTACTTAATCTATTATTTCTGTTTTTACTAAGCAGTGAGTTCAGTTTGCAAAGTAAATGGTACATGGAAGTGGTTCCTAAGAAAGAGAGGTGGGTCACTTGGACCTTTTAAATACCAACACTTTCCTCGCCAGAATCCCTCATATGTAACCTTTTAACAATACTACACTTTCTTCCACAGGGTACCTAGAGTAGTATTTCTTCTATCTACTTGATTTATCCGTTAAAGGGTGCTGAAACAATTAAGCTATTGATAAAGTTCGTAATTTGAATAAGTAAAACTACCATTGTGCTACTCTCTTCCTTTTTCTATTAAATTGGAACTAAGTTGCCTATTTTAATGTTCTGCTAATTTGGCCATCAGATTAAGTTCAATACGTTGTTGCTGAAATTATGGGCCGATGAGAGATAATAGACACTCCAATATATAGATTAAGTTGGAAACTAAGTGTATGTACATCATGCAAGACAGACTATGTAAAGTTGATTATCCACATGATCTATATATACATAATCTATAATATATATGTACCGAAAACATATGTGGAAGTGGAGACAATGTCATAAGGTGATGTGTAGCATTCATGCTCTGATAGGAACTTATGTCAATCAAACCAAGTGAGTGTTATGAATCAATTGAGGAAACATAGAACCTGGATGGTTTTCTTTAATATGCATATGCGCCAAAAAATAGTTGGAAGATATATAATATCGATTAAATTCTCAAGACAGAATATGAAGTCTTGAGTTGATATTAATTACTTTTGAAATGTCGAAGACATATATCAGCACTATGCAAAAAAAAAATTAGAAATATAGAACCTTGTCGTTAATTTTCTTTTGAATGATGCCGCTTCGGTCTTCGTTGTTTTGAGCATTTATCCGGGCTCATTCCTCGTGGCATGATCCCCCTCCGATCCGCTGCTACTTTATATACAAGTTATGTTGACCTGAAACAAAATATAATATATCCTCTCGCCGGATACGATTATTGTTGAACAACATCGCACGTAATAAATCGCTCAACAATAACGAATTAAATCAAAATTAATAGCAAATTAGAACAAAATATATTTTCTTTAAATCAAATAGTATATTTTCTCAAAATATATTTGACAATAAATTTTCTTCAAATCTAACAGTATATTTTCTCAAAATATATTCGGCAATAAATATTTTCTCAAGGCAATTAATGTAAATATATTCTCAATATATTGTGCAAGAAATTTTCTTTTCTTAAAATATATTGGCATACTTGTTCGGATACGGGAACTAAAGCTTCACTAATGCCGGCGAAATAGGATCTGAGAGGTGGTCTCTATTATAGAGCTAATACTCGTTGCACTAATCATGCATGTGAATAACAACCACAGCACTAATTATGCATGGTAAAGTATGATTTATTCAAAATATATATGAATATTTGAATTGGATATGAGAATGATATGCCAAACTATCCGTAGACTAGTTATTTATCTCTTAAATTTTGAAAGGGTTTAATAATATGTTGTTAAATTTTTGCTAAGAAAACTTGATAATAATGGTTGATGTAACAAAGTCAAAAAGTTTGCGTGGTATATGCATGTGTAGCGGTGTTTGTGAGTGAGAAAGAAAGAGACTACTAACATAATTTCACTCAAATTATTGAACAAAATGTTAACGATGTAGTTAAAACACGCTTTTGTTATTTGTTCAAATTCTTTATTCGTAAAAGCAAAAAAATTATCCATGGGTCAGAAACAAATTCAATAACGTCACATATTAATTATCCTAACTAACGACTTCATGTTCTGGTACATCGACTTCTCTGAATCATATGACAGTTCAAAGGGCTTAACAGCTTTTAACACAAGTAACTATGTACGACAATAATCAAATTAGTGGAGTGACCTGATTGAAAAACATCGGAAGATCTACGAAACAACAAACATGGCAAAACAATCATTCAGTATCATGATGAGAAAATTGGAAAGAGGCGTGGTGAAGCCTTGGCGGTGGCGTTATAGGAGGTTTAGGTCATCGTGGCGATGAGGTAGTGGAAAAGGGGTTTCCGAACTGCGATGAAGGATGCGATTCAGATTTTGTGTGTTATGGTTAGGGATGGAAATAGGCTAGGTTTTGCAAGGCCTGAGTCTGGCCTGTCATTTTTTTTTTAAGACCTAAGCCTGGCCTGCGATCTGCCATAGGCTTATGTTTTAAACCTGAGTCTGACCTTCTGAAAGTCTGTTACGGCTTGCTAGCCTGTTTAAAAGCCTATATCATATGAACATTTTTAAATAAACAATGTGATCTAAATTTAAATAGACTAACGAACTCATAGATCAATTAGATTAAATTATCTTTTTATAATCAATATGAGTTTTTACGATATTTGACTATATATTGTATCATTATTCAATTCTAATTTATAATAATACATTTATATATGCGAAAAATAAATGTATTTAATAAGCTTAAATTATTGAAAAGGTTAACAAATTTATATTTTAATTTAAAGTACAAAATATAATATAATAATTAATATTATTCATATTTACTTAAATTGGCCGATCTAATAGGCTATAGAGGCTTTTTGAATGGCCAGTGGCCTGGCCTAATAAGCTAAATAGACTTAAAAAAAAGCCTAGGCCTTCTCTATTTAAGAAAAAAGTCTGGTCTAGTCTGGCCTGTCGTAGGCTGTAACGCCCTTATTATACACGCGAATATAATAAATATGCAAGAAATAGACACTACGCTTCAACCAATTTTCAAAACAACGTGCATGCATATATATATATATATATATATATATATATATATATAAGTTCTCAACAGTCACAGCGGATATAAATCATACATCACATAATTCAACATGTCCACATAAAAATCTCCAAATCCCAACCACCCGGGTTTGAGGATATTGAATATATGGATCATGTTTATAAATTGAAAAGAGCTATATACGGTCTTAAATAAGATCCTAGAGCTCGGTATGAACGTTTGAGTAATTTTTGTTGGAAAAAGGTTTTTCTCGTGGAAATGTAGATAACACTTTGTTTAGCAAACACAAAGGAAAAAATATTCTACTTGTCTAAGTGTATGTTGATGATATTATATTCGGTTCTACTAATGACATTATATGTCAATAATTTTCTAAGTTGATGCATGGAGAGTTTGAGATGTACCTCATGGGGGAGCTCACCTTCTTCCTTGGTCTTCAAATAAAGCAAACATGTGACAGATTCTTCATTAGTCAAACAAAGTATGCACTCGAACTACTAAGAAGTTTGATAAGCAAGATTGCAAGTCAATCTCAACTCCTATGGCATCCGCACTATCCATTGAAAAAGATGAATCCGACATCGAGGAAGATGGTAAGAAATATCGAGGTATGATCGTCTCTTTGCTTTATTTAACTACAAGTCGACCCGACATTATGTTTAGTGTTTACATGTGTGCTAGATACCAAACCTCCCCTAAGGAATCACATTTGAAACTTGTAAAAAAGATTTTCAGATATTTAAGTGGCACTACCAATTTTGGATTATGGTATCAAAGAGGGGTTTCTTGTTGTTTAGTTGGGTTTTTGGATTATGGCATAGCCAGTTGCAAATCAAATCGGAAGAGCACAAGTGGTTCCTATCATTTGTTTGGAAACTGTTTAATATGTGTGGTTAATTTTGTTTTATGTATGTTAACTCTTTGAGTCTGATCATGATATTTTTAAGGCATTATTCCTCGATTAATTTTTGAATGTTTTATTGATTGTATGTTGTCCAATTTTGCTCTTTCGATGATGTTTCATGATATGTTTTCTTGTTTGAACCATGTTGAATCGTGCCTATCCTTATTATTTTATACACTGTGTTCCTTGGTAACTATTTTCTTACCTCTTTGTTGTTTTGTTTTTGCATATTTCTTATGATGTAGATACTCACATAGAAAAATAAGCTTAAGCTGCTTGGGAGTTAGTTGGACGTCTTCATCTTTTTTGTTTCAGTCAGTTAAATTATCGAGTCGCTCTGGTAGTGTAACACTTGGGGCGAACTTAATTAATTATTATTGCAATTATCATGTGTCATACCCCAATTTTTGACCTAAGACAGCACATTCATACACCGACACGTGTCATTTGACCCTACACTCATACGCCGTTTGTTTAACGCTGATCCGTCCTCGACTTTTCAGTAAAAAAACTCGGCAGAGAGGTATTTTAAAATACCTCATTTTTTTAATTCCGAATCGGACCGCCATCTCTCTTTATTTCCATTTTTATCTTTATTCATTAATTTTAATTTTTTATTATTAGTCATTATTCCATTTTTGATAAGTCCAGGTCTGCATAAATCTTTTTATTATTATCATTTATTTATTCATTTAATGTCATTTCCATTATTATTCATTTTTGTATTTATTGATAAAATCTTAAAAAATCAAAGATCCGATAATACCAAAGAATTGGTCCTGATCCAAAAAACAGCCTGTCACCACTCCAGTTCACAAACAGAAACACATTTTGAAGTTCATCATAATCTGAAAAAATGCAGATTTTCTGGCCTTTCTAAACAAACCCTAAACCAGAATCATTCACTATAAATAAACACCTCAGGAACACAAAGGGGGGACCTTTTTTTCGGCAACACAAACAATAGAGTCCACAACAACATCAATACAAACAACAGAGTCCACAACAACATCAACACGAACCGCAACAAGAGAACAACAACAATAAATCCGAACCGGATTCAAAAAATCAACAAGGAGGTAGTTTTTTTTTGAAGTTTTTGTTTTGTAGATCTAGGAAGATTGAGAAATCTTTTGGAACTTTTGAGTAAAAAAATGGAACCTGGAGGGTAGGTTACATAAGAAAAAGGTTTTTTTTTTTAAAAAAGGAGATTTTTTTTTCTCGTCTCCGGCAGGGCGGCGCAGCCGCGATGGCTCGCCGGCCACCACGCCGGAAACTAGGTTTCACGGTGGTTCGCATGAACACACCGGAAACCGCCACCGGAAAACTCAAAGGGGAAGAACAAGAGAGGAGAGAGAACAGAGGATTTGAGGGAAGAGAGAAAGAAGAGAGAGAAAAGAAATGGGGAAATGAATAAAAATGGGTCTTACACCCTTATATATTCCCCCTTGAACCGGTTCGGTTCTCCTGGTCCGACCCAGGCTTGAACCGAACCGGCCCTAGCCCAATTCTTTTTTTTTTGTTACCCTCACCCCCCGTTACACTATCTGCACCCCCTGTCCTATCTTTTATTTTTACTCTTTCATGCATTTTCATTTTTTTTTTAGCATCTTATTTCTATTTCTCATGCATTTTCATTTAGCTTAGTTTTTTTATTATTCATTATTTATTTTTTAAACAAGGGTATTAGAATGTAAATAGGCTCTCTAATGTAATTTATTTATCTTTATCGCAGACCGTAGAATGTATTAATAGGTTTTTTTTGTAATAGCTTAGGTGCATGTGTGCGTGTGTGTGTGCATGATTTATCTTTATTGTTTCTAGTTTAGAGTAAAGGTTTTTTTACGGTGATCCAACGTCACCACAAAAAACCTACGTTTTACTTTCTTGCTCCGTTAGATTTAATTTTCGTTTCATTATTCAAAAAACAAACAAAAATACGCAAATAATTCAAAAAAACAAAAAAACATTTTCACAACAAACCTTGATTCAAAAATCAAGTGATCCCTTTTATTCCTTATTCTTTCATAAATCAAAATTGCAATCAACTTTAATTACATTATGAGTCCATCTTCTTTTAATATAAAAAACACAAACAAATATATTTTGCCACTTGGCTTTTCATTTTTAAAACCTTTTTTTCAAAACTAATAAAAAACACACAACCAATCAAACGTCAATTTTTACCCCGAACTACGAGGTTTTGATCCCTCACGGGTACGTAGGCAAAGGATCTTGTCCTCTCAAATCAATAAAAATGTAGATAATTAGGTTTTTTTTCTTAATCATTTTAAATCTCTTTTTTCAAAGCAAGTAAGTTATAGCACAAGAATTAAATAAAACCAAGAGGTTCCCGTAGAGTACTACGGACATAAAGGGTGCTAATACCTTCCCTTTATGTAACTAACCCCCGAACCCTTAATCTTTAAAATGTGGTATATGAACTTTTTTCCACTATCTTTCAAAAAAATTAAATGTTCAGTCGTGAAAAATTAGTGAGTCAAAAGCTAATCAAATAGCCTTGATCTCCGAAAAATGACGCGACAGAAATGGCGACTTCACTGGGAATTCCCCTAAAAGAGGGTTGAGCCTAACTTGGCTTTATTTAATTCTTCGTGTTATTACTTGCTTAAAAACAAAAATAAAAGATGGAAATACGTGTATGTATGCTCTTCCTTCTTCTTTCTCCTTTCTTAACGTGTGTGGTGAGATAAGTTCTAACCCGGACTTGAGAGAAACATAAGATAGGACGGTGGTATAATCATAGTCCCAGGCCAAGAGTACTCTTCGGTTTTGGCACATGTGATACAACCCCACTCAACGGAGGGAACTTGGATGCATACGTTGTCAACGTGAGCACTCATGTTTGACATGTTGCTTTCAAGTGACCGTCGAAGTTGAGAACCTTTAGTTACCTTTAACCCATCTTGGCCTTTTAGGACGTAGTGCGGTGGCTAATCAAGAGTACTCTTGAATTAGTTGATACGCGATACTACACTCAAATGAGACATTACTACGAATATTGTTGGACCGGGAGTACTCCCGCTGATCGATAATGTTCGGAAGTGGTCAGTGATTTTGGGAATCCAATAGAACCCGTGATACAGGTACAAATAAAACCATAGTCCCTACCAAATGGCGCACTCACCCTTGACTCCAACCTCATCGACTTAACCTCGCCATGTTTACTCCGTTCTTTTAGCATAATCATGCATACATGCATTCATTCATAAAAAAAATTTCTCATTAAATATCGAAGGACAAGATAAGTTCTTGTAAACACCAAAGGGTATGGACCTTGTAAGAAAGAACAACATAAAGTAAAATTTCAAAAATCTAAACTAAGCGTTTGCTTTTGTTAAAGACTTCTTCCGTGACTTTGTTCTTGCTTTTGAAAAGGGAACCGATTGCAATATCTTTATAAATTAAACCATGGTCCTTATGATGTTTAGGATTACTTTGACACATCCTTCGGAAAAAAAAGTGTCCTTTTTGCATAAACATCATACATCATCTTGCATTTCATGGTCTCAAATCGCAAGTCTCACACAAATCTTTCTCTTCCGTAGAAGGTTATCCCGTTTGAAAGGTGGCCCGACGCACACTCTACAAGTCTACTTGTACTCACTACACTCAGGCATTCGTAAAGAAAGAGGATGGACTTTCTCGAACAAGAAAACCAAATACTCCGAGAGGAAAATGAAACCATGCAGACTAGGATGGACGAGATGACCGAACTGGTAAAGACACTAACGGCTGCACAAAATCAGCTGCCACCACCACCTCCTCCCCGGGTCAGCACTCAGGCTGGGGCAGGTCCCTCTACTACTCTTGGTTGGACAGTGTCTACCAATACTTCACAGCAAATTATACCAGAGGGACATCCTGGGGGCGTACCTCTTAGCCTTAGTTAAGTATTCCGTCCTTATGTCTTAGAAGCTCCAGTGTCTACTGTTCAAAATGCAATTCCTGTTCCAACCACGACCTACTCAGTACCTCTGGTTCATGATATTCCACAAACGGAAGAACTCTTCATCCCTTCAGGAAGTACAGGGGCCTATGACAAAGTGATTGACTTACAGAAGAAGTATGATGAGATGTACCGTGAAATGAAGGCTCTCCGTGGAAAAGAAATATTCGGGAAAGACGCTTATGATCTCTGCTTGGTACCAAATGTCCAGATACCCTACAAGTTCAAGCTCCCGGACTTCGAGAAATACAAGGGGACTTCCTGTCCTAAAGAGCATCTAAGGATGTATATGAGAAAGATGTCCACATATGCTAGTGATCATCAGGTCCTTATCCATTACTTTCAAGACAGCTTAGCCGGTGCCGCACTGAAGTGGTACATGAATTTGGATCGTACAGAAGTCCGAAATTTCAATGATCTGTGTGGAGCCTTTGTGCAACAATACAAATTCAATGTGGACATGGCTCCAGACCGAAGCGATCTCAAGGCTATGACCCAAAGAGACAAAGAAACGTTCAAGGAGTATGCCCAACGATGGAGGGATGTTGCTGCCCAAATCATCCCGAGTATAGAAGAGAAAGAGATGACCAGACTCTTCTTAAAAACTCTCAGTCAATTCTACTATGAGAAGATGGTCGGAAGTGTGCCCAGGGACTTCGCAGAGATGGTTCACGCGGGTGTACAGTTAGAAGAATGAGTCCGAGAAGGACGGTTAGTAAGAGAAAGTGTACCTACCGGCAATGCAAAGAAATTCTGGAACAACTTTCCGAGAAAGAACGAACAAGAAGCAAGTATGACGGCCCATGAGAGGCCTCAACAAGAATATCCGGCTTATCAACATGTTGCTGCAATCACTCCCGCTCCCAATGCCATTCAGCAACCAGGTTATCAGCCACAATTCCAACAGTATCCTCAGCAAGAATATCCTCAACAACAGTATCCTCAGCAACAGTATCCTCAGCAACAATATCCTCAGCAACAGTATCCTCAGCAACATTATCAGCAACAACAAGTCTCAAGAAAACAATTTATCCCAATACCTGTGAAATACGGAGATTTGCTTCCACAGTTGCTAGAAAAGAATCTGGTCGAGACTAAAGCGCCTCCCCCAGTAACAACAAGATTGCCAGCATGGTATAGACCTGACCTTTTCTGTACTTTCCATCAAGGGGCACCTGGACATGATGTCGAACATTGTAACACACTAAAGAAGGCAGTCCAGAACTTGATCCGGACCAACCGCTTGACCTTCTAAGACTCTAAACGTGCAAGTCAATCCGCCACCAAAACATAATACTTAGTGTTTGTGACATCTGGAGGGGCTAGCCGCAATCGGGTCTTCGTTGATGTTCCCTTCCGCTACTCATCTGTTCAAATAATGTTTTGTTTGTTGCTTTCCGCTTTTCAAAATATCCTTTTGTTCCTCCCGAGACAAAAGTGAACTTGTGTAGGGCTTTTTGCTTTAAGTATTGTCATCATTAATAAAAATGTCGTTTTGATCCCGACTTTGTTTTTATTTTTTGCTTGTTCTGGAAAAATGGTAACACAAAAGACCAAAATTCTTTAATCATTTTCAAATGTCTGCATACAATCATTCCCTCTCTAAAATCAAACATAAATGCAGATTAAACATAAATAAGCCCGTTGAACACGTTAACTCTATACTCTCTTTCGACTTTGAATTTCCTGTGTCCGAAGATGAAGAAGAATGAAGTGATTCCCGACAAAACCTCTCACATACTGGAGCATCTTAGCCATCATAGCTGCAAACAAAATCAAGAAGATCGCCAAGAGGTGGCAGTCATTTACAAAGACTAGCATAAGATGGCACTGTTGCCTCACATGGGCATCATGTTTCAATAAACATTTCAACAGGGGAAACCCCCCTCCTTCCATCAGTATACGACATGAATGGCAGACTTCTCATGGAGACCAAAGTCCCGCCAACAGGGTTTCGGCTGAAATCTCAAGCTTTGATTGAACTTACAATGCATGACGACCTGGTACAACTATATCAAAAGAAGTTGAAGCAAACTTCCAACAAGAAGGTTTGTCCCCGCGAATTTCAAGAAAGAGACTTTGTGCTCAAAAAGTTACTCTTTCCAACCTTACTCCAGGGGCAACTGGACGCCTAACTATGAAGGCTCGTGTGCAACGACTTCTTACAACTACGAATGGTGACAAACTCACACGTCCTACGAATGTCGATGCAGTCAAGAGATACTCTGTCAAAAATAAAAGCTCGATAAGTCGCAAACCTGAAAAAGGGACTTAGGCAAAAATGAGCGTCTCGGTGGACTGAAAACCCGAAAGGGCGGTCCAGGCAAAAATTAGAGACAAACAGAATGATCGTCCTGATAGATTGAAAACCCGAAAGGGCGACCTATGCAAAAGTTAAGGATCATGACAAAGTAACTGCATCAAATCGAGCACAATCCACTTGGGGCATCCAATTATCAAAAGATCTCTGATTTAAAGCATCTTCAAATCAAAGACTCAGAACAGGGGCATTCAAAGTTGTTAGGGAGAATAGCGGTTATCGTGTTCAATGTACCCTTCCCATTACATTTACCATTTTCCAAAATATTTCAAAGATCCATGGAGTCGTGCCATTGGCGTGTCACCACTCAATTAATCAAGTTTGAGCCCGTACCCATTTATTTGGAACTCTCATTTATTCATTTTACAAAATTTCTTCTATTTTTTATGGCCATACTTGAAGCAAAAAATTTCAAAATACAAAACTCTTTTTTACATCTTTTGAAAAGTGCGAACAACAAACACGCTCTCTTCGAACCCGTGAGCAGGAGAAGCGAACATCGGCATCAGCCTCGAGAACGGTTACACTCCGGAAGGGAATTATGGCTAAGCACTATGGAAAGGACCTCTGCTTTGAGCAAGATGCAGTCATAATCCAAAAAGGAAATAAAAAAAACAAAAATGAAAGCTCGCTAAGTTGAAAACCTGAAAAGGCAACTTAGGAAATAGAGAGCGTCCCGGTGGACCGAAAACCCGAAAGGGCGGTCCAGGCAAAAATTAGGGGCACAAAAAAGGAATATACTCCCGGTGGACTGAAAACCCGAAAGGGTGGTCCAGGCAAAAGTTAGGGATTTCAAAACAAACAAACAAGCAAAAAACAAAAGGAGCGTGACTGCTGGGGCATACCAATGGTTTGGCACTCTATGCGAAATGGCGACTTCTACCCAAAATGTTGGTCAATAACGGGCTCCCTCCCCAGGAAACATCGGTTGCTATCTTGTGCCAGGTTTCACCATGTAAATTGTTCGATTAGTTCACAATAATGATATCATATCCAAGGAAGATTGCCGAGTGTCGGTACTGTGATGTCGGTCCACTTCCCATCTTAACTGTCTTGTCTCGCTTCATCGAGTCACCTTTCATATCTAGTTTACACAGTCGTACAAGCTACATTCATACATTCATACATTTATACATTATTACTTTCATACATTCACGCCTACACAACATATACACCCTATCATTCATACATGATTGCGTTGGTCATCCAGAGTCTTGTTTGTTTATGACCTTCAGTTTGATCCTTATCCATCATTAGTCAAATGGCAAGTGCCAGCAAACGACCAACTTGCATCTACCTTCAAACATTTTATCAAACGCCGAGTGGATTCTCGCATACATTTTATCAAATGCCGAGTGGATTCTCGCATACATTTTATCAAAACATTTTATCAAACGCCGAGTGGATTCTCGCATACATTTTATCAAAACATTTTATCAAATGCCGAGTGGATTCTCGCAAACATTTTCTCAAATGCCGAGTGGATTCTCGCAAACATTTTCTCAAATGCCGAGTGGATTCTCGCAAACATTTCATCCAATGCCGAGTGGATTCTCGCATACATTTTATCAAACGCCGAGTGGATTCTCGCATACATTTTATCAAAACATGTTATCAAATGCCGAGTGGATTCTCGCATACATTTTATCAAATGCCGAGTGGATTCTCGCAAACATTTTGTAACACCTCATTTTAATTCTATTATTTTAAATGATGTTTGAATATTGGTTATATGATATTGCATGACTTATTTGATATATATATGATTTTATGCAAAAATATATGATTCATGTGTGATATATATATTATGTGTTATTTTATTATATAGTTGTTTTATTATTTAAAATAAAATATGAGAAGTAGAAATAAGTAGTAATAATATTTATTTAGAATTAAGGGGGATTAATTGTAATTATGTGGATTAAGTGGGAGTTAAGGGAAAGAAAAAGGGGGTTATGTTTTGGGAGTTAGTAAGGAAAGAGTCAGACAAACATTTTCACGTACAGTAGAGAAAAAGAGAGTTTTTGAGAAAAAGAGGAGAAAAACCAAGAGGGCTAGAAGGAGAGCTAGGAAGGGATCAAATCGCTGTAGGCTTTCAATTGTTGCTGAATTAAGGTAAGGGTGGGATTCCTTTCACTAATAATGTATATAATTCTGAAAATTTATGAATTGTGGTGTTCTTGGTTTTCTAGGTTTTAGAATTTTTGTGTAATTTCTAAAATGGATGAATTGTGTTGTTTGATGCATGTTCCTATGCTGTTTTGATTGCTATATTGCCTATTTGACCTATAAACATCACTGTAAATCATTTTGGGAGATTAAAGGATCAAAATTTGGGTTTTTGGGTGAAAAATGGTGAGAAATCGTCAAAAAACGGGGCCCAGTTCGCTTAAGCGAGCCCCAAGCGAACTCACAAGCGAAATTGGGGTTTCTCTCAGCGTGAATCTCGCTTAAGCGAGATTTGTCTCGCTTAAGCGAGATGCTCTCTGACAGCATTTCATGTTTCGCGTTCTTGTGTCTTTTTCACACGTTTCTGTTTTGAATTAGCTTTCGGTGTAAATATGAAAGTTGTAGATAATTGAGTTAGCTTTCTAATGGCCTTGGTTTGAGGTGTAAACTATTTTTAGATTTTGAGTTATGACGAAAATATTCCAAGAGGGTATTCAGAAAATTTTAAGAAAACTTAGCATAACTAATTCTGAGTTAGTCCAAAACTTATGGTTGGTTTCCCAACTTCAAACTTAGGTATTAGGGATTTAGTTGAAGTGTTTTATGAGTATTTGGCTCATGTCTTATTGATCACACTTGCTTGTTTTTGAAGAATGTTTTGGTTCGATATGAATGTAGTTGATTAATGTATATGTGCTATGTTGATTAATTATGTCGTAAGAGTTGTTGTGTCAGATTTTGACTAAGTTGTGGAGTGTGTCATAAATGATTAGGCACATATGTTGTTGTCGTAGATGTAGTTTTAGTTGTATGTTGATATACACAAGTCGAGTCGAATTTGCATACTCATAACTGTTGGGGGCTTATGCCCTGGAATGCTTAGCATTCACACCCGTTTGGGGCTTATGCCCTGGAATGTTTATCATTCACCTGTCGGGGGCTTATGCCCTGGGATGCTTTAACCATCCAACTGTTGGGGGCTTATGCCCTGGAATGCTTAGCATTCAACGTGCGTAAAATGGTACCACATGCATAATGCATTTGTCGTTGTCGATGTCGCATTGTCGTAGTCGTTGTCATCGGTCATGTCGTTGGTGTTCATTGCTGATAATGACATTGTTGTTGATGTTGTTTAATGTTGTTGAAGATAATTATGTTGCTATACATGTGTACATTTATTCACATTATATATGAATTGAATAATGTCTGTTGTAAGATGTTGTTGTTTCATTGATTTGATGAATTATATATATTTTTTATTGATCGTGTATCTCACCCCTTCTGCTTGAAAATGTTGTCTTCCCTATGGGTAACTTGCAGGTAACGAAGATTAGTAGGATGATTGGCTCTGTGTCTAGGGCACTGATACATATTAGGATGGGGGATCGTCGCGATGTTTTCCTTTCATTCATTTATGTATCAAACTTCGATTATGTTGTTTGGACCGTCATTGAATTTCCTCAAGAAACTTATAGGATCCTTCCTAAAGGACCCCTACGTTTAGTCCAGATAACTTAAACCACTTCGCCTTGTCCCAAGACTCGTGCTTGTTGGGCTATGGACCGTCATAATATTCCTAAGAGTCTTAAGAACCTCTAGAAGGACATGCAGACCCCCCAGGAGGCCTTAGCGTCCTCCAGAAGAGCTCTAAGGCCCAAGGCGCGTCCTTTCCAGGGCGCCGCCTTAAGTAAACCTCTAGAACCCGCCTAAAATACTAGAATACCCCTATGGCTTGGAGACCAAGCCATCAAAGCCCAAGCCCACGGCAGGCTATAAATACAACCCTTGAGAGCATTCTCAAGGCATCCAATAATCAGTCTGAACCCTAATAGACAGAGAAAACCCTAGTATTCATTACTCGTACTTTTTGCAAGTATAGTTGGCGCCGTCTGTGGGAAGAGGTAAAACTAACCTAGACCACACTCATAAACCTAAAAAACCTCCCGGCGATCTTGAAAAAACAGTGGCCGGCGAAAACTAAACCTTTAGTTCTCGTAAGCAGGCCAACCATCGGCGGAAATTCTTCATCAGAAACCATACCAGGTTTTATCTATCTAAAATTGTGTTATTCTGGAAACTTTATTCATTCGTCTGATTTCATATTTCCACTAAGCATCGATATTATTATTATCAAACGGTGTTATTTTCTTCATGATGGATCATATATAATTTTCAATGATTTCTATGTTGCTTATGTTTCATCGATGCTTAATATATATTCACGGGTTGTTGTTCATTAATGATGGCTATATTTATGAATTGGACACCATGCTTTAGTTTCCTATCCTTTTAATTGCTTAACAAATTGGTTAAAACACAATCTGTGAATAATTTTCCATTGATTTACAAATTTGTTACACTAGCATAGCAGCATATAATCCTATGTTCTCTCAATATTCAGTTATTTTCCTCCTATTATTTTATTTTATTTTATTTTATGAGTATATAAAATATCAGTTCTGAAGAGAGTCAGGTACCCGGCGAAATATTCTCAAAGAGAGCATCGCAAAATTTAAGTGACATCATTCAAAAGAAAATTAAGACAAAGACTTTCAAAGGAATATCAGGTTCTATATTTTTTGAGAGAATATACTATTTGATATATTTTGAGAAGATATTCTAGTTAGATTTAATGAAAAGTTTACTGCCCAATATATTTTGAGAAGATATATTTCCACTTTTGGATTAGAAGAAAATTTTATGATCAATATATTTTGAGACAATATATATTGCTTGATTTGAAGAAAAATTTATCGCCTAATATATTTTCTCAAAATATATTCTTCAAGTCAACTAATATATTTAGATTTGAAGAAAATTTTATGTTCAATACATTTTGAGAAAATATATTTAGATTTGAAGAAAATTTTATGTTCAATACATTTTGAGAAAATATATTTAGATTTGAAGGAAATTTTATGATCAATATATTTTGAGACAATATATATTGCTTGATTTGAAGAAAAATTTATCGCCTAATATATTTTCTCAAAATATATTCTTCAAATCAACTAATATATTTAGATTTGAAGAAAATTTTATGTTCAATACATTTTGAGAAAATATATTTAGATTTGAAGAAAATTTTATGTTCAGTACATTTTGAGAAAATATATTTAGATTTGAAGAAAATTTTATATTCAATACATTTTGAGAAAATATATTTAGATTTGAAGGAAATTTTATGTTCAATACATTTTGAGAAAATATATTTAGATTTGAAGAAAATTTTATGTTCAATATATTTGGAGACAATATATTCTCACTTTTTGATTCAAAGAAAATTTCTTGCCCAATATATTTTGCGAAAATATATTTTGTTTATTTTGCAATTATTTTTTGGTGCATATACATCATATGTGGACAATAAATCTTATAGACAAATTAGCTTTAACTTAATTTGTATCATTTGAAATTAATTATCGCTGAGTGATTTAGTTAGAACATAGTGAAGAAAAGAGAAGGATGAGTAAAACTTCTTTTGAGGAAAGACTAAGCTAATAGGAGAAAGACTACTCTAGGTACCCGTGGCAGAAGTAAAGTGTAGTATTGTTAAAGGGTCACATAGGAGGGATTCTGGCAAGGAAAGTCTTGGTATTTAAGAGGTCCAAGTGACCCACCTCTCTTTCCTGGGAACCCCTCTTCATGTACCATTTACTTTGCACGCTGAACTCACTGCTTAGTAAAAACAGAAGTAAAAAGATTAGTTAACACCAGGCCCATTTAGAAAGATAAAAGTGGTCAGAAGACTTAGTCCTAACTTCATAGGAGGAAGTAAAAGACTTAGAGAATAATGGAGTAAGCGAGTTAGTTCAGATTTAGTATGAGCATGGTAAGGTAATGGGCGAGATAGTCGTGAGTTAGTAGAAGAACAAAAAAGAGTGAATATTAAAAGCAACAGATAGATAGATAAGCAGGTTTGCAAATTGTGGCAGGAAAATTAAGTAATAACTAGCCACTCTTTAATATGGTAGGAAGTATAGGAGTAACATTCAACAGAAAGTTACTTCCAAATTAATAAAAAGAAAGAATAGGAGGGAGAGCAAAAATTATGGTCGAGTAAGTAAGAGAAGACAACGAGTAATTATAGAAGCCGTAAGACCCAACTGGGCAGTGAAAACTCAACCCCAAGAGGGCTCTGAGATAGAAGCCGTAAGACCCAACTGGGCAGTGAAAACTCAACCCCAAGAGGGCTCTGAGATAGAAGCCGTAAGACCCAACTGGGCAGTGAAAACTCAACCCCAAGAGGGCTCTGAGATAGAAGCTGTAAGTCGCCACGTAGCGCAGCCATGTAAGTCGCCATGTAGCGCACCTTGTAAGTCGCCATGTAGCACCGCCCCTGAAAGACGCCACGTAGCGCACCTTGTAAGTCGCCATGTAGCGCCGCCCCTGAAAGATGCCTCGTAGCGCACCTTGTAAGTCGCCATGTAGCGCCGCCCCTGAAAGACGCCATGTAGCGCACCTTGTAAGTCGCCATGTAGCGCCGCCCCTGAAAGACGCCACGTAGTGCACCTTGTAAGTCGCCCCTGAAAGACGCCTCGTAGCGCACCTTGTAAGTCGCCATGTAGCGCCGCCCCTGAAAGACGCCTCGTAGCGCAACCTTGTAAGTCGCCTCATAGTGCAACCCTATAAAACGCCTTGTAGCGCAATGTTATGAAATACTTTGTAGCATATTTTCATAAGAAGTTTGTATCGCAAAGCCAGCAAATTATTAAAGTCTCACTGAATTTGCTCAAATTATAAAGTATTAGATGAAAGATCACGTTATGATAAGAGACGTTTATAAGTAGATTCAATACTCTTGAACACTTGGTAGGATTAAACTATTTAAAGGAACATCGTGAAAGCTCGTAAACTCAAAAATCATTACCACGTCTAAAGACAACATAAGAATTCGTAAATTTGGGAGGATCGTGGTTAAGCAAAAGGTCAGCTGGGCGCCGTAAAAGGTCGCCCTAAATACAAAACAACTGAAGCGCCACGCAGGGCCGCCATAACGCTAAAGCACAAGAAAACGGAAGCAGAGAGAATAGACGAAGAGAAAACTGTTAAGCAAAAGGATGAAATAAGGTTTTGAAGAGGAAGTAAAGCGCAAATATATAGGAACAGAAGAGTTAAAATCGCCTCGAAAGGTGCGCTTTCTCTATAGAAAAAAGTGGAACACGTGCGTGGCAGGCCAAGATGTGAACACGTCACGACAAATGAAGAGTCAGGAAATCTACACCGTCCGATCTATTTCACAGGTTAGAGTCCTCGCCAACATTCCAAGGAACGTCTGTCTCGCCCTTCCAGAAAACAAGGCGGGAAGTATCACGCCATAGCTTAGGAACCTATACTAAAAAGGAAGAACTAGATAAGGTAAACTTCTTTCAATACAGCAGGGACCTATGACTTAAGGGTGATATAACAACCCTCTGAAGCTATCAAGAAACTTAAAGGACCCCTACGTTTAGTCCAGATAACTTAAACCACTTCGCCTTGTCCCAAGACTCGTGCTTGTTGGGCTATGGACCGTCATTGAATTTCCTCAAGAAACTTATAGGATCCTTCCTAAAGGACCCCTACGTTTAGTCCAGATAACTTAAACCACTTCGCCTTGTCCCAAAACTCGTGCTTGTTGGGCTATGGACCGTCATAATATTCCTAAGAGTCTTAAGAACCTCTAGAAGGACCTGCAGACCCCCCAGGAGGCCTTAGCGCCCTCCAGAAGAGCTCTAAGGCCCAAGGCGCGTCCTTTCCAGGGCGCCGCCTTAAGTAAACCTCTAGAACCCGCCTAAAATACTGAATACCCCTATGGCTTAGAGACCAAGCCATCAAAGCCCAAGCCCACGGCAGGCTATAAATACAACCCTTGAGAGCATTCTCAAGGCATCCAATAATCAGTCTAAACCCTAATAGATAGAGAAAACCCTAGTATTCATTACTCGTACTTTTTGCAAGTACATTGTTGAATTTTCATGTCGTTGAATAATGATGACTTTTGTTGGGGCTTTTGTGCCAAGATAATTGTTGAGGTTGAATTATGTTTTTAAACGAAATTTTCCGCTGCAGTTTAATGAGACTTTCAATGTGGAATAATAAATAGTATAATTTCTATTTATGAGATTTTGAAAAGTAGTGTAATACTCTGTTGTTGAATTACTCTGATATAATTATATTTATTATTACGTCGTTGGGTGAACGGGGTGTTACAATTGGTATCAGAGCAGGTCGGTCCGTCCGGCCAAGTAGTAGAGTCGAGTCGAGCCTAATAGAGTTGTGTGACAATTTTGTATTGTCCTTGTTGTCCTGATTTGTTATTGTTCTGTAGAATCTTTGAGGTTGATCTTGTATGTTTTCCGTTGACGGGTATGGATGTAATCCTCGGTATGAACTGGTTGGAATACAACCATGTCCATATTAATTGTTTTAGAAAGACAGTATATTTTTCCTCTGCTGAAGAAGAGAGTGGAGCAGAATTTTTATCTACTAAGCAGCTGAAGTAGTTAGGATGTGATGGAAACTTGATGTTTTCCTTGTTGGCGTATTTGTCCGTGGAGAACCAAGCGGTAATTGATAGGTTGCCCGTTGTAAATGAATTTCCAAAGGTTTTCCCTGATGAGATTCATGATGTGCCGCCAGAGAGGGAAGTAGAATTTTCAATCGATCTTGTTCCGGGTACGAAGCCTGTGTCGATGGCTCCTTACCGTATGTCAGCAGCTGAGTTGGCAGAGTTGAAGAAACAGTTGGAGGATCTACTTGATAAGAAGTTTGTAAGACCAAGTGTTTCACCTTGGGGAGCGCCGGTATTATTGGTTAGGAAGAAGGATGGTAGCATGAGGTTGTGTATAGACTATCGTCAGCTGAATAAAGTGACGATAAAGAATAGGTATCCACTTCCGAGAATTGATGACTTGATGGATCAGTTAGTGGGTGCTCGCGTGTTTAGTAAAATTGAATTGAGATCAGGTTACCATCAGATCAAGGTAAAGGATGAAGCTATGCAGAAGACGGCGTTTAGGACGCGATATGGTCACTATGAATATAAAGTAATGCCTTTCGGTGTTACTAATGCACCTGGTGTGTTCATGGAGTATATGAACAGAATTTTTCATGCTTTCCTGGATAAATTTGTTGTTGTGTTTATTGATGATATCCTAATTTATTCTAAGACGGAAGAGGAGCATGCAGAACACTTGAAGATTGTTTTGGAGGTGCTGAAAGAAAAGAAGTTGTATGCAAAGTTGTCGAGATGTGAATTCTGGTTAAGTGAAGTAAGTTTTCTTGGCCATATTATTTCTGGTAGTGGTATTGCTGTTGACCCATCGAAAGTTGAAGCGGTATCACAATGGGAGACTCCTAGGTCAGTTACAGAGATTAGAAGTTTTCCTGGTTTGGCTGGTTATTACCGTAGATTTATTGAAGGATTTTCGAAGTTGGCACTTCCTTTGACGTAGTTGACCTGTAAGGGTAAAACTTTTGTGTGGGATATTCAGTGTGAGAATAGTTTCAATGAGTTGAAGTAACGGTTGACGACAGCTCCAATTTTGATTTTACCGAAGCCGGAAGAACCTTTTGTTGTTTATTGTGATGCGTCCAAGTTAGGCTTAGGTGGTGTACTTATGCAAGATGGTAAGGTGGTAGCTTATGCTTCGAGACAGTTGAGAACCCATGAGCGGAATTATCCTACGCACGATTTAGAGTTGGCTGCTGTAGTTTTTGTGTTGAAAATTTGGAGACATTATTTGTACGGTTCCAGATTTGAGGTGTTTAGCGATCATAAAAGTTTGAAATATTTATTTGATCAAAAGGAGTTGAATATGAGACAGAGAAGGTGGCTTGAGTTGTTGAAGGACTATGATTTTAGTTTGAACTATCACCCAGGTAAGGCGAATGTGGTTGCAGATGCTCTGAGCAGGAAGACGTTACACATGTCTGCCATGATGATTAAGGAATTGGAGTTGCTTGAGCAGTTTAGAGATTTGAGTATAGTTTGTGAACTGGCACCTCAGAGTGTGCAGTTGGGTATGCTGAAGATCAACAGTGAATTCTTGAATAGCATCAAAGAGGCGCAGAAAGTTGATGTCAAGTTTGTAGACTTGATGGTTGCTAGTAATCAGACTGCAGATGGTGATTTTCAAGTTGATGATCAAGGTGTGTTGAGGTTCCGAGGGAGAATTTGCATTCCGGATAATGATGAGTTGAAAAAGTTGATTTTGGAAGAAAGTCACAGGAGTAGCTTGAGTATTCATCCGGGAGCTACAAAGATGTATCACGACTTGAAGAAAATGTTTTGGTGGTCTGGATTGAAACGTGATGTTGCGCAATTTGTTTATGCTTGTTTAACTTATCAGAAATCTAAAGTTGAACATCAGAAGCCTGCGGGATTGTTGACACCGTTGGATGTGCCGGAATGGAAATGGGATAGCATCTCTATGGATTTTGTGACGAGTTTACCAAATACTCAAAGAGGGCATGATGCCATTTGGGTTATTGTCGATAGGTTGACGAAGTCAGCACATTTTATTCCGATCAATATTAGTTATCCGGTAGCTCAGTTGGCGGAGATTTACATTCATAATATTGTGAAGTTGCATGGTGTTCCGTCAAGCATTGTGTCGGATAGAGATCCGAGGTTCACTTCGAGGTTTTGGAAGAGCTTGCAAGAGGCTTTGGGTTCAAGGTTGAAATTGAGTTCGGCTTATCATCCGCAAACAGATGGCCAGTCGGAGAGGACGATTCAGTCGTTAGAGGATTTGTTGAGAGTGTGTGTACTTGAACAAGGTGGAGCTTGGGATAGTCATCTACCGTTAATAGAATTCACGTACAACAACAGTTACCATTCGAGTATTGGTATGGCACCATTCGAAGCTTTGTATGGTCGGAGGTGCAGAACCCCTTTGTGTTGGTTTGAGACGGGTGAAAGTGTTGTGTTAGGACCAGAGATTGTTCAGCAGACTACGGAGAAGGTCAAGTTGATAAGAGAATAGATGAAAGCGTCGCAGATTAGACAGAAGAGTTACCACGACAAGCGTAGAAAGGATCTTGAGTTTCAAGAGGGAGACCATGTGTTCCTGAGAGTCACTCGTATGACCGGTGTGGGTCGTGCATTGAAGTCTAAGAAGCTAACTCCAAAGTTTATTGGTCCGTATCAGATATCTGAGAGGATTGGAACGGTGGCATATAGAGTGAGTTTGCCACCACATCTTTCGAATTTGCATGGTGTGTTTCATGTGTCGCAGCTGCGGAAGTACGTAGCGGACCCTTCGCATGGTATACCAAGGAATGATGTGCAGGTTAGAGACAACCTTACGGTGGAGACTTTACCGTTGAGAATTGATGATCGCAAGGTGAAGAAGTTGAGAGGCAAAGAGATACCTCTAGTGAGGGTTGTTTGGGGAGGAGTAACTGGTGAAAGTCTAACTTGGGAGTTGGAGAGTAAGATGCAGGAGTCTTTTCCTGAGTTGTTTGCTTGAGGTAATATTTCGAGGACGAAATTCTATAAGTTGGGGAGAGTTGTAACACCTCATTTTAATTCTATTATTTTAAATGATGTTTGAATATTGGTTATATGATTTTGCATGACTTATTTGATATATATATATATATATATATATATATATATATATATATGATTTTATGCGAAAATATATGATTCATGTGTGATATATATATATTATGTGTTATTTTATTATATAGTTGTTTTATTATTTAAAATAAAATATGAGAAGTAGAAATAAGTAGTAATAATATTTATTTAGAATTAAGGGGGATTAATTGTAATTATGTGGATTAAGTGGGAGTTAAGGGAAAGAAAAAGGGGGTTATGTTTTGGGAGTTAGTAAGGAAAGAGTCAGACAAACATTTTCACGTACAGTAGAGAAAAAGAGAGTTTTTGAGAAAAAGAGGAGAAAAACCAAGAGGGCTAGAAGGAGAGCTAGGAAGGGATCAAATCGCTGTAGGCTTTCAATTGTTGCTGAATTAAGGTAAGGGTGGGATTCCTTTCACTAATAATGTATATAATTCTGAAAATTTATGAATTGTGGTGTTCTTGGTTTTCTAGGTTTTAGAATTTTTGTGTAATTTCTAAAATGGATGAATTATGTTGTTTGATGCATGTTCCTATGTTGTTTTGATTGCTATATTGCCTATTTGACCTATAAACATCACTGTAAATCATTTTGGGAGATTAAAGGATCAAAATTTGGGTTTTTAGGTGAAAAATGGTGAGAAATCGTCAAAAAACGGGGCCCAGTTCGCTTAAGCGAGCCCCAAGCGAACTCACAAGCGAAATTGGGGTTTCTCTCGGCGTGAATCTCGCTTAAGCGAGATTTGTCTCGCTTAAGCGAGATGCTCTCTGACAGCATTTCCTGTTTCACGTTCTTGTGTCTTTTTCACACGTTTCTGTTTTGAATTAGCTTTCGGTGTAAATATGAAAGTTGTAGATAATTGAGTTAGCTTTCTAATGGCCTTGGTTTGAGGTGTAAACTATTTTTAGATTTTGAGTTATGACGAAAATAGTCCAAGAGGGTATTCAGAAAATTTTAAGAAAACTTAGCATAACTAATTCTGAGTTAGTCCAAAACTTATGGTTGGTTTCCCAACTTCAAACTTAGGTATTAGGGATTTAGTTGAAGTGTTTTATGAGTATTTGGCTCATGTCTTATTGATCACACTTGCTTGTTTTTGAAGAATGTTTTGGTTCGATATGAATGTAGTTGATTAATGTATATGTGCTATGTTGATGAATTCTGTCGTAAGAGTTGTTGTGTCAGATTTTGACTAAGTTGTGGAGTGTGTCATAAATGATTAGGCACATATGTTGTTGTCGTAGATGTAGTTTTAGTTGTATGTTGATATACACAAGTCGAGTTGAATTTGCATACTCATAACTGTTGGGGGCTTATGCCCTGGAATGCTTAGCATTCACACCCGTTGGGGGCTTATGCCCTGGAATGTTTATCATTCACCTGTTGGGGGCTTATGCCCTGGGATGCTTTAACCATCCAACTGTTGGGGGCTTATGCCCTGGAATGCTTAGCATTCAACGCGCGTAAAATGGTACCACATGCATAATGCATTTGTCGTTGTCGATGTCGCATTGTCGTAGTCGTTGTCGTCGGTCATGTCGTTGGTGTTCATTGCTGATAATGACATTGTTGTTGCTGTTGTTTAATGTTGTTGAAGATAATTATGTTGCTATACATGTGTACATTTATTCACATTATATATGAATTGAATAATGTTTGTTGTAAGATGTTGTTGTTTCATTGATTTGATGAATTATATATATTTATTATTGATCGTATATCTCACCCCTTCTGCTTGAAAATGTTGCCTTCCCTATGGGTAACTTGCAGATAACGAAGATTAGTAGGATGATTGGCTCTGTGTCTAGGGCTCTGATACATATTAGGATGGGGGATCGTCGCGATGTTTTCCTTTCATTCCTTTATGTATCAAACTTCGATTATGTTGTTGAATTTTCATGTTGTTGAATAATGATGACTTTTGTTGGGGCTTTTGTGCCAAGATAATTGTTGAGGTTGAATTATGTTTTTAAACGAAATTTTCCGCTGCAGTTTAATGAGACTTTCAATGTGGAATAATAAATAGTATAATTTCTATTTATGAGATTTTGAAAAGTAGTGTAATACTCCGTTGTTGAATTACTCTGATATAATTATATTTATTATTACGTCGTTGGGTGAACGGAGTGTTACACATTTTATCAAATGCCGAGTGGATTCTCGCACACATTTTATCAAATGCCGAATGGATTCTCGCACACATGTTATCAAATGCCGAGTGGATTCTCGCATACATCTTATTCTCGCATACATTTTATCAAACGCCGAGTGGATTCTCGCATACATTTTATCAATACATTTTATCAAATGCCGAGTGGATTCTCGCATACATTTTATCAAATGCCGAGTGGATTCTCGCATACATTTTATCAAACGCCGAGTGGATTCTCGCAAACATTTTTATCAAATGCCGAGTGGATTCTCGCAAACATCATTTTATCAAATGCCGAGTGGATTCTCGCATACATTTTATCAAACATTTTTACCAAATGCCGAGTGGATTCTCGCAAACATTTTTATCAAATGCCGAGTGGATTCTCGCAAACATTTTTTTCAAATGCCGAGTGGATTCTCGCAAACATTTTTATCAAATGCCGAGTGGATTCTTGCAAACATTTTTTTCGAATGCCGAGTGGATTCTCGCAAACCTTTTATCAAAGCCGAGTGTATTCTCGCAAACTTCTATAAATCCCGGTGGATTTCGACAAACCTTCACAAATCGAGCGGAGGACTTGGAATCTTCTTCTCTTATCACAAGTGTCATCCCCAGTGTGTCTGGTCAAGAGGTGTCACCCATCAGTGTCAAGCCGACAGTCCTAACAACGGACCGCTTACATTTTTACTGCTTTCAAGCCGACAGTCCTAAACAACGGACCACTTACATTTTCATCTGCTTTCAAGCCGACAGTCCTAAACAACGGACCGCTTACACTTTTTATTTTTATTTCAGGCCGCCAGTCCTAAACAACGGACCGCTTAAGCTTACCTTTTTGTCTTGTTTCAAACTGCTAGTCCTAAACAATGGACAGCTCGTACATACCCTTCATTCTCTCGCAAGTGTCATCCCCAGTGTGTCTAGTCAAGAGGTGTCACCAAAAAGTTTTGTCTTCCTTAAACTATCATTTCAAACTAACACGGCAGTAGACAATCATTTTCCCCAGTAAAACTACATTCCCTCAAAGGAGTCGGATCCCTTTCTTCAACAAATTCAGGCATCCCGTCGTTATCATTCGTCACAGTCGAGTCATCCATACCGTCTTGCATTCATAATTGCGTCACATGCGTCCACACAGTATCTTAAGGTCAAAAATAGGTGTACTTTATATTTAACTCTCTTCGGCCCGTCAAATCAAAGATTTCATCTTCAAATCTTCAGACGAAGAAACTTAAATAGGGGCATCTGTCATACCCCAATTTTTGACCTAAGACAGCACATTCATACACCGACACGTGTCATTTGACCCTACACTCATACGCCGTTTGTTTAACGCTGATCCGTCCTCGATTTTTCAGTAAAAAAAATCGGCAGAGAGGTATTTTAAAATACCCCATTTTTTTAATTCCGAATCGGACCGCCATCTCTCTTTATTTCCATTTTTATCTTTATTCATTAATTTTAATTTTTTATTATTAGTCATTATTCCATTTTTGATAAGTCCAGGTCTGCATAAATCTTTTTATTATTATCATTTATTTATTCATTTAATGTCATTTCCATTATTATTCATTTTTGTATTTATTGATAAAATCTTAAAAAATCAAAGATCCGATAATACCAAAGAATTGGTCCTGATCCAAAAAACAGCTTGTCACCACTCCAGTTCACAAACAGAAACACGTTTTGAAGTTCATCATAATCTGAAAAAATGCAGATTTTCTGGCCTTTCTAAACAAACCCTAAACCAGAATCATTCACTATAAATAAACACCTCAGGAACACAAAGGGGGGACCTTTTTTTCGGCAACACAAACAATAGAGTCCACAACAACATCAATACAAACAATAGAGTCCACAACAACATCAACACGAACCGCAACAAGAGAACAACAACAATAAATCCGAACCGGATTCGAAAATTCAACAAGGAGGTAGTTTTTTTTTGAAGTTTTTGTTTTGTAGATCTAGGAAGATTGAGAAATCTTTTGGAACTTTTGAGTAAAAAAATGGAACCTGGAGGGTAGGTTACATAAGAAAAAGGTTTTTTTTTTTTAAAAAGGAGATTTTTTTTTCTCGTCTCCGGCAAGGCGGCGCAGCCGCGATGGCTCGCCGGCCACCGCGCCGGAAACTAGGTTTCACGGTGGTTCGCATGAACACACCGGAAACCGCCACCGGAAAACTCAAAGGGGAAGAACAAGAGAGGAGAGAGAACAGAGGATTTGAGGGAAGAGAAAGAAGAGAGAGAAAAGAAATGGGGAAATGAATAAAAATGGGTCTTACACCCTTATATATTCCCCCTTGAACCGGTTCGGTTCTCCTGGTCCGACCCAGGCTTGAACCGAACCGGCCCTAGCCCAATTCTTTTTTTTTTGTTACCCTCACCCCCCGTTACACTATCTGCACCCCCTGTCCTATCTTTTATTTTTACTCTTTCATGCATTTTCATTTTTTTGTTTTAGCATCTTATTTCTATTTCTCATGCATTTTCATTTAGCTTAGTTTTTTTATTATTCATTATTTATTTTTTAAACAAGGGTATTAGAATGTAAATAGGCTCTCTAATGTAATTTATTTATCTTTATCGCAGACCGTAGAATGTATTAATAGGTTTTTTTTGTAATAGCTTAGGTGCATGTGTGCGTGTGTGTGTGCATGATTTATCTTTATTGTTTCTAGTTTAGGGTAAAGGTTTTTTTGCGATGATTCAACGTCACCACAAAAAACCTACGTTTTACTTTCTTGCTCCGTTAGATTTAATTTTCGTTTCATTATTCAAAAAACAAACAAAAAAACGCAAATAATTCAAAAAAACAAAAAAACATTTTCACAACAAACCTTGATTCAAAAATCAAGTGTTCCCTTTTATTCCTTATTCTTTCATAAATCAAAATTGCAATCAACTTTAATTACATTCTGAGTCCATCTTCTTTTAATATAAAAAACACAAACAAATATATTTTGCCACTTGGCTTTTCATTTTTAAAACCTTTTTTTCAAAACTAATAAAAAACACACAACCAATCAAACGTCAATTTTTTCCCCGAACTACGAGGTTTTGATCCCTCACGGGTACGTAGGCAAAGGACCTTGTCCTCTCAAATCAATAAAAATGTAGATAATTAGGTTTTTTTCTTAATCATTTTAAATCTCTTTTTTCAAAGCAAGTAAGTTATAGCACAAGAATTAAATAAAACCAAGAGGTTCCCGTAGAGTACTACGGACATAAAGGGTGTTAATACATTCCCTTTATGTAACTAACCCCCGAACCCTTAATCTTTAAAATGTGGTATATAAACTTTTTTCCACTATCTTTCAAAAAAATTAAATGTTCAGTCGTGAAAAATTAGTGAGTCAAAAGCTAATCAAAAAGCCTTGATTTCCGAAAAATGACGCGACACCATGATATTTGAGATTATGTTCTTAAGTGAAATTATTTAATTGATTAAAATATTTGAAGACATCTATTTCATATTTTGTTTTATTTCCGCTGCGAGTTTATATTTAAGTATTTAGGAGATAACCGTTGAACTGTGTGACACCCTATATAGTATTTATTATTAATTATAGTATTTTATTTAAAATAAACCTTGGGAATTTTAGGGTGTTACATGCTGCAAGAAAGTTCTCGTGCTAATCCTCATGAAACAGTGAATGACTTCAAAGAGGAACATGTTCTTACCAACAACAAACAACTATAAGAAGTTCTAGTGCCGCAAGAAAATTCTACCTCAAATGTTGTTCATGCGCATGATGCAACTGAGGTTCCAAAAGCAAACAATGATTTTAAATTTGAACACAAACTTAATCAAGATGATAACAACACCTCTGAGATCACTAATTATGAAGCAGTGTACTTTACGCAAGTCCAATCTTATTCGAGTTCTATTTTGAAGAAGGTTTTGATGGATGATATTGAGGAAATGAAAAAAGATTGGGAAACAGGTTAAATCGAATGATAACGATGACAATTTTATTCCATTTTTAACATAAACGTCAAAGAAGGTGCAATTCTAAATAGCTCGTGCAGTCGGGACACATAACACTTGTTCTAGGGGTCCTCTTCCATCAATTTTCCAACGAAGTTCCATTATTGGAACATTCATGGAATAGGCAACCCTGACACTCAAGTTGTCGTAAAATATCTTTGGTATACTCATAAACCAGACTTCCTATTTATATCATAACCGAAACTTCCTTTTGATCAAGTTCAATCTTGGTTTTAGAGGAGTATTATTTGTTTATTCTTGTGAGAACAAAATAGCTGCCTTGGGCCATGATTGAAATGGGTTTTCTTGATGGGATACTCTCCCTCCTAGTATATATGGGTACTTTTGTAGGGATATGTGTAACATCCCTAATTTCCGTTCTAATTGATTTTTTTTGGGGGTAACTTCCTAGTCCCCCTTGTAGATATTATTTTCCCACCTTTTTATTAGTAATATATATGAGCATTTGGGATTTGATTGGAGGTTATAAAACGTGTCAACCTAGTTGTGACGTCTTTCAGTCTCTTTGATGTCATTACGCTCTTGATTCGGGAAAAAAAAGTACTAAAATCTAAAATTCTAAATATTACAATGATCAAATCCAATACGAATCAATTTTGTAAAGACCAAATACGAATCAATATCGTAGAGACTAAAATGAAACACCAAAGATTAAAAGCAAAAAGTATATATTTGTAGGGACTAAAACCAAAATGTTTGATATTTGATAAGATTATTAGCTTATTTAAGCATTAAAATACTTGATAGAGGCTATGTTGATTTCTCAACAAATATTAGCCCTGAGTTAATTCAATGAAGAAATAAAACAACGAAAAATGTTAGGTAAATCAAGGAAATGAAAGCACACTCACCTTATTACATTCATGAACTAAAAATCAATAAAATATATTAAATAACTCCTAAAATTAACTAATGACCAAAGCCAACTAATATTTTATGAAAGATATATTTTATTGGCAAAAGGGACAAACATGATACACAAAGTGTACTTTAGTGATATCTAATAATTATTTGAATTATAACGAGGAACTTTTTTGGAATGGAAAAATTGTTAAAAATTATTTAATTTATGTAAACCTTGCGTGAGGTTTTTCCCTATAAAAAGTAATCAAACAATTTTACATTTGTTTTATGTAAATGTGAAAAAATGGTTGAAATTCTCAACTTTGTTTATTTTCTTATCCTTTTTGTTTCTCTATTTCTTGTTGTAGTCAAAGGTCATGATCAAAGTAAGTTTATTTTCAAGTTTTTGTTTATCTTATACACATTATTCCACTCTTTTTTTAAATATTTCTTTATCCTTATTTTACATTACAGAGGAGTGTTATACTAACTATGATTGTTGTCTAAAATATTCTTGCCCTTATAAACATATGGTGAAGTGTGTTGGTGGTTATTGTTTGGGCTTTCACAATGACTAAGGTAAAAAAAATCTCTATTAGATATGATTCTTTTATTTTATTTGATGATTATAATGTTGTTACTCTGATGATTGATTCCAAACTCTCATATATTTCTCTAACCACACAATTTCTTTGATAGAAATAGAACCATGTTAAATGGAATTGTTTTCGGAATTATATATATATATATATATATATATATATATATATATATATATTGATTAAATTGAAATTCGTACAAGGAGTACTTCAAGTATACAATAATCTAATAAAATTAGAGTTGGGTTATAGATTTTTTTTTTGGAATGGAAACTAAATGATTGAGTTTCACAATTTAGGGTGTTTTATGGACGATGTTGTTCTATCATTTAATCACCTAATAGTATCATCTCAATGAATTTGTGAAATTTCCAACATTCAAAGTTGAAACATAAGTAACTAACCTAACTTGTACGCATATATAATCACTATATATGGAAAGTGAAGAGGAATTTAATATAATCACTATATATGGAAAGTGAAGAGGAATTTAAATTTTGAATATATAATTAATAAGTAGATAGTAACATTTCAAAATATATATTTTATATCATAATCTGTCAAAAAAATTAAATCATAACTTTAAGGTATATTCTGATCCAAAGAATATCATGTGGTACACATGAAATCATGTAAGTGAAAGTAAATGGCTTGAAAATAGACCCTACAATAAACAATATAATTATCTTCATTTTGCAAAAAGGACAAATTCACGGTTATTTTTAAAATCAGTGTAATAAAGTACTCTTTCTACGACCACGAACTCTTCCTTGACGAGATCTATGGATAAAGATAAAGTACAAGGTACAATATATAAGACTAAGAATCTAGAAACATCAAAATAATGGGATAGAAGTATGTAATGCACATAATAAACCTTTACACACCATAATTTATACATCTACGACTCAATCTTATCATGAATCTTCATTAAAGTATCTTTCAGATCATTTCTAGCGATTTAATGCATGTTAAACTAAATTTTAATGATAAAACTAGTCAATCATGATGCCAAAAATGCTCCTGCTACCTGCGTGCAAGGGTCGTCTTAATTTTCTTGTAGTCGAAATCTCATTAGTCACTCATAGTCCAATATTTGGGTTAGAATAACCCACTTCAGTGTCATTTAGTCGTGCTCACAATAATGATAATGAGAATTTTCTTCTAAAAGATGAGACCAACCATCAACCTTGTGCACCCATACACAAGATAGTGGCATAAACATAGACATAAGCTGCAAGCACACTCAGTAACTTTATCCTTACCCTTGCAACGAGCCACCTGAGTATCTAAAAAATAAATAAAAGCATTGGGATGAGACATAATGTCTTAGTGAGCTCCAACCATCTTAGGGTACTATTGGTTGAGGTGTAAAACTAGGACCACAAGCTGTATTCTTAACATATTTCATATCATATTAAATCATATCATGTTATAGATTAAATTACGTTGGCGTGTAACAAACATTATTCTTGAAGATTTTTAATAAGATTTATAATTTAAGTTGTGAGTATAAGAATTAAATCCTCGTTATAAATTATTTACAAGGTTGCTTTTGAAGATTTATCTTTAATGTATAATTTTGTTATGAACAATATCGAGGCAAGCCGCATAGCTCAAGAGATGCAAGGAGGATGTTTGGATGATACTTTATTTATCATGTGACTAACTTGTAAAACGTGGAGACAATATTAATAATTTTGACATGAGAATTAAATGATTTTTTTTTATTTTGTAAAAAATTTACCGTATTAAGTGTTTGTAACTTGTAAGTGAAAATATTAAATTAATTACATGGTGAAGGCCACGTGGGTTTTGTAAAACCGCTTTGTGGTATGATTATTCTTTGGTATGGAAATCCCCAATAAATCTTTATGATTCCTTGATGTTAAGGAATACTTATGAAGTTTAGAAACCCTACATAGTCGCATAACATTATCATACTAATGAGAGTGTGATGTACTAAATTTCAGCCCTAATGGGTGATGTTCTTCTTTAAGTACCCTTCTATTCGTAGTCTTTTTCTTGAGTATGAGTTATTGATACATCTTGTATATAGAGCAGAGGTGTATGAATATTACATTTTATACAATACTCGTGTACAATTATATGTACACCATAGATAGTTTTGAATTTAAACCTATATTTATGTGTTTGTTACCACTTTAAGTGACATAACATAGCTCACTCGAGATTTTTTTTATGTTTTTCTTATATATGCATTCAATGCAGAATATCCTCGCAACGAGGATGAGGAGTAGTATCAAGGTGTTTGATTACGAGAGTAAAATGGATAATCATTATCTCATCTTATGTTGTTCTTGAAAGTTTTTTTGTATTATTGTTTACGTTTAAATTGGATTCTAGGATCTAATATTGTGACATTAGGCTCTAGTTTTATACTCCAATCTTGAATTGTTTTATTATGTATTTTATTTAATTATAAGAATAATTGTAATACTCTCCTAAGAAAACGTATTTGATGTTGAATTATGACATTTAGTTTTTATTGAAGTTGTGGTATGATATCTTACACTAGTTTTTATTGTGGTGATGATGTGATAGCTTACACTAAATGGAAATATTAACTCTCAAATTAAAACAGGGCATTACCAACAGAGTTTAAAAATTCAAAATTTGAATCATATTAAACTTGAAAAATAATCTTAGTAGTAATATAAATATGTGTTAAATATTTACATGGACAATTTAACAATTAAGTAAAGCTTCCTAGTTCTGCAACTCTTACTGTGGTTTTAATTTCAATGTTATCTATATTGGGACGCTAACGTGCAATATCATATACTTTTGAGATTGTCATCGTTATCAGCTACCTCAAAAAACATTGCCCAAACAAAATGAGTATAAAATCCATAACTTAGAATACAATATAAACTTAGATATTCCCAACAATGCATGGTGTGATAAGCATGAGAAAACCCTTTCGATCCAAATATACAATTTCTTCAATCAAAATATTTACAATTAGTGTAGTAACCATGCAAGATCCATATATATATATATATATCTTAAATATGTATATCATCCCTGCAATTAGGGGTCGTTTGAAATTTCATCCCTGTGCTTACTAATCCTCCCATTTTGCCCCTGCAAATATTAAGCATTTAAAAATTCGTCCTAATTAAAAAAACTTGCTGATGTGGATGGTAATTAGATACATGGCAACTGGGCACTGGGCATTTGGCAGGACACGTAAGCAGAAGGCGGTTGCAATTACATGTTTGCCCTTACTGAATCCAGACTCGCGCATAAAGACCATTTTACCCCTGGCTTCATCTTTTCTTCTTCCCGCTTCTTTGACAATCAAAAAAACGAATTGGGGCGAAAATTGCTCTAGGGTTAGGGTTTGAAACACGAATTAGGGGGAAATTGTTGAGAAGAACTCGTTTGAAACTTGATTGCCGCACAAAATTGGTGTTTGGAATCTCTATTGGAACGCAAATCACTATATAGAACTCGTTTCTATAAAGCTGTCGTGAAGCTGTCGTGAAGAAGAAAAACCCAGGTTTGTATAAGCCATTTTCAAAATATGTTACCTTTGTTTATTTTTTCAGTGAAATACTTGATAAAAAAATGTGGGTTTCTATTTTCGCATACTTAGTGTGCTTCTTTGTTGTACCATTTTTGTTTTGCTGAGTGAGTGTATTTTTCTTTCAAAATGTCTATTTCTGTTTCAATTCACTATGGAGGACGTTTTGTTAGGGATTGGTTAATCAATTATACTGGGGGGAATGTAAAACTGTTTGAAGGCTTAGATATTGAGAAGTGGAGTTATTATGAAATATGTGGTATTGTAGAACAAGATCTGGAGGTTAAAAAGCAATATAGGTTGTGGTGGATGCCTGATGAAGATGTTGACTTCAAGATCATAAGATTAGATGAGGATGCAAGTGAGATTAAGGATTATGCTGTTAAAAAAAATAGGGTTGTTAACATATTTGTTGAGCATGATGTAGATGATATAAGTCAGTTAGTAAACATTCCAAACTGTGTGATTAGTAGTCAAGTAGGTGAAAGCTCAAACTGTGTTGAGGGTAATGAATTAGTTGAAAGTGCAGAAGACAATAGGTACATTGAGAAAGGAAAGGCAGCTGTGGTATGTCCTGATGAAGACAATGTGGATGAGGGTGGTTCAGGTAGTAGTGATGAAGATGAGGATGAGGCATATGATCACTTTGATGATAGTGAGGATGAGAGGGCACTTTGTCTTGAGGATGGGTTTGAATACAGTGATCATTATATGGATGGTAAACCTCTAAATTCATACAATCCAACAAATGATAAACCTACAAAACCAAAGAAAAAAGCAAAGGGTGTTGAACAAGAGGAACATGCTGACCCTGAGTGGGAGAAGGACTATGAAAGTGAAGAATTACTATCAGATGACCCTGATGATTCTGATTCTGAGGGTTTGCCAAAATACCCTGAATTTAAGATGGGTGAACTAACAAAGGACTATAAGTTCAAAGTAGGTATGGACTTTAAGTCAATTGCAGAGTTCAAGGAGGCAATTACTGAGTGGTCAATATTAAATTTAAGACAGATAAAGTTTGTGAAACAGGACAAGGAAAGATGTAGGGCAGTGTGTAAGAATCCAAAGTGCAATTATGTGGTTCATTGTAGCAAAGTGGCAGACAGCCACACATTTAAAATAAAGACATTAAGTGGGGACCACGCATGTGCTAAGTCTTTAAAAAAAACAAGTGCTACTTCCAAGTGGGTGACAAAAGAAGTGCTTCCAAAGATAATGACAACTGGTGACATACTTGTCAAAGATATAATGAAGGACTTGAGGAGGACTCATTCAGTTGATGTATCTTTTCATATAGCTTGGAAGGCAAAGAAAATGGCTAAAGAAATAATTGAAGGTGATGCTAAGAAACAATATACTCTGCTTTGGAGGTATGCTGCTGAGTTGCATAGAGTTTCATTGGGAAATACCCTCAAAATTAATGTGGAGAGAACACTGTTAACAAACCAACCAAGGTTCAACAAGTTTTACTTCTGCTTTGAAGGTTGTAAAAAAGGATTTTTGAGTGGATGTAGGCCTTTCATTGGAGTGGATGGATGTCATCTGAAAACAATGTATGGAGGAATACTATTGGTTGCTGTTGGAAGAGATGCAAATGATCAGTATTACCCATTGGCTTTTGGAGTGGTTGAGAATGAGACTAATGATGCTTGGAGGTGGTTCTTGACATTGTTACTTAATGATATTGGCACTGACAGGAGATGGGTGTTTATATCAGACCAACAAAAGGTATTAAGTAGGTTATGTTTTGAGATTAATGTGTACTTTTGTTTTGTTTTGCTATGCTTACTTATGATTTGTTTTTGATATTCATCCAGGGATTGATTCCAGTCTTAGAAGAATGGTCTGACAGGCTTGAACATAGATTATGTTTGAAACATTTATATGCTAACTTCAAGAAGAAGTTTGGAGGAGGGACCTTGATTAGAGACTTAATGATGGGAGCAGCAAAGGCAACATATTTCCAAGGTATATTCATAAGATTCTTATTAGTATTCATAATGATAATAATGATATGTTAGTTAGGTTTTAATTTATTTTTCTATTCCTGAATAAAGCTTGGGAGACAAAGATGAATGAACTCAAGAAGGTTGATCATGCTGCATGGGAATGGCTGAGAGGTCACAACCCTAAATTATGGTGTAAGCATGCCTTCTCATACTATCCCAAGTGTGATGTGCTGATGAATAATATATCTGAGTCTTTTAATGCAACAATCTTATTAGCTAAGGACAAACCAATACTAACAATGGCTGAGTGGATTAGAACATATATTATGAATAGAATATCAACCCTTAGAGAGAAACTTAGTAGATGGGAACAAAATATCATGCCTATGCCTAAGAAAAGACTTAATACTGAGATACAGAAGGCTGGTAATTGGATTGCAACTTGGGGAGATGGTGAGGAGTTTGAGGTTGAAATGATTGGTGGTGGGCATAGATTTACTGTGGACATGGGGAAAAGAACCTGTAGTTGTAATTTTTGGGAGCTTGTAGGTATACCTTGCAGACATGCTATTGTTGCAATGTCTAAGAGGGACCAAAACCCAGAGGACTATGTTTCTGAATGGTATACTAGGAGCAAGTATGAAGCATGTTATAACTTTAATGTTAGTGCTATAAATGGACAAGACATGTGGCCTGAAGTTGAATGTGAGGAGATGCTTCCACCTGTGTACAAGAAAGGACCAGAAAGACCTAAGAAACTAAGGAGGAGAGGGCCTGATGAGCCAGCAAAATCATGTGGGAAATTTAGCAGAGCTGCTACTAAGTACAAGTGCACAAGATGTGGAAGCTCTGGTCACAATGCTAGAGGTTGCAAAAGTCAGATAGTGAACCCTGAAGCACAAAAGAGAAAGGTATTTTACTGTTGTCAATGTATTGATCATATTTCTTGTCATTTCATTTCTACCCATATTGATTTATACTTTGACAGAGAAAAACATCAAGTCAAGAAAATCAAACACAAGTTACTCAAGGCAGTTATAGTGCTAGTACTGGATCAACAAACACTGAAGTGGGGGTAAATGGGAGTAAGAAAAGGAAGCTGGTGAAATCTGCTATGGACAGAGGTCAATTCAAGCCACCTGCACAGTCTCTTCCTTCTAGACCAGTTAGAGGTCCAGTCACAAAACCTACAGTTGCATTTATGTCCACCTACATGAAACCAAATTCATCCACAACTGTCAGCCCCACTGCACAGGTTCACACCAATGTTGACACAACTGTCAACCCCACTGCACAGGTTCACTCCAAAACTGTTGTGAAACCAACTGCAATAGTCAACACAAATGTCAAGACAACCCCAAACACTCACATTGTCGTTAACCCATCTGCAACTGTTAACACAAATGTCAATACAGCCCCAAACACTCACATTGTCATTAACCCATCTGCAACTGTCAACACAACAGTCAATACTACACCAACTTCTCAAACATTTGTCAAGCCATACACCATTGTCAAAACAATTATCCAACCTGTCTTAAAGCAACGTCCACCCAATCCAGCAAAACCATCATCTAAGAAGTTGGATTTAACTAAGGTGAGGAGAAGTGGTAGGACTGTTTGGAAAAAAAAATGCTAACTTCAAAGGGCCTGGAAAAGCAATAGATGATCCAATTGAAGTGGAAGATGATCATAAGGATGGTGAGGCACAACCTGCTGGTGATGCTACAAAAACTACTGGTGATGCTTCAAAAGCTGCTGCTGAAGCTAAAGATGGATCCTGTCTAGGCCTGTTGAAAAAAGTTGACACAATTAAATATGTTTAATTGGCCTTGGCCTAGTAGTGTTTTGATGTTGTTTGTTTTGGTGTAATATGTGGCTTGGACCAAGTTATCTGCTAATTATTTAGCTTAGCCATCTTTTGATGTTAATATACCTATTGGCTTAGACCTTAAATGTTTCTTCTTTTGATGATATTGTATGGCTTAGACCTTAATGCTTCTATTTAAATGTTATGCTATTTGATTAAATGTTATGCTACTTGTTACAATCATGGGACAATGTTATGATATTTAATGACAAATTGATGGATGCTTCTGTTAAAACACAAACTTAAACACTTTGTTTCAATCACATTACAATTAATTTAGATTGAAATACAACACACATTCTTTTATATTGAATTACAACACTTAACACACAAACACTTAACAAACTAAAGACTTAATAACTTTAACACTTAATAACTTGATGCATAAAGCCTAATCATAAACACACTACCAAAGCCATCTGACTAAACACATTCATTACATAACAGCCAACTACAACCCTCTAACTTAAACAAACTAACACAGCAATCCACATCAATCACGTTCTTGCATAAGACACACAAAAAATGACCAAACTTGCCACCAGAATCCACTTCAGCCATGCCACTTTCGTTTTCTCAGCTAACAATTTCTTCTTCCACTTTTCTTTCTTCAAGTCATAAATTCCTTCCATAACTTCAGCACAATTACACTTCTTTTCTTTAGACTCCACTTCTTCCTCAACTGACATCCTAGATGTCGCTGCCATCCTAGATGTGACTGCAACCATTGGCCTTGTACCCAAAGCAAGCTCATCATCCCAGATCAACAAATCACAAGTATTTTTTTTCATCCAATTGCGACACTTCCAAAACCGACGTCCTTGATTCGCTCTTGTGTTGGCAATGTAGATGACCATGGGCAACTCACAACGGCACGTTGGAAGCATTCCACGAGAAGTTTCGAATTCACCGTGCAATAAAGAACCATATGTGTACCCTGTACTGTTGTTTCATGTTGACATTTCCGAACTGGAGACAGAAGAGTAAAAGAGGGAACTGAGATGAGGGAATAAGAGTGAAAGGTCCAATGGAGAAGAAGAGTTAATGGAGAAGGTTCAATGGAGAAGAAGAGTGAAAGGTTCAATGGAGAATAAGAGAGAAATGTTCAATGGAGAAGAAGAGACAGAAGAGTGAAAGAGGGAACTGTAGTGATGTTTTAGGGTTTCAGAAACCCAGCTCGACGGAGAAGAAGGATAAGTAGGAAGAAAAGATGAAGCCAGGGGTAAAATGGTCTTTATGCGCGAGTCTGGATTCAGTAAGGGCAAACATGTAATTGCAACCGCCTTCTGCTTACGTGTCCTGCCAAATGCCCAGTGCCCAGTTGCCACGTATCTAATTACCATCCACATCAGCAAGTTTTTTTAATTAGGACGAATTTTTAAATGCTTAATATTTGCAGGGGCAAAATGGGAGGATTAGTAAGCACAGGGATGAAATTTCAAACGACCCCTAATTGCAGGGATGATATACATATTTAAGCCATATATATATATATATATATATATATATATATATATATATATATATATATAACTTGTTTCTCATAATCATACATTTGTGTTTTTTTGCCAATCATTCCACAATTCGAGAGAACTTAACCTCCTATTGAAGTAAGTACATGGATTGTGTTGGAACACTAGTGAGTTTGTGAAGCTTTTGAAATGTAAACACAAGTGGAGAAACTAGTGTCAAGTGTGAATTGAAAATTCTATGTCCCACATTGGGTAGATCACACACTCTAGTAGTGTTTATATGTGTGGGATATCACCTCCAAGGGTGTGCCCTTGGGGTACACACTTTTGTGAACGGAGTGAACTGATGCCAAAAATTATAACACGCGCACGACGCCGCCGGCCTGGGCAGTAAAGGAATAATTTTTTGGTGCTCAGAAAATAAATATTATTTTTTTCTTTACGTTTTCCACACGCGCATACTTCGGCTCCACGTTTCCGCGTCATGGGTTACTGTTACTGGAGCGTGGGCTTGCGCTAGCGGGTCGTGAACTAGGTCGGCGAGGTCGAATCCCCTCTATAAATAGAGAGCTCGGGATTCTCATTCCTCACTCCAAAACCAAGAATCGAATACTCTTCTCTGGTTTTCTCCCCTTCTCATCTCCTGCGATTTGTGTTGACGAATCATTCTTTTCTCCTCCTTTGGTTTTTCTCGAGTGGTTTCTAAACCATATTCTCAGAGGTGTTATTCTCGACCGATTCTGGGCAGTGCAGCCTTTAATCGTACAGAAAAAGAATCTAGGTTGTTTTATCCTGGAGACGCACGGTTGATAGTCTACCTTGCACATTTCAGGTAGTGCCGTGAAACGTCTTAAAGAAAGCGACCTGGTCGTGACTCACCCTAGTAATCGTTTCAAAGCTCTGTCGTAATTTTTAAAACAACATTTTTAAGACGTTTCATATACGATACGATGAGTTCTGAAAAGATTACTGCTGCTGATGATTTTAATAAACTGTTTCTGTTCTCAGGCAGCCACTTCAAACGTTGGCAGCAAAAGATGTTGTTTTTCTTAACCACTAAAAAGGTTGCCTACGTTTTGAACGAACCCATGCCTGTGGCACCTACGAGTTCGACTCCTGTTGGAGCGAATTACAAGGATAAAACAGTTGACCCTGCTTCTTCTGCTGAGAAAGCTGACACTGATAAACAGCTATCCAAAGACATTGCTCTGTGGAAAGAAACTGACTACCTCTGTAAGAATTACATTCTTAATCGACTCACAGACCCTCTGTATGATTACTATAGACTCTGTGATACTGCCAAACAATTATGGGAGGCACTACAGAAAAAATATGACACCGAAGAGGCTGGTGTTAAGAAATACGCGGTGAGCCGCTATCTGAATTTCAAAATGAGTGATGATAAGCCCGTCGAGGCACAATCACATGAGCTGCAACAAATTGCTCACGAGATCATAGCTGAAGGGATGCAACTTCCCGAACAATTTCAAATTGATGTGATTATTGATAAGCTGCCTCCTGCTTGGAAGGACTTCAAGAGTCAACTTAGACACAAAACTAAGGAGTTCTCTCTTGAAAGTCTGATTACTCGCCTTCGTATTGAAGAAGAAGCGAGAAAGCAGGACCAGAATGAAGAAGTGTATGTTGTTTCTAACAACAACACTAAAAAGAAATTTGTAGGTGTTGTTCTGAAGCCTACTGGCAAACAATTTAAGAATCAGAACCGCCCTATGAATAAGAATTCCAACAGGAATAAGACTGGGAACAATCCAAGACCCCAGATTCATCAACCAACCAAGAATGATGGTGCCCCTCCTTTCAATTGTTACAATTGTGGGATGGCAGGTCATATGGCACGCAAGTGCAGAAACAAAAACAACCGACCTGCACAGGCTAACTTGGCTATTGCTGCTGCACCTGATGAGCCCTACATGGCTATGATTACTGAGATTAACATGATTGCAGGTTCTGATGGCTGGTGGGTGGACACTGGTGGGTGGACACTGGTGCTTCTCGCCATGTCTGCTATGACAGAGATATGTTTAAAACATATATTGCATGTGATGATCAGAAGGTAATGCTGGGAGACTCTCACTCCACTGCTGTTGCTGGAATCGGAGATATAGAGCTGAAATTCACCTCTGGAAAGACTCTGATACTGAAGGATGTGTTACACACTCCTAAGATTAAAAAGAACTTAGTTTCAGGTTTTCTTTTGAATAAGGCTGGGTTTGTTCAAAGCATTGGGGCTGATTTGTACACCATCACTAAGAATGGTATTTTTGTTGGGAAAGGGTACGCCACTGATGGCATGTTTAAGTTGAACATTGATATTAATAAAATTTCTTCTTCTGCTTATATGTTGTGTGATTTTAATATTTGGCATTCTAGACTCTGTCATGTTAATAAAAGAATTATTTCAAATATGAGCGGTTTAGGTTTAATACCTAAAATATCTTTAAACGATTTTGGAAAATGTCAATATTGCAGTCAAGCGAAAATAACTAAAAGTTCTCATAAATCAGTAACCAGAGTAACTGAACCTTTTGAATTAATTCATTCTGATTTATGCGAATTAGATGGTAACTTGACAAGAAATGGAAAAAGATATTTCATCACTTTTATAGATGACTGCTCCGATTACACACATGTGTATTTAATGCGAAATAAAAATGAAGCGCTTGAAATGTTTAAACAGTATGTAAAAGAAATTGAAAATCAATTCAATATTAGAATCAAGCGTTTTAGAAGTGACAGAGGTACTGAATACGGATCACATACATTCAATGAGTATTATAAATAACTCGGAATTATTCATGAAACAACTGCTCCTTATTCTCCAGAAATGAACGGTAAAGCGGAAAGAAAAAATAGAACGCTTACCGAATTAGTAGTTGCAACAATGCTTAATTCCGGAGCAGCACCTCACTGGTGGGGAGAAATTTTATTGACTGTTTGCTATGTGCTAAACAGAGTACCCAAAACTAAGAACAAAACTTCTCCATATGAAATTTTAGAACATGGGGCAGCCTTGCCTATGTAAGAAAATCAGACCCCAAAAGAGTCAAACTAGCAAGTAGAGCCTATGAATGTGTATTCATTGGGTATGCCTTAAACAGTAAAGCCTATAGGTTTTACGACCTGAAATCTAAAATGATCATAGAATCAAATGATGCTGACTTCTTTGAAAATAAATTTCCCTTTAAGTCAGGAGACAGTGGGGGTAATAGTGGGGGCACCATTAACTCAACTCTTGATCAACCTTCTGAAATCAGAACAAGCAATGAAAACATCGAAAGAGATGTTATGGAACTTCGTAGAGGTAAGAGAGCAAGAATAGCTAAAGATTATGGCCCCGACTATGTGGCATATACAATAGAGGAGGATCCATCAAGCATCAAGGAAGCTTTGTCTTCAATTGACGTTGACTTATGGCAAGAAGCTATAAATGATGAAATGGATTCTCTAATGTCCAACGAAACCTGGCACCTAACTAACTTGCCTCCTGGAAGCAAGACAATAGGGTGTAAGTGGATTCTGAAAAAGAAACTAAAACCTGACGGGTCAATCGACAAATACAAGGCACGCCTTGTAGCCAAAGGTTTTAGACAAAGAGAAAATGTAGATTTCTTTGATACTTATTCACCTGTTACTAGAATCACGTCCATTAGGGTACTAATATCTTTGGCGGCCATCCACAATTTGATAGTACACCAAATGGACGTAAAAACTGCTTTTTTAAACGGTGAATTAGAAGAATAAATCTACATGGATCAACCTGAAGGTTTTGTAGTCCATGGACAGGAAAACAAAGTTTGTAAGTTAGACAAATCTCTGTATGGTTTAAAACAAGCACCGAAACAATGGCATGAGAAATTCGACAACCTAATGATTGAGAATGAGTATAATGTGAATGAAAGCGACAAGTGTATTTATTACAAATACGGAAATAACACTTGCTCGATCATATGTCTATACGTAGACGACTTACTCATATTTGGTTCGAACCTCAATGTCATTAAAGAAGTGAAAATTTTGTTGTGCAACCACTTTGATATGAAAGATCTAGGTGAAGCAGATGTAATTCTTGGAATCAAGATTACTAGAACTGATAATGGAATCTCCTTGAATCAATCTCACTACGTTGAGAAGATCTTAAGGAAATATAATTACTTCGATTGTAAACCTGCGAGCACACCTTGTGACCCAAGTGTGAAGCTATTTAAGAACACTGGAGACAGTGTAAGACAATCTGAATATGCGAGCATCATTGGCAGTCTCAGATATGCCACTGATTGTACTAGACCCGACATCGGCTACGCCGTGGGATTACTATGCAAGTTTACTAGCAGGCCAAGCATGGAGCATTGGCAAGCTATCGAAAGAGTCATGAGATACTTGAAGAAGACCATGACCCTAGGACTACATTATCAGAGATATCCTGCAGTGCTTGAAGGATATAGTGACGCAGATTGGAACACCTTATCAGATGATTCCAAAGCGACCAGTGGGTATATATTTACCATTGCTGGAGGAGCTGTTTCTTGGAAATCCAAGAAACAGACCATTCTAGCTCAATCCACAATGGAATCTGAGATGATAGCACTAGTTGCTGCTAGTGAAGAAGCAAGTTGGCTAAGATGCTTGCTATCTGAAATCCCTTTATGGGAGAGACCGTTACCTGCTGTGTTGATTCATTGTGATAGTACCGCGGCTATCGCAAAGATTGAGAATCGTTACTACAATGGTAAGAGACGACAGATAAGACGAAAACACAGCACGATAAGAGAATATCTTTCGAATGGAACGGTAAGAGTAGATTTCGTACGAACAAATGAAAACTTAGTTGATCCTTTGACGAAAGGACTAAACAGAGAGAAAGTCGCAAATACATCCATCAGGATGGGACTAACTAATGCCTATTGATCATAAGTGATGGTAACCCGACCTAAATGACTGGAGATCCCAAGAACTAGGTTCAATGGGTAACAATAAGTCACAAGTGATAGAACATGCTATGAGAATGCATGATCCTGCAGTGACAGAAGGTTGAGATAATAGAAACTCTTAATGAGATCTATACTCCTTATGGAGTGGAGTACATAGCTACAGGAGTACTTCTGATAGACTCACCTATACATATGTAGAATTGAGGCCGGTTCTTATGGAATTTCGAGGCAGAATTCCTAGACCATTCGTTAAAACTGGGATAGACGTGCAAGGCCTTAAACGCACGGGCTTTTAGAAAACACCTAAGAAAAGGTTGTGTGTGAGTTCTATGTCTGAGATAGAGTTCAATGCTGTAAGCAACTCTTGTTAATCGGAATACTACTCACTATGCAAAGGTTCAAGTGTTAAACACACCTTTGTTTACTAGCAATCTTTAGGAAACGTTTAAAACGTAATCAGTAAAACCAATTTTGAATTCAAGTGGGGGATTGTTGGAACACTAGTGAGTTTGTGAAGCTTTTGAAATGTAAACACAAGTGGAGAAACTAGTGTTAAGTGTGAATTGAAAATTCTATGTCCCACATTGGGTAGATCACACACTCTAGTAGTGTTTATATGTGTGGGATATCACCTCCAAGGGTGTGCCCTTGGGGTACACACTTTTGTGAACGGAGTGAGCTGATGCCAAAAATTATAACGCGCGACGACGCCGCCGACCGACCGGGCTTGGGCTTGGGCCTGGGCCGTAAAGGAATAATTTTTTGGTGCTCAGAAAATAAATATTATTTTTTTCTTTTGCTCCGAGATTCCTGCAAGCAGAGACCAAGTCTCAGCACGTTTTCCACACGCGCATACTTCGGCTCTACGTTTCCGCGTCATGGGTTACCGTTACTGGAGCGTGGGCTTGCGCTAGCGGGTCGTGAACCGGGTCGGCGAGGTCGAATCCCCTCTATAAATAGAGAGCTCGGGATTCTCATTCCTCACTCCAAAACCGAGAATCGAATACTCTTCTCTGGTTTTCTCCCCTTCTCATCTCCTGCGATTTGTGTTGACGAATCGTTCTTTTCTCCTCCTTTGGTTTTTCTCGAGTGGTTTCTAAACCATATTCTCAGAGGTGTTATTCTCGACCGATTCTGGGTAGTGCAGCCTTTAATCGTACAGAAAAAGAATCTGGGCTGTTTTATCCTGGAGACGCACGGTTGATAGTCTACCTTGCACATTTCAGGTAGTGCCGTGAAACGTCTTAAAGAAAGCGACATGTTCGTGACTCACCCCAGTAATCGTTTCAAAGCTCTGTCGTAATTTTTAAAACAACAGATTGTAAGTGGCATCTCACTTACCTGCCTTTACTGTAACATGAGTAATTTATTTACTTTGTATACAACATCCGATATTGAAATCAGATAAAACAAAGTGATAGCCAAAGGGAATTACTGAATAACTTATTAGAATTGATATCACTGATATGGATGGTCCGATACTGAATAAACGAATATCTCCCCTAGATGGAATAAGATTCTCTTTGAATAGTAGTTTTGTTATTCATGTAATATATATCCACTAAAATATCATATTTCTTTTTTAGTCCCGCTAAATGTTTACTTCAAACAATGTTCCTTCATAAAATTTGGTCCCTACTTTTACATCAACCGATGTTTATCATTTTCACTTTTGAATTATTTTTTTCAAGCATCTTTATAACATTATAAATATATCATCTCTTATCATGATCAACATCACTGATTGAAGGAGACACTCTGATAGGGCTTCCAACACTTAGCATGAGGGACGTTTACATGATTGGAAAACATATGTGCAATTCGTATCAAGCTCTTTGATTGTCATTCACGTGATTCACCGAACATTGATCACGTTGATTGCATTTCTTTAAATTCCAACGCCTGGAATAGACGCACCTGCACCAGCAGGAGGGCTAAGTCCCCTAGGCACAAGAGAATAAGATACAGACACAAGAACAGGAGATATCAACACCAGTATCAACACCAACAATTACTCCCATGAGTCCCCTGCGAAACACCAACCGATACTACAGTAGAAACGGACACAACACCGGCACGAGCACCTAGTCTTAATTTAGTAATATCTCTAATTATTGAAATATCAAATTACAATAATATAAATATATAAACCGGTGATACGGCTCGTTAGATTAAATATATGCAAAATCTATAACCAACACATGTCATATGTGTTCTGATCACATCATGTTTTTTACTTTAGAGAATGGTGCACCCTCGAACCATCATCAAGGAAGAAATATATGGGCAACACCTGAATTTACTGACTACAGCTGCTAGCAGTCTCAGTGATATACTATTCACTCTAAGCAGTTATTTGGTTTGCAAAATAAAATTTTTAAAAAAAACTTCTTGGTGTACAGATATGAATAGTGAGTGTCAATACTTGCAATTCTTTCTAAATAAAATAAATTATCACGATCTTTGCTCGGAAACATCAATTGATATGAATTTTTTAATTATGGAAATAATTAGGAAATGTCGCATAAAAATGTCTCTCAAGTGCTATGATTTACACGTCAAATTTGATCAATTTCTGAGTCAGTGTTCGTTTTCTCCCGAAAGTCATACTCCGTGATGAGTCCAAGATTGTCAACTAATTTGTGATGTCGTTGACAGCCTGCACACTAGTAAAAGGAGCTTCAAATTATTTACAATAGAATGAGTGCTTTCATAACAGTAATGCTGCATATATGTTTATAAAGAATAATGGAATGAATAAGGTACCTAAAAATCATACTTAGCAAAAAGGAAAGACAAAAAGATAAAAAAATACACTTGCATACTTAATCCAAAAATTCAGCCATTCCATGAATTTTATTGAACTTTTGCAATTGAGCTGCTTCTTTTGTAAGATAAGCACCAAAATAAAACCATGGGAAAAGGCAGACACAACTGAGAATTTGTCTTTCTTTTCATTCGGGCAAAAGTTTGCGTTCTAATTCTATATCGTACATAATTGAGATATGACACACATTCGGAACAAGCCGGCATGCAAAGCAGTCTAGTAACCTATTATGCACTTTGAACACCAAATTAAATACTCAGTAGGTAGCTCGGAAAATACCTTTCTTTACACCTCCAGACAGAAATTTGTTTTCTCATTTAACATATTACAGAATAGAGGAGAGATATGCATAACATAATTATATTTGTTGAATGAGAGAAAAAGGAATATTCTATGTTAAGTAACTTAGAGAGTAAGCTAAAATATATTTAGAATTACAACGCAAATATAATTATTTCCTATTTAACTAAATACTAACAATATTAACTCTCTCCCTAACTACATAGCTGAATAAGTAAAAAAAGAACTTTGTTAGCAGGAAAAGTAAAGGCCAGCAAGAACTAGCTACATTAAATATGTAATAACATAACTATATTTGATCTCGCTACAGAATTCCTGCGCTACATGTGCTTTTAAAAGGAGATCCCTATTCCCCTATCCAATGTCTATGTTGTCACCTCGGATAGAGGAGCAGTGGACCCCAAAACTAGGAGACTGTTTGGTGTGGTCTTTTGCGAACTATTGTTTTGTTTTTTGTCATTCATGGCTTGTGGTAGTAGACTAGGAGCCATTGGTACAAGTAGTAAGGCTCCTGCTAAGAGATTCAAATGCAACTGTTGGGTGTCGAAGATGCAGAAATCTTCCAAAAAATGCTTCTGGTCAGAAACAGGATATGGGATGGCAATATGGTATTAGTGTGGATGGTGATCCAAGAAATGTTAAGTGCAAATATCGTAAAAATTGTATCCAATAGGTGTTTATCGATTTAAGCAGAATCAACATGCACAAAGAAAAATGTTAAAGAGTGTAGTTTCTAGGCAAGAGCTTGATCTTGACAACAATGTCCCTATCTCACTTTACTAGGTTAATGAGGTCCTATCTTGACCACACAAAAACTCTTAGAATTGGGGTTTAGGGACCAACTTGACCCCAAAAAACCAGCTTATCAGGTAAGGGCTGACCCACTTGTATCACTATTCAGGTCATATCAATATCCACTGTGAGGCTCAGCACACACCCCTTACGCAAAGGACTGGATATCTAGGGCGTTAGCTGAGTGGACTGCCAATGGCCTGATAATGGATGAACCAATATATCTAGGATAGACTTTGATAACCATCTAAAAATTTGGGTTAGACGTAACCTAACTCAATCCACAAAAATTGTAAGGTCAGTGTTGTCTACCATTTATAATCGCTATTAAAGTGTGAAAAATAAGGGAGGAAATTTTCTGAATGTTCTTGAATAAAGAGCTCTGTTGTAGTAAGGAGAGTAAATCAAACGAAAGATAGTCAGATCACTAGAGATAGAGGTAGACTTAGAAAAACTATCAGAGAAACTATTAAGAGATTAATTAGTTGGATCGAAATATGGTTTATGATAGAACATTTTGGCGTAATTTGATCCATGTAGCTGACCCCACTTAGTGGGATAAGGTTTGGTTGTTGTCATTGTTGTTGTGTTTGACTAAAGCACTCAACAATCTGATATTATATACAATCCATAATTAACTACATGTTATGTTTACAAGGAGAAATAAATACAACTCCAGCTCCCTGAATACATGAATCTAAACATACATGAATCTTACTATCTCTACCATCAATGCATGACTCTACACACACCACCCTCATGCCTCGGATTGGACATATGAAACATTACCAAGGTGGCCTGATATTGGATGACTCAACGGATCTAGAATAGGCTCTTATATTTACTATAAATTGAGTCAGAACCCACCAAACCGGCTTGTGAGACGGAAATTGCTCCCACTTGTAACAACTATTTAAGCCATGTCACTATCTAGTATAGGACTCTCAACAAAAACAAATAAAATGATTTAAAAATATATTAAAAAAAAATCAAGTATGAATAGAACATTAAAAGACAAGGAAAGAATCATGCTAATAATCTTTAGAAAAATATGATTAAACATACACATTCAACATAGATATTCACTACAGGAATCAAGCAATGATAGATACCTGTACAAAAACGGCACCCCTTTCATAAGCTAATCGGTTTACAAGCCTCTCTGTTCTTTCACCGCATAAATCACATGTAAATTGTACAAGCAAACTTCGTCTTGGAAGATTTAAGTCAATACTAGCACCCTGCATATTCAAAGTATAATAACATACTGATATCAGAAATCTTTGGACAGAGCAAATATTTGAACAGAAGACGATTACTGGTTTCTACCAAGAAGATATGATTAATATTGGAAAATATATTCAGCCATACATACATGTGTAAAAACATACATACATAGACATAAAAAGGAAAATGATTGGTACTTCTTATTCAATATAAATAGTTGTGAAAATAATTGGCACTTCTTATTCAATACAAATGAGCTGATAGACTTTCAACAACAGCCATAACCATTACTTACTCCTCTAGGAGGCGAAATGAAAAAAAAAAAAAAAAACTTCACTTGATAATGGATTAAACACGGAGGAATACATTCTTGACCCAATGATCAAAAGTAGGACAGGGCCTTGAAGCTCATGTCCATAAAAATTTAATCAATAAGCCAATTATTTTGAGTGACCGAAGACCGTTCAAACAATGTCAACATCGGTACTTTACAGATATGAAAGGATTGAATGCAGTTCGAAAAAAAAATGTACTTGAATAAACAAGACAAAAAATTGTACTAATTTGGCAAGCTCAAACTAAATTCAATAACTAAGGCCCATGTTGGATTACTTCTTTCTTACAGAAGCTTCTCTCAACTGAGGTGAGTGTTTGGTTTCTAACTTACCTAAAGTTCATTGAAGGAAAAGTTAGATGAAGGAGCTTCTGAAAAAGCTGACCCGCAGAAGTTAATTTAGTTATGACCATAAGTTCTGTTTGGATTGGCTTTTGCCTTGTGGGTTAAGGGTTCTTAGCTAACGAAAAAGCCCATACAAATTTATAGGTATATTCATAGAGAAGTTAAACAACATAGCTTCTTAAATTGTTGAGATGTAGAAGCTCTTTTCAACTACTGCAGAATGTAGTAGGTTCAAAAACACATAACCATTATATGATTATACAAAATTGTATTCCTGCAACCGTTTGATAAATAGTTTATTCAAGCCAGTTTTAAATCCTAAACGATATCAGTTCGTGTCACAATTCATACAAACACCAGTCTACAGACGGAGCAACGGATTACGACAACATTGGTTTTGAAATAGACTCGATTAACACCAAATAATTAGCACATATATAAAATATCCTAATTCACACTGTTTCTTCTTCTATATTACGTGTATGTTTTACTGACGCTCAATAAATCCAATCTATACCTTGGAAATGATTTGTTCATTCCATTGTTAATGAAAAGCAAGGAAGCTTATGCAGGTTCGACCCTGCACTTGTTGTATAGTATTGCACTTAAATTTGCAGGGATAATCCAAAATTTATTTACCGTTTTTAAATCACATACATTAGAAGTATTTTATCATTTTCGCAGCCTATGCATATTAGTTAACTTACAAGATACAGCCAGCTGCAGTTTTTCAAATTCAATTCTTGCAAATATTAAACGCGACCCGACCTCTATTTGATATAATATATTTCAAAATATAGATTTAGTCCTCTAAAGTCTTCCACTCCAAAATACCCTTAGGCTTTGTTTGGCAGTTTTGAGGGGAAGGGAAGGCTTTCGGGTGGGAAATATAGGGGAAATTAAGAAATCTTGAACATTTTTTAAAAGAGTAGTTTTTTAAATAATGATAAATTAATGTTTATGATTATTATATTTTTAAATTTTAAGAATATTACAGCAACATAGATTAAATTTGAACCCTCCAAAAACCCCCCAAAACCCTTCTCCAATACAATTTTTGAGTTCCCCCAAATGCAGAGAGTTTGTATTATGAAGAAAGATTAACCGCCCAAAACCCTCCGCTCTCATTGTCCTCTAATTCTTTCACTTGCTCATTCCGTTTTTTCAAGTTTCTCCCCTCCCTTCCCCTCCAGACTCGCAAATATAGAGTTTTATGTATACTCCGTATTCTCTACCGACTGTTCTCACAGTTCTTTCACATACAAACAACTTAGTCTACTCATATATCTTTTCTAAGTCAAACAAATCTTCTATAAAAGTTTGGTCTTCACCCCCAATTTTTATAAAAATATACATAAAAAATACAGTAGAAAATAAATAAGATCGTCATCAAACAAACCAAAATTCAAAATTCCAGTCTGCTACAGCAATTGTAATTATGATATAAAGATTGTACACATATATACGGACACGGACTCAGGCACAAGCAATGAAACACAGATACAGACACAGGACACACCGACACCGACAATAATTTGGAAAAATCACAGTGTAGTTATATGTGTCAGTCACACAGACACCGCAATAAATTGGGAAAATCAAGTAATTCAGTGTAATTATATGTGTCAGTATCGCGACACGTGTCTGACACCAGAAGACACCAAGACACGCCTAATCTGAGGAGTGTGCACAAGTTAGTTTTCAACAAGGATGTGTTCGAGGGACCAAAATGACTAACCGGTTGAGAATTGTTTGATTCTGGTAAAGGGGAAGTGACAGAATCATCACCAAGCAAAGCATGAACTTTAAGAACTTGGCACCGATGGGGAAGCTTTTGTGGCACAATCGCGGTAACACAGAGTCTTGAACTGGAAGAGGGTTTAATAGAAGGAGAGATGAAACGGAGGGAGAGATTAGGTTGGGGTTTTTTGAATGTAGAGGAAGAGGAATAAGCGAAGAGCGTTGGAAAATTGTATACTGTGCCTGACGCCATTGATTCAATTATCAATCATTTCGTCTTTCAGATTTCTTCCAAATGAATTTAAACAACAAAAACCAAAAAACAATAACAATTATTAATCGTTGTAACTTTATTAATATTCTTAGTATACCTTTGTATTTGTAAAAAAAAAAAAAGTTTAATAATTGTTTAACCTTGTAATATTAGCGATTTTCGGTTTAACTCTTTATAAAAAAAATTATTTAGATTTCATTGCATCAAATTACAAAATTTAATGAACTTTCGCCCCTGTAATTTGAGAATTTTGTTATATCATTGATTTTGTACAGTCAAAAAATTAAATTCATGAAGGTCCAAAACCAAAAAATCTTCAAATTATAAAGTTGGAATTTAAACAAAGTTTTTTTTACCAACCCAAAAAAAAATATACGTTTATTTTTTTTACAAGCATTGAAAAATATATCTTTATTCCTTAAAAATATATATTTTTATAAAAATGTTATGCATTAAAAACATTCATTTATATTTAAAATTAAAAAAAAATGATAAATGAAGTCAGGAGCGGAAAAAAAAATTAAATAATAACTACTTGTTAAAAGTTATCTTATTTTTAATAAATAGGACCAATAAATAATTTTAAATTTTTTATAAAAAGAATCGAAATAAGTTTTTTTTTTTCATTGAGGTTTTTGTTAACGATAGTGGTTTGAATTTTAATGCATCTTTATCTTTTCTTTATCTTTTTATCTTTACAATAAACATTTGTCTTGCATAAAAGCAATAGTACACATGGCACTTAAGAATGCAATGAATCATTTAATGATTTTCTATGAGCATATTCCTCTCATTAAAAATTATATCTTCTCATTTTACACAATAATTGAAACGTATTTGCTAACTAACAAAATAAATGGATGTTTTATGGTGTATAAATACCATTAACATGAGCTGCTTTTTTTATTTGTTTCAAAATTAAACTTCACAAAGGCCCATATGTTATATCTTTCTTCTTTAACATATGAATCCAGAGATAGTGCTTTGTTAAGACCGGAAGTTGTACGAGAGACTAAGGAAAATGTTTAGATATTTCAAGAGAAGATGAAAACATCTTAGAGTAGGCAGAAAAGTTATCATGATAAGAGGAGAAAGTATATTGCGTTTCAAGTTGGTGATCATGTGTTTTTGAGAGTGAATCATGTAACCGATTGAAATGTCGGAAGTTGACACCTCGTTTTGTTGGACCGTTCGAGATTATTGAGAAGATTGGAGTTGTAGCGTATTGGATTGGGTTACCGTCGTCATTGTCGAATCTTCATGATGTGTTTCATGTGTCTCAGTTGAGGAAGTATGTGTACGATCTGTTTCATGTGGTTCAAGTGGATGATTTGGAAGTAAAGGATAATTTGACTGTTGAGACTTCGCAAGTTAGGATTGAAGATCGGGAAATTAAGCGCTTAAGAGGAAAATAGATTATCTTGGTGAAAGTGATTTGGGTTGGACCAACTGGTGAGAGTGCTACTTGGGAACCGGAGAGTAGGTTGAAGGAGTCGTATCCAGAGTTGTCTTGAGGTAATTTTCAAGGGCGAAAATTCTTTTTAGTGGGGGAGAGTTGTAACAAGCCGTTTTTAACTAGAATTATTTTAATTAATTATTATATATGTTTATATTTGCTTGTATGTGATTATTTGCCTCTGTGTGTATTTAAATTGGGATTAGTGGATTTTTAGCCTATAAGGGTATTTTGATCATTTTGAAGGTTAAGGGTATTTTGGTCAATTGGCTAGTGAGGGTAAATTAGTAAGTTCGTTAGAAATATTATTTTAGCGTTTTGGTGAGAATCGTCTTTTTTACTAAGTTAATAGTGAATTGGGTTAATTAATTTCAGTTGGTAATTATTCGGTTTTAACGGTTTAAGTGAGTAGTAACATTTGTGAATTAGTTAGTATAGATGTTGAGCCCATTATGATAATTAGAAACTTAGCCAATTGGTTGGTGGTATATAAACATAACACTTAAGAGAAAATTAGGTATTTATATTCATTCACATCACAAAATATTGTGAGAGAGGTAGAGAGAAAGTGGATCTAGACTTGAAGAAGGGGAAAGAAGAAGAGACTAGAGAGAGTTTGGTTGATGGGATTTGAATTGGTGTGGTTGTTTGTGAGTTTGAATGAAAATTGAGAAAATTGAGGGATTTGATGAAAAATTATCTAAGTGATGATTTTGATGTGAATTGGTGTTTTAATTTCATGTTTGTGATGTTTTTGATTGCCTTTAAAAGTATATAATCTAGTAAACATGTTTTGGGGACGAATTTGGGGTCAAAGGGATCAAAACACGGGATTTTGGAGTGGAAATTGGGGAGTTCTCGAGAGGGAACAACCAAGAGCAGAGAGTCTGTTATGGTGCAGTTCGCCGTGGCGAGTTGCAAAGTGCAGACACCCATGTTTTGGGTCGTTACGAGCACTCGGGGACGATCCGGACAGTTCCAAACTGATTCTTTTGATGTAATCTACTGTAATTATGTTTTCTAAACTTTTGGAAACATCAAATGATTTAGATTGGACTTGGTTTTGTGAATCGAATCAAACTTTTGAAAAATGCTCAAGAACGCATAATTTTCCGAAACTCGTTGTTCTTAAGGGAAAAGGGTATGGTTAAGGTTGTTTACTATATTGAAGAATTTTAAAAATGATTATGGATGGTTTACATGAACTTTTGCTTGATTTACTTTGGAAAATGGTTTTCTTTTGAAAAATGATAAAATGAGACGAACTTAGTGAAATTCTGGAATCAAATGGAGTTAGCCTATGATGTTTATATGCATATGCTACTATGATCATATGTGAGTAGTGTATATACTTTGTTGAGGTGTTAGAACATGTTTACCTTGTTTTTTTAAATTACTTAGAAAATGTAGAAAGTTTTATTTTGTTGAAAATGTAGAAAGTTGGCGACCACCGAATATTTTTATCCATATTGGCGACGACCGAATACTTTGTATTCATATTGACGACGATTATGATACAGTTGTATCTTGAGGTGACGACCTTGATGACGATTTGGTACCACATGTGTCGCGTCATTTTTTGGAGATCAAGGCTATTTGATTAGCGTTTGACTCACTAATTATTTCACGACTGAACATTTAATTTTTTAAAGAAAGAGGGGAAAAAGGTTCAAAGACCCCGTATTTAAAGAGATTTAGGGTTCGGGGGTTAGTTACACGAAGGGAAGGTATTAGCACCCTTCATGTCCGTAGTACTCTACGGGAACCTCTTGGTTTTATCTAATTAATGTGCTATAACTTGCTTAGTTTGAAAAAATGGAATTAAAAATGATTAAGAAAAGAAACCTAATTATCTACATTTTTTATTGATTTGAGAGGACGAGTGTCCTTTGCCTACGTACCCGTGAGGGATCAAAACCTCGTAGTTCGGGGTAAAAATTGACGTTTGATTGGTTGCGTATTTTTTAGTTTTCGAAAATATTTTAAAATAAAGAAAAGCCAAGTGGCAAAAATAAATTTGTTTGTGTTTTTTGATATTTTAAAAGACACTACTTGAAATAAAGTTAAATCGTTTAGACATTTGACTAAGAAAATAAAAATAAAAGGAGATCACTTGATCTTGGATCAAGGTTTATTATGAAAACATTTTTTGTGATTTTTGTGATTATTTGCAAGTTTTTGTTTGTTTTTATTTTTGAATAATTAAACGAGAATTAAATCTAACGGAGCAAGAAAGTAAAACGTAGGTTTTTGTGGTGACGTTGGATCACCACGAAAACCTTTAACCTAAGACTAGAAACGAATAAAGATAAGTCATGCACACACACACACACACGCACACATGCACCTAAGCTATTACAAAAAGCCTAACAATACATTCTACGGTCTGCGATATAATAAATAAAATACATCCAAGCCTAGGTATACATTCTACGGTCTGCGATGAAAATAAATAACATGAAAATAAATAATTTACAATGGCTTAAATTACGTTCTAATGTCTTGCAAAAATAAATAAACATAGAAATAAATATATGAATGCACGCAAAGGGGAATTTAAAATGCATGAAAATAGTAAAAAATAAAAACAATAAGACGTTGGGGGGTGCAAGCAGTAAAAAGAGGGGTGCAGGAATTGAAAAAAAGAAGAAAAATGGGCTTGAGGAGGACTGACGCGCGTGGGCTGAAGGGGAAACGCACTGGACCGTCTGATTGAAATCAGACAGCTTGGATTAGATCACATGCCAGGGCAGCAGGGGCCCTTGGATCTTGATCAGAAGTTCAAGGAGGTGAAGGCGCACGCTAACCGCGTAGTCGTGCGCGCATAGGAACGGGGAGGGGTATAAATACCCATTCCCCTTCAGACCACACCATTTCCCTTCTCATTTCCTCTCTCTTCCTTCCCCTTCTCTCTCTAGCTCTCTCCTCTCTCTCTCACCTGTTCTTCCCCATGAGTTTTCCGGTGGGGTTTCCGGCGTGTTCGTGTGGACCGCCGCGAAACCCAGTTTCCGGCGCGGTGGCCGGCCGTCGTAGACGGCGGCGCCGCCGCTGGAAACACACCTTTTTTCGTTTTTTTTTCTTTTTTTAAACCGTATTACCCCTTCTCTACCCAAATCTTCCCTCAAAAATTCAAAACACCAAAAGGAAACAACCAGATCTACGATTGAAAATAAAACACTAAAAAAAAGAACTACCTTCTTCTCTTCTATTTTCGGCCTCAGTTTTATGATGTTTGAAACGTTTGATTGGTTTGTTGCTGATTTGTTGTGTTTATATTGTTGGATGAGTTTCCTGGCCGATTTGGTTTTGTTACTGGACTGATTTGGTTTTGTTCTGCTGTTCTTTAGCTCTGTGCGTGTGTCTGCGTATTTCTTTTGCTGGTAATTGATTTTGTTTGCCGATCTGTGGTTTGCCCGTTTGTGGTTATGGTGCGTGGGGGTTTTGGCAGGTTTTGGGTAGAAAAATTTCGGCCCCATTCATGACTGCTGACTTCTCTTTTATAGCATTAGGTTTTGATTAGGGTTTGTTACGGATGAGCAGAAATATCTGCGGTTTGGATGGGAATGAAACCGGATTGGAATGAAACTGATGAGGATGAAAAAAACGCGTGACAGTGAGGATGAAAAACACGTTTTACGTGTGATTCCTTTTCGGATCAGACCAATTCTTGACATTTTTGATTTTTCGATTTTCTTTAAGATTTTATCAATTAATGATATTTATAAAAAATGAATAATAATAAAAGGCACCAAATGAATAAATAAATGATAATAATGATAAAAAGAAATTATGTGGACCTGGACTTAATAATGACTAATAAAATGAAAATTAAATGAACGAAAAAAATAAAAGGAGACGACGACGCGATTCGGAACCCAAAAAAAAAATGAGGTATTTTAAAATACCTCTCTGCCGAATTTTTACTGAAAAATCAAGGACTGATCAAGATCGAACGGCGTACGAGTGTAGGGTCAACTGTAACGTGTCGGTGTATGAACGTAACGATCTTAGGTCAAAAATTGGGGTATGACAGATGCCCCTATTTAAGTTTCTTCGTCCGAAGATTTGAAGATGGAATCTTTGATTTGAACGGACCGAAGAGACTTAAATATAAAGTACACTTATTTTTGATCCTAAGATACTGTGAATGCATGTGACGCAATTATGAATGCAAGACAGTATGGATGACTCGACTGGGGCGAGTAATGAATGCATGTGACACTGTTATGAATGCGAGACGGTATGGATGACTCGACTGGGACGACTAATAATGGCGGGATGCCCGGATTTTTTATAGAAAGGGATCCGACTCTGTTAAGGGGATGTAGTTTCACTGGGAAAATGATTGTCTATTATTGTATTGGTTTGGAAACATGGTTTAATGAAGACAAAACTTTTGATGACATCTCTGGACCAGACGCGCTGGGGATGGCACTCAAAGGAATGACGGATAGACGTGGAGTGTCTGTTGTTTAGGACAAGGCAAAAAGTAAACTTAAATGGTCTGTTGTTTAGGACCGTTGGCTTGAAAATAGTAAAAATGTAAATGGTCCATTTTGTAGGACTATCGGCTTGAAAGCGGATGGAGTGTAAGCGGTCCGTTGTGTAGGACTGTCGACTTGAAAGCAGATAAAGTGTAAGCGGTCCATTGTGTAGGATTTGTCGGCTTGAAAGTAGATAAAGGTGTAAGCGGTCCGTTGTTTAGGACCGTTGGCTTGAAAGCAGATAAAGTGTAAGCGGTCCGTTGTGTAGGACTGTCGGCTTGAAAGCAGATAAAGTGTAAGCGGTCCGTTGTGTAGGACTGTCGGCTTGAAAGCAGATAAAGTGTAAGCGGTCCGTTGTGTAGGACTGTCGGCTTGAAAGCAGGTAAAGTGTAAGCGGTCCGTTGTGTAGGACTGTCGGCTTTAAACGGTTGAGGACTTGAAATGACAGGATGTGGCCAAAACAAGATTTCGGGTAACCGATGCAACCACTTGTGAATGATGTTGTGTATGTGTTGTACGTGAGTGGAGGTAATAATGCATGAATGTATGAATGAATGTATGAATGAATGTATGAATGTGTAGATCGGGTTGTAATAGGTAAATTCGACGGAAAGAGATAAAGCAGGTAGGATGGGGAGACTGGCTGACATCGCAGCACCCACACTCGGCAAACTTCCTTGAAGATAACATTGTTGCGGACTAATCGAACAATTTGCACGGCGAAACCTGGCACGAAGTAGTAACTCTCAATATTTCTTGGGGAGGGAGCCCGTTATCGACCAAAACCTTGGGTAGAAGTCGCCATTTCGCATAGAGTGCCAATCCATTGGTATGACAGATGCCCCAGCAGTCACGCTCCTTTTTGTTTTTGTTTGTTTGTTTTCTCTTGAAATCCCTAACTTTTGCCTGGACCGCCCTTTCGGGTTTTCAGTCCACCGGGAGTATATTTTCTTTTTTGTGCCCCTAATTTTTGCCTGGACCGCCCTTTCGGGCTTTCAGTCCACCGGGACGCTCTCTATTGCCTAAGCCGCCTTTTCAGGTTTTCGACTTAGCGAGCTCTCTTTTTGTATTTTTTGTTTCTTTTTTTGTAAAACTTTCCACATTGTCTAGCCATGCTTGCTTAGTAGGGTCCGAACGTTCCTGAGGGAGAATGTCGACGTACGCTTCATTTTACTCGTGAGTCTTAAGGAGCACTTATTTGTATATGCTTTTGAGAGACGTGAAAAAGTTTTAAGAATATGCTTCGCAATATTACCATCAAAAACAGAAGAAAGTGTGAAAAATAGAATAAATGAGAATTTCAAATAAAGGGGAAATGGCTCAAATTTTATTGATTGAATAGTGGTCAGCCGATGGCATGACTCCATAGATCTTTACAAAAATTTAAAAAAATGGTAATTTATTTGTGGAGGGGTACATTGAACTTCGCGACCCTATTTTCCCTAACAACTTTGAGTTCTGCTGTTCTGATGCTTCAGATCGGAGGTTCTTTGGTAGCAGGTATGCCCCAAATCAGTGGCGTCTGACCGGATGCAGTTACTTTGTCTTTTTCTTTATCCTTAATTTTTGCATAGACCGCCCTTTCGGGTTTTCGGCCTATCAGGATAATCTCTGTTTAATGTCTCTAATTTTTGCCTAGACCGCCCTTTCGGGTTTTCAGCCCACCGAGACGCTCATTTTTGCCTAAGCCGCCCTTTCGGGTTTTCGACTTACCGAGCTGTTCTTATAATTTTTAGACAAAATATTTCTTGACTGCATCCGTGTTTACAGTACGCGGAAGTTCTTCACCATCCATAGTTTGAAGAGTCATGGCACCACCGGAGAAGACTCTTTTGACGACGTACGGGCCCTCATAGTTAGGAGTCCACTTGCCCCTGGAGTCGGGCTGGAAGGACAAAATCTTTTTTAGCACAAGATCACCCTCTTTGAATTCACGGGGACGAACTTTCTTGTCGAAAGCCAGCTTCATCCTCTTTTGATATAGTTGTCCATGACATAGAGCAGCCATGCGTTTCTCCTCGATTAAGTTCAACTGATCATACCTACTTTGAGCCCATTCAGCTTCTGATAACTCAGCTTCCATTAAAACTCTCATTGAAGGGACCTCAACTTCTACGGGAAGCACTGCCTCCATACCATATACCAAGGAAAAAGGGGTTGCCCCTGTTGATGTGCGTACGGAAGTACGATATCCATGTAATGCGAATGGAAGCATCTCATGCCAGTCTTTGTAAGTTACCACCATTTTCTGGACAATCTTCTTTATATTCTTGTTTGCGGCTTCGACAACACCATTCGTCTGAGGCCTGTAAGGAGAGGAGTTATGATGCTCGATCTTGAAATCATCACACAGTTCTTTCATCATATTGTTGTTCAGATTCGTCCCATTGTCTGTAATGATTCTGCTAGGGACGCCATAGCGGCAGATGATTTGATTCTTGATGAACTTGACCACCACTTGCTTGGTCACATTAGCATAAGATGCGGCTTCAACCCACTTGGTGAAATAGTCAATGGCCACTAGGATGAAACGGTGCCCGTTTGAAGCTTTGGGTTCGATCCTACCAATCATGTCGATGCCCCACATGGAGAATGGCCACGGGGAAGAGAGAACGTTGAGTGCGGTTGGCGGAACATGAATCTTATCAGCATAGATTTGGCACTTATGACACCTCCTGGCATGCTTGTAGCAATCCGCTTCCATCGTCATCCAGTAATACCCTGCCCTTAATATCTTCTTGGTCATTGCATGCCCACTTGAGTGAGTACCGAAAGATCCTTCGTGTATTTCATGCATCAATAAATCTGCTTCGCGGGCGTCCACACATCTAAGCAACACCATGTCAAAGTTCCTTTTATACAAAATGTTTCCGTTCAGGAAGAAGTTGCCAGATAGTCTTCTTAAAGTTTTCTTGTCTTTGTTGCATGCTCCGGGTGGATACTCTTGACTTTGAAGGAAACACTTGATATCATGGTACCATGGTTTGTTGTCAACCACTTCTTCAGTTGCAAATACATGAGCAGGTCTTTCAAGACACCTGATACTGATTAATGGTACTTCATTTCGACGGTTTACTCGGTACATTGAGGATAAGGTAGCTAGAGCATCTGCCATTTGGTTCTCATCACGGGGGATGTGGTGCAATTCGACCTTGTTGAAGAGGGTCAGTAATCGTCTCGCGTAGTCTTTGTATGGAATCAAGCCGGGGTGGCGAGTTTCCCATTCTCCTTTGATCTGATTGACTACGAGAGCTGAATCACCATAGATGTCAAGGTTCTTGATTCTTAAATCGATCGCTTCTTCGATACCCATGATGCATGCTTCGTACTCTGCCATGTTGTTTGTGCAGTCGAAGGTTAGTCTGGCAGAGAATGGGATGTGGGTACCTTTAGGAGTGATAATGACTGCCCCAATGCCGCTACCATAAACATTAACAGCTCCATCAAATATCAAACCCCATCTTGATTCAGGGTCTGGGCCTTCCCCGAACAACGGCTCATCGCAATCTTTCATTTTCAAATACATGATCTCTTCGTCTGGAAAATCGAACTTTATAGGCTGATAATCTTCGATCGGTTGGTGAGCCAGGTGATCAGCAAGGATGCTACCTTTGATTGCTTTCTGGGAACGGTACTCAATATCATACTCGGATAACAACATCTGCCACCGGGCGATTCTTCCTGTTAAAGCTGGCTTCTCGAAGATGTACTTGATCGGATCCATTTTAGATATCAACCAAGTGGTATGATTAACCATGTAATGACGGAGGCGTTTGGCGGCCCAGGCTAAAGCACAACAAGTCTTCTCGAGCATAGAATAACGAGACTCACAATCAGTGAACTTCTTGCTCAGATAATAAATAGCGTGCTCCTTTCTTCCGGTCTCATCTTGTTGCCCGAGCACACAACCCATAGAAGCATCTAATACAGTTAGGTACATAATCAACGGTCTTCCTTCAACTGGAGGGATAAGAATGGGAGGTTCTAGCAAGTACTCTTTGATGCTGTCGAAGGCTTTCTGACAATCTTCTGTTCATTCAATCCCTTGATCCTTGCGGAGTAACTTGAATATCGGCCCACATGTTGCAGTCATATGAGAAATGAATCTGGAGATGTAATTTAAACGTCCGAGGAAGCCTCTTACTTGTTTTTCTGTTTTTGGAGCAGGCATTTCTCTGATGGCCTTGACCTTGTCTGGATCTACTTCAATACCTTTTTGACTAACAATGAAGCCCAGAAGCTTCCCGGATCTGACACCAAAAGTGCACTTGTTGGGATTCAGACGGAGTTGGTATTTTCTCAGTCGTTGGAACATCCTCAGCAAGTATTCGACATGTTCTTCCTCAGTGTTTGATTTGACGATCATATCATCCACATAAACCTCAATTTCTTTGTGCATCATGTCATGAAAAAGGGTAGTCATACCTCTCTGATAAGTAGCTCCTGCGTTTATCAAACCAAACGGCATTACTTTGTAACAGAAAGTGCCCCAAGGGGTGATGAAGGATGTTTTTTCTCTATCTTCAGGCGCCATCTTAATTTGATTGTAACCGGAGAAACCGTCCATGAAGGAGAAAACTTTGGATTTTGCAGTACTGTCGACTAACACATCAATATGAGGCAGTGGAAAGTCATCTTTGGGACTAGCTCTGTTCAAGTCACGATAATCAACACACATTCTGACTTTTCCATCTTTCTTCGGAACGGGCACTATGTTGGCTAACCATTGAGGGTATTCTGACGTAATGAGGAACCCCGCGTCAATCTGTTTTTGTACTTCCTCTTTGATCTTGAGGGCCATATCAGGGTGAGTTCTTCTCAATTTCTGTTTGACCGGTGGACATTCAGGCTTCAGAGGCAAACGGTGTACCACAATATCAGTATCCAGCCCCGGCATATCCTTATACGACCAAGCAAACACATCGACATATTCTTTGAGAAGTTCTATCACTTGTTTCTTGACATTCGCTTCAAGTGACGCCCCGATCCTTATCTCTTTCTTGTCTTCTTCAGAGCCTAGATTGATTACTTCTAATGCTTCCCCATAAGGCTGAATAGCTTTTCTTTCTTGTTCAAGTAAACGAGAAATCTCATCGGGAATCTCCTCAACCTCTTCTTCTTCTGCTTCGTATACAGGGAACTCAAAGTTGGGAGAGATTATAGAGTCACGTTGTTCAACGGGTTTATTGATAATTAATCTGCACATATGTTTAATGATTGATTTTTAGAAAAAAAGTGTAAATGCAGACATTTTGGAAGTGATCATGTTTTTTTGGTTCTTTTGTATTACCATTTTTCCTTAAAAGCACAAAATGAAGCAAAAGTCGGAAACAAAACGACATTTTTATTGATAATGGTAATTTCTTGAAACAAAGGCCCTAGATAAATTCACTTTCGCTTGGGGCAGGACGAAAGGATTTTTTTTTAAAAAAAACATAAGGACAAACAAATGCATTACTTGGACAAATGAGCAACAAAAGGAACGTCGACAGCAACCCAATTGTGGTTAGACCCTCCTTGTGTCACAAAGTTGTATGGAATTCCTTCGGAGTCGTCTTCAATGACTGCGTTGGTTTCTGGCGGAGAATGAATGAATCCAGCACTGCGAAAAATCCCTCTCTGTGGCTCAATGACGAACCCTGCCTCGGGGATTCCAGCTGATGAAGAGAAACCGAGACCTTCTCGATGCTTGTTCTCTGGTAAGCTTAACACTTGCCCCCAGCCTGTAGACACACCATCTTGGACTACCCTCTGAGCGTCCTTGAAAGATGAAATAGATGCCCCACTCTTCTTCGAATTCTCTTCTTCTAAAGAAAGTCCTTGAAATAAAGATCCCTCGGTATTGTCGGCACCAATGAAAGAGAAAGCCGACAAGTGGCTTACTAACAAAGCTTCTTCTCCATTTACAGTTACCAGTTTCCCATTCTTCACAAACTTCACTTTCTGATGTAAGGTTGACGTCACTGCCCCAGCTCCATGAATCCAAGGTCGGCCCAATAGACAACTGTATGATGCTTGTATGTCCATTATTTGAAAAGTAACCTGGAAAATGTGTGGCCCGATTGTAATGGGCAGATCCACCTCTCCGAGGACAGTCTTCCTTGAACCGTCAAAAGCCTTTACCATTACTCCACTTCGTCTTAACGGCGTACCTTGGTAGGAAAGTTGGTTGTAAGTTGTTTTAGCCATCACATTTAGAGCTGACCCGGTGTCCAACAACACATTCGACAAAGCGTCTGTCTTGCAATTCACTGATATGTGTAACGCCCAGTTATGGTTCCTTCCTTCTTTTGGGAGTTCTTCATCACTGAAACTCAAGTTGTTGCATGCAGTGATATTCCCCACTATTCCACCAAACTGACCAACAGTCACATCATGGTCTACAAATGCCTGCTCTAACACGCTCATTAAAGCTCCCCTATGAGCTTCTGAATTCAGCAGTAAAGACATTATTGATATTTTTGACGGAGTCTGCATCAGTTGATCAATTATCTTATAGTCGCTCTTCTTGATCAGCTTGAGCACCTCATCGAAATCAGAACTCGTACCGGCCCCACTAGACTGACCTACATCTTGGAGTACGTTAGAATCTTTGGCTTGGACCTCTTCAACTAACGGGGCGCTAACCCTCTTTGGAAACACTGCAGGGATAACACGTCCGTTCCTCAGTACTCTACTATCTTCAGCAATATTGCCCACAGACGGCAAAGATGGTATGGGAACCTCGCGACCTCCTTCTATCATAGTGGCATTGTACTTGTATGGTATGGCTTTTTCAGAGGCATAAGGCATTGGCCCTGGTAAGCAAATCACTAAAGGGGCAGTTGACTTCCGACTGTCAAAGAATATTTCCAAAGGCTCAGGAGTCATGACACACACATCGTCACATTTTCTTTCAACAATTAATTCTCCCCGATTCAGTAGTCCCTGGATGTCATCCTTTACCTCTTGGCAACCCCACGGATCTAGACGGCACACCTCACAGGTCGTGTGGTCATGTTTGAAAATAGACGCTTCACATAACCTGGCGTGTAATGGAACCAATGGTGTTCGGATATGTTGCACTTTAAGAACAAGGCGAGTCTCTTGGCAGTCTTCGACCATGTTGACAGCCGGAGCACCATGATTTGGTAACGAGTTGGTTTGAGTATTTGGGTTTGAATCTGTGAAGGTTATTCTCTTTTCATTGATTAGCCTCTGGACGGCGTTCTTCAAACAATAGCAATTCTCAATGTTGTGGCCTGGGGCCCCTTGGTGAAAAGCACAGGTCTGGTCTGGTCTGTACCCTGGTGATGGTTTTTCTGGCACTGGAGGAGGTGGTCTAGTTTGGATCAAATTTTGTTTGAGTAACCCTGGAAGCAGTTCTGCATAGGTAATGGGAATTGGGTCAATTTGTAATCTTTGAGCTTGTGGTCGTGGCTGTTGTTGTCGATATGGTTGTTGGGGATACTGTTGGTATGGTTGTTGGGGATATTGTTGGTGTGGTTGTTGCTGGTATGGGCGTTGTTGATATGGTTGTTGGGGATATTGTTGGGGATATTGCTGAGGATATTGGGGAAGATATTGTTGAGGAAATTGGGGAAGTTGATAATTTAGTGGTTGAGTAGTGTTGGTGGCAGGTGTGATGGCAGCAATATGGTTATAGGTTGGATAATTTGGTTGATGGGTCACCATGTTGATCTCTTGTTCTTTCTTCTTTGAAAAACTGTTTCCGAACTTTCTTGTACTGTCGGCGGATGTATTTTCTTTCACTAACCGTCCTTCTCGGACTCCTTCTTCCAACTGCACCCCCATGTTGACCATCTCTGTGAAGTCTCTGGGCGCACTTCCAACCATCCTCTCATAATAGAACTGACCTAGAGTTTTCAAGAACAGTTTGGTCATCTCCTTTTCTTCTATACCTGGGCTAACCTGGGCAGCAACATCCCTCCATCGCTGGGCATACTCTTTGAATGTTTCTCTATCTTTCTGAGTCATGGCTTGGAGATCACTTCGGTCTGGAGCCATGTCCACATTGAACTTGTACTGCTGCACAAAAGCTTCACACAGACTATTGAAAGTTCGGACCTCTGTACGGTCCAGATTTATGTACCACTTCAGTGCGGCACCAGCTAAACTGTCTTGAAAGTAATGAATGAGGACCTGGTCGTCACGTACATACGTGGACATCTTCCTCATATACATCCTTAGATGCTCTTTAGGACATGACGTCCCTTTGTATTTCTCAAAGTCTGGGAGCTTGAACTTGTGGGGTATCCGGACATTTGGTACCAAGCAGAGATCATAAGCATCTTTCCCGAATATCTCCCTTCCACGGAGAGCTTGCATTTCCCGATTCATCATCTCAAACTTCTCCTGTAAGTCGATCACCTTATCATGGGCCCCTGTATTTCCTAAGGGAATGATAGGGTCTTCTCTTTGTGGCATAGTATGAACCAGCGGTATTGAGTAGGTTGCAGTCGGAGTGGAAAATGCACTGTGAACGGTAGACACTAGAGTTTCTGAGCCATGAGGACGGAGTACTTCACCAAAGCTAAAAGGCATGCTCCAAGGACGACCTTCTGATGTCACTTGCTGTGAGGTAACAAAAGAGGGACCTGCCTCAGCCTGAGTACTGCCAGGGGGAGGAGGTGGTGGTGGCAGCTGATCTTGCGCGGCCGTTAATGTCTTTACCAATTCAGTCAGTTCGTCCATCTTGGCCTGCATGGCCTCATTTGCTTCTCGGAGTACTCGGTTTTCTTGTTCGAGAAAGTCCATTCTTTTCTTTACAGTTGCCCGAGTGTAGTGAGTGCGAGTAGATTTGTGGAGAATGCGCCGGGCCACTTTTCAAACGGGCTGACCTTTAAGAATAAAGAATTTGTGTGAGACTTGGGATTTGAAACTATGAATGCAGAATGATGCATGATATGTTTATGCAAAAAGACACATTTTTATCGAAGGATTTATAAAAGCATTTCTGTAAACATCATAGTTGAAAGTTTCATAATAATTTAAAACACAAGATAATTCCCTTTCTAACAAACTGAGCCAAGGGATGGACTCCAAAGTACATTACAAAAAGTTAGAAAATGACATAAATGATAAATAGACTGTGAAACTCTTCAATTCCTGAGATGGTCTACTCCTCAATATCTGGATGAGTGCCGGCGAGGAAGTCCATGCGCCTCTTCTTACTCCCAGGAACCTGGTCAAGTATGGCGTCTTTCTCCCTGATACGGTCTTTTAAATCAGCAATTTCTTGGTCTTTCTTGTGGTTTTTCCAATTTTCTTGCTCTAACAGGTCCATTAATACATCGCACTCCCGAACTTTTGCATGGTACTTTCCTTCCCAGTCGGCTTTCTCGCGTCCCAACTCAACCAAACGTGCCTGATATTCTTCCATATTCTTGAGGGGTAAAGGCGGAGGTGCTGCCGGAATGGTTGAGGTTAAAGACCTTAGCAGAGGATAAGGCATCCCTATCTGTGCAGCCCTGTCAATTACCCATTGGACGTAGGATTCGTGGGCTATCCTTGACTTACTTCTCAACTGGTTTCTGTCCATCCTAACAATGGAGTGCCACGCCTGTACAAATTGTTTTCTCTTGTTCTGAACATCCTCTTTGTAAAGGAAGAATTCACTCTCGAGGAAGAGGTAGGCAGGTCTCATCCTCATAGGGTATCCGAACTGGCGTTTAGCAAGCATCGGGCTATAGCTGATTCCCCCATGTATGCCCAGAAGAGGTACATTAGCGAAATCTCCACAATGATCAATAATTACTCCGGTGTCATCAGCTAAGTTACACCACACTATGTCATCCGGGGTGAGGGCCATAATTTTCTCGGACCATGGGACAAACTCTGATCGAATCTTAGGACGGGGTAAGTGGGAGGTGAACCAAGTGTAAAGTAAAGATGTGCAACAGATGATAAGTCCACGCTTCTTATTGGTACGGTCATGGATTGAGAGGTAAGTATCGGCAAGCAAAGTAGGGACAGGGTTTTGGGTTAAGAAGATCTGGATTGCGTTCATGTCAACAAAGTTGTCAACGTTCGGGAAAAGCACAATGCCATAGATAAGTAAGGCGAGGATAGATTCGAAAGCATCTGCATTGGATCTTTCCAAGAAAATGGTAGCTTTTTGGTAAAGGAAATTGAAAGGTAGGCATTAGAGACCTCCTTTGAGGGTAAGACAGGCTTTTATCTCGGCTGCCTCAAGATGAAGAGCAGCTGCAATGGTGGGGATTTTGGGCATGGGTTCAAGACCATGGAAAGGTACTTTGTCCAACACGGGTAAACCGATCCAGTAAGAGTATTCTTCAAGTGTAGGCATGAGCTGGTAGTCCGGGAAAGTAAAGCAGTGATACCGTGGGTCATAAAATTGGACCAAAGTATTGAGGAGTCCTTCGTCAATATCTGTCTTGAGGATGCTAAGCAAATATCCATACCGATCTCGAAAGTGATCCGGGCTAGTTAACCTTCTGGCTAGTTTCCTCAGGTTTTCCAAATCTGGCTTCTTGAAGTCATACTTCCTAGTTCTCTTCGTAACTTTCTTCACGGCGCTTTCCATAGTACCCTCCCTAGTACTCTCCATATCTATGATGTTTACAAAAAAATATATAAGTCCTTCGACGGATGCAAAAATGAATATTTATGGATGAATGCATGTATGCATGATGCTACACAAACAGTGAAAACATGGTGAGGTTAAAGGTCCATAGTGATGGAGTCAAAGGTGAGTACGTCATTTGGTAAGAGCTATGGTTACATGTGTACCTGTATCACGGGTTCTATCAAGTTCCCAAAGTCCAACCCCCTCCGAACTTTGTCGGATGCCCGGGACAACACCCGGTCCAACAGCGTTCGTAGGAGAGTCTCGTTTGAGTGTAGTATCGCATGTCAACTAATTCCAAGACAACACTTGGTTAGTCACCGCACTACGTCCTAAAGGCCAAGATGGGTTAAAGGTAACTAAGGTCCTTAGCTTCGACGGACACTTAAAAGTAATAACGTCTAAACGTGACAACACACGCCGACATACATCACCTCAAGGTCCTCCACTAAGTGTGGTTATATCACATGCTCCAAAACAACGAGAATACTCTCGGTATGTCGCTATGATTCTACCACTCCTATCCTATATTTCCCTCAAGTCCGGGTTAGGACTTATCTCACCACTCACGTTTGAGAATGGAGAAAGAAGAAGGAGGAACATATATACACGTATTTCCATTTTTGTTTTTGTTTTTGTTTTTACTAAGTTAATAGTGAATTGGGTTAATTAATTTCAGTTGGTAATTATTCGGTTTTAACGGTTTAAGTGAGTAGTAACATTTGTGAATTAGTTAGTATAGATGTTGAGCCCATTATGATAATTAGAAACTTAGCCAATTGGTTGGTGGTATATAAACATAACACTTAAGAGAAAATTAGGTATTTATATTCATTCACATCACAAAATATTGTGAGAGAGGTAGAGAGAAAGTGGATCTAGACTTGAAGAAGGGGAAAGAAGAAGAGACTAGAGAGAGTTTGGTTGATGGGATTTGAATTGGTGTGGTTGTTTGTGAGTTTGAATGAAAATTGAGAAAATTGAGGGATTTGATGAAAAATTATCTAAGTGATGATTTTGATGTGAATTGGTGTTTTAATTTCATGTTTGTGATGTTTTTGATTGCCTTTAAAAGTATATAATCTAGTAAACATGTTTTGGGGACGAATTTGGGGTCAAAGGGATCAAAACACGGGATTTTGGAGTGGAAATTGGGGAGTTCTCGAGAGGGAACAACCAAGAGCAGAGAGTCTGTTATGGTGCAGTTCGCCGTGGCGAGTTGCAAAGTGCAGACACCCATGTTTTGGGTCGTTACGAGCACTCGGGGACGATCCGGACAGTTCCAAACTGATTCTTTTGATGTAATCTACTGTAATTATGTTTTCTAAACTTTTGGAAACATCAAATGATTTAGATTGGACTTGGTTTTGTGAATCGAATCAAACTTTTGAAAAATGCTCAAGAACGCATAATTTTCCGAAACTCGTTGTTCTTAAGGGAAAAGGGTATGGTTAAGGTTGTTTACTATATTGAAGAATTTTAAAAATGATTATGGATGGTTTACATGAACTTTTGCTTGATTTACTTTGGAAAATGGTTTTCTTTTGAAAAATGATAAAATGAGACGAACTTAGTGAAATTCTGGAATCAAATGGAGTTAGCCTATGATGTTTATATGCATATGCTACTATGATCATATGTGAGTAGTGTATATACTTTGTTGAGGTGTTAGAACATGTTTACCTTGTTTTTTTAAATTACTTAGAAAATGTAGAAAGTTTTATTTTGTTGAAAATGTAGAAAGTTGGCGACCACCGAATATTTTTATCCATATTGGCGACGACCGAATACTTTGTATTCATATTGACGACGATTATGATACAGTTGTATCTTGAGGTGACGACCTTGATGACGATTTGGTGCCACATGTGTCGCGTCATTTTTTGGAGATCAAGGCTATTTGATTAGCGTTTGACTCACTAATTATTTCACGACTGAACATTTAATTTTTTAAAGAAAGAGGGGAAAAAGGTTCAAAGACCCCGTATTTAAAGAGATTTAGGGTTCGGGGGTTAGTTACACGAAGGGAAGGTATTAGCACCCTTCATGTCCGTAGTACTCTACGGGAACCTCTTGGTTTTATCTAATTAATGTGCTATAACTTGCTTAGTTTGAAAAAATGGAATTAAAAATGATTAAGAAAAGAAACCTAATTATCTACATTTTTTATTGATTTGAGAGGACGAGTGTCCTTTGCCTACGTACCCGTGAGGGATCAAAACCTCGTAGTTCGGGGTAAAAATTGACGTTTGATTGGTTGCGTATTTTTTAGTTTTCGAAAATATTTTAAAATAAAGAAAAGCCAAGTGGCAAAAATAAATTTGTTTGTGTTTTTTGATATTTTAAAAGACACTACTTGAAATAAAGTTAAATCGTTTAGACATTTGACTAAGAAAATAAAAATAAAAGGAGATCACTTGATCTTGGATCAAGGTTTATTATGAAAACATTTTTTGTGATTTTTGTGATTATTTGCAAGTTTTTGTTTGTTTTTATTTTTGAATAATTAAACGAGAATTAAATCTAACGGAGCAAGAAAGTAAAACGTAGGTTTTTGTGGTGACGTTGGATCACCACGAAAACCTTTAACCTAAGACTAGAAACGAATAAAGATAAGTCATGCACACACACACACACACACATGCACCTAAGCTATTACAAAAAGCCTAACAATACATTCTACGGTCTGCGATATAATAAATAAAATACATCCAAGCCTAGGTATACATTCTACGGTCTGCGATGAAAATAAATAACATGAAAATAAATAATTTACAATGGCTTAAATTACGTTCTAATGTCTTGCAAAAATAAATAAACATAGAAATAAATATATGAATGCACGCAAAGGGGAATTTAAAATGCATGAAAATAGTAAAAAATAAAAACAATAAGACGTTGGGGGGTGCAAGCAGTAAAAAGAGGGGTGCAGGAATTGAAAAAAAGAAGAAAAATGGGCTTGAGGAGGACTGACGCGCGTGGGCTGAAGGGGAAACGCACTGGACCGTCTGATTGAAATCAGACAGCTTGGATTAGATCACATGCCAGGGCAGCAGGGGCCCTTGGATCTTGATCAGAAGTTCAAGGAGGTGAAGGCGCACGCTAACCGCGTAGTCGTGCGCGCATAGGAACGGGGAGGGGTATAAATACCCATTCCCCTTCAGACCACACCATTTCCCTTCTCATTTCCTCTCTCTTCCTTCCCCTTCTCTCTCTAGCTCTCTCCTCTCTCTCTCACCTGTTCTTCCCCATGAGTTTTCCGGTGGGGTTTCCGGCGTGTTCGTGTGGACCGCCGCGAAACCCAGTTTCCGGCGCGGTGGCCGGCCGTCGTAGACGGCGGCGCCGCCGCTGGAAACACACCTTTTTTCGTTTTTTTTTCTTTTTTTAAACCGTATTACCCCTTCTCTACCCAAATCTTCCCTCAAAAATTCAAAACACCAAAAGGAAACAACCAGATCTACGATTGAAAATAAAACACTAAAAAAAAGAACTACCTTCTTCTCTTCTATTTTCGGCCTCAGTTTTATGATGTTTGAAACGTTTGATTGGTTTGTTGCTGATTTGTTGTGTTTATATTGTTGGATGAGTTTCCTGGCCGATTTGGTTTTGTTACTGGACTGATTTGGTTTTGTTCTGCTGTTCTTTAGCTCTGTGCGTGTGTCTGCGTATTTCTTTTGCTGGTAATTGATTTTGTTTGCCGATCTGTGGTTTGCCCGTTTGTGGTTATGGTGCGTGGGGGTTTTGGCAGGTTTTGGGTAGAAAAATTTCGGCCCCATTCATGACTGCTGACTTCTCTTTTATAGCATTAGGTTTTGATTAGGGTTTGTTACGGATGAGCAGAAATATCTGGGGTTTGGATGGGAATGAAACCGGATTGGAATGAAACTGATGAGGATGAAAAAAACGCGTGACAGTGAGGATGAAAAACACGTTTTACGTGTGATTCCTTTTCGGATCAGACCAATTCTTGACATTTTTGATTTTTCGATTTTCTTTAAGATTTTATCAATTAATGATATTTATAAAAAATGAATAATAATAAAAGGCACCAAATGAATAAATAAATGATAATAATGATAAAAAGAAATTATGTGGACCTGGACTTAATAATGACTAATAAAATGAAAATTAAATGAACGAAAAAAATAAAAGGAGACGACGACGCGATTCGGAACCCAAAAAAAAAATGAGGTATTTTAAAATACCTCTCTGCCGAATTTTTACTGAAAAATCAAGGACTGATCAAGATCGAACGGCGTACGAGTGTAGGGTCAACTGACACGTGTCGGTGTATGAACGTAACGATCTTAGGTCAAAAATTGGGGTATGACAACATGCATATAGGTTGTGTTTGGTAACACAAATAAGCTAGCTTATACCTTGTTGGACTAGCTTAAAAACTTTTTGGATGAAAACGTGATGTGTTTGGTAACAAGCTTTTCTCACGAGCTTATAGCTTTTTTCGAGAAGTTATTTCAAGTAGCTTTTTAGCTTATAGCTCATAGTTTTTTACATTTTCTTCCAATAATAACCTTATTATTTTATTTTTATTACTTTTTTACCCTTATGTAAACAAAGCAACTGTCCCACTCACTCACGTTTTGTTTTCCTCTTCTCTGAAACTATTCCATTGTTTCATCCACTATCATTTCACTCATTGTTAAGAATTGAAGATCCATGCTCAAAGACTCTTTAGCAGACACGAGAATTGATTAAGGTAAGGATTTTCATATTTGTGTTCTTTCTTTAGCACGTTAATTGTTTGAAGGTTTTCACTTCTTTTTTTCATTAAGTTTTCAATTGAGTTTATTGGAAAAGAATTGGGTTTCTTCCTAAAAAATCCAGAAACAAGAACTGGAAGAAAATATGTTAATAATGGTAGTTTTTTTATTTGTTGATAAATGTTTTGATTCATATGTTTGTTGTGTTTTTAAAACAAGTGACATACCTTACCAACAACTAGTGAAAATATGAGGAAGTTGTTTACACACAAGTCTGTGTGTGGTTGAATTGAATGTGTTATGTTAGAGTAAGCTTGATAGCAGCAGGTTACGAGTTTTATTGGTTTTTTTTTTTGCAATATAAGGTGGCATTGGCATTGCTTGATTAAATGATATGTAGAGGAAAATTATTTATCACAAATTATGTTTGTTATAGAAAATTGATCCATTGGCTTGTTTTGATAAAGTTATAAGATGACATCAAATGACGAAAATATGGAGGGAGGAATGACTTTTAAATGGACCGAAAATGACCACGAAAAGATTTTTGCTGAGCTTTGTATCAAGTTCATTAGGAAGAACGGCCGTGTATCATTTAGATGGAAGAAGATTAACCAAGAATTTGAACCCATCATTAAGCGAAAATGTATGGACAAAACTTTGAAAAATAAGTATGATTATATGAAGAAGGGTTGGCGATTGTGGAAATTTTTGAAGTTTGGAGAAACTGGTTTAGGATGGGATCCTCTTACAGGAAAGTTTAGTTGATCAGATGAGTGGTGGGATAGAAATATTAAGGTTAGTTTCTTTCATATGTTCATACAATTAGGTTAGAATAAAAAATGTGAGTAAGATCTCTACTTTAATGTTTCAATATTCCCCTTTTGTAGGAGAAACCTGAGGCTAAAAAGTTTCATAATAAGTCAATAGATCCTTCACTTTAGGAATTATGGAATCAACTATTTGAAGACAGTTATGCAGATGGGACAGAAAGTGTGGCACCCTATATGGATCCTAATTATGTTCGACCTATGGAACATTTGAATGTGAATGTTGAGGAAGAAGATGTTGAAAGTGGCAGAGAAGATATGAATCATTATAAGAGTGAATGGGATGTTTATGTTGAATATAATCGATATGATCCTCATATCAAGGACTTACTTAATATTGATAGTCATTTTGGCCTGATTTCATAGAAAGGACTATGGGCAGTCAAGTACCTACCCAAGGTGTTAGAGCTACCCAAGTATCTAGTCAAGGTGATGAAGCTACCCAAGTACCTGCCAGATGTGTTGAAGTTAACCAAGTACCTAGCCAGGGAAATGGTACAAAAAAAAAATTGCATTCACTCCAAAGGTGGCAAAGAAAACCGTCAAGGAAAAGTGGAAAGGAAGACAATCAGAAGGGACAGCAAGATTAAGTAGTCAAATAGATGCCTTAGTATCAAGCACTAGTACTGCAGTGGATATATTGAATTTTGATGACAGTTTGGGTAAACATGATAATGCTAACTCAACTGTTGCAGTTGCAATCACAGTTATTAATAGGATGCCTGCTGAAAACAATCTGGAAAAAGGGAGTGCTTTGTGGTGTTTTGCACTTACTCTGATTGTGAATGAAGTGAGACGGGAAATTTTATGAACATTAATGATGGAAGGAAATATTGGTTGATGTATATGTAGGGTAATTAGAATTGATATTTTTTTTTCACTGTAATTGGTTATTTCAGTTAGTGTTTTTTTTGTGGATATGTAATATTTTAAACTTCTATGAGCATCATATGTTTGAATTATGAGATGGGAACTATGTATTTCTTTTTATTTAATCATGAGATGGTAACTACTTATTTTTTATTTATGAATGATTGTTTTTATATGGTTATGGATGTTTTATATCATTCTTTTACTAGTAGGTACATCATGAATGTTGAACGAAACAAAAAAAGAAAAAGGCATGCACTTTTTTGGAGTGTGACATCTTATGCAATAGGTGCAATAGCTACATATTACTATAAATATATTTTCAAATAACCATGCATGATTTCACGTCAAAAAGGAGAAAATTGGGTGCAAGAGCTACTAAATGAGCATCATGTTCGATGTTTGAATGCCTTTAGAATTGAGCAAAACTTATTTAACCAATTATGTGAAGACCTACAATCAAAATATGGATTGCAAGCAAGTAAAAGAATGTCAGTGCAACAAAAAGTGGCGATATTTTTATATATACTTGCAAGGGGTGCCTCTAATAAGGGATGCTAGAGAGCGGTTTCAACATTCATACGAATGGGTAGACAATATGCAGGAATAGTTTGCTTTGCTTGGTGAGTTGCTTGAGGATATCATGGATGTTACCCTGTCTATCGCTTTTGATGTCTTAGCCTTTAGGCTCTGATTAGGTGTCCGAATCGGTGTCTTTTATTTATGACTGTTTGAGATTTAAGACTATGACTGTATTGATGATTATACATGACAACTTGAGGATTTATTTTATTATTGATGAATTGTTGAGATGATTGATTCCACTGCGATGTTTTGAAAAATTTAGTATGCATGTTTATGATTTATTGAAAAAGTAACATCTAAATTCTTTATATGATTGAATCATTGCGTGTGTTATCATTTTTAGAGTTTAGGGTGTTACACATGTGACACTTAAGAATGCAACGAATCATTTAATGATTTTCTAAGAGCATATTCCTCTCATTAAAACATATTCCTTCTCATTTTACACATTAATTGAAACATATTGTTGTTGACTGACAAAATAAATGAATGTTTTTATGGTGTATAGATGTCAATAACTTGAACTGCTTTTTTTATTTGTTTCAAAGTTACACCTGACAAAGGCACAAATGTTCTATCCGCCTTCTTTTCTATTTTGTCCTTTCAAATTTTAACACCGTTTTCTTTTTCATGTTGTTAGAAAGAATGTTTTTCAATCGCAAAAATACGAGAGCTAAAATCTTTAGATGATAATTTCTTTCTTCCCGATCGTAACAAGGTAAACACATTCAAATATTTCATTTTCTCAAATTATTGGTTTTGATGTGTTAATATTGTGTTTCATGTCTATGTTAATGTCTTATAGTTGTATTCTAATGGCTCATGCAATGGTATTTATGTACAGAAAGTTCATACATGCTTTTAACTAATACTATTTGATTGAGATATTTTTATAATTGTTATTCATATATTTGAATATCTATAAGGCCAACTAGAATGTCATTGCATATTGATGTATTATACCAAGAGTTTATTAACTTTTTTTGATTTATTTTCATGAGGTGTGTTATTGTGTAGCATGTTAATCACACGGCCAGGGTAGAGGAAATAATACAAGGATATGGCATTGTTAAAACAGCTTACAATAGTAAAAGCAATAAAAGAAAAATTTGAATATCCAATTCAATGCCTATAAAACCATCAGTGCCAAAAGAAAATCCATGATGACAAGTACACAAACATATAAAATAGGGAAACTCTAACAAAGACCCTTACAACTCCAAATACCTTAATTATAAGTTTGAACCAAAATTAACTTTCAAAATATTATCATGCAATATTCAATTTCAACAGCATGATCATTGGATGGTGAAATATTATGATCATCGTGTCAATGATCATGCTGCAAGATAGAAATGATGGAAAAAAAACAAAAACAAAATGAATACTCAAATTCAAACACCAGTTTTCAATATAAAAAAAAAAAATTCTATCAATATTTCAATTAATCTATTATTATAAACGATTAAGAGTTTTCCTACAATCACAGTAATGATTAGTGATTTTTATGGCATGGTGATGCAAATTCAAAATATTTCCATGTTATTATGTCTGGTAGACGTCGCAGAAAGACTTTATCTTCTATCCTCGTGGAAGACAATCGTGTGGAGGGTGTTGATAATGTTTGTGCGGCGGTTTTCTCTCATTTTGCTAATCATTTTTTGGGCGCAAAAAATGAGCCGATCGAGGGTGGACAATTTACAGTTCCGCAGGTTGTCCCATGTTGATGGAGTCATGTTGACGGTTCCTTTTTGTGTGGAGGAGGTGAAGGCTGCGGTGTGGGACTACGATAACATTAAAAGTTCTGGATTGGATGGAATTCATTTTGGTTTCATCAAAGATTTTTGTCGGAGCTGAAGGATGATATTATGCGGTTTATAGCGGAGTTTCACCGTAATGATCGGTTATCGAAAGGAATTAACAACACCTTCATTGCTCTTATTCCTAAGATTGATAACCATCAAAAACTGAATGAATATCGCTCCATATCGTTGGTGGGGAGTTTGTACAAATTTTTTGTTAAAGTATTGGCTAATCATTTGAAGAAGGTAATGGGGTCGGTCATCTCCGAGGCTCACTCGGCTTTTGTGAAAGAGCGGACAATTCTTGATGGTATCCTAATAGCTAATAAGGTAGTTGATGAGGCCCATAAAATGAAAAAAGGTTTAATGTTATTCAAAGATGATTTTGAAAAAGCCTATGACTCCGTAGAGTGGAAGTATTTGAATGATGTTATGGGTAGGATGTCTTTCCCAACGTTGTGGAGGAAGTGGATGCATGAATGCATAGGTTCGGCTACCCCTTCTGTGTTGGTGAACGAGAGCCCGACTGATGAGTTCTATTTGAAGAGGGGTATGTGCCAAGGTGATCCGCTCTCCCCTTTTCTCTTCTTGATTATCGTGGAAGGATTACATGTGATGATGTCAGCCATGGTAAATTCTAATCTCTTTACAGGCTATAGTGTGGGAGGGTTGAATCCTATTATGATTTCACATTTACAATTTATGGATGATACACTTCTGTCGCGGGTTAAGAGTTGGGAAAACGTTCGAGCCTTGTGAGCGGTACTCATTCTTTTAGAAGCTATGTCTGGGCTGAAGGTTAATTTTCGTAAGAGTATGTTGGTCGGTGTGAATATTGATGACTCTTGGTTGGGTGAGGAGGCGTCAATGCTGGCTTGTAAGATTGGTTGTATCCCTTTTGTTTACTTGGGTCTTCCTATTGGTGGTGATGCTCGTCGTTTGATTTTTGGAAGCCAGCTCTCTCCCATATAAAAGTTAGACAGACTGAATGGAAGAGTAGAAAATTGTCTTTTGGTGGTTGCTTAGTCATTCTTAAAGTTGTCCGGTATTCTCTACCTGCTTATGCATTTTCCTTCTTCAGAGTTCCCTCATGTATAATCTCCTCTTTTGAATCTATTTTAAATAATTTCTTTTGGGGTGGGAGTGAGGATCATAGGAAAACTGCTTGGGTGGACTGGGATACTATTTGCATGCCCAATGATTCTGGTGGTTTGGGGGTGCGGATGATGATGGAATTAATATTTCTTTATTAGACAAGTGGTGTTGGAGGTGTTTGGTGGATATGGAGGAATTATTGTTTAAAGTGTTGGTTTCTCATTACGGTGAGGAGATAGGGCAGCTTAGAGAGGGAGGTAGAGGATGTTCCTCTTGGTAGAGGGAGATTGTTCGAATCAGTGACCGTTAGGGTGTTGAGGGTGAGAGTTGGTTTGAGGAAAGCATTCAAAAGAAGGTTGGCAATGGTACTACTACTTTATTTTGGGCTGATAAGTGGGTGGGTCTGGTTCCTTTGAACATAAGGTTTAGGAGGCTATATGACTTTTACCTTGATAAGGATGTGACGGTGGCCGAGTTGCATTCTTTAGGTTGGGGTGAAGGAGGGGAGGGATGGGTATGGAGACGAAGATTGCTAGCTTGGGAGGAGGAATTAACTGGGGAGTGTATGACTTTGCTTGCTGATGTATTTTTGCATAATTCTATTACATATATGTGAGAGTAGCGGCCTAGCATGGGCGACGGGTATACAGTTCGTGGTGTGTATCAAATGCTTATGCGGTAGGAAATGCACAGTCATGACACAATTTCCGCAGACATCTGGCATAAAAATGTTCCTTTGAAGGTATCTATATGTGTGTGGCATCTTCTTCGTAATAGGTGGCCTACAAATAATAACTTGGTTAGGCGTGACATTATTGCATACGACTCTCAGCTATGTGAGGCTGGTTACCGTTTTAATGAATCAACATATCATCTTCTTCTACATTGCCCTATCTTTGGAACTCTTTAGCAACTTGTTAAGGATTGGATTGGTGTTTCTTCCGCGGATCCTTATCATATTAACGACCATTGTACTTAGTTTTCTTATTCTAAAGGAGGTTTAAAACGACAACGTTCATTTTTCAGATAATATGCCTTTGTTGTGTTTCAATGATATGGACAGAAAGGAATAACATGCTCTTTAATAATAAAGCTAAATATATTCCAAAGTTGATGGATAAAGTGAAAGGATCTACCTATTGGTAGCTGAAAGTTCAAAATGTTAATTTTTCTTTTGGTCAATTTATGTGGTTGAAAAAACCCTTTGCTTGTTTGGGTCTCGACTGAATTTTTCTATCTTCTCCTTTCGATTCCATGATGTAAAACTATTTTGCTTCTTCTTGCACACATTGTGCTAGGGAGCAAACTGTTTCTTGTGGTAATATATATCATTTTGGCTTATTAAAAAATATATTTAAACTTTCACTCATTTTACAAAGGAGAATCAATTAACAAATTATTATAGTAATTAATTTGCAATTATGTGTCATTATGTTTATCATTTTTTACATGATCCTCTTACTCATTTACATGACTTTTATAAAAACTTATTTGATTTATGATATTAATTAGGAGAATGTAAGAGAATCATGGAGCTAGGTAGTACTATTGTTAGGCTTTGTTCAGTATGTGATGTGAAAAATGACAATCGATCATTTTGACTATGCATTGTGTTGATAGATGCATATGAATATATTAGGATGAACTAGATCTTTACACCGTGCGATGCACGGGGTAATCATGTTTTTAAAGTAATAATTTTCAAAAAGTATAATGATATTTAAATATATTCGAAATAGATTGAGGTACAAAAGATGTTGTATAAAAATGTATCTCTTTATGTTAATTGCTACTTATAATAATACACACAAATAAATTAACCGTTGATATCTATCGTAGCTTGTATTGAATTATAAACAATAACATGCAAATATTTGAATTGATGATATCTTTTACATTATAGTCTAAAATAAATCTTTTTTACGATGGAAGTCTTTTAGCTAAAATTAATTTTTCTAACATATTAAGGCATGTATTGAGTTATTTGACTTGGTACTCCATACAGGTTAATCTCTCTTTGAGGTGGTAAGGGTGTCATTTTGCTCCTCCTCCAAACAATGTAGTATAATAAGTCATGTAACCAATCAAAGATTTATGTAAAAACAATCTGATTATCTATTTTTAAATGTTACATAGCTATCAACAAAACATAACTAATAAAAAAAATGCAAAAGCTTTATGATATGACTTTATAGAGTGATATTAAGATAAAAATAGATACTACTTGTAAAAACATCACACATGAATAGCAAGAGTAACATGTGTTTCCCAAATTTTCAAAATTAGAGATAGTTAGAGAGACATCATAAAATTCAATAGTATACTTGTATAAAATAATACAATCCATCAAGAGTAAAGGCATAGCAAGAAACTTAATCAATTAGAGATACAAGTAAAATTTTATCTTAAGATTAATGATTACATTTCAATGAAGCTTGTTGGTACAGTCACATGAATCTAGCATAAAAGTAGAGTATCATCTAGAACCTACAAAGAAAGCAACAAAGTAAACATTTGCATACAAATCTAGTTCAGCAGCAACTCAAATACTGCACAAAAATGAGGTTAACATTACACTCAACATGAAACCACATAATTGATATTGTTTGACCAATTCAATTTGATTCATCCATTTACAATAAAGATATCAATTCCCCATTTATCCTAAAATGATGACAAATGCATTAAACTGAAAATAGATGATTATAATACAAAAAAGCAAAATATTTTTAAGATCATTTAACTCAGTTGTAATTAATTACAATGGTAGACATAAACAAAAAATAAAAACGGTGAAATACGATACTCTACTTATCACTTTATTACTTGGTAAACGCTTTGGTTCACTTGTCTAATTTGACCATCAGACACGATACCTTGGATTAACATGACCCTTGACAGCCATTATAAGGTAGAATGTCTCGCGGTCACTAAGAGGGTGTGCAACTTATTTGACGATTGTTTCCTTCCTATGTATGACATCGAATTTTGGGAACTTCGTGTTACCCTTCCTTTTCCTGCCTTTGAAGTGAGCATCATCAAAACAATTTAAGATTGCTCCCTCACAACTTCATCCCCTGAGATATGAATCTGTGAAGGCTTTCCAATACTGGTGTGACTACCAAGACAACAATCCCACAATTCCTCTATTCTTTACGTTATTCAAAATGATGCACTAGGATGTTGGAATCGTTTGGCCTCAAGGGCTTATTTTCTTCAAACAAAATATGAAATACATAGAAAATTGTGTGGAATCATTGAGGTCTTTTAAGGCCAAGAACGTCATGGTTCGACCTCATTCTAGGTCCGATCACAAATGTTTATGTAACGTTCCTAGTGGTTTCTAAGATGCGAGCATTTTAAATGAAGGAAGGTCGGAGAATAGAGACTCTGAGGCTACCACTTCATATGAGATTTTGAGGCAGAATACCTAGATCGTTCGTTAAAACTAGTATAGAGGTGCAAGGTCATAAACATACAGGCTTTAAGAATACACCTTAAAAAAATGTTGTGTGCGGGTTTTATGTATGGGATAAAGTTCAATGCTACAAGCAACTCTGGTTAATCAGAATTTTACTCGACATGCAAATGTTCAACTTATAGGTGACACATTTGTTTATTAGTAACCTTATAGAAACATTTTGACGTTATTTCTCGAAACCATTTTTTAAATTTAAGTGGGACATTGTTGGAACACTAGTTGAAATTGAGTGAAAGTTAGAAGAGTAAACACAATTCTCTTTGGATAGAACTAGTGTTTGTGTGGAGTGAAAAATGTTCCAGATAGGAGAGGAGACACACACTAGTAGTGTTTATATAAGTGGGGGATCATCACCAAAGGTGTACCCTTTGGGTACCCACTTTTTTGAATGGGTGACAGCATTGTCGTCTGTCTGGCCAGGCCGGGCTGGGTGTGACACCCTAAATCCCAAAAATAATTATTACTATTATTTATTCCAAAATAGAGTTTGATTCACAGTGGAGAGTGTCAAATAAAAACTTTCCTATTAATATAAGAATGCTTCCACAAGATTTAGGATACCACATTGACTCATAAAAAAAATCACATTTTACTTCTATGAAAATTATAATAATATAAACGTCGAATCTTTTGCTTTTGAAAATATTTTCTTTTACATCATAGATAATGGTTTTTCTTTTGTACAAAACTATATAAGTAGGCATATCCCTTTTCCCGTGTCACTATCAGAGCGGTGTTTTTTCCCCAAATAACAGACAACACAAGACCAGTCTTCAAGGAAGGCATGTACTTGACCCCAAGACTCATAACCTATAGAACTATGGTTTCACAACCGCGGGACCAAGCCAGCAAACACAAACAACGAATGGTAAATTCCGAGAACATGTAATAGTATAAAATAAATGAGAAGAACATGTAAGCAATTAAGTCTAAGTTGTATCACATCAAAAAATTAATATTCAGAACCTTGAAGAATATACTATATCAACTCAATCCACATTAGTAAAAAAAAATATCATTACAGCATAAGAACCAAAATCTTCACAAAACACAATGTCGCAGTTCAATTCCAAAATAGTCACAGCACATATAGTCACCAATAACCATCTTCATAAGAACATCAAAATATAATCATCTTCATCGTCTCACACAATTACACTTATTCACCAAATACAAACCGTCATCAATTTTTATGCATATGGACTCAGTCCTAAGACCTATATGAATGTGGTACCACACCTACTCATCATTTTGTCAGAGTTATGTTACTGGACTTTTCTCGTCATAATTGCCAGAGTTATATTATTGGACTTTTCTCGCCATAATGCACAACACCATGCCCTAGACTCTATATGGGCGCGAAGAATTAAATCAGTAAGTATTACACATATACACTTATCACATAATCCACATATTAATGCAAGACTCCCCCTAAAATGCACGATTCTAAGGCAAGCACACAAATCATCAGCACTCTCATTATCATCATAGATAACATCATCACTCTCACCATAATAATATAGTTATCGTCATTCTCAACATCACTAAAATATAAAAATTATCATTCTCATTCTCATCATCAATATAAATTAGACATCGTTATTATCATCATAAATGTAAAATATACATCCTCTTTATCATCATCAATATAAAATGAACATCATCATTTGTTGTTGTTTAATCCTAAAATAAACACCGTCTTTTTCTAATCATATGTATTTTAAATATATGTGTATGTCATTACCCCACTGACTTTCTTGTTACAGTCATAAAGTCCTTCATCATTACACCCATCAAGATGATCACATCACTACCTTGCCTCTTCATTAATCTAATTCATACACACGACTCATTCCTACGTCAACATCCCTTTACTTTATTTTATTATTATTCATCTTGTGGTCGTGCTCTCTCTTCTCGTCTATTCTAGGCTCCCTAGATACTTTAGCATACCCTATTTTCATTCTTAATTTAGAATGTTCACTTCTCCATTAACATTCCCTATAACTTACAATCAAACTACTACACAGTTCTACACAAGCCAGAACCATCACTACTAATCTCTCCCCTCGTTGGCCTAAAATACTCATTAAGAGTGTCAACTACAACACAAGCTAGAACCATCACTACTTTGTCATCTAAATAATAACATCAATGCTTATTCATCTAAAAACAACATCTCACTCATCAACACTTATTATACATGTGTCATACCAAAGATTCAATTCAACAACTTTTCAAGTATACATTACATAACATCACATTTATATCAATCATTGAATAAATAATTGCGGCAAATCAAGCATGAGCACACACAAATATATATATATATATATATATATATATATATATATATATATATATATATATATATGACATCAAATATCACGTATTGACAATTTAAATCAAGTATCACCTTAATAAATAATGTTTCTAAATCCTCTTTTAACCTCACACTTCTAAATTTGCACATTAATGAATTATTCTCTCGAAGGGCTACACCGTCGCGGCGAGCTCTGAATGAACTTTGGGAAATACAGTTTTCCCGTTCATCTCGGTTAATTTACACTCATGATCTCGAACTCTTCTCCATCAACCCATATCTAGATTGAAGCTTTCACACAAACCCAACAAGGACAACAAGCTCAAACGTTTTGATAATTATGCGCCTCACATATTCACCAATTTTGTGGCTAACGATCCATCAAGAAACCAACACCATGGACACAACTAAAGTTTTGGCAAAAATTCAAAGATTCGATAAAAGAGATGAATAATAGGCCATTAGTTTGTCGATCCGATGACAAAGAGTATCAACACCATGCATTAGAATAAACTGCGTCGCTAGTGTTGCACCAATGAAAGGGGTTTTGTATTTTGATAATTGGTGCCACTCTTGATGCGATATGTTTAGGATTATTAGGTTATGAATAATATATATTAAGGGCAGTTTGATTTCTATTATGCGGCTATGAGAGGGGAAAAGAGGTTAATAATCCCTAGGCTATATATATGAAAAAGGAAATGGTTACTGCTCTCCCCCTGTACAAAACATTCCCGCCCTGCATGACTTCTAAAAATGCTCCTGCATGAGTTAAATCACGCAGTATGACTTAACTCATGCACGTTGTATTTCTGCGTGACTTAACTCACGTTGGTTTTTCACTACCATTTTTTTCTCTTCTTCTTTCTTTACGATAGAACATGAATTATTAGCAAAGAAGGTTTGGAAGGTAATCGAAGGTGTGGAACATTAATGAATTAGTCAGAAATCATTCATCAATAGCAAAGAAGGTTTGGAAGGTAATCGAAGGTGTGGAAGGTAATGAATTATTTAGATTCATTATTGTCAAATAATAAAATTCTTCAAATTATTTAGTTTCATTACCAATCATTCATCAATACTAGCAAAGAAGTTGTGGAAGGTAATCGAAGGTGTGGAAGAAGAAGAATTTTATTGTGTATTGCCTCTGCCGCCGAATCGTAAAGAAAGAGGAAGAAGAAGAGAAGGAAAATGGCAAAAATATAACGTGCGTGACTTAACTCACGCTGCGTAACTTAAATTGCACAGATTTTAACACTTGCGTTACTTAACTAACACATGGGTATTTTCAGCATGACTGCAGAGCATGAGTGTTTTGTGCAGGGGAAGAACATTATTCAAAGGAAATAAGGGCTAACAGTAGCTAGAAAAGTGAGGCCCAACAAAATCCATTGCCTGCTTATGTTATTTCATAGAGGTGTCAGGTAAATACACGTTTAGCAAAATGCACAACACCATTCCCTCCGTCTCAAATTATAAGCAAAAAAAACTCATTTTCTTTGTCTCAAATTATAAGCGAAAAAGACCAACTTTTATCATATTTAATTATGTTGTTTTAAAAAATTATCTTTTCCAAAGGAAAATTAAATGGAAAGTGCATTCAATTTGCTCTCTCTTTCATTTTCTCAATAACCAACAACCAATGAAAATTGTTTTTACATCTTCCTATAAAATTTATTTCAAAGATAACACAAAATTATGTTACAAACTACTATATTTTATTTTTCTTAATAAGTGTGATTTTATTTTCCTTATAATATAGGACGGAGGGAGTGCATCATTATTTACCATAATTAGGATTATAAAAAAATTAGTTAGTTAAAGATATATACTAGATATCTTAAACATGTAAATGTAAATATGCTAGCTATCTAAAACGAGTGTGTTTACATATATGTATATATACTACTAAAATTATACAATAACGAATTATTATTAATAATAATAATATCCCTAAAAAAAAATTGGGGCATTACACTGGGCTTGGTCAAAAAGAAATATATTTTTTATTATTAGAAAATGTTAAATTAATTTTTATTAATTTAATAATTATCTGAAAGCGCTTTCTTAACGAATAAGTTTTGTTATAATTTGATCCTATTCTGAAACTTTGATAGTCTATCTTACATAAATGAGTTTTTCTATCATGTGCAAATTTGCACATATGTTAAGGTAGTGCTGCAAAATATTTTAAAGAGAGCAATCAAGTCGTGACTCAAACTGATAAAATCTTTGGCGATAAATTCTCCTTTTTAAAAGGTGGTTTTCTTAATCGAAAACTAACATTCCAAAAAGAGAGTGATCATGATGGGAGATTTGTATGATCTAAAACTATGTGATCTTCACACTTGCTAATAATAAAGAAGGGTGAGGCATACAACTTATTACAAGTGATTTAGTGGGTTGCAGAAATGAGGCTCGATATCATCATATTTGAGCTGGATTTAAAGGTGGTTCAAGACAACTTCTTCTTCTTCTTCTTTTTTAATAAAGAATTGGAAGACAACTTCAACTAGCTCTCTCATGACTTATCTTATTTTTGTTTTATCTTTAGAGATTATTTTTTTTCTTTCAAATCTATGTCCAAACTTTTTGAGTTGATGCAAATATGATTGAGTTTTATAATTAGGGCAGCTACATATATGGCTACTCGTTAAGTTCTAGAGTTGATGTTAAATCGTATTATCGATATCATTGTTTATGATATGAGATTTGCTTTTGTTAAAAAAAACAATTTCATTAGACCAAAAAAAAAAACAATTTCAATGAATAAATGTATCATTGAAAAAATTGATAAATATTTGATTTGGTACTACAAAATAATAATTAAAATAATTTGTTTACATGGGACAATCAATTATTTGGTTAACTATGGACTAAGATTGTGAGCCGTTTCTAAATTGATACACTATGCGGGAGCAAATCTGCTCCAGTGACTGGAGAGTCCTGTCAGCCACTCATTTTATTTCACTAGATTCTGTAAAAATCATTAAAAATCAATTTAATGGCTGAGATTGTCACTAGATCAAGTGCAGTAGTAAAAAAGTCACCGGAGAGAATCTTTGTCCACAGTATGCAATCAATCAACTCATCGTAATCATTAAACCACAACCAGACGATTTACATTTTAAACTTGAATTTAAACGGTCATATCTCGATCCAACGGCCATATTTGAGCGGACCCTATTCATCAATGCGTGAGAAATTGATGAGAGTTCCTCGAGAGAGTAGTAAGAGTAGCGTCTAAGGAAAACACAAACCATAGTTTATTTCATCACTAACCCATTCTTGGTAACCACAATAACGAGTTTTTATATGCATATGAATATGATACTGCATGTATATGTCTTGTTGTAACACATGCAAATGCCCAATAAATAAAACTTTTGGTACATAATTATTGCATAATGAACTAGGTTTCATCATTAACCAACTTCATCAAAATCAAAATTATGACTCAACATTCTTGGTCAGTGCATGTCGTATAATACTTTAAGGAGAAATATAGGTAACTTTACGTTGACACAAAGACACTGCAATAGGAAATTACAAACCAAAGTGTTACGCAAGCTTCCCTCTATACCCTAATTTTTTTATCTCTTTTCATAATAAGGCAAAGAGTTTAGGGAAAGTGTGATAAGAAGACGACACAGTTTGTATCTTCCCCAGTGTAACTGCTAAGTAAAATTGGTGGCATAAAATAATGGATTCAATAATTTTTCTTGATGAGAAAAAAAAAATGATTATTGAAATTACGCTAGAAGGAGGGGTTGAACCTCCGACCTTGTGGTTAACAGCCACACGCTCTAACCAACTGAGCTATTCCAGCTATTGATGGCAAAGTTAAATATATGATTACATATTGTAAGTAAAAGATATCAATGCATCATCTACAAGCATATGTAAAAGGAAAGAGAAAGCACAATTAACAAAATTGTAGACATAAACAAAAAATAAAGTTTGGTGAAATGGAGGTTAGCTAAAGACTAATAAAATGCTTATAAAGTACTTATATAATTAGTCTTTAGTATGGCTGGCAATGAACCGAACCAACTCGAAAATAGTTCGATACTCGATTTGATAATTGATTCGTTGAACTTGGTTCACAAACCAAATGAGTCAAACTTGAGTTGAAAACTAAACTCGTTAAATAAATGAGTTGAACTTGAGCTGAGTATGGTTCGACTCATTTGGTTTATGAACCAGCTCGATATATATTTATAATATTATTTTGTATTTTTTATATAAGATGTAATTTATTACAAACTTCTTCTAATAATTTTGTGCTTTTTTCAGAGGAATTACTGCTAAAATTGTTTAAAAATTAATGATAATTATAATAATAGAGAAAGCCAAAAAAGATGTTAATTGTACCTTGTACAGGCTTTTAAACAAACATGTGTGTAAGTACACTAAGAAAAAAGAAAAACATGTGCATTCAAATAGTCCCACATTCACATTGTACACTTTATACTCTCATAAGGAATGCACTACAGTAAAGTGCTCTTACCTTACTAGATTGTGGATATGTCTATGCCTCAAGAGTTTTATTTTAATTCTGTTTTGGGTTTTCTCAAAACATGGTCAAAGACATTTTTTTACAAAAAAAAACTATTGAAATATGTAATTCGAGCAAACGAGATGAATCTAATGAGTCGAATCGAGTTGTTCGTGAACTTTAAACGAGCCGAACTCGAGTTAAAAAAAATGTTCGTTTCAAACTCGAGTCGAGTTTTGAGTCGAACAAATTCTTATCGAGTCGAATCGAACTCAGATAGGTTTGGTTCGATTCGACTCAACTCATTTCCAATCCTGCTTATATATCACTCATCACATAGGTCCTCACATTAACACCGAAAACAATTGATTTATTTGCAATTTGCAACCCCTTGACGGTTCTAGGAAAGGAAAATGGTAGATTTTCTTTTCTAATAATTTCACCCTTAATTGATTCATCAACCATCCAATATAATGAAGATAGCCATTCCACCAAATTGGATTACATGTAGAAGAAAAAGGCACTTCCATGTGAGTTGAGTTCCCTCCTTTTTTTTCCAATAGCCTAGTGGTTAGATCACACATTTAAAAAGTGTGGAGAAATGAAGAATCCGGAGTTCGAAGTCCAGCCCTGCAAACATTATTCTTGATAACTACTAACTGAACTACACTTACGAGATTAGTTAGAGATCAATATAAATAAGAGATTAGTTAGATTCGTATTTAAAAATAAATTTTGTAAAGGGATTTCAGTAATATAATATTTGTGTTCATTTCTCTCATAAACAAAGTTTTATTTCTTTTAACAATTGAATAGTATCTTGAACTTGTTCTATGTGATTTATATATGACCTTGTGGAATTTGCCCCCCTAACACGAATGACAGGTAATGTATCTTTACTTTGGATCCACTTTATTTACTTGTAAAATTGAGATATTTCATTGCATATGCGGTCTATACTCTATATATACATTTGAGCAAGTTTTTTTTTTTTAATTTCTTTTGGATAAAAATCTATAGATTCTACTGCTCCTACAATTTAAGATTTCATCTTCTTTTTTTATCATGAATATCCAAGTCACGTTGAATCTATTGACATGGATGAAATATTGATGATTGAAATTGCCACGTGACATTGAGTTGTCGCATAAAAAATGTCACGTCAACATCCAATATGTGATTGTAACATGATAGAGACGAAAAACAAAACTAAACATAAACTAAGATGTTTAGTTCATGAAAGGCTACACCGTCAAAGGCTTCATTAGAAGTAATGATACCTACACCATTGGAAAAAAGGATGACGGTGTAGAGCAAAATATTTATAGGTCAAGATTGTTCTTTCATTCGATCTTAAAAAAGTTGGATGTTTAGGTTCGAACGTCAGCCCCTACATATAACAATGTATGTCTCTGTCAACTGAGTTATGCTTACGGGTACCGTTGATATGCGATTTTAATTCACTCATTTCTAAATTAATAAAAAAAGTGTCTCCAATTTTAAAAATTTCAGAAATTTTTCTATCATTAAGTTTCAGACTAATTTTTGTTAGTGTCAACTCAAACAATGAGATGACAAGCAACCGAATGGTGTGAGAATGCAAATCTGACTAAACCTCGTTAAAAAATATTGTTTTAAAAAATGATATACTTTTTTTTTTTTAGAGAAAAAAAGTTTACATGCTTAAAAGGCTAAAAATAAGATTTGACCAAAAAAATATGTGTTACATCAATATGATAGGTGTGCAAAAATAAACTCAAAATTCAGTGTGGATAAATTTTTAAAACTTGAGGACTATGAAATAATCCCCAAATTCTACGATGATTTATTTTTAAAGCTTAGGATACAATATTTTTTATTTTAAAATGAGATAAAAATTATGAATTATAAAAAAAAAAAATATGTCCAATAGTATATTTTAACTATGAAAAAAAAAAACTTGAGATCCAATTCAAGTTTAACTTTGGTCAGTTATATAAAAAAAATAGATTTTATATGACATTTTTAGTGTAGGTTCCCTCCCGTAATCCTATTTGAGCTTTGTTGGACACTAAATGCATATCTCGTTAAATTGAGATTCAAACATTGATTTTTCATGTTGAGGAAGTCTAACCTGTTATGTTAGATCTAACCATAACGGATGGTTTTGTGTGTTATTTTTTAAACTATATTATAATCTCTGTATATTTTTTTTCAAATACTCTAGTAACAAAAATCACACATATTATATTTGGAAAAGTGGACAATTGTAAATTAAAAAATAGAAAAATCACACATATTATATTTGGAAAAGTGGACAATTGTAAATTAAAAAATAGATCTCTAGTCTTTTATTATCTACTTTGTACTCACGATTTTGGTACATCTGAAATTCTGTTTAGAATGAAAATTTGTTCCATCGATATGAGTTTTACAAAGTATAAGTCTAATTTAGTTTAAAAAATATATAAATATAGTTGATGGTATAATGTAACTTTTTAGAAAAAAAGTGACTAAAATGATAACTTTTTTTCAACAAAGACTTTAAATAGGTCGTCAATTTATCCTAAAGAAGATTTTTTTTTTAGAATAAAAAATAGAATAAATTAACAACGGCGGTGAATCCTCTTTAACATAAGGTGTACTAAAAAGGTCACCCTAAGATACAATCAGTCAAAGTAGAATTTACAATAACAAAGGTCAGTCGCTACCCAAACAAAGAAGGGGGTCCGACCACCATCTCTGAGAGCCATAAACAAAAGTGGCATTGTTAGCTTTCAGCCACCAAAAAGAATTATATTTAACCTTGTCCATAAGCTCCATCATGGAAGCTTGGATGTTATTGAAAAGCTTGTTGTTGCGTTCATTTCAAACTATCCACACACACATAAGCCAAAAAAATTGCATAAAAGAACGGCGAGTTCTCGAACTTCCTAGAAAGTTAGTGAACTGATTATAAAGTTAACTCTTTACTTGTATGTAGACCAATGCATAAATTATTGAAAAATTCATCTAGAATGTGATTTTTAGACAATGGACAAAATCGAATACAATAATAACAATCATAATCACTTGTAAAAAAATAACAATCATAATCATATTTCCATAACAAAATATAAATAAATAATTATATTTGAGATACTATCAGTCATTTGAGCATCTCTCGCCATCGCCGCCATTAAAGGTATATATGTAAAGGGTTTTTTATAAGCGTTTATTTATTAAGGTTTAAAATTACATATTATCAATGAAAATTGACTCAGTTGATAACGAGTTGACTTAACCCAATGTTTGATCAATAAATATCCCTTTAAAGACATATTTAATGGATGATTTATAAGCATCATTTGTAAAGATTCTTTGAGCATTAATGTTTGTCTAATCCTGATGAGTCCCGCAACCCAACTCTTCTAAACTTTATGAAACCATAGGCAAATTTTCAACTAAGTCATTCTTCTATAGGCACAAATACAAATGAATAGTGTTGGGTCACACACGTATAAACGTGTCATTTCTTAAAATACTAAATCATTTTATTATCAATTTCTTTTTTATTATTAAAAAAAATTGTGATGTGTGTATACTCAAACACTATACATTTATCTTTGTGACTATAAAAGAATTTCTCCATTTCAACTGTATTAGTTGCCATAAATCCCCTAAGAAAAAGAAAATAGTTGCCACAGATGTGTCATACCATGATTGTGATGCTGCATCTGTCACAATTGACCCTCGAAGCTCAAATTTTAAACCTCAAGGCATCATGCTTTTAGCACAAGTGAGTGGCAGTGCTAAATGTGTGTGATTTAGTTACACTTACACCTAACAAAGGCAAGAATGAAAATGAAGCAGAATAAAAAGTATAGGCAGCTACCTCATTTTTTTAATTTGCAACAAACTCATGGGACCATCATGCACAACTTATACCTAATCTTCTACGTAATTGGTTTGGAATCTGTGTCAACAACGAGTATATTCTTCATTTTAAAGTACTGCATTGTCCTCAAGGCACAAGTTAATAATTTAAATATAGAAATAATTTATTAGAATGTGTGCATTGCATTTAATAATTTAATAACACACAAAATTTTAGAGAATAATTCTTCTATTAAGTTTCTTAACATGTGCCCTAAGGGCACAAGTTAACGCTACTTTTTTTTATATAGAATATAGCTCTATCATTAAATATAAGTTTATTTTTTCAAATAATTAGATGTGTCAATTATTGTTTTTCTCAAAAAAAATTCTGATTAATTTAAAAAACTCTGAAGTCATTGTTTAACTAAAAGATTGATTGTATGACAGATTCAAGATATATATTCCCCAAAATAAAAAGTTTAATATATTATAATTAAATTTTTTAATTCTAGTATTTTGAATTTTTAATAAGTTGAGTATGATAAAAGAGTATTCCTAACGCATTAAGAAATCACATTTCTCAGCTAATCAACTCATAGGAATTTATCCTTTAAAAAAAAATCGAAGAATAAAAGAGATTTTATTGCATAAAAATTTTGCAAACGTCAAATTAGTCTCCTACTTTGTAGAACGCTCTCAAATCAGTTCTTGACAGTATGAATGTTTACAAGAATATGTTAGGGACTAAATTAGTCACGCGAAGAATATGTTAGGGACTAAATTGATACCAAGAACATAAACTTATGGAACAAATTGATAGTAAGTAGTTAAATATATGGATCAACTTGATAGTTGAATAGAGTCAAGTCCCTTTTTAAAATACGCATAATCTCAAAGACTTATTTGAGAGTGCACTACAAGGAGAGTTTTATGAACTAATATATGTTAAGAGTCTCACATTGAATTAATATTAGTGTACAGTCTGATACTCAAGTCATGATGTTCTCCTATCTAATGAACTAGTCTTTTTGGTTAGACTATCTTCATATGCTTAAGTCCTAATGATTAGTGTTTTCATTGAGTTAAATTATGGATGAATGTACTTTACCAAATATTCATAAACGAGTAAAGTCGCCAAAAAGGAAAGAATTGTCGTCAAGTCAGTATCGACAGAGAAAACTGTTGTAGACGTTAAGTGCGTGGAAATGATAAGAATATTAGTTAAGTAGATAAGTGTTTAAGGTAGTAGTTAAGTCAAGAGGCTATTCAACATAATGTGATCAATCCTATTAATTGGACTTTTGTCATGTGTTTAATTCCTAATAATCTTGCAGGAATTTCATAGTGGTGGAATTTCTAAGGTGATAACAGTAGCTAGATGGCCCCTTCTAGCAATTGCCTTTATACTTTTGTACCAAAAAAGGGGTTTCAACTGCTACTCTGTCTTCATCTATAGTGGTTAGTGAACAAATCACAATTTTATTAGTTGACTTGAAACTTGATGTGAAACCATGATCTAGGAGGCATATTTTTACTTCCACAAACTGTGGGTCAACTTTTTTTCTTTTGAAGATTAGAATTTTCAAAAGAAAAATGGATCTGTGGGTCAACTTTGAGTTACATAGGAACCTATAAAGAAAAGGAAAATGCTAATAACAATATTAATATTTATCATTAAAAAAAAAACTATAGGCATGGTGATAATGATATGCTCCTTATTCCTACATGGGTCCGTCTTCCAATTTATAGGGAAACGGACTCAAGTAATACAAAGTTCAGTTGAGAGATAGGTTAAGTTTGAACGATGATTGTTTCACTCAGGATTTAAATTTGGATTCTTTGTTAAGATTCGCACTTAACTGAAGTTTATTAGCTACTTGAACTCAAATGCTTGGTTATAACGTTACTTTAGGCCTAATGGAAAAGTTAAATGTACATACAAATTTGAAAACTCTTCCATTATTTAGTGACTGTACAATCAAATAGCAGAATTCTTACCCAACCAACATCAATTAAGCAGTACAACACACACAAAACTGATACCTTTACTATACATATGTGAAAATTACAAAAGAGAAAATAAAAGAAAACAAAAAAAATAAAATACTCAAAGAGTCATGAACATAGCTTTGGCAAAGATTTACCATAACTATGACCAGATGCTTTTGATTTTGTAATCTTAGCCATCTGAATTTGCATTTTCTTACATACTTTCTCTAATTCCATAACTCTCCACTGCATTCCTTGCAAATGTTCTTTCATTTTCTCATTATCCGGTTGAATATCAAAATTTCCAGCATACAACACAACTTGTTCATTGGTTTTTTCTTTCTTTCCCTTTTGAGAAGAAGCACTTGAACCACACAAAGAATCATTGTATGGAGTTGAAATGGGAGTAGTAGTAGTAAGGAGTAAATTTTTTAGCTTAGATTGTTGAGATATGAGAGCTTGAACTGCTGATTTCGATGGAAATTTCGTGTTCTTTGAAAGGTGTAGGCATGCTTGAGGTGAAAGTTTCTCATAATTTAAACCACAGCATATCTTTATCCTTTCGTCTTGTGAGAGTTGAGGATGTACCTATAACAGAAGAGGAAGTTATTATTAATAAAGATGACGATAATGGTAGTTTTACATCCGTTTTAAAGTAGATGCGACTAAAGTCAAATATTTTTAGCGATCGAACAGTTGCGATTGACTAACAGTGTAAATTGTAACTCCGTTGGTTCATATAAATTAAATTCTATTGTTTATACCCAGTAGACACTATATATGCTCGTAAAAGATTTGTGTCAATGAGTCCAACATAAAGATTTTTTACAATTTTGGCTTAGGGCGACTCGACATGCAAAATTTTAGACTAACCGTGGGTGGAATAACAGGGATTATAATAAGCACCAAAGACAGCAGATCTACGATAAGCTTTGATATCATGTTACCATTTGGAGTTAGTTAGTACCTAACCCGACCCTAAAAACCTAATCAGTTGGTAAAGTCAGGATTGCTAAGAATTTATACAGACAGCAAATCTACGATAAGCTTTGATATCATGTTACAATTTGGAGTTAGTTAGGACCTAACCCGACCCTAAAAACCTAACCAGTTGGTAGAGTCAGGATTGCTAAGAATTTATATAGACAGCAAATCTACGATTACAATTTGGAGTTAGTTAGGACCTAACCCGACCCTAAAAACCTAATTGGTTGGTAATGTCAGGATTCATATTCGAAATCGACTCTCAACAATATTCAAGTCAATTTCTAGCCAAAGTTATAGACTTCAAAATTCAAAATGGAAAGAATCATTATACCTCAAGATACATGTCCATTGCATGGTAAAGCTCATCACAAGAATCCCTAGCAGAATCTGGAAGAGCTGTAGCAAGAACCAAAAACTTTGAAGATTTTAAACAAGGATCAGGTGCAATTTCAGCTATATACAAATCTATTAAGCTAGCAACTTTCCTCATCCGAACGGGAGCAACCGCACCAGTTCCTTGCCGCAGGAACGCTTTCAAAAATCTCAGAACAAGGTTCACATCATATAAGTAGTTTATTCCATAAGGAGATGGAACAAGCAAATTATCTAAGGTTACTTGATCCAATTGTGAACCGATCATAATCTCCAACTTATTCCTGCTACATTTACTTATGTTCAAACACAAAGTCACCCGAAGAATCCCAAATAATGTCTTGAAAGAAACAGAACTCCGGTCTATTTCGTAATGCATATCTATGACCATTTCAATGATTTTGCACTTCTCATCTGTAGTAGCAGTGGCGAATTTCGCCTTCTGATAATACAGAAGAAACCTACTTATAACATAATGATCCAATTTACTCGAAAGCATTGACTTTACCAACATGATAACCATCCGGGGAGTCAAAAACAAGAGATCTTCAAACCACCATGTCGAACGAGTGAAATTCGTCTTTATACTCTCAGTACTTTTCGAGTCACACGAAAATCGAATCCCTGAACTGTCATTCGAACAACTCGATGGACACGGACTTGCTTCACTCGCTGAAACAAGCCTCCCAACTACAGCATCCAAACACTTCTCTAGCATCACAGAAGAATCATCAACTAGCAAATTCTGGCATTGCTTCAAAGCAATCAAAATTTCTGACCATGACCAATAACTAATCCCTTGAACCGATTTTTCAGTTTGATCCAATAAGTTAGAAACATTTTCGACAGATTCATTCATTTCCATGTATTCAGCAGCACAACGCGCGAGTAACAGATTCGAAGGACTTAAATTACCTTTTCCATTGTTATAACAGAATCTTAACATAAGCTCAAAACCTTCTGCACCTCCTGGAAAATCATGGAATATTACTTTAAGCTTTCCACTTCCACCACTAGATTTTCCAAATACTTTAGCCAATTTGCTTGAGTACTGAGTAATAATCGACTGCGAAATTTCCAATTTAAACAATTTTAGATTAAATTCAAATCTAAAGGAAATAATATACAACTAACTAGAAAGAAATTAAGTGAAAATTGGTTAAATGAAACACCAAAATAACCTACCAAAAACATGAAATAACTAGAGCTCATACACAAGAAAAGTAAGCAGGTACAAAAATAGGAAAAAATATGGAAAGAATGAAAGAAAAATTCCAAAATAATTAAAGCACAGAAACCAAAAACATTGATTGAGGTCGTTATAGACAATAAATTGTAGAATGAGGGTGAGTATCAAGGAACTTTATATGCAAAAATAATAATAAATCAAGCATGGAAGAGTATAGAAAAGAATTAAATAGCTTGAAAGCAACCCTCAGATCCTGTTAAAAAATGTTAATAAAAACAAACAAAATACGAAGGTGAGCCATAAAAGCATTAAAAGACCATAGCAGCAGCATTAAATGTGACATATATCATTCAAAAATAATAAAACAAAAGATGACAAAAAAAAAAGTGCCTTGTGTTTGTGGTTAGTGAAAGTAGTGAAGGAAAATCATTGCAAGCATGGACAAACAGAACTTGCCCCACTTCACTGCTATTTAGGTGCAAATTAATTATGGATGGAAAGCTACTACAATCATAAAGTTACCAAGGGTAGCTAGAAAGTGAAATTAAAAAATTACTAGGTAAAATCATTGAACTATAATCATTCCTAAATTAAAGTGTAACAACATTTAGCATAAACTTTAACCATTAATCATCATAATAATCAAAAGACAAACCTTGTAAAACCTAAAATATTATATTAACTACTAGTACTGTAGTATAGATCCTATAAAAACACACCAAAAAATATTTTAAAAATATTAAAAAAATAAAAGTATTGAGAATTTACAATAAGGCATTTGATGAAATTATAAAAGTGAATCATTTTTCTACAAAGTTTATTAAAAATAAATGACAAGATTAGTGTATGTTTGATATCACAGGAGATGATCCTGGTTCTTGTGATTTTGACAAAACTACCATGATATTATACATACACTTGGCGCTATTGCAAAACCATACTGACTCACCGATATTTCTACAAAATTTACTAAAAATAAATGGCAAGGTTAGTTTATGTTTGGTATCACGAGAGATGTTCTAGACTCAAAATCATATTGGTTCTCGTGATTCTGACAAAACTACCATGATATCATACATACACTTACGCTATTGCAAAACCATACTGACTTACTGTGATTTTGATAAATCTACCGTGATACCAAACATACATAGAAAATATAATTTGCAATACCTTATCAACCATGAAAGTTTCTTCTCCATTTACATCCACTTCAAGATTACAGCAACCTTCTTCCATAACTTTAAAGAAAAATGAAATAGAATAACAAAACAAAACAAAACAAAAGGTTACTCTTCTCTTCAGTTGAGAAAACAAAAATGAGGATGTAAAAGGAAAAGGAAAAGTTGATATTGATGACACATGAAGTGATATTCTAAGAGCAAGAAGAAGACAAAGCAAAAGAAGACAGAAAGACAAAACCAAGGAAAAGGGTTGTGGTCAATTGGTGCAGAGACAGAAGTAGTGCGGTTGGGTTATAGTTGTGTTGGAATGGATACAACAAGGACAAAGGTCGAAGTGAATAAGAAGCAACAAGGCATGTAAAGACAAGTGTTACATATAATATGTGTGGAGAGGAAATTAGTCAGATAGAACACACAACACAATGCTACAAAGAAAATTAAATACAAAACTTGTTGGTTTCTTGTACATATTATCAAAAAGAAATATTGGATTATCGCAAAAATTCACCAAAAAAATAATATTTGCTAGTTTAATTAAGAGTTAATATCATTATTATCATCATTATTTATTTGATAAATTAATTATTAATATCATTATTTATTTTTAAACTCACGTGGGTTAGTTTGACGGTGTAGGCTTTGAACATCAAAGTTTGCTCTTCTCTATATCTAAGACTTTAATCCTCCATATGCTAATAATTTATGTGTTGGGTCAGTCCATACAGAATTTTGTTTTGTCTTAATTTAGGTCCCTACTAATGAATAGTGAGACTCGTTTTCTGAATTAGCTGATCCATATACCATAGATATCAAATTTTCAATAAAAATATTAGACCATATATATCGAGTTTTCAATAAAAATGTTTTCTTAATTTGATATCAAACTATTATATATATATATATATATATATATATATTTCAATTATTTATTTTTAATTCCTTCTAAAAAAAATATTTATTTTATATTTTAATCTATAAGGATAAGTATGTAATTATTTTCTTATCATATCATGTTTGTTTCATATTATCGACAAATTTTAATCAAATAGTCTTATGATATGATAAAATTTTAGTTAACTTATTATATCATCATGTCTAGTCAGTGGTGGATTTATCCAAGATATATGAGACATTTTCCCTATCCTATATCTTACTTTAGAATATTTTTCTTTATTAAGATTTCAATTATATATTTTGAAATATAAGAGAGTAACTCATTACCTCAAAAAAAAAAGAGTAACTAATAATCCCTAAAAAAAAAAGAGTAACTAATAAAGGAGTAGTTATTATTCTTTCAAAAAAAAAAGTAGTAGTTATTTGTAAAAAAAAATAAAAAAAATAATAAAGGAGTTGTTATTGAAAAAGTGTACTTCAAATTCAATTTTCAATTATTTTATATCATCTCTACCATTTAAATTTGAGTTTTAAACTAATTTAATAAATAAATAATCAGATACCATATTGAGTTTAAATATGGTTTCTGAACGAGAGCTTAAATATTATGAACAAATTTATAATATTTACTAATAGAATTATGACTAAAACGATCAACACTTTATCCTTTTAATGAAAAAGATTTTTATTACTTTCTTAAATTATTATTTTTTGAAACAGTTACTTTCTTAAATTTTTAAAGACCAACTTATCGTCTTATCCTATAGTTAACTATTTCAAAGGAACAATTTAAAGATCTACTCCACAATAATATAATATAAAGAGCACCACTAAACAGACCCTTGACATTCCTACATGACAAACCCCATAAACGAAACCACTTATAGTTTATGAATAACACTATTTTATTTTCTTCAACAAGCCACATGAAAAAACAAAAACCAAACTTAGAAGTCAAGATTTATATCTGGCTTAACCCTTTTATTAATATAGAATCTTAATTTCTGCAAAGTATTTTAATATTTGTGCACCAAAACCACAGTCCAATATTTTAGTTGCCCTCATGACCCCGTTTCTCTTTTTCTTTATCTCTATTTTACCTTGTCTTGTCAACTATCAAGTACTTATTGACCTAATTTACATTGTAAACCTTTTTCTTGGCACGTGCATTTGGGACCAAGTCACAGATTTTGCCCCACAAACTTTATGATCCAATCTTTATTTGTAATATTATTAATAAATATAAAATGGTTAAAAGATTAACACAAGAAGTCGATATGTCCGAGTGGTTAAGGAGACAGACTCGAAATCTGTTGGGCTTTGCCTGCGCAGGTTCGAATCCTGCTGTCGACGTTTTTTAATTATTTTAATCAGGACACGCTGTTCAATAGTAAGTGTTGAAAAAAGCTGATTTTTTTTTTCTTCTTTTTTTGACGAGGATAAAAAACATAGTTGCTAATTTTATTTTATTTTAAGAGACAAAAATCAATATAGATTAAAACTTCACTATTTAGAACAAGGAGTGGTGAATAGGAAAGGAAAAAAAAAGTATACAATACTAACCGAAACAAGTCAACGGATTGGACTACCATGAGTGAAGTTTGATCTCCTTAAGAAGTTATTTTATAGTGAAGTATTTATTGTTGAAAATTTGATCATTGTGTTCCTTCCACGCAAATCAGATAGTAGTCAACCAAATGACTTGCGGAGAAAAAGAAACATTCTTTCGAAAAACTTGATGACCCACAAATTGGAGAGCATGTTCACCGTCGTCAACTAGTTTGTCGTTAAAATTCCCTGCCATCGATGGATGAGATGCCAAATAATTAATTGTTTTCTCCTTGCCGCAACTTCTCAAGCATAGATTCGAGCTTGGAAGCACCGGTCCATGATAAAGCATATTATCCTTTGTTGGAATGCTTTTGTATAAAAATCTCCAAGCAAAAAGTGATACTTTTAAAGGCATCACTGATGGACGAAATTGGCAAGTGCACCAAATCGTAACAAGTAATAAAATAGTAAGTTTATCGTCTCTGTAGAGATTGTTGTTCAACTTATTTTAGAGAGCGAAATTAAAAGAGATTAAGAAAGGGTTGCAAGGTTTAATTGCCTTGCCCGATGCAAGATTAGGTTTGTGATTTAGGTATTTAACGACGATTAGGGAATCCTTGAATCTCCCTTCGTCTTTATTGGAATTAACTTAGTAAAACATCAGTTATGTGTTGTCTACTTGTGATTTAAGAAACCGGTTTTAAAACTCTTATTAACCCTAACGAAACACATATGTGGTAAGTTGACCTAGTTAAAATTACGGTGTTCCGGAAAGGAAGAATTAGAAAACATGAGGTTTCATACTTAATTTCACTAACTAGAATTAAGAAATAAGCAAATAGAACTGCCATGAACAGAAGAAAAAAAATCAGAGGTTGTCAATCCTACTAACCTATACGAATTAATTTACAAGATTATCGATATGGATTTTCAATTGAAAAAGCATTAAGCACATGCAAGAATGAATTAAATCGGACACAAGAAAAACATAACTAAATAAAAACTTTATTAATGGAATCCAACAAATAAAAACAGGGTTCATCTTAGAACCCTAATCAAAGAGATTTAGTTGCACTTGGCAACAAATATCATAACAAAACAAATGAAAAACATACCCTAAATATAACAAAAGGAGGGTGGAGATCATCTGCCTTGGACTTTGATGCTTGACCTATGCCTTGAACCGTCAGCTTTCTAAATAAATAAGAATATGTGCAAGGGTCTCTATTTATAGCATATGATTACTTGGGGTTTAAGAGAAGAAAACTAGGCTTTTTCCATCGATCCAGCTTGAAAAACAAGCAAAGAGTGATTTTAACCCGCAGAAAAGCGCATATGTGCATCCCTGGGGCACATGATGTGCATGAGACAGTGGCAAACATTTTCCCATGCATAGTGGCGCATGCGGTAGTCCCTTATGTGTAAATTCTTGTGTTTTCATCCCCTTTTTTTATCGTTCTTCTGCCTGGAAACTCCTACGAACTTGAAATGAATTTTCTTCACTTTTTATTATCTTTAAAAACCTTCTAAGAACCATTGATATATAGTCTTCATATCCTTGATATTTCATGTGATGTCTTGGTTTGTCGATTTACATGATTTCACACTACAAAACACTCAGAATACCTATGGAGTTGAATGATTTATGATAAAAGTGAATTACAATGACTCGAGTGAAAACTAAACAATATGTTCCTCAAACTATTAACGACTCATCTAACTCTCCTCTTATCTTTTCTTCAAATGCAAAGAAAAGCACTAAAAATGTTACCAAAAACAATATAATACGTGTATGTACCTCCTAAATCCATTGGGGATGGTAAATGCATTTGTCGCACTTCAGTCGTCATGTGATTGTACCTTTATATGAGATTGTAGCAATTCTTAACAGAAATTCAATGTATATATCACCACATACACATATAGAGTTTTTTCAAGGATATAATATAACGTGGTTGAGGTTAAGATGGGCTATATTTGGGAAAGTTGGCTAACTAACACTTTGGACTAAGTTCCTAAGGATTCTGATAGACGAAATTGACAAGTGCACCAAATCGTAACAAGTAATAAAGTAGTAAGTTTATCGTTTTTCACAGGGAATGTCGTTCAACTTAGTAATTAATAAAACTTATTTCAAAGGGTGAAAGTGAAATAAAATGGAATAGAATTGCAGGGGTTGAATTGCCCTGTCCAATGCAAAATTAGGTTTGTGATTCAGATTATTAATGGTGATTAGGGAATCCTTGAATCCCCCTTCGTCTTTGATGGAATTAAACTTTAAGAAACAAAGAGCTATGTGATGCATACTTATGATTTACTGAAAGCAACAGATAAAACTCATATGAAGCTTCTCACAACAACTGGAATTGTAATCTCCCTATTTTAAAAATTACTATTTCAGTCCCCTTATTTTACTTTTTTTTTGTGTTTTTTTTAATCCCCCGCCAATTGTAGTGATTTGTCATTATCATTAATGACATTGCAGTGACGTTGGAGTGTGTATTGGCTAATTCGGTTTACATGTTATTACTAGCATTTTCATGTCATTTATTAATTGAATTACATAATAAAAATCCAATTAAGTTAAAAAAATAAAAAATAATGATTGAAATGAATGAGATTTTCCTTCTTCTTAATGGTACATGAACCCTAAATCTAAAATCCCTAATTTATTCAATTTCCTTCTTTTCCTGTCTCATTTTCGATTCAGATCCTCTTTTCCTTCTTCAACAATTCGAATCGCAATTCGTTCAAACTTCAAATTTGAAATTTGGAATTCGTTAACAACCTCTTTTCCTCGTTTTCGCAACGTCTGTACTTGTTGTCTAGTTCTAATGACTATGTTGTTAAAAGAAAATTCTAATGACAAACATATGGTCAATGAAATTTATGTTGTTACATTTTTACCACATACTATCATTATTTTGTCATATAATTTGTCAATGGATAAACATGGTTCAATGAACATGTGCTATATATTCTCTTATTAATTCCATTGTTTATAAACAAGCATCTATGCAATTTACCTTATTAGAGTATGCAATTTACCTTATTAGAGTTTTGCAACATCTGTATTTGTTATATTAGCTATAGAGATTTTTGTTGATAATATTGCAATATTATTGAATTCCTGGTTTTTTATTTTCAATTTTGGTCTTAATTTTATGATTTTAATTCTTTTCTTTTTAACATAATTAGTTTTGTATTATGTTTAATTCAGTTAATAAATGACATGGAAATGCTAGTATAAACATGGAAACTGAATTAGCCAACACGTCACCGTCACGTCATTAATAGTGACAACTCACTAAATTTGGCAGGGGATTAAAAAAACCAAAAAAGTAAAATATGGGGACTAAAATAGTGGTTTTGAAAATTGGGGGATCAAATTCAAAATTCAGATCGAATTAAAATAGGGGGATCAAAAGTGCATTTAAGCCTTTAAATAATTGTAATTTTTTTAATAAGTGATAAAAAAAATCTAATTTAAGTGGGTTAACTTAACTTCTTAAAAAAATGATAAAACATGTAAGGAGAAAGTCATTTCAAAATTCAAGTTAACCTACTTTTAAAAAATCATAGTACACCCTCTCAAAGAAAAAGTCATAGTACCCACATTTTATAAACAATAAATCATTTTTTGGTACATAGAAAAAATGACAAAGCAATTATAAACACATACTCGTAAATTGTAAATAAAATGGAGATGTTGAGGTTCAAACTATTAAGATTCTTAGGATTTAGTTGGTTAATTAGGATTAGTAATAGTTAGTTACAAGTTAGTTAATGGAGTTGGAAGTTAGTTGCACAATTGGTTACTCTATTGAGTCCTATAAATAAGGACTAATATGTACTTTAGGGATGTCAATGGGTACTCATGGATACAGATAGTATGATACTTGTCTCCACCCCGTTGGATAAATATGATATCCGTGTCCATCTCGTACACTCCTGGATACCCACTATGCGGGTACCCGCAGGTATTGAGGTACCCATGTGTATTCATTGGTACTCATGAATTTTTAATTTTTTTGTATAAAGAATAACTTTTTTTAATTACCAAAAAACTTCAACTTTTTAACATCCATATATAATCCATTCAAAATTTCATAAATCATACATAATCCATATAAAAATTCATGATTCATACATAATCCATACAATTCCTAAAATAAAAGCATATAAATCTCTAAATAAAAATTCAAATAACCAACAAGAAAATGATAATCAAAATAAAATCTTATAACATTTACTAACAATGTAGGAAAAGGGTAAGCACCAACAAGGTCATGATAAGCCTTACAACACTTCGGCTGATAAGGGTAAGCAGAAGGTGAATGATGAGAAAAGGGTGAAGGATGAGGAGAAACCTAGGAAAGGAGATGCTCCTACCGAAGTTGTTTGTTTCCGATGTGGAGAGAAAGGTCACAAGAGTAATGCTTGCAGTGTGGGTGAAGTGAAACGGTGTTTCCGTTGTGGCAGGAAAGGGCATACAATTGTGGATTGCAAGCATGATGATGTAGTTTGTTTTAACTGTGGTGAAGAAGGACATATTAGCCCTCAGTGTCAGCAACCCAAGAAAACCCAGTCTAATGGAAAGGTGTTTGCTCTAGTTGGTACTCAGACATGAATGAGGTAATATTTTCGAGGACGAAAATTCTATAAGTTTGGGAGAGTTGTAACGCCCATTTCGATTATTTAATTAATTTGTCGAGTTTATAATATATTTATATGATTTACGTGATTTATGTGATATGTTGTGATTTTATTAGGTGGCTTATTTTATTATTTAATAGAATAAGATTTGAAAATAAAATAAATATTAAGTTGTGGGGCTGTTTTTGAATTAGATAGAATTATGAGGGAATAAGTGAAATAAGATAAAATAGATAGAAGAGGTATAAAAGGTAAAACCTAGGTTTAGAAACAGATAGTACGTACAATCAGTTTTGGGAGAAAAACTAGAAGTGAAGAACCAAGAGGCTGCTGCTCCAATTTTCTTAAGGTAAGGGTGACACTAACATTCAATCTTATTAAGTCTGTAATTCTGATGGTTATGTTTAACAAGAGTAGGAAGAGTTTTGGAGGATTTGAGAATTAGGTTAAAATTGATGAATTGAGGATTAGATGATGAGAAGTTATTAGATTGATGTAGAAAACTGTTTACAGACCATAGGGTAACTCTTAAACATCATTGTAGTCGAAATTGGGGAGGAACATGATGAAAATTGAGATTTTTGATAAAAATTGCCGTAACCCCGTAGCTGTTCTGTCATCGCTCGCCACGGCGAGTGTTCTTCATCAGCTTGCAAGGCGAGCTATCCCACTCGCCATAGCGAGTAATGCCTTAGATGTCCGCGAGGCGAGCAATCCCACTCGCCATAGCGAGTAACACCCTTGATGGCTCGCAAGGCGAGCAGCCCAACTCGCCATAGCGAGTAACCCCGAGGCAGACTACCTTATAGGACTTTTAAGTGACTTTTGTCGCACAATTAGATGTGAGATGATCCTTAGAGTAATGAATTAGTTTAGGCTACTGTTGTAGTTCTGAGAATATAAATTAAGGAGATGTGAATATTTTTACTAATGAGATATAATTGTATACGCCTCGTGTGAAATATATACAATGTCTAAGATGAAGTTGTTGTTGTTTATCATTTGATTACTGTCATGATTAAGCTGCTGAATTCTGTTGTTGATTGATTCCATTATCATTAAGTTGCATGAGTCGGTCTATGAAATAAGAAGTTGATCTAAATTGTTGGAATCCTAAGATGTCGATGTTTTGTAAGTTGTATGATGTCGAGTCCATGCATACCCATTTCAGTTGGGGGCTTGATGCCCTGTGAGTTTTTACTCTATACGTTGAGGGCTTGATGCCGTGGAGCTTTAGCTCATTTGCGATGAGGGATTGACGCCCTGGAAGTATATTAATACTTATTACGTTGAGGGCTTGACGCCCTGGATTGGTACCACATGCATGAATAAGATGTCGAAGTTGCATATGTTGAGTTCAAGTTGTAGAAGTCGCATTGTCGTTGTCGTTAAGTTGTCAATTGTCAATGAGTTGTTGATAAAGAACTAAGTGAAGTATTAATATTTATTAATCGTGGTTGTTTAGGTTATTATGAGATGATGATTATGTTGTGTTGTTTATGTTATTATGTGATGATTTATGACGTTATATGATGATGGTTATGATTGTATTATTATGTGTTATGTGATGATGTATATAATGCGATGAATATGAAGTTAATAATGATTAGAAGTTGAAGGAGTTATTAATGAAATATTATAAGAAGATTTAATGTTATTAATTTACGAAGTTAAGTTGTTAAATGCTCTTGATGAACTAAGTGCTTATTATTATTGTATGTGAAATCTCACCCCTTCTGCTTGAAAATGTTGCTCTTCATATGAGTAACTTGCAGATGATCCAGATTAGTGCAGATGTGAGTTGATCCTCGTGTCGTCATAGGAGTCTTGCTCTGATATGTAACGGGATGGGGATACCTTTTATGCCTTGTTGTTTTTCCTTAATACGTAACTTTGATATGTTGTTAGACCATTTTAATTGGTATTTTAATTATGCTAATGATGTTGAGGCCTGGTGCCAAGTTTTGGATTTAAGTTGAATAATTCCCCGCTGCGACTTTATTTTAAATATTATAAGCAGGTATTTTAACTTAGAATAGTGGGTTTTAACTCCACTCACGTTGAAAATGGTTTTTGGAATAAAAAGTAGTGTGACATCCAGTTTTGTGTTGAACTCTGATAAAAATTAAGTATTATTTATATGTTGGGAAAACGAGGTGTTATAGTAGTTGTGCTCGCCTAGCGAACTGTTTAGTGGCAGATTGTCTTGTTTCGCGTTCTTGTGTCTTTTTCACATGTTTCTGTTTTGAGTTGGTCTTTGGTTTAAATATGAAAGTTGTTGATAATTAAGTTATCTCTCCAGTGGTCTTGGTTTGACGTGAAAATCTTTTGTGGATGATTTAATATGTTTATATGATGTTACTGTTGTTGTATTTTAAGTTGTATCATTGCATGAGCATTGTTAAGCGAAGGGGGCTGTAGCCTGTCAAGCCGAATTACGGCATTAGCGAAGGGAGTTGTAGCTCTGTTGATTCTTAAGAGAAGGGGGTTGTAGCCTGTCAAGCCGAATTACGACATTAGCGAAGGGAGATGTAGCTCTGTTGGTACCATATGCATAATTACATTGCATTTGTTGAGTCATTGTTGTTGCATCTCTTGAGTCGTTGCTGCTGCATTGTTTAGTCGTTGTTGTTGATTGTTGAACGGAGTTAATTGAGGATTGTAGTTGGAATTATATGAAGCATTGGTGCTGATGAATTGTTGTTGATGATTGTAGTTGGAATTATATGAAGTATTGTTGATGATGAATTGTTGCTGTTTTATGTTGATTAATTCTTTTATATGAATTGTTGTTTATTATTACTAAATGTGAAATCTCACCCCTTCTGTTTGAATGTTGCCTCTACGTGGGTAACGTGCAGATATCCAGGAGTAACCGCTGATGTGAGTTGAGTTCTCGTGTCGTCATAGGAGTCATGCTCTGATACGTAACAGAATGGGGATTTATGTGTTTTGTTTTCCTTTGTTACGTATCTTTCTATAAATTGATGTTGGACCACTTTTGAATTAGGAATTTTATTATGTTGTTGATGTTGAGGCCTTAGTGCCAAGTATTGCTTAAACGTTGAATATTTTCCGCTGCGACGTTGTTTGAATTATTGAAAGCAGTTGTTTTAAATAAATAGTGGAATTTAGCTCTATTTATGATAAATGATATTTTGAAGAACGAAATGTGACATCCTGTTTATGATGAACTCTGATTTATTTTATACTATTATATGTTGGGAAAACGTGGTATTACAGGTTCGGCCCCCAATTTTTTTTGTTTTCTTTTTCTTTTTTATTAATAATATATAGGATGAAGTGTATTTGACACACGATATTTTAGGGTGCCAACATAACTGAGATGTCAACCGACATAACTAATGCATGTCTCATTCATCATTTATCAGAAGAAAAAAATTTATGATGTAATTAAGGATCTTTTTTCATACTATGCCTAAAACCCATAAAACTTCAGGAACGGCCCTGCCCGTAGGCATGAATATTTTTGCCACCCATGTACTCATTTAGTATCTTTTATCAATCTATTTAGGGTCGGACCTTGGGGTGTGCAAGAAGATCAATGGAACTGGGTCTCCCCAAAGTATGGGTCTCAAAAAAAAAATTAGGCCTATTAGAATTGTGTCCTCTTGCCTTTGGCGTTAGGTGGGTGTTTTTTTGGGATGGTGGTTTGAAGTTCCTTATGTATACGGTGTTGATTTTTACTTTTGGGTGTACTGCATATATACAACACCTCATATTTACATTTTAAAAATTTTAAATAGAACATTGTTCGTTAAAAAATAATACATTTTTATTTTATTACGAGTCTCTTCTCACTTGCAAAGCCGAGCCTCCAGATTCGTAGAAACGACCCTGAATCTATTCATTCCTATAATAAGTTTCTATGAGTATTTTTCACATGAGTACTCTTATGTTTCCTATCTTGCTTGCATCTATGATTTTCATCCCTATGATTCCACAATTTTCTACACAAACCCTATCTTATGGATAACAATAATAAATCATATTAATTAGTGTATTTTTAACGCATTTAAATTAAATTGGGTAGTTTCATATATTCTTTTAAACCCCCCAAAAAATATATATTCTCTGAAAAATTCTACATTCTTTTTATAAGGTAATGAAAAATTATACTTACCCCTAGATGTATCATGATCTGCACATGTTTTTGTTTAGAAAAGGTACTATAGTAATCTATTTAAATATAATCAGACAATTTTCTATCACCAATCCGACCTTAGCTCAGTTGGTAGAGCGGAGGACTGTAGTGGTTAAACCTCGGTAATCCTTAGGTCGCTGGTTCGAATCCGGCAGGTCGGAATTTTATTTTTATTTTTTTTTGTAAAAAATATCCTTTCTGATTTGATGGACTATTTTTTTTTTTTTGAAGGAATAGACTATTTAATTATGAAAAAGCAATTTTACTTAAATAAATAAATGTCCTTTCATGTATTTTCGTGGCAGCAAGAATATGGAGATTACGATTATGAACAATATTTTTATTTTTAAATAATGTTCAACCTTTTTTTATGCTAAATTTTACACAAAATATGCATATTATTTTGGTACGCGTAAAAGAAAAATAAAACTAATCTATTTCTATAACTATAAAACTTAATGTCTACTACAATTATAATCTTACCCCTTCTTAGTTTTTTGATACGTCGTCAAAATTATATGATGTTGTGTCTTTGGTTTCAACTTTTCCCTATACTTAAGAAATAAGTAACTTAATCTTTTTTTAAAGAATAAACAAACTTAATCTTAATTTCAATCAAAATAAATTTTCCTATAATTCAACTTCTAAATATCTAAAGAATTAAAAAAATTACAATCTTCTATTATCTAATTCTCTAATTATGAAACTTTGTACCAAATAAATAAAATAAACAATAAATTAAGAAATTTAATATCTACCAAAAATACAACCTTATTCTTTCTTAATATTCTGATATGTCATCAAAATTATATCGTTTTATATCTTTTGCTTCAACTTCCCCCAATTTTTTCTCTTAAAATCAAATTAAAACAAACTCACTCGATAATAAAACACACTAATTCTTCCCTAAAAAAACACACTAATTTAATCTTTTTTTTTAAAAACAAACAAACTTAATCTTAATCTCAATCAAAAAAAATTTCCTATAATTCAACTTTTAAATATCAATAAAGTTAAAAAAAATTACAAAATATTTATTACAAGGCATATACATACTTTTCAAAAAATCACACATTTTCAAGATTGTTTCTTTTCTAAAAATAATTTGTCTTTGTTTTTTCTTTATCTTTTTTTTAGTCGAAAGAAAAATTATATAAATAAAAAGAAATAGATAAAGAGACTGGGGGCTTTAGAACTGACTCGGGTACAACCAAAAACAAGGATACAACATAATAAATAAGACCAAGTGGATCGACCCAAATTTATCCTAACAAAAAATCATTTATCAACAAGCAAACTCGTATATGGGCGTGAAACCAGATTACAAAAAAATATGAAAAGTGGACTGTTGGAACAAAATGTGTTTAACATTACCCTTTGAGTTTTGATGATAACAAAGTATTAAAAATATCAATTGGATATGCTAATATTTTTTTCGAGTGTGCAGGACCATAGACAAAAATTTAAGTGTCTTTAAATCAAGCATAGGTTCTGGAAGAACAAATTGAGAGCAACATAATCTACAAAAAGGAAGCTTGTGTTGCAAGAAAGCATCTGAAGAAAAGTGCATCTGAAAAGAAGAGGTTCTGAAGATAATAAGAAGCAGTCTCATCATAAGTAGTTTTTCAGAAACAGTTTACCAGAAGTTGAAGATCATCAAAAGTTGAAGTCTTAAAGCTTAAGTTTGTTAAATGTTGTCATTTCTATTGCACATCATTGCAGAAGGATTAGAAGCCTAGAACAACGGCTATTTCAGAGGAATTAGAAGGCATTGGATGCTTATCCACTGAAGAGCTCAAGCAAAGGACATAGTACAACTGTACAACCACTATCTCCACTACTCTACTCTGTTCTTTGTGTCTGCAATAGTACAACACAAACAGCTTTGACTACGCTGATAATTCTCTATACAAGGAATGGATTTGAAATTGTTCCCTCCAAGGACAATAACCAAATCAAGCAACAAATCATTGATGATTATCAAGTTTTCAACAACGACTCTATTGATGTGTTAACAATCTACAACGTAGAGATCCAGAAACAGGCTCACGAATACCATCAATATCTACTGGAGGGGCTGCGATGAAAGCGATAATAAACACAGAGAGAGCGAAGAAAATTGTTCTTCGAGCTAGACTGTGTGAATAACTCTCTTCTTATGAGAGTATGAGCTTTTTTTTGTGAATAAAAAATAAATACATGTACATGTTAGGTTGGACTCTAGGAACTCAGCAAAGTCTTAAGGGCCTAATATTGATTATTTTTGTACTTTTGATTATCTCATTCTGAAATGAAATATGAAGTTACCAAACAATCTTACAGAGTTGTTTGAAACACTCTAACTATTATAATTTAATTTTAAAAATTGGACCTATAATTAAAACAAAGTGTTGTTGGACCCTATGAATTATTTCAAAATATTATATTTTTACTAAATGAAGCACTAAAATCTCAAAATTTGGTCCCTCAAAGTTTTAAAACATGTGCTACTTGTAACGCCCTACTTTTATTATTTATTAATTTATTAAGATTAGATATCTTTTATAATTTAGTTGATTTATTTTGATGAGTGATATTTTGTTATGTTATATGTTGGTATTTATTAGTATAATATATTTGTTATTTGGTGTAGAAATATATATTATTTGGTGTAAAAGTATATTTGTTATTTGTTATAGAAATATATGTTATTTGGTGTAAAAGTATATTTGTTATTTGTTATAGAAATATATTTGTTATTTTGTGTAGAGATATATTCGTTATTTTGTGTGGAAATATATGTTATCTAGTATAGAAATATATTCGTTATTTTGTGTGGAAATATATGTTATCTAGTATAAAAATATATTTGTTATTTTGTGTGGACATATATATGTTATCTAATATAGAAATATATTTTGTGTAGAGATATATTTATTTGTTATTTGGTGTATTATTATTATTAAGTAGGGGAGAGATATATTTAATTTAGAAATAAATAAGATTACGAGGAAAAAAGTAGTTTTGGGGTGTAAGAGAAATTATGGTTATTATAAAAAGGAGAGTTAGAGTTAGAAAATAATATGACGTGCAAACTGTTTTGGAGAAAGTGGAGAAAACCTAGAGTAAGAGAAGAGTCAGAGAGAAGAGAAGTGTAGAATCTTTGCAATTAATCAATCTAAGGTAAGGGTGGGACTAACCTTCTTTAATCATAAGCATATAATTCTAAAAAAGGGTTTAATCTTGTTGTTGTTAATTTTGTTATTGTTGTAGAAGTTAGATTTTGAATTGAATTAGGTTGTTAAGAGTATAGATAATTCATGAATTTATATGAAAGTTGTTTACATGTTATTTATATGATATATATGAAAGTTGTTTATATATTATTTATATGATATATATGAAAGTTGTTTATATATTATTTATATGATATATATGAAAGTTGTTTATATGTTATTTATATGATATTTATATGAAAGTTGTTTTTATGTTATTTATATGAAGGTTGAATATATGATATTTATATGAAAGTTATTTATATGATGGAAGTTATTTATATGATATTTATATGAAGGTTGAATATATGATATTTATATGAAAGTTGTTTTTATGTTATTTACATGATATTTATATGAAGGTTGAATATATGATATTTTATTTATATGAAAGTTGTTGATGATTAAATTATGTTTCCAGTAGCTTTGGTTTGACATGAAAATCTTTTATAGATATTTTATTATGCGAATTTTAAGTGATGCTTTAAGACGATGTTTAAATGTTGATATTGTTATATCTTGAGACTGTAATGTGCTGCCATGTTGTTGTTTACCTTTGTTTAAGCTGCATGCGTCTGTCTAAGTTGTGAGTTATTGATCCAAATTATTGGAATCATATAAGATGGTTGTGTTGTCTAAGTTGTAAGACGTTGAGTCCATGTATATTCATCCAGAGACGAGGGCTCATGCCCTAGGAGCTTTTGCTCAAATAGCGACGAGGGCTTATGCCCTAGGAGTATTTTTATGCTCAAATAGCGACGAGGGCTTATGCCCTAGGAGTATATTTATGCTCAAAAAGCGACGAGGGCTTATGCCCTAGATTGGTACCACATGCATGAGTAAGATTATTAAGTTGCATTGTCGAGTCAAGTGGTTAAGTAAATTTTTGAAGTTATGAAGTTGATTAAGATGATGATGATGTTACCTGATACTTGAAATTAATTGATGATTTATATCTGTAATTATATGAAGTACTTGATGATGATGATTTGTTGTTGTTTTAGGCTGATTGATTCTTTTATATGATCTGTTGCTTATTTATGTCGATTGATTCTCTTATATGATTTGTTGTTGTTTTATGACAATTGATTCTCTTATATGATTTGTTGCTGTTTTATGTGGATTGATTCTTTTATATGATTTGTTGCTTATTTATGTCGATTGATTCTCTTATATGATTTGTTGTTGTTTTATGACAATTGATTCTCTTATATGATTTGTTGCTGTTTTATGTGGATTGATTCTCTTATATGATTTGTTGTTGTTTTGTGTCGATTGATTCTCTTATATGATTTGTTGCTATTTTATGTTGATTAATTCTTTTACATGAATTGTTGCTTATCATTATAGAATGTGAAATCTCACCCCTTCTGTTGGAATTGCCGCCTTGTGGGCAAGTGCAGGTAATTAAGCTTTAGTTGTTGTTGCTGTTGTGAGTGGCTACCCTCACTGTGTCCTTAGGTGCTCTGATACGTAACGGGATGGGGACTTTTATATATTTTCTATTCCTTACGTATTGATTATGATATTTAAGTTTTCGGTTGAATTTATGTTTAGAAGTTTTTATGAGGCCTGCGTGCCAAAACTATTTTGTTAACTTGAATTTTATCCGCTGCAAAGTTTAAATAATTTTGACTAGAATAAATTATTATTTATTCCGTTTTTGAGATTTTAAGAAATGTAGCATTCCGTTTTATGTGATACTCTGATTTTATTTAAGAAATTTTTACTTTGGGAAAACGGGGTGTTACACTACTAATCTCTTTGCACATTGATATAACTGACCCTTCTCCATACAAATTATTTTTTGTGTGAGGTCCAAAATCATGGCTTAACTTGCATTGATCTTGGGTCTTCTTGCATATGCACTTATACTTTTTTTTTTCTTCAAGAAACTATCATTTTAGTTCTAAGATGTGTGAAGTGTTTTCAATGTATTCCATAAATATATCAAAATTGTAATTCTTTTGTTAATAATTTTATGCATTAAAGTGACCAACAAAAAACACATTTAAAAACTAAATTGGCCAATAAAAATATATTTGAGGACTAAATAGACTACATAAAAACAAATTCAAGAATCAAAATAAGTAATAATTATGACACTTGTGTATACGTTTGTAATCAATAACTCTTACAAGAGAAAATAGTCTCTCTATTACCTGTTGATCTCCGTTTTTGGCGGTCATCGTTTTTCTTCCAATTTTTTGGTTGGGTTTTGTTGTGTTCCTGGATCCCTTTGACTAAAGGGTTGATAATTTGTTTCATTTTGCGACATTTTAGGGTTTTGACTGTGGTATGTGCAGAGAATGTCTGAGGGTTTGTCTGGTGCTGAGAACCAAGATACTCTAGATTCGTATTGGTTTTTGTCTTCACCCTTTGGAAGATTCAAATTATTTTGTTTGTACGTGATGGTGGAACCCTTTTATTGTCAAATTATCAGGCCTTCTTTTCGGAAGGATTTCTTGCAGTTGTATCCAAGGAAAACAATATTTGGTGTTAATGAGCTTGAGGATGATGGGACTTTTGTTGTTTTTGATACCATTGAAGTTTGGTCAAAAGAGAAGATTGGTGGTATTCATCTTGTAGGTGCCACATGAGTGTTACAGCTGATTATGGTGCATACTATTGCAAAGGATGTGTGAAACATGTTTTCCATATGGTGACAAGGTTTGATATCTCTTGATCCATGTGTTTGTAGCTACATTTATCTGTTGTTCTGAATTTTATCTGTTGGTGTGTAATGTGGTAGGTATAAGGCTAAGGTTATTGTGGGTGATAGAACTAGTGATGTTGTGTTTGTTATGTTTGATGGTGACATGCAGTCCCTCCTTGGTGTACAGTGTAGTACCTTGGTGTCTGCAGTCAAGGTATTAGAAGTGGATAGTTTTTGTTATTTTTTTCTTCTTTTATGTGTTGGTCTTTTTGTGGGTTTTATGACGATTCCTTCGTTTCTATTGAGTGTCTACCAGGCTGAGAATGGTGGATTCTATCCAGCTTAAATGACAAAGCTAAAGGACAAGAGTATGTTGTTTAGGGTCGAGAGGAATGCTTCTGTGAGTGTCATGTATGATGGATCATTTAGGGTCAAGAGGGTTTGCCTTGATTCAGACATTATTTCTGAATTTGCAGAGAGTATGGATGATTGCCACCTAAGAAGGTTTTTATGCATGTATTTTGTTGTGTATGCTAAATATTTCTTCCAGCTGTGTGTTGTTTTTTTGTTTGCATTTTCCATGATTGACTTTTAATAGTCTCAGATTCACTCTCTATCTGGGCAAGATGGATTTGGTGATGTTGATGGTGATGAAGGTGATTTGGGTGAAGACGTCGAGGTTGTTCAGGAGACACAAGAGGATGTTATTGCAGCCAATGTTGTTGCCCAACCTCGGTCTCCTAGATTAGGTCTTGTGGAGTTTAAAAATGTTGTTGTTGAGGTTAAGGTTATTGCTCTTATGATGTAATATGATGCAATTGTGCGGTAGAAATATCTTTTTACTTATTGTTTGGTGGGTATGTGATTTATTTTCAATTGTTTTTTGTTTCATTTTGCATAAGGTTGCACCCCCTGGTCATGGTGGTTGCCCCATTCATTTGGGTGATTATTTTAGTTGCATTGATCATGATGGTGTGCATGGTGTTGAGGGTTCACGAAAAATACGTTCACTTAAAAGTGTCAGGAGAAATTTAGCTGAAGTTTTTGATGGTGCTGCTGATGAAGGATATGGTGATGTCACTCCCTTACCAAACGTGTTGTCAAGGGTGTCAAGAAAAGCTATTAGGAGTGATTTCCTTTGGTAATGAATTTGGCCTCTTTAATTAGTGTTCAATAAGGCTGGTTGTGGTGTTGTGTATCGTGTTTGTTTGTGTTTATCTTGCATGAGAGGTAATGTAATGTGGTATGATGGTTTGTCTAACTGGTCGTGTATGTCCATGAGCCAACTTTGTCAAGTTAATTTTGATTGTAATATTTGCGTGGTGGTTGTGTTGTACTTTGCATTGGATAATGAATATCATTAGTTTTGATAATTGTTTTGTTAATTTTTTAATTTTATCAGTTGAAATGGTTTGTTGTAAAATTAATGGTGTACCACATCATTTTCGGTTGAATGCTTTCTTTTGCATCCTATATCCTATTTGTCGTGGTACCAGCTACCTCTTTCTCTCGGACCCCCTCTGAATAATAGATATATTTTACATTTTTAAATGTTTGAACAATTATCACAAACAGTGCATCTAACGGTCATAAAAACGGTAACAGCCACGCTACAGTGTCCGACACTTTTAGAAATTATTTATATTAAAAACTCAGTCTCATCAATGTCTTTTGCATTATCCTCATAATTACTCTATACATGCTCAAAATGTCCAAGTCTTTTCTTATACCTCTAACTTTACTTGTGGTTATTTTGTTTCTTTTTATCGTTGTTAATTTGGAGGAATTAGGAATAATTTTTATAGTGTTGATGTTGCTTACTGTTTTTCCATTGTTGGCAATTGCTTGGTTCATCACCATATGTTGAATGTCATTTGTTTTCGTTCATAGCTTTGTGTTATCTCTGATGATTCTTCATCCAACAGATAATTTTGCTAATTGTTGTTTTTTCGTTTATTTTATCAGTGCCCTTCTTTAGGACCCTCAACATTTCGATGGACAAATAAGGATTATTATTTGTTTGTATTCTATCTTATAGTCCAAAGCAACAATTAGTTGATAGATACATAAGGATAATTTAGCACATGTATAGTTGATTGTCTAAAAAGAATGGTAACATTTAGTTTTTTAAAATAATATCTTTCTTATGGACTAATATTTTTTAAAATATAAATCCCAAGAGATGGTTTTTAACTCTATATAAATTATAGTTAATTTATATATTTTTATGGTGATAGCACCATTAGATATCACCTTAAAGTAGACATAATGTTTTTTTTTAATTTGAAAGAATCATGTTTGGGTTTTAGATTGGGCTGGGTCGCACACAAAGTTATTGGCCAACTATTGTTTTAGGTTTTGCTTTTGAGAAACAGTTGATCCAGTAAGGGGCTTTGTTTTCATTCCATGACAACCAGATGTAGACTTTCTCCTTGTTCTCTTCGTTGGTACTGTGCGCTTATGCGCCTCTGCATGTATGTTTATTTGGTTGGTTTTTGCTGCGGTTGCAGATTATTGATGCAGGTTTCTTTTATTCTAGATCGGTATAGGCCTTTTTTCAACACACAATAGCAGTATTCGTGTGTTTATTTTATGTTTTTTTCCCCTGAAGATTGGCGCTTTTCTTCTCTTTTGGTTTTCCACAGAATTTTGCGAGTTAGGAATTGGACACTAGGTTAATGATTGTTTTGAGGGTTTCTACTGTGTGAGGGATGGGTGATGTATTCAAAGATTGTTGGTTTTGTCATTTTAGGTCTGATGCAAAATTATACAGCTAGATTGTTTTGATTTATTATGCTAATTTATATTAATTTAGGTGCAAACAAAGTCACATTAATTATTAGGGCCTGATTGTTTTGATAGTGTGATTGATCAAGGGTTAAGACCGTTTTCTATTTCCATTTTTTTGCGTGGTAGGTTTGGGGTAGGTGTTTAGTTGCTTAACACCTTGGTTAGTAAATTGGTATACCTGTTATTATGAAACTGAATATATGCACATCATTCAAGATTCAGTGTAGGATGGTTTTTTAATTAACATCAATGTTGTTCCTTTTCCTAAATCTTCTTTGCGTTTGTCATGTTACCAAATAAGGAAACTTTATAATACATATGTTTCTTTGCCTTTTCGTGCTATTTTCCAAAATCCAAAATTGTTTTTCTTTACGTGTTTGAATGTCAAAGTTGTCTGCAATGTGTTTGTTTTGTCTTCACTCCAAAATTGATACACCATTTGAATTTTGTTTTCCCTCTCCTCTTGATTATTATTTCTATATATAGGACACCATCCTCATCTCATATTTAGTTGCAAAGCATGTATCAACTTGATTAGTTACTCTGCTTTCACTGTCCTTATTGGGTTCCATAATTTGAGAATGGGCAGGGTTGTTAATTTTGTAGGAGGCCAGAAAATAACAAAGTTGAATGATTTTCTTTCCTCAAATGAAGAATGTGTTTTCATTGTTATTGCTTGCTACTTAGGAGTTGAAGAGGCAATTGATATGTGGCTTCCTGATAGCAGTGTTGTATCATTTGGAGATTTAGTTTTTATGGACATTAATAGTATATAACTGCTAAATTCTATTAATTAAGCGTTGTAAACGGTGGATATATTAAATAAGCGTTGTAAATTAGTTATGGGGACTGTTGATATATTAATTTATTGTAGGTTTAAATTTCTCAATAGTAAAATGATTAAGATAATAACTTAGATTGCAAAATCCATAGGGCCGATTATATTACTTATATAAAGTCTCGGGGTCTTTATGGAAAGATTGATTGCATTATATTTCATTTGACTGTTTTTAAAAAAAAATACAAATTCATTTTATTGTTTATTCACTTTTCGTTTTATTTTTTATGCAATGGGGTTTTAATTTTTAGGTGTTTTTTTTAGGTGAGTAGCGATGATGTGCGGTGTTGGTTATCGTTTTTACTGCGGTCGTCTTTGTGGATGAGTCTATTTTAGGTAGTGGCGTATATTTTGGTGGGTTTTATCTCTAGAAGTGTTTTTAGGGTGTTTTTTTTTGTGTTCCGACCGTATGCATCACATTTTATTGTATCCACTGTAGTATAGACTTGTGAGATTGTCACAAGAGATAATGTGTCTGGATTAATTTTGGGCGTTAGTTTTAGGGCTCTAAACAATGTGGTTAACACATTTTTCAATGCATTATGTGCCCAACCAAGTGTGAATTTTATGTGTTTATTCCCACTATATGCTATATATAATTAAATATAACTAATAAAAAAAATATAGGGACTTATGAAGCGAGGTCTGAAAGGTGACAACAATGTATTGACACGATCCAAAAGGTTTCTTTAGATAAATTGGGTGTGGATGGATGAGAACCTGCTTTGAATTTTTATCTTTTCCAAACGTGGTGTGACATGTCATTGTGACATTTTACATTGACTAATATGGTATGATTATTTGTGGGAGTGGTTTACGTAATGTGTTTTGCAGTTGAGCATGGTAGGATGTTTTGCTTCTCCTATCAATTCCAAACGAGTATAATTAGGGTGGATTGTCATACTTACATTTTGAATTTTTCAAACTGAATCATTGCCTTGTGACCGTTTTATCATTTTGTACATGCTAGTGAGTTAACTTGATTAGTGATTGGTGTGAAATTGGTTACTTTTTTTTTAAATTCAGTAATGCAAATGCAATTGTGTGTTTTTTTAAGAATTATAAAATTTTATGCACACACTTTGTGAATTCATCTTAACTGATTGGTTAATTTTTAAAATTGTTTCATTTTGTTTGTTAGTACTGGTGTTTTTAGTTAGATGTGGTTTAGGCGAGTATCGACTTTTCTTGAAAGTATTGGAATTAAAATTGTGGTTCGATATCTCTCATTCTCATATTATTTTTAGAGAAACGCACGTACGATTTATCGGTTTTGTGTTGAAGTAGATAAAATCAAACATAAAAGATGGGAAGATTTCATCTTAGTTTTATCCTTAAATAGGTGTTGTTGATGAGAGTCTTGATTTTATGTTTTGCCTAATTTTGGTGTGACGCTTCATTGTATGACTGGATATTGGTTTTTTGTATTTGCTTCCCAAAAAAAATGTTGGTTCGTTGTATGTTATCTTTGGAGAGCATGTGCAAGTGGTCTAAGTATTAGGTGGCTATTTTTTCACATCAAGTCTACTCTTACGTGACTTACTAGAGTTGCACTTCTCTCAACAATATGTCACACGAGTTCGGACGTATGGTTGATTATTTTTTATTCTCTTTGTGGTATTATGTCTATTATATCAATTAAGAATTCCACTTTATATTTTTGGGGTCCGTGTGTTTGCTGAGCTCCATAACTCTACTTTTTGAAGACTAAGACACACCCATATCTACGTGTATCTTCGCCTTTATAAGTAGAAACATCCTCCTTTCTTCATAAGTCATTTAAAAGGTAGTGTGTTTTAAGTCTGTGAGGAAGCAATGCAGCGCCCTCTGAATGGTATATCGAGTCTTAGGCCACCAAGGATGGATTGAACCATTAAGGTTGAAGTTGTGAAGCTATGGAACAACGTAAGTGAGGTCATGTCCACAATGCATCATTTGTGGTTGCTCCATGTCCCTCTCAGATTAACCTGATTGTTCCAAGGAAATCAGTATATGAGTTGGTTCATACTGTTGAGGATGGTTTGTTCGTTGTTTATGCTAAAATTGTCGGTTGTTATTAGTTCCACGTGATTTGATATCCTATTTGTGATTGCAGGAAGGTGATGAGTGTATCAGATGGTTTGTATCTCTATGCCCTGTGCAACCGAACTATTTTCCATGTATATGTGAGGTAAAACTTGTTATTCAATTACTTGTTTGTTTCTGGTGTTGGGGATGTGTGTTGCGTATGAGAATTATGTAGGAGTCTGGAGCAGGCAGAGTGTTGTTGTTGATGATGGGAATGGCACTGCTAGGTTCCAGCTGTATGATTATGTGCTTGATGGAGTTCCCTCTCCGAATTTCAAACAAATGGTTGGTATTTGTTCCATGTTTAGGATGATATATCTGTTGTGTGTAACTTTTGGAGGTTGTTGTTGTTTTTATTCTGTTAGGTTATTTTCATTGGTAGATGTTTATTGATTGCCATGTTTTGTAAGGCTTGAAGCATGTTATGAGTGAGGCTGGGATGGCGAAAATGAGGGACAAATTTTTTCTTTGTATTGTGAAAAAGATACCCCAATTTGAGGGTTTGGTGAGGGAAAAGTTCGAGGTTGTTCGTGTTACAAATAATGAAAAAACCATTAGGAGATAACATGCCATTGGCAACAACTACACTCTAATCAAGGTGTGTTATCGATTTATTTAGTTTCTCCCATTTTTGAATTTTGTTTGATTTTGGATGAGGAGTGTTTGTTTTTTTGAGGTATATGTCATGTTTTATCAGTATACACCAGGATTGCATGTGTGAAAATCTTCCATCTTTATTTCTCATTTTTTTTATAGCTTTTTGTGTCATGTAATTTGGCAATATTGTTGGCTAATTTGTAGGTGTTGCTTCATTTCTTTAGCCATGCTTGCAATGTTTATTGTTGTATTTTGTTGTGTGGTTTTGATCCTCATCCCTTCATAGAAAGTTTAAAGAGACTTCCATTCCTTCTTTTTTGTAATCAATATTTCATTTGTAATGTGTTATAGGTGTTTGTTTTGGTTGTATTGCTGTTAACAATTTAGTTGTTTTGTTTCAGTGTATATTCAAGCCTCCAATTGCCGAGGTTGCACCTTCTGTAACACCCCGAAATCCCAGCTTAAAAATTCATTTATATAATCAGAGTATAACACAATATTCAGGATGTCACATTTCATAAAATCTTTAAACAAAAAGAATAATAGTTTATTCCTCATCTTTATTCAAAACGTAGCAGCGGAATCATAATTCAAACTCTTTAAAAAGATTAGTTCTTCGCACCAATGTCATAATTAATTCAAAAACGATACATAAATGAATAGAAACAAATGATAATCCCCATCTCGTTACGTATCAGAGCTCCTAAGACTCCACAAGGACCTCTCACATCGTCAATCCAACGCTTGGTTACCTGCACTTGCCCACGAGGCGGCAATTCCAACAGAAGGGGTGAGATTCACAAAACAAAACATTAAACATATAATTCCACGATTATATTTAACAACATAACTTCATCATCATAATATCACAACAACAGTCAAGTAACAACTTAATCATAATCAATGTCATAAATCCACATCATAATCATAATCAACATCATGTTCAACATCTTAGTCATCAATCTTAGTACGACTCGGTAATGCGACCTCGACTCGACAATGCAACTTAGACTCAACAATGCAACTTAGACATCTTAATCATGCATGTGGTACCATATTGAGTATAAATATACTCCTAGGGCATAAGCCCTCGTCGCTATTGAGCATAAAATACTCCTAGAGCATAAGTTCTCGTCGCTATTGAGCAAAAGCTCCTAGGGCATGAGCCCTCGTCTCTGGATGCATATGCATGGACTCAACTTCTTAACTCTTAGACATCTCAAAATAAATTCCAATAATTTGGATTACAACATCATAAACTTTATAACGACACATGCAGCTTTTAATTAATAAAACATGGCAGCACGGCAGCAATCAACATCTCAAACCTAGCAAAATCATAAACATTCACATACCTAATCTCTTGTAATTCATGAAAGCATATACAAATGCATAGGTCACAATAACAAATCAAATATTCAGTTAACAGCTCTACATTTCTTCTTAATATCTCAGTATTTAATCTAATCCAGGGTTAATCTCATAATCAATTATGCGACAAGAGTCGCATTATTCTAATGGTAGTCTGGTACAGAACTACTCGCTATGGCGAGTGGAATCCTCGCCTCGCGAGCCATCAGGGGTACTGCTCGCTATGGCGAGTAGGGTTGCTCGCCTGGCGAGCCATCACGGGTAGCTCGCTATGGCGAGTGGGGTTGCTCGCTTCGCGAGCCCTCTCAAAGGTTGCTCGCTATGGCGAGTGGATTGCTCGCCCCGCGAGCCTACTAGGGTTAACTCGCTATGGCGAGTGGGTTGCTCGCTTCGCGAGCCCTCTCAAAGGTTGCTCGCTATGGCGAGTGGATTGCTCGCCCCGCGAGCCTACTAGGGTTAACTCGCTATGGCGAGTGGGTTGCTCGCCTCGCGAGCTCATGAAGAGCACTCGCCGTGGCGAGTTGATTGCTCGCTGTGGCGAGCTGCGACAGAACAGTTACGGGGTTATGAGGGTTTTCACCCAAAACCTCAAATTTCATCCTAAACCTTCCAAATTTCGACTATAATGATGTACAAGGGTTATTCTAAGGTCTGTAAACAGTTTTCTACGTCATCGGTACAGTTTCTCACCATCTAGTCACCAATTCATCACTTTTTAACCTAATTCCTAGTTCTTAAATTCTCATGAACAATTCCTAAACATGTTAACTACAATCATGAATCATAAGCTTAACGAATTGCAATGCTAGGCTCACCCTTACCTTAGAGAATTGAGCAGCAGCCTCTCTTGTTCTTCTCTCCTGCTTTCTCCTTTTTTCTCCCAAAAACTGAATTGTACGTACTGTCCAATTCTAAACCTAATTTTCCTTTTTAAACCACTTCTATTTTATTTTATCTTATTTCACTTAATCCCTCATAATTCTACTTAATTCGAAAACAGCCCCACAACTTAATATTTGTTTTATTTCCAACCCTTATTCTATTAAATAATAAAATAGACCACCTAATACAATCACAACATAACACATAAATCACATAAATATATTCTAACTCGACAAATTAATTAAATAATTGAGACGGGCGTTACACCTTCTAATGGAGATGGTGGATCAGTTTCAACTGCTCTATCTCTTGTTGGTAATTGTGCCATGATTGATCGTTCTGATGAGGCATCAACTTCTCATGGTCGTTTGTCAAGTGTTCATGGCTCCCCTAATGAGCCATTGGAGTGGGGGATCCTGCTCTAGCACTCTCTCTTGGGGGATCATGTCCTAGGATTGTTGTAAGTATTTGAATCTATTGCCTTTTAAGTTCCTTTCCAAAGTATTTGTAATATATATTAGCCTACCTTTCGGTTTGTCGTACTAAGTCGTCGAAGGATTGTTATTTGTGCAACATATTTTTAGATCGTACATACCTGCTTCATGTATGTTATGTTTGTTTTGTGTTTTGTGACTGCAATGTATGAATTTGCATCCCATGTAGGTTCTATTATGTAATTTGTATTTGGTTTATTTTATGTGCAAACCTATCTGGTTAACGTTTGAATGCATATGACCTGCTTTATTATGACCATGGTGTACCACAACTGCTTCTGTAATCGAAGCATGGTTGAAACAAGTATACACGAAGACCTTTTATTGTTAAACATAGGTATAATTTGGCAGTTTATTTTTGTTGTTTGTAGACTTCGATTGAGGGAGATGGGGTGCAGAACGCGTGATAGTTAAAATTGTTTGATTTTGTGAAGATCTCATGAACACTTTAGTGGGAGTATGCAATCATGTTATTAAAAGTAACGTTAGTTTTTTATTTTATGTATACGGTGTACCGATGACAATTAAACGGGAGATTATAGTTATGGTATTCTATCAACCCATAGAAAAAAATACGAGGTTTTACCTCGAGTCCTTGAGAAAACCAGGTACAAATCCACATTCTTTTCATTAATGAAATGGTTGTTACAGATTAATTATTTATGTGTTTGTATTCATCGACGAAGGTATTATTATTTTTATGAGGTGAGCATTTATCACGAAGAATAAATATTTTTTTCAAATTTAATAGTTAATTTTGACTAATGAGCAATAAAAAATCACGATGAATTTGTCGGAGGAAAAAATTCACACTGCTATTACATGTATAAATTGAACTTTGCAAAATACACTTAAAGCAAATGACCATATTGTGAGGGGTTGTGAGTTGCTAATCATCAGGGAACTTGAAGTTCTATTGAATGGTACGTTAAGTCGAAATTATTTCATGTAAAGGCAAGTGAGGGGTAGCCAAAAATATGTTGTTAGATGTCGATTCACAGAGAAAAATTCCTACCTGATCGATATTTTTTTTGATATTGGGTAGCCATAGCCATCGTTGGATAGGAGGGTTTTCGACTCTCTTTGTATTGCTTTAAAGTTTTGTAGAAGTGTTATGTGTTGTATCAGGGATGATGTAAAACTTACCTAACTACACATTTGGTTAATTGGTCTATGTGGTGCTTTGGATAAAACTTTAGGAAATTTTGTCAAACACATGGATCATGTTCTTATGGTTATATATATATATATATATATATATATATATATATATATATATATAACGTAATTGTATGCCGTTGAAATTTCGAAATTGCTCTTCATCCATTATGCGACACCTCGCCAAATTTAAGGGTTGAATTGTCTATTTGATTCTTTCTTTTTTATACAATATGTTATTACGTATAGCTTGATTGAATTTAACCGTGGTACACTAGATTTTGGTAACTTGGGTTCCCCACTTTATTAGTAGTTTAAAAACATATTATTCTAATAACTTCAAGGTTAGGATAAACAAAAATTATTACTTTTATTTGTACAATGTGTTATTGCATATAATTTGATCGAGATGAATCGTAAAATACTAGCCCTTAGCATTTGAAAATTTCTAACTTAACCATATTTTCATGAGTTATTATCTTTCAAAAACAATATTAGGACAGGTATAACACGAGTATGCATAAAACTTATTTTATTCTGATTGATTAGGGGTTGGCATCAATTGGAATTAAGTATCAATGTATTGACATTAGTTCACTGTTACAATAATCATGCCGTTTAGTTTTCGTGATGAGTAACATGAACCCTTAGTAAAAGTGGTTATTTATTATCGAACAATGTAACGTGAATCATTCCTAACATTTTTCGTGCTTTTGACTGCACTATTTTATTATGTTGTTGCGAGCACTGTTGACATGAGTTTCCTAACTACTATGTTCATCTTTCATTTTTTGGTGTTGTTGAATGTGAGGCACTAATGTGGATTCTCCTCCCTAAGTTCTAAAAATGGTATTTGATGAGTCAATATATTGTGTTTTTAATATAATATTTGAGTTTGTTTTATTTATATTTGATTTCGTTTTATTTAATATTATTTCCTTTTCAGATCTATTTTACTTCAATTGCAAGATATTTAATTTCAGGAACAAATATTCTAAAGATTCGGTCTTGGAGCAAAAGAAAGAGGATTTGGAGCTGATTCGGGCTGAAAATACGAAGATTCGAAGAAAAAATATGTTTCCCCCAAGTCAGAAGCTTGGCACGGCCCGTGCCACCAGCCACACGGTCGTGCCAACCCCCATAACCCTCTTTTGCTGCTTTTGCTTTATGGACAAGCTACCTATTAGTTTATTTCTGACCTAAAAGCCCGTGGTTTCTTGTGGAACATTCTAGTGATGTATTTTCTTAGGGCTTAAGTCATTGTAAACTATAAATATAGTAGCTAGCTATCACAATAAATCATCTTTTGTTCTTGGAGTTCAATAGTGACAATTGTCTTTCTTAATAAAAGTTCTTTCTTTTATTTTCTTGTTATTTTATGTTCTTCTCCTTCTCATCTATGTCTACGATGAACATGTGTGAGTAGACTCTTCTTGTCTTGGGATTGTTGGATAAGTCTTAATGACATAATCCTAATCGAACCAAACCATAAACCCTAATTTTATATAAATCTACTTTCTAATCTAATTTCACCGTTTTTATAATGAATTAACAAATACCAAACTCATAAAGCGAGAGCGGAGGGTTGGTATTTGTTAATTCATCATCTCAAATATCAATTCATAAAGCGAAAGCAGAGCTTTGATATTGGAACAAGTGAAATTAGACAATTATTGCGAAACATGAGAATAGTCTAGCAAACCTTGAGACACATAAAGTTTCGTTCTTCAAGGATTCTAATAACAATCAACCATGAGAATAGACATGGTTGCTAGAGGAACACACTCAATGACTTCGAGAGAAGCTTTGATACGCTTAAGAGAAACTTGTCTTTAGAAAGTGGGTTCAATATAAAATTAACGGTTTAGAGTTTATTTGTGAAGGACTTGTTATTAAGATGAGCCAATAATTTCAAGGCGCCTTTTATTATTATTTTTCTCCGTTAAAAATCAAACCTTTACAACTGAACTTTCTTCTAATCATCCTCTAAAAAGTTAATTAAATTGAACAACTCCATGTTGGAACGATACTCTCTTTTTACTACTTCGGTAGAACCGTGCACTTGCGGTTTTACTCATCAGTATTTCATCAGCATGTTGCCTTTGATGGACATTTTTTATGATTGTTAAACTTAGTAATAGCTGTGAATATTTTTTGCTAAACTCTTCCGTAAAACACTTTGAAAAAAATAAATAAAGGATTAAACCCATAAAAAAAAGGATTAATGACGCAGGACGAAAAGAGGAGCAATACTGTTATTGAAGATTGTGCGCACCATCAGAAATTGGTCATTCACCAACTTTCTATCGTTTTCTTTTATTTCACATTCACAGTTGGGACTTTTATAAATATAATCATCACTCTATCTCACATTTTCCATCTCTCACGCTCTTCCTTTGCCCTTTCTTTTATGTTTTATTGCTAGCTCTATCAAAATTCATGGCTTTTGTGCTTGTTGCATGTTTAAACGCAGAAGCTCCCGAGATCTACCCCGCAAGGAAACTTCAAAATCCTTGATCTCACTACTACCTTTTCTCTACTACTCAACAACCAGATGCTCATTTCTACTATTACCTCATGAAGAAGACGTTGAAGAAACAACAATTATGATTAAGAACATTCCTAGCAAATATTCGTATGTTTCATTTTCCTTTTCATATTCTGATTTTTACACTTGTCACGCTTTCAAATGAATTTAAAATTTACATATTTGAGGACATTGCTGTATGTGTAGTAATAGAAAGGTTCATACAGATATATTTTTACATCACTTGCAATTTTATGAAATTTTTAATTTTTATGATCTTTTGTTAAAAATCATGCGAATTACGTTTTAGTTGGTTTACAAGTGAAAAAAAAATTCTAATTTTCTTATATTCATTTGTTAAGTATGATTATCACAGTAAACAAACTCAAGTATTTGACTATACATTTGAAAATAAATAGATTACACACAATGTCGCAAGAAAAAAAAGGACGAGGTAAACCCCCACAGAAAAAAAGAACGAATTGATGACGCAAGACAGAAAGATGAGCAATATTGTTATTAAAGGTTGTCTGCCACAACAACAATAAGTCATTCACTAATCTTTCATTATTTTCTTTTATTTCAGATTCACATTAGGAACTCTTCTTAATATACCTATCTTTCTTGCTCACGTCCCCCTCTCTCATGCTCTTCCTCTCCCTTTCCTTACTTTTGTTGTTAGCTTTATCAAAATCCGTGGTTTCCTTTGTTGTTGCACGTTAATAAGTAGAACTTCGTGGGTTCTACCCCATCAGGAAATTCCAGAAAACCTCAAACTAACTACTACCTTTTTTTCTACTTCTCACAGTTCACATCCTTATCTCTACTATTGCCTCACAACCACAAAACACCCCTTTTATTCAACATTATTTTTTCTCTCCATTTTTATCCTTCTAAGAATCACTGGCCCAATTTTTATACGTTTAACTACAAACGCAAACTGATCTTTTCTAGAACGATTTGGAATACCATGAATAAGATCTATAAAATAAAACTGGAGTGTAGCCATTTACGGAGGATGGTGATTTGAAGATTTGAATCATCATTTTAATAGGGCTATAAGCGGTGAAGGTTTGGGATACAAAAAAATGATGGACACGTTGAACAAAAAGTGAAGAAAGTAAATGGTAGGTCATTTTCCAAGAAAGAATCCTCATTGTTGTGTTTAACATGTTTGTGATCTCTATCTGCTTTAGAAGAGTAGTAAAGATGGTTTTCTGCAAGTACCAAATCTGGAAGGTGGTTAAAAAACAATGGTATAAGTAAGAACTAAGCACACAAATACTACTATGTTTTATTTCCTTTTCAGAGTCCGAATTTATTATTTTTCATGCTATTTAAGGTTCCATTTTTCACATGAGTTTCGTAACTACTATGTTTAATCCTAATTTTTTAGGGTCACCAAGATGTGAGCTACTATTGTCTACTTTCCTCAAGAGGGTATTTCTTCAAGAAAGTTGTTGTTATTGGTTATCTTATTATTCTTCTAAAATACCATAATTAATCACATTGGGTTATATAGATACAATCTTCTGTCAGTCCTCTCGAAATTTATATTTTTGAACAACAATGACATAATGCGTAGATCCAGCTGAAATACTGTAAATATTACCAAATAACAATTGAAACAAAGTGACATAAGGTGCTGATTCAACTGCACTCGTGGCGATATTTCATTGTAATTAGGTTTAATCTAGATGTTAATGGACATAGATTGAATACAAATACTGGGATAGCTTGTTGGCTTCAATTTGAACTTCTGGACTGTCTTATGATTCAGCATGAGGTATGAAAACAAAACCAGCATCCTGATTTGAGGCAAACAAACTATTTTGAGGCACAAACATGAAAAAAATCACCTTATGTAGCTGCTGGAGTTACAAGGGGGAAGACAGAACTTTACTTCATCTCTTTTTCGAAACAAATAGCAACGATCCATGCCATGACTAGTAGTGGTAGAATGAACCATGACAATTGCTACGTTATCTGCACCGATTTCTTCGATTTTGACGATGTTAACCAGAAAGAAAATAATTATGAACAAAGTGATGCAAATTAAATTCTTTTTTCCCATTTTTGTTAGTGTGAACAAAGTATTTATGAATGGAGTGAAGATTGTGTGGATATGATGATCTTTTTTATAGATTGCAATGTGCACAGTATATTCTACTGTTGTTGCTTCACATGGTGATGCTATCGTTTGATTACTATTCATGCTACTGTGTTATGGTCGTTGTGGTCAAATTTACATCAATTGTAGGTGTGCTTTTGGCAGAGTTTTCCTTTCAGCTTTTGCTCCCTTTTGCTTTCCTAGCTGTTGGCCATTGAGCTGAAATGTGGTGAGAAAAATATCCAATTTGGGTGTTAAATTTGTATGGTTCCATTGGCATAGTATTCCCAAGTATGTGGTGGAAAATTCTCGATGATTTTGTTCCGCCAATTGTGTCTCTGTAGTGCCCATTCCATGCAGTGTATGGTCTTTCGTTGGTCGTAATATTTAATTTTGGGTTAATAAAGTAAATGATCCCTATAAATATTCAGAATTTCGTTTTTAGTCCTTAAGCATTTTATGGACCAAAAATGTTGATGGAAAATTTTAACAGGGACTCAAAATGCTGACGAAAAAATTTATATGGACTAAAAATGCTGACGGAAAATTTTATAGGGACTAAAAAGTGTGATTTTATTTTGTAGTAACTAAAAACGAAATTCTAAATATTTATAGGGACCAATTGGTTAATTAACCCTTTAATTTTTAATCATGATAAATTTTTTGTGTCTGGGTGGTGTACACATCGTTCAGTGCGTGACCTGTCGTAATTATGTGTCATGTATGGAGAGTGTGTAGTCAAGTGTTGACTGTCTTCCATTCGTACGACACACGATGTCAACTTAGCAGTAAACTAGTGTGGGTGCATGTGTGACGTTTATTTTATGGCCACCGATGTGAGCATGAGATCTGCAGTTAATGCCCTGATGTACGTTGTTGATATGTAATTCATTTCACCGCAGTGATATTTTTTGGTCCGTAGCTGTTGGTAATGCTACCCGTGCAAAGCGAGGGTTACACACTAGTTTTAATACATTCAATGACTATAGTAACATCATCTCACATATTCAGGGATCAAAATAGTTGTTTGGTCTATTTCTTTTCCACAAACAAAGTTCTAACATCATAAACATGATTCATCTACATCTTTGTGAAATATGATTGAATCTTTATCAAACAAATGTTTTTTTTACAGACATTGACAAATGTGTTAAGTTTGGAGATTCATAAAGTGTCTTTAGGGGAATAAAATAAGTGAAAATTTTGACAACTGTAACATCCCTAGTTTATTAATTTTGTTTTTGTGTTTACCCTTTGGTTTCTAAGGGAATGAGGCTCATGTCATTCAAAGTTTCGTCATGATTTAAATAAAGTTTGATCAACAATTGTTCCGTTCCAAAATTGAACTTATGTTATCCTAAATAACTTGATCTTTGATAGATCTCATTAACCACATGAGACCAACTGCTTGATTAACTTTATTATTAATTTATATTTGAACGTATATGCATTCATTATTAATTATTGGCTTAAATATATAAATGATCCCCACAAATATCAAGCATTTTGACTTTAGTCCCTCTAAACATATCTTTTTGGTTTTATTCTCCTTCTAAATGTAGAAAGACATAACATGAGTTGTAAAAACTCTCATGCCCCTCTCTTCACAAACCACCATATTTGGATTGATTAAACGTTTCCGGCTAGCACTCATGCACCAATGTCATTACAACCAAGACCTAACTACCATGACAACATCGTTTGGTAAAAGAAAAATATGACCACCACGAAACCTTCATGGTTGCTGCTTGAGGTGGATTTTCCAAAGCAATGCCGATAAGAACAAAGATCATATTTATAGTCCTCTCAATGTTTTTTTTTCATTACATATATCAGAATCGCAAACCATTGCGTTGCAAAAAAGAGTCTTCTTCATTGTTACTATAATTTTCTCAGATCTAAAACCACACGATTGTCACATAAACGATTGGATGCCGCTTTTGGATTCCCCGTGACGAAATTTCATGAATCATTATCAGTTTGCGTGTTATGTGGAAGTTGACATGAGATCCTTTTGAGCTCTGTCATGTGGGTGAGATTTTTCTTCTTCTTCCAATTATCATTTTTACGCCATTTTGAATGGTAAGAGTTTCTTTGACACACACACACACCAACTTCATCCTATAAGACTTATGGAATACGCCATTTTGAACTTTAAGAGTTTCTTTGATACACACACAAAATCAACAACTTCTTCTTAAAAGACTTCCCGAAGAAAAACTCGATTTCAAACTTGTTAACCTTGTTTAATTTTCTCAAAATGTAGTTATATTCTTATTTTTTTTATCTTACAAGGATTTTTATTAATCAGTAATTTAAGAATAATTAATATATTTTTTAGTCAAAACAAATATGTTTACTAATATTTATATCTAAAAGTATATATTTTTTATATACATATTCTACCCACAAAGAAGTAGAGAATTTGGTATCCAAACTTGAATGTTAATCAACCATCCATATTAAGAATTGAGAAATAAAATCCAACTCAATCAACTGAATCAATGATTAGTCCATAATTATCCAAATCATGAAGTTGTAAAATATTTCATTGACTCATTGAATACCAAATCCCATAATTGACATAATTTCCAAAGTCAAAAACAATATTTAAGGAAATCTATTAAATATATAATAGTTGAACATCCTAACCTAAAAGAAAAAGTAAAAAAAATAAAAAATAGAAACTCATGCTAATGTTAACCATTAAAAACACAAAAATGTCTTTTTCCACGATACATATTTTTTTTACCAAAGATCTTAAGTTCAAATCCAACTTTAAAAAGTTAATAAAGATGCCGACGAACTTAATTATTCATTGCGGTTTTATCTGACTCGAGGACTAGCCGATATGACACCGGTTCACACATAAAGAAAGAAATAAGCCCACAAGCAAAGGTATAGAAAGCGGGAGAGAAAGAAGAACACGAAGATATATACATACACATATATATACAAAGAGAGAGAAGAACCTTCACCTACAAATACAAAAGATTTTTCTCCTTTTATTCATTCATTCATCAAAACAGAGTCTCATAAACACGAATTTCTTCGTAAACCATAGTTTTCTCGATCTCTCTTCGTTCATCTTTTCTTCGATTATCTTCAATTTTCTCTTATCGATCCATAATTTTGATTTTCTCATTCGTTTTCTCGGTAATTTTCTTCTCTTTCTTCTTCCGTGAATTTGTTAGCGGTTACAAAACCCTACATTCGGTTTAATTTTTGATTTAATTCACTTATTTTGTTGTTGAATTTGTTGAATTTAGGGTTTTGAATTGGAGCTGGTGAATTGTGGAGAATTGTGAAGTATGAGTATTGAGAGTCCTGGTGAATGTGAAGATTAGATTTTTTTTTTAAGGTTTTGATAATTCTGTAAATGAAGGTTTCGATGGGTGATGGAGGTGTAGCGTGCATGGTTTTGCAAAAGGAGGAGAAGCAGAAGGAGAATGGTGTTGAGAAGTTGGAGAATGCGGCGGCGGTGACGAAGGAGGTGAGTTGTGGAGGGAAGAGTGAGAATGGTTTTGGTGGTGAGCTGGTTGCGGTGAATGAAAAGAAGAAGAAGAAGGTGGTGAAGGTGGTGAAGAAGATTGTAAAAAAGGTGGTGAAGAAGAAAGTGAAGAAGGGTGGAAATGTGAAAGGTGAATTGGCGTTGGGTGGAGTGGGTAGTAATGGTGGTGTTAAGAGTGGCGAAATATGTGGGCAGGTGGATGATGAAGTGGAAGAGGGTGAATTGGGGACTTTGACGTGGCCGGGGAGTGGACTCGAGAATGGGGAGTCTGTGTTTGAGAAGCTGCCGCTGCCACCGCAGAGTAATGAAATTGAAAATGGTGAGTTTGTGTCTGAGAAGCTGCGGCTGCCACCGCGGAATAATGAAATTGAAAAGGGTGAGTTTGTGTCTGAGAAGCCGTCACTGCAGAGTAATGAAATTGAGAATGGTGAAATTGTGTCTGAGAAGCTGGTCCCACCGCCACCACTACGGAGTAATGAAGTTGAAGATATTGTTGATGAGAGGTGGAAAAGAAGGCAGGGGGAGAAGGGAAAGGTTGACAATTGGAGAAAAGGGGAGATAGTTTCTGATAAAGGGTGGAAGGGAGAACATGAGAAAGGGGCATATGGGTCGTGGAGAGGTGGTGTAAAGGGTGATGATGTTGAGAAGGGAGAATTTATTCCGGATAGGTGGCATAGGGGAGACACTGGGAAGGATGATTACGGATACAACAAAATCAACAGGTACGAGTCATATAGGGACAAAGGGTGGAAAACTGAACGTGATCGTGAATATGACCGTGATGGGTGGAAAACTGAATATGATCGTGAATATGACCGTGAAGGGTGGAAAACTGAACGTGATCATGAATATGACCGTGAAGGGTGGCAAACTGAACGTGACCGTGAATATGACCGTGATCGTGAATATGACCGTGAATGTACTTCATCTTCTGGGAGGTATGCAAGTAATGATTTTTATAGGAAGAAGGAATTTAATAGAAGTGGGAGTCAGCATGTGAAAAGTGCACCCAGGTGGGAAAATGGACAAGAGAGAAATATAAGAATCAGTTCAAAGATCGTGGATGAGGAGAGAAATGAATATGATGGTAGGATTCATGCACGGGATTACTCTTCTGGAAGTCGTATGAAGAGGCATGGCAATGATTCAGATGGCTGGGAGCGGAAGCAGTATGGAGATCACGCCGGTTTCAAAAGTCGAAGGCTATCTGATGACGGATCACGCCAAGTTTATTCAGATCACCATTCTCGTCATTCTGTGGAGAGATCTTACAGAAATAGTTCTTCAAAGTTATCTGTTGACAAATATTCTTCTAGGCATCATGAATCTTCTTTGCCTACCAGATTGGATTATGATAAGCGTGGATGCAGTCCCGGTTTTTCTGAACGATCGCCACGCGACCGAGCTAGATATTATGATAATAAAGATCATGCTCCCCGTCGTTCACCCTATGGCCGTGATAGATCTCCATATAGCCGTGAGAAGTCACCCTATGATAAGCGTGGGTGCAGTCCTGGTCACGCTGAACGATCGCCACGCGACCGAGCTAGATATTATGATAATAAAGATCATGATCCCCGTCGGTCACCCTATGGCCATGACAGATCTCCATATAGCCGTGAGAAGTCACCTTATGATAAGCGTGGATGCACTTCTGGTCATTCTGAACGATCGCCACATGACCGAGCTAGATATTATGATAATAAAGATCACACCCCTGCCCGTTGCTCACCCTATGGCCGTGACAGATCTCCATATAGCTGTGAGAAGTCACCCTATGGCCGTGACAGATCTCCATATAGCTGTGAGAAGTCACCCTATGATAACCGTGGATGGAGTCCTGGTCATTCTGAACGATCCCCACATGACCGAGCTAGATATTATGATAATAAAGATCATGCTCCTGCCCGTCGCTCACCCTATGACCGTGACAAATCCCAACATAGCCGTGAGAAGTCACCATATGGCCGTGACAGATCGCCATATAGCCGCGAGAAATCTCTGCATGATCGTGAAAGATCCCCAGGTGATAGGAATTGGGACAGAAGTCGTCGTGATCACAAATTAAGAAGTCCTACTCATGCTGAGCGGTCCCCACAAAGTCGAGGCCGGCATTATGGTTGCAGGGATGAAACTCCAAATTTAATTGAGCAATCCCCACTTGATCGAATGAGACAAAATATTGATCGAGAAACAAGTATTAAAACCTTATCAAGTGAAAAACGTAACTCACAATACAGCTGTAAAAATCCTGAAAACAAGAATATTCAAAAGGAGCCGAATCTTTCTGGTATAGAATCTCAAAGTGAAAGATATGTACACGATGCCAATGGGTCTGTTGAGAGAGGTGTCTGCAATGAACCTGAAAAGGAACAAAAGTCCTGCAGCCCGGCTGCAAACTGCAAAGGCTCTCCTTGCTTGCAGTTACCTCCTGAGGAGCAGCCTTTTATGGAAGAAGACATGGAAGAAGACATGGACATATGCGATACTCCTCCACATGTTCCTGTGGTTTCTGACTCATCATCAGGAAAATGGTTTTACCTTGATTATTTTGGTGTAGAACACGGTCCTGCTAAATTATCTGACATCAAGGTTCTTGTTGATGATGGTGTTCTAATGCCGGATCATTTTATTAAGCACATAGATAGTGACAGGTGGTTGACTGTTGAGAATGCAGCATCACCACTGCCAGCTCAGAGTTTTCCATTGATTGTTTCAGATTCCATAACCCAGCTTGTAAATCCTCCAGAAGCTCCGGGTAATATTTTGTCCGATACTGGAGATATTCTTCAATCTAGACCTGAGTCAACGTTATCCCCTGATGACAGTGTGCTTGCACCTGAGCGGTTGGAGGACCTCCACTTTGATGAGAGAGTTGGTGTTCTGTTAGAGGGTTATGATATCATTCCTGGAAGGGAGCTTGAGGCAATAACAGGTGTTTTCTTATGCTATGATATTTGTGTGGATTCTTCAACAAATAAATATTTTTTTATATCCATGTGTTCGGTTTTTCTTCTTTACTGCGATATCTTATCTTTCCAATCTTGTTTTTTTTATTGTCTTGTAGAAGCTTTGCAAATGAATTTTGAATATGCAAAGTGGGATGATTTGGGAGACTACAAAGGTATGTAATTGCTGGACAATGGTTCATTTAGGAATTAAGATTGATATGTCATGTGGTGTGGTGATTAACAATTTTTTCTATTAGCATTAAATGAAATTATATTAAAAAAAACTTTTTGCTTAAATATAATTTTTAATTGTTTTGGCCCACCAAGTGAGGAAAGGCTTTCATAGTTAATTTTAATTTTTTTTAATAATTAATTTGGCCTTTTTGGTTTTTTTAATTGATACGTGGCAAATATTGACGTTTGTTGTAAAGTCATCCTTTTACTGATGTCTTGGTTTGATTATCCGAAGGTGTCTTCTTGTAGTTTATAAGATGGTTCCAAACTTTGTTGACTCGGCCCCTCCCCTGACTTTGAGAAAAAAAACTAAAACTTGGCTAAATGAATCATTTAAGTGCACACTGTAATTTGGAGGTAGTGCGTTTTTTAAACAAATGCATGTCGATTATGGAGTTGATATCTGTTGTGGAAACTGTTTTTAATGGTCTAATCATGGTAGTCAAAATTGTGATTTGAATATTACAAATGCACGATTTTGCAAGCGATTAAGAGTATACGCAAAATCGGTTTTTGGTGAAACTGGGTCGAATCGCTGCTGTTAATTGTGCAATTGTAAGCTCTGCGATCTTTCTGGAGTTTGATTTGGGCAATGCAAGGGTGGTTGGTGCATGCGGTATGGTTAGGGAAAGAACCTATTTTTTGCACGCGGGTTAGCAAAAGACCCATTTTTTGCACGGGGTCATAAAACAACCCATTTACTCACACGGGTCATAAAGAAACCGTTTAGGAATGTTTTAATTTTTTTTTTGGGTTTAAAAAAAGTGCCTCCTAATCAGTTTCAGAACAGCATGCGTTACCTTCTTCCCTATGCGTATTTATGTGACCTTAGTGCCCTGTGACCTTCTTGTTCCCACCTTTCTGTCCAGCCCTTCCTTCCATCCTGCTTCTTCTTCTCTCCCATTCGTCTCTGTCCAGTTTCCCTCATTTGTTTTGTTGTGACTTAGTTATCAGTCATGAGTTTGCAAGACTTCATTTATTAATATGCTTAGGCATATGAATTTTAAATTTATATAAGTATTTCAATTTGAAGTATGATTTACGTTTCTCTATCTTGTGCTATTTTGTATGTATATTGACAAGTTTTATATACTCCTACGATTATGATTGCATGTTTTATGATTTTACTCCCCCTTTCTGATTTTGGGTAAAATCTTTTTTTAAATATCTTAGCCTATATATTACTTTGGTGGTCATTTATTTTTTATAATATACGGTAGTGTGCAAATAATTTGTTTCAACTCCATTATCCTTGTGTACTGCTTGCATGAATTTCTATTTCTCTCCATTGAACAAACAGTTTGAATTATGCTCATTCTGTCATCTTGGGTGATTTATTTTCTGCTTCAGCTTTGTGTACTTTGTGGACATTTTTAGTGCATAAAGTAACATGTTTTGATGTTTACATTTCATTGATGTTACATTTCATCTGAAGTTCAAAACGAAAATGGCACTTTTAGGGGTGTGCTCCATGACAAGTATTCTCCCTCTTTTTGTTCAGGTTTTCTTGGGTCTGAGACTTGCCTGGGAATGGACCTTGATTCAAAAATTGATTTTGCAGCAATTGAGCATGAGTCCCAGTTAATTATGCCCTCTGATAAGGATTATGACATTACCCTTGGTGTTCCTGATGACTGGTTTTCTGCTCGATGGTCATGCAAAGGCGGTGACTGGAAGAGGAACGATGACTCCCAAGATAGATACTGGAAAAAGAAACTGGTCCTAAATGATGGGTTTCCATTATGTCGAATGCCTAAGTTTGGATGTGAAGATCCTCGGTGGTCTAGGAAAAAAGAATTGTATTATCCATCTCACAGCAGGAAGCTTGACATTCCTCTTTGGGCTTTTTGTACTGATGAGTTGGTTGAATCCAGTGGTGCTGTGAGCAGACCGGGTCAAAGTAAGTTTGCTTCTGTTAGAGGAGTGAAAGGAAATGTTCATTCAGTGGTCAGGATAAATTCATGCGTGGTCAAGGACCAGGGATCATTGGTCTCTGAGTCAAACCGCAAGACCCAAGGCAAGGATAGATATCATTCAAGGTCTGCCCAGCCTTTCTCTTCAACCAGGGATAGCAAGAGATCATCATCTGAAGAAGATTCCAACTCAAAAACTGTTAATGATCAAGATTCTCAAGCCTATTGCAGGAGTGTAGAATTTGTCAATATTTCTCAAGACCATCTATGTACCGTCCATGACTTGCAGTTGCATTTGGGTGACTGGTATTATCTTGATGGTTCGGGACGCGAAAGAGGGCCTTCATCGTTTTCAGATCTACAGTCTTTAGCAGACCAAGGTATTATAAAGAAGTATAGCAGTGTGTTCAGGAAATGTGATAAACTCTGGGTTCCTGTTACCTCTTCCACAGAAACTTATGATGTCAGTCTCAAGAGCCACCAAGAAAGCAGTTCGGTGTCTGGTGAATTTTCTGGACATCAATCGGTGCAATCTCAAGATGTTTCATTTGCTGAACCTCATTCAAAGTCAAATATGTTTAACATCTTATACCCACAGTTTGTTGGTTATACTCGTGGAAAACTACATGAGTTAGTAATTAAATCATACAAGAGCCGGGAATTTGCTGCTGTAATAAATGAGGTTTTAGATCCTTGGATCAATGCAAGACAGCCAAAGAAGGAAATTGAAAAACCAATATATTGGAAATCAGGTAACAATTTATTTTTAAAAATTTACTACTATTCTTTAGTTTGTTTCTAACAGCTACGAAGATATGATATGTGCCCTGTCTTCTCATACCTTGAGTAACTTGTGTCTTAAACCTTTGAATAATTTGAAGGTACGTTGTTTAAATGTGTTGTACCTCCTTTTTCTTCTATGTATATTTTGATCATGCTTGTTCCTTTCATTTTGTTTAAACTTCAAAACATACTCTTACTGTGTACACCACTTGATTTAACTTTCTCCTCATCAGCTGTGTTGATGCATGGTCACTTTTAAATCATCGCTGTAACCTTAGAACGGGATAGTCTACATGTACTTCTTGGGTACACATGAGCACATACCAATATCTTCCAAATTTAGTTATAATACATTTCAGTACCAATTGATGAAGCATTCCAATGAAGTCCATATCTCGACACTGGAGTACATGTTAAATCGCGCAAAATAGTAAAACTACAAGTTTTGCTACAAAGTTGTTTGAATTTGTGTGCTATTTTGTTTTTTTTTTTTTTGAAAGATGGTATTTTTGGTAGTTATTTCATATGCTTTATTTATTTGAATTATCTATATTCTTGAAATATTAAAATATCGGTAATAAATAACTTAAAATAAATATCTATATTCTTGGAATCCATTTATATTATCCTACTATTAGTTACTTAAAATATTTACATGTGTTGGGGCATATTTATTTCAGAAGGTGACACACATGCTTCCAAAAGAGCTCGAGTGCAGGTCGATGATAGTAATGAAGAGGGTGATTTTGAAGATGACAGCTTTATTATTGAGAACGACGAATCCACTCTTGAGGCTCTGTCTGGTGATGTTACTTTCTCTACAGAAGAAAGCGGTGTTACTGTTTCAAAGGAGGGAAGATGGGGCTTATTGGATGGTCGAATGTTGGCACGAGTCTTCCACTTCTTGAGGTCTGATTTGAAGTCCCTTGTCTTTGCATCCATGACATGCAAACATTGGAAAGCGTCTGTAAGGTTTTACAAAGAAATCTCAAGAAATGTCAACTTGTCATCCCTTGGTCATTCTTGCACTGATTCCATACTGTGGAACATTGTGGTAGGTTTGGTATATATTTTTATTTAACATTGTCAGGAACGTTTCATTGTTTTTCTCATTTAATCTGATTATTTGCTTGCAGAATACTTATGAGAAAGACAAAATCAAATCTATGATTCTAATGGGTTGCACCAATATTACTGCTGACATGCTAGAGAAAGTTCTTCTCTCATTTCCTGGTCTATCTACAGTAGATATTAGAGGGTGCAATCAGTTTGAGGAGCTGACTCCTAAATTTACCAATGTGAAGTGGATCAAGAGCCGGAATTTACGCTTAACTAAAATTACAGATGAGCCACATAAAACCAGAACCCTCAAACAGATTACTGACCAATCTTTGTCCATTTCTAAAGCCAGTAGTTTGAATAATAAGGATGATTTTGGTGAGCTGAAGGTTTATTTTGATAGTGTGGACAAGAGAGACTTGTCGAAGCAATTTTTCCGTCAAAACTTATACAAGCGTTCAAAATTATATGATGCTAGAAAGTCCTCTTCTATTCTCTCTAGAGATGCTCGTACAAGACGATGGTCAATTAAGAAATCTGAAAGTGGTTACAAAAGAATGGAGCAGCTTCTCGTATCAAGACTGAGGGAAATTATGAAGGCAAATGCTTGTGACTTTTTTGTGCCCAAGGTACATGAATAATTTCTGCAATAGATCCTTTTCAAGTAACTATGACACATACTTATTTGTTATTTATGATTTCTTAAGTTTTATTATTTGTTTGCTTATAGGTTGCAGAAATTGAGGCTAAAATGAAAAGAGGTTATTACAGTGGGCGTGGGTTGAGCTCTGTGAAGGAGGACATAAGCAGAATGTGCCGTGACGCAATGAAGTAGGTTCATGCTCTCTCTGTTTTCTCCTTTTCCTTGATATATATATATATATATATATGAGCTTTTCGTCATATGCTCCCTCCGCCCCTTTTTATAAGCCATTTTTCACATGTATTAAGAAAGGATCATAAGAGCACATGTTAATGATTCAACAAATAGAGAGTATTCATTGAGAAAAATTTATTTTCAACTTTTTGATAAATAAATTGGCACAATTTCCAAGACAGAATTTCCACATTGAGTTCCTTAACATGCGCCAAAGGAACATGTTCGAATTTCCCATTTGAAAAATAACAATAAATGCATCTAGTAATTAAAAGAGTGATTATATTTAGGGACAATTTTTTCTTTTCTTTCAGAAGGGAACATATGAAATCTATACTTTTTTTCCTTTTTCGATTCTATGGTTATCCTATGTGGGCACATGTGTTTTCTAACAAGAATACAAAATACCCCTCAAAAAAAAAACAAGAATACAAAAGATGATAGGTTCTTGAAAGAGAGTGTGGAAAATAATAGAGCTGTGCTAAGAGAGAATCAATTCCATTATGATACTCAGAATAGATTCACTCTTCCAAGGGAAAGGTTTCCCACACAACCTATAGCAGTTCTGATACGATTTTCCAGTGGCCTCCTTTCTATTCCCTCCTACAACAGTATAACCAGTCTACTAGTTCCTCACTCTTTTACACAGAATCTCCCTTTCCTTTACGCCTTTTTTCTTCTTCTAGAATACCGCATATTTCTTGGCTCATTCTTGGGTGATCGAAATGTGATTCCCGCCCCCCCTTATTTATTTAATTAATAATTTATTTATATGCACATTCATTACAGGGCAAAGAATCGTGGTGATGCTAATGAAATGAATCATGTTATCTCATTATTTATTCAGCTTGCAACACGGTTGGAGGAGAGTTCTAAATATGTGAATGACAAAGATGCACTATTGAAGTTATGGGGAAATGACTTACCCTTGGTGTTCTGTTCTACTTCCTCCAAGTACAAGAAGAATAGATTAGTGACTGAGAGAAAGTATAGGAGTGATGAAATACATGGTGGTTTGGATAATGGAGACTTTGCTTCTGATAGAGAAATCAGAAGGCGTTTATCAAAATTGAATAAGAAATCTATGGATTCAGACAGCGAGACATCTGATGACCTTGATGTGTCTTCTGAAGATGGCAATACTGATGATGATACTTCATCCTCCAATACTGATAGCGACCAAGAAGTTCATTTAGAGAGTCGAACCAGGGAGTCAAAAGGAAATGGATACTGCCCACCTAATGATGGGTTGGATTTCATTAGTGAGGAACGTGAATGGGGAGCTCGCATGACGAAAGCAAGTCTGGTTCCTCCTGTTACTCGGAAATATGATGTCATTGATCAATATGTCATTGTAGCTGATGAGGATGATGTGCAAAGGAAGATGCGGGTTTCATTACCAGATGACTATGCAGAGAAGTTGACTGCACAAAAGAATGGCACTGATGAGTCTGATATGGAACTGCCTGAAGTCAAGGGTTACAAGCCTAGAAAAAATCTTGAAAATGAGGTCATTGAGCAAGAGGTTTATGGAATTGATCCCTACACACATAATCTTTTACTTGATTCTATGCCGGCTGAGTTAGATTGGTCTCTACAAGAGAAGCATGTGTTTATAGAAGACACACTCCTTCGGACATTGAATATGCAAGTTAGGCATTTTACTGGAACTGGAAGCACTCCAATGAGTTACCCTTTGCAGCCTGTTATCCAAGAGATTGAAAGGTGTGCAGAGGAGCACTCTGACACAAGAATGATCAGTATGTGTCAAGGTATCCTAAAATCCATGGACAAACGTCCTGATGACAAATATGTAGCTTATAGAAAGGTATATCCCCTTTATGAATTTATACATATATGCTTATGTTCATGTATAAAATTCAATGGTTAGCTTCCACTGGCTCTCTTTGTCTACGGCGACTTCATTTCACTAATAACTTCAGTTTGTTTCCGTTGAGCTGCGTATAACTGTTTATTGATCTCGATAATGCAGGGACTTGGTGTTGTTTGCAACAAGGAAGAAGGCTTTGGTGAAGATGATTTTGTTGTTGAGTTTCTCGGAGAGGTATGGCTATATATATATTGATACTTCATTTATGCAGCTTTATCCACGTTTCCCGTATAATGTCAATATCTACACTATAATGATTGATTGCTTCAAATTTAGACATTTTTCATGCTTTAGATTTGAATTTGAATATATATATATATATATATATATATATATTGATACTTCATTTATGCAGCTTTATTCACGTTTCCCGTATAATGTCAATATCTACACTAATGATTGATTGCTTCAAATTTAGACATTTTTCGTGTTTTAGATTTGAATTTGAAATACACATGAAGTCCTAAACGATTAGTTTTGCAACGTTTACCTGTAAAATTGGGGTCTTTAATCTTTATTTTTATTTGCCTTATGACACGTTTTGAATCATTCGGTTTTCTAGTTTTCCTCATTTTTTTTACCATTCCTGCTGGCTTTGCTAACTAATATTTTTGCCCTGATTGTCGCACGGACAATATATTCTTATATATTATGTTTTTATCCTCTTCAATTGGTTTGCTTTCTTGTTTAGAAAACTAGTCTTAGTATGATGGCTGGTAATTTTCATTTCCCTTATTTTTACATAGTTTTTGCATTTTATCAGGTGTATCCTGTGTGGAAGTGGTTTGAGAAACAAGATGGGATACGATCTCTGCAAAAAAATAGCAAAGATCCAGCACCAGAATTTTACAACATATACCTTGAGAGGCCAAAGGTGCCCGATGCTTCAGAAAAGAAATTTGTTGTTTTAACTTGATCTTAGTTTCAAATCTATCAACTTTCTGAACTAGCCTAATCTTCATTTACATGACAGGGTGATGCTGATGGTTATGACTTAGTTGTTGTTGATGCCATGCATAAGGCTAACTATGCCAGTCGAATATGTCATTCATGCCGACCTAATTGCGAAGCAAAGTAAGTTCATTTGGCTTTAAAGTTTCCAATATGTTTTCTGACTTGTTAAGAATTTGATGCTGGTTCTGTTTATTTTAAAACAGTTGTTAGCTTTTCATGTGCATATCTTTTAATATTTTGGGAAATGTATATGCTGAAAAAATTTCTGCGCACGCATTACCTACTGCAATCACACGATAGTTTTCGTTTTACACATCATATCCACTGTGAAGCATTTGAGTTTTTGGTATGTGTGGGTCAACCCCAGACTTCCTTTAAATATTGTCATGTCAGGATGTTTGCGTAAGCTTATATGTTTGGTCAAAGAATCGATTTTGACCGAAGTTGCTCCTCACAAGCTTTGGTCAAACTTGCATTGGAACTGTAAAATTGACATTACCGTTGGCAAAGCCCAAAAGCTTAACCAAACAAGCTGTATTGCACCTATTTAATGCTCTGGATGATCTGCCTATGACTTGATAAAGCTGTAAAGTTTAAAACTCCCCATAATTCATTCCTTAAAATTCCTCCTCCCCTCCAAATCCCTCTTTTAGAAATCTCTGTTTCCTCTTCCTGTCTATCCATCTCAGTCAAAATTCTCTATTCAATGACCATAACTTAATGATCTGCCTGTAACTAAAGAAGACAGTAAAGTTTAAACCCCTAAATATTCATTACTCAACATTCCAAAACTCTCTTTCCTGTTCCTGAAATTCCTCTCTCCCTTGCTACAATTCAAAATTCCCCTGCCCCATCCTTCTCGGTTCTTCTATGCTGTATTTGAAACCCTATTGTCAAATTAAACAACGAGTCAGGAATCAATCCGAAATTTTTCCACCTTTAATCTTCAATTATACTATTGAGGGTCTTTTTGGAGTATTATTTAAAAGCAGATGAGTATATTATTTAGGCGTAAAAAACTAATTCTCTAAACTTATTTGAATGCAATGTGATTTTTGTAATTGGCCATTATCTTTTCCTTTTGTGTTTACAGAGTTACTGCTGTTGGTGGTCAATATCAAATCGGTATTTATTGTGTTCGCAAAATTCAGCATGGCGAGGAGATCACTTTTGATTACAATTCTGTTACAGAGGTTTGTCCAGTTGCTTGCCAAGTTTTTTCATTCTCAAAGGAAAACATATCCGCTTTATATCTTTGTCTAATGAATTTCTGATTCATCTCACTGCAGAGCAAGGAGGAATATGAAGCATCAGTCTGTTTATGTGGAAGCCAAGTTTGCCGAGGGAGCTATCTAAATCTGACTGGTGAAGGGGCTTTCCAAAAGGTTTGATAAAACTTTAACTTTTAAGTGCTGATAAATGATAGAAGTAGAAAATAATAGAAAGACGTGTGTCAAAATAGACTCCCTGTTTGTGTTGGGCACTCATTTGACTCAATTGGATACTTCTAACTACATTCAGCTGTTCTTTTTTATTTGTGTTCACTTTTAATATCATTATGATTTGCGGGTGATATTTTACAATAGATAAATAAATTATAAGTCGAGGAAATATAAACACTGTTAGAATATTATTATACGGTTAGAATATTATATAATAGCTTATAATATCTTTTATATTATAATTTGAGTAAAATAGGTTATTTCCTTGGATAGGTTTTAGAGTAGCTTAGATTATCAGTCTTAGAGTATCTTAGGTTATCCCTTAGGATTTCGATTTTATATTATTATTTCATTATTATTTTTATTATTAATATTATTATCATGATTTCGTTTTGATTTTCCTATTTATTAGGGATAAGTGTTTAGTCTTTTGTATTAAGTCAGTATTAGGTTAATATTAATAATATTCAAGGTTATTATTATTATTTTCTGGCCTCCTTTTATCTAAAACCCACAACTTCTACATGGTATCTAGAGCATGGCTCAATCTCCTTAAACTGTCTCGCCACTACCCCCCTGCACTTTTGACAACTTGACAGCAGAATGACAACAGTTCAAGGAGGATTGGACCATGCTCTGGTACCATGTTGAAGTTGTGTGATTTTAGATAGACGGTAGAGAGAAAATTAGAAGAACATTGAATATTATGGATAACCACTTGATATGAAAGACCAAACCCTAATTTCTATTTATATAGATACCTAGAATTAACCCTAAATAAATAGGAAAATCAATAACAATAAAAATAAATAGTTTAAAATCTAATGCTAAGAAATAATATAAGATCCTCAGAAATAATATAAGATATTTTCTTATATTCTAACCAATTGTTGTAACAAGTAGAGTAGTCCTGTTTTGATTGTTAAATTTATTTTACCTAATCATTTTAGCTGCTGACTTAAGTATTTTGTGTCCTCTCAGGTACTGAAGGAGTGGCATGGAATTCTTGATTGCCATTATTTGATGCTAGAAGCTTGTGAAGTAAATTCCGTTTCTGAAGAGGACTATAATGACTTGGGAAGAGCTGGTTTAGGCAGTTGTTTGCTGGGAGGCTTGCCAGATTGGCTAGTTGCTTATGCGGCTCGCCTTGTATGTGCTTTGCTTTCTCTGTGTTGTCTTAATGTTTTTCACTTTCTACTTTCATTTATTCTTTATTTTTTCTGACATTGTGGTTTGGTGCAGGTGAGATTTATTAACTTTGAAAGAACGAAGCTTCCAGAGGCAATTCTAAAGCATAACTTGGAAGAAAAAAGGAAATATTTTTCAGAAATATGTCTTGAAGTTGAGAGGAGTGACGCAGAGGTTCAGGTGTGCTCTTTGTTTCTCTTCCTGTCCTTTATCATCAAAAGAAGACTAGTTTAAATAACATTTATTTCCTTTCTTATGTCTCTTTGTGACTCAGGCCGAGGGTGTGTACAACCAAAGGCTTCAGAATCTTGCAGTCACTCTTGATAAGGTGATTATGCTTCCCATTTTGCTCTGTGTTTTCCGGTTTTATTATTGTACTTTTCAATGAAGTTAAGAGCTTACATTAAAAATATTATCCTGAAAGAGTAATGGTAATTGTGGTTAGGATAACTGCTAACAAGTACCACTAGGCCAATACTTTTTTAAGATAAGCTGCATGGAACTGCATTCTATAGATGGTCAACAATTTTAGATTCTTCATTTTCCGGGAACAATTTATTCTATGTAACTACACTCTTTGCTGTAGTGTGAAGTGGATGTTGTAATTTTTTCTCTGTACATTCCGATCTTAGTGTATAGTTGTATTTTGCAAATAAATTTTGTTTCCAGTTTGGAAATGATCTTAATATTTGAGTTGCATTACAGGTAAGATATGTTATGAGATGTATTTTTGGCGATCCAATAAAAGCTCCGCCTCCTCTTGAGAAGCTCAGTCCTGAAGCAGTTGCTTCGTTCCTCTGGAAAGGAGAGGATTCATTTGTTGAGGAGCTTCTTCAGTGCATGACTCCCCATGTGGACGAATCTACCTTGAATGATTTCAAGTCCAAAATTCGAGCCCGTGATCCTTCGAGTTCTAAAGATATTCAGAAAGCGGTTCATAAATCTCTGTTGTGGTAAGTGCTTGCACTACTAATTTGTGTGTAATTCTTCCTGGTGTAACTCTCCATCTTTACGTTATGTTACATTCCTCTTTTTGAAGGTTGAGAGACGAGGTTCGGAATCTTCCTTGTACATACAAATGTCGGCATGATGCTGCTGCCGACTTAATCCATATCTATGCTTATACCAAGCACTTCTTTAGAGTACTGGTATGTTCTCTGTTAATGCCTATAATCTTCGCAATGTATTTTAAATGCTTTCTCTTCCTATCATTATTTTTAGCTTTAGTTTAAAATTTGAAGTTATTTTTGTGTGTGCAGGATTATGAAACTATAACTTCACCACCTGTCTATATTAGTCCACTTGACTTAGGTCCTAAGTATGCTGACAAGTTGGGAGCAGGGTTTCAGGAGTATCGGAAGATATATGGTCAAAATTATTGTTTAGGGCAACTGATATTATGGCATAATCAGAGCGATGTGGAGCCTGATTGTACACTGTCTAAAGCCAGCAGAGGTAGCTTGTTATTGCCAGACATTAGTTCCTTTTACGCCAAGGCTCATAAGCCTTCACGGCAACGTGTTTATGGTCCAAAGACTGTCAGATCTATGTTGGCAAGAATGGTTAGTTTTCTTCATGCACCTTTGTGTACTTATATTTCGTATCTAGCTTGTTTACAAATAGGAAATGCTTATTAGTATGAATACGTTTTCTGTTTGGTGATTACATAATTTTAAACCTGAGTTGGAATTAGTTAGAAGGAAAAATCGATACTACAAAGCTGTCACCATGTGAGATTCAAATATGGTTTTTATAAGCAGTTTTACTTTGTATTTACAAAATCTAATTTCATGATTCAAAACTATAATCTTTGGTCACACTGTAGCAATTCCAACTGTTTTGTCAAGACATCCCCATCTAGTTGGAATTAATTGAGTTACGAAAAATGGTAGTTACTGGGCAGTGCAGACTATTGTTTAGTTTTGGTTGTGGCTAAATTTTGTAGTCAAGAAGTAACCGCGGCTGTTATGAGTGTTTCTGGATTAACTCTTATGCAAGCATTTCATATTTATTTTTCCTTTTTGTTGCCATTTATAGCTGTAAAAAAAATGTAGGAAAGTACTACCTGTCTGTAGTCCGGTGACGATCATGAGATTATAGTTTGTGGTAATTTAAAGTTTCTGTGATTTAGTCAGTAGTACTAATCGTTACCTGTGAGGCCATCACATGCTACTGAGTTCTTTAGAATGTAATCTATTTAATTCTTAGGAGATTGCACACAAATTTCCGTGGAAGCTAATCATGAATGAGTACTCTCGATACCATGTTTTCTGTAGTCTTTGTTGTTGGTGATTAACATATGCTTCTTTTTCTTTTTTTATCCAGGAAAAGCATCCCCAGAGACCTTGGCCCAAAGACCTGATTTGGTCATTCAAAAGTAGTCCTAAATTTTTCGGTAGCCCAATGTTAGACGCTGTAATTAACAACACTTCACTTGATAGAGAGATGGTTCACTGGTTGAAGCACAGACCCGCTATATTCCAGGCCATGTGGGACCAGTGAAATTTTGCATGGTATGACTGAAGAAGAAGACAGAACCATTCTGGTCAAACCTTTGTGGTTCATCATCCGGAACTGCCTGCCTCTTTTAGCGTGGGGAGTTTGTATACTAATCTAAATCATAATTCATCTCTTTTTCAGTCATTATTGTGTACAGTTAGTTTTTTTTTTTTAACCTTCTATTTGTAATTCATTTGGTTGTAGGATATTATTTAGTCTTAATACAAAAGAAATGAAGTAGAAAAAAAAGTTTAATTCAAGGCATTTGGTGTCTTCTCATCTTGTCCATTAAAACTGAACTGAGTTAATCTTTTCTTCTTCTGTAAGGTGGTGAATGATAACGAAATTTTCTATCTTGATTCACTTGGCTCAAGAAAAGAAAGCGAGACGGGTTTACAGAATACTTGAGCCAACGTACATTTGATGATCATGCTTTAGTATGAAGATACACTTGGCATAGACATTGTAGAGTCAATTAGTATATCTAAAGTGCATGATACAGGGGTTGCAAACATGCAGTGGATAATGATTTTTCAGAAGATTATCTAATAGTTATTTGTAGCCTTGACTTGCACATGATCCTCTTCTATGCTTATGAGGTCTTCCTAAAACTATTAGGTCTAATCTTTTTTGTTTTGAAGCTGCTTGCTTGTATTGTCCATGATCGGTTTCAGTATGCTGTAGAGGCCTGGAAGGGTAATTGAGGAAATCTAGTTAAAGCTTTGCAAACTTTACAAGAAAAGCTTAAGAAAAAAGCTGTCTGTCAATCATTTTCAATGAAGAGATTTTTGGAATAGAGCACAAGATTTTCTTTCAAGAGGAGCTTCATTGGTACAACGTCAAGAGAACAATATTCGTAAAAAAAAAAGTCAATAGGAGAAACTTGGTGATAAGAATATTTTTATTCTTCCATGCTTAAACTTTGATTAGAAGAAAAATAATATATATTTTTTTTTAACTCCAGGCTCTTCTCATGCGACTTACTTTCTTACGAAGATACAATTGATTTGGATCGTATACAATTGATTTGGATCGTATAATCTAAAAATAATATTCAAGGAAATGATAGAATTTTGCTCTGGCTTGTCCAAAACGTGTAAATATATGATATAAAAAATACGCCATCCAATCACTATTATAAGAAAATTCACATATTTGGTTCATTCAATAAATGATGTATGTGGTCTAAAATATTAATTTTTGCTTATAATAATAACCGGAAGATGTACAATATGAACCCTTTCATAATGTTCGGAAACTATAATCCAAAATGTGTCAAATCCCCAAAAGACCATTTTCAAAGGCAAATTATAGTGTATAAATTGACACTATTTAGATTATATAATCCGAACTAATTATATAAATTTCAGTTTATATAATCCGAACTACATTAACCTAAAAACATAATCTATGTTAATTAGATGACATATTTTTCTTGGTAAATTGAGGATTCGAGATTGAATTGAATATGCATCAAAACAGATCATGTGCAAAAATAAAATAAAATAATGGATACATATAAAACAACACAGATTAAAGATAGATGAAACATAGCAGCACCAATATTCAAAGGTAGAGGTGAATTTAATGAGCTGGATGATTGTAACGAGTTGTATGATGTTTCGGCAAATTTGCATTCTCTATCTAGGCTTCATTCTAACATTTGTTGACAACAACCAAGGAACTAATGGCTCCGTGAAGGTGATGCAAATATTAAATATTTTCACTCAATCTTGTCTTCGCGACGTCGCGGTAACGCTATTTGTTCGGTGTTGGTTGACGGGGGTGAGAATTGAAGGTGTTCATCCTGTTAGAGATGCGGTGTTCAAGCATTTTGAACAGCACTATAAGGCGCAAGATGTGGAAAGACCTAGTATTTCTAATCTTCAGTTTCGGACCCTGTCTGTGGGGGAGGGAGCCTAATCAAACATTTTTCAGAGGTTGAAGTTAAGGATGCTATTTGGGACTGCGATAGTTTTAGAAGTCCTAGTCCTGATGGAGTCAATTTTAGTTTTATAAAAGAGTTCTGGATTGAGTTGAAAGATGATGTGATGAGGTTTGTTTCCGAGTTTCACAGAAATGGTAAGTTGGCGAAAGTTATCAATTCTACTTTCATCATGCTAATTCCGAAGGTGGACAATCCTCAGAGGTAAAATGACTTTCGGCCAATCTCTTTGGTGGGTAGCATGTATAAAATTCTAGCAAAATTGTTAGCTAACAGATTGAGGCTGGTGATGAATAGTGTGGTGGCTGAGACGCAGTCTGCTTTTGTTAAAAATCGTCAAATTCTAGATGGCATTCTTATAGCTAACGAGGTTGTTGACGAGGCTTGTAAACTTAAGAAGGAGCTTATGTTATTTAAAGTGGATTTTGAAAAATCCTATGACTCTGTTGATTGGGGCTATTTGGATTCGGTTATGAAAGTGATGTCTTTTCCGGTTCTGTGGCGGAAGTGGATTCGAGAATGTGTGAGTACTGCTACTGCTGTTGTTCTTGTCAATGGCATCCCTACTGATGAGTTTCAATTACAGAGAGGTTTACGTCAGGGAGACCCCCTATCCCCTTTTTTGTTTTTGCTTGCACCTAAAGGTCTTAATATTTTGATGAAAGCTTTGGTTGAGAATAATTTATTCACATGGTATGCAGTGGGTACGGTTAATTAGGTAGTGGTTTCTCACCTTCAATTTGCTGATGATACTCTGTTTTTAGGTAACAAAAGTTGGGAGAATGTGCAGGCCCTGCGAGCAACTTTTGTGATTTTTGAATCTATGTTCGGTTTGAAAGTGAATTTTAATAAAAGTTTATTGGTGGGTATTAATATTTCTAAGTCTTGGTTAAATGAGGCAGCGATGATGTTAAGTTGTCAAGTGGGAAAAATTTCTTTTATGAACCTAGGTCTGCCTATAGGTGGTAAAGTGGGAAAAATTTCTTTTGGGAACCAATCGTGAATCGCGTTAAATCTAGATTGTCGGGTTGAAATAGTAGATTTCTCTCTTTCGGTGGCCGCTTGATTCTCCTCAAATCTGTTTTGACTTCTTTGTCTGCCTATGCACTTTCCTTCTTCAAAGCTCCAACATGTATAATCTCTTCCATTGAATCTTTATTGAATAATTTTTTTTTAGGGTGGGAGTGAGGATTGTAGAAAAATCACTTGGATAGGTTGGAAGACCTTGTGTTCTAAAAAAGAGCATGGAGGTTTGGGGGTGAGGAAGTTGAAGGAGTTTAATGTTGCTTTACTAGGTAAATGATGTTGGAGGATGTTGGTGGATAGGGAAGGTTTGTGGTTTCATGTTTTAGTCGCCCGCTATGGCGAAGTAGGTGGGAGGTTGGAGGTGGGGGGCCGGAGTGGTTCTTCGTGGTGGCGGAATGTAGGCAGGATTCGTGATGGGGATAGTGACATAGGTAGTGGGTGGTTCAGCGATAGTGTTAGACTGAGGGTTGGTGATGGGGCTGCGACGCTCTTCTGGTCGCATAGGTGGTTGGGAGGTTCCCCGCTTTGTGAGCGTTTTCCGCGTTTATTTGACTTGGCTGAGAACATAACCATTACAGTTGCTACTTTGTTCTCTAGGGGTCTGGAGTTGGATGGGGAGGGGTGGCGTTGGCGTCGTAGGCTGTGGGCGTGGGAGGAGGCATTGGTAGAGGAGTGTAGGGCGTTACTATTTGATTTCTCTTTGGTTCCTAATATTTCAGATACTTGGGAGTGGCTTCTTGATACTGCAGAGGGTTACTCCGTGAGAGGAGCCTATGATTTGTTGACTATTGGTGATGATTCTTAGCTGGGTTTACCTGTCGAGATGGTGTGGCATCATCAGGCCCCTATGAAGGTCTCGGTTATTGTGTGGCGGCTGATTCGGGATCGTCTTCCAATGAAAGCTAATCTGGCTTTTTGTGGTGTTATTCCTGCAGATGATATTTTTTCTGTTTCTGGATGCGGTCAAGTGGTGACGGCCGAACATTTATTTTTATCGTGTTCTATGTTTGCACCTTTATGGTAGCAGGTGCGCGGTTGGATTGATTTTGATAGGGTCGATTCTAATGTTATTGCAGATCATCTGGTGTTTTCTCATTTGACAGGTGTTGGTAAAGCTAAAAGGTCATTCATGCAACTCATTTGACTCTTGTGTACTTGGGTAGTGTGGAATGAACGTAATAATCGTTTGTTCAATAATACTGTTACTATTGTACCTCGCCTGTTAGATAAGGTCAAATTGTTAGCATTAGGGTGGTTGAAAGTTAAAAAGGCTATGTTTGTTTATGGCACGCGGAGGTGGTGGTCAAGCCCTTTAGATTGTATGGACATTGGCTAACTTGTGTTTTTTCTGTTTTGTTGTAACTGAACTTTTGTAACTTTTAGTGGTCTCCTAGACAAACCTTGTACTTGAGTACTGCTGTTCGATGTGGTATATAATTTCATTTTAATTTCTTAATAAAAAAAAACCCAAATTTCATTCTAGCAGCATTTTGCTCTAACCTGAATTGAATTTTCGATGCACTATGTTTTTTTTTACAGATCAATTAAAGTTTTGCCAATCAGTTTTAAGCCCTTAAAAGCCAATTAAGAGAGGATCAACTAAAAATGGAAAAAATAATTTCATTAAAAAGTTTTGGCAATCAGTTTTAATGTATAATCAATTGTTTTCCTTTATCATTCTTTGCTTCCAAATCCATGGCACATTTTTATCTATAAATACCTTGTTTTGATACTGAAAAAGACCTAAAGGAACTTGTGAGAAAATACGTTTTAAGAAATTGGGAGAAGAAAGAAAAACAGTGCTGCTGTTTAGTTAATTCTTAATCTCGAGAGGTATGTTTTTACTCTTTTCTTTTATACTTCGATGAATCTAAAAAACGATTGTTTTTGCTTATATAATGATCGGATGATGTTCTTATATGACTTTGTTACTCATGCTTCTTGTTTGTAGTTATGTTGTTAATTTTTATCATGACTTTCTGACGATTCACACATTCTTTTTATTCATTCCATCATATTGTTTTTTTAACCGGTTCTATTATTTTTAAAGGAGGTGTCTTTAGTTACAACAATTTTTTTTTTCAAAACACCAAATCTTGGTTTTTTTTTATAATTATTTTTTTGACAAATTTTATTATTATTATCATCATCATCAACAACCCAACCAAATTATCAGTTTATAACTGACCTAGTTCAATTATATATATTACTCATACAATATATTTTTGATCATATTTCTAAGAAGAAAATCCTAGCATGTAAAGATGTTAGATTTGTCTCGAAGGATAGTTTTAAATATAAACTTTTATCCAATTTTTGCTAACAGAGAATTAAAGATTTTAAATGTTAGACATTTTAAACGGCCGACTAGATCCGGTAATCCGGTAACGGATCCAGAAAATTTAATAAATAGGGTCAAATTTATATCATAAAAAGTATATAAAACTATATAAAGCCTAAGCGTCTAAAAATCATATAAGTTATGTTTATAATTACCCTAAAATTTTGATTTTTTTAAACTTTTTCCATTTCTAACGATGTATAAAAACTATAACCCTAATTAATTATTTTTTTCAACCATGAGTGTCAATCATAGAGTTTTTTCAACAAATATAAGAATAATTTAGAAAATAAATAATTGTAGTTTTATAGTCTTGCTAACGACATGTTCTAAGAAAATCGGTTAAAGATTTCATAAAAGAAATTTTATTTAAAAAATAAGCACTATTTTTAGCGATATAATAATTATAACAACTTTTTATGCAAAATTACTTCTTTTGATTTTTTAACAAGTGTTCATTGAACACTCATTATTAGGATCATTCCTAATTTTGTCATTTTTTGTAGTATTATGAATCCGTCGTTTTAAGACCTATGAAATAACTTCTTTTTTCTTTCTTCTTTTAGACAACTAAAAAAAACATTTTTATTTATTTTTTCTCTTTTGTGTAAGTGAATGACTCATTCACATTGGTATTTATCATTATTTTTCAGGATTTAATTTCTTTTCGTTTTCCTTTTTACCCCCTTAGGTGCTTATCTGAATAAATTCCAACCAGTTGATGAAATGATGATTCAACACATAACAAAGAGGGGGAAACATGATAATGAAGACAAATTGAGTTACTTCTCTGATTGCATTCTCATTCACATTTTGTCATTTTTGAACACTAAAGACGCGGTTCGAACTTGCATTTTGTCCAAAAGATGGGAGAATATTTGGAAATATATTTCCACTCTTAGACTACATTGCTCAAATTTTTCTAGTTTAAAGAGTTTTGATAAATTCTTAGCTAGAATTCTGTCTCTTCGTCGTAGCGAAATTGTATTGCAAACTGTTTATTTTGAACGCAGTGGTAGTATCGAGTCTGGCCTACTTAAAAGAGTAGCAAATTATGTTTTATCCCACAGTGCCAAGCTCGATCAATTAGAAGTTGATGTCAAAGGCGATATATGTCATATCCTACCTTGCATTTCTTCGTCTCAAACTTTAACATCACTTAGGCTATCCGTTTCTCCTAAAGGTCGTTATAATTATTGGAGAACGTTGTTTCCTAACTCACTTGATTTACCAGCGTTAACCTGTCTAAATCTAGGAAATTTTGCCTTTTGCGCCACTGATGATGGTCGAATTGATCCCTTTTCAGCCTTTAATAGCTTGAGTGATTTGATCATTGATAATTGTTCTGTGAAGGGTGCAAATGTCTTGTGCATATCAAGTCAGACGCTAGTTAGTTTGACAATGTGTAATCATTCATTCGACAATTACCAAATCGAGCTATCTGCTCCAAGTCTTCGTAAGTTTTCTTTTACAGGTACTCCTTATCAGATACTTATTGGAACCGATCTTTCTTCTGTCAAAAAAGTAATTATTGACGCGGAAATGTTGGCAAATTACTCGGTGCCTCCTATGGTTTTACTCTCCTGGCTGTCTAGTCTTGCTAATATAGAATCATTGACGGTCTCTGCAAGTACTCTTCAGGTATCTTAATTTGTATTTTCTTTACAATATTTTTTGATTTTGTAACTTATGTCTAATTAACTAAGTTTCATAATTGCATAAACTGATTCTAATTCATTACCATCTATTATTGCATAGGTTCTCTCCTTAGTTCCTGATATTTTGAAGGATGCTCCTGCGCTGCTTTCCTTGCGTAGCTTGAAGTCGGTGAAAGTAATGTTGAAACCATTTTCATACGGATTATCCATGACACTGAAAACTCTCAAGTTAGAACAACCAATTACAGCGGGATTTGAACCATCTCCACCCATACCTAATGGAATTCTGGACCTTTTGCTTCGGAACTCACAATCGGCAGATGTTTACATCATAGAATGCTCAAGGTGAAATGTGCATTCAGTTTTTTGAAGAGAGATTCTTAAAACTGGTTTGATTTTTGCTTCTTTTTCTGTTTCCATTTTCCTAGGTCCCTTAGGTAGAGAAACAAATTGCACATGCATATAAGATTAAGTCGATGTTTGGTGGTTTGTGATAAAACTATTCTTGTATGTTGAAGAAATTATGCAGAAGCTAGTTCAAGTTCATAGGAGCTTTTACTTCGTTTCTTTAGATTTTCTGTTCGTTTATTTTTGCGATTCTGTTTTTGACTTCTCAATAATTCAGCTAAACCTTTGAGTTTAGAGTTTTTATATTAAGATTTTGGGTTTTGTTTGCTTTCAATTCAACAGAAAATGGACAAAACTTTAGAGTTTAGAGTTTTTTTAATTACGATACTAATTATGAATATTTATTTCTGTTCTGTGCCACTAGGCTCGATGATTCCTTCGACCGTCTACCTCCGTTGTCATCTTCGATTTTCCCTCAATTCCTTCAGCCTTCTTCTTGGGAGGTATCCTCGCATTACTAATTTGTTTCATTATTATGACATATTTGTTATGAATGTTCCATTGTATGTTTATCCTATTATAGATTCAATACTTTATAATGGTTTAACTGTTCTTAAATAATTGAACAAAAGCTTGTTGAATCTCGCAGCATGTTATCGTTGATTTGAATCTGCGGATAGGACACCTAAGTCAAGCACTACAGCAGGTACTTGATCTAGAAAAGGAGGATATAGTTCTTGAGAAGCATGTGTTTATGGCCACCAAAAAGCATATTAAGATGTTGTCAAAGACCTCTGCTGCCCTAGGGCGGCAGATGCATGAGCTCTTGAGGCTGCCGCTATAGTGTCAAGAAAGTTAGTGATATTATTATGACAATTAAAATTCAGATGAACACGACTTGATTCTTCCCCTTAGTCCTAGTTTTAGTGTGTGTGTATTTTTCTATACACACACTATAACTAGGACTAAGGGGTGCGCAAGTTGTTGGCTCTACGGACATCACGTGTGCTGTATCAGGGTGTGCAAGTTGGAAAATAGTATCTCATTTATTTCTTCAATGCGACACATCTAGAGAATTTTGGTCTAAATATGGAACTGGTTAGGTATTTCTTTGCTTACACATATTCATCTGCGACACCACTTCATTCAATTTTTCACAATGGCAGGCTTGCCAAATTTTCACATTTATTTTTTAGGACAATTTGCTTTGCTACTGTTTGAGTAATATGGAAGGAAATGAATTACTGTATATTTCAAAATACAGCCTCTACTTCCATTGCTCTTATGGAAAAAATCAAGCTAAATTTGTTCTTATCGATAAAATCTAAGCAGGCTTCCTTTAGTTATAGTTAGTTATAGTTACATTGACTGATGGAAACATCCGCTTCTGTGTATGGGTGTACAGGTGTAATTTTTTTGCTGTTTTGTTTGCTGTTGTTTCTTTAGCAGCATTATACTTTCCGATGTTTCTTCTTTTGCACGCCTTATGCAGGATGAATCACCGTGGTTAATTAATATCTCATTTTGATTTGTTCAAAAAAAACATATCTCCATTTATTAAGTATAAAACTCTTTGTGTTTGTGATACACCACCAAAGACTACTCACTCTCTCCCACAATGTTGAACTGGGACATGATGCCACCGTTAGGCCTTCTAGAGGAGTCAACACTTATGTGAATCGACACATTTCAGAAAGAGCAACCACAAAACTGTTGAAGATACCATGTCTTAATCCAAATTTTGAAGGCTTGAATATGAGTTTTCCACTTATTTGTTGTTCAACCTCCACTCTTTAATTCAATGTTCTATTTTAACTAATAGTTGATACTAGGGGTGTTCGTGGTGCAGTTCGGCTCGGTTATGAAGCAAAAAGTGAACCGATCCAAAAAATAAAATATGTGTGGTTCGGCTCAGTTTGGTTGGTGCTAAAAAAAATATCCGAACCGATCCGATTCAATTTAACGCGGTTTAATTTGGATCGGTTTTCAGTTATCCAAATTATAAACAAGTGATAGCAATGCTCTTATTAAAAATAAATTTTGAGAGAAACTTTTTCCTTTGTTGTACACATATGAATTAAACATACGACTGCTTGCCTACTTTGTAGTTGGCTAGTTGCGTTGGTAATTGGTGAGTTATTGAAGAGTTTAAGTTAACAAATGGTAATGGACCGGTCTAGAGTAGTAGAAGAGTCTAGTAACATTATAATAAGCGCAGTTCAGTTTGGTTCTTAAGTAATAAACCGAAAACCGAATCGAACCAGTCGGTTTTTTTTATCTATATAACCCAAACACATCCAAAATAAATCAATTTTTTGCGGTTTTCGATTTTCTTTGATCGGTTGATGATTTTTTTTTGGATCGGTTCGGTTCTGATCACCCCTAATTGATACATCACTGTATTTTCTCCCTCAAACACAACAAAATTCTAGCCCGTACTTAACACGGGTGTCCATACCAGTAACATATGGGTAGTGAAGGGTTTCTTTAATTAATGAAATGAACCTAAATAAAAAACTATAGTAACATTGATTTTTTTGACCACCGACTTTTTAGTAACGGTGTGTTTAGCCATGCATCCACAATCTCGATCTCTGTTTCAAGTGAAGTGAACTTTCTGTTTAAAATCCAGAGGAATAGTCAGTGGTCAGAGGCGGAGCACCTCATGGGCCAAGGTGGGCCATGGCCCACCCCAACTTGAATTTTTTTAGTAGGTATATATATTACCAGGTGCGGATGAATGCTAGTTATGGAGTGTGTTGTAGTGGTTTAGTAGGTATTTTTCAAGCAAAATGTGCATGGTTCAAGTCCTACCTTTTCCTTTTTTTATTTTTTTTAAAAAAAAGACACTATTAGTGATCCTGCACTTAAAAGCGTTAAAATTCATAATTGAAATTATCTTTGGTTAATAAAACACAACTCTTTTTTCCTTCCTTCTTTACACTTGTTTTTGGGTACAATTATCTCTTTACTCTTTTTTTTTTATACAAGAGCGGACTTCAACTCTCTTTTAAAACACATAACATATAATATAAACGTTAAAATACGCTTAAATAACATTATATCATAAAAACATTTAATCGTATAAACACTGATTTTTTAAGTACAAGAATACTATATTCTTTAATAATTAAAAATATATTTCATTATTGTACTTGATTACAACTATATTTTCTTATGTAATAATCTTTTTTATTTTACATTACTATATTCCATGAGTTTTATTTTAAATTTCTTAACTCAGTCGTCTGATGCAATTCAATTTAATACATATACATCTGTTTAAAGAAGTTGAGTCATTTAATTCAACCAAGAGGTTCAATCATTGATCTAGTTGTTCGATCATTGATTTGTACTTTGTTTAAGTTGGTAATCGGTTCAGATTTATAAATATTGATTTTAACTATATTGGACAAATAATAAGTTTATAGTCATTCGAACTAGCCAATGATGAACTGTACAAATAAGAAAATATATATTTTCATACACTACACAAATTGGCCACCTACAAAAAATTAAGCTCCAACACTATTTATGGCCCACCCAAGGTTTTTTTCTGGCTCCGCCACCGTGGTCAAAAAAAATTAATGTTACTGTAGTTTTTTTTTTTTTTTATGTTCATTTTATTTGATTTGAATGCTGCTACTTGTCTTCATCCTCGGGAAGCTATCAATGCTCGATCCATCAACAATGCAAAGTCGGTGGTCAAAAAAATCAATGTTACTATAATTTTTTTGTTAGGTTCATTTCATTTCATTTGAAAGCTTTTAATTGACAGTTTCTAAAAATTAACACAGCACTGATACATAGACCAACCGGCGGTACCACTCATCTACTTTTCCTCTGGACATTCTGTCTTTGTATATATACTCCCTCCCTCCGTCCTCTATCATAAGCAAAAAAAACTTATTTTCGTATTGTCCAAAATTATAAACAAAAAAGATCAACTTTTATCATATTTAATTATGTTGTTTCAAAAAATTATCTTTTTTAAAGGAAAATAAAATACAAAGTGCATTCAATTCGCTCTTTCTTTCATTTTTTCAATAACCAACAACCAATGAAAATGAAAATTATTTTTACATCTTTCTATAAAACTTATTTCAAAGATAACACAAAAAACTATGTTACAAACTACAATGATTTAGTTTTCTTAATAAGTGTGATTTTTTTTTTTTTGCTTATAAGATGGGACGGAGGGAGTATATATATAAGGTTTTGCTAACAAGTGCCGTAAGGGCACTCTTTAAGGTTTCCCAATTAAAAAATTATTTTTTAAAAAAGTTTAACACTTCAATTTACGATCCATTAAATACACAATTTTCCATAAAAATCTATTATTTAAAGTTTTTAAAGAGTGCCCTAAGTTACTCATTAACCTTTCTCATATATATATATATATATAATGAGATAATGTAAACCACCATCTTCCACCCTCTCCATTCTCACTGTAACATCTATATTTCATCCATCATTCATGGCATACTCCAGCAAACATATCAAAATCATCATTGGAGCCGATCACTTCGGCACCCCTCTCATAGATGCTTTGATCCCCCACCTCCGTTCCCTCAACATTGATTTTGAAAACCTTGGAACCTTCTATTCTTACTATGTTGCTGGTGCCGAGGTTGGTCGCCGCATCTCTCTTTCCTACCCATCTTCCTCCCCGGAGATCATTGGTCTTGTTGCATGCGGTACCGGTGTCGGCGTTGCCATCTTCGCTAACAAGTTTCCCGGTGTGTTTGCTGCTACTTGTCTTCATCCATGGGAAGCTGTCAATGCTCGATCCATCAACAATGCAAATGTACTTTCCCTTTCAGGTAAGTTCACTTCACCTGAAACTGGGATTGAGATTGTGAATGCATGGCTGAACATGCCGTTCAAAGCTCCTTGTCTTGCAAGCGACAACAAACCATGGCCACAGGAGGTTGAGAACCTTCTTGATAGATCACTTTTTGACATGCCAAAAATTGGAAAGAAAAACTTCTCTACCAAGTGGGTTGATGATCTTTCTCATTGGGATATGTTTTTTGATGAGGAGGATGTTGACTCTACCAAAATTCCCATCGATAAGGTTGTACCAGAAAATTAATATTGTTAAAATGATGGAATAAGAATAAGGTTGTACGCGAAAAATAAGCTTGTTGAAATAATATTATGAAAATGCTATTTATCTAGAAAATAGCATCAAGAATTTTTCAAGAAACAGTTGGCAAGTGTTAATTGCATGATTTATTTGTTCACTTCCTATTTTTCAGCCACACCTCCTTGAATTGTGGCAAATAGTGCATTGTGATTGGTTGCTCTTTATTCTTGAAGAATTCTTGATGTTATTTTTCTTGAGATATAAATGCTATCGCGAATAATAGCTTAACAAAATTATCCCGAATGTAATTTCAATTTTGTTTTGTTTTGCTGGAAACTAATGCTTCTAAGTTGCCAAGAAATTGATGGTTCTTACTCTTTTTTGTTCACTATTTGTAAGGTATTTCAGCAAATCAAACTGAAAGTGAGGTTGATGGTGTTTTGTTGAAACTTGCATCTGCAATTAACAATGACGGTTCTTTTATGGTGGTGTTTTTTTTTTCTTAAATATTTTTATGGTGATTTATCATACTCAAGTGCAAGAGAGTGAAATATACACATTGAAATCAGTTTCGCGAGATATTAGTGATGAAAAATTGCTGTAGACATACTTGAGAAGGCTGAGAAACACATGTAAAAGACGAAAAGCTCTGGCGGCAGTTAACTGCCGAGGAATTTCATAACCCGCTGCTGTTAACAGCTGAGGTTTTTTCGGCAGTTAACTGCCGATACGATCCTTCTACAAATCTGGCAGAAACTCTCCCATCCATTATTACTCTCATTTTACCAAAAAAAATTTCAACCAGAACTCCTTAATGAAACAAACCGCATGATATCATCATTTAGAATCAACCAGAACTCCTTAATGAAACCAAAATCAACTCCATTTGGGCCCAGACTTTTAAAGCTATCACAATCCCAGACAACCGCCTTCACTTCCTCCTTTGAAAAGGGCGTAATGAGACCTCCTCCTTCCACCACAGACAAAGACCGAAACGTAAGATTTTTCACACTCGGATGATCAACATTTTGCGTCTGGAAGTGACTCGCAAAATGAGAAAAGACTGCATGCCTAACTGGTTGCACGCCCTCAATCTCGACACCCTCCACCAAAACCGAGCTCAACGCGTTACGACGCCGACGAGGGGACATAACATAATGAAAAAACTTCGAATTCGCATCACCTTCAGAAAGCCATTGATTTCTAGATTGCTGCCACGAAATACTAGTATGCAACCTGGATAACAAGTGAATGTCTGCTGTCACACCATGCATTTCATCACATTCAGTGTCCGTCAACGCCTCAATTTCCCCTTTACCATCTAACACCGCCAAGCGATCTTTCGGAGAAGCAATCTTCCCCGGAAGATTTGGAGAATGAGCAACATGCCACTCCTTAACAGCCGCTTTCATTAATTTAAATTTTTCTTTTAGCACATAACCACCCCAACCATCGATCTGAAAGGACATCCACTTATCTTTGACAAACTCCGCATAACCACTTGTATGTAACCAACATTTAAAAAATTTAGACGGTTTGGGACCCCAATTTTCTTCATCCACAGACAAAAATAAGGCGCAATGATCGGACAACCCTCTCAACTGAGCAACCTGAAGACAGTTCGGCCACTTCAAACACCACTTCTCGGAAAGAAGAAATCTATCAAGTCGACTCATGGACCAACCATCACCTTTGAACCACGTAAAATTTCTACCGCATAACGGAAGATCACACACAAAATTATTCTCAATAAAATGATTAAAAGGTTCAACGTCTGGGAACCCTCGAGAATCCGACGTGGTTCTTCTTTCATCCCTACTACGAACAACATTAGAATCCCCACAAACACAAACATGAGCTCCTCTCAAAGGAGCAAGGCGCAAAAATTATAAGAAATAATTCTACAATATTATATTCCTTAAAAAAAATCTACAATATTATATATATAATTTAAATTCTTAATTTTATAAGTCGAGTTTACGAATTGATTTCATCTAATAAATAAATGAATTATATAAACCATTATTTATATTTGAATATAAGACAAACGAGAAACAAGTTGCGCCGTTAGACCTTTTTGGATGGCAAAATCAATTCTCGTAAACACAACATTAATGGATTTTGGAGATATGACATTGTTATGCATGATCATTTGAACTCTACGTAGAAGGTAAACAAACTCTGGTGCTAGAAAACTGAAAGTGTCAAAAGCAAATGGTATAAAAGCATTTGATTGTCAGAGCACGCTTTCTCATGTTTGGCCACTTTGCTTGATGCAACTTTTAGGGTTGTCTGTCCTACGATAAAAGGCCTGACACCTAATCCCACAAGTGGTTAAACCCGAGTCAAGTCTACACATGCATGTTTTCCTCCTACCCATCCCGATCACCATAACATTTGCAGGTCTGAGTGTTGATCTTCCATCTAATGGGTTAGTCAGAAAGTTCACATGCACCTCCTTCTTCACTAATACTCCTGCTCATCTGAATATATCAAAAAGTACATCCCTAATAAAATCGTGTATGTACTTAAAGTCAAGAAACTTCTTGCAATAAACAACATCTTCCTCAAAAATATTCAAACACGTTTTACGATAAACAGGGCACAGCTCATAAATTGAGATAAAAATGCAAATTTGACAACCTTAAATAGATGAATATAAAAAGGTCACATGCAGTTGAAATCAAGTCTGTTTTGTTGATCAAGACGAATAATGCATGGACAAAGACATATACATTCGTGTAGGTGCATATGCTTTTTGAAGTTCTAGTCCATGCCATGCCAAAAGACACAGATTCTAATATTATCTCACATATTATTTGTTTCGTTTTCATTTGTATTTCCCTCTTTTCGAGTGATGCTTTTCTCAAGGTTTGAAAATTTAATGTGAAAATAGTTGCGGCATAAAACACAGTGAACAAAAATTATGAAAAAGAACACAACATAAAACATAGCTACACTGCGATAAAACGCAATTACATGGCCAGGAAACAGGTTAATTGTACCATTTTTATGTTGTTGTCTATTCTAAAAACATTAAAATCTGAATTTGTTAATGGATAATTTAATTTTTAGAAGAACAAATTCATTAAATAATTACATTATAAAATTATGAATAAACAATAAGAAATTAAGTTATTTCTTATAGAGGAATAAGAGTATCCTGGTGGGAAACAGCATGTGAAGTATTTTCAAACTTATTTTTATTTTTATGAGTGAGCACTTATATTAAAAGACATTAAGTTTGGGGTTTATTCTGAAGGTAAGAAAAAAACAAGAGTGAGGTTGAATTGTGTTGATTTTTTCAAAAATATAATAAGTGTTTGTGAACTGATCAAAGTCTAAAACAGGGTATGAATGTAACGGATAAAGTTAAACAGTGAGAGATGACACTTAACAATTGTAGTAAGTTCCTCTCACAAATTGAGAGTAGTCTAGTCCCTTTGCATTTTCAAGGGATTTTTAGCAAAATTACAGAGATTACAAATGCTCTAGCACAAAAACAAGAAACTTCTATTCCTCAATCACAAAGAAAGAAACTTATACAATCTATCAAATAAAATATTATTTAGGTTTTACACTTGATATGATATACAATCAGATGTGTAATCGATACAATTCATATTGGACTTTAAGTCTTAAGAATTTCTAAGATATGCAAGTTTATAATTTTTTTTTAAGTGTTTGTGCTACTCTTGTTACTCCTATTGAAGCTCCTTTAGGGATTGCTTCAAAAAAAAATTCAATTCCCTCTCTTTGTTTTTCTTACATTTATTTTTAAGATAAATTTTTTTTTGGTAGGTTATTTAAACAATATCTTTAGGACATTGTTAGCCAGACCTATAAATATAATGTTGTAACTTGAAAAACCAGCTGGTTATCACCGAGGTAACCAGAAGACATGTAACCTAAAAGTCAAAGAGCAAACCGTCAATGATTCACATTTAAGCTGGTTTGTACCTTGCTTTACTGACAAAGGAATCCAAGAATTGAGAAAAAGAACCAAAAGTAAATTATAAAGCAAATATAATATTTGCACAGTGTAGATAAAAGAAGCTTTTACCCACTTCTTCTTAACTCTCATAATTATCATCACCTTTTATTTATACCAACACAGTCCCACTTCATACATTTTCCACTGTTTCTAATCTTAGAACTTTGGTAACAAATTAAACTAGCTAGAACAGAAAGAAAATCCTATAAATATTTGTGTTCTATACCAAATGGCTAGAGTAGGAGGCATTGTTGTTTGTCTCCTAATTGTTATCATGGATGTTGCAGCTGGGATTCTTGGCTTTGAGGCTGAAATAGCACAAAACAAGGTATATGTATGCTTGAATCCAACATTTTGGAATATATTATATATATTTTGAAACCTGGTGGTATTGACTTGGGACTTGTGAATGTGCTCCTTCTCAAGGTCTCAGATTCGATTACCTCCGATGCCAATTTAAATGAGTTAGTTTAACTTCTTCAAAAAATAACAAGGTATCTATGTAAAACTTCAATAATAGTAGTTTTTTATTTTCAACAAAAACAGGTTAAGCATTTGAAGGTGTGGATATTTGAGTGTAGAGAACCAAGTCATGATGCATTCATGTTGGGGTTGGGTGCAGCAGTGTTATTGGGACTATCACATGTTATAGCCAATTTGTTAGGTGGTTGCAATTGTGTTTGTTCACAACAAGAATTTGAGAAGGCTTCCTCCCATAGGCAACTCTCAGTGGTCTGCCTTATTTTAACCTGGTAATATATCTCTACCATTATTGTCATAACTTGGAATAAAATAATTAGTTAGTTTTCTGTAAGCATATTTCAGTTAGTAGGAACATTCATTATTATATGTAGGGGTTGGGGTCCGAACTCCGGACACCCCACTTATTCACCTCGAAAAAAGTGAATTCTAGCCACTAGACTACTTGAAAAAGAAAAGAAAAAACTAATTAGGTATCTTTGCTATATTTTTTTTACTTAATTGCAATTATGTCCATAAGTATCACAATTGTACAATTTAGGCCTTTTATGCTTTCTAGTCCCCAATTTTTTTCTTTCAAATTTTACGTTAAAATGACATCATTTATTGACGTGACTCTCAACTCTCTTAGCCAATGTGGCATTTCTTTAAAACTAAAATCTTCAGAAAATGCCAAAACGTTTGAATATCTAATCGGGGATTTCGTTGTCTTTCAATTATACTGATTGATTTTTAGCCTTTATTTATTTAATTTTATTTTGAAGAAAAGTGAAAGTGACTATGAGATTTGGGTGCTACATCAATAAATGATGTCACTTCAATGTAAAATTTGGAGGAAAACAATTGCGCAATCATGATACTTAGGATCAAAAGTACAATTAAGCCATTTTAATTGAGGTAAATCGATAAATTACTATTAAATAAAGTAATACGAACGATCATACATCTATCATTCAAAGAATTTGAACTTTGCAAACTCTTACTACTCGGCTGACACCTGTTAGACTACGTAATGAAATTATAACACCTATTTGTATTTTGATTCAATTCAATAACTGAATGTAATTTATACAATGTACAATATATGTAATTCTAGATCCAAATAATCATTCACTAAATATCTAATTTCCCTTTTATTTTCTCCTTTTGATTGTGTTCTTGATCAGGGTTGTGGTGGCTGTTGGATTGTCCATGCTGGTGATAGGGGCAATGTCAAACAACAGGTCAAAGGATTCTTGTGGTTTCTCACACCATCACTTTCTGTCCATTGGTGGGATTTCATGTTTTGTTCATGGTCTCTTCTCTGTTATATATTACATTTCTACCACTGCCTCAATGGATTAGTATTTTGTAAGATGATAACAACTAGAATTCACTTGTTCCTGTTTTTACTTTTAAGTGCTTTTGGATTTTGACTTTCAATATTGTAGTGTTAGATAATATGTTAATGGAACTTTTGTTATAATTGTGCTAAGGATAATCTAGGATGATTTACTGTTAATTCTATTTGTTACTACTCCATCAGGTCACATTTATAGACCAAATACATTAGGTATTCCATGAATTTAAAAAGTAGTTTTTTAGCTTATAAATGTGACCAGATGGAGTATATTTTATTACACTTCCTTAAATATAGAAATCAAAGGCAATTAATAGAACACATTTGTGTTATTTTTTTTCTTTGAAAAGTAACAATAAATAAAGGAATGGCCTAAGAACAAGAAATGGCTAGACCAACAACCAAACCAAAGAATACATAGCATTAGCAAAACCTACTGCCACCTTCTCAGTCTCATACCAGTAGCATAATATGTTACATTACATCACATATATACCAATTTTACATTTGTCATACTATATTGCTACTCCATTGCCATATCCCTCCTCAATTTAGGATCAATACATGTTTCACATCTTTAACATAGAAGAAGAATCATGTTCAAGCACCTCTTCAATTTTGCATCACTAGCTTCCTTTTCTTCACAGTTTTACAGCTGGTAATAATCAATCAAAAGTTTAAAATAATATTAAAATAGTTTTATAGAGTCTTGATTTTACATTCAATTTGATTGATTATCACCCATAAAAAGAACATGTATGATGCAAGAATTGCTGATTAGTTCTTCCTTTCATAACAAAATCACTTACATTCATGACTAAAAGTTATCCTCGTCATCATCATCATCAGAGCTAGAATAATCTACTCTCCGCCCCGCAATAGCTGGAAACAATCGCCTATGATGATCAGAAGGCGGTGGCCGCTGTGGTGACTCTGGATGATGTTGTGTATCCGGAGAAGACGGCACCACCACTGGCGGAGCCTCTTTCTTCCAAGAACCCTTCATAGACTTCAATGTAGCTTCTTTAACCTCTTTACAAACCTTATCCAATATTATCAAGAAGTCACGCACAACCAAAAACAAACGCAACCCTTCATCTTTCCCTGCATTCCCATGAAAATAATCCGCCGTACTCTTAACCAACAACATGATCTTCTTTTCTTCCTCAACAAGCCACGTCACCTCACCTTTCGCATGTTCCATAAACTTTTCTACACAGCTTTGAAACTCACTATCTTCTTCCAAATTCGTAAGATTGGTGTTCAAAAACTCCTGAGTCTTAATCAACGAGTGACCCAATTTTGAAACCGCGCTACTCAATGCATCACCGTCTATTAATGCTGCTTTTTTAACATCTTCAAGTTCATTGCTTAAGCTTGAAACTAATTGAAGTCCAAGGCTACGATAGTGTTCTTCTGAATCTTCATTTTCATAATCGACATCCACTGTTCCAACGCTTGAAACGCTTCTGCTTGCTCTTTCGGTTCTCACTGCTCTTATTCCTTCTGAACGTATAATTTCTTGAACCACAAAGTGTAATAGCGTTGTCTTTCCATCTGTTCCTTTTACATCGGAAAGTTTTAAAAGTGTGTCGAGTCTGAATGCTTGAGCACCTCCACGGTAGGTTCCGTCGTTCATACGGTTGCCGGTTTTGAGTACTGCTTCAAGCAGTTTTAAGAACAACCTGCTTTTTCTAAGTTCGTCACAAGCAACCTGCCATTTCGATGAAATAAAATTATTAACAATAATCACATTCAAATGTTTACAGCACCTGAATTTATCACCCAAATGATTTATAATCAGTTACTTTGCAGTTGTGGTTATGTTGCGAAGTTCGATATCACGTAAAAATGCATACAAATGCGGCCAATGAAGACACCTCTAAAATAACCAAGGATGCGAAATAACTGAGGAATGAGAGAACAAGGAATGAGAATTGTGATTTCAATCACTTACTTGATTTCTACAATAACCAAAGATTTTTCTCATCTAGTGGTAGCTAGGATGCATGAGACAAACTTGCCTCATTATATATCCCATCATAAATGATGTTTAATGATACACTATTGCAATCATAAACCTTAAAATAGTTTTGCATAAGAGTACAAACATTATGATTCAAAGTTTGACTGATTACCTCTAATGTTGTGAAGGATTCCCTGATGCTCGAGGCCTCTTCTCGAAGAATAAACATGAACATGAGAGTTTCAAGACGTTTGAAAGCGAATGGAATGTCAACCAACACTTTGAGAAACCTCTCTGCAGGGCCTAGTTGAGATAGTTCTCCAGAGAATAACCTAAGTTTCAGTTCCTCTTCTTGTGTCGGTGCCATCTTCAACAACGTTTGGATAAGCTCCGCAGGAATCTCGTTACCTGGTTCAATCAATTATACTTCGTAATGAGTTTGAGAGTTAATTTGTGAATCTTAATCCCAGAGAAATGGTAAAAAGTTATACATGTTTTTTAATTTTTCTAGTTCTATAGTTTTACAATTGATTTCTTTAGGGCATAGTTTTAAATTGTGGCCAGTAGCAATATATCGATTTTAGAGGTGTCCACAATTGCAATCGCGGCTGCATCATCAGCATTTATCTAGATTGAATCTAACTCCAATATGAACCTAACATACTCATCAAAATGTAATTATCATAATGTAAGTATATCATGTTACCTTCTTTAAGTGCATCAATAACTTCTTCTGTTGTCACATTAAGAGCACGCAAAAGAATTGATAAATTCTGTGCTTTCTTTGGGTCAATAATCTGAATATAATGTACTGAAGTATCTACAGAAGGTGAATCTTTTTTACGTTCATTTTTAATCTGGTTGGTGCCAAATAAAGACTCCATCATTTCCTCATTGAACCTGATAAGTAACCATAAAGGTTAGTGCAATCTTATTGAGTCATGTTTGGATAAATAGTTTAGTTAAACGCTAATAACAAAAAAGCTTATCATGTAAATGCTTATGTATAAGTTATCTTTATAACAAAAAGATAAAATAAAGTTGAAGAGTTTTGTGTAAGCTATAAGTTTTTTTTTTTCATAAGCTATCCTGAATAGCTTGTGGAAATAAGCTGAAAACAGATAATAGACATATTCATAGGTTGTTTCCATAAGTTTTTCCAAACATGCGTATGTTTTACTGAAACTTTGGTATTTGACAAGAGTTAGTGTTCTTACACAAATGACCCTGCATTGATCTCATGCCACACCATTGTTTGATCAGGTTTTGCATTAACCTTGTCCCAGAAAAATGGCTTTAGTTTAGGCTTTGGAGCATCACCACCTTCATTAGAACTTCCATCATTTAGTGGTCCAAGAGGTGTAACTTGCTTTTTACCAGCCATTGGCTTCGGAGGAGCAGGTGGTGCATGACCGGCTTTTGGTGGTGGTGGAGGACGAGGCGCAAGAGGAGGTGGCCGTGAAGGAGGAAGTGGCGGCGGACCAGGGGGTGGAGGGGCCGGTTTTCCTGAAGAAGTTCCTGCTATTTGTTCTCCCATTTTTTCTGATGTTGTTGCTTCAACTAGTGATATATTGTTATTATCTCCGGCCTTCATCGACGAATTTCCAACATTAGATGGATTCTTTCCTTTGTTAATAGTAACACCAGATTCTTCTGTATCAGCATTTCCCAAATGAACAACCTTCTGTGGACCTGAAATAATAAGTAAAATATGTTGCTTATCAGTTATTTTACTCTCTAAATAAATATGTGAGATTCTATTACTATAGTTTCTAAATATATCGAAATTATTGTAGAGATATCTTGAATGTGTATTCAGTTTAGTAATTTCAAGGACTAAACTAACTAACAAAAGACACACTTGAGAAACAAATTAACTAAGGAAATACACATTAACATCAAACCGACTAACGAAAATACATATGGAAATATGTTTTGTAATTACGATACTTTCAGGAACTATTGCGACATTATATCTCCAAAGATCAAAATGGTTATTTACTTTACACGAGTGAGTAACCAATTTGAGATCTGAAATTGTAAAACATTGTTCAGTTAGTCCTTCAAATAAAATAACAGAAATTGTAAATCGTCTGTTATTTTAGTCTTAACTTTGCTAACTTTCGGAATTCGTCCATGAAGTTAACAATCAGATTGATCCTTAATATTTAACAATTTGGGACTAATTTGTTACTTATTAGACACCAAATTACAATTTCAAGTAGCATTTTGTGTTTTGTCATGATATATATACTAGGTCAACATAAAAAACATGAACATATATAAACATACCTCCAGAATAATCATTTGAGGTTGATACGAGCAAAGGCCCGTCATCTTTTTTAACCTTACTGTTTTTAGCCTCGCGATAACAAAGCGCCAATGCTATCAAGATTATGATTCCCGATACAGATGCAGCCAAAATAATCGCTTCCTTCCTTCTGTGTTGATTGTTAAAAGAAGGTGAATGAGTTGGAGCACTTGTTATAGGTTTAAAAATTTGAAAAGGATCAGACGATTGATGCGGAGGAGGTGGAGACGGCCCAGACTTATCTGGAGAGAGTGGTAAATACTCAACTCCAGTACTCGGAACAGGAGTAGGTGATGGTGATTTAGAACTTGCTGGTGTTGATGGATGAGTACTCGGAACAGGAGTAGGTGATGGTGACGAAGAACTTGCTGGTGTTGATAGATGAATTGGCGATACCAATGAATGCCTAGGGGATGGACTATTAGCAACAGGAGTAGGTGATGGTGACGAAGAACTTGCTGGTGTTGATAAATGAATTGGCGATACCAATGAATGCATAGGGGATGGACCATTAGCACTAGGACTCGGCGACATTGGTGATATATTAGATAAATAATCATGTGGTGACTCGGCAATTGAATTTGTTCCATGATGACGACGATGACGATCGTTTTTCATAGCCAAAGTTGATCTAGAATGTTTGGTTAGCAAGTATCTTGAAGAATAAAGCTTGTCACTGCTTCTTTCCACATCATTGTTGCCCTCTATCAATTCTTTCCTGCAACGTTTCCACACATTCTCTGCCTGTATCAACCAAATGACAGTAGTACTTTTCAATATACCTCAAAATATTAACCAATTTCTATGCTAATATCTACCAAAGTTTACTTGGAATTTTATAACATGATGAGATTCGGAACCATTTAGAATCTATATCCATTCAGAATACTAGTTCCAACTCTGATATTAATTCAATACAACCAACATTGTATCGAAAAGGTCGGTATAACATGACTATCTCATAAGAAAAGAAAACGAGTTTGATTCCTAAAGTTCGCCCATTTGGGAGGTAACCTAACTCATATGGAAAATAAAATAAAAAAACTAAAGTCCCACCCGCCGACAGGTCAATGATTAGTCTCATAGCATATCTTTAGAGCCTAAGCTGTTGATATCATCAATAACATCGTATGACGTCTATTGAGGTCAAAAACCCAAACTACGATGAATTTTTTTTTACGCATCTACGGTGGATTAATACAAAAGAAAAACCTATGAAATACATATATGTACCTGTTTTCCATGAATAATGAAAGATAAAAAAGATGCATCTTCTATACAAAGCTCATCTTCCTTCCCCTCTGAGCCCCCTTGAGCCAAAGCACAAAGGAGGATGACATAAATAACCGCACAACCGGTTCTTGTCAATTCCATTATTGCTTCTAAATTCACCAACCCAACCCAATAATTCCTTGTTCATGTCTCATTGAAATTTTTAATTCCTTTAATTGTCAAAAAACCCTTTAGCTTATCCAAATATATGTGTACAACAATATCCAAACTTTTAAATTTCCAAAATCCCACCAAGGTTGTCAATCTCACGGGATCTTAGAAACTAAAAATTCTTGTTGTAATAATGTTGATATATATAATAATAATAATAATAATAATAATAATAATGAATAGGGAGTGATTAAGAACAATGGATATATGAATATTTGATATTTTATATAATGTAACGCTACAAACGTTACGTGGGAGATGAAAAATTCATGCAAAGGTGATATTGACAAAACAAGGGTTTTTTAATCAATATTATTGTTGTTGTAATATTTGTAGGAATTATTGATTTGCAATAGGAATTCAATCAAGAAAGAATTTGTGTTGTGTTGTTGAGAAATTGAAACAATTCGAAAGTTTGTATGATGTGCTGGGTTTGGAGGCAGAGGGGCTTCAGAGGAGAGAGAAAAACAATGATGTATTGAAAAAATTCTTAAAAGGTACATGGGGAGGACAATGTGGGACACCCATGTCTTGAAACCTTATTTTGCTTTCCTACCCTCCAAAACATGTGTTTTTACCATGCTTTCACAACATTTGTTTCTTTTTATATTCATGGCCCTTGTACTAACTTATAATTCTCAATTATTTCTTCGGTCAAATTATTGACGAAGAATACTAGCAACACACATTTTTTAACAGACTCTCTTTGACTTAATAAAATTCACATGGGTCCCACAAAATCATGTGAGCCGCGTATAATTTTGGTGGTTACGATATGAATTTTAACCAGACCCACGTGATTTGATGGTTCCAATGTGAATTATATTAAATGAAAGAGAGTGTCTTGAAAAATGTGTGTTAAATATGTTTTGCTAACATTTCTTATTATTGATTATAAAATGATCTTTATAAATATTGAACTTGTTATTTTTGAACAAATCTTTGTAACCTTTTGTTTGTACATAACTCTTAGAAATCACACATGATTTGGTGGTTCCCATGTGAATTTTATTAAATCAAAGAGAGTGTGTTAAAAAATGTGTTAAAATATGTTTTGCTAGCATTTCTCATTATTGATTAGAAAATGATCTTTATAAATATTGAACTTGTTATTTTTTAACAAATCTTCATAACTTTTTGTTTGTACATAACTCTTAGAAATCGTTATTTGGTCTAACACAACCCCACAATACCGACTTGTGAGGTGAGGATTGCCTCCACTTATAAACACATAGTCATGTCATCTCCTATCTGATGTGGGACTCTTAAGAGGGATGTGTTAAGAGTCCCACATCAGATATGAGTTGACCTCACTATGTGTTTATAAGTGTGGATAATCCTCACCTCACAAGTCGATTTTGTGGGATTGTGTTAGGCCAAATCATGATTTCTAAGATGGTATCAGAGCCTCTCCAAAATCCAGCCAAACCACGATTTCTAAGATATTAGGTTAAACCACGATTTCTTACTTAACTGATTGATGATGCGGGGTGAGGTGATGATTCACTGTTTAAGATGTTTAATTATTAATAGATGAGAGGATATTCTAAAACTAATACCCCCTCCGTATCAAAATATAAGCAAAATTGACTTTTTAGGTTCATTCATTTAATGATGTATGTGGTCCATAATATGAACCACATACATCATTAAACGAATGAATCTAAAAAGTAAATCTTGCTTATATTTAAAAACGAAGGGAGTACTATACTAAAACTAATAATTTCTTTATTTATTTCTTTGATGATTATTACATTCACCAAATTCTTTTTTATACGATCTACAAATTGATATATTCTTAACAAACTAACATTCATTGTAAAAGATCTATTAAGATCTTCTAGAAAGCAATGAATCATCATCTAAAAAATTTAATGCAATTTAGGATTGAACTTCTCTTAAATTATCATATTTCATTAGTCTTGCCCAAACACTTATCCTGAATGTGGTAATTGAAACTTCACATAAACCCGCTACAAGTAAAATAAAATAAAGTAAATAAAAGTTCACATAAACATATTAGCATCAAGATAGACACTAACATATTTGTCGTCTTTTCGCTTTTATTGGAAGAAAAATTGATAACCAAACACAATATTCTTTATAGGTTTAAATATGTCTATAGTCTCTGTAGATATAACTCAGTTGAATTTTAGTCTTTGTACTTACTAATTATTCTAAAAAATTTCTACAATTATTAATCACTTGAAATTTGATCATAATTACCTCTAAATGCTTACGTGGCATGTGATTATTGATGTGGTACCATCTAACTGGGACATGACCTTGTTGACTCAACATTTTGTATATGAAGTGACTCTTTTACCCTTAATGATCCAAGACACACATGAGAAGACCATAATGCCCTTGACTTCTTTCTTCACTCTCTTCTTCTCAACTGTTCTTCTTTCTTTTTTCCTTCTCTTCCACCACCATCAACATCTTCCATCAAAACCACCAACATCATCCATCTTTTCCATCACCATCATTGGGATGGCAATGGGTACCCGATGGGTAGGGTACTACAATGCTCTTCCCCATACCTGCATTTGTAAAAAATACTTGTACCCGTGCCCGTACCCTCATGGGAGACAACTTTAATGCCTCTTCCATACCCTATGGGTACCTAAGTGCTCATACCCGCACTCATTACCCGCACTTTAACTATGAAATAGTTAAATATTATTTAATTATACACAAAAAATAAATAAATTATTTATGATGATAAATAAATATGTATATGCGAGGTTGCGGGTCTGGGCAGTATAGTACCCTTACCCGTGCACATACCCATTTAAATTTGTGGGTATTACCCAGACTCATGCCCAGACCCGTGAAAGCGGGGTTTTACCCTACCCATTGTCGGCATTTTTTACGGGTACCTTATGACAGTCAGTCATTCGCTATTTTTATAGTCTTTTTATGATATTTTTGAGTTCACAAGCAAGCTTAAGCAGCAAGAAAAGCAAGAAAAACTAAAGAAACTGAAGAAAGGGAATCGTGTCACGGTTACTGAAAAATGTGTCACGATTTGGAGCTCTCAAGAAACATGCACTCGACATTGGTGAAAATGTGTCACGATGGCAAAAACGTGACACGATTATGGAAACCCTAATTTTGGTGGTTTTGTTACACAAGGCAGAAACGTGTCACGATTTACTTAAATCGTGCCACGATTGTAGGAGCAGCTGTTGTCTATTTAAGATGAATTGTTTTCAGAAAACAAGGGTGAGGAATCATGGAGAGAGAAAGTATGTTTTAATTCTTCCATTGATTATGCTATTTCTAAACTCGATTATGCTATTTCTAAACTCGATTATGAGTAGCTAAATCTCTTAGAGTTTAGGTTTAAGATGATTCTGTGTAAAATTAATTGAAACATGTTGCTGTGAAACTCTATCTATTGTGAATTATAATCTAGTTTTTATTCAATTCAATTGTTCTTAATGCTTTTTATATATTGACACTATATAAACATGATTTAGTGAGAATGAATGACTACTGACCATAGCTTTCAACTTAGACCTAATTGAATTGTGAATTGTTTTAATAAACAGGGTTAGTCTAAGAATGGATAATCGTTTATTAGTGATAATAGGTTAACGTTCATAAAACTTTCAAAGATTATTAGACCACCTAAGGAATTAGGGGCTGTAGTTTGAGAAGAGGGTCCTAAGTCAAGTGTTTGATTATGGCTATTTTGTTAATCATCGTGAAACTAGAGAATCATTCACGAGAAATATGTGCAGTATACCAATTAGGAGAAACAGAGGATTCGAAAGACCTAGTCTCATCTCTCTTCATATTTTCTAACAGAATTTATATTTTCTAACGGAATCTATATTTTCTACGTGAATCTATATTTTCTAACTGAATCTTTATTTTCTGTTATTTAATTTTATGCAATCAAATCAAATCTACTGTCTAGGGACTATAGACATATTTAAGCCTTCTTTATAAAGTCAAATTAAGATTTTTTTAAGTGTCCAATATTTTCCCTATTTTAATGTAATTTAATTAATTAACTAATATTATAAAATAATGTCATAAATTAATAATTACAATTATAAATAAATTGCTTATTCTTAATGATTGATATAATCACTTCTCACTGACAATGCAATGAAGTTTGATGCTCTTTACCGTGAAGATGTTTGATTTGGATGTATTGTAAGTTTGGTTCATGGAAATTGCGAGGTTTCTGTTTGATAAAATGCATGTGAGGGATTTGATTTCTTGGAATACTTGATTGTTCATGGTTATGTTGTTAGGAATAGTGGCAATGGTAAAATGTACAACTGAGTATAGAACATTGCTGATTTTTTTAGGAATTTCCACTGTTTCATCATCACTAACATTGCACATGCAACATGACTATATATTTTTCATGTGAAATTGATCGTTCTCATCTTGTTGGCAATTCAATAATCATCTTTAATATTTATCATTATCTCATGGAAATGGTTGCATTGGTTTGGATGCTTCGCGAGGAACCTCATCAAGAACAACATTTCACTCTGATCGAATTTAAGGATTAATTGAGTGCCTCATTTTTCGATAAAATAGTTTATTAAACTCACAGAAATGAAAAACATACATAGAAGTACACACAAGTAGATATGTCTAGGTTTCTATAGTTTAGACATGGCTTCATTATTGGAATATTACTTGCATTGCACATGTAGGTGCTTATTTAAAATCATGAGAGGTAAATATTATTTCCAGCGGATTCAATAATTCAATAACCATTCTCCCCGACGACGAATTGGGAAGTCAACCGTCAACTTTCATGTCTGTTTCTGAATCCCAGGGGAACGGCGGTATTGGCTTAGTTGCTTCATTAAGAACATCAACAGGAATCTTTGGTTCTGATCGCTTTAACGGTGGTATGCCATGATTGTACTTTTCAGGGTCCGAACAGTAATCCTGCAATTTGAGGGAAGAGGGTTAGAGGGCTTGACGATGATTATGAAAAATGTGAAGTGCATTGCATGGCATATGTTTACCTGATCTGCATGCATCTTTACCACAAACTTTTTGAATATATCAAAATTTGATTGTTGCAATAAATCATCTGATAGACGAAGGTATGTTACTCCATACATCCGATGTTTTGGAGGGCCGTCTTTGTTGACACCTTGTGGTCTTGCATTCAGTATGATTTGGTTGTAAGCTGTTGCATCATACCTTGAAAGTGCATTTTCTCCGGCTACTTCAATGTTTTCTCTCCAACCTCCACTCAATACCTGTTCGTACATTCATGTTTCGCAATTTAATAACCACTTCTATACAACATTTTACATCATATTTAACATTTAGACCAAGCAGTGCATGAAACTAAAGAAAATTGTAATGGTTTACCTGCTGAACAAGTTTCTGTGGCGAACTTTGTGCATCAGAGCTTTGTTCCGAGTCCCTCATCTCAAGACATGTAAAATTCAAAATAGCATGATGACGAGAGACTATTTTTGCAATGGGACGGTATCCATCTCTATCATCAAGGTTGTAATATCCAGCGGTGAGTTCAGCAGCATGATTCGGAGCTTTATACCACCAGTGAATTCCAGAGACCTTTATTATACATAGTTAGAGGTTAATCATTTGGAAGAAAATTGAAGGTGAAATTCGTTAATTACGGTGTTAAGAATTTTACTTTGATTGCTAATTTGACTTTACATCCGAGGAAAGCTTTATTAGCTTCATCTAGGATTTGATCACCATGATTCAGCAATTGGTTAGAATACCAAGTTAGGAAGAATTTCCCTTTCTCAGTAAGGTATGTGCCATTTGTTTTGAAGAATTCGGTAGATTCTGGTACGTCATTGTACGTGCCAGCGTCATCTGGTAGTTCCCATTCAGAATGGCCAGCACTCGCTGCAGCTGATTTGAAACTTTCCTTCAAATATTTGTCATAGCACTGCATAATTTCATTTTTATGAAAATTTTAGTGCTGAAATGATATTGCAGTATGTGTACGAAACAGTTTTGTTTGAAAGCTGAGGCAATTATCACCTGAAACTCTCCAATTCCAGGAAATTGCCATCCTTGATTCTGCGGATAAGACGGGTATCTGAGTTCTCCAGCTGGACCAAGACCGACTTCAATGTCTACTATAACCTCGGATTTTAAAAGATCTGACATGTTTTCTCTAAAACTCTTCATGTAATCACTGTATACCTGTGTAAAGTAGGAAATTTATTTAAAAGTAGTAACTAATGGACCCGGATCGGGTGCAGTAACTTTCCCATATAGTTTCACGCAGTTTTAAATCTCTGTCATTGATTTGAGATCGGACAACTCAAATTAAAGTTATACATTCATTAAATTAATTTGATCGATCTCGACCACTGATAAAGATTGGAAGGCTGTGATCAATTGCTGTGCGACGCAGTAACTGCAGCCAATCTTATTCCAGTAACCAAAACCCTAGTTTATTCTCCTATACATGGCTTCATTTCCATATCATATGACAGATGGATATTAGTTAAAAGAAAGAAAATTACAATTTCAAAGTTGAACTAACCTCAATGGCTGTTCTTCCATGAAAGATGGGTTTGTTATCTACACCAATGCTCAGATATTCCTTGTCCCTAGTACCGGAGCGATTGGTGTAGAAGATATCAGGATCTGATTCTCCGATGTCAAGCACCCACTTCGGTAATGGGATGTTAACAACATCCCCTACATTTCCTCCACATTGATGGAATGACATAATAGCTTGCAATTTCAAGCCACATTTGTGAACAAGTTGAAACAAGCTCTTATAAGCACTCCAATCATATTCCTTAGGTCCCTTTTGTTCAATGATCCCCCACCAGACATCGATCATAACACCGTCAACGCCTGCTGCTCGTAGTTGCACGAGCTGTTCTTTAAGTCCATCCGGGTCTTCGAAGACATTATCAACATTAATAACTCCAAGCTATAAAGAAAAACAATGAAACACATGTTAATATTAGTGAACAAACACATATTTATGAGCTTACAAACACAGTAGTTTATGTGTATGAGGATTTACTGGGAGCATGACATAAACTGGAACATAATTTAGAAGCATGTTTTTGTTCAAAGTAGCCATATTGCTGCTTGCAATTTTGTCATTGATGTTGCTCTATTTATAACTTGAGTGAATATCAAAGTTATCTCATACAATCAATGAAGGATTGATATTCGCCACAAATAAAAAGTTAATGAATAAAGGGATGGTACGTATAAATTATTGATTGCTTTGAAGTCACGATATGAGTGGGGCTTTGATGTACAAAAATAAATAGTTTTGATACCTTGAAATTTGCATGTTATAAAGTTTAGATGAGATGATTTAGGAGATCACCAGGGTGAGAATAGACTTCAGTAGCACTCCCATTTGAAAATTTTCAAAATTTTTTCAAGTGCTGAGCGGTAGTTAACAGTCGTGAACGTTATGTCAGAGCAACAAAAAAAAAGCAGCAAAATCAATAAAATGTAAATGAGTTTAACGTTGCAAAGTTTTTTGATGTATATTGTGTATAGTCGTAGGAGGTATTTAAGTATTTTACTTGTGATTTTAGAAAATTTTAAATGTTAAAAAAGCAATTTTCCCAACTTATTCTTTAAAGTGGTTTTCACATTGAATGTTTTTTTTAATAGCCAATTTTACTGGAAAGGAGAGAAGTATAGAGTCCCACGACTCAGAAAAGTACAAGGGTACTTGTCCTTCATAATATCAAACTCTAACTTAGAACATCATAAACCAAAAAAATAATATATTAATGGACTCCACATATACACGTTATTTATTTATACTAATTTTTAAACAAAAACACTTTTTTTAAGAAATAAATAAAAATACATATTAATGACTCAATGACTCCAATGATATTAAACTAAAAAGTATCCTTAAATATATCCACAAATATGTACTTTAACATGTGCGTTTAGAAAATAAATATAAAGTAATTTAAAAGAGAAATAATCGCATAAATTTGAGATGGTGGGACTAACTTTGATTTACTTTATGGGAAATGATAACCGGTGCCCCTGCGACACTAGTTAAGGAGATTAAGGGTGCGTTTGATTTGCTAAAAAATAAAGCACAGGACAAAACAACTCAAGTTGTCCAGTGTTTGATTTGTAAAATTGTTTCAGATACAGGACAAACTGAAGGCAAGGGACAAGACAAAAACTGATATTTTTGTCCTTTACCAAACCACAACACAACTTTTTGTCCCACATACAAGTTGTCTAAAATACCAAAATAGTATTTCGTCTCTAAAAAAATCGTATAAAACAAAAAAAAAACAATAATATAAAAATTTGTCATGTGCTGTTCTATATAAAGTTTGCATTGAAAATTGTTAAAAAGTGTTATGTTCAATTTTTTAAAAGTCAAAATTTTGTTGTTTTCAAGTAAAAGTTTCTATTTGGTGCTTTCTTAACTTGTGCTCCGGAAACACCGGGTTAACATGACCCTTACTTTATTTCCTATTTTAATCATAGAACGTGTTAGTTGCTAAAAAAGAGTAATTATACAGTTGTCAGTACTTAATAGGTACCCGTTTAATTTCTTCCTCCAATGAAGGTCTTTAATAGGTTGAAGTGTTTGATAAATAAAGAACTCCCCGTTAAAGATATTCTTAGGCATTTAAACAAAGAAGAGAGCTTAAGTACCACTCATAATACAAACATGATCACTACACAATAAATATTTAGTGAAAACTTGCATGTGACATATGTGGCCGGAGTTAAACTTGGATATGATTCAACTTCTAAGCAATAAATATTCAAGAAAACTCTAGAATATAATTAGTGTTCACTAAACAATAAATAGTAACACTGGCTCATGTCGCACGGCACACACGAGGAAAACGTGATAGTGACATGTTATCTTCTAGTACTAGCTAGTATGATATAGTAATCCACTAGACTTAATATAAATTAAATCAATTTAATTATAAGTAGATTAATTTGTAAAAAAAATTATAGGTAGATTAAGAATTTTTCATTAAAACAAAATGTAGATTGAGAAGTGAATTACCAAAGAAGAGATAGGGAACGAAATGGGCTAGAGACTCTGACGCCGTGTTGAACAAAAGTTCAAATCTTAGTTGAGATAGGTGTTTATATTTAATGTTCTACGATAGTTGGTTTTGTCAAATGTGCACAAGTAAAATGACCTTACATCATACACTATTGTCATTTTCACCATTAGGTTAAAAAATCACATCATATTTCACTTAATTTAATGATGAGATTTATTGATCTAAAGTTGTAAACATTGAAGGTTTGTAGATGCCAGCTGATACAACATCGTGTCATCCTCTCATATGTTTTGTAACTTATTATCTATTTGTAATTGATCTCTCTTCGTGCTGGGATTAAGTGTAACCGGTTAGAAATGTGATATAAATACTTGGTTTGGTTGGTTATATATAAATCTTATTCTGTTATTGTTAGCCTTTATTTTCAACATACTATAATAAATGCAATCTAAAATCAAATAAAAAAGGAATTCGCACAAAGGAATATGCAAGTTATGCTTCTCAAGCAGACAAAAGATAAGGCCATTATTAATGAACAGTGTTTAACAGCACTCTTGCAGCTCATATATGAATACCAAGTGCATGAAAAATTAAAATAAAAAAAAAACCTATACTAGGAGGAATGCCAAGGACACTCTCTTTAATACTCACTCTTTCATTAGATGAAACTAATGTATGTCCCACCACTTTAAGTGAAACCCATTTTCAAAGTATGATACCCACCTTGATTTAAACCAATGAAAAAATGAGTGTTTGAGAGAGTGTTGAAAAGAGAGTGGTGCTAGCACTACTCGTATACCAAAAGTAGAATAAAATCTGATAAAAAATGAAGCCAGGAGCTTTAAACAAAAATAAAAATCCGCCATGGCAGAGATGATATTTTCCTCATCCCTAGCCAATGAAGAAAGAAAGTTGAGAAGAAGAATATGAAACACTCTTTTATTTTCTAAGTGGAAGGCTCATTATATTGATTCCCATCATTCAACTTTCATACAACAAAATCTACAATATCAAAAGTTCCAGTTTCAACAAATAAAGTTTCACAACCCCCAAACACATCTCAAACTAGATATGGACAATCAAACACAAGTCTGCATCATTTTCTTCCTCGTTGATCTCGACTAAGGCCATGTTTCTTCAGTGTTTTAATGTAACTTCTCATGAGGGTAAACTTGTTGGTTCCTAGATGATAGAAATAATCCCAGGAATAAATACCGGTTTCATGCAAGTCGTCAAAATTGAGCCTGGATCATCAAATCCAACAATCAGAGGTTTTAGTTGAGATTGAATATTAGATTTAGGCAAAGAATTTTATCTCTGGTGTCAGAAATTATTATACCTTACCCCATAGTTTCCTACTGGTTCTGCAGACATAATTCCCACACGGTGTCTTCCAGATATTACCTAGTTCAATAAAGGAAGTATCATTAGAAAGGAATCAACCGACCTCAAATCAGAAAATGAGTGAGTAGGAAGTATAATAATGTTAAGAACCAAACTGGTATAAGGAATATGACTTTTTATTTTGTTTGGATAAACAATTTAATTAAGCACTTATAGCATAAACGCTTATCAGACAAGGACTTAAGTATAAGCTATTTCTATGACAAAAGCTACAATACAATATAATTGTTTCAATGTAAACTATATGTTGTTTTCATTTCATAAGCTATCTTAAAGAGCTTATGGAAACATGTATTTGCTGTTCCTATGAGCTCTCGCAACCCATGTAAAAAATGTTTATGGCAGTGTATAAACTCAAATAAGTCAATCCAAACAGACGCTATATATACTCCACAAATAACATTGAAATGGTGAAGTTACCTTTTCACCTCCAATTGATCTGATTTTTCCATCAACTGCAGGGCTATTTATTCTGAGAAATTCAGCAAACAACTTGAACCTGTAACGATTACGTTCAAGGATGTAAGAAAAAAAAAAACAGATCAATTTACAATTCACATTGATTTGATATTTTCAAAATCTGAGGCATGGTTCAAACTCCAAAAACTTCATCAAGAAAAAAAGAATTAAGGGAACTAAAGAGGGAAAAGGCTCACATATTTAGGGGCTTGAAGAGAGAATTTGGTTAGGCGTGCAGTTTGTTCTGCTGCTGTGTTGAATCTCCGAATAGTTGCCAACATAGCTTTAGTTATTCTAGTTACGTTATCTTGACGTCCTCGTGGGCTTAGCTCAGTTGTTAGCGACAATATATAATATATGCAATGTCCGGAATTATACAACTTTCAGGCAATGAAATATAACAAGAAAATGAAAGTTACACTGATTTGTGTATTTTGACTTATCATTTATAGAAAATGAACATAGATCAACCTTAACAAGTTATTTATATTAGTAGGCATTTTATCAAGCATCTTGTGTGCAAAGTAGCAAAAGGAATATGCATGAGTTAGATAGAGTGGTGTCTATTTAAGCTTACTTTTGATGATGCTTTGTATTGAAGGAATAGAGTTCAACCTTGCATCGCTTTGGTTATGGGAATTGGTATTCGAAAATCGATATATTGTTTCTTTGTTTCATGTGAATAACTAAGACCAATTCCTTGAGTTAGGAATATTGTATCTCAGGAGCTGAATTTCAAAAATAATTACTGTCGAAAAAAATATTAGTGTTCAATAAATTTTTCAATATTTATTTCAAAACATAAATAAATAAAAATTTTCGTTATTAAAAAATTATCAAATTTTGTTTTTTGTGATTGTTAAAAAGGTAATACGTGTCTTCGTGAGTTTAACTCAGTTGATAGCGACATTGCATAATTTATATAGGGGTCGAGGTTCGAACCCCGAACACCCCAATTCCTCACATTTAATTGTGTGCTCCAGCCACTAGCCTACTAAATAATAATAAAAAAAAGATTATACGTTTTCTGAACTGTTGTTAATAAACTTAAGGCTTAATAGTAGTTTTGACCTCCTATGTACCTTTGGCCCCTTAAGACAATAAATTACAACTCAACCCTCTAAGTATTGTCCATTTCGCAGTTTTGGTCCTAGACTAATTTTGACCAAATCAATGCACACATGACGCCACATTTGTAATTCTTGAATTAAAATAAAATAAAGGCTAAAGTGCACTTTCCCCCCTTAACTTTCAAAAAGTTGCGATTTTGGCCCCCATGTATGAAAACTACAATTTTGGTCCCCTATTATTTAGCCCCTTTGCGTATTTGGTCCTTTTGGCCAATTTTGACTTGGTCAAGGCTGATATGTCAGGTCACGTGTGTATATACTTATTTTTTTAATATTTAATGCCACACATGTTTTTCCCTGAATATATATGTATGTGTATGCTTTAAGAACTGTATGTATAGAGTATGTATATACCGTATGTATACTGTGTGTGTGTATATATATACACATTATGAATACAATTGTTTACAGTATAATGCAAGAGTAGAAATACAATTTGAATTAAATAATCATACAACATTTATTAATTCCTTTTAGGTCTTATGATAACCACTATTTGAAGGCAAAAAGGGCAAGAGAAATCAAGAAACTGTGAGGTGCAGAAGGTGTAAAGAGCTTGGACATAATAGCAGGACTTGTGGTGGAAAGACAGGTGCTGACAGAAGGATTCCACCTGGAGGAAAGAAGGTAACATTGTTAAGTAATGTCCTTATTTAAACATTCATTTATTTCATCAAATACTAATAGTTATATACTTGCATTTGATAGGATACTACTACACAATCTGCACAAACAAATACTGGTGCACAAGCTGCACAAGAAAATACTGATGCACAAGTTGCACAGCCAAACAACAATGCACCTGCATCCGCACCTACAACTTCTGTCAATAACATACAAGCTGGAACTGCTGGACCTGCTACAACTTCTGTTAACATACAAGCTGTAAATGTTGCCCCTGCTGCTAGCAACACATCTGGAACAATGAGAGGTGGAAGCCATGTTGTTGGTGATGTAGCTTTGTTTGTGCCTAGAAAATCTAGAACCACAGGGGTTAAGAGGTCAATTGATGAGGCTGGAAATGTTGGGACTCAACAGTCAGTGAACAAGGCATAAGCTAGAAAGCCTGGTAATGATACTCATGTTTTGGTGATGAGACTAAATATAATTCTGGTCATGTAATGTAATGTCTAGTACTCTTATTTATATTTTGCTTATTTTAGGTTAAGTACTCTAAAGCTAAAGTACTCTTAATTATCCTTTGGAAATGTACTTTGAATTTAAGTACTATAAAGAGTATCTTTTAGTTATGCACTCTAAATGTTAAGTGCTATGATGTTCTAGTACTTTTGTCGATGTCAAGTACTTTTGTTAAGGTTGTGAATGTTAAGTACTCTTAAATTAAGAACTCTTTATTTCAGCACTATTGTTAGATTATGCTAATATCTTTCAATTGGTTATAACATTTCTTAATGCTTAAGTTTACATAACTTTACATCATACCAACAATACATAACCTTACATTATAGAAACATTAAATAACAACATTAGATAAGTTTTCATTACATAATAGCAATGTAACATCACTACATAACCTATCATTACTTTATGAGAATGACCAACACAATTACAAACAACAACATTCCTAAAATTACAATAGTTAACACAAGCAATTTCTCCTTATTCTTCAATGCATCGTTCTTCTTTAACAGTCCTCTAATTAGTTTTTTCTGCTTATCAGGAACTTCTGGATCGAACCATCTAAAAAAACTGCACTTTCTTCTCTGCCAATACTTCCTACATCCTTGGAACCTCCTTCCTGGGTTTTCATCAGTCCAAGCTGTTACTAGAGGTGATTCAACGCCACAGTAACATACCAACTTCGTTTTCCCCAAGAATGACGACCCACTGACGGTTGAAGATGGAGATGGTCCACCCATTTCCTGTTTCCACAATTCGAAGGAGAAGAAATGAAATTGGTCCAAACAAGAAAGGAACGATGGAGCGGGATGAATGAACACAAAATCGAAGGAGAATGTCGTGTCATTTTTCGGAGATCAAGGCTATTTGATTAGCGTTTGACTCACTATTTTATTTCACGACTGAACCTTTAATTTTTAAAAGAAAGGGGAAAAAAGTTCAAACTACCCCATATTTGAAGAGATTTAGGGTTCGGGGGTTAGTTACATAAAGGGAAGGTATTAGCACCCTTTATGTCCATAGTACTTTACAGGAACCTCTTGATTTTATTCATTTTATTGTGCTATAAACTTGCTTGTTTTTAAAGGGAAATGAATACTGAATAAAGAGAAGAAATATGCCTATTATCTACATTTTTTATTGATTTGGAAGAACGAGTGTCCTTTGTCTACGTACGCGTGAGGGATCAAAACCTCGTAGTTTGGGGTAGAAATTGACGTTTGATTGGTTGTGTGTTTTTTATTAGTTTTAAAAAAAGTTTTAAAATGAAAAGCCAAGTGGCAAAATAAATTTGTTTGTGTTTTTTTTATATTAAAGGAAAATGACTAAGAATATAATTAAGATTGATTGCAATTTTGATTTATGAAAGAATAAAATAAAAGGGTCGCTTGATTAAAAAAAATCAAGGTTTGTTGTGAAAAATATTTTTTGTGAGTTTTGCATTATTTGCATGTTTTTGTTGTTTTTGAAAGATTGAACTAGAATATAAACTAACGGAGCAGAAAAGTAAAGCGTAGGTACCGTATGGTGGCGTTGGACCACCACGAGGACCTTTAACCTAAACAACCAAGCGCGCGTACGCACACACACATGCACCTAAAACTATTACATTAAACCTATTAATACATTCTAAAGTTTGCGGAGAAATAAATATGCATAAACCTAAACTAGATATGTATTTACATAAAACCTAATATACATTCTAAAATGTGTGCCATAAAAATAAACGACAGAAAATAAATAGATAAAAATGCAAAAAATGATAAAACTAACTAAAGATGCATGCATGATTTACATAATTTACATAGGGCCTATATATACATTCTAAATTGGCTTAATTACACTTTTGGTCCTCGTGTTTTGGGCTACTCATGAAAATGGTCCTGCCCTTTTAAAATAGAACAAAGCTGCCCTTCAGTTATCATTTTTGTTGCATTTTTAGTCCTACCCCCCATTTTATCCTCCAAAAATGCACAGATGGAAAATGAAGGCCTATGTGGCATAGCCAATCTGAAAAATGCTATTTACATGTCATTAAAATAATTTTATCATTTCAAAAAACAATTTTTATCATTTCAAATATTTGAAAAAAACAAAAATTAAAAGAAAGAGGAAATTAACTCAGAAATCAACATTTTCATAAACCCTAATTCCCAAATTGGGATTCGATTTTTTCAGGAATCATCTCCTTCATCCTCATTGTTTTCTCCTCCCTCTTTTTCACAACTTTCTCTCTTCTTCCTCGTCGTTCTCTTCTTCAATTCCTCGTTTTCTTCTTCAATTTTTTGCAAGGTTCTGACCTGTTCTTGAATTCGAAAATGTCACAATATACTGTGTCCAGTAACAGTTGTGCTTCACGTAGGAGAGATATGCGTTGCTGGTGTGATCTTGATTCACCTCTTACTACTGCTTGGACAACTGAGAATCCTGGGCGTAGGTTTAATGGATGTGGGTTATACAAGGTAAATCTCAGATTATGTCAAATGATTTTGTGAGAATAAGTTGAAACCCAAAATTAAGAATTTGTTATTTTGTCTATGAAATCAGTTGCAGGGACGAAAGGGATGCAGTTTCTTCAATTGGCACGATGAAGAAATATTTGGGCGTGCAAAGGAGGTGATTTTGTCATTAATGAAGAGAATTGATGAACTTAAGAAGAAGGATAATATGAAGCTGAAAGAAGATGAGGATTTGAAAAGGAAGCTAAAATGGTGTCAAAGATTGCTTATTCTAGCTGTTGTGATCATTATGGAATTGGTCTGTATTGTTATCTTGAAGGCTTGAAGAGGAAGAAAATTAGGAACTAGTGGTATAAATGAAGGATTAATGGAAATTAGGGTTTGTTGTTTATGTGTTTTGTGTTGTTGTTTATGTTGTCTTGTTCAAGTTAAATCTTGAGTTGTTTGTTGTAATTTGAATTGGTTATGAATGATATGAAGTGTTTGCCCTATCAATTAATGTTAAAATTGATTTTGATTCACGGAAAAACAGCATAACAGAGCACTAATAAGGCATGGCATAAGTCTGCTATGTCTGATATGCAAAAAAAGCATAACAGAGGACATACAAGGTTGTGTTTGCACCTTTAGTCCTTATATTTTAGAGAGGATGCAAAAATGGTCCTCTTATTTTATCCCTGCCTCTTGTCAGTATTTTCTTACAGAAATGAAATCAGCATACACAATTAAGTAAAATTTGAATTTGATTTGCATAATGCAATAAGTAGATAATCTTGCAACAATTAGAAATTAGATAAATATCAAACCATAATTGTCATTACATCATGAAAATAGTACCATAATGCTAGCAAAAAAAAACCATCTGTTTGTAGAGCATATATTGACATGACAGCACAATAAGCCATAAAATTACATCCACCTTAACCAAAAAACTAACATAAGCCTAATCTAATCTTGAGATGGTTGTGTTTGTGGAGCTTGTGATCCCTGAGACACAACAACCTCAACATCCTTAGCCTTTTTCCTCTGTTCCTTAATTTTCGGCCTAACACCAGCAACCTTCACAGATGGGCCTGCATCATTCACTTGTGGTCCAGTTGGGCCTGCAGCTTGCACAGAGTTACTCCCACTAGGGTCTGCCTTTGCTTTTCCACTTGATTTACCTTTCCCTTTTGTCTTTTTCTGCTTGTTTGCACCTTTTGGAAGTTGCCTGCCTGCAGCACTCTTGCCTTTACATATCCTACTATTGTGACCATACTTGTTGCATTTCATGCATTTCACTGTTTTAAGTTGTCTTGGAAGCACACCACCATTGCCGGCAGCATCTCCACTGCGTACAGGTTCATCATTGGCCTTCTTCCTTAGCTTTTTGGGCCTTCCTACTGACCTTCTCATGGTTGGTGGATTGATGTGTTCAATATTTGTGACTGGCCAAAGTTTAGGTCCATTTGAAGGTAGCACAATGTGAGAGTAAGTAACTAAACATTGTGATTTTCTGCAACAAGATCTTGACACAAAATTTTAGAGACAGAACAATTATGCCAAACCATTTTAGAGAAATATAAAAGCATATTAGAGACAAAACAATACCTATAGTATGATGACACAAAATTTTCAACAACCAAACCATTGTGCCAAATGCAGGGAATAACATGTGCACATGGTATACCAGTTAGGTCCCACTTACGACAAGCACAAGTCTTTTGAGCCAGATTCACAACATATGTATCAGTCTCATTTGATACACTGAAATTATTCATTTCCATATCACCATGCCAAGTTGCCTTCCACCTCCTGCAGCTCTTTTGTTTTTCTCAATCAGAACCTGAATCTTTGGACATATATCACCATTGTACCTTTCAAGCATCTGCCTTTGGTTGACGATCCTCACAGTTATATAATGTTTGATACCCTCAAGTAAGGTGATTGCTGGTTTTTCTGTTAGACCAAAAATAGCTCTATTAAAAGCTTCACACATGTTGTTTACCTGCAAATCACTCTGAGTTCTTGTGCTAAATGCTGACCTTGACCATTGTGCAGGTGGGACCTTAGCCATCTCATTGTAAGCCTCTTCATTTATATCCTTAATTTTCTGCATTGCTTGGTTAAAATCTGGAACAGTTGTAGCTCTAGCAGCCATCCACAACAACTCTTTCATATGTGCTCCTGGGAATCTTTTCTTCCAATTCCCATAAAGATGCTTAACACAGAATATGTGTTCCACATTCTCACCTAGTCCCTTAATAACTTCCACAAGTCCCTATATTATCACATACATACAACCATTTAAATCTAGACAGTTATGATTATATATAGTTATGATTCTAACATATGCAGTAAATAATAGTAATAGTGAGTAAGATACCTTTTGTTGGTCAGAAATAAAAGCATATTGTTTAGGCACTATTTGGTTCAGGTCCTCCAACAATAATTCAACAAACCACTTCCAAGAATCTTTTGTTTCAGATTCAACCACAACATATGCAATAGGTAACATCTGGTTGTTTCCATCCCTGCCTACAACTGATATTAGCTGACCACCATGCTCACCTTTCAAGAAACATGCATCCAAACCAATTAATGGTCTACATGTGCTAGCAAATGCAGCCTTACAAGCTTCCAAGCAAATATAAATCCTCTCAAAGACAGGTCCTACATCTGATTCACCACACTTGATTATCACTATACTATTAGGATTTGACCTTCTAATCTCTTCAGGATAACTCCTTAAATGTGCATATTGTTCACTTCCAGCACCTTCAAGAAAATCCACTGCTCTCCTCTTTGCCCTATATGCTTGAAAATGGTTGAGGGTAACATTCCATCTTAGAAATGCCTCTTCAACCAAACCACTTGGTTTGACATGAGGAGTGTGCCTTATCAATGGAATAAACTTCTTTGCCAGCCATTCAGTTTTTGCTTGTGTATTCCCAGCAGACAAAACACATTCATGATCTGGTTTCAAACTTGGGAAGACCATTCATATCCAGGTTGTGTCTCATTCATATCATTGTCCACAGTACCTTGATTACTGCCAGCAAATGTCTCCTCAGGTAACTTATGTGTCCAATCCCATTGTTTTTCTCCATCATCACCAATGTCAAAGTCAGTGTCAAATTCACTTTCACCCCCATTTTCAACATAGTCTTCATCTTCTTCACTAAGATAACCATCTTCTTCAACATCTTGATTCACCTCAATTCAGACATCAGGTTCCTCAGTAGTCCCTGCATTGTCTTCAACATCTTCATTCACCTCATTTCTGACATCAGGTTCCTCAGCAGTCCCTGCATTGTCTTCAGCATCTTGATTCACCTCATTTCTGACATCATTGTTCACACCTTCATTGTCCTCAGTAGTCCCTGCATTTCTAACATCCTCTATTTCAACTTCTTCAACATCAGAACAACCACCATCTTCACCACCTTCACCAATACCTCCTCTTTTCCCAGCACTCTCATCTCTGACCTCAGTAGTCCTTGCATTTCTAACCTCTTCCATAACAACTTCTTCAACATCAGAACTACCATCATCAACCAAAGGACCTTCATCACAAAAATCCACAACTCCAGGAATATCCACTTCATGTTCAACAAATACATCAATCATATCACATCCTCTAGCATCAACAATAAGCTCCAACAAGTCACCATCAGTGTTCAAAGGCTTAAGTCCACGCTGAAATGAGAATTTTGGATGTTGGTACCACAAACATTTGAACTTCAGATATCCAAAACTGAGGACCAGCTTTTTAATGTCTTCATAGCATAACTTATCAGTATCAAAAGTGCCTTCCACCTCATCTACACAACCCTCCACATAAAGCCTCACAGAGAAACTTACAAATCTACCCCTATGGTTAAACCGTAACCTCAAGACTTGGTCCTCAATTGGCCTGTGCAAACAACAACAACCACATATAGTTAACAATAATATTAAATCCAGCACATGTGGACCACTTTACCACTTTGAATAAACAACTCTAAAAATAGACAGCAACACAACACAACAAAACATTTCACAAAGTGCAAGTGGGTGAAGGAATCTCATAAAGAACCTCATACATATTTTCAACCATGACACAAACAAACATTAAAGTATGTGGGTACATCATTAATATGCTCAAACAAGAAATATACAATGGCTAAAGCATGTATGTACAAGGAATATTCTTTATTGAGCACAACAACCGAAAAAACCCTAATTTCTGAGATTCTTTACATACCTGAAACAATACTTTGGGTCAATATCTTGGTCCCACCAAGATGGTCCATCTCCAACCTGTGCTTTACCCTTATCAGCCATGGTCGAATCGAGATTCTGGAATCAAGGAAGAAGAAGAATTTTTTTGGTTTCTAGGTTTCGTTTCTGGAATCTGGGGGAGTAAAGAAATCAATTTGGGATTTTGAGAAACTAGGGTTTCTATTAAGTTTCCCCCCTTATATAATCTTTAATTTTTAATTTCTTGTTATTTCTGAAAATGTTATAATGTTTTTCCAAAATAATATAATTGATTTCTCCAATTTTATAAATGATATTATCCATATATGCAGTGCCACATATGTGTTTTATTTGCCACATTAGTTAAAATTCTGACACATCAGCGTTTTTGGAGAATAAAATGGGGGGTAGGACTAAAAATGCAACAAAAATGATAACTGAAGGACAACTTTGTTCTGTTTTAAAAGGGCAGGACCATTTTCGTGAGTAGCCCAAAACACGAGGACCAAAAGTGTAATTAAACCTTCTAAATTCTTTGTTGTAAATAAATGCCAAAATAAAAAGAAAATGCAGATTAATATAACCAACCTAGCCTAATAAAATAAATAAAAAAATAAAGCGCAAACGAAATAAATAAAATGCAATGTGAATTGAAAATGCATGCAAGATTAATTAAAATGAGTATTAATGCAGGGAAGTGGGTATTAACAGTAATAAAGGGGGTGCAGGAAATGAAAATGGGAAAAATCAGACTGGGCTGACAGCAGGGGTGTTGGGATTTGATCTGATCAATCAGGGCTGTCTGATTTAGATCAAGAGGTCCTGATCAGATCATAAGGTGAGGCAGTAGGAGCCTTAAGATTGAAATCAGAAGGCTCATGAGCGAAGGTATACTGTAACGCGCGGAGTAGCGTACATAGGATTGGAAGGCGCCTATAAATAGGCTATAGCCTTCAGTTTTTTTCATATCAACCTTTCTTTCTCTCTCTACTTCTTCCTTCTCTCTAAACTCTCTCTTCTCTCTCTTCTGTTCTTCTTTCTTTAACAACTTTCCGGCGAGCCTATGAAGGCCGCCGTATGGCCCAGTTTCCGGCAGTGGTTGGCCGGCTGGTACGGCTGCGCACCACGCCGGAACCCTATTTTATTATTTTTTTTGTTTGTTTTTTTCGATCCTACTCCTACCCTATTCTTTTTCGGTTCTTTACTCGAGAAAACAAAATCAAACGAAAAAAGGGATCTAGATCTAAAGTTCCAAGATTTACTACCTTTTTACCTTCTGATCCGTGAGTTTGCAACACTTGATGTCTTGATTCGGTTCGTTTTCCTGTGACGGTTTGGTTGTGGTTGCAGCAGTGTTGCGTTTGTTCCGATTTGGGGCTGGTGTGCGCGCCTGATATGGTGCACTGATGTTTACTTACGGTTCTGATGTTTGAAACGCGATTGGGATTATGAGATGGAAATGTTGCTGTTTTATGTTTGGATCAGATTATTGCTTCTATGTTGTTGTATTTTGCTGAATGATTGAGATTTGAAATATGATTCTGGAATTTGTTTGCAGGTTTTTTCGTGCCCCCACTATACGTCTGATGTGGGTTTACTTATAGAATGAGGGTTTCATTTTAGGGTTTGGTGGAGGCTGCAGAATTTTGGGTTAGGGTTTGTTAACAAATGCAGATGCACGCTTGACAGACTGTGTTTTTGTATCAGGACCAATTCTCTGAACATTATCAGATTATTTGGATTTTTGGACAATTAAATAAAATAAAATAAAAACGAAAGTAATTAAACTAAAAAAATAAAAAATAAAAATGACTAATTAGAAATTAAATAAAAGATGGAAATTTAAAGGATAAAAGTAAATAAATAAAAAAAATAAAAATGAAGGGAGCATAGGTATTTTAAAATACCCCTCTGCCGAATTTTTACTGAAAAATCATGAGACTGATCAGGGTCAGAGGACATGTGTCGGTGTATGAACGTAGGACCTTAGGTCAAAAAATGGGGTATGACAGAGAAGAAACGAAATTTATCCAAAAAAGAAAGGAACGATGGAGCAGGATGAATGGAGCAAGCTTAATCGAAAGAAGGACGGAAGAAGAAAGGAAGAATTAGGGCTTTTTAAACCCTAATTTCTGACCGTTGAAAACCCTCTCACGTGCCAAGCCTTTTCTATTTTCTTTTTTCTCTTTTTTTAATTCAGGGAAAAACATGCATGACATTAAAAATTAAAAAAAATAAGTATATACACACGCGGCCTGACATATCAGCCTTGACCAAGGCCAAAAAGACCAAATACGCAAAGGGGCTAAATAATAGGGGACCAAAATAGTAGTTTTCATACATGGGGGGCCAAAATCGCAACTTTTTGAAAGTTAGGGGGGAAGTGCACTTTAGCCTAAAATAAAATAAAAAACAAAAAATAAAAGAAATGAAATGAAAAAAAGGATGGCAACGTTGAGCTTCTTCATGAAACAATAACCCACCAATTTCTTCATCTTTTACTCTTCAAGCTTCAAATCTCTCTCAAAAGCTTCATCTTCAACAAACACTCAAAACCCAGAAAAATCTTCAAAATCAAACCCTCACTCCCAGTTGAAATCGTTGTTCTTAATCACTCTCAATCTGAATCGCTAACTAGTAAATCTCTCTCTCATCCACTCACTCGCTTATGTTTTTGTTTCTTCAATCGCTAATTGTTCAACTCTGAAACCAGGTGAATGAAATCTTTCCCCCACTCACTGGTGAATGAAATATCTCTTTCAGTCATCAGTGATTTTGATTCCCATACCTTATGTTTCTTATTGGGATTTTTTATTTGTGGTGCTTGAATATTCTAGTTAAGACTCCGAATCATTATCCTCTTTCGCTTTGATTTATTTTTGAAATAGAATTGGATATAGATTGAGGAAGATTGAAAATGGCGGTGATTGAAGTTAGGTTTGGATTTGGAAAAGAAAGGTTAGAGAGGTAGCTGTTGGAATGAGAAAGAGGAGGAGATAGAGAGAAAAAGTGGAAGATCTTGAAGCTGCATTTTTTTTTTCATTTCTTTTGTTTTATTTTATGTTTTTTTAATTCAAGAATTATAAATGTGGCTTTTTTAATTATTTTTAATTAAAAAATTACACACGTGGCGTCCACGTGTGCGCTAACTTGGTCAAAATTGATTTATTTCTAGAGCACTAATAACTTGGATCTCAAGCTATCCAAAGCAACTGGTGTTGAACCCTTGGGCCAAATGATCTTTCCTTGAAGGTTATGCTTGCATGACTCCAATCCAGCTTCATATTCCTCATCTAGGATAGAAATAGCAATATCATCGCCTTTAACACATGGTTTTGGGAGCTGACTATGTGGAATGTCACAAATGTTGCTCAAAGCTTGGGCAAAGGTTTTTTGTTGAGCAATATATGAAGTTTTAGGTTTAGATGATGTTGATGGTGGTGGTAAGTTTTGATCCTGCAAACAAGGCCATAAAATAAAAAAGGGTTGGGCTGTGGTTGGTATGGTGGTCATGATGTTTGTTGGTGGAAGATAACGGTGTAGTTAAGAAAACTTAGTGGTGGAGTAAGTTCCATGAACAGTGTGATATCGCACTAAAAATTGCCAAACTATTGCCTAAGCACTTCATCATAATATATCTCAATATAATAAAATTGATTATGTAACTCTTATGATTATCAATTTTATTATTTGAACTCCTTTCTAAGTGTGACAATGAGCCAATACAACACACACACAATGAGCCAATTATATATATGTACACACTCAGGAGGCATTTAGTATTATTCTATTTTTATCAAGAGTTTTGTAAATTTGTAAATTATTTAATGATTATAATAGCATGAACTTTATACACTATAAATAGATCAAACCATATCTTACTTTAGATGCAAAGAGTGAAAAATATGGCTGAAACTCTAAAGCTTGTTTATGTTCCGATTCTATTTATTTTCATATTTCTTGTTATAATAGTATGTGATTCTAGTCATATGCCTATTTTTACGCCTTGTATAACAGATAAAGATTGTCCAGCTAGGACAAATTATAAGGGTAGATGTCGTAAAGGCTTTTGTACAAGTGGCAGGGTGAGATGAACGAGTTCTTGCTCTAGCAAAAGAATTGTACAATATATTCTATGTTAGAATATTCAAGGAGCTGTCATTTGGTATTTATGTATGCACCAAATAATTGTATTTCCCCCCTATTTTCAAGGACCTTAAAGTTATGATTTTATACTATAAGATAAGACGACTTCAATGCAATGAAATAAGGCAACAAATAATTTTATTTATAGACGTCTTCTTATCTTGTAAATTTGAAGGTATTGCCATGATCAACATTCCAGGCATATCACACATTTTTTTCCAACCCAACCATCTAAAATAATTCCCTTAATAGTTTAGTTGAAAGTTAATTTTTTCTTACTTTATATTAAAAAAAATTATCCATTCAAATTTTTAGATGATGATAAATTCGGGAAGTGCATCATATCATTTCAATTAATAAAATAGTAGGTTACATTCTCCACATGAATTGTTGTTTTCGAGACGAAAATTAAACTAAACTTGAGTTATCCTCTCTGAGCCTCCACAAAATTAGTCTTTTTGTGATGATGTGACATCTCTCAAAATGCTTCAACATTGTAAACTATAAGCCATAAAAAGATGTCAATCTATATATATATACTTGATTTTAATGAAATTTTCTTAATTAATAACAATAATTTTGCAGCGTCTTATATATGAACGGTTAGTGTAAAACTTAAGTTTTTTTTAATAACCTTTCATAGAAACACCTTGTCTAATTTAAATTTCTTTTCTAGGATGTAGAGTTGAAGACCAAGAGTTGTTGTGCTTTAATTTAAATTTATTGAATATGTTATTCATAAACAACATTGGTATACTAGCTACACTTTTGATTGGACCGTAAAAGTTGTGATTTTTTGAAGAGACGAATAAAGGAGCATTGAATTCTCATTAAGCTTGTTTAGTAGTCAACAATCATGTTGTTATTAGGGGCTGATCTTTTGGAGTCTGTTTTCCTAAAATGACTCTAGAAATATCATTGTACATTATTTGTAATTATTAGCATTACTAGGTGACATCAATTCTGTCCAATTTGAATTGTAAATCAATTGTATATATTAGTACTTATATCAATGAAAAGCCATTGAACTGTAATATCTTATAATGAAGGGGGAAGGTTTTCATAGAGAATTAAAAAAAATGATATAAATAATAAAAATAACATTAATAAAAGTATAGTTGAAATGAGGTGGTTATTTGATTATATGGTACGCATGGTACATTTTTATTAGACAAATGTCTTTTATCAATATTTCTTTTCTGAGGAGGTAGTACCATAGAGATGTGGTTTTTCAATTCATTGGTTGATTAAATTTATGATTTTGTTAGTGCTCATTTTCTAAAGGTGCGAACTGTTGTGCAACATTGCTGCACTCTATTTCTACAAACCTTTCCGGTGCCGCGCCTTAGGGTAATATGAAGCTTTATTTCACTGACAGCTACATTCTGGTTCCCACCAATTCCTTCAATTCGTTTTACATTCCTTGGTTTCTTCTTCTTCATTAGAGGTTGGTGGTGGTGAGTTGGTGACTTCTTTTGTGGAGAGGGAGAGAGACAAAGGAGCATGCATGGTGGTGTGTGAGTGAGAGAGAATGGTGTGGTGTGTTGTTTCCTAGCTTTGGCATTTTTCCCCAAATTCTTTGAATGAGATTCTATCATTTGCTTTTGAATTTCCTTCATTTCTTTGGCCACTTTGTTAACAAGTTTTTTTTTCATCTTGTTAATTCTTCGTTTTTATATTTTTGCATCTTCTCTCACTTTTTTGTTGAGGTGTGTACTCAATAGTTTAAGTATTTAACATTTACATAAAGAATGACAATGACTTTAAGAGTGTAGTGTGCATCTTTTGTAACTTGAAGGTAATGTTGTGCTTCATGATTCTATTGCGTTATCTGTATATGTGAATAATTCAAGATTTAAATTTGAAGTAGCTAGCATAATATACAATATATTCTACTACTTTTCAAGCACTGTCAACGGCTTGGACATCAAGTGCTTGTGGTAAAGAGACCATTTCAAAAGTACAGGATGCATCTATTGTTAATGGACCAACTAGTCTATATTTTAACGGAGACAAATAATGTTAAGTTAGAAGGGATGTGTTTGTCAAGTTGAAAATTAAGTAGGGGATGTTTCTGCATGGTTGAAAAATAGAGGGGAGGTGAGCGTAATTTAAACACACTTTAAGGGAGGTTAGTGTAATTTGTCCTTTTTATTATATAACTTCAGTTTAATTTGGGAAACATAACTACTAACTCATTGAGTAAATCTTGCCGATTTAATTTGTAATGAAAGGTGACCACTCTCTCTCTATATATATATTCATTTGGTAAAACAAACGTTAGTTATCCTTAAACATGAATTGTGCTAATGTGGCACCTCTATATAACCACTTCACAATCTCTTCAAAATTAGTCTTTTTGTGATGATGGCAATCTCCCTCTCTCTCTCTCTCTATATATATATATATATATATATATATATATTAATGCTCGATTTAAATAAAATTTTCATAATTAATGACAATAATTTTGGAGCATCTTATATACGAAAGGTTAATGTCAAGCTTAAGTTTTTTTTTCTTCTGTAATAACCATACAAACACATTCTCTAATAAATTTCTTTTCTAGGATGTGGAGTTGAAGACCAAGAGTTGTTGTGCTTAAATTAAAATTTATGGAATATGTTATTCATAAACAACATTGTAATACTAGCTACACTTTTGATTGAACCGTAAAAGTTGAGATATTTTTGGAGAGATCCAGGGGGAAGGTTTCCATAGAGAATAAAAAAATTATATAAATAATAAAAATAACAGTAATAAAAGTATAGTTGAAAAGATGTGGTTATTTGATTAATTTTGATCAAAAACAACTTAGATGTTATTCTCAAGTTCTGAACTTGGAATGATTAAGTTAATAGACAGACTTCAAAAAGTTCTGAAGTGTTAATGTAAAAAACAATTTAATAAAGTAAATGTGTTTATGTGTGTTGTGTATACTGTAAGTAAAGAGTACAGGGAAGAGAAGAATAACACACAGAGATTTATAGTGGTTACCTCAATGTGGGTTAGTCCACTCCTCACAATCTTGTGAGAGTTTCCACTATGATGCTTGAGATAACCTCTCAAATCCTGCACCTAACAATCTTGTTCACCTGAACAATTACAACAACTGTATTCTCTAAGGCTCAGCAGGCTTACACCTTTCTTGCTAAGTTACCTACTTAGACTTTTACACATGTCTACTCAAACTAACACTTTAGTACCCCTAAAGCTAGATGAAACTTTCTTTACAATTTGTATGAAGTTTGAATGATTGAAATCAGACAAGGGAAGAATGGAGGGAGAGATTTATCTTTAAAAAGATAAGAGAAATATTGATGCATACTTTTAAAGACTTCTTGGAATCTTTGTGAGATCAATGTTTTTGCTAAAACTTCAAACACTCTTATGTTGTTTTCTTGTATGCTTTGCAAAGGTGTGTGTTATGATGAGCCTTCCACTTCTATTTATAGAGTGTCTTGACCTTTAGTAGTCGTTGGAGTGTGACCAATATTCTTGTGCCACGTCTCCTGGGACCCACCAACTTTTACTTGAAATTCTGGGCAAACTGTCATACTTCAGAATGTTGCTGTGTTCTTGAGAATACTTCAGAATGTTGTTGTGTTCATCATGATCTTCATCTGGGTTCATGTGGATGAACGGTCAGATATGCATATGGGCTTTATTAGATGAATGTCACATGAATTTCTGGGTTGTACTATGAAGATTGTTCTTGTATGACTTCAGAATGTTGTTAGATCAGATCTTCTTTGAAATCTGTCTTGGAACATGTGCAGGATCTCATAAAGTGGTGTTGTCACTTCAAGTCCATGCTTTTTGGGGATTTGGTTTGCTTTGTACAGCACCAAGTTTCTCATCTGTCGAAATCCTGTAGGATTAGACTTGATTTTGCTTTTGGATTTGCTTTTTACTTTCCAACCACTGTATTGTTCATGTCAGAAAAAAGCATGGAACAGGATCGAACTTTCTGAACTCAGGGGACTTCAGAATGTTCCTTTTGTTTTACTTAGGATGATTTGTAAGACTCTTATTTGATGTAATCAAATCCTAATATTAAAACATAAATGAAGTGCAGCATGGAATACATCTAGGATGATATTCTTAATGGAATATTCCTAATGTTTTGAACTTCAAATGTTCATAGTCTTGAATGAACATTGAAGATGCCCTTTTTGACTTTAATCAAATAAATGCCTTTATTCCTTGATTGATCTTAGTCAATGTACTTTACTAGGCTTTTATTTAAGTCGCGTGAACCTTCTATGTTCTTCATTTGGTTCATGAATTTCTGGGCTTGGTTCTTGATAATCATCTTGAACAACCTTCTGAACTCTGTACAACCTTCTGAACTATTTTAACTTTCTGAACTCTGACTGAGTTCTTCAAGTCTTTAAGTTCTTTGATTTATTGTATCTTGGTATGATTTAAACTTTGTTCCTGTCTTAGTTAAACACTCAAGAGCACAAGTTAAATACCAAGAAATTAATCAAAGTCCATTAATTCCTTAATCATCAAGGTTTGTTATCTTTAAAATTAATTAGGGATTTTGCCTCAACAATCTCCCCCGTTTTGACGATGACAAACCTATGAATTAGGATTATGGATTTTGATTATATATATGAGATGTTTCAGAGCTAAAAATTTATTTTTCTGCTCCCCCTCAATTTTATAATTCATTGTAGTGAGCTTTTAAGGACTTTATAAAGCTCCCCCTCACTTTTATAATTCATGGCATAAATAAAACATGCACAATTGAACCAAATTCATTTTCATTCATTGATGTTTAAACAATCAGTACAAGTTCATGACTTATATGGTTCAAAACAAAAAAGGAATTATAAATGCATATATGATCAAGCAAAAAGTGAAGTTTTAAGAACTTCATCAACAAGATTTGATCACTGACCTACTTAGGGCCTAAACTTAGAAACTTAAAGACATAATCATCTTAAAGCTTCTCCCCTTTTTGTCAACTGCAAAAAGTTAAGAATGTAGAAGACAAAGAGAACTAAGGGGTGGAATCCCCAGAGTTCGAAGAGGGCTCAGAGTCAAGTACATTAGGATCTTCAAAAACTGGAGGGTCAATGACTAGTCCAAGAGCATGAACATCATTGGTCCACTTAGCTAGCACACAAGAAATATTATGGGTATTAGTTGAAACCCTAAGAGCCCTGGCAACCAATTTCTCAGCCTTTGATGGTTTAGCAGAGGGAGCAGGAGCAGATGCTTCAACCTTTTCCTTGGAAGGTCCTTCTTTGGAAACAAACGTGTCTAGAGAATCAAAGAGGTCAGAAATATTAGGTAACTTGCTTGTGTTTTTGTTGGTGATTGGTGGTGGAGATGGTAACACACTTGGAGTGAGCAAAGGAGAGACGAAAAAAATTTCCAACTTCTGATTCCATGGTAGAAGTGGAGAAGTTTAGATTTGGGTTTTGTTGAGGAGTCTGTTGAGCCATGAGTTGCACTTCAACAGAAAGTAGAGATCCTGATGCTTGAGGAATGGGGTCAGCTAACATCTCATTCACTTGAGAAAAACTGGGTTCAACATCAACATTGGTCTGAACATTGTGAACTATGATTTCAGGATTTTCTTGAATATCGTGAATCATTTCATGAGTTTCCTGAAGCATTTCTTCGTTGTTATCAAACTGTGCATCTTGGTACACATTCAAATATGAACTTGGATCTTCCATATTCAGATCAAAGCCAACTTGAGTTTCAGCTTGCTTAATTTCTTGAAAGTCCATTTCATCATGCCCCTCACTCATCCTTTGAGAGACAAGAATTTCAGCTACATCATGCATGTCTTGATCATCTTCTTGAGATCCTTCTTCAACAACATCAACAACTTTTTGAGATGATTTCTCAGTATTTTCTTCAACTTCAACAACTTTCTGAGACGATTTCTCAGTATTTTCTTCAACTTCAACAACTTTATGAAGTTGTTCTGAGGGTGGAGTGACAACATTCTAAACTAGAACAACAATAGTTGAGTCAACTTTCTGAAGTTCTACTTCAGTGGTTGCAGCAACTTTGAGTACTTCTTGAGTTGGCTCTTCTTCTTTCCTATGAGAGACAACTTCTTCTTGCACTTTCTCTTGGTCAACAACTTCATCTTCCTTCTGAGATTCTTCAACATTCCAATCTTTATGTTGCTGAAGAATTTCTCTTGCACGGTCAGCAACTCCTTGAAAGAGACTTACATCTTCAGCCTCACCATCTTTTTCCTTTGGTGGAGAATCAGCCATGTCCTCATTAGAGGCTTCCTTTTTAGGAGATTCATTGTCCACCTCTCTATGAATGCTTGACATATTTTTGACTTTTCCAAGTTTCCTTTTCTTCCTTAGATTCTTATCCTACTGTTCTGAGTGTCTCATGAAGGTGTAGTCACCATCTTCTCCTTCAAGGTCAACCTTAGCAGCTCTAAGAATGGAGGTTATGTGCATACCATAAGCAATGGCATCATTTGATTGTTTGAGATTCATACATGAATCTTTCTTGTGCTGAAGAATGATATAGCAGAGGTTCAACTTATTCTTTGTGATGAGATGATACATGATACAAAGATCTGTGTCTGTAACTACTTCGAAAGTACCACTCCTAGGAAGCAGGGTATTCCTAATCATGTTATGCAAGATTTTTGGAACATCTTTCAGGTCTATGGAGTTAAAAGGGAGGTCAAGTTTGGTGTACTCAACTATGAGTTTGTTGCGACTCACTTTCATTTTATCAAACCAGGAGGGAAAGAAGAGTTCATTACCTTCATTGGGAATTCTTAAAGCTTTTGAGAGGAATTCCTTGATGATTTTGATTTCTACACCCTTGACAGTGGTGATGAGAAACTTTTCCTTCTTCTTATCCTTGATTCTCATTGAGCTATAGAACTCTCTAACCATATCTTCAAAAGTGAGATCTTGTAGGGATAGAAAGCTGGACCATTCTTGAGAATTAGTATATTCTCGTAGATTCCAATTTTTCTTCTTGAGATCTGCAAAGTCAAAGTACTTGGCTTTGCTCACTGCCTTTGTGATAGCTTTGCTTCCTTCTCAACTTTCACCAAAGATGCAATTAGTTCAACGTTCTTCCCTTTTCCATGCTTCTTGGGATGAGTTGCTTCTTTCTCTTCTTCATGAGATAAGATTAAGTCTTTTTCTGAAGTTTCAGAAACTGGAGGAGTTTCAATCACTTTAGTCTTTCCTTTACGTTTCTTCTTAGACTCAGCTTTGAAGCATTGATGATTTCAGAGAGAGTTTCATCACCATCATCCCTTTCTACGGAGTCTGTGAGATCAACGTGAGAAACTGTTTTGGTTTTTGAGGATGAGGATCCAGACATAATCCTTGAGGATTTCCTAGTTGCCTTAGGTTTGATGACTGACTTTTTGATCTTAGGTTTGGGCGTTTTGGTAATTTTGGAGGGTTCTGTGATTGGGATGATCTCATCTGGAAGAATGGTAAGGACATGTGTGTCGTTCAGAGGTGATGAGTTTGATTCATCAGCAGCGGTTTGAGGTGATGTTTGAGAACAAACAAAAGGAGTTGAATTATCTTCAGATAATGGAGATGTTGTTTTGGTTCGAGCCATTGAAAGACTTAAGCATAAACAAAGTTTTTGAGATTTTTTTGGAGAGAGAAGAGAAAAGGTAAGATTTGGAGTGAGGAGTTAGTAAAGGAAGATGATTTAATTTATAGATGAGAACGTGAGGGAGTGGAGAAGTGGAATGAGTTGTTGGGGACAATTCTATGGGAAAGGAGGAAATGAAAACGATAAAGGAAGGAAAGAGAAAAAGTAGCTGTTAAAGAGGGAAGTTAAAAAGTTGGATTTGACATTTTCACTAATGCCTTGTAGTTAATAGTCGAATAACCCACTTTTGTATTGGCATTAAATCCTAGAGATACGGAAGGATATCTAAATAAGGTAAATAATCATTTTTGATAAATGAATTATTTAATCTGTTCAGAAAGGACAGTTCTTGAACATTTTTATCATATGTGAACATTCTTGTGAACATTCTGAACTTTTGTGAACATTCTGAACTTTCTTTGAACTTTATGATAAGAATCAGATAGCATCAAGGGGGTTGGTCTATGGCCCTTAATAATTCAGTAATCAACTCTTGTTGGGATTTTTCATGATTAACAATTTTTCTTTAATAAAATTGAATCTATCCTGAACTAATAGTTTTGTAAAAATGTCAGCTAATTGATTATTTGTATCAATAAAGCTTAATGCAATATCCTTTTTCTGAACATAGTCTCTTATGAAATGATGTTTAATTTCAATATGCTTAGACTTAGAATGTTGAATTGGATTTTTAGAAAGATTAATAGCACTTGTGTTGTCACACATAATAGGAATACTTATGTACCTTAGTGAGTAATCTTCCATTTGATTTCTGGTCCATAAAACTTGAGAGCAACAATTTGCTACAGAGACATCCTCAACTTCAGTTGTAGAGAGTGCAATGGTGTTTTGCTTTCTACAAGACCATCCAATCAATGCTTGTCCCAAGAATTGACAGGTGCCACTTGTGCTTTTTCTCTAAACTTTGTCTCCAGCATAATCAACATCACAATAGGCTGCAAGATCAAAACTAGAACCTTTTCTATACCAAAGGCCAAGATCAGTAGTACCTACTAGATATCTAAAAATCCTTTTAACTGCAGTTAAGTGAGATTCTTTTGCACATGTTTGAAATCTAGCACATAAGCCTACTGCAAACACTATGTCAGGTCTAATGGTAGTTAAATACAATAATGATCCTATCATGCCTCTATATTCTTTTTTAGAAATAGATTTTCCACTCTCATCCTGATCTAAACTTGAATATGCATGCATGGGGGCGACCATGATTTTTGCCTCATTCATTTTGTATTTCTTAAGAATGTCTTTGACATACTTTTCTTGACGTATGAAAATTCCATCTGGATGTTGCTTGATTTGTAAACCAAGGAAAAAACCAAGTTCACCCATCATGCTCATCTCAAATTCACTTTGCGTGTGGTTGGAAAAGTCTTCACACATTTTTACTTTGGTAGCACCAAAAATGATATCATCTACATAAACTTGGACAATGAGTAAGTCTGAGTTATGAGTTTTTCTAAAAAGTGTGGTATCTATTTTTCCTCTTGAAAATCTATTTTCAATAAAAAAAATGTGATAAGTCTGTCATACCAAGCTCTGGGAGCTTGTTTAAAACGATAAAGTGCTTTAGTTAGTTTAAAAACATGATTTGGTTTTTCTTCATTTATGAATTCAGGAGGTTGACTCACATAAACTTCCTCATTTAAAAAACCATTTAAAAATGCACTTTTCACATCCATTTGAAAAAGTTTAATGTTTTTATGTGCAGCATATGCAAGAAGTGTTCTAATAGCTTCTAACCTTGCTACAGGTGCAAAAGTCTCATCATAGGCTATACCTTCTTGTTTGTTGTAGCCTTGAGCAACTAACCTTGCTTTGTTTCTAACAACCTTACCTTCTTCATTAAGCTTATTTCTGAAAACCCATCTTGTACCAATGATGGTTTTGCCTTGATTATTTGGAACTAAGTTCCATACTTTGTTTCTTTCAAACTGAGATAGTTCTTCCTTCATGGCCTCAATCCATGAGTCATCAATAATAGCTTCATTGCTTGACTTAGGTTCCAATTGAGAAATCATTGCCATGTTATTTTCTTGAAAGGACATCGTGGTTCTTACACCATCAGTTGTGCTTCCAATGATTTAATCTACAAGATGATCTTCTACCATTCTCCAACTTCTAGGTGGACTTTGAAGTGATAGATCCTGAATATTCTGATGATCTTCCTTTTCTACTGTAATTACAATGTTTTGATTTGAAACATTCTGAAGTGTTGGTACTTCAGTGTTTTCACCCTCTTTGAGTTGAGAATGTTTATCATACTCATCAAATATGACATGCATACTGATTTCAACTATCTGGGTTTTTAGATTGTATACTCTATAACCTTTGGAAGTTGTAGAGTATCCTAAAAAGATAGCTTTATCTGATTTAGGATCAAACTTACCCAATTTTTCTTTATTGTTCAGAATGTAGCAATAACAGCCAAATATTTGAAAATAAGATATGCTAGGTTTGATATTTATCCAGAGTTCATATGAGGTTTTATTGAGAACCTTTCTTATTGAAACTCTATTCAAAATGTAACAAGATGTGTTTATGGCTTCTACCCAAAAATAATCTTCAGCATTTGATTCATTTAACATTGTTCTAGCCATTTCTTGCAATGTTCTATTTTTTCTTTCAACAACTCCATTTTGTTGTGGAGTTCTTGCACAAGAGAAATTATGTTTAATACCATTTCATCAAAGAATATTTTGAAGGATGCATTTTCAAATTCACCTCCATGGTCACTCCTTACTGTATGATATTAGAACTTTTTTCATTTTGAACTCTTTTACAAAAGTTTTTAAATGCTTCAAAAGATTAATCTTTGTGTTTTAAAAGTAGAACCCCTGTAAAAATGGAAAAGTCATCAACAATAACAAAACCATATCTTTTGCTAGTTAGACTTGCAGTTTGAACTGGACCAAAGAGATCAATGTGAAGAAGCTCTAAAGATTTCTGAGTAAATTCAATTGTTTTGAAACTACTTTTGACTTGTTTTCCTTTAACACAAGCTTCACAGATCTTGTCCTTTTCAAAGCTAATCTTAGGCAAACCTCTAACTAGATCAAAATGAGAAAGTTTAGCAATGGTTTTCATACTTATATGACCAGCTCTTTTGTGCCAAATCCATGTATCTTTTTCAAGAGATATAAAACATGATTCAGCTGGCATATCATTTAAATCTAAAACATATAAGTTCTTTTTCCTTGATCTAGAGAAAAATAGTTTGTTAGAGGAGATTTGTCTTACTTCACATATGTTAGGTTTAAAAATAACTTCAAATCCACTATCACACAATTGACTTATGCTAAATAGATAATGTTTCAAACCTTCTACATACTGAACATTTTCTATTCTATCAGAGTTAAGCGTTAAGCTTACCTATAGTAACTTTACCTCTGATTTTACCTTTATCATTGTTTCCAAATGTCACCGGTCCTCCATCCTTCTTTTCAAAGGTTAGAAAATAGTTTTCGTCACCTGTCATGTGTCTAGAACAGCCACTATCCAAGTATCATGGCTTTGTTCTTGCACCTTGAGGTGGAACCTACATTTGACAAGATAAAAACTTTAGGTACCCATGTAATGTTGGGTCCTTGAGGGTTAGTTCTTCTAAGAGATTTTTTCTGATTGCAACTTTCTGTCTTGTAAAATCAGATTTGTTACAGTATGAGCAAGTCTTCTTAGCCTTCTCAACCTTTTGTGAACTTTCTGATCTATAGAGATGAGAACGTTCTGAACTAAGATTAATTTTATTATTTCTAATAAAAAAATTCTTATGATAACATACAAAATCATTATGTCCTAATCTACCACAGTAAGAACATTTTAATTTCATTTCAGCCTTTTTAGGTACAAAACTTTTAATGAGATTCTTGTTTGAATCTTTAAATCCTAAACCAGTTATTTCAGCACTTTTGATTTGTGATCCCAAAATGTGTTGAAAATGTTTCTGTAGACTTTATAAAACATGTAAGATCATTTTTCAGTTCCTTAACTTCCTTTTTCAAAAGAGTGTTTTCCTTTTGTATTTCAGAAGGTTTAGAATAAATGTTCCTTTGTTTCTTGTTTAACTCTCTTTATTGTTCAGACATCTTAAAATGAGAGTCCTACAAAGTCTGTATGATTTTTCTAGATTCCTCATATTTGTTTTGAAGTTCTTTCTTTTCTAGTTTTAGTTCAGGAAGTTCCTTGATTAATGACTGGCATCTATTAGTTAAGAAGTTTGAATCATATAAAAGACTATCGAGTTTACTTTCAAGATCTTTATATAAAGGATGAGTTTGGTAAACAATTACCTCTTCCTCATCATTTGTTTGAGCCATCAAGCTTAAGTTGGCTTCCTCATCTTCTTGTGGTTTTGTTTCCTCCATGTCATCCCAAGTGATCATAGCCTTCTTCTTGAAAGGTGGATTTCTTTGTACCTTCTTGATGTTAAGACATTCACTTTTGTAGTGTCTAGTTTTGTGACAACCAAAACAGGTAATCTGACTCTTGTCATTTATCAGTTATGGTGTTGTTGCTTGTGTTTGGAAACTTCTTACTGATTTGATTTCTTCTCATCATCATTCTTTGAATTCTTTTGGAGATTAGTGTCAGTTCATCTTCAGCTTCTTCTTCATGAACTTCTTCTATCTCTTGTGTTTCTTGATCATCATCTTCAGTTGCTGATGAAGTTTGTTGGGATGCTTTCAAGGCAAGAGATTTTACATTTTTCACTGGTTTGTCTCCTTGAAGTACAATTTCATGAGCTCTCAATGAACCAATGAGATCTTCCAGGTTCATAGATTTGAAATCTTTGGCCTGAGTAATTGCAGTGACCATAGGTCTCCACATACTTGGAAGACATCTTAAAATCTTTCCTATTCTCTCATGAGTGGAATATGCTTTTCCAAGAGATCTCATCTCATTTACTATAGTAGTAAATTTAGCATACATTTCATCAATGGTTTCATTTTCACTCATTTCAAATACTTCAAACATTCTGACTCCAATGTCAATTCTAGTTTCTTTGACATGAGAGGTACCTTCATGATGAATTCTTAAGGTTTCCCATACCTCCTTAGAATTCTTACACTCATCAACTCTTTCACTTTCTTCCATAGTTAGTGCACATGATAGAAATAGTGTAGCTTTAGAGTTTAACAATACCTTAGCTTTGTCGTCTGTTGACCATGTACTCTTTTCTTTTATGGTTCCTTCTTTTGCTGCTAGAACAAAGTCTCCATTTTTAATGACACCCCACATATCTGCGTCTTGAGATCTGAGAAACAACTCCATCTTTACTTTCCAGAAGTAGTAGTTTGAGCCATCAAAAAGTGGTGGTCTGTTTGATGATCCTCCTCTAGCTATGTATTTGACTTTAGACATATTTCTTGAATCTTTTCTCTAACACTTGTTTAAGTGTTCAAACCCTTAGAACCGGGCTCTGATGCCAATTGAAGTAGATAAAATAGTCACAGGGAAGGGGGGAGGGGTTTGAATTGTGACCCTCTAAAAATTAATCCTGCCACTTAAAAGTTATTCTCAAGTTCTAAACTTGAAATGGTTAAGTTAACAGACAGACTTCAGAACGTTCTGAAGTGTTAGTGTAAAAAACAGTTTAATAAAGTAAATGTGTTTTTGTGTGTTGTGTATATTGTAATTAAAGAGTATAGCGAAGAGAAGAATAACACACAAAGATTAATAGTGGTTCCCCCAATGGGGGTAGTCCACTCCTCATAATCTTTTGAGAGTTTCCATTATGATAATTGAGATAACCTCTCAAATCCTGCACCTAACAATCTTGTTCACCTGAACAATTACAACAACTGTATTCTCTAAGCCTCAGCAGGCTTACACCTTTCTTTCTAAGTTTCCTACTTAGACTTTTACACCTTTATGCTCAAATTAACATTTTAGTACCCCTAAAGTTAGATGAGACTTTATTTACAATTTGTATGGAGTTTGAATGATTGAAATCAGACAAGGGAAGAATGCAGGGAGAGATTTATCTTTAAAAAAATATGAGAAATATTGATGCACACTTTTAAAGACTTCTTGAAATCTTTGTGGGATCAATGTTTTTGCTAAAACTTCAAACACTCTTATGTTGTTTTCTTGTATGCTTTGCAGAGGTGTGTGTTATGCTGAGCCTTCCACTTCTATTTATAGAGTGTCTTGACCTTTAGTAGCCGTTGGAGTGTGACCAATAGTCTTGTGCCACGTGTCTTGGGACCCACCAACTTTCACTTAAAATTCTGGGCAAACTGTCATACTTCAAAATGTTGTTGTGTTCTTGAGAATACTTCAGAATGTTGTTGTGTTCATCATGATCTTCATCTGGGTTCATGTGGATGAACGATCAAATATGCATCTGGGCTTTATCTGATGAATGTCACATGAAATTCTGGGTTGTACTATAAAGATTGTTCTTGTACGACTTCAGAATGTTGTTAGATCAGATCTTCTTTGAAATATGTCTTGGAACATATGTAGGATCTCATAAAGTGGTGTTGTTACTTCAAGTCCATGCTTTTTGGGGATCTGGTTTGCTTTGTACAATACCAACTTCCTTATGTGTCGAAATCCTGTAGGATTAGACTTGATTTTGCTTTTGGATTTGCTTTTTACTTTCCAACCACTGTACTGTTCATGTCAGAAAAAAGCATGGAGCAGGATCGAACTTTTTAAACTCAGGGGAATTCAAAATGTTCCTTTTGTTTTACTTAGGATGATTTGTGAGACTCTTATTTGATGTAATCAAATCCTAATCGTAAAACATAAATGAAGTGCAGCATGGAAAACATCTAGGATGATATTCTTAATGCAATATTCCTAATGTTTTGTACTTCAAATGTTCATAGTCTTGAATGAACATTGAAGATGCCCTTTTTTACTTTAATCAAATAAATGCCTTTATTCCTTGATTGATCTTAGTCAATGTACTTTACTGGGCTTTTATTTAAGTCACTTGAAGCTCTTATGTTCTTCATTTGGTTCAGAATTTTTGGGGTTGGTTCTTGATGTTCATCATGAACAACCTTCTGAACTCTGTCCAACCTTCTGAACTCTTTTAACTTTCTGAACTTTGACTGAGTTCATTAGGTTTTTAAGTCCTTTGATTTCTTGTATCTTGGTATGATTTAAACTTAGTTTCTGTCTTAGTTAAACCCTCAAGAACACAAGTTAAATACCAAGAAATTAATCAAAGTCCATTAATTTCTTAATCATCAAGGTTTGTTATCTTTAAAATTAATTAGGGATTTTGGCTCAACAAAGCTAAATAAGCTTCATGGCTTTGGATAGAAAGTGACTCTACAAGTACGGTGCTGGCTTTTAAAAATTCCTTCACGATTCCTTTCCGTCTTTGAAATCGATGATATAATTGTTTCCAACTTGGTATTACTGTTATTTGCTCCCATATTTATCAAGAAGGGAATATTTGTGTGGTCTTGCTCGCTTCCATTGACCACGGTTTGGTTGGCTCGACTTAGTTTGATTCTTTCCTCTTGTCATTGTCTTTAGATTTCTTTAGGGAAAGACACGACTTGCCTAATTTTCGATTTCCTAAGGTTGTCTGTTTCTTTATTTCTTGCTTCTTTTAAGTTGAGGGTCTTGGCCTTGTCCCCCCTCTTGTACATATATTTTCCTTTTTTTAATAATATATATGGAGTAGGCGGGAGAGGATGGGAGTTCTGGTTGGGTGCCAACCTAGTTGGGATGCTTCTGGACTCCTTGATGCCTAACTTGCTTCTTGCCTTATAAAAAAAATTAAGTATTAAAAATGTCAAAAAGATGTCAAAATTATATCCATTATGGACCCAAACTAAAATAATTTTTTTGGTGAGGATGAAAACAACTCATTTTATTTTTTAGGGACTAAAATCAAAATTTGTTATATTTATAGGGATGAAAAATTTATTTAACCCTTAAAAAATTATAAATTAATGTCTCCATTGTGGATGTTTTAATAAATAAATACTACTCCTTCCGTCCCGGATTGTATGTCACTTTAGGAAAACAAATTGTCCTAAATTATATGTTGCTTTACAATACCAATGAAACATTAATGTTACTTTTTCTATTATATCCTTAACTATTTATTAGTCTTTCTTCTTTCAATTCATTCATTTATCTTTTCCATACCATTTATCAAAGACAATTTTCCAAAACAACTCATAATATCTCTTTCCCACACAATATTAATTACATTTCTTAATATGTGTGTGAAATACTCAAAACTTCATACAATTTGGGACTGAGAGAGTAAAATAGAAAATGCTCCCTCCATTTCACAATCGCTTTTGAGGAAATAACATATACCAAGAAATCAAATAAATTTTGTTGTTTTTGATGAAATTCTGTGTATTTTCTATAATACCCTTACCCATCTATTATTTCATTATATTATTTATCTCTTTACAATAAATAAGTAAATGTATTATTGATAAACCAATAATTAACGTTGCATTGAAACTTAAACTTAAAAGTGACATGTATTGTGGAACTGAGGGAGTAATAATTATAGGCTTAAATGCTCTTTTGATCCCTTAACTTGATTTCAAGTATCGGTTTGGTCCATAAGTAATAAAAAGTTCGTTTAGATCCCTTAACTTTATTTAAAGTATCAGTTTGATCCTTTCTGTTAATTTAATTCAAAAAAATTTAAATTTTGGTCCCTTAATTTATTTAATTAGTATTAGTTTAGTCCCTAAACTTAACTTAACGTCTTTTTGAATTAAATTAACAGAAAATACTCCAATACTTTAAATAAAGTTAAAGATCTAAACGAAATCTTTTATTACATATGGATCAAACCGATAGTTAAGATCAAGTTAAGGGATGAAAAAGGTATCTAAGCCCATAATTATACAACAATAAATATGGAGAGAAATTGATGTTATTGTTTGTATCGTATAGAAATAGAAACATAGGCAAATTCGAGGGCAGGTGAAGCGGTGAACCATAACTACTATACTACTGCTTTGGTCCACTTGTATTCTTACATCATCATGTCATTTTTTGGCGGTGCCCTTAATTTTCATCTCTTCTCTTAACACAAACTTTTTTTTGTTACGCAAAGTTTCCAAATTTAGCACAAATTCACATACTTCTTCTTCAAATGCATTCTGGGTCGATTCTCTTTCTTTGATCCAGTTTGGGAACAGTTCTGCAACCAGTTAGGTTAATTCTTCACTCAATTCACTTTTTCTTTTTCTTTTTTAATTTACTTTTTTATACAAAAAAAAAAGTCAAATTCGCTAGCATTACTTTATTTGTTTGTTTAAATTGGCTTTTTATAAGTTGTTTTTAGAAGTTCATGAATGTTGAACTGCTTAGGTTGATATATAAGTTGAAAACGGTTTATATAGATGTTATAAGTTCTTTTCATAAACCCTCCCAAACAATCTCAAATGTTTATGCCAATAAATTAGTTTAAATAAGCTTTGAGTACCGACACTTTTGATAGAAAGTGTGACTTGGCGTCCGGCATGTGCTTGTGTCTGACACTGCCACATGTTTTTTTAGTAGCCTGGTGGCTAGAATTCACAGGTGAATAAACGGGGTGTACGAGGTTCCAACCTCGACCAATGCATATTACAATACATTGTTTCTATCGACTGAGCTATGCTTATGGGGACACAGAAACATGTGATTTGTTTATATTGAAAACGGGGTGTACGAGGTTCCAACCTCGACCAATGCATATTACAATACATTGTTTCTATCGACTGAGCTATGCTTATGGGGACACAGAAACATGTGATTTGTTTATATTGAATTATGTCATTTTCATAGTATGCATTTTGAATCTGATGTCCGTGCTTCGTAGAAAATAAGTCAATCTAAACTGGTTCAAATTAGTAAATTGGGTTTTTCTTTTCTTTTCTTTGGAAATTAATATCAGTTAGTATATTACCTTTGCATGTATGAATGTTTAGACTTGATTCTAACTTTTGCAGGTCTTTGTTTCAAGTGTTCTGTTGACCTTATTCCTGTAAATTAAGGATTGCAGCACATGTTGGTGAAAAGCCAAAATAAAGTGGATGGACACAAGTCCCTCGCGGATACATTGGCGAGATGGAAAGAATATAATGCACAGCTTGAATCGAGCGGTGAAGTTCCAAAGTCAGTTAGGAAAGTTCCTGCCAAGGGATCGAAAAAGGGGTGTATGAAGGGTAAAGGAGGTCCTGAGAACTCGCGCTGTAATTACAGAGGTGTTAGGCAAAGGACTTGGGGAAAATGGGTTGCTGAAATTCGCGAGCCAAATAGAGGGAATAGGCTCTGGTTAGGTACATTTTCAAATGCCGTCGGTGCTGCTCTTGCTTACGATGAAGCAGCAAGGGCAATGTACGGTTCTTGTGCACGCCTGAATTTTCCTAATGTGGAAGTGTCCAATTTCTCTCAGGTGGAATATTTGAAAGATTCTCCAGCTGCAGAACAATCTGGTTTAGTGAAGACAACATCAGAGATTACCGAGTCTGTGGTGTCACTGGATAACGTTCGGGTAGATGCAGCTGAAGACATTGACATGAAAGATCTTTCCTTGTCCTTAAGTGTGACTGTGAATCATGCGGAAAGGGGAGGTGAATCACTATCTGTGAGTAGTTGATCACATGCTTAATTATCTTGATGTAAGTTTTGCATAGTCTGATTTAGCCATGGCTAGAACTTTTAGCCTTCATATCTGTTAGTGTAATGCTTAATGTGACGGAAACTTGATAGTTGTACCGAAAGATTAGATTTTGCAGAATTAACTTTATTGAGAAGTGTTCAATACCCTCTGATATTAACTTCATTGAGCAGTGTAAATTTCCGGTATTGGACTGTTGAAAGTGCTGCTATAGGTTATTGATTTTCTGGTTACTTCCTTTCTAATGTAGATCACTAAATCAAGTGAGTTCTTAAATAGTTGTTGTAGTGGCGCTATAACGTTATAGCGGAATTAGAACAAATCACTATTTTCTGCAATCTGCTATTTAATACATAATGTTGTTAAATAATTAGCGGCACTATAGGACTGATTCATAACCAAATTAAAATAAACAGGTGTTTTCTGCGATCTGCATTTGACAACACAAACTAAATCTCTATTTTTTATATTATGGTAAATTGCATATTGACCATAGATGAATTTGTAAAACCAAGATTTTATGGAATGACATATGATTTGGATTCCATGTTTGTAGATATACTGGTAACAATATATGATTGTAAGCGAGCAAAACCTGAAACCAAGTTCGAGGAACAAGAAAAATATATGAAACATGTTCTAACTTGTTTCCACTACTGTATATAAATGTTTCACTTTACTTTTTGAAAGCCTTTGTCCTAATTTTTTTGAGAGAAAAGAACATTACCTCAGTTGCGGTTAGTTTCACATAGACATTACAAATTCAGTCTATTTGGAATCTATTGTACCTCAGTTGTGGGGTTTTTTTTTTTTTTCCATCATACTCTCTTCCTTTGCACCCTACTCAATTCCAAAAATACCCCCATTCGGAATATATAAAGGATTTTCGGGTTATATAATCCAAAAACTTCCAGAGTTTAGAAAACTACAAGAAATGGTTGTCATCGATGATTTAACAAAATTTCATTACACACACACACACACACACACACATATATATATATATATATATATTTATATTTATATTTATATTTATATCATCGCCGAAGGTAGACGAGGTTCAAATTTCATTGTCGGACGATTTTTCAACTGGAGGTGCAACCTCCGCTTTCATATCACCGGAAAGATTCTCTATTAGAAGTGGAGGGACCAGCCTCAACTTTGGCATTGTCGGAATCTTCCAAAACTTCAAGTAAAACGGTTTCCAACTCATATGGAGGTCCAATGTCAGGTGCCAAAGTAGAGGGAGCGTCAATAAGAGCATCCACAACTGAAATAGTGCAAAATTATAGTGAGAAAAATTGGACTTTTTCAGTATTAGCAGGTTTCGGATTCTATAATCCAAACTAGGTTTTTCATATTTTCATATTATACAAGTATAAGTTGGTCGACGTGAGTCAAGGAAAGAGTTCAATGTGTCACGAGGGAAGGAAATAGTTTGGTGTTGGTGCGGCGTTGAAGAGTTCGATGGATACCATTGAGCCAAGGAAAGAGAATGGTTTGGTTCCTAAAGTTGATTTGGGAAGAAGATCTCTTGATCGTACCTGATTGGAAGGTGGCTGCCGGTGCTTCTTCAATCCGGTGGTTGATGGTGGTGAAAGTGTGTCAGTTGATTACTATAACAACGGGGGAGTGTGTACGTGCAGACACTCTGATGCTCAAGTCAGTAGAGGTTCAAAATGAGGGTTTAGAAGTGAAAGAGATTCTACCTTGGAGGCTGCGGGGAGCCTCCTATTTATAGAGGTGGGTGAATGTAAAGCCGTTGAAATCGCACGCGTGCGTCCGACGGTTATGAAATCCAGGAAAGTGTAACCGCTGGTGAGATATTCGCGGGAACATGGGAACGAGACATTATAGTTCATTTTGAACTAGTTTCAGTTGCTTCGTGCACCCCTTTCGCGAGGAAGGGGTGTATTGCGAGTAAACTGCCAAATGTAGCATTTGGACTTAATTTGTTATTGGGCCTAAACAATTGGGCCCAGGTCTTTGACCGGTCCATAACAGTAACCCCCCAAGTCGTGGCTCTTGATAAAGAGGGACGACTTAAGACTGAGCGGGGGAACTGATCACAGAGGCCTTATGACGTGTTCGAAGCACACCCTGATGTAGTGGATAAACGTGAGGGTATGCTCGTTATTGGTGTTGAAGCCTGTTTGGCAGACGATGGAGCAGTATCTGCTCTCCATGAGGTACTTTGTGGGTTCCGTAATGAACGGGTCAAAATAGACTGAAGACTTAAAGATACTTCAGAACCTATCACATCGGAGATTAAGTTGATTTGGGTGAACAATGCCGTTCACAAGAGTATGCCATCCAGGACCTTAAGTAGGCTAATTTGGTATGACCATTTGGTGACATTCCCACAACGAATCTGATAGTTTTTTGAGGAATGCCACGCAAATTCTACCAGAAGTGAACTGATTGGTTGGAGTACAAGAGCGTATCTCAAGACTTAGTGTAACAACTTGATTTTTCGTTAGATTTGTTTTAATTAATTTTTATACGTGTTTATATGTGCATGTATGTGATAATTGCCTTTGTGTGTATTTTGGTTGGGATTATTGGAATTCGGTGTTAGAAGGGTATTTTAGTCATTTTGCACTCAGGGGTATTTTGGTCATTTAGCGAGCAAAGGTAATTTAGTAACTTCACTGTGAGGGTTATTTTTAGTGTTTCAAGTGGGAACCATTATTTTTACTAAGTTACTAGTGTGTTGTGGTAATTAGTTATGAGCCGATAACTATTTGTTATCTTTCTACCATAAGTGAGTAAACACTTTGTGGATTAATTAATTAGAACTTTGAACCCATTAGAACATTAGAGGGTTATGTCCAATAGTGGAGAGTCTTTATAAACTCATGTCATAAGAGGAATTAGGGTTTTAACACTCATTGCACAAATTTTGGAAAGAAGTAGAGAGAGAAAGAGCTAGAGGAAGAGAAGAAAAGGGTTAGAAGAGAGAAGCTTGAAGACCAAGAAGGGGTTAGAGATTCAGGAGCTAAATTGAAGCTAAGGCTAGGTTTGATTTCATTTGAGATAAGGGGACTTGTATTCTATCATAATCTTTTAGTATAATCTCTTTTCTACCTCAAATTCATAAGTGCTAAATTGTGAAAAGTTATTATTGTGAATTTAATTGATGAAATTCATGCTCTTATTTTGATGCAATGTTTGGGTATGTGAATTTAATGATAATCAAGTTGTTGATGTTGAATTTACATGCTCAAGATGTTTGTATATGAATATTTTGTGTTTTGCTCAAAATTGGTGATATGTGATATTGTTGTTGTTGGATAGTTGATGAATTCATGGTTAATTGATGATGTTGTTGATATGAGATGTTGTTGTTGATGATTGATGCTATGTGTATTCATAATTATGAAGTTGTGGTGTGAATTGAGTTGTTTTTGAAAGTTTCATGAAAAATGGGTGAATTGATGATTTGTGATGGAATGATGTTTTGATTTCGAGTTTTATATGGTATTGATTGCCTTTTTAAGTTCTTAAGCGTTTGGGCAAACTTTGGGGACGAATTTGGGTGTTAGGGGATCAAAATTGGGGTTTTGAAGTGAAAATGGATGTTTTTCCAGAGAGCTGAGTTGATGTGTGTTGTCCAAGCTCGCCATGGCGAGTTGCATCAGTATGTGAAACTCGCCATGGCGAGTAAACGGTGGCCATGTCGAGTTGCTCAGTACAACAACTCATGTTTTTGCCGTTTTAGAGTTTTGGGGTCGATCCGGACCATTGCAAACTGATTCTTTTGATGTAATTAAATGTAATCAAGCTTTCTAAACCTCTACAAATATCAATTGAATTGATTTGAACTTGGTTTGATGAATCATACCTCAAACTTTTGAAAAACATGAAGAACGTCGATTTTTCCGAAAGTCGTTTTTCTCAAGGATAAGGGATATGGTTAAGGTTGTATACTGTATACTTGATTTCTAAAAATGGTTGTGAATGGTTTCATTGAGTTTTAACTTGTTTTGCTTTGAAAATGAATTTGTTTTTGAAAAATGATAAAGGGAGACGAACTTTGTGATTTTTATGAATTCGTTGTATTTGGCCGGTGAAACGCACATGTATACTCAATTGCACTTGTACGTGATCTAGGGGTATACATAGTTGAGGCATTAGAGTTTGTTTTGCTTAGTTTTGATTCAATTGTCGCAATTATTTTGAAGTTGTGAAATGATAGACGGACTTTGTCGAAAATGGTCTTTAAGGCCGAATGCCTTGGAATTCTTTCGTGTATAGTTTGATATGATCACATGTAGATTTATGAATACTTGATAGGTGTTGAATATGATGTTTATCATGATAAGGTGTACTTTTCTCCTTTTCTTTAATTGTGATAAATTGTATGAAGTTGTCTATTTGTGACGATGTTGTTGATGTTGATTAATTCATGTATGCTAATGATGGTGATATTGTTGGTGAGTGCATATATGTTAAACGATGGGTTGTTGTTGGTGAACATGTTGTTGAATATATGTATGATGTGTCATATGTTCATGCATGAGTCCTAGGATGTTTATATCCAGTGGTGTGATTTGAATACTTTGTATTCAATGGTTATGATGTGTTTGTTACATCATGAGGTGACGTCCTGTTGTTGTTGTTGATGGTACCGTGTCCATATAGGAGCCGTGTCTAGGCATGTAGTACTTTCTTGCATGAGTCCTAATTGCCCATGTGTTCGATGATGATTGTGTTTGTAATGCGATGTATGAATTGTATTATTGAAATGTTTTGAACTTGCTTGTATTGATGAATGATGTTGTAGTCGAACCATCCTTGTTTTATTAATTGAAATACTAATTCAATGTTATCGTTTCGATTATTATATTTGATTATGATTAATGTGAAGCTAACCCCAGTGGTCTGTGGTGGACCGCCTACCTATTTGTACGAATGAGTAGACGGCGTGCAAGATTGATCTTTTAGCGTACTTGGTGAGTTGCTTGAGGATAACGGGAGCTTCCTCTGTTTATCTGTTTAGAGTCTTAGATTAGGCTCTGATTAGGATGTCAGTCTTTATGATATCTTGGATTGATTATGTTGTTGAGATTTTACCCATGTGTCGGATTTGGAGACTTTATATGGTGATGTATGTTGAGTTTATGACATGTATATTTTGGAGATGTATGTTATTTATATCCGCTGCGACTGTTGAGGAATTTTATATATGCATGTTGATTGATGAATCATTGAAGACGTAACGTCCATTTCTTGAATATTTGTATTATTCGCATGTTTTATCGCTTTAATAGAAGTAGGGTGTTACACTTAACATTTTGGTGTTTACGTCGACATCAGGGTTAGCGACGATGTGCACATGATTTGTGCTCGCTATGGGCCAACCCCTTTATCATTTGCTCTTGTGTAACAACCCGATTTTCGCTAGATTTATTTTAAATAATTTTATATGTGCTTGTATGTGATTATTTGCCTCTGTGTGTATTTTAATCGGGATTAGTGGAATTTGGTGTCAGAAGGGTATTTCAGTCATTTGGTGAGCGAGGGTAAAATAGTATTTTGATTACAAGAGTTATTTTAGTAGTTTTAGTGATATTAATTATTTTTTACCTAGTTACTAGTAAGTTGGAATAATTCGTTAAGAGCCGATAACTATACGTTATTTTATCCGTTAAGTGAGTAGAAACTTTGTGAAATAGTTATAGGAAACCTAAAGCCCATTAAGACATTTGAAGGTTTAACCCAATTGTGTAGAGCCTATATAAACTCTAGTCATTAAGAGAATTAGGTCCTACACACTTATTTTCACAAATATTGAGAGAGATAGAGAGAGAAAGAGCTATAGAAAGAGAAAACGGGTTTTGGGAGAAGAAGAGCTTGGAGAGCTTGAAGAGGGTAGAGATTTGAGGAGCAAAAGTGAAGCTTCAAGCTAGGATTATGCTCAATTGAGGTAATGGGGATAGTGTACATTCACAACTTATGTTTTAATCACTTTTTCAACTTAATTCAATAAGTGCTTATTTTGTAAAATTGTGTTTTTGTGAATTTCAAAGGATGAATTTCGTATACCCACTTTGATATTAAGTTTATGTATGTGAAATTGATGCTAAACATGTTGAATTTGCATGTTTGAATTGTGGTTATATGAACTTGGACCGTCAATATATTCCTAAGGGCTCGAATGCCCTCTAGAAAAGCTTAGGCGTCCTCCAGAAGGGCTCCTGATGCCTAGGCGCACACTTTCAGAGGCGCCGCCTCAACTAGCTTCTATAAGCATCTAGAGCTTAGTAAAAAGACTTAAGGCCCAGCTTGCTTGGGGATTAAGTCACGAGAAAACAAGCTCACGAAGGGCTATAAATACACCTCTTGAGAGCATTCTCAAGGCATGACATAAAGAGGCTAAACCTAGTTTCTATTTTTTTTATAGCTCACGAAGGGCTATAAATAACATAGACCACACTCATAAACCTACCGGTGATCTCAAAAACAGTAGCCGGCGAATACCAAATTGATTTTTGTGCCTCCACTTCATAGCCTTCCTGCTCCGTCGCCGCCGCCGAGGTAGATAGAAAAGGCAGCCCTTGTCACGAGTCGCCTAAACATCTGTGGTCAGAGAGGTCGTGATATCGTGTCAGGTTGTAACTTTCTAACTTTGTAATTCTCGTTCATCCTTTTGTCGAAATCCTTAAATTAAAGTAAGACTATGATCAGCTTCTGACCTATATCATTTGAATGGTGTATATTCCGTTATATATATATATATATATATATATATATATATATATATATATATATGTCGAACCGGAAAACTTTTGGTTTTAGAAATACGACGAATTTTTTCGATATTTTTTTTTTTTTTTTTTTTATTTTTTATGAACGCATATAGGTTGAATTAATTCTAATTCAAAAGGTTGAATTTTATTCAATTGAATTCGTATGTGTGATTACATGTGTTAATCCTGTGTTCGATGTGTTGAAGCTCAGCGCGTGTGTATATATTTGTTTTCTGAAAAGAGTTTTACTTTTACAATAATATGCTTTGTGATGATTGTTTTTGTTCTGAATTTGGAGGTTATATCAGTTAAGCAAATTAGTTTTTGGAAGTACACATATGCAATCTCTAAACCAAACGGCTTATATGTCAGAGAGGAAACTAAAACTTCTTTCTATAACTAATAATTAAAAATGATCAATGAGAAAATCTATATAATACATATACACATCACATTTTATTTTATGAAACTATTAAAACTTTAATTGTTAACCAAAGACATATATAATTGCTCCTTTTTCAGTTTATATTATTTTATTTATGGAGTATGTTAACAAAACTATGATGTGTAAAGTAACCTTTTCTTACTAGTGGGAAAAATAACTTGAAACATAAATAGATAACAAAGTTTAGCATACTGAGTATTGCCAAGAACCAATAGAATGGCTCAACATGGTTTTGGTTCAAGTCTGTTCCCTCTAGCTTGTAACTGAATCTATGAGCTCAACAAAGACTGTACTACTCAAATAGTAACCAATTGACAATGAAAGAAACAAGAAAGAAGTAGAAAACACATTCCTTGAGGAGCTTCTTTGTAGGAAAACTCTAATAGTCTAACCAATGTAAACATATTAGCAATACCAAAGATTGCGTAATGGAAAGAAAGCCAAAATAGGCCGATTTTGTGATTATTGTGATCGTTCTAATAGTTTTTTTCTTTTCACTTCTAATAACCCTGTTATGATCACTGAGATTGCTGATAAAACTAGCCCAACACCAACTCTTTGTAGTTCTTATTCCATTTGGATGATCGGTGATTTCACGAGCAAGTAGTAAAAATGCAAATTCATAAACAGGTAACAAAAGGGTCATGAATACTAGTGGGATCACAGGTATTGAAGTTGTGATGATATAAAATCCGCAAGTGCACGGTTTTACCGAAGTAGTAAAAAGAGTATTGTTCCTGGAGTTATGAATTCAATTAATCTTTAACAATAATTAGAAGAGAGTTTATGTTAAAAATATTTGATTTTGTTTTTTAAAGAAAATAAAATAAAAAAGCGCCTTGAGATTTTTGGTTCATTATGGTGACAAACCATTCACAAATCAAACCCTAAATCTAGACTTTATGTTGGACTTATTTTCTAAAGACAAGTTTCTCTTAAGCCTATCACACCTATTCTCATGGGTGATTGCTATTGAAATCCTTGAATGATCGAAACTTTATATGTCTCAAGGTTTGCTAGACTATTCTCATGTTTCGCAATCCTTGTCTAAATTCACTTGTTTCAATATTAAAACTTCATCTCTTGATCCATCGCTTAATATTTGTGATGAATCAATAACAACTATTAGACTTCATTTCTCGATCCATCGCCTAATATTTGTTATTGATTATAAGAACGGTGAATTTAGATTAGTAAATAAGTTTACATAAAGTAAAGGTTAAATGTTTGGTTTGATTAGGATTATGTCACTAGACTCATCCAACAATCCCAAGACAAGAAGAGTCTACTCACTCACGTTCATTGTAGACATAAAAGAGAAGAAGAAGAAGATAAAAGTAAATAAAGGTGAAATTTTATTCAAGGAAACAATTGTCACTTATTATTTACAAGATACAAGTCTAGTGGCTGCTCTATTTATAGTCTAACAATGACTTGAGCCCTAAGAAATAAATCACTAAAGTGGTTCACAAGAAACCATGGGCTCTTGGTCATAAATAAACTAAAATTGACAGTTTGTTGAAGAAGCAAAAGCAGCAAAAGGGTATTATGGAGCGCCAATTGTATATTTTGATGAAGGATCTTCAAACTTCTTCAGGTGGGCACGTGTACGTTGTCTGATGCACAAGGGCGTGTGCTTAAGTGGGGTTACGTGCACCAGACTTACGTTGTTTGCCCAAGTGACATGTGTTGATTCGGCGAGCTCTTTGTCCACATGGGAAAATCTTCTTGGGAGCCTATGGTTGCCATGGCTCCTCCCAAATTTGGTATAAATACTATATTAGCCATAAATGCCCTTGGCAGGACTTGAACCTGTGTCAATAAGGTGGTTAATGATCACAAAGATTCAACACAACACATAATATTTTGTGTAATTTTTATGAAACCATTTCTATCTATATGTTACAATTATTTGGCACCCCAAACATATTTAGTCAAGATCCGCCATGTTTGTCCACGTGTGAGCGTTGGATTGGCTTATTTCCGGTTTAGATGAAGCATATTCACAATGCATATATGTATTTTATTTCATTTTTAGTTAATGAGTATTTTATGTCAAAATCGATTCAAAGATATGATAGATTAGTTTTTCTATTTTTATATGATAATTGCAATCTTAAAATTATTAGTTATTAATTAATATAATTAAAGAATTTTTTGTGTGACCTCTTTTTTCAGTATGCTGAAGAGACAAACACAACTGAACGATGTATTTAATGGATATTTTTTAATATTTATAATGTTAAGAAGAAGACGAGCTTTATAAATTATAAAGTGATTAATAATATATTAATATGATTTATTATAAATAGATAGAATAATTTTGTAATAAATATAATATTAAGAAGATTTTATTATTTGTGGCCTCATTTTTTTAGTATACTGAAGAGACAAACACAACACATTGATGTACTTAATGGATATTTTTTAATATGTATAATGTTAAAAAGAAAATGAGCTTTATAAATATAAAGTGATAAATACATATATTACAAACAAAAGAGGGATATATGGCTAAAATTGTCAATTTTGTTTATAGTATGATTATCTTTCTTTCCCTATTTCTAGTTGCAACAAATGCTCAATTGAAGCCATTTCTTACTATTTAAAATTTTCTTCTTTACTTCGTACACAATATATTATCCCATTTTAGTTACACTTTTTACTTTTTTTTTGTTTTGTTACAGTGAGTTATCCATTTTGTTTTGAAGATCATCATTGTCGACGACATAAATGCCCCCCCTGGTATAACACCGAAGTGTGGTGTGAATTATCACTGTAGATGTTAGCTGTAAGCGTTGGGATCATATCAACTACTCACATGATTCTTCATTTGGTGCTAGACCCAAGATACAAATGGTCTGCTACAATATTCCACATGCTATCATTTAGTTATTTTATCACCACCCAATAAACTAATTTTATTCTTTTTATACTTTTGAGAACTTTTTAGTTTTATATTGTACTCTAAAATAATGATAATGAAATCAAATAAGACAACAACAAATATTATGTAGATTATCTTTCTCTCTCTATATTTTGGATATATTTCCATGAACTTCAATTCAGGCATAACAATTTTCTTTCTCACCATACCGCTTATTATAATATCTTTAATAAATAAGTTTACAAAATAGTTATTAACTTCTAAGCCTAAAATTTTATATATTTGTCATGATATTATTACATTTTTTATTTTTCTCATGCTTAAATTATATTTCTTTTAAATATAAAATTTTAATAGCCTTTTAGACATTGTTTGCTTTTAAGGGATATGAAAATATAGAACATCATTACAAACTTGTAATTATCTAATATTGATATGTTTGGGAGCACAGGTTAAGGATGACGCGGCTGTTGTGCTTGTGTTGCAGCAAACCAATATATTGGATAAGGAACTTCGATATGGTTGAGGTTTATTATGCAGTGGTTGACCACAGTACCTGCAAAATAAACACACGCTTTGAAGCCGCATGAAGTATCTTCTCGAGAATGAGAGATCGTTTATCCTATTATTTTGAGATCACACATGGGCGCGACAGAAATGCCATAATTATATAGATTGTTTGCTTGCAAGCGTTATCGTGTAAACTTGTGTGGGCTACAAATTATGGTTGAATGTTTAGCTAACAACCAAGATCATGTCTAACTAATACGGTTAGGCGCGCATATTACCTTGCATAAGAATCTTTTGAGAAGGGGTATATATTAGTTGAGATTTCATTAATAAGTCGTTGTTGGGCCGAGGTCCGGTCCGGAACTGTTTCACTCGAAGCCCTTATCGTCTTTATGACTTAATTAGCTTGGAATGGATTTGACAATTAGTGACGGACCTTGATATTTTGGAGATACTTTATTTCCAGCCTCGCATTCTATGGACGGTTGTAAGGGAGAACCTAAGTAACAATTGAAGAGTTTTGAGTGGGTTGTAGATGCACTATTTATTGTAGGTAGACGAAAACCACCCCTTTGTGAGATATTTGACATGTGTGTTTGAAATTTGTTGAGTGAGGTTACATTCTCGAAGTCTGGTATGGATTATTGAATCTTGCTTTTTCATCTCCCAACGAATTGAACCGTTGATTGACATTATTTTTTTGCTTGTTTATAAAAGTTGGATCTTAAAAAACATGAAAGCTTTTCACATCCCTCCATACTATGTTTGACGTTGTTGCCCCAATAAACTTTATTGTTGTTCTCTATAGATTTTTGTCCATACCCTTCTATTTCTAGGAGTTAATCACCGTATTTATGCCTAAGAGAAACCTTTCCTTTCTATTCCCTCTTTAGTTTGTATTGCTTTTGTTACTTTTGGGTATATAAGTTGGGTTTTTATTTTGTGTAGTTGAAACTATTGATAAAGATGATCTTACGTAGGCTAGTCCATTAGTAAGTATTATGGCAGTTATATAAAATATATATTGTATTTTACCATAGAGATCGCGCTTTGTTTCGATATCACTCTAATCCACATAATTCTAAATCAAATTTATACAAGTTATTTTTGTAATTTAGATCACAAGTAGAATACTACAAGATAGACAATGTTATGTTAAGATTAGGTTTCAATAGCTTTATATCAAATGTGTTCCTCTTAATCAATCATACTATTTTTATTTTTCAGATGTAACTCTTCTTATCCCTTAGTGTACCTCTCCATCTTCTCGAGAATGAGAAATCTTTATCATGTTATTTTGAGATTAACCTGGCCGTGGCAGAAATGCGACACTTATATAGAGTGTTTGGTTGCAAGCATTATCGTGTAAACCTGTGTGGGCTACTAAAGCCTACATTGTTTTACTTTATTATATGTTTTTTATGATGTTCTTTAGTTTAGTTTATCGTTTTATTAAATTGCATTATGGTTAGCATGGTAAAGCACCCAACATCTATGTGTCTTGTTCTAGGATTCATCTGCGTCTTGTGAAGTGGTGTCAATGTCCATCTTTTGGTATATTGAATATATCATTATACACTGAATCGACTCATCTAAGTCTCTGACTACAGATGAATCGATTCACATTATTTTGAATCATGTCACATTTGAATCGACTCATTTCAACATGAATTGTTTCACAAAACTCTCTGATTTGCATTGAATCGATTCATTTACAGGTTGAATCATATGATTCTTCATCTTGGGTTCACTTGAATCGATTCACTTGTGCACTGAATCGTTTCATGCTTCATACAATCTTAAGTTGACTTTTGCTGCCTGAATCGATTCACTCAATTAGTGAATCGATTAACCAATGTACTTTTGTGCGAAATTTCACTGTTATCACCCCTTACTATATATAGTCTCCTCCTCACATCTCATAAACCATTGAATCATTTCAAACTATTCTCTCTAGGTCTCAAAAATTCATTGCACATAGATTTTTCCAGATTAAAAACTTTTTCTTAGAATCACTTTGTTCTTTGAGTCACATTGATTTGATAGGGTGATAGTAGGGATTGTAAGTTGGTTCTTTCAAGGAGATTGGTTGGGCTTAATCAAGGCTTTAAAGTGATGTGAATAATCTCATTACACCTCCAAAGGGCTTGGGGGTTCTTTCTATCCGTTCTTGAAGTAAAAGGGGATTCACTTACCGGACGTAGCATCGAAGGCTCGAATGAAGAGTACGAAGGGGTGCACAGGTATTTAAGGATTTGAAGATTCAAGAAGCACCAAATTCAAAGGTTATTGGAAGTTTGGGGGAATGTTTTCATAAGGGTTGAAGAATTAGGTTTAATTTCAAGGAACTCTTGTAAACACATTATATTCAACATCTGTTACATAGTGGATGACCTTGGTGAAGGTGTACTTCATCAAGAAGAGTAGACGTAGCTCTAGCGAGAATGAGAAAGAGCGAACTACTATTAAAATATAGGTGTTATGTCTCTTCCCTATCCTCTTTACTATTTACTATTGCATGTGATTAATTGAATAATTGTTAGGATAAGTGCTAGTGTTGATCTAAGTTGTTTTTCATTGAAAAGATAATCTAATTCATTGAATTAGGTTTCAAATAATTTTCTTAGATCAATTGATTGCAAAATCTATTCAATTTTTCAATTTCACATGTATTGTGTTTATAATTAATAGCTTAGTAATTTTGTTCATATAGGTTTGGTTTGAAATTGTCTAAAAGTTTTGTATATTGTTCAAGGTTTATTGAGGTTTGATTATATATAAGATTCGTATCGTGAATCTCTCAATTCTAGATTAAATCTTATTGCACATAAATTTATCTTGTACAATATTGTAATTGTTCGCGAACGATTCCAATAGTCGATTTTGTTAAACTCGCTTTTCAGTAAAACTCTGGAAAAACTTTTCAAAATGCTATTCACCCCCCCCCCCCCCTCTAGCTTACTAGTTAATCAGCCATATAGACCAACAAGTGGTATCATAGAGTTTGGCCTCTTTTTACGGCTAATTACCGGAAAAGTTGATCCATATGGCTAATAATGAGCCCAAGGGGGGGGGGGGGGGGGATATAGCATCTATTTTCGACAGAGAAAATTACGACTATTGGAAAGAATGCATGAGCGTTCATATCCAATAGGTGGATATGGACGTGTGGGACGCCGTGGCCAACGGTCGGTTTCAACCGCAAGTTGTTGCAGACAGTGTAGCACAAGATAATCCAAAAGCCGATTGGAGCGATGATGACAAAAAGAAGGTCCAATAATATGAAGGCGTAAAATATTCTCATCTCCTCTCTTGGGGTTAATGAGTATCATTCCGTCTCTCATTGTAAGAGCTCTAAAAATATGGGGGATGCATTGGAAACCCTTCACGAAGGAACCGATGATTTAAAGTAATAAAATATTAATACCCTTGTGCAACAGTATGAGATTTTTCGCATGGAAGATGGTGAAACTATGTCCTCCATGCAAATGAGATTTACTCATATTGTAAACAATTTGCAAAACCTTGGTAAAACAATTTCAAACCAAGATTGCACTAATAAAATTTTGAGATGCATGACAAAGGAATGGCAACCTAAGGTTACCGCTATCAAGGAATCACAAAATCTCAATGTTCTTAGTATGATCAAACTCTTTGGCAAATTAAAGGAACATGAGCATGAGATCAATCACTTCATGTCTAGTGAGGAAGAGGACAAGCTAAAAGACAAGAAACGAGTTGTGTTTAAAGCATCTTCGTCAAAGGCTAGTTCATCTATCATTAGTGAAGGTGACTCCGGAGGAGAATCACCAAATGAAGAAGATATGGTACTCTTTGTGAAACGTTTTAATCGCTACACCAAAAATCATGGACTAAGACGTAGCGACAAAAACTCTACAAGGTCACAAACAAAAGGAGAGAGTGGTAAAGAAGAAAATGGTTGCTTTGGAAGTGGCAATGTTGGCCACCTAAGAAGCGAGTCTCCCGATTTAATCAAGTCTAAAGGAAAATCAAGTTCATCCGATAAGTCAAAAAGAAAGTAGAGCTTACATAGCATGGGAAGAAGATGAAAAATAATCTACAAAAAGTGATCCGAAAATGATGAAATTGCTCTACTATGCTTCATGGGACAAAGAAAGAAATCAATTGAGGTTAGTGACCGAAACTCTAAACTTAATCCATCCTATGATGAGTTATAAAATGTTCTAGTAGAAATGCATGGAGATGCAAAAGAGGACTATTCTCAAATTAGAAGCCGAAATTGCAAAAATTAGGAAAGATTTTGAAATATTCAAAAAATAACATGCATCTCTAAAGAAAGAACTATTTGTAACTCCCCTTGAAGAGTCACCTACTATTGATGAGCCAAAGCCATCAAAAGCTGATAACATCAATACATGTGAAGCTTGTCCTATGGAAAATGGGCATACCACACCTAATTGCCATGCCATGAAAATTCTTGTTCCAAAAGGCATTATGATGTGGGTACCCAAATTTTCTACCTTTGTCACTAATTCCAAGGACCCAACTTAGATTGGGGACCTAAGTCATTTGTAGGAATGCCTTGCAACCTCATAAAGAAAGTGGTATTTGGATAAAGGGTACTTAAGGCATATGACAGGGGACACCTTAATCATTGACTTTACAAAAAAGGAAAAAGGGTTTGTCTCCTATGGGGACAACAACCAAGGTAAGATCTTAGGTAAGGGTGTTGTGGTAAATCCCTCCACAACCACCATAAAAGATGTTATGTTACTTGATGGGCTTAAACATAACCTTCTTAGTATTAGTCAATTTTGCAACAATGGGTTTACAATCACTTTCAATACCCAATGTTGCATAATTCAACACAATGATGACAAGAATGTTATGTTTAAGGGTTTACGTGTTGATAATGTATATGTTCTTGATTTAGATGATGTATCATCAAGTGGTGCTAAGTGTCTCATAGCCAAAAATAAAGATTCTTGGTATGGCATAGACGCCTTAGTCAAGTCCACTTTGATTTGCTAAACAAAGTAATGTTCAAAGATCTAGTTGTCGGTTTTTCTAAAATAAAATTTGAAAAGGAAAAATTATGTGATGCTTGTCAAAAGGGGAAGCAAACTAGAGTGTCTTTTAAGCCCATAAATATTGTTTCTACTTCAAAACCTCTAGAAATTCTCCACCTTGATCTTTTTGGCCCTTCAAGGACAAGAAGTCTAGGCAGCAACTATTATGGATTTGTTATTGTTGATGACTTATCTAGATTTACTTGGACATTATTATTTTTCTAGTAAGGATGATACCTTTGAAGCCTTTACCAAATTTGCCAATGTAATTTAAAATCAACTTTCTTCAAAAATTATCTCTCTTAGGAGTGATCATGGTGGTGAATTTGTTAATCATTGTTTTGAAAACTATTGCAACAAGTTTGACATTTCACATAACTTTTCATGTCCTAGAACTCCTCAACAAAATGGTGTGGTTGAAAGGAAAAATAGAGTTTTGGAGGAATTGACTAGAACTATGATAAATGAAATGAACCTCCCTAAGTAATTTTAGGCGGATGCTATCAACACCGTATGCCATGTCTTAAATAGGATTATCATTAGACCGATCCTAGATAAGAGACCCTATGAACTACTTAAGGGAAAGTAGCCAAACTTGTCACACTTGAGAGTCTTCGGTAGTAATTGTTTTATTTTATACAACGGAAAAGATAAACTTGGCAAATTTGATGCAAAGGCCGATGACGGTATTTTCTTGGGTTACTCATCTAATAGCAAGCCATATAGAGTCTTTAACAAACAAACTCTCATTGTTGAAGATTCCATTCATGTTGCTTTTGATGAGACACCTCCCCAAGAAGTTGGGAAAGGTATTTTTGATTTTGATATTGCAGGAATTGATACCAAGGAGATTGTCAAGGATGGTGTCCAACAAGAAGCTCCTCTGGAAAATGAGGACAACAAGGAATTTGAGGGAGATTTACAAGAGGACGAAAAACAAGAAACCTCACCATCGTCTCCTCATGATTGGATCACCATGAGAGATCATCCCTTGGAAAACGTTGTTGGTGATATTAGAAAGGGTGTAAGTACAAGGTCTCAAGTAAGTAACTTTTGTGGTTTTACTGCTATCATGTCTCAAATTGAGCCTAAAACCATCAAGGAAGCAAAAGTTGACGACTTTTGGACTCTTTCTATGCAAGATGAGCTAAATCAATTTAAAATAAATGAGGTTTGAGACCTTGTCCCTTGCGCAAAAGGAAAGTCAATTATTGGGACCAAATAGGTTTTTAGGAACAAGTTGGACGAAAATGGGATTATCACAAGAAATAAATCAAGGCTAGCTGCTAAAAGGTATAACCAAGAGGAAGTGATTGACTATGAGGAAACTTATGCTCCCGTAGCCCGACTCGAAGCTATACGACTACTTTTAGCATTTGTGCCTTGTCTTGGTTTCAAATTGTTTCAAATGGATGTTAAGTCCACATTTTTAAATAGTTTACTAAATGAAGAGGTCTACGTTTCCCAACCGCCCGTATTTGAGGATATTGAATATCCGGATCATGTTTACAAATTAAAAAGAGCTTTTTACGGACTCAAACAAGCTCCTAGAGTTTGGTATGAACGTTTGAGCAAGTTTTTGTTAGAAAAAAGGTTCTCTCGTGGAAACGTAGAAAACACCTTATTTAGTAAACGTAAAGGTAAAGATATTCTACTCTTTCAAGTATATGTTGATGATATCATTTTTGGTTCTACTAATGACATTATGTGTCAAGAATTCTTTAAATTGATGCAGGGGAGTTTGAGAAGTCTCTTATGGGAGAGCTCACTTTCTTCCTTGGACTTGAAATTAAGAAAACTCGTGACGGAATTTTCTTAAGTTAAACAAAGTATGAACTAGAACTCCTCAAAATTTTGATATGCAAGATTGAAAATCAATCTCAACTCCTATGGCATCCGCATTATCCATTGACAAAGATGAATATGGAATTGAGGTAAATGGTAAGAGATACCGAGGTATGATCGGCTCTTTGCTTTATTTAACCGCAAGTAGACCAGCTATCATGTTTAGTGTTTGTATGCGTGCTAGATATCAATCCTTCCCCGAGGAATCACTCCTAAAAATAGTAAAAAGAATTTTTAGATATGTAAGTTGAACCACTAATTTTGGATTGTGGTATCCAAGGGGAAGTTCTTCTTGTTTAGTTGGGTTTTCAGATTCAGACTTTGCTGGTTGCAAATTGGATCGAAAAAGCACAAGTGGTACATGTCATTTTTTGGAAATTGTTTAATCTCGTGGCATGGCAAAAAGAAACATAGCGTTTCTCTTTCTACTATTGAGGTTGTATATGTGGCAGTCGGGAGTTGTTGCTCTCAAATTTTATGGATCAAACAACAACTCCTTGACTATGATTTATAACTAGGCTGCGTTCCAATCAAATGTGATAACACTAGTGCTATTAATCTCACCAAAAACCCAGTTTCACATTCAAGGACTAAATACATTGAGATTCGGCATTACTTTCTTAGGGATCATGTTGAAAAGAAGGATGTAACTTTTGATTATGTTGACACGAAAAATCAACTTGCTGATATTTTTACAAAACCTCTACCATCCGAGTATTTTCTCAAGATCCGTAGGGAACTAGATATCTTGGATACCTATTGCCTTAAATAAGAAATAGCTTCTTCTTAATTTATTATTTGTGTTAATTTTACATGCGTTTATTTTCTTCACATGCAGATATTTTCTTCTTTGTGCCATCTTTTGCATGTTGCACTTGTGTTCAATTGCGATTGTCACTTGTGTTGTTTCATCTTGTTTTCTTATTTTTGTTGAACTACTAATCCTTTTTGACTTTGTCAAAGGGGGAGAAAAATGTTCATGTTTATGTTCCTTGTTACTTTTATCCTTCGTCTTTTGTTTTGTTTCATTTTGTTTTCCTTGTGCTATATGTCAAGGGGATTCATCATCAACTATTTGACATCATCAAAAGGGGGGAGATTGAAGACGACAAGTTTTAATTTATTATATGTTTTTTGATGATGTTGTTTAGTTTAGTTTATCGTTTTATTAAATTGCATTATGATTAGCATGTTAAAGCACCCAGCATCTATGTGTCTTGGTCAAGGATTCACTTGCGTCTTGTGAAATGGTGTCAGTGTCCATCTTTTGGTATATTGAATAGATTCATTATACCTTGAATGGACTCATCTAAGTCTCTGCCTACAATTAAACCGATTCACATTCTTTTGAATGATGTCACATTTGAATCGACTCATTTCAAGATGAATCGTTTCACCAAACTCTCTGATTTGCACTGAATCGATTCATCTAAAGGTTGAATCGTATCATTCTTCATCCTGGGTTCACTTGAATCGATTCACTTGTGAAATGAATCGTTTCATCCTTCATACAATCTTATGTTGTCTGAATCGATTCACTCAGCTATTGAATCGATTCAACAAGGTATTTTTGTAAGAAATTTCACTCTTATCACCCTTTACTATATATAGTCTCCTCCTCACATCTCATAAACCATTGAATCATTTGCAACTATTCTCTCTAACTCTAAAAAACTCATTGCACATAGTGGATGACCTTGGTGGATAGTGGATTTCAAGGAACTCTCTAGGATAGGTTTAAAAGATATCTTATCTCTCTTCCCTTTTTTACTATTGCATGTGATTAATTGAATAATTGTTAGGATAAATGTTAGTGTTGATCTAAGTTGTTTTTCATTAAAAAAATAATCTTAGGCTAAAGTGCACTTCCCCCCTCCCCCCCCTCTAGCTTACAAACTAATTTTCCATATAGACCAACAACTACAAAATATGGTTGAATGTCTAGCTAACAACCAAGATCATGTCTAACAAATACGGTTAGGCGTGCTGAAAGTGAGAAAAACCCAAGAAGGGGGTGTTGAATTGTGCTAGCTTTTTCTTCTTTTTAAACAAAGTCCAAAGGTCAGAGTCTGATAGAGTTCAGATTCTTAAACAATGTTCAAAGTCTAAGCAGCGGATAATGTAAAGATAAAGAGAAAGAAGAGAAAGACACAAAGCAATTATACAGGTTCCTTCCACGATCCGGAAGTAGTCATGTCCCGCTTGCAATTCCAAGGAGAGTTCACTAAAATAAATATCTGATTACAAATGCTCAAGCACACAAAAAGATACTTCCAATACTCAAGCACACTTGCAAGTGATTTCCTATGCTCATGCTCAAAATCAAGAGACTTCTAACAAGAGATTTCCTATGCTCTTCAATGGATAAACATCCAATGCCTTATAATTCCTCTGCAATAATTGTTGCTTCAGGCTTTTATTCCTTTTGCAATCTTGTGTCTTCAAAATAACTAACTTTAACTAACTGCAGCTTCTTGACTTCAGACTCTGATGAACTTCAGACTCTGATGGTCTTCAGACGCTTGATGAAGTCAGACTCTCGCAGTCAGCTTATGATGAATCTTCAAACTCTAATGGTCTTCAGACTGATACTTGCAACATAAGCTTCCTTTGAAAATTCCATTGCTCTCTTTTGTTTTTCCAGAACCAATATCTTGTTTTAAGACTTATAAATTTTTAGTCTATGGTCCTGGACACTTAAACAAATATTAGCATATCCAATTGAGCTTTTAATACTTTGTTATCATCAAAACTTAAAGGTGGTAATGTTAAACACATTTTGTTCCAGCAATCTCCCCCTTTTTTATGATGACAAACACTAGTGTTAAGAGTCAATTATTGTTAATCTAATTAACAGGTTGAATTTAAGGTCTGAGGTTTGTAAGCTCCCCTTGAGTCTGATAGTTGTTAAGGTGAGGTTTGTAAGCTCCCTCTGAGTTCTATCCAAGTTAATTAAATTCATATTAAACTTAAAAACGTCTCTTAGAAATAATTTCACATGAAATTGGAGACTAAGAGATGAGACGAAGGTTCTCCTAAATTAATTTTTAATTTTAATTTAGTAAGCTCGGAGCCTAAATGTACTATATCCTACTCCCCCTTTTGTCATCAACAAAAAGAATAAAATAAAAAGAGAAGTAAGAAAAACATTAAACATATCAATATATCAGAATATGAACAAAATAACAGAGTATATCACAAAATTATATAAGAAGCAAAACACATTGTATTGTCAGAGGCATAAGAATATGTCAGAAACATAAGCAACACTTAAAAAAATGTGTGCAATCTAGGGTTTTTGTTGTTTCTTCATCATGACCATCAGATCAATCACCATAGTCTTGAGCTCTTCAGATTGTTTCTTTACTATGTTCTCCAGATCCTCTACCTATTTGCTTGAGCTTCTTGTATGTCCTTCTGATGTTTATGCTCTTCCTTCATCTCAGCCATTTGTCTTCTCAAAGTTTCAGATACGAGCTTCTGCTCAAATAGCTCTACCTGAAGTTTCTCAACAAGCATTTCTTCTTCAGGGTTCTTCACCTGCAGATCCTTTAGAACTGGGTTTTCAAACTTGATAAGCATCTTAGTTATCCATGAGGTGTCAAGACCTGCTCTAGCAGCCTGAGGAATCATTCTAGGAGATGCACAAAGTATGAAGAGTCAGGTATGAGTTTCTCATTCCTCTTGACTTCAATAGCTTCCATAATCTCGATGACCTCTTTGAACCACTTGTTCAAGGCTTGCTTCTGAGCTTCCACTAATGATCTTTGAATTTCACTGAATACTCTATCCACAAGAGCTTTCAATTCTGACCACTTATCCTCATAGTTTTAAAGATGTATTGCATTATTTCTTGAATTAAGTAACTTTAGTATATCATGGAAAATGTTATCACAAACCTCTCTCAATATGGTTGGTTGGAAAAGGATGGTTGAAGGAGGTGAAACATTTATAGGTTGAGGATCAGGAGGTGTAGGTTGTTGGAACAAGGGTGTTCAGCAATACCACGTTTTGAGTTTTGATGATAACAAGGTATTAAAAATTGTCAATTGGATATGCTAATATTTGATTAAGTATGCAGGATATTAATCAAGATTTTAATCTTGGAAAGTATTCTGTTTGAACATTTTGAGAGCAAGACCAAGAGAAGCTTGTTGCTTGTGATTCTGAAGATCTGGAGAGTCTGAAGAATCATCAGAAGCTGTGTCAAGAAGTCCTGAAGACTAAAAGAATCTGAAGTTCATATAAGTCTGAAGATGATCAGAACCTAAAAGTTCAAGAGAGTCTGAAGACTATTAGAACCTGAAGACCAAGAGAGTCTGAAGATCATCAGAAGCTGAAGTGCTACAGTGAGTCTGAAGCCTACAATATGAAGATCTACTTAGAAGGATTTCTAAAGGCATTACGATGCATAAGAAACACTCAATTGGAGTAACAGCTAGCTTCAAAGTCAACTTGAGCGTGGGATGCTCAACGACAAAGAATGCAGAATAGTACAGAGTACGTGTGTACGAACTCTATTTCCACTACTCCACTACCTCGTACAGTTTGGCAACTTCTAGAGGATCTTGTTTTGAAATAGGAGGAAAGTCAACCATTAGGTCTGACATGACTTCAGATCCAGTCATATCAGATTCTAATATGGTTACTTTAGAAGGGTCAACAATCTTCGTATACCCTAGCATCCGACCATTGAGAATTCTTCCAGTACATGTTCCCAGGTCATGATCAGATATTACTCCTATAGACTTGATTGTGTTGAGTAGTCAACTCTGATAAAAGATTTCTGATAAAAGTCTAGCATATGGTACTTATCTTATTTTCTTAGCACCACTGCTTTCTTTGATAGCTCATCACATGTAGTTGAACATGTACTTGGGAAGGTTGACCTTCTCAGATTTATCAGAAAGTATAAGAACACATTGTGGTCCAAAGAAATTGTGTCAGTTCCACCATCTCTAGGGATGAAGCATTCTATAATCAGCTTCTGAAGAACACTGTGTTCATCCAACATGTCACATATTTTGTTTGAGGGTCTTCCTTTATGTAGAGTCTGGTGAACCTTCTCTACCCAGAGACTGTTATTCTTGATTCCCAATTGGAACTTGCCAGAGCTTGAGCACCTTGCAGCTCTTGCTATGACGTCCTCAGTGATGGTGACTCTGATTCCCATCACTGCCGACCTAATCTCTGTTCTTGTGAATTCTTCCAATCCCATTTATGCTCTAGTCTACCCTTTCTATCTTGGATTCTCAGCTATCTTCTCCCATTCTTCACCTTTGGCAGCTTCTTTTCATAAACTTCTGCTCTAACCCATAAGTCCTTTACCAGTTCCTTGTAACTTGGACCATTCAACACGAAGAAGTAATTGTTCATCTCTTGCATCATCAGATACGGAGCAACATCTACTCCATGTCTAGTTAAGCATGCAAAATCTACCAGACTTTCTACCTGAACCTTGAGTTCCTCCTTACCCACTCCCATAGTTTTGGGCTTGACCATGTACGATGCACCATAACCAATTTGCATGGTAGTTGCTTGACTAGAACTTGATTCGGCCATTGATGAATACTGAAGGTTTTAGGGTTCTTAGTTTTAAGTTGAAAAATGAACAATTTTTGAGAGAAGTTTAAAAATATAAAGTTTAGGTAGTGAGAGTGAGAAGTGAGTTTTGTCTAAGTGTTTTGAGTAAAAACGTTAGCACTTCTGAGTAGAGACAAACAAACATAAACAATAATGACAAGGGGGGCACGAGATACAACATTCAAAGCATAATTCATCATTGCCCTTTTTCTTTAATACCCAATACAACTAAGCCACGTCATAGTATGTATTAGAGTAATTGTTACATTAGTGGGACAGGTGTCACAAAAAGTAACTTCCACCTTTTCCACTAACACAACTATCAGAGGCAAAGATTCCAGACTCTAGAGTTCAGAGTCTGATGACCTTCAGAGATTGAATTTCCTCAGAGTCTCAGTTAAGAGAGTTTGATGGACCTTAGTGTCTGAACATCTTCAGATTCTGAATTCCCCTTCAGAGGCAAACATTATTCAAATATAAAATGCATGTTCAAATTTTTCTTTATAAAATCAAACCTTTCAATAGTTTAAGGTTTTGTGAATATATCAGCCCATTGATGTTCAATATCAATGAATTGTATATCCAAAGTGCCTTAATGAACATAGCCTCTTATAAAAAGATGCTTGATCTCAATATGCTTGGATCTTGAATGTAAGATTGAATTCTTTGACAAACAAGTAACAACAGTATTATCACAATAAATGGGAATATTGTTTTCATTAATCTGATAATCCTCTAACTGATGTTTCATCTAGAGTAGTTGTGTGCAACAACTTGCAGCTGGGATGTATTCTGCTTCTGTTGTAGACAAAGCAATAGTTTCTTGTCTTTTGCTAGACCAGGATATCAAATTCTCACCAAGAAACTGACAGTTCCCACTACTTTGTTTTCTTTCAATCCTATCACTAGCATAATCAGCATCACAAAATCCACTATGCAGTCAGGTATAACAAAGAACCTATCATACCTCAGAACAACTTTTGATCTACCTTTGTTCCAGTATCTTCTTTGCTTAAGGTGCAAGTTGGATGCATTTGAGTGTTCATCTCTTTACAATCATCAAGCTTGAATTTCTTCAGAAGATCATTAGTTTATTTGGATTGATGAACACACACTCCATCTTTGCATTGGTTGATTTGAATTCCAAGAAAGAACTTTAATTCTTCCATCATACATATTTCAAACCCATCCTTCATTAACTTAGAAAATTCTTTGCAAAGAGATGCATTAGTAGAATCAAATACTATGTCATCAACATAAATCTGAACAACTAAGATATCTTTTTCAAGTGTCCTTCTGAAGAGTGTTCTGACAATCTGACCTCTTTTAAAATCATTTTCAATCAAGGAATTACTCAGTTTATCATACCAAGCTCTAGGAGCTAGTTTCAGACCATATAGTTATTTCTTAAGTTTATAAACATGGTCAGGGTGCTTCAGGTGCTCAAAACCTGAAGGTTGTTTGACATACACTTCTGCATAGGATATAAGAAACCTGATTGCTTCCAATGTTGCAACTGGAGCAAATGTTTAAGTATAATCTATTCCTTCTTGTTGACTATAACCTTGTGGAACAAATCTGGCTTTGTTTATGATGACATCACCTTGCTCATAAACTTGTTCCTGAACACCTATTTTGTTCCAATAATGTTCTTATGATCAGGTTGAGCTACCAGATCCCACAAATCATTCCTTTGAAATTGATTGAGTTCTTCTTACATAGCTATTATCCATCCGTTATATGAAAGTGCTTCATCAATAGTAGCAGGTTCTATCACTGATAACAATCCCAACATAGAATGCTCTTGTCTGAAAAATGATCTTGTTCTTCTTGGACTATCTTTGTTTCCCATGATTAGATCCTCTGGATGTGAAGACTTGTACTTGTACGTATTTTTGGACTGAGTAGCTTGCTCTGAACCATCTTGAGCTTCATCAAAAGCTTCTACATTATGAGCGTCTAGAATGGGTTCAGCTTATGGACTTTCATAAGACTCTAGAGTCTGGTCAGGTTCTGAAGGTTCTTAAGACACCTCTATATCAGCAAAACTTTCAACTAGCTCTGGAATTTCACTTCAGGCTCTTTATCATCAAATTTTATGTGCATTGATTCTTCAACATATTGTATTTCTGAATTGTACACTCTGTATGCTATGGATCTTTTAGAGTAACCTAGAAAGATTCCTCTTTGAACCTTGGCATCAAATTTCTTTAGATAAACTTTATTATTTAGAATGTAACAGGTACATCCAAATTGATGAAAGCAAGAGATATTAGGTTTTCTTCCTTTAAAGAGTTCATATGCTGTTTTGTCCAATATAAGTCTTATATAGATTTTATTTTGAACATAATATGTTGTGTTTATTGATTCTGCCAAGAAATATTTAGCCAAATTATTTTCATGAATCATGGTTCTAGACGTTTCTTGTAAATATCTATTCTTTCTCTCTACAACACCATTTTGTTGTGGAGTTCTAGGAGAAGATAATTCATGGAGAACTCCATGTTTTTCACAAAATGATTCAAATGACTCATTTTCAAATTCTCCACCATGATCAATTCTTACCTTTAAAATTTTTCAGTTCTTTTTTAGGCTGTATTTGAGTGCAAAAGTTACTAAGCATATCATATGCATCATCTTTAGTTATAAGAAACTTAACCCAAGCTCATCTGTTGTAATAATCAACAATGACTAATCCATATTTACTTCTATAAATGGATGCATTGCTAACTGGTCAAAATAAGTCAATATGAAGTAGTTCTAAGGGTCTAGAGAAACAATGTCTTTAGATTTGAAAGATGATTTAACAATTTTTCCCTTCTGACATGCACCACATAGTGCATTTGAATGAAAATCAATGTCTGGTAAGCCTTTAACCAGTTGCAACTTACTAAGCTTAGAGATTAATCTTCAGTTAGCATGTCCCAACCTTCTGTGCCTCAACCATTTCTTATCATTCACTGATAGTAGACAAACTACCTTATGATCAGCAAGTTCTAAGAAATTGATTTTGTAAACATTGTTTTTCCTTTTTCCCTTGAACACTATGGAGTTGTCATTTTTGTTAATTACTATGTAGTTGCTCTTATCAAACATCACATCATAACCACTATCACAAAATTGACTAATGCTAAGTAGGTTATGCCTAAGTCCGTCAACTAACCATACATTACTCATAGAGATAGAATAGTTATCAATAGTTCATATACCAATGATTTTAAAAGTCTGGTTTCCTCCAAATCCCACAGTTCCTCTCTATTTCATTGTTAGGGTTAGGAACATAGACCTTTCTCCTATCATTTGTCGTAAGCAGCCATTGTCCAGGTACCATGACCTTTGCTTTTCCATTCCTTTTAAGTATATCTGCAGCATCAAGAATTTCAGACTTAGGTACCCATATCTTTATGGGTCCTTTAGGTTAGTTATGAAGGATTCAATCTTCTTTTGTACCTTGTGCATGAAGTTAACTGGCTTATGTTTGTTCAAGACTTTAGGTTTAGTACCATTTGGTCTTGAATCCCATTAAGCAACAATTTTTTTCCTTTTCTTAGTGCTTTAAATTCTTCTTCATTCATTGTCGCACTAGTAAACTTTGTCATTTGAGCGAGTATTGGTAGCAGAGGAATCATGTTGAGATTCATTTTTAGACTCTTCGATGCTTTCTTTGTGATTATCCATATTAGTCTTAGAATTCTCTGAACCATCTTCTGAGTTCAACCCATGAGGCACCTTGCCTTTATTATTTTTGACCGGAGATGAAACCTCTTCATTGCCTTCCTTAACATGTTGTTGATCATATTTAATATCTTCAACAATTTGAGGAGGGTCAGACAACGTTGTCTCTGGATCTACATCATCTTCTTGAAAGTGGAAGAAGGTGTTGGTTGCTTGCCCATTTAAGAATTGCTACCATCAGTACCCTGAAATGTCGTAGTCGAGATTAACAAAGAAATTTTTAAAGTCAAATAAGAATACCTTTGACACATTGTCTCTGACACATGAATGCGCACTAGCAGGTTTGTTGTCTTCGTGCCCACGACTCTTCTTCCTTTTGTTCTTGATGTTTATCTCTCCATTAAATGCATTTTTGTTAGCATTTGGATTTTCTTGAAAATGGGAAGGAGAATTATGCTCACTAGAATCCTTCGGTTTTTCATGAGCATGCTTCTTTTTCTTTTCCCTCTCAATTTGAATCCAGAGTCAATTGTCTTGTCAGCAACCTTGGTGGATTTGAGTGAAACATCAGACTATAAAAATGTTTTTGGTTTTAGTCAATCTCAGAAAAGAAAATACTAATACATGTAAAGGTGAAAAGGCTCACTTCTTCTTCTCTTTGTCTTGTTTTCTTTCGATCCTGTCGAGAAAAAATCGGATAGTTAATAAAGAATATCAGTAACAAAAGAGAGATTAGAAGATCAAAAAGATTAATTACTTCTTTATCTTCGGGCTCTTGAGTTTTGCCTTTTCTTGAGGAAGTCCTAGCCTTTGATTTCGACGATACCTCCTTTCTAGTTCCAGCTTTATGTCCTGATGGTAAAGGTAAAGCTAGGAACATATCAAGAAACAAGTAAGTTTTACATTAAATTAGAAGTGATAACTTTCTATCCAAAGAGATTTTGTTAAAGCTCTTACCTATTCCTATAGGATTGTGATTCGAATTTGATGTAAGCCATAACGTAATTGACCTTTAAACGTGTATATGTTAAGCTTAGTCGGAGTGATTTTCTTTACTTCCTTTTTTATAAAACTTTGTTGTATTGCCATCCTAGAACCACATACAAACCATTTTGGATATGGCAGTCTAAAAGCTAATGCTAATTCACTAGATAGCAATGGTGGAAATTTAGCTTTAAAATATAAAGAAAAAAGATATTTGTCGTTGACAAAAAGAGGAAATTTTAATGTTGGAATTTTCTCTAAAAGATTTTCCTTTAAAGTTTTAGCAGCATTATATACAATCTGACTAAGATGTAAAGGATCATATACGGTTTTGAAGTATTTTTGAAACGCTTGAATTTCTCGAATGTGCGTAGCTTTGTTTTTCTTCGATTTATTCTACAAGAATTAAAAGCAGAGATCAGTTCAGAAAGCAAGTTGTCTGTGAAGGTGAGAAAAACACAAGAAGGGGGGGTTTAATTGTGTTTACTTTTTCAAAACTCTTGAAGAGTAAGAATTTGTTTCTACAGGATCAGAGTCTGAATGGATTCAGAGTCTGATGGGAGACCAGATTCTGTTGCAGCGGAAAATAACAAGAGATAGAGAGAAAGAGAGAACACAAATAATTATACAGGTTCCTTCCACAAACCGGAAGTAGTCCTGTCCCCCTTGCACTTCCAAGGAGAGTTTCATTAAAATGTAATTTCAATTACAAGTTGCTCAAACACACAGTAAGAGACTTCCAATTGCTCAAGCACGCAGGCAAGAGTCTTCCAATGCTCAAAGACACAACTAAGAGACTTCTTTGCTCAAGCACACAAGCAAGAGACTTCTGACACAATTTACAGAAAATTGAATAGAGTTGGAGACACTTGATAAACAATCAAATGTGTTCCAATAACTTAAACAAAGACAGACTCTGTTTTTCTGATAAACTTAGAGATTCTAGAATACACAGTTTGTAAGAATAATCTAAGTTGTTGATGTGTTTCTGGTTTGACTCAGTGAGAATACAATAGCTTAGCAGCGTAGTTTTTCAGTTGTAGAGTCCAAGATATTCTTCAAGTCTTCTATCCTTTATATAGGCGTTGGAAAGAGACGTTGAGACAATCCAGCACATCAAGAGACTTCTGGAAGCTTGATCAATAGCTGTTGATCTGTTGCTTGATATGGTAATAGTCCTTCAAATGCATATTTTGAATTCCATTCCTTTTGAAGCTTAATACCGGTAGACACAGTTGCCAAACTGTACGAGGTAGTGGAGTAGTGGAAACAGAGTTCGTACACACGTACTTTGTACTATTCTGCATTCTTTGTCGTTGAGCATCCCACGCTCAAGTTGACTTTGAATCTAGCCGTTACTCCAATTGAGTGTTTCTTATGCATCATAATGCCTTTAGAAATCCTTCTAAGCAGATCTTCAGATTGTAGGCTTCAGACTCACTGTAGCACTTCAGCTTCTGATGATCTTCAGACTCTCTTGGTCTTCAGGTTCTAATAGTCTTCAGACTCTCTTGAACATTTAGGTTCTGATCATCTTCAGACTGACATGAACTTCAGATTCTTTTAGTCTTCAGGACTTCTTGACACAGCTTCTGATGATTCTTCAGACTCTCCAGATCTTCAGAATCACAAGCAACAAGCTTCTCTTAGTCTTGCTCTCAAAATGTTCAAACATAATACTTTCTAAGATTAAAATCTTGATTAATATCCTGCATACTTAAACAAATATTAGCATATCCAATTGACAATTTTTAATACCTTGTTATCATCAAAACTCAAATCGTGGTATTGCTAAACACCCTTGTTCCAACAGTCTGGATTCACTTCTTTGCTTTTATCGACGAAAGTTTAAAGTGGAGAGGATTGAAGTTTGGAAAATTTTCATTGAATTTCTGAAGAAGAGTTCGCCATTGGGTTTCAGTCTTTGGTTTCTTTATATCTTCTTTAGATTGGTAAAATGAACAAGGACAGACTTGAACTAAACCAAATTGTCTGGCTTACAGGTTTTGCTGATAGCCATACACCCCATAAGATTCCGTCAAAGTATTGGGAATGACTCTACTAGAGAGCAACGTGAGAGTCAGGTAAGATTTCCATATAACATTTCTCTTCTTCATGTTCAACATCCTTTGCAGGAAATTCTCTTATAAACCATTTTGGCCCACATGTTCTTGTCGAAAAAGGAGCTAAAGAGAGTGTGAAGACATTACAACTCAAAAGACAATAAAAGCTTATGAAAAAGGGGCTTGGCTGGTTTTGTTTTCTTTTATATCGAAGCATAGTAAGCCCAATTCCTTCAGTAGACTTTTCCTCATATGCATCATTAAAATCTTTAGGAAGGAAAGCACCAAACTCTGATCCGAAAGTGGCAAAAAGCGATAACTAAAACAACCAGATTGGACCAGGAATGATCAGACTCTTAACTTGATCCCTTATGTCAGCTGCTCCTTGGTTGAGACAGACATAGAAACAGCCTAAAAGAAGTTTTTGTAGGCCAACTTGTCTTCCTTCATGTAGTTTATAAGCTAAAGTTCTATAATATTTTGCTACTTGAATGGTTCTTGAAAAAAAAACATATACGAATAACCAAAATGTTAAAAAGGCTACATGTTCTTCGTCTAAAACTTCTTCAGTATTAGTTTTATGCTGGTATATAATATAGTTGCCAAAGATAGCTCTGTCGAAGTCGAAAGTAATGTTCGACTCACAAATGTCAGGGTCAAATATTTCACCAGTAGGCTTCAAGACCGTTATAGCTGCAACATCTAATAGTATAGGTGTGAACATTCCACATTTCAAGTGGAGGTTGCCGGTCGATGTATTCCAAAAATGTAGTGCGGCTAATAACATGTGTTTCTAACACCTTGGACCTTGCCTCGACAACTGAATGAGGTCAAAGATTCCCAAATTTTTCCAGAAACCTCCTTTCCTTTTTCTCGATTTTGTTGAGCCATGCGAGACAAGATTCGTTCCTCTCAAATTTTGGAGCAGCTCTAAAAACCCTAGTATCTAAATAATTAAGGTTATAAGTAGTCTTAGGTTTTTCAGTGAAGATCAGAGGTGAACATTTTTTATAGCAAGGGAAGAGTTCCTTAACCTCATCGCTTAGTTTTTCCAACAGGTCCTAGATATGCATGTAATGAATCAGAATGAGGAATCAATACCTTGGATTTCCATATTTGGGCCTTTTCCTCCTTCAGGTCTGGTTCTTCAGAAAACCAAGCATTTCTAGGTTGCATTTGTACTGAAAATTTAAGCAACCCTCGTTCTGGTTGGGATGGAGAATCCTCTTTGTTGTTCGCCATGGCATCAAAAATTGTTTGAAAAAATGATTGATTTAAGAAGAAAGAATTTATTTTGGATGAGATTTTTTAGGATTTGAAGTGTGTAAAGCAATAGCTTTTTGCGATGAACAAGAATAAGAGAGAGTAGAAAATTGTGGACTGAATTGAAAAGGTGAAGAAGAAAATGTTTATACCTTTTTATAGTCTTAGATTTTCAACAGGTGACAACATCGTAAGTTGATAGTTATTAAAAAACAAAGAAAGTGGTAGTTCCTAGATATTGGAACATGGTCCACTAAGTGTGACTTCATGACATTATAAAAGGTTTTTCAACTTGTTAGCTTGTAATTCTGACAAGCTCATTTAATGTGGTCAACATTTAGTTGACTTATAACTTCGCAAGAGTCGAAGCTTTCTCATTTTAAGTTGAGGATTTTGACAAGATAGCAAGCCTAACGAGCATGGTCAAGAGTTCGACAAAGCAAGGCTAAAATCTTAATTGCGTCGAAGTCAAGTAATATCAAGGTAGGAAAGATACGATTTCAAGCTCAAAGGTGGTTTCCATAGTGGAAACGTGGGAACAAGTGGTTGTCTAAGATGGAGGAAGTGCTGATCATGGGATTAGTCTTTTGCTAGTTATTTTCCTTATGTATAAATAAGAATTTCCTAGTCGAAAAATGGATGTAAACAAAATGTATGTAAACTGATTTATAGACCATTTTACCTTTAATGCAATGCATTTTACATTTCCTTTAATTTTATGCATTTAAACTTTTAACCTTTTATTTAACTTTATCTTGCTTTTACTTGCAATCTCAAAACTGTCGAGAGATAATGCTCTTTTTACTCTAAAACCCGTCATGCTCTCTAAGTAACCTGAGTGCATCTCGTGGCCTTTTTCAAACCGTTTTCGATCAAAACCTTTGCACAACATATCTTGAGATTTCTAGTTCGGTCTCACTTGTAATAACCAGAACTAGCCCGTAGTTTGCCGAAAACACCGGTAAACACAACTGCCTTTAGATACTGATGTTGGTGATGTCATTTACTTTGACAAAAAGAAATGTGCTCAACAAGGTTCAAAAATTTCCTTTTCTCTCTCTATCTGGAGATATAAACGAATAAGACATTTTTGGGGGGTAATTTGTTAGCTTGTATTTTCGACAGGCTATAATAAGTGCAATTAATGTCGAAGGATGCTATTTGAAATTCAAATCAAAGAGATGTTTGTAAACGTTATCAGCAGTCATATTCAAATGTTTCTGTGTCGGTAGTTACTTTGTATAAATATTAGTTTTTCATAGGAAAAACGGTCACAATTTAATCATACAGAAACTTACACATAAACTAACCGCATTCAAAGAAATGAGTAACAAGTTAGAATGTATGAATCTGTGTACCAATTTACATTCAATCAATGCAATTTATGTTTCTTCCTTTAAATTCCATTGCAATTTATGAATTATCTAGCTATAGTTTTGATGATGTTAGCTTTTAGATTCAAGATTAGTTGTTATTTGCATAATTTGTTGATTAGTCTAGATTTGCTTTTAGAATGTGTTAAATCACCCTAGCTTGTTTGTTGCCCATATAAAAACACATTGTGCCTGTCAAAATACGTTTTCACTCAGCATGAATCGATTCACTTATGTTTGAATCGTATCATAAAAGTCTATGACATTATGTGATACGATTCATGGTATCTCTGAATTGATTCATGTTGAATCATATCACATATTTGATGAAACGTATCATAAAAATCTTTGACATTGTCTGAATTGATTCACTTTAGAAATGAATCATACCAATCTTGTTTCTGAGTTGTCTGAGTCGATTCAAATTTTGTTTGACACGTTTCATTCTTCATCTCATTTTTTCACCTTTCAGCTTTTGTCTTATATGGTTTGAATCGATTCATTCATTAAATGAATCCATTCACTCAGTTAAATTTGTGCGAAAATATACACTTCCACTACCTTTCTATATATACTCCATTTCACACAACCCCAAATTCATTGAATCATTTGCAACTATTCTCTCTAGGTCACAAAAACTCATTGTTCATACATTCTTCAAGATTACACACTTTTCTTATAATCACTTTGTTCTTGGAGTTACATTGATTTGCTAGGGTGCTAGTAGGGATTGTAAGTTGGTTCTCTCAAGAAGATTGATTAGGTTTAATCAAGGCTTCAAAGTGAATTGAATAATCTCATTCCACTTCCGAAGGGCTTGGGGGTCTTTCTAACCGTTCTTGAAGTCGAAGGGGATTCGATTACTGTACGTAGAATCAAAGGCTCGAGTGAAGAGTTCGAAGGGGTGCACGGGTATTCAAGGATTCGAAGATTCAAGGAGCACCAAATTTAACGGTTATTTGAAGTTTGGGGCGTGTTTACATATGGGTTGAAGAATTAGGTTTTAATTTCAAGGAACTTTTGTAAACTCATTGTATTCAACATTTGTTACATAGTCGATGACCTTGGTGAAGGTGTACTTCATCAAGAAGAGTAGACGTAGCTCTAGAGAGGACGAGAAAGAGCGAACTACTATAAAAATATTGGTGTTACATGTGATTAATTGAATAATTGTTAGGATAAGTGCTAGTGTTGATCTGAGTTATTTTTCATTGAAAAGATAATATAATTCATTGAATTAGGTTTCAAATAATTTGATTAGATCAATTGATTGCAAAATCTATTCAATTCTTCAATTTCACATGTGTTGTTGTTGGGTATTTGTATTGGCTGCATTGTAGTTGGATACTATGTTCCAACATGGTTTAGGAATCCATATGTGATGTTGAAGAGAATGTTCCAACAACTTGGCACGGTTCAGTGTGCCTAAGTACATGCCTATTTGTACAAGCCTTATCTTTAAAGGGAAACAACTTTTCCTTAACTTGATGTCCAAGCAACGTACATATCTGTACAGAATCAGTTTGGTTTTATGCCCAAAGGAGCAAGAATATTTAAGGGATTATTCTCGCTCTGAATGACACCTGTGTGATGCTAGATAAAAGGAAAGCTCAATTTGAACTCATGATCCATGCCTTGGAAGAGGAGGATGTTGCTGCTACAGATGAACAGGAAGATAATGAGGAGGAAGCTGGTGATGCTGGAAATGAACAAGAGAATGAGGAAGGATCAGGAAGCAGCTCTGACACTACTGAATGATTTGTTGTTGTCTGTTATGTAATTTCAGAACCTATTTTGTGTGGGCTATGCCCTGAATATTTTTGTGCACCTTTGTGTGCCTATGGTCTGTAACTTTGCACAATTACTCTGCTTCTTTTATGGTTTGTTTAATTTTATGCCCTGGATTTAATTTTGAAATTAATTATATGTTTGTTGTTTGACATATTTTATGGCTAAAAAGGGGGAGTAAAATGGTATGTTCTAATGCATTTATCTTGCATTATTCTGCCATACTGATATGTTGTTGGATTTATTTTGCAACAATTTTTTTGGGGTACTTTGTGTATGTTGTTACTAATGTTGCAACATCTTAATTGTTCTGAGAGTTCTCTTAATCTCAGTATATTTTTTTTATGTACATGTTTGCTGCTAATGTCATATAAGATGTTGGAACATGTCTGTGTGACCTTTAATTGGTCTTCTAGCTTAGGTCTGCTAGCTGGAGAATATTCCCTGAAAAATTAAATGGTCATTATCTGAAGAAATATTTGACCAGGCCCTGAAGGTTCTCTATCTATGCATTAGGAGTTCTTGTGTTTCTCATTTCTTCCATATGCATGTACTCATGAGGGGTGGTGGAATATTTTTAGTAGTCACTCATAAGGTGTTATTTTGAGGGGGAGTGCTACTGTATTGAGTGCTTGAAAGTACTCAAGTTGTCTGACAAATGTTGAGTAGAATGTATCAAATATCTAACCGTCAGCTGTCAACTTTTTGCAATTATGGGAAATTTATTTTTTCCCTTACTGTTATGTGACAGGTATTCCTGTTTGATGTAGTGTAGGATGTTGGAACATCCTTGGGAATTTATTTTTCCCTAAATTGTAGCATATGAATTTATTTTTCCTCTGCTCTATTGAGACTATGCTACTTTCTTATCCGTTGGTGCATGTCTCTGACTTCTGTAATACTTTCTTATCTCTTAACCTTTATTGATTAAGAGTGTTTGTTTAAAGTTATGACTGAAGATTGTCTAAGGTATTCGTTTGTCTTGTGCACACTTCTGTTATTTCTTTAGTGAAACTGTATGAATGCTTCTTCTTCTTGAATATGTGTTCGTGATGACTTGTGGAATTGCATATAAGGTATCTCTTAGGATTCTATGTGCTGGCTATTTCTTCATAAATGTGGTGTCATGCTGATTGAGGCAATGGATGTGTTTCGTATCCCTCTGTTTAACAGGAATTGACCTTAATTTGTTTTAGCCAAAAAAAATTCAAAGGGGGAGATTGTTGGGTATTTGTATTGGCTGCATTATTGCTAAAACAAATATCCATTTATTGTGTAGTTGGATACTATGTTCCAACATGGTTTAGGCATCCATATGTGATGTTGAACAGAATGTTCCAACATCCTGACACGGTTCAATGTGCCTAAGTACATGCCTATTTGTACAAGCGCCTTATCTTTAAAAGGAAACAACTTTTCCTTAACTTGATGTCCAACGTACATATCTGTACAGAATTAGTTCAATTTTATTCCCAAAGAAGCAAGAATATTTAAGGAAATATTTGAAGATGGTTTGGATGTTCCTAAAGATGATCCTACATTTTAGGACTTTCCATATTTGTCTCTGATTCTGTCTTGTAGATCAAATCGATCTACAATTTGTTACTGAAGCCCAACAAGGTTTGTTAGCCCATGTTGCTTCAGTATAAAAGGAAGACTCCAAGACCTAATTAGGTATTCAAGCCGTCATTCTAAAAAGTTTTAGCTTTTAGGTTTTTGAGTTTGTGTGTTATACTCTTGTATCGTTTGATGCAAGTTTAGTTCTGTTTATTTATGAGCCTTTACTGTATCATCTTGATACTTGATAAGGACTTTGTTTTTGAGTTGTAAACTCGTTTTACTACACCAAAGATTTTAAGCAAGGTCGTAGTTGTTTGTGTTTAAAGGTAACTTCACCAATTGTTTTCTTTGAGGTCTGATAGGTCACAGGAGCTGTGACTGACCATAGGATTGTGAGATGGGATATCAGATCTAGGAGTTCCTAGGTTGGAGTCTAGACGGGTAGGTCCTAAATCATAAAGTGTAAACGAGGAGTTTGCTGAGAGATTTTGAATAAGGACTACACTAGTGGATTTCCTTCCTGGCTTGGTAGCCCCCAGAGTAGGTGTGTTTGTCACCGAACTGGGTCAACAAACTCACTGTGTCTTTTAATTTCTTGTCATTTATTTTCTTGTTTTTATTTCTGTTTACGATATAATGTTGGAACATTAAACAAAATATCGCAAACGTTGAAACAACTTACAGAACATATTAAAACAAGTACGCTAGAATTTCAGTTGTGTTTTCAATTGATAGCTTAGTAACTTTGTTCATATAGGTTTGGTTTGAAATTGTCTAAAAGTTTTGTATATTGATCACGGTTTATTAAAGTTTGATTGTATATAAGATTTGTATCGTGAATCTCTCAATTCTAGAATAAATCTTATTGCACATAGATTTATTTTTTTGTACATTGTTGTGATTGTTCGCGCACGATTCCAATAGTCGATTTCATTAAACTCGCTTTTCATTAAAACTCCGGAAAAACTTTTGAAAAAACTATTCACACCCCCCCACCCTCTAGTTTACTAACTAATTAGTCATATAGACCAACAATTCACTTGTTCTTTTCAAGAGATTTACTTTACTTTCCTGAAGATAACTTATACGAATTCAATTTTTGCTGAATTTGACGGTTATATTCATCCTTTACACAAAAACACAAGAACATCCATCATTTTCTGGAAAATAACAAAGACAATATGCCCAAAGATTTACTGGTTGATCTTGCAAGTAACTAATTTTAAACCAGCAGTTGATTACCAAAAACCAAGGTAAACACTGTGTAGTGAAATTTTAACGAGATGAGAAAGTTACTAGGCCCATTAAGAATGAGGAAAACCTAACCCATTTAGTGATACTATATAAGGATAGATCTAGTTGTAAATTAGGGTTGTTTATTCATTTCCTAAATTTTACTAAAAAGTGCCTAGAGAGATAGAAGTATGAATAAAGAGAAAATAGAAAAAAAAAACCTAGAAGAGGAAGAAGAAGATCAAGCTAGGAGAGCAAGAGAGAGGGGAAGACTTAAAGTTCTAGCTTAAGCTTTTTGGAGACTAAGGTAAGGGGGAAAGCTTACATTATCATAATAAGCTATAATCACTTTTATGACATTTAGGTCATGTTTGGCTTTGTGAAATTATGAAATTGATGATTGTTTAAGTTAATTTTCATGCTTTGATTTAGTTCCTAATTATGGGTATAGTAAATGTTGTGGAATTAAGTTGTTTATGTGCTTAAACTCATGTTTGATTGTTTGGAATAAGTGACTTTGGGAATTTAGCTTATTTATGTGAAAACCATGAAGTTGTTGATGATTATTGATCAAAACATGTTTTAATCACTTGTTGAATAATTGGGTATGTTTGAATGTTGATAAATTATGATATGTTGATGTTGGTTATGATGTTTGGCTTGAATTATGGTGTTTTGTGATTTATGGGGAAAACGGGTAAAAATCATGAATGTTGATGGATTGATGTTTTAATCACTTGGTGAATAATTGGGTATGTTTGAATGTTGATAAATTATGATATGTTGATGTTGGTAATGATGTTTGGCTTGAATTGTGGTGTTTTGTGATTTATGTGAAAAACGGATAAAAATCATGAATGTTGATGGATTGATGATTTGGAATATATGTTTTACTTGATGAAGTTGTTACGATGAATACAAGTATGTTGATGATTTGGGTGGGACTAATTTGGAGAAAAACGGGTTTTTAAGCTAAAAGTCGTTTTTAAGTGATTAAGTGAGATAAGCTATTTTGTGATAAATTGAATTGAAGTGTTTTGAGCTATATTTGATGTTAAATGATAGTGTTTAAGCGGTTTAAGTGTTTGGAATGAATTTGACGCGATCGGGATCGAAAATTGTAACACCCTGTTTTCCCAACATAAAAATTCATAAATAAAATCAGAGTATTCATATAACGGAATGCTACATTTTCTTTCAACAAAAACTCCAAATGAATAAATAACTATTTATTCTTCTTAAAAAGTAGTCAATAATAGATAACTTCAAACTTCGCAGCGGAATTCATTTCAATCAACAAAATTAATCTTTGGCACGCATGCCTCACCAAAAGTCTCATAATTCATAAGTAATACGTAAGGAAAGAGAAAGCAAGTAACAAAATTCACATCCCGTTACGTATCAGAGCCCTAAGACACTTTGAGCCGACATCCCTACTAATCTTCGTTACCTGCAAGTTACCCATAGGGAAGGCAACATTTTCAAGCAGAAGGGGTGAGATTCACAAACAACAATAGATATTATAATTCATCAATTAAATTCAACAACAACAATATAATGATAATCAACTGCCAATTTATAATTAAAACAAATCAACAACATCATCATCAAGCTACGACATCGACGACCTGACCGACAACAACAACAACAACAACGACAACAATGCGACTAAATGCAAATGCATGTGGTACCATTTTAGGCGCGTTGAATGCGAAGCATTCCGGGGCATAAGCCCCCAACAGTTTGAATGAAATAACATTCCAAGGCATAAGCCCTCAACGATTGAGTGATAAACACTCCAGGGCATGAGCCCTCAACGGTTGAGTGAAAACACTCCAGGGCATGAGCCCTCAACAAGGTATGAGTATGAAATGGACTCAATAGTGTATATCTGCATACAACTCGACAACAGCGACGACGACTACAATATGCATAATCAACTATGACATAAAACTCCGACTTGATCGACAGAACACAGCAAAAGGACACAATAGAGTCTCACAACAAAATTCAACAATTAAAGTATGCTACAGTGCTGCTCGCCGTGGCGAGCTACTTTACTCGCGATGGAGCTCAGGAAAACGTGCTACTCGCTACGGCGAGTTGGGGGCGAGCAAAACTGGGTGCTCTCGACATTTTTCACCCAAAATCTTCATTTTTAAGTCCCTAAAGCCCAAATTTGATTCTTTAAAAAGGTGTCATTCATTCGTAAACATATTAAGGCACTCTTGTTGATATAAAAATTGGCCCAAAAACATCATTAAGATAATTAACACTTTTTAATTTAAGCAACTCGCCGTGGCGAGTGCATTTGCTCTCTGTGGCGAGCTACACAGGTGCACTACTCGCCAGGGCGAGTGGGTCTGCTCGCTGTGGCGAGCTACACATGTCTTATTCGCCTGGCGAGTGGGTCTGCTCGCCGTGGCGAGTAGCGATTTACAAGACTACGAACTGTACGAACATACTTCTCCTTTTCAACCCCAAACCCCAATTTCAACACCTAAAAACCCAATTTTGATGAATTGCATTACTCCTATACAAACTAACATCAGAACAGCAATAAACAACAACATTTTCATGAATTCATCAAGTTATTAAAATCAATTCATCTTTAACCTAATTCAATTCATCAACCCTAACAATACAACATTAATCAACAAATTATAAGACCTAAAATTGAGAGTTAGTCTCACCCTTACATGAATTTTGATGATCAAGGCTCTACAGTTCTTCTCCCTAGGCTCTTCTCCCTTGGTTCTTGGTTTTCTCCCTTTTCTCTGTTTCTCTCTGTTTCTACGTGAAACTGTTTTTCTGACTTTCTCCTTTCTCTAACTCCCTATTAATTCTAATTAATTCTCACTTATTCTAATTAACTCCTATTAAAATATTAGTCAATTCATTTTAATCCCCCAAACTTTCCAATAATTATAATTTCTCACCTATTTTAATTAAACATTAAAATAATCATATAATAAATTATTCCACACTATCAAAACAACATAAACCATTTAAAGTCATATAAACTATTAAAATTCAGCCAAAAATAAATAATAACAACTAGGGCGTTACAAAAATGGTTTTGAAAACGGAGTCGCGCGCACTGAAAAGAAAACTAAAAAACACATAAATCTTGTACTGTCAGGGTAGCACGAACCGTGCTCTTGGTGGCATGGATCATGCATGTCGTTCAATATTTGGCAGCACGACCGTGTGCCTATCCTGTGCACAAGAAGAATTATTTTCGTCGTTTTTTTCTTCGTGTTTTAAGTATACCACAAGGTCCCAAACACCTAAACTTAGTTAATTGATGTATAATTAAGTACCTAAGCTTGATTTAACTTGGTTTTAATTTGAAATTGATTGTGTGAAATGGTGAAAATAGACGTATTTGGATAAAATTAAGAGATAGACGGACTTTGGCAAATGATGAATTATGCTAAGTTAACTTGTAAATGATTATGAATTACTATTTAGGTGATGTTAGATGATCATTTTAGTGATGATATGTATTCGTGAAAAGTGGATTAACTTGGGGAAATTGGCTATTCATCTAAAACTGCTATAAATGTTAAATGATGGAATTTACTTAATGTGATAAATGTTGATTATGATTGTTTGATGATGATGTTTTGTTAATGTATGGGTGTAATTACTTGGACCGTCATAATATTCCTAGAAGTCTTAAAGACCTCCAGAAGGGCCTGTAGACCCTCCAAGAGGTCTTAGCGCCCTCCAGAAGAGTTCTAAGGCCCAAGGCGCGTCCTTTTCGGGGCGCCGCCTCAAGTGGCTTCTAGAAACGTCTAGAACCCGCCAAATATACTAAAATACCCCAGTGGCTTGGAGACCAAGCCACCGAAACCCAAGCCCACAGCAGGCTATAAATACAACCCTTGAGAGCATTCTGAAGGCATCCAATAATCAGTCTAAACCCTAATAGACAGAGAAAACCCTAGTATTCACTACTCGTACCTTTTGCAAGTACAGTTGGCGCCGTCTATGGGGAACGGTAAAACTAACCCGGGCCACACCTCAGCGGCAGCCTAGCCGCCGCCGCTCAATTTAAACTCAGCACTCAGTATGGCGAGATCTCGATCAACGAGATCCCAATCATCATGATGTCGCCTCACAGCCGCATCAAGTACCGTCAAGAAATACAGAGAAGGCAGTTGTGTTATCATATCGCCCACCAATGGCGGAGAGGTCGTGATTGTAATGTTTTCAGGTTTTATCTCTCCATGATTATATTTAACACATCATCGAATTTTGTTGTTGTTATCTTTGCTTCTGAAAAAGCAGGCCGATGCCATAAAAATATTCAGCACAGTGTTGGTTATGTTTCTTTCCATTGTTAATTGATATATTTGATACCTGTCGTTATTTTCCAATTAGCAGGCTTTTATTTGGTACCCCTCGAGCTGTTTCCAAACGATGACCCAGAAAACGATTCCCGAACCTCAGATTTCATCTCGGCAGGAAGGATTTGGTCGAAGCCGCTGACATTCATTGAAGCACTAGCAACCAAGTCTCAATTTGTGACGGCGTCAGAATTTGATTAATTTAAAATTTATTATATTATTATCTTAAGCCTTATAATTAGTTTATGGTGTTCCTGGTGTGATTTATAAACACGTGTTGTTATGCAATAAAATTGGTTGGTAAATTAGTTCCAGCGGTGCGATAACACAACATGGCGATTTCTACAAAAACAACTCCTTTGAGGCCATCACGTATCAGGTACTATTGTTCCATTAATTTTGTTGAACACTACTTTTGACAAGGTACTTCCTCTCTTTCTATCTTCATCGGCCATTTGGGCCAAGATAGCACTTTTTCAAAGTAATCACGTCCCTACTGTTTCTTACTGATTTTGGAGGCACGGTTCTACTTATATGATAAAGAAAGTTTAGTTGTATAGTTTTGTATATTATTCTTTGTGTTTGTTGATAAGGTTGATCAAAATAACAATTCTGCTATATACCTCACACTGCTATTAAATTGCGTGATCCTCCACTTTTCGATAAAGGAATCATATGTTTTGTGTCTTCAAAATTTTCGTATACAAAACCGTATATATGATATTATAGGGATTTTTGATAATTGATATGAACGTAGTTAACATAATATGATTTGTTCACACTATGTATGTGTATAAGTGTACATGTAATAAAGCTCAAAGTATAGACTGTAACTAGATTGAGTCTTGTAATAGTTGCTGTAAACAGCTGTTAGGTAACTGACACCTGTCAGTTACAGATAGGATTAAACCTGCAATTGCAGGTAATCCCAAAGCCTCCTATATAAGGCTTCTTGTAACAGATTTGTAATTCAATGAAATGAAACAAGATTGAAAGAAAAGTTAGTTAGGATTTTCTCTCTCTAATATGGTATCAGATTGAGTTCCGATCCATGGAATCTACTCCGGTGCATACACCACCGTCTTCGCCACCGCGTTCCGCCGGTGTGTCAACTCCTCCGCGGCATACGACGACGGCGATTCCGCTTCGTTCGTTCGTTGAAGATTCGTCTTCGCTTCGTTCTAATTTCGTCTTCTCTCTGAAGATTTCTGAGAAGCTCAATGAGAAGAACTTTCTTGTGTGGCGTCAACAGGTTGAACCGTACATCAATGCGAACAACCTGGATGATTTTCTGGTTGCGCCACTTATTCCTCCTCGTTTTCTCACCGCTGAAGATCGCGCCACCGGTAAACTCAACCCTGAGTTTCGTCAATGGCGTCTCACGGACCAGATGCTTCTTTCCTGGCTTCAATCCACCCTGTCCGGTGAGATCCTTGCACGTGTCGTTGGATCGTCACATGCGTATGAACTTTGGAACAAGCTTGTGACCTACTTTCGCAAGCAGATGCGTGCAAAGGCGAGGCAGTTACGAGTTGAATTGCGATCTACTTCTCTTGATAATCGTACGGTTCAGGAATATCTCCTTCGCATTCGTAACCTAATTGATAATCTTGCTTCAATTGGAGATCCTGTTCCTATCACACAGCACTTGGATGTTATTTTGGAAGGTTTGCCTCAAGATTATAGTCCAGTAATTTCTGTTGTAGAAAGCAAGTTTGAAATCATTGATATTGATGAGGTAGAGTCCTTGCTGATTGCGCATTAGACTCGTCTTGATAAGTTCAAGAAGAAAACTATTGATGATGTTGCTTCATTGAATCTGACACATACACCAGCCTCTGTTTCTCAGTCTCCTCCTGATGCATCTGTACCTTCTTCCTCTGTGAACAAATTTGTTGGTCCTGAAAACTCTGCCTTCAATTCCAATTTTAATTCATCTCGTGGTAGAGGAGGACGTTTTGGTAGAGGAGGACGTGGTAGAGGAGGCCGTTTTTCCAATGTTCAGTGCCAAGTTTGTTACAAATTTGGGCACCCTGCTTCTACTTGCTGGCATAGGTTCAATCAACAGTTTCAGGCCCCTGTTCCTGCAAATTTTCAAGGTTTTATGCCTAATTCTGGTGTTTCCCATCCTGGTTACAATGCTGGTATGCCAGGCTATGGTACTCAGTTTCCTCCAACTAGTTATGGAGTTAACCTTGCTGGTTTCAATCATGCTCCAAACTGGACTATTCCTTCCAATTCACAGAGACCACCTTCTCTTCAGTTTAGTCATCCAAGTGCAATGCTTACTAATGTCCCTGCTTCTACTGGTTCATCCACAGCTTCATCTCCTTGGTATCCTGATTCAGGTGCTTCCTTCCATGTGACTGGTGATGCAAGGAACATCCAGGAGTCTTTCCCCTTTGATGGACCTGAGCAGATTTTCATTGGAAATGGACAAGGTTTGGATATTCAGTCTTCTGGTTCTAGTGTGTTTCATTCCCCTTCTAAACCACACATTCCACTCACTTTGCACAACCTTTTACATGTTCCTTCCATTACTAAAAACCTTATCAGTGTCAGTAAATTTGCTAGAGATAATTCTGTGTTTTTTGAGTTTCATGCTGATCTTTGTCTTGTCAAATCTCAGGCAACTAGAGAGGTTCTGCTGCAGGGCAAAGTTGGTCTCGATGGTCTCTACACCTTTCCTAATTTTTCTGTTCAGATTCCTAGGTCTTTACAAGCTTTTAATAATGCTCCTTATTGCAATGTTACTACTAGTTCTAGTACCTGCAGTAATGGTATGCCTTTTAGTTCTCAATACCTATGGCATTTAAGGTTAGGCCATCCTAATAGTAATACTCTTAAACTTGCTTTACAACTCTGTAATATCCCTGTTGTTAATAAAGAAAAAGATTTCTCTGATTTTTGCACAGCATGTTGTATAGGTAAAGCTCACAGATTACACTCACCACCATCTGACACTATTTACACTACACCTTTACAACTTGTTTTCAGTGATCTTTGGGGTCCTGCACCCACTGTTTCCTCACTTGGTTATCACTATTATATCACTTTTGTAGATGCTTTTTCTAGGTTTACCTGGATTTATCCTCTTAAAGCCAAGTCTGATGCTCTTACCATTTTTAAACAATTCAAAACCATGGCTGAACTTCAGTTAGGTCACTCCCTTAAATCTCTTCAAACTGATTGGGGTGGAGAATTTAGACCTTTTACCCAATATCTTACCACTCTAGGGGTCACTCATAGACTCATTTGTCCTCATACACATCACCAAAATGGTGTTGTGGAAAGAAAACATAGACATATTGTTGATCTTGGCCTAACCTTACTCACTCAAGCTTCTCTTCCTTTAACCTACTGGGATCATGCCTTTTTAGCCTCTGTGTACCTCATAAATAGACTCCCTACTGCCTCTTTAAATTTCCAAATTCCCTATCAGGTTTTATATCATCAAAAACCCAATTATCATTTTTTAAAAGTGTTTGGTTGTGCTTGTTTCCCTTTATTCAGACCCTACAATGCTCACAAATTTGATTTTAGGTCTCATGAGTGCCTTTTTCTAGGTTACTCAACATCTCATAAGGGGTACAAATGTCTATCTCCTAGTGGCAGAATTTTTATATCCAAAGATGTGCTTTTTAATGAATATAGATTTCCTTATCCTGATTTGTTTGCTCAAAAGTCTTATGATCCTCTTAATCCTGTTAAAGATGTCTCCCTATCATCTCTTCCACTTGACACTCTTCCTACTCGTCAACCCGCACACACCGTTAATATTCCTTCTGCCACAAATTCCATTACTTCCCCTTCAGCTACATTACCCTCTCACAGATCAGTTTCTACTTCTCCTTCTAATTCTCCCTCTCCCCATCAGTCTGTTTCCTCTCCCCCTGCTCCTGTCAATATTCATCCTGTCAATGTTCACCCTATGAAAACTCGTTCTAAGTCTGGTATAGTTAAACCACGTGTCCATCCTACCCTTTTGTTGACTCACACTGAACCAAAGACTGTTAAACAAGCTTTGGCTGTTCCCCAATGGAAAGATGCTATGCAGGCAGAATTTGATGCTCTACAAAAGAATAATACATGGTCACTGGTTCCTCTTCCATCTAATAGGAAAGCAATTGGGTGTAAATGGGTGTTTAGAATCAAGGAAAACTCTGAAGGTACAGTAACTAGATACAAGGCACGTTTGGTTGCAAAGGGCTTTCATCAAATCCAAGGATTTGATTTTACTGAGACTTTTTCTCCAGTTGTAAAGCCTATTACCATCCGGTTGATTCTTACTCTTGCTATCTCCTATAAGTGGCCTATCCAACAGCTGGATGTTAATAATGCCTTTCTCAATGGCATTCTAAAAGAGGAAGTATACATGCAACAACCACAGGGGTTTGATAATGGTGATCCTGGTCTTGTTTGCAAGTTACATAAGGCCTTATATGGTCTCAAACAGGCCCCTAGACAGTGGTTTGATCGACTCACCTCTGCTCTTCTTCAGTTTGGTTTCACTGCAAGCAAGTGTGATCCCTCTTTATTCACATATGCCAAGGACAAACAAGTTGTGTATATCCTTGTGTATGTTGATGATATCATCATCACAGGTGTCTCCTCCACTCTTGTTACTTCTCTGATATCCAAGTTAGACTCTGTTTTTAGCTTGAAACATCTTGGTCAGCTTGATTATTTTCTTGGCATAGAGGTCAAACACATGAAGGACCATATTTTACTTCTTACACAAAGTAAATACATCAGGGATCTCCTGTCTAAAACCAACATGCTTGACTGCAATTCAATCAATACTCCTATGATATCCAGCTGTAAACTCTCCAAACATGGCTCAGATCATTTTTCAGATGTTTCATTATACAGATCTGTTGTAGGCTCTCTGCAGTATGCCACCATTACCAGGCCAGAAATTGCTTACTCTGTGAATAAAGTGTGCCAATTTATGTCTCAACCTCTTGAAGCTCATTGGGTAGCTGTCAAAAGAATTCTTAGATACCTAAAAGGGACCTTACACTATGGTTTAAAGCTGTATCCTGCACCAACTCATCAGCCTCTCTCTCTCAGAGTTTTCTGTGATGCTGATTGGGCAGCTGATCCTGATGATAGAAGATCAACATCAGGTGCTGCTATCTTTTTTGGTCCTAATGTCATCTCTTGGTGGTCCAGAAAGCAGCCTGTTGTTGCCAGATCCAGCACAGAGGCTGAATACAGGGCTCTAGCTCAAGCCACTGCTGATGCTCTTTGGGTTCAGACATTACTCAAAGAACTCACTGTTCCTTTCTCTCCTACTGTTATCCTTTGTGACAACCAGTCAGCTGTTCTATTGGCACACAATCCTATCCTTCACTCAAGAACAAAACACATGGAGATTGACCTCTTCTTTGTTAGAGAAAAAGTCTTGGCTAAGCAACTTTCTGTTGTACACATTCCTGGCACAGATCAGTGGGCTGATGTTCTTACAAAGCCTGTCTCTACAGCAAAATTCTTGTTTATGCGCTCCAAACTCAATGTGGCTGAATACCCCCATTGAGTTTGAGGGGGGTGTATAAGTGTACATGTAATAAAGCTCAAAGTATAGACTGTAACTAGATTGAGTCTTGTAATAGTTACTGTAAACAGCTGTTAGGTAACTGACACCTGTCAGTTACAGATAGGATTAAACCTGCAATTGCAGGTAATCCCAAAGCCTCCTATATAAGGCTTCTTGTCACAGATTTGTAATTCAATGAAATGAAACAAGATTGAAAGAAAAGTTAGTTAGGATTTTCTCTCTCTAATAATGTGATATCAAATCAAGGTTGGTCGACGACTTCAAAAATTGCGAAGTTTGGACGAGCAGTTGCCTTGGCGAGATAGTACTTGCCCCATCAATTTCAAATAAGGTTAGACAAGCAATTGACTTGGCAAGGTACCATCAATTTCATATAAGAATATTATTTTTGTGCTCAACAATCGTTTAATCGAATAGTATATTTTAAGACAATATATATTACTTGATTTGAAGAAAACTTTATGTTCAATATACTTTGAGAAAATATATTATTTGATTTGAAGAAAATTCTCGCCCAATATATTTTGTGAAAATATACTATTTGATTGATTTGAAGAAAATTTATGTTTCAATATACTTCGAGAAAATATGTTTACACTGTTCGATTTGAAGAAAATTTATGGAAAAATATATTTTGAGAAAATATATTTTATATTTGAAGAGAATTTATCGTTGAAAATATTGAGAAAATATATTTAGTTTTAAAATTTTTTTATGATCAATATATTTTGAGACAATATATTTTCACTCTGTGATTTGAAGAAAAATTCTTGCCCAATATATTTTCAGAAAATATATTTTACAACCTGAATTTCGAAGGCTCTAATCAATTTTGTTTATTTTGCAATTATTTGTTGGTGCATATACATCATATGTGGACAATAAGTCTTATAGGCAATTTAGCTTTAACTTAATTTGTATCATTTGATATTAATTTTCGCTGGGCGATTTAGTTAAAATGTAATGAAGAAAGAATGATGAGTAAAACACTTGAGGTAGGACCAAGTTAATAAGAGAAAGACTACTCTAGGTACCCAGTGGCACAAGTGAAGTGTAGTATTGATAAAAGGTCACATAGAAGAGATTCTGTCAAGGAAAGCCTTGGTATTTAAGTGGTACAGGTGACCCACCTCTCTTTCTTGGGAACCCCTTTTATGCACCATTTACTTTGCAAACTGAACTAACTGCTTAGTGAAAACATAAATAATGGAGTAATAACGCCAGATTAGACAAAATCGATGCCCACGTAGAAGAATAAAATTGGGCAGAAGACTTAGTCCTAACTTCATAGGAGGAAATAAAGACATAGAGAATAGTGGAGTAAGCGAGTTAGTTTAGATTTAATATGAGCATGATAAGGTAATGAGCGAGATAGTCATGAGTTAGTAGAAGAACAAAAAAGAGTGAATATTAAATATGCTTGAGCATGATTAAGCTCCCTTTATTTTAGAAGTAAAGTTATATTTCAGATAAACAAAGTTTGGAAGGAAAACACGTCCGCCAAGGGCGAGATTAAACAGAAGGAAGAACTCACCAAACAACACGTCAAAATGAAATAAAGAAGCAGCAGTCCCGCCATTAAGAGTTTGAAGATGAAACACGAAGTTATTCTAAACCTTTCTCAACCTTTGAGATTTGTTTTGCAGTACCAAGGTGAATAAAACACCATGGCGACAACAAACATTTCGAAACAGCAAAACTTGTCGTTGAATCTTAAAACCTAAGGTGGTTAAATATAAGTCGCCACGTTGCGCAATCTTACAACCCACGGTGGTTAAATATAAGTCGCCACGTTGGGCAATCTTACAACCCACGGTGGTTAAATATAAGTCGCCACGTTGGCCAATCTTAAAACCCACGGTGGTTAAATATAAATCGCCACGTTGCGCAACCTTACAACCCACGGTGGTTTAATATTTGTGCAACCTTACAACCCACGGTGGTTAAATATAAGTCCCCACGTTGCACAAACTTGAAACCCACGGTGGTTAAATATAAGTCGCCACGTTGCGCAATCTTACAACCCACGGTGGTTAAATATAAAGTCGCCACGCTGCGCAATCTTACAACCCACGGTGGTTAAATATAAAGTCGCCACGCTGCGCAATCTTACAACCCACGGTGGTTAAATATAAGTTGCCACGTTGCGCAATCTTAAAACCCACGGTGGTTAAATATAAGTCGCCACGTTGCGCACTCAAAACCCACGATGGTTAAATATAAGTCGCCACTACGCGTCAATCCTAAAGTCAACAACGGCTCAATATAGGCCGGCCGGTAGCGCAAACTTAAGAGCAAAACGAAGGTTTAGCATACAATTATAACGACCAATATCGCTCAAGATAAGCGGGCGAATTCTAAACGTAGCATTAATGTCGCCTAAACATTGCTAAGCAAATTAACTAACGAAGGTCGACGAACCAGAAACTGGAATCTGAATGAAATGGCTGCACGAAAACGGGAGCAGAAGAAACGGGAGAAGTAGCAAGAGCAAAAAACTGAAATGAGGTTTAGAAAAATCGAAGGATGACTTTATAGAACAGAAGAATTAAGACCGCCTCGAAAAACGCGCTTTTCCATCAATAAATGAAGAGACGCGTGCAGGAGAAGCCATGATGTCAACACGTCATGACTACTGAAAGGTTGAGGAATCTACACCGTCCGATCTACTTAGCGGATGCAGAGTCCTCGCCAATCTTTAAACAAAACATCCATCCCGCCCCTCAGGCGGGCGAGGCGAGAAGCATCACACCTTATCCTAAAACCTACACTAGAGAAACTAGACGGACATTTACATATGAAGCAAACTTCTTTCAATACAGGAGGGATCTACGACTTAAGAGTAATATATATACCCTCAAAAGTTATCAAACAAATCAGAAATATCATAAGGGGATTTCGATATAATATAAATCACTTCGCCTTGTCCCAGACTCGTGCTTGTTAGGCTATGGACCGACATAATAATTTCCTAATTGGCTAGGAGGGTCCTTCCTAAGGACTCCTACGCTTGCCAAGATATAAATCACTTTGCCTTGTCCCAAGACTCGTGCTTGTTGGGCTATGGACCGTCATAATATTCCTAGGAGTCTTAAAGACCCCCAGAATGGCCTGTAGACCCTCCAAGAGGCCTTAGCACCATCCAGAAGAGTTCTAAGGCCCAGGGCGCGTCCTTTCCAGGGCGCCGCCTCAAGTGGCTTCTAGAAACGTCTAGAACCCACCAAATATACTAAAATACCCCCGTGGCTTATAGACCAAGCCACCGAAACCCAAGCCCACAGCAGGATATAAATACAACCCTTGAGAGCATTCTGAAGGCATCCAATAATCAGTCTAAACCCTAATAGACAGAGAAAACCCTAGTATTCACTACTCGTACTTTTTGCAAGTACATTACTTAATAATGCAAATGGTGGGTTAATGGTGGGATATATTATATAATGGTGTGAATTATATAATGATGAGTTGTGAATTATGCATTGTCGAGTCTTTACTTGTTGTCCATGCATTATAGTCTTGTATATTTGGTGGAATTACGTATTGGTGGGGAATAGTTCGGTAAGATAATTCTGAATTAATCAATTATGTAAATTTGGAAGGGGGGTCACTCGGTAATAGAACTCCGATATCCATTTGGTACCACATGCGAGTGGAGTCGTGTCTGGAACATTATGCAGAGGAATTATATGTACATGGCTTAGGTAAACATTGTGAATTGATGTGACGATGTGTACTTGATATATTTGTTTGGTGATACCTGTACACTTGGGATAATGTTGTTAACTTTGAGGATAATGGGATAACCTATTAATGATGTGATAATTATGAGAATTGTTTGTTGACTTATGATGTTATAAATGAATGAAGATAGTGCGAGTTTGATGTTAGTAATCTAGGAATGATGAATATGTATGTAAATATGCATGATACTTGAAATCCTAGAATGATATATTTGTTCTTATATCTATTTATGTGAATGTTATCTTACCCCCCCCCCCCCCCTTGGTGGTTGTTTGGTTGACCGTCTCGCCATTGAAAAATAGTGTAGACGTGCAGGATCATGACTCTTGAGATGGTGTGAGTACTCGAGGCTTATCTTGGCGCTTCCTTGATTTTCTTATTGCTTGGAGTCTAGTTTTAGGCTCTTACTAGGGTCTGTCAGGAGCCTTTATTTTTCATTTAGTTTTGGGTTATGTTGAGAACTCTGTATTTGATGTAATTAAGAGATTTGAGATATTTTGTTGAGATTTTGGATTAGTTGTGATTATGGAGATGTTTTTATTCCGCTGCGAGATTTTATAAAATCCGAATTATGCATGTATTTGTGGGAATGATGACGTAACATCTTGAATCTTTTGAATTAATTGTTTATTTGCATTAAATATTGTTTGTGGGGCTCAAAGGTGTTACATTGTTGACTTTTTTTCTTCTTGGGTTGTAGCAATAACTCTGCACATTTTCTTCTTCTTTAATATATCTTTTAATAACTATATGCTCGTTTCTGTTAGATTATTCTTTTTGTTGATGACAAAAGGGGGAGAAAGGGTAAAGTATTTGAACGCTGAACCTAATTTATATTTTTGCAAATTTATCATAAAATTCAAAAATATGCGCTTAATTGTTAATATTATCAGACTCGGATAAGGTATTAGATCGATCTTAATCGGAGCTTTGAAACCTCCGTGTGATAAAAAAAAATCTTGTCATGGTTCTGATAAACATTTGATTAACTATTCTGATGCACGAAAGAGTGACAAAGAATGAATTTAATTAAATAGGCAGAGGACTTAGGGGGAGCTTGCAAACCTCATCCTAATGAACTGTCACAGACTCAGAGGGAGCTTGCAAACCTCAGACCCTGACGTATAACTGTTAATTAAATTAACAACAATTGTTCAAAATAATTGTGTTTGTCATCATGAAAAAGGGGGAGATTGTTAGAACAAGAATTGTTCATACAAGTTCTCTTGGGTTTTGATGTAACAAAGTATTATAGAACAATTGGATTACTAACATATGTTCAAGTGTGCAGGAACTCCTATCATTAAGAAAGAACATATGAAAAGCATCAGAAAGAGATTGGGAAACTTAGAAGACTATGAATGAAAATCTACTGAAAGGTCAACCAGAAGTCAACATCCTAATAGACAAGAGTCTCCCAAAAGCTGGGGAGTAACATCCACAGATTCTGTGAAGGAGAACAATACAGAAGCTGACTAGGTGTCATACCCCAAATTTTGACCAATTTATTTTGTTTATTTTCGTATGTCGTTCGTTTTTAGCTTTTCGTTCACGCTCTAATTCCCGTGATATCTGTTTTTTATTCGTATTTTGATCGCATTTTATTTTTTTACTTCGTTTATATTTTAATGTCACTCGCGTATTAATTTCTTAATTTTATCCGCGTTTTATGCGTATTTTATTTTATCGTAAAGTTTACGTTGTTAAAACTCATTTTATTCACGTCGTTGATTTACTATTTTATTAGCGTTTTTTAAGCTGCGTATTTTTGTCGTCTCAGACGAAATTTCGGCAGAGGTATTTTAAAATACCTCATTTTTTGGTTCCGAAGGGACATTTTTTTCAGTCATATTTTTTATTTCTTTTATTATTTGTTTTAATTTTCGTTTTTATTTATTTGTCTATTTATTTATTTGGTTTTTTTGATTTATTCATTATTTAGTCATTTCAGTCCACATGTCAGTTTGTTATTGGTCCTGGTCCAACTTTTTCTCCAAGTTTCAGCAGGGGTATTTTCGTCATTTTAATGTATCAGAGACTTTGTACTATTTAAAGTACTGTTCATGTGTCAGAAAGGTCCCTATCTAGTCACAATCAGTCAGAAAAGGCATTAATCATCAACAAACACATTTCCACTTTTTCTTTCCATTTTTTCAGATCAAAACCATTAAAACTCACAAAAAGTCTTCATGAACATTCATGAACACCAAAAATTTCCAGCAACTTTTTCATCAAACAACAACCATAACTTCAAATCCGAATTAACATCAACCAAATCACAAACAACCAAATCCCAAAAACGAAAAAAAAGGAAGAAACACGAAGAAGAAGAAAACCGAAACCGAATGTGAAGAAAAAGGAAGGAACAACACGCAAAATAGAAAGAATAGCGCGCAAAGAATAATCAAAAACAACAGCAAGGCAAACCGAATACAAGAAGGAACAAAGGTAGTTTTCATGGCCTTTTGTGTGTTTTTTTGTTGTTTTCTTTTGTAGATCTAGGGCTGTTCATGCATTTCCTTTGAAAACTAAGTGTAGATCCGTGTAGAGGAGAAGGAAACGGAGGTTTGTGTGAAATTTTTTTTTTAAAAAAAGGAGTTTAGAACTCCGGCGCGGCGGCGCTATGGCCGACCACCGTGCGCCACCCTCCTCTTTCCTTCTCCGACGTCAGCTCTCTAGAGAGAAGGGAGAGAGCTTTTGTGTTGTTTTTTGTTTAGAGAGAGAGAGGTTTGGAAGAAAATGAGAAGAAAAGCCATGCAAAAATATTTTATACTCCCTCTTCAAACCGGTTCGAGTCAAACCGAACCGGTTACCCACAACCATGCCCAGCCCGTTTTCTTGTGTTCCTTTGGCCCAGTATGATTGTTTCTGTTGCTGTTTGTACCCCCACCTTACTGCCTGCACCCCCTCCCTGCATATTTTTCTTTTATAGTAATGTTTGTGTTATTTTTATTTCATGTATTTATTTCTTTTCTTTTTTTTAAGTCACATAATGCTTGAACTATATTTCTTGCATTTTTTAATTAGCATTTTAATCTTAACATCATGCATATTTTTTGTTTAGTTCATAGCTAAATTTCTATTTCATATAATTTTTGTTCATTTAAGCATTTAAAAAAACACTTCTCATGCACTTTTATTTCTTTTAATTTTGTTTACCTTGCATTTATGTTTATTTCATATATTTGCATTTTATTGTCTTGTTGTTCTGATTTGTTTAAATTGCATTTTAGTTTATAGAAATAATTCTCATTGGAACTATTGCATGCATATTTAAATTTTCGTCATTTATTTTATTTTTGGTTTAGTTTGTAATTAGGGAATTGATGTAATTTATTTTCGCGCATTTTTTTCTTTTGAGACCATAGAATGTATTTAGGGTATGTAATATGTAACCGGCACACACACTGACACATGCACCGACACTTTATCACTTTATTTATCGCTTTACGTTTATTTATTTTCCGTCGTTACGCGAGTTCGCCGTTAGTTTAGAAAAATATTTTTTGTTAAAAAAAATCAAAAAAATCAAATTCAAATTTCTTTAAAGTAAACCTTGGCTTGTAACCCAAGTGTTTCCAACGGGATTATCCATATTTGGTAAAGGGTCAACGTTCGTGATTGAAGCTTCTCAACGACTCTATTTGCGTTGACACTCTTCTCCAATGTCTCTCAAATCACTACCTATAAAAGGAGCTAAAGACCTGAAAAAGAAGCAACAAGACTCTATTATTCAACTTTTCTGTTACTTTTTCAAATTTAATAGTGCAAAAAAACATAGGATTCATTTCAAGTCTAATCTTAGAAATCATAGGGAGTCTGTTCATTTGTTCAGTTTAAGCTTACTAGTTAGAAAAAGTGTAAGAACAAATTAGCTTGTTTGCAGGTGGGGAAAACCATTTTAGAAAGTGTCTCACTTGCGTGATTGAGCATATAAGTCTCTTGGTGAAATCAAGAGAACTTAGGAGTCTCAATCAGTGGGGATTGATCAAAGGGAAGTCTTAAGCAATGTGCTTAAGCTAGGGAAATATTTAGGTAGAGTCCTAGAGCATAAGTCTTTAGGTAGAGAGTCTTAGAGCGAAGAAGTCTCTTGCATGTGTGTTTGAGCAAATAAACGTCTCTTGCAGTTGTGTTTGAACAAACATAAGTCTCTTGCAGTTGTGCTTGAGCATAAGGAAGTTTCTTGGATGTTTCCTCGAGCAATTTGCAATCAGTAGTGATTATAGTGAAATCTCTTGGAAGTGCAAAGGGTCTGGACTACTTCTAGATTGTAGGAGGAACCCGTATAAAATTGCGGTGTGTTTGCTTTCTTTATCCGCTGCACATAGACTCTGCATCAGAACATGTATAACACAAATTTTGTTCAAGCTGTGATCCAAAGTAAAAGAACCCACGAAAAGAGTACACAATTCAACCCCTCTCTTGTATGTTTTTCTCACCTTCATCTATCTCTTTAGTAACTAAGGTATAAAGAATCTCAATTAAAGAAAAATCACAAGCTGAAATGTTCGTTACTTGTCTTTGATCTCTCTCTTTCTATTTTAGTTTTACTATCGAGAGACTATATAAAAATAGACAAGGGTGGCTTAGAGAGTGGGCGGAAGGGGCAGCGGCCAAAGACACCATTTTTGTAGAGGCATCAAAATTATTACTTTTACTTAATAGTTAGTACTATACAAATATATTTCTTTTTATTTCACTTTAATTAATTTTATTGAAAATATAATTTTAGAGAACTTTGATTATAAATAAATTTTTTGCAACAAAAACTGAAAGAAGAAAACTATTGAAATAATTAAAATGGTACAATTTAATTGTTTTGTTCGAGGCATCAAAGATCTAAAGACCTCCCCCGACAATAGATTCAGTATTTCCATTATGTTTCATAGATAACATGATGATGTAGATCTTAAGAAATTATCTTTTCAAATTTTTAACATGAGGTTAATTATTAAATAGTTTAATTAGTATATATTGTCGGTGTACAATTATTTTATACATCTATATAATATGTTTTTTTAGAGAAACATCCATCTAATATATTGTCACGTCGTCAAATTTATTAATTAACGTGACAATACATCACTAAATGTATGTAAAGTAATTGTACCTAAATATATATAGGAATTAAATTCATTATTTAATTAACTCGCACATCTTGCATTCTCTCATTTGTTGATTTTGATGTTTTGTTAAAATAAACAAATGTTGGTGAAATATACATATTGAGTACATCCTTTAGTCACAAATGTGACTCAGATGATAGTTGTACCATTGCAATTTGCATCATTCTATGGAATGGCTTATATTTGATGAAACTTATAAGAGATCAAATCACAAATGAATGCACATGTCACCTGCTAATTTCCAGCCATATATATGCCAACTGTTCCTTTCAAAAAATTTCAGCCTAAGAAAGGGACCTTCTTTGCACAACTGTTCTACAAGAGGAAAAAGAAAGATGTTGATTGTTGGTCAAATAACAAACATAACTTTTTCTATTAATCTCATAGCCAACTAAGAGTGCTTAAATGTGATTAGATGGTTGAGTTGTCTTACAACTTAAACAAAAATCTTTACAATTGAATCCAATTCTAGAAATGCTTCATCGTTAAATAAAAAATAAAAAAAAGACTTTGCCGTTAATTATATATAGTTCTATCGGACTTGAGAACTTATTCTCAATATTTGCGCGTAATAGATATTCGGTTTACAACCAAAAACAATAACCCTTTCGGGAGTGGATTCCCTCCTCTGAAAACTTTCTCAAGTTTAAAATTCAAACCATTAAATACATTATCTCTCTTCATTTTAATATTTAATTCCTCACATATATTTATTATTTAATGGTTAGGATTACACTGGACTCTCTAGTCACATGAGAGGATTCGGTCCCCTTTCTCACATGGACCCATTTGCGGGACTCTCTTTGATTCTGGAAGAACATTCAACACAATTTCCAACCACAAGTTCACTCACACAAGATCACAACCATCCATTTCTATTCCCCCTCAATGATTCCCATCTATATAAAAGCCCTTCAATTCGTGTGATTTCATCAGAATCTATCAAGTGATTATACTCACTCTTCCCTAAAACAAAACCTGGAATCTATCTATAAAAAATAGCAAAAGTAGATTTTCATTGCATTTGCACAAGGTACTCAAATTTATTCACAATGAGCAATCTTGGTTTTGTTGTTCTGCTACTAGTACACATCTTAGTATTTCAAGTTCAAGCCATGACACATGAGTCTGAGACACAGTCACCATTCTCTTTAGAACATAAAACTCAAATTGGAGTTGAACTTCATGATCGCAACACCAATAAAGTTGAAGATCATAAAGTTTCTGCTGAGTCTGCCGAGGCTCCAAATATTCGTCGACTGGGAAAACATCATTCCACAGACAAGTCAGTGGCAGGCGGGGGAGTAATCATCGGTGGTTTTGTTACCGCCGTTTTTGCAGCTGTTTTTTGCTATATTCGGGCTACTAGGAAAAGGGAAACTAGTTACTGATCTTCTCTAGTTCAACAACTTTCTACTTCTGATTTGTGTAGAAAGTAAATAATGAGTGATATAGCATATAGTTATTTGAGAAATAGGAATTTCAAAACTGAAAAATAGACATTCTTGTTTTTTTTCTTTCTTCTTTCTGAATCACTATGTATTGTGAATATTTAGAGTCAAGGATTATAACTTCAGTAAGAATTTGAGTTACTTCATTTTCTTCATTCTATTTACTGTTTTATTTTCTTCATTTCTCAGATCCAATAACTAAGCCAACTAAAAAAAATCAATGTCAAAGCCACCCAATATTGTATGACACAAGAACAAAGTTGTAGAAAGATCCAACTCCAAGTACAAAACTATAACCGAACAAAACCACGTCAACTGCAAACAAACGGTTTAACTTGTAATTGATGTCAATGGCCATTGAACTACCCTTGTCAAAATCCCGACTTAAGTCCCAAAATTCATGTTTTTGCGACTTTGCGTAGCTTCAACAACTCAAATCCACAGCAGAATCCCATATATAGGAAAAATCCTATCAAAATCGCACAAAATCGTGAAATCCGTTCAAAATCGCAGCATTTTGATGGATTTTGAAGGATTTTGTTCATTCTTTGATAAGGTCAATTTTTGACCCGGTTCGTAAATTGATCCAATTTGAATCCATGACTTGGTTCTATAAATACCCAAAAGGCCAATTTTTTTCATTCTTTCACTTCCGCCACATTTCCTCATTGCCTAAGTTGTTTAACATTATTATGACTTCTAAAGAATATTTGAATCTATGCTCATTTAGGTATAGGTATTTTGTGGAATTTGAATTTTAAGTCATGCAATTTATAACTAATATTTAGCATTATTTTTGTTTTGGTAGAATCCTCTATTTTGATTGCGATTTTACAAATCCCGATTTTGCTATCCTATATCGATTCTACAAAAGTCATTCGATAAAATCCTTCGATTTTAATTGCAATTTTACGAGTCCCAATAGACTTGAAGTAAAGTCCCGATTTTAACAACCTTAGAACTCCCCCTTTATGCAGCAACAAACAAATGTTGAAAGCAATAATCAGAACCAAATTGACCACATCAAACTATTGACTGTGGATGGTCAAAGAAATTAATAGAAAGTGGTTCAAATGGATAAGAATTTAATAGAGAAAAGCTAAAGAGTACTATTGTTTTGTTAATGAAGGAATTAATAAAGGCAAGAATGAAGGAACTGATTTGAGGATAAGGAAGGCTAAGATTAACGAATTAGAAAAATATAATGTTAATATAAAAAGTTTTTTTTCAACTAGCCTAGTGGCTAGAATTCATCTTTTTCAAGATGAAATAAGTAGGGTGTCCGGGGTACGAATCCCGACCCCTACATATCATAATGCATGTCCCTGCCAACTGAGTTATATTCACGGGGACAATGTTAATATAGAATAGTTAGAGTACTATTGCTTGTGTTATAGACCAACAATCATTGCGTTGGCAATGATATTCAAGTTAGTTGTATAAAAGTCAGTCATATAGAAGAAAAACTGAACGATAACCATTTGCTGAAGAGCTGTAATCCGGTACCCTAGCTTCTCTTTCTGAAGCTGTCCAGAAAAACATACACATTAACTTCATCAAATCTACAAAGGAGTAGTTATTAGCTTTGTATAGTCAAATCTTTTTATTTGCAAATATTTACACACATTATTTAATGGTACAGTACCTTAAAAATTGATACTATATGCAGAACCGGCAAGAGGAAGTAAAATCGTACGAGTATACAAATTTCATGAAAATCGTATACATGGATTCATATGCATGCATAGAAAATAACACATGTTCCCTCCACAATTTAATGATGTATAGATCGCCGTACTTGTCGTTTTTGTTGTTGCTGGCCAGACGATTTTGAAAGTTAATTGAGTGAAATCTCAATGTCGGCTATTACCTTAGGTAGATTTTGAAAAATGGCGGCTAAATCTGCACTTGTTCCTCCAATCATCCTTGATTACAAGTACGTCCACCATTATTCGAGTTTGATACTGGTCCATTTGATCTTGAGAACATTGAGAAGGATAAGTGTGACTGTGATTCCCAAGAGGTAAAGTACGACAATGACTTGAAATGACTGAATAATGAATCGGCCAGTGAAAACTGAAGGAGTCGGATGTAGCAGAAAACAAGAAAGAAGAAAGAAGTGAACGGCTAAATTTCGGCATTATACTAAGAAATGCTTTGCAAAAATTACGATATAGAATTAGTCAAGAGAGCGTTGTTGCACAATTAAAAAAACAAAAAGATTGATTGGAGCAGGTAATGTGACTTCTTTCAATTAAAGGTAATGTCTAAACCTCCAAGTGAAGAGCCACTCACCAGCCCAACATCATATTCAAATGCAATGGATTTGACTGATGTTAATATTCGCCTTCGTATGCTTGTCTATGTTTCTCGTGAAAAACAACCGGCTATGATCACAACAAGAAAATGAAGCCATGAATGCCTTGGTTCAAGCTTCAGGCATTATGTCCATTGACCCTTTCATACTTAATCTTAATTGTGACCATTACATCTATAACTCCAAGGCAGTGAGGAAAGGTATGTATTACATGATGTCCCGCAGAGGGGACATGATTTGCTATGTACAATTTCCTCAAAGGTTTGAAAGAATCAACCTTTATCATCGCTATGTTAATCATAATATTAACTTTATATATGTTAGTATATGAGTTCTCGATGGAACTCAAGGACTTTTTATGTTAATACCAGATGTCTACTTTGAAGTTTCCCAGCATAAAAAGGACACTAAATTCAATCACATCAATGAAGATAGTAATAGGATTAACATGACTATCAGAATGATCTATTGCTTCAAACCTTTGAGAAATTTTCACACAGCAGATCATGTTTCCATTGCATGCCATCATGTAGCACATACCTTTCATCACTTCCTCAGAGTTATGTATGTAATGAAAATTGTCAAGATTAAGTATGAAGCGGTCATTGCACATAATGGTTGAAACTCGAACCAAGGTATTCATGGCTTCAACTTTCTTGTTGTGATAATAGTCGGATGTTTTTCGCGAGAAACGTAGACAAGCATGGGAAGATGAATATTGACTTCAGTCAAATCCATTGCATTTGAATATGATGTTGTGCAGGTCAGTGGATTATCACTTGGAGGTTTAGACAGTACTTTTAATTGAAATAGGTCACATTACCAATTTTGACCAATTTTACCGATCAGCTACACCAAATTCTTTGATGGGCAAATGTCTTTTCGTGCAACAACACTCTTGACTAATGATTGTAATTTTGCAAAGGATTGCTACTTTAATATTGGAATTTATCCATTCATTTCTTTCTTCATTATTGTTTTCTGCTACCTCCCGACTCCTTTGCTTTTCGTTGGCCAAATCATTGTTCAATCATTTCAATACATGTTCATACTTTACTTTACCTCTTTGGAATCAAAATCATACATATTATTCTCGTTCTCGAGATCAAGTGGTCTGCATCAAACTCAAAGAATGGTGGAGCAACTAGAAATTGTGGATGAGTAATGGACAAGTGCGCATTTAGCTGCGGTTTTTCAAGGTCAACTTAAGGTCATAGCCACTATCAAGATTTCGTCAACTTTAACTTCAAAATCGTTTGGTGACGAAGAAAACAATGAATACATCGATCTACACATCTTCAAATGGAGCTCTCTCATGATACCTTTGATTATATCATTTTGCCGAGTATCGTAGTTTTCTACACTATTAGTTTCAATTGGCTTTAGTTAATGAAATGCACTAATTTCTCTAGATTGATCAGACACATGTTTCCAACACTAGATCCAGGGCTCCAATGATAACTGCTCAAAATAGTACATCAGATCAAGGAACAGCCTTAGCCCTTAGTGAATGCTATAAAAGAGAAAGCCAACTAAAAAAAATCAATGTCAAAGGAAACCAAGTAGTAGAGTCATGCGTAACTACCGCCATAAGCAGCAACAAAAAAAAATTGAAAGGAATAATCACACTCCTCAAGTAAATGTGTTTGAAAGTCAAAACAGAACCAAACTAACCACATCAAACTATTGAATGTAGATAGTCTCAAGTGTTGTGGTACTAATGCATTCTGCTCAAACTTTGGGGGAACAATGTCAAGCAGAACTAACAAAACAAAACAAAAAAAATGCAATAGGAAATAATTCAAATACAGAAACGTCACACTCCAAATAGGATGCTTCTAAGGATTTATCAAGTCCCCGTCCACATTAAACCCGACCAAATAGGATGTTAATGTTATATGCTTAATTGAGCCGACATCAAACTACTTCTCTTCATGAAAGCCAGAGGACTGGTTAAGTATCTTTTGGGAGACATCAATGATTAACTTTTTTTGTGAACTAACCATAAGCATCTCCAATTCATTGCTCATGTTGTCATCAATGTCTTCCTAGATCTGTAAGAGAAGAAAAAGTGAACGATAACCATCCGAAAGGTGAAACCAATTGCTGAAGAGCTGTAACGCTGTCCCCTGGATTCTCTTTCTAAACCTGTCCATACATACATACACATCAACTTGACGCAATCCACAAAAGAGTATGGACAGGTTTAGAAAGAGAAGTTAGGGGACCGACTTAGAAAGTAAAGCTAGGGTATTGACGACTTAAAAAATATGATGTTAGCGTAGACATTAAAGTAAGCAATTTTTTGCAGAAATTACAGTCTAAAATTAGTCAAGACAGTGTTGTTGCATGAAAAGAATGTTTCAACTAAGTGGGTTGCCCATCAAATGGTGGAGGAACTAGAAGTTACAATCTGTCTTTGATTGGGCATTGTGACCTCGTTCAATTGAAGATAATGTCTGAACCTCCAAGTGATGAGCCATTAACCGGCCCCACATCATATTCAAACGCAATGGATTTGACTGAAGTTAATATTCTCCTTCCAATACTTGTCTATATTTATCGCAAAAAACAACCGACTATGATCACACCAAGAAAGTCGAGTCCATGAATGCCTTGGGGTTGTTATGTCCAACAACCCTTTCATACTTATTTTTTACTGTGACCATTACAAATATAACTCCGAGGCAGTGAGGGAGGGTGTGTGTTACATGATGGAACGCAATGGGGACATGATTTGCTATGTACAATTTCCACAAATGTTTTCGCAAACTCAAACCTAGAAACCTTCTAATGGCAAGTTCATCAGTTCCTTCTGGTGTTGTAATCAAATCTGGACAATCGTACGTCATCAAGCCCAGAACTATGAACATCATCAAGGAAACCCTAAAAGTTCAAGTTGAATCTCCGGTGGAGTTTGGGTCACTTCTAAAAAATGGGATTGATGTCTCTACTCACATTTTGTCACAAGAGTTGATGAACTACTTTGGTATGTTGAATGGACCAACATATCAGGAACTGATAAGAGATCTTTAGATTAGAGCAGAGGTCTACGACAAAGATGAAGCTACACTTGAAGAGGTTGCTGCTATCAAGAACAATCCGTCATTTGTTGGTAAGACAAGAAAACAAATGGGTTTGAAACCGTTCAACGGTTTAGAAGTTAGATCAGCTGTGATGGGGATTCCAATCATCATCACTGAAGAAATTGTTGCTAGGGCATGTAGGGTGTCTAATACAGGAAAATTTCAGTGGAACGTTAGCAAGAAAAGTGACTGGGCTGAAATTTGCAACAAGTTTTTGTTTGCAGGAAGACCTTCAAACAAGTTGGTGGATTTGCACCAGGACCATATGGTGCTTCTGAAGATAATAACTGACTGCCTATTTCAGAAAGGAGGAGGATCTGATACTCTCTCATTGGACCACAAGGTGGTTCTGTATTTCCTGATCAACATGGAAAAGATCAACTTTCCAAGATACGTGATGCACCATCTGTGTTGGGCCATCAAGGAAAGCCAAAATAAATCCAGAAGACAAGTTCCTTATGGGAGATTGCTTTCTGAGATCCTGTATCAGGGAGGACTCTTGAAGATCCTATCAGAATCTGGGGTAGTGTCTGACGATCAGCTTGGGACTGTAACAGGGAGGATTATCAACGGCAAAACTCTTCAATACATGAAGATTGTTAAGAAGTATGTACCTTCTGATGTACCCTTCAATCTGACCTAATGATAGACTTCCCTCCCATATCCAAATAAGATAATCCTGAGGTCCTTGCCAGATTTGTGTTGGATCATTATAATGAGACAGGCAGAATAATCAACTATTCTGCTATTCCTGAGTCTTTAGGAGGAGGTCCTCTAAAGATTAAGGGCAAAAGGACGAAAGATATTGCTCAAGAAGAGGAGGAAGAGAAGCAAGAACCTCCTAAGAAGAAGAAGAAGTCCAAGTCAGCAGCTCTACCAGGAGTAACTATTGGTGCTCCTAAGGCCATAGCTCTTGTACCTAAAGCTGCTGTTGCCCTTGCATCCAAGGAAATCAAGGAAAGGATAAAGAAAACCAAGGATGAGAAGAAGGCAAAGATCAAAAGAGGCAAAGGTGATAGGAATTTGAAGAGCCTGGTAAAGGAAGTCAAACAGTATCTTGATGCTGAAATAGAAGAAGAAAGTGGGATCAAGAAAAGGAAGAAGGAAGCTATTCCTGTGGCTGAGGATTTGGCACATAAGATAGGTACTTCAATATCTATGGTGGTGGATAAACATGATGCTGACAAGTTTATGGCAGCAGAGATGGTGACTGAGGAACTGAGAAATGATACTGTGAAGAATGTAGCTAAATTGCTTGCAGAGGCTCTGAAGCAGAAAGGGCCAGCAGAGTCTGCAGAAGCTGAACAACTAGGATCTGCACTAATAACTGCTCCTGAACATCCAGCTTCTCCAGAAGATATCATTTCAGGTAACAATTCTAATGACTCACCTTTCTCATCAACGAATCAAGAGTCACCCTCATCCTCTGAAACAGAGACGGATGAAGATAATACTCCTCTGAGTAAAGCCATCCCATCCTTACGCAAAAAGACTCCCTCACCAATCCAACAACCTTCATATTATGACCCACTTGATCCAAAAATAAATGAGTATGTTGATACAACCATTGAAAGAGTTATTCAAGACACCATCTCAGTGTCTCAATTCTTTCCATCTGACCATCCATCTCAACCTGAATTTCTTAAACCACTTCAAGTCATTCAGTCAAATGATGAACCTAAAGAACCTACACAATCTCAACAACCATCATCAAACATAGGTTCTCCTGAAACCCTAGAGTCTCTTGAGAAACATCTAGGAGGAGAATTACCTATAACCCCAGCAAAATCCAAAACAACAAAGACTGTAGAATCTGTATCACAACCAGAATATGTACCCCAACCAGAACCAGTATCTGAGAAAGAACCAGTGTCTGAGACTATGGAACAGGTCTCTGATGTCATTCCTGACACAGAACTTGTAACAGAATCTATTACAGAGGCTGCTTCTGAATCAGCTATTGAACCCCTTCAACAACCAACAACCATATCTTTTGAACCTTAACAAACAACCATACCTTTTGAACAATCCACTTCAACTGAGCCAACCCAAACTCACATAATTCCCAACCCTTTTGATTCGTTGAGAATAGATGAGTTCTTTAGAATGTCTAGTTCAAACCTCAAAGACATTATTGAGATAAGACATGTTTTAGTCCTCACTGTTAGCTATGAGGATCAATATTCTGCTATGAAGAATGAGTTCCTCGATTTCGTCACTAAGATTCAAAAAGTGACAGTAAAGGAACAAGTTAAAGTTCTTGCTAAGCATATGGAAGAAATCATAAGAGCTGAAGAAGAAAAGGCTAAGAAGAAGCCTCCAGTCCTGGCTTTGACCAATGAACCTTGGTTTGGATCAGAAGAATATAATCATAAGGATTCAATGGTTATTGAAACTTTAAGGAAGAAGCTGCATAGAGTTCAAGAGGAAGCTTTGCTTAAGGAAGAAGCTCACCTTAAGAGAACAGAAGCTCTTGAGGAAATTGTGAAGAAGCAAGCTGAGGAATTGAAGAAACTGATGGACCATATTGCCAAACAAAACCATCCTTAGATTGCACACCTAGTTTTTTGTTTTGTTTGTATTTCATTGCATCTGTTATTTGAGTACTTCTGAAGTTTAACTATCTTGTCTTATTGAAATTCTGTTTATTTGGTTTTATTAAACTCTTATGTTTTTAAAACTTAGTTTTCTCTTTAAAACAGACTCTAATAAGTTTTTGCTCTGAATCTTCTCTTCTCATTTCTCTTAAAAAAAAAATTCCTTCAATTGGAGTCGTGTAAAAAGGGGGAGAAACTTGTTTTTAAACCTTTTTGTTAATGACAAAAGGGGGAGAAATAACTACAAGTATTTTGGTACTTTAATCATGTTAAGTCTGAGAAAAGGGAAGTAGCAATAGGTATTTCGTTGGATTCTGAGCCCCCATAAATTAAATTCTTCGCAATTTAATTTAAAAGAATCTTCTCTCATCTCTTGTCTTTTATTCATTGTGAGATTTGATTCTGATATTTTTTTGTTAAAAATGAATTTAATTAACCTGGATAGGACTTAGGGAGCTTACAAACCTCACTTTAAAGACTATCAGACTCAGGGGGAGTCAGAGCTTTCAAAACTCAGACTCTGAGCTTACAAACCTCAGACCCTTAAGTCAACTTGTTAATTAGATTAACAACAATTGACCTTTTAAATACTTATGTTTGTCATCATCAAAAAGGAGGAGATTGTTGGAACAAGGGTGTTCAACAATACCACTTTTAGTTTTGATGATAACAAGGTATTAAAAATTGTCAATTGGATATGCTAATATTTGTTTAAGTGTGCAGGATCTTAGTCAAAGATTTTAATCTTAGAAAGCATTCTGTAAGAATAAATGAAGAGCAAAATTCTCTAAGAAGCTTGTTGCTTGTGATTCTGAAGTCCAAGAGAGTCTGAAGAATCATCAGAAGTTGTTTCGAGAGGTTCTGAAGAACAAAGAGAGTTTGAAGGAGCTGAAGAGAGTCTGAAGCTCATCAGAGTTTGAAGTTCTACAGAGAGTCTGAAGACTGCAAATTGAAGATTTGCTTAGAAGATTTTCTGAAGGAATTTCGATGCAGAAGAAACGTTTGTTTGGAGTAACGGCTAGCTTCAAAGTCAACTTGAGCATGGGATGCTTAACGACAAGAATGCAGGAATAGGACATAGTACTTTGTACGAACTCTGTTTCCACTACTCAACTACCTCGTACAATTGGCAGCTGTGTCTACCGGTATTTCGCCTTAAAAGGAATGGAATTCAAAATCTGTATTGAAGGACGATTACCATATCAAGCAACAGATCAACAACATTTGATCAAGCTTCTAGATGACTCTGTGATGTGCTGAATTGTCTCAACGTCTCTTTACAACGCCTATATAAAGGGAGTGAAAACTTAGAGAATAGACGACTGACTGTGAACGTTTTTATCAAGCTATTTGCTATTCTCCCTGAGTCACATAAACACATCAACAACTTAGGAAATTCTTACAAACTTTATATCCTAGAATTTCTAAGTTATTTAGAAAACAGAGTCTCTTTGTTTTGTAATTGGAACAGTTTGATTGTTTATCAAGTGTTCAAACTCTATTCAATTTTCTGTAAATTGTGTTAGAAGTCTCTTGCATGTGTGCTTGACCATTTGAAGTCTCTTGGGTGTGTCCTTGAGCAAAGAAGTCTCTTGCTTGTGTGCTTGAGCATTGGAAGTCTCTTACTGTGTGTTTGAACAACTTGTAATTGTTATTACATTTTAGTGAACTCTCCTTGGAAGTGCAAGGGGGACAAGACTACTTCCGGTTTGTGGAAGGGACATGTATAATTGCTTGTGTTCTCTCTTTCCTTTATCTCTTTACAATTTCTGCTACTACAGACTCTGATCTTCCATCAGGTCCTGAACTTGTTCAGACTCTGATCCTGGAAAACAGATTCATACTCTTTAAGAGTTGCGAAAAATTTAACACAATTCAACCCCCCCTTCTTGTGTTTTTCTCACCTTTATAGACAAGCATTGGAAGACGAATATGGACTTTATTCAAATATATTGCACTTGAATATATGATGTTGGGCTGGTCAGTGGCTCATCACTTTGAGGTTTAGACATTATTACCTGCTTACTTACCGGCCTCGCCAAGTTCATTGATGAGAATAAACTCACTTAGTTAAGATATTATTCTCGCGCAACAATACGCTCTTGGCCAACTCTAGATTGAAATTTTTGGAAAGAACTGTTTGCCTAAATGTTGGAATCTGCACGTTCATGTCTTTGTTCGTTATTGTTTACTGCTTCCCTGGCTCATTCACTTTTCATCGGTCAATTAATTGTTCACTCAACTCAAATCATTTTCTTACTTTACATTTGAGGAATCACAGCCACACATATTTTTCCTGTTGTTCAAATCAAGTGGTCAAGTATCGAACTCGAAGAATAGTGGAGGAAAGAGTAGTCATGGATGATTGAATGGACATGTGCACGATTAATTGTCGTTTTTCAAGGTCAACTTAAGGTAATAGCCTCCATTGAGATTTCATCTACTTCAATTTCAAAACCGTCTAGTGATGACATGACAAAAACCGTCTATCATTATATCTGTTAGGTATGTAGACATGTGTTGGCTGCATTTTGTTAAAACAAAGAGTTATAGTAAGATGTCGGGCAAGATGTCTTGAGTTGTTGGTGCGACATCAAAGTGTGCCTTGTATCGCTTTCTTGGATGTTTTATTTTTGTGTGATATCACTGAAGATTCTATGAAGCTTTTATTCACGTGACTTGTGGTCCAAGAGATATGTGTTTCTAGAAGCTGCAGAGGCGGTTTAGCCTTGTCGTATTTTCTAAGTTAAAAGATGTGACATTTAAGAAAATAATATATTTGCTCGTATAATATTGTGACTGAATATACGTTTTATTCAGCTGGAATTGTTTAACCTATGACGAAAAAACTCATGTTATTGAATGACTATATAAGAAAGACTCAGACCCTAGATTTATTGACCAATTCAATGTTATTGAATTGAGTCTTTTAGGGTTTTGTTGTTAAGCCTTATGCTTTATTAGTGAGCCTTTCTTTGTATCATCTTGATGCATTGAGCAAGATTATTAGTTGAGTTGTAAACTCTGAATCACTCGTAAGTTTTTAAGCAAGAGTGGATTCTACTGTCAAGGAGTGTGTCTCCATTACTGTTGTTACTATTAGGACGATCATTGGGATTGTGATTAAGAGGAAGTGAGCGGAGGTTCTCATATCTTAGACTAGGAGAGTATTTGGTAGAAATTACACGGGTAGTGATTAAGTGAAAAGGCAATGAACTGGGATTGTTCACGTGTGAACCGGAGGTTGTTCATATAGTACTTTGAATTGATACTATTATAGTGGATTTCCTTCCTGTCATGGTAGCCCCCATATGTAGGTGAGGTTGCACCCAACTGGGTTAACAAATACCTTGTGTCGTTTATTTCCTACACTTTACATTATGATATTGGTCATGTTAACTAGTGCCCCGACGGGTTTAGTTAAGGGCACTAGTTAAGAAAATAAAAAATATAAATTTTTACTTGAAAACAACAAAGTTTTGACTTTTAAAAAGTTGAACATGCCACTTTTTAACAATTTCCAATTCAAAATTGCTATTTTAGTCTCCTTAATTAGTGCCCCGGAGGCACTAGTTAACATTACCCTTAAGTTATTTATAATTGTTATCAGTGCTTTTACGATGTCTTGACATTGCAGTTCGTCATTTCTGCAGTGTCCTTTACGATTCCAAAATTTCAATACCAAAAAGTTGAATTTATATCATCACACATTTTACATAAGGATATATGTAACGCCCCATTTTTATTAGTTATTTATTATATCGAGTTTAGTGTCTTTTTATATATTTTAATTGAATAATTGCGATGAGTGATGTTTTGGGTGATTTTTTGGTAGTTATTAGTTAGTAGTTATTAGTAGTTTGTTATGACTTTAAAAGTGAAAGAATCTAATTAGATTAGATTTAATAAGGCATAAGGGTAGTTTGGTAATTGGAGAGATTTGTTAGGTTAAGATTAAGTGAGAAACAAACTCAATTGGTCGTTATAAATAGAGGAGGAGATTAGAGAATTAGGGTTACAACAGTTTTGGGAGAAAACATCGAAGAGCTTGTAGAAACGGTTTTTGAGAGAAAAAGATAGCGAAGATAAGGAGAAAACTAGGGTTGAGAGGAAGCTTGTAGAATTCAGAGATTCAATCTAAGGTAAGGGTGTGACTAAGGTTTAGTCTTTTTGTTGTTGAATTTTGTTGTTGTAGAAGTTAGGTTTTGAATTGAATTAGGTTGTTAAGAGTAGAGATAATCCATGAATTAATGTGAAAGTTATTTATGTGATGTTTATCATGAAAGTTATTTATATGATGTTTATATGATTATTTATATGACGTTTATATGGAAGTTATTTATGTGATGTTTATATGGAAGTTATTTATATGATGTTTATATGAAAGTTGTTGATAATTAAGTTATGTTCCCAGTAGTTTTGGTTTGACATGAAAATCTTTTGTGGATATTTTAATATGTGAATTACGATGTTATTGTTGTTGCATTTTGAGTCGTATCATTGCATAAGCATTTGTCAAGTGAAGAGGGCTTGATGCCTGTCAAGTTGTAGCGAAGAGGGCTTGATGCCTGTCAAGTTGTAGCGAAGGGGGCTTGATGCCTGTCAAAGTCGAATTACGACATTAACGAAGGGAGCTTGACGCTCTGTTGGCACCACATGCATAATTATATTGCATGTTGCATTTGTCGAGTCATTGTCGTTGCATTGTCGAACGAAGTTAATTGATGATTAATTGTTGTTGTTTTATGTTGGTTGATTCTTTTACATGAATTGAACTATATAAAACATTGTTGACGATTAATTGTTATTGCTTTATATTGATTAATTCTTCTTTATGAATTGTTGCTTATTATTAATGAATGTGAAATCTCATCCCTTCTGTTTGAATGTTGCCTCTAAGTGGGCTGTTTGAATGTTGCCTCTACGTGGGTAACGTATCTAGGAGTAGCCGCTGATGTGAGTTGAGTTCTTGTGTCGTCATAGCAGTCTTCCTCTGATACGTATCTGATGTGAGTTGAGTTCTTGTGTCGTCATAGCAGTCTTGCTTTGATACGTATCTGATACGTAACGGGATGGGGATATTTATATTTTTTTTTCCTTTGTTACGTATCTCTTTATAAGATGTTGTGCAGTCTTGCTCTGATACGTATCTGATACGTAACGGGATGGGGATATTTATATGTTTTTTTTTTCCTTTGTTACGTATCTCTTTATAAGATGTTGTTGAACCACTTTTAATTGGAGTTTTTATTATGTTGATGACATTGAGGCCTAGTGCCAAGTTTTGATTTAGATGTTGAATATTTTTCCGCTGCGACATTGTTTTAATTATTGAAAGCATGTGTTTAATTAAATAGTAGATTTTCACCCTATTTATGATGAAATGATTCAACTAATGATATACATATTACGTGCTATAGAATAATATCTTTTTGGACATGAATTGCAACTTTATATCTCTAATTAATCAAACAACACTTTCTTATTTTCAGCAGTAGCATACGTTAGTTAGGTTAGACAGTGAACCAGTTTTATTTCTTTATGGTGGCTGCTGATTTTCATATAGGACTATTTTGGGGTTCCTATTTTGTTGGAAGTTAGAGTTACTAATTCACAACACGGTTATAATTCTTGAATATAAATATCAAACATATTCAAAGTCGCATATGTGAATTTTTTAGTGTTGTTGCACTTCATCGTGTTCAGTATAGAGATGTATTTCTATAGCCTTTTTTATCCTTATTGTATTTAGGGATAATCAAATTTGAGTTAGTAATTGCTTCGGTAGACATGGCTGAAGGAAATGTCTTAAAATTGTTATTTTTGGATTTCAACTGTTGTATTTGGATTTTCCAATTCGATTTTGAAAAAGAATATCTATCGAAGTTGTTACTAGGTTGAGTCACGACCATGTCGCTCTCTTTAAGACCTTTCGTGGCACTATGCTCTTAAGGGACTATGCTCTTAAGAAGACCATCCGCTCTTAAGAAGACCATCCTTAATTTCGGAGGAACAATAAACTGAAAACGAACTATGGTCTTAAGAACACTCGTTAACACAAGCTAGAGGGAAAAGAGAGAAAGAGTTCTCGACAACTCAATATAACTCTTTGGTGTGTGAAATGCACTATGTGAGATCTCTATTTATAGAGAAAATTCACAACTAAGAGAAACTTTGGGCACAAGTAATACATTACTTTGACATTAAGTAATTCACATATTAGATCTAGTAAAAAATTGAGTACCAAAATATATTGTATTGAGTAGAAAAATATTTTATATTATGTACCAAAATATATTTTAAATCAAACACTAAAAAATATTAGATTGCCTACCAAAATAATTCAGATTGCATTTCAAAATATTATAGATTGCTTTCCAAAATATTTTAGCAAAACTTTGGGGGCTACGGAAGTACTTTCTAATAATAATTAAATTAATTATTTAATTTATCATTTCCAAATAATAAAATATATAAATATATTTCAAAAAGTATATATATAAATATATATTTTTCTTTAGTGCTGGCTTCATTCACATAATGTATCCACCAAAATATATTATATATTGAGTAGAAAAATATATTGTATTATGTAGAAAAATATATTGAGTAGAAATTTTTTAGATTACCTACCAAAATAATTCAGATTTCATTTCAAAATATTATAGATTGCTTTCCAAAATATTTTAGCAAAACATTGGGGGCTACGAAAGTACTTTCTAATAATAATTAAATTAATTATTTAATTAATCATTTCTAAATAATAAAATATATAAATATATTTCAAAAAGTATATATATAAATATATATTTTTCTTTAGTGTTTGCTTCATTCACATAATGTATCCACCAAAATATATTATATATTGAGTAGAAAAATATATTGTATTATGTACCAAAATATATTTCAGATTAAACACTAAAAACTATTAAATTGCCTACCAAAATAATTTAAATTGCGTTCTAAAATATTCTAGATTGCATTCCAAACTATTTTAGAAAAACTTTGGGGGCTACGAAAGCACTTTCTAATAATGATTAAATTAATTAGTTCCAAAATATTTTAGCAAAACTTTAGGGATAAGAAAACACTTTCTAATAATGATTAAATTAGTTATTTAATTTATCATTTCCAAACTGTGAAGAAGATTTCCTTCTTAGACTTGGTTGGGTTTTGATGACAACAAACTCACATCACAAAAGAAGAAAAAAACTATATGGAGACTCAAGTTGAAGAATGAAGATAATGGGACTTAGGCTTCATAGTTATATTCTTGTAAGTATAGTTCTTATCTTTGAGACTATCATTCTTAACAAGACTTAGAATACTCAGAAAAGAATTACAAATTTTTTTTTCTTTCTAAGTCATCATATGAAGCAATGCTAAAAAAGCTTATGAAAATAAATCACACACTCACAATGATTTTCGTATAAATATGATTTTGCATTAAAATATTTTTTCATGAAAATATTTTGATTAGAAAAATTATTTTTAACTTTGAAAAATCATATAATCAATTATGCCTCAAATAAATGTTCTTAAACGTAAACGTATGTATTCATTTGGCATAATAGTTATATTGAACCAAATTTGCTTCAGCATGTTCTCTTTGAAAAACAAATTATGAATCTTGCATTTTAAATTGTATAGACATGATTTCATAATTGCATGTATTTTGGCAACAGATCTTTTCACCTACAAATCATTAACATGCTAATTGATCATGAGCCAAAGAGTGTAAATATGGCATAATTGATTTTCAACGGAACATTTTAATTGTACAACAACTATTTTTTTCAAAATGCATTTCATACTCAGTTTTATGAATAGGTGTCATTCAAATATGTGTCTATTCATTGATAACTTTTTTTGAAAAGAAACATTGCTTCATAAACATCTTTTTAGCTTCTATAAATTCAATTGAGAATCAAAACAAATTACTTAACATTCTGATTGCGTCTTTCAATCTCAATTGTTATATTCAATATCACTTGATTTCTCAAACCTTTATCAACTTGCTTTGAAAACTTTGTCCACATTTTTAACATTCACAAAAAGGTTTTCTGAGCACTAAGTTCTTAATGTTATTGTGATATTGATCAAAGCATAACAACCATACATTCATTATTCTTCAATTGCTTTTGTAAAAAGCTTCAGGGGGCCTTTGGGATTAAGGTTGCTTTGTAACAAAGATTCTTTACATAGTGAAATCCTTCGCGGGGTGTGAACTCTCTTGTGTTATTTCTTCTTCCCAATATTGCTAGAAACCTAATTCACGCCCCCCCCCCCCCCCTTAGGTCACAATCTGAACTTACACAAACAATAAAATATATAAATATATATTTTTCTTCAGTGATTACTTCAATCACACAACACTAATTCTAGTAGGAATTTATGTTATGTCTTTTAACTCATTTCGACATATGTTGCATCAAAAAATGTCTAGGTATTCAGGTTGGAATCAACACTGGTTTTATCAAAGAATTTAAGGAGATTCTAAAAGGTGAGCTACATCACTTTTTATTTGATTTTTATCGTCACGACAAATTGACTTGAGGAATTAATATCACTTTCATTGCCTCCATAAAGTTGAGAGCCCTTAATGTTTGGTGGATTTTCGTCCCATTGTTTTGAACCGTCGCAAAAACACTATAAGGGCGGTTAGAAACTGTCACAATATACGTTGCGATAGTTGTAACAATTGTATCTTAAACCGTAGCAAAACATTATAGCCACACAAGCATCTATTGCAAAATGATGTGACGCTTAGAACTGCCGCAATCCCTCCTTTTAACCATAATAAACAACTATTTATATTGATACTTTGTGTGGTTTGGTATGCACTTCTAGCCATAAATGAATAGACCGCATTGTAAAACATAATCCAAAAATCAGATAAGAGATCAAAATTAAAAAAAAAAGTTATATCAGGGACTAAAACATTTGAATTTTAAAATATGGGAACCAAAACTTCATTTTTCTTTTATTTGAAAATAAAAGAAATAAAACTCCATTTAAGTTATTATTAATGCCTTGTATATGTTTATTATGTTCATAAAGACCGAATCTAAATCTTAAAAGAGTAAGTTAGAGAGCAGTTCACTTATCAATCATTGCAATTTTTGGGGACGTAAAATGTTTCGATGACATATGTAAAAGAATACTTCGTGCATTACAAAATATAAAAGCAATAGTGAGTAAAAAATAATTGATGGATTTAGTTCAAGTACATCAACTTTGTAATTAATGGAAGAAGAGAAAGTGATGATGAATGTATGCTAATATAAGTGAGGGGTTTAATAAGATATTGGTGTAGATAAATGATTTGAGTTTAGTTTTTAATAATTTGTGTGCCGGTAGTAAAGTTTAAAGAATAATTTTTTAATTTTTTTTTTTACATCATATAGATGATTTATATTTGTATTTGAAACATGAAAATAGTTTCCATGAGCGTGCCTCAAGGTAAAGTTTGAAGAATATTTTATTATTTTTTATTACATTATATAGATGATTTATATTTGTATTTAAAACATGAAAATAATCGCCTTGAGCGTAACTCAAGGTAACATAACCCAAATTATAAAAATACTTTAGTATATAGGGGGTCGGTTTGGAATCCCAAATTCCTCGTATATTCACCTTAAGGAGTGAATTATCAAAAAAAAAAAAAACATGAAAATAATATAAAGAATTTTTCTTTTATCATCACAAACATTCTGATTGAAGCATAAAACCTAGTAGAGACCGTTAAGCGCAATCTTAAAGATGAAGTCAAACATGTTAACTTGAGTCTAAATTGAAGCAAATACTTTGGAATTACCAAGTCAAAATAAAAGAAGCATTCATGGGTCTACCAAAAAAAAAAAAAAAAAAAAAAGATACATCATTGCCTTGCCATTTATTTCATACAGTGCAATGATAGAAAGATTAATTTTGTAATATAACTAGTAAAAGAAGTAAAAGGAGCAAGTACGTCGGTGAAGAAAGAAAATTGGGGTGCACCCCATTAAAAGAAGGTGCATCATGTAAGTTGGTGCAATCTGTGGCCTTGAAAGAAACGACTTCCCTTTCCAAATCAAACCCAAGCAAATAATTTGACTGCACATAGCTTCCATAAATACCATATTCGTTACTAAAAGTGCTGCTAAATGCAAAGCAGAAAATACCATCTTGCACCGGAATGAAGATTTGAGTTGGCGTTAAAAGTACATCAGCACCTTCGAAATGAGCTGTTAGCGTCGGTCCTTTAAGATTAGTCGGTGTCCGATAGCAAAGTTGGAAACCTAAACTTGGATCAAATGGTATGGGTTCCAATGCAACTTTGTTTCTCACTTGTTCCATCAATCTGTGATAAAAAATTTCCGGTAAAAGAGTTGTTGGTGTCCCCGAATCAATTAGCATGTTACCCTTTGCAGCAGGCTCGAAAGAAGAACCGCCATTAAAGGGTAAGTTAATATCTTCCACACTAATTCCTAGCAGGGTAACAAAATATAATGTATTTTGAGTATTCTTAGAAACCAAAGGTGTAGAAACCACACCATTCCCTAATACTTCACTTCCTTTACCAAAACTCATTGGGCTTGAAATACTAGGGTTAGTATGATATGGAACCAAACATTGAGAAAACATGTTGCCTCCAAGGGAAGAACCTATTTGGGAAACAAGTGACAAGGGTCCTCTTCCAAGACCTATTATACCCATCTCTTTATCATTGAAAACACCATTATTGTTGTGTCCACATCCAAAAATAACGCCTTTAAAGGCCACTGGTTCTCCTTGTGTTGATGTTAAGGTAAGTGTTTCTTGTGCCAACACTCCTTGTGATTTGGAATCATCGGCATAAGAATAGGTGTAGATGCAATTGTTTCGATCAGGAGAACACGATGAATAGGGTTTAGCACATGAGTCTGATCCACATGCGATGTTGGAGTAAGTGGAGGAGCTCTTAGGATTAAACATAGGGTTTATTTGTTTGTAGCAGTTAGTGCAAGGAATGCATTGGAACCATATAAGATCACTACCGGTATCTACTTGAGCAGTGATCTTTACCGGTGGAGTTCCGATCGAGAGTTCCATAAGATAATCATAACGATAGACACTTACGGGGGATTGGACCGTGTTTCGATCGAAAAAAACCTTGGAAGAGTTTCTAGGAATCAATTTGGCAGTGAACCCACCATTGTGGGCTTCAATTCGTGGGAATATGAACACGAGAAGTAGGATGGCTAAGTGATGAATTTTTCTAGGATAAGCCATAGTGTAATGTGCTTAATATGAAACACAGGAAGTTTTCAATATGAAGAAGTTTTGGTAAAGCAGTGCGTGGTTTATATAGGCTAATTGCACAAGGTTTATTGTGCTACGTGCCTCTGTTCTTAACCTAAACCTAAAAAGTGAATAAATATTTCCAACTATACTTGTAAAAAAAAACAATAATATTTCCAAATATTATATTTTTTTATTCGATTTTATTTTATATCATTTGGTTAAAAATGTCAAAACCATGTGTATAAAAAAAATATACAATATTCTCTCTCTAAAATAATCACTATTACGATATATATCATTCAAGAAATCTCAACAAACGAATTATACTTTTTTATTATAGTTAATTATATTAAAAATGTTACACTTTGGTGATAATATTTTAAATTTGATTAAAATTAGGATTATAAAATAATAAATCATCTACGGTGATCTTTTCTTGGTAAAAGACTATTTATGGTGCTCCGTGCCTTGTTCTTAACCTAAACCTAAAAAGTGAATAAATATTTCAAACTACACTTGTAAAAAAAACAATAATATTTCCAAATATTTTATTTTTTATTCGATTTTATTTTATATCATTTGGTGAAAAATGTCAAAACCCACGTGTATAAAAAATAATACAATATTCTCTTTATAAAATAATCACTATTACGATATATATCAATCAAGAAATCTCAACAAACGAATTATACTTTTTTATTATAGTTAATTATATTAAAAATGTTACACTTTGGTGATAATATTTTAAATTTGATTAAAATTAGGATTATAAAATAATAAATCATCTACGGTGATCTTTTCTTGGTAAAAGACTATTTATGGTGCTCCGTGCCTTGTTCTTAACCTAAACCTAAAAAGTGAATAAATATTTCAAACTACACTTGTAAAAAAAACAATAATATTTCCAAATATTTTATTTTTTATTCGATTTTATTTTATATCATTTGGTGAAAAATGTCAAAACCCACGTGTATAAAAAATAATACAATATTCTCTTTATAAAATAATCACTATTACGATATATATCAATCAAGAAATCTCAACAAACGAATTATACTTTTTTATTATAGTTAATTATATTAAAAATGTTACACTTTGGTGATAATATTTTAAATTTGATTAAAATTAGGATTATAAAATAAGAAATCATCTACGGTGATTTTTTCTTGGTAATAAAACCACAAAAGACTATATGGTTTTATTATCAACTTGAAAATCTTATCCTTGATGAAAAAAAAACTTGAAAATCTTATCACCAAAATAAAAATCATGTTTAAAACAATTTATCTTTTTACGGTTATTTTACCAATTTCTTAAATTAATAATTTATTTCTTCATGGCAATTTGGCTTGCTATTACTTCATATAAATCCAATTAAATCTATAAAAAATAATCTCTAATAGGTTTGATTCACATGGATCGACTGGGTTAGATTTTAGTAACCTTTCACCAAAAATCGAATATAATATAATAGAAGGTATTTTGGACCGGCTAAAAGCCCATTAACAGAAGGCCCAATAGGCCAAATATATCGGATGAGCACGCGAAGCCTTGTGCGGTGATGACACCCTGTCATTACGTAATTTTCTATGTATTTTGATCACAATTTAGAGTTCACAAGATAACTTAAGCAGCAAGGAAAGCAGGAAAACTGAAGAATTCACAAAGGATCAAAAACGTGTCACGATTGGGACAAAACGTGACACGATTCAAGATGATTAAAACATGCTCTCTGCCAAGGCAAAACGTGTCACGATGACCAAAACGTGACACGATTTGAAGAAACCCTAATTTAGAAGTTTGTTATATAAGGAAAATCGTGTCACGATTTGAGGCGAATTTCTGTGCCTATTTAAGCTGAAGGCTATTCTGAAAACAAGGGTTACAATTTGAGAAGAGCAAAGTGCGATTTTTAGACTTGAAGACGGCTGCAGGGGCGATTTCTTCACCTTGTAACCAGTTCATGTATGTATTGTTACCTCTAATGATTATGTTATTTATAAATTCAATTATGAGTAGCTAAATCCATTAGAGGTTAGGTCTGAGATGATTCTTTGTAACCCTAATTGATATATGTTGCTGTGAAACTCTATTTATTATGAATGACAATTTAGTTTTTATTCAATTCAATTGTTCTTAATGCTTTATATATTCTGATCACATATATATATATATATGATTTGGTGAGAACAAACGACTACTGACCATTGCTTTCGACTTTGACCTAATTGAATTGTTCTAATAATTATAAGTAGTCTAGGAATGGATAATTCTTTATTAGTGATATTAGGTTAACGTGCTTCAAACCTTCGAAGATTATTAGACCACCTAAGGGATTAGGGGCTATAATCTTAGAAGAGGGTCCTTACTCAAGGGATTGATTAGGACTATTTTGTTAACCATCGTGAAACTAGAAAATCATTCATACGAATAGGTGCAGTGACCAATTAGGGGAACTCAGATGATTCGAAGACCTAACTCATCTCTCTCTTATTTTTAACAATCAATTACTTTCTGTTACTAAGTTTTATGCTATTAAACCAATTTACTGCCTAGTGGCAAAACAAAACAACTTTTATTACATCCTAATTTAATAACGTACTTGACTTTTTGAGATTAAAACCAGTCCTTGTGGGAACGATATTTTTACTACTTCGATAGTACTTGGTACACTTGCCAAAATTCTATCTAGTTTTTGGTGCCGCTGCCGGGGACTGTTGATTTATTTCAACAAGGCAATTGCGTTATAATTTAGGATTTCTGCAATTTATTTTCTATTTAAAAATATTAAATTGATTCAGTGTTCATTATTTAATTTGCATTGTGCAGTGCTACTAAGGTATTTTGCTGTTTATGCGAGGTAGAAGGAGTTCAGACGACCTAGAATACGATCCTGAGATCGAAAGAATTGCAAGAGCTAATCGGAAAACCGTCCGGTTAGCCAAATCAAAGTTAGTTCCACCGGGTGTACGTGAACAACTACCTAATTCAACACTGGTTGAACCTGAATCAATCTCTTCTCCTAAATCTATCACGATGGGAGATCAACCACAAAGGCCTAAGTTGGGAGACTATGGTTTAGCTAACAACCGTGGTCGACTAACTCACACTTTCCAACCTGCTAATCTTGTTGCGTTTAACATCAAGACCTCTGTTCAGAATGGCTTAAAGGAGAAACAATTTGATGGGTCTGATGCGATGAGCCCTCATGAACATTTAAGCCACTTTCATGAAACCTGTGAGTTTTGTGTACCTCCAGCCACGGTGACTGAAAACCAAAAAAAGCTGAGGTTGTTTGCTTTTACTCTCACCGGGAGAGCAAAGGATTGGTTACTTTCTTTACCTAGTGGAACCATTCAAACATGGGAGGAACTTGAGCTGAAGTTTTTAGAGAAATACTTTCCGATGTCTAAGTATAGGGATAAGAAGCAAGAGATTTCAAATTTCAGGCAAGGGGAAAGTGAATCACTATATGATGCATGGGAGCGATTTAATTTGCTTCTGAAAAGATGCCCTAACCACGAGTTCTCTGGAAACAATACCTCCAAATCTTTACTGAGGGGTTAACTTCCAACAACAGAATGTTCTTAGATGTTTCAGCTGGAGGAAGCCTGAAAGTGAAAACTGACCATGAAGTGCAAGCTTTAATTGAGAACATGGCTGCAAACGAATACCGTGTTGATGCGGAAAAGAAGAAGAAGGGCGTGTTTAATGTTAGTGATCAAACTTCTATCCTAGCCAACCAAGCAACAATGAATAAGCAACTGGAGATTCTCACTAAAGAATTTCATAGCTATATGATATCCAACAAACCTCAACAAGTTGCTGCTGTCAAGTGTGATTTATGTGGAGAGGGACATGCCAATGGCGAGTGTGTTCCAGAAGGAGGCAGTGAAGAGGTAAATTACATGGGAAACTATCAAAGACAGAATCCTTACTTTAATTCAGGGTTTAACAAACATCCTAACTAGAGTTACTCCAACAATAACACTTTGAACCCTTTGTTACCAAACCCTCAACAACAACAACAACCAAGGAAGCCCTCAGCTTTAGAGGAGACTATGATCAATTTCATGAAGATGACTTAAGGAAACTTTGAAGATATGAAGAAGAGTCAAGAAACTGAAAGAAAGAACAATGAGGCCTCTAGAAAATTGCTTGAAACTCAAATAGGGCAGATGGCGAAGCAACTGGCTGAGCAGAACAAAGGGGGATTCTCAGGTAACACCAAAGAAAACCCTAAGAATGAAACTTGTAATGCTATAGAGTTTAGGAGCAAGAAGGTGCTAACACCTCCAGCTCCACAAAACCGAAAGACGGTTGACACAGTTGTTGAAAAGGAGGATGATGGTGGAGTAGTTGAAAAGAATGTTGGGGAAGAAATATCACTGGATGAAGATGAACAAGGCGAAGTTGAAAAAGAGAGTACTCATGGCGTAGTTGAAAATGAAAATAAGAAAAAGACTAATGAGGAAGAAAGAAATGAGAAGTTAATAGATGTTGATTCGATCTTAAGAAGAAGTAAAAACCAACTGCTGAAGGATGGGAACAAGGATCAGGTAATTCCATCTTATGTGAAGCTTCCTTACCCTCATTTGGCTAAGAAGAAGAAGAAGGAAGAAGGACAATTCAAGAAGTTCATGACACTTTTCTCTCAACTCCAGGTCAACATTCCTTTTAGTGAAGCTCTTGATCAGATGTCTGTTTATGCTAAGTTTATGAAAGAACTATTGACTAGAAGAAGGAAACCGAAGGATGACGAGAACATTTCACTTTCTGAAAATTGTAGTGCAATACTCCAGAAGAAACTACCTCCTAAGTTGAAAGATCCAGGAGCATTTACTATTCCTTGCTCCATCGGGAAATTAGATGTCGGAAGAGCTTTATGTGATTTGGGGGTAAGTATAAATTTGATGCCTCTATCAATGATGAAGAAGTTAGGATGTGGGGAGCCAAAACCTACAAGAATGACTCTCACATTAGCTGATAGGTCAATCTCTTATCCTTATGGTATTTTGGAAGATTTTTGGTCAAAGTTAATGACTTAGTGTTTCTTGCGGATTTTGTTATCTTGGATTTTGCTGAAGATGAAGACATTCCCTTACTTTTGGGGAGACCTTTCCTTGCAACTGGTTGTGCTTTGATTGATGTTGAAAGAGGTGAACTCATGTTAAGTGTAACACCCCGTTTTCCCAACATAAAAATTTCATAAATAAATCAGAGTTTTCACATAACGGAATGCTACATTTCTTTCAATAAAATCTCCAAAATGAATAAATAACTATTTATTCTTCATAAAAAGTAGTCAATAAAAATTATCCTTCAAACTTCGCAGCGGAATTAATTTAAAACAACAAAATAAGTCTTTGGCACGCAGGCCTCATCAAAATCTCATAAGTAATACGTAAGGAAAGAGAAAGTAAGTAACAAATCCTCATCCCGTTATGTATCAGAGCCCTAAGACACTTTGAGCCGACATCTCTACTAATCTTCGTTACCTGCACTTGCCCACAAGGCGGCAATTCCAGCAGAAGGGGTGAGATTCACAAACAACAATAGATATTATAATTCATCAATTAAATTCAACAACTACAGTATAATGATAATCAACTATCAGTTTATAATTTAAACAATTCAACAACATCATCAACTACGACACCGACGACTCAACCAACAACAACAACAACGACAACATCTACAACGACAACAACGACGACTACAATGTGACTAATGCAAATGCATGTGGTACCATTTTACGCGCGTTGAATGCTAAGCATTCCGAGGCATAAGCCCCCAACAGTTTGAATGAAATAACATTCCAGGGCATAAGCCCTCAACGATTGAGTGATAAACACTCCAGGGCATAAGCCCTCAACGGTTGAGTGAAAACACTCAAGGGCATGAGCCCTCAACAAGGTATGAGTATGAATGGACTCACAAGTGTATATCTGCATACAACTCAACAACAGCAACGACAACTACAATATGCATAATCAACTATGACATAAGACTCCAACTTAATTCGACAGGACACAACAAAAGGGTACAACAAAGTCTCACAACAAAATTCAACAATTTAGGCATGCTACAGTACTACTCGTCGTGGCGAGTTCAGGAAATTGAGCTACTCGCTATGGCGAGTTGGGGGCGAGCTCAAGGCGAGCAAAACTGGGTGCTCTCGGCATTTTTGACATTTTTCACCTAAAATCTTCATTTTTAAGTTCCCAAAACCCAATTTTGATTCTGTAAAAAGGTGCCATTCATCCCTAAATATAATAAGGCACTCAAGTTGATATAAATATTGGCCCAAAAACCTCATTAAGACAATTAACGATTTTTGAATTAAGCAACTCGCCGTGGCGAGTGCATCTGCTCACTGTGGCGAGCTATGGGGGTTAGCTACTCGCCGTGGTGAGTTACACAGGCAGTGCTCGCCTGGCGAGTGGGTTTGCTCGCCGTGGCGAGTGGCGACTGACAGAATTACGAACTGTACGAACAAACTTCTCCTTTTCAACCCTAAACCCCATTTTCAACACCCACAATCTCAATTTTGATGAATTGCATCACTTCTATGCATATTAATGTCAGAACAGTAATAAACAACAACAATTACATGAATTCATTAAGTTATTAACATCAATCAATCCTTAACCTAATTCAATTCACCAACCCTAACAACCCAACATTAATCAATGAATTATAGGACCTAAAGTTGAGAGTTAGTCTCACCCTTACCTTAGATTATCTTCCTGAATTCAAAGCTGCGTTCTTCTCTCCTCTTGCTTCTTCTCTCTTCTTCTAGGTTTTTCTCCCTTTTTCTCTGTTTCTCACTGTTTCTACGTGAAAACTGTTTTCTCACTTTCCCTTCTTTCTAACTCCTACTAATTCTAATTAATTCTCACTTATTTCTAATTAACTCCCATTAAAATATTAATCAATTCATTTTAATCCCCAACTTTCTAATAATTATAATTCTCGCCTATTTTAATTAAATAATCAAAATAATCATATAATAAAATATATCACACCATAAAATCAACATAAATTATTTAAAATCATATAAACTCATTAAAATCAACTGAAATTAAATAATTAACAACTAGGGCGTTACAACTCTCCCCAACTTAAAGAATTTCGTCCTCGAAATATTACCTCAAGCAAACAACTCAGGATACGACTCTAGCATCTTACCTTCCAGCTCCCAAGTCAAGCTTCCACCAGTCACTCCACCCCAGACAACTCTCACCATAGGTATCTCCTTGCCTCTCAACTTCTTCACCTTACGATCGTCAATTCTCAACGGTAAGGTCTCCACCGTAAGGTTGTCTCTAACTTGCACGTCATCCCTTGGTATAACATGTGAAGGATCCGCTACGTACTTTCGCAACTGCGACACATGAAACACATCATGCAGATTCGAAAGATGTGGTGGCAAAGCTATTCGATATGCCACTGGCCGAATCCTCTCCGATATCTGATAAGGACCAATAAACTTCAGAGTCAACTTCTTAGACTTCAACGCACGACCTACACCTGTCATAGAAACAATTGTGAACTCTATAGAAACTTGTGACGCTGATGAAGATCTTGAGGTGAAGGAATGTGTTGAACAACTTGAGGCAAACAAGCAAGAGAAAGGATCGGTAAAAATTGAAGAGTTACATGATGAGGAATCTAAAGGAGTACAACTCTTGAGAAATGAGGAAAAGAACAGTCCAGATTTGAAGGTTTTGCCTCCTACATTGAAGTATGTTTTCCTTAGCAAGGATACTTCTCAACCAGCAATTATAAGCAGCACCTTAACACCTTTGGAGGAAGAAAAGCTAATGAGGGTGTTGAGAGAGAACAAGGAAGCCATAGGATGGTCGATTTCTGATTTGAAGGGTATTAGCCCAGCCTACTGCATGCACAAGATACATATGGAGGCTGAATATAAATCGGTGGTTCAACCTCAAAGAAGACTAAACCCAACAATGAAGGAAGTGGTGAAGAAGGAAGTTCTAAAATTGCTAGATGCTGGTATGTTTTCCCTTATTTCTGATAGTGCACGGGTAAGTCCTGTTCATGTTGTACCTAAGAAAGGTGGTATGACGGTGGTGGCTAATGATAAAAATGAATTGATTCCCACCCGCACCGTCACTGGTTGGAGAATGTGTATAAACCATCGGAGGTTGAATACAACAACAAGGAAGGATCACTTCCCGTTACCGTTAAGGAAGCATCCATAATCAAATTGATGTGGCTCCGGAAGATCAAGAGAAGACCGCATTCACTTGTCCCTTTGGTGTGTTTGCATATAGAAGGATGCCTTTTGGGCTGTGTGGTGCACCAGCAACCTTTCAACGGTGTATGCTCTCCATCTTCGCTGATATGATAGAGAAGAACATTGAGGTATTTATGGATGATTTCTTCGTGTTTAGTAAGTCTTTTGATCAATGCCTGTTCCATTTAGATGATGTCTTTAAAAGATGCACCGAAACGAACCTCGATTTAAATTGGGAAAAATGCCATTTTATGGTAACTGAAGGTATCATTTTGGGACATAAAATAAGTGCTTAGGGCATCGAGGTGGATCATGCCAAAATAGAGGTTATAGAGAAACTTCCCCTTCCTGTTAATATTAAAGGAGTGAGGAGTTTCTTGGGGCATGCTGGTTTTTACCGGCATTTTATAAAAGATTTTTCAAAAATTGCCAAGCCCCTTTGTAACCTCTTGGTCAAACAAAATGAGTTTAATTTTGATTATGAATGCTTAGATGCTTTTTCTTTGATTAAAACCAAGTTGGTGACTGCACCAATAACCAAGAACAAATTTTTCCATGCAATTTACTATGCAAGCAAGGTTTTGAACGAAAATCAAGTGAACTATTCCACTAATGAAAAAGAATTGCTTGCGGTAATATTTGCTTTGGAAAAATTTCGTTCTTATCTAATTGGCTCCAAAGTCATTGTCTTTACAGATCATGCAGCTCTTAAATATCTCCTCACCAAGGGGGAGTCAAAACCGCGACTGCTGAGATGGATTCTCTTGTTGCAAGAGTTTGATCTTGAGATTCGTGACAAAAAGGGAGTCAAAAATGTGGTGGCTGATCATCTTTCGCGGCTAGATAACGAAGAGGTCACAAAGAAAGAGAAGGCCATTATGGCCGAATTCCCGGATGAAAAACTATTCACCGTGGATGTCAGGCCATGGTTTGCCGACATGGCGAATTTTAAGGCCGGTAACATCATACCGGATGAGATGTCCCACCATCAACGAAAGAAGTTCTTCAAGGACGCAAACCATTATCTGTGGGATGATCCTTATCTGTTTAAGGTAAGCACTGACGGTTTAATTAGACGTTGTGTTGTAGGTGAGGAAGCAAATAAGGTTATGTGGCACTGTCATAGCTCAGCTTATGGAGGCCACCATAGTGGGGAAAGAACAGCTGCAAAAATTCTGCAAAGTGGATTCTAGTGGCCTACCTTGTTCAAGGATTGCCATGACTTTGTAAAGCAATGTGATAAATGCCAAAGGACAGGTAACATTTCCAAAAGGAATGAGATGCCCCTAACTGGAATCATTGAAATTGAACCATTTGATTGTTGGGGCATTGATTTCATGGGACCTTTCCCTTCTTCTCACTCTTATCTCCATATACTTGTCTGTGTTGACTACGTCGCCAAATGGGTTGAAGTGATACCATGTATTGCTAATGATGCTAAGAAGGTGGTCAACTTTCTGCAGAAAAATATTTTCACTAGGTTTGGAACACCTAGAGTCTTGATCAGTGATGGGGGGAAGCACTTTTGCAATAATCTTCTTGAAAATGTGCTCAGAAGGTATAACATCAAGCACAAAGTTGCAACTCCTTATCACCCACAAACTAATGGACAAGTAGAGGTTTCAAACCGACAATTAAAGCAGATCCTTGAAAAGACAGTGGCATCAAATAGGAAAGATTGGTCTAAGAAATTAGATGACGCACTGTGGGCTTATAGGACAGCCTTCAAAACTCATATAGGGCTCTCGCCCTATCAGTTAGTGTATGGTAAGGCTTGTCATCTTCCAGTTGAGCTAGAACATAAAGCGTATTGGGCCATTAAGGCCTTAAACTTTGATCAAGAAGCCGCTGGTAAGAAAAGACTCTTGAAACTTAATGAAATGGAAGAGATGAGGCTTAGAGCATATGAAAATGCGCTCATCTATAAAGTCAGGACTAAAAGGAATCATGACAAAAACTTAGTATCTAGGGATATTAACTCTGGGCAACTAGTTTTGTTGTTTAATTCCAGGTTGAAGCTGTTTCCTGGAAAGCTCAAGTCCAAGTGGTCGGGACCATTTGTGGTCAAGAGTGTGTCACCTCATGGAGCTGTTGAGTTAACCATGCCAGACGGTGACAGAAGTTTCAAGGTGAATAGGCAAAGAGTTAAGCCATATCTAGGTGGCGACCTACCCAAAGAGAGGGTAGGACTTGTTCTGACAGACCTTTAAGGGTCCTTGACAGTCAAGCTAGTGACGGTAAAGAAGCGCTTGGTGGGAGGTAACCTACATTTTTAAGTTCAGGTAGTAGTTTTTATTTTTATTGCTTTTAAAAAAAAATTAAAAATACAAAAATATTTCAGCTGAAACAACAGAGGAAGAAAAATGTTCAAGTTCAATACTGGGTAAAATCGTGACACGTTTTGGGTAAAACGTGACACAATTTTACCTCCCTCTGAACGTCTCAAAAATTTTCTAAGTTAAAAATTTGTGCCATACTGCCAAGCCAAATCGTGACACGTTTTCTGGGAAAGAAATTTTCAAAAATTGAATATCGTGACACGTTTTTACCCAAACGTGACACGATTATGGTGGTTTTCAAAATTTGACCGTTACAAAAGAAAATTGTTTTTGGCCAAACGTGACACGATTTTCTCAGCCTATATATACACCCAACACGATTTTCATTCCATCTACTTCCAAAAGTAGCCAAACTCTGCCAAATTCTTCCCATAACCCTAACCTACGATTTTCTAAACCTTTTTCACCAAATATATTCATATTTTCATCATCTAATCACCCTTTCAACAACCTAAACCGTCACCATCATCATTCATCCGATCAAATTCATCACAACCCCAAATTCCTCAAACCCTAACTTTCACTAACCCTAACCCTAACTATGGTGGATACAAGAAAAAAATCTCAACCAACCAAAAAGGCCAAAACCACCGCAAAAAGAAAACAACCAGTTAAACCTAAACCATCAAACCAGCCACCACCACCTTCCACAGATAGATTCCTTAACTAATAGGCTCGTGATCGCTTCAAGGATATCAAACACTTTAGGGTGATTCAAGAGCGAGCCTTCCTGCTCCCTAAACTTTTCGGTAACCCGGAATTTGAGCAGACACTGACAACGAGGGATTGGCATGGGCTAAACAGGATGATTTTGAGCAGACCAACAACACTCTGGCTTTGGAATTCTATGCCAACGCTAGATTCTCTGGAAGGAGGTACGGTTCTTATGTTCGTGGTAATGCGATGTTAAGAGAAGGAGGGAGACTTGTGGTAGTTGGAATGATGAAGCATGGGAAGAGCTGCTTTTGAAACTATGTGTAGAAGGAGCTAAATGGCAAGGTGGGAAACGGATGTTGTTAAAGTCTGACTTCAAGTCGGTTCCCAAGGCTTGGGCATCTTTTGTGGTGCAAACTTTGGAGGGAACTTCGTGTACGTCTGAAATCCCATTGGCACGTGTGCATGCTGTGGCAGCAATCCTGGATAGTGCTCCGATTAATGTTGGTGAGTTAATTGCCGACAACATTGCTCTATTTGCTACAGGTACGAAGAAGGCGGTACCGCATCTGAGCCTCATTAACTGGTTATGTGAAGAGGCAGACTGCCAACTGTATGCAAATGATCTGGATGCTCCTATGATGAAGCCTCTGACAGACACTTACATAGCTGGGTTTGTAAAGGACTACCAAGAGCGTCTACTACAGTTGGGAAGAGAGGAAGAGGAAGCAACACAACAACAGGAGCAACCTCCGGTATGTTGGAACAAAGGTGTTCAGCAATACCACGTTTTGAGTTTTGATGATAACAAGGTATTAAAAATTGTCAATTGGATATTGCTAATATTTGTTTAAGTATGCAGGATATCAATCAAGATTTATATCTTAAAAAGTATTCTGTTTGAACAATTTTAAGAGAAAAGATTCAGAGAAGCTTGTTGCTTGTGATTCTGTATTGAAGAGAGTCTGAAGACTGTATCGAAGAGAGTCTGAAGACTATCAGAGTCTGAAGACTATTAGAGTCTGAAAACCAAGAGAGTCTGAAGATCATCAGAAGCTAGAATGCTACAGTGAGTCTGAAGTCTGCAATCTGAAGATCTGCTAACAAGGATTCCTAAAGGCATTACGATGCAAAAGAAACTCTCATTTGGAGTAACGGCTAGCTTCAAAGTCAACTTGAGCGTGGGATGCTCAACGACAAAGAATGCAGGCCAGTACAGAGTACGTTGTACGAACTCTGTTTCCACTACTCCACTACCTCGTACAGTTTGGCAACAGATCAACAGCTATTGATCAAGCTTCAGAAATCATCCTTATGTGCTGGATGACTCAACGTCTCTTTCCTACGCCTATATAAAGGATAGAAGACTTGAAGAATTGTTGGACTCTACAACTGAAAAACTACGCTGCATTACTTTTGTATTCAACTGAGTCTTAACAAAAACACATCATCAACTTAGATTATTCTTACAAACTGAGTATTCTAGAATTTCTAAGTTAAACAGAAAAACAGAGTTTGTCTTTGTTTGAAACAGAGTCTGTCTTTATTGTAATAGAAACACGTTTGATTGTTTGTCAAGTGTTTCAACTCTATTCAATTTTCTGTAAATTGTGTCAGAAGTCTCTTGCTTGTGTGCTTGAGCAAAGAAGTCTCTTGGCTGCGTCCTTGAGCAAAGAAGTCTCTTAGTTGTGTCTTTGAGCATTGGAAGTCTCTTTCCTGCGTGCTTGAGCATTGGAAGTCTCTTACTGTGTGTTTGAGCAACTTGTAATAGATATTACATTTTAGTGAAACTCTCCTTGGAAGTGCAAGGGGGACAAGACTACTACCGGTTTGTGGAAGGAACCTGTATAATTGCTTGTGTTCTCTCTTCTCTCTATCTCTTGATTATTTCCGCTGCATCAGAACCTAATCTCCCATCAGACTCTGATCTCATTCAGACTCTGATATTAAGGAATTAGATTCTCACTCTTCAAGAGCTGCGAAAAGCTAACACAATTCAACCCCCCCCCCTCTTGTGTTTTTCTCACCTTCAGTTGGTATCAGAGCTCCGGCTGTGTTGTCATAGCACTTAACCGTGTGACAGAAAAGATCCAGAGAAAAACATGTCTTCCAGTGAACCTTCTTCTTCTGGTGCTACTTCTGGTGCTGCTATACCATATGACTATGGATCCAATAACAACAGTAAAAAGGCTGATTATGGAAAAAGTCCTAAATTCAATGGTGATCCTGAAGAATTTTCTTGGTGGAAAACCAACTTCTACAGTTATGTCATGGGTCTTGATGAAGAACTCTGGGACATACTTGAAGATGGTGTTGGTGACTTACAACTTGATGATGAAGGTGCTGCCATTGACCGTAAACTTCACACTGCTGCTCAAAAGAAAATCTACAAGAAACATCATATCATCAGAGGAACTCTTGTCACTGCTATTCCTAAATCGGAATACATGAAGATGAGTGACAAATCTACTGCTAGAGCCATGTTTGCTTCTCTCTGTGCTAACTATGAAGGAAGCAAAAAGGTCAGGGAAGCTAAAGATCTTCTATTAGTTCATCAGTATGAACTATTCAAGATGAAAGAGGATGAAAGTATTGAGCAGATGTACTCAAGATTTCAAACTCTAGTATCTGGACTTCAGATACTAAAGAAGAGTTATATAGCTTCTGATCATGTTAGCAAGGTTCTAAGGAGCTTACCCTCTAGATGGAGACCAAAGGTCACTGCAATTGAGGAGGCTAAAGATTTAAACACTTTAAGTGTTGAAGATCTTGTAAGCTCTCTCAAGGTTCATGAGTTAAGTCTCAATGAACATGAGTCTGCAAGAAAGTCCAAAACCATTGCTTTAAAATCAAAGGGAAGGTCCTCAAAGGCTCTCAAGGTTGAAGAGTCTGAAAATGAATCTTCAGCTTCTGAAAGCTCAGAGGAAGATCCTGATATTGCAAAGGAAATGGCTATGCTTTCAAGCAGAATGCAGTACCTTGCTAAGAAGAACAAGAGATTTCTGAGCAAGAGCAGTGGGAAGGGTTTCAAAAACAAGGAACAGAAAGGTTGCTTCAACTGCAAGAAGACTGGACATTTTATTGCTGACTGTCCAGAGCTGCAGAAGGAGAAATCCAAGTCAAAAAGGTTAACCTTTAAGTCAAGCAAGTTTAAGAAGCAGATCAAGAAAAGTAGAAGGCTTGGTACCTGGACAGTGGTTGCTCGCGTCACATGACGGGAGAAAAGTCTATGTTCCTAACCCTAACCATGAAAGAGGAAGGAACTGTGGGATTTGGAGGAAACCAGACTCGCAAAATCATTGGTACTGGAACCATTGGTAACTCTCTTATCTCAATCAGTAATGTGTGGTTCGTTGATGGACTTAGACATAACCTACTGAGCATAAGTCAATTATGCGACAGTGGTTATAATGTTTTGTTTAATAAGAACAACTGCACTGTGGTTAACAAGGATGATCAATCCATAGTCTTCAAGGGAAAAAGAAGAAACAATGTCTACAAGATAAAATTCTCTGAGCTGACTGATCAGACGGTAGTTTGCCTTTTGTCAATGGGTGATAAGAAGTGGCTGTGGCATAGACGGTTGGGACATGCTAACTGGAGATTAATCTCTAAGCTTAGCAAGTTGCAACTAGTCAAAGGCCTACCAGACATTGACTATTATTCAGATGCTCTTTGTGGAGCATGTCAGAAAGGGAAAATTGTCAAGAGTCCCTTCAAGCCAAAAGAAATTGTTTCTACTTCCAGACCCTTGGAGTTACTTCATATTGATTTATTTGGACCAGTTAGCACTGCATCCTTATATGGAAGTAAATATGGACTAGTCATTGTTGATGACTACAGCAGATGGAGTTGGGTTAAGTTTCTGAAAACTAAAGATGACTCATATTCTGTGTTTAGTAAATTCTGCATCCAAATTCAATCTGAAAAAGAATTGAAAATCTTGAAAGTCAGAAGTGATCATGGAGGAGAATTTGAAAATGAGCCTTTTGAGGTTTTCTGTGAAAAACATGGAATTATTCATGAATTCTCTGCACCTAGAACTCCACAACAAAATGGACTTGTAGAGAGAAAGAACAGAACCTTACAAGAAATGGCTAGAACCATGATCCATGAGAACAATCTGGCTAAGCATTTTTGGGCAGAAGCTGTAAACACAGCTTGTTATGTTCAGAACAGAATCTATATCAGACCTCTGTTGAACAAAACAACATATGAACTCTTTAAAGGAAGGAAACCTAACATATCTTATTTTCATCAGTTCAGATGTACTTGTTATGTCCTGAACAATAAAGTCTATCTAAAGAAATTTGATGCCAAAGCTCAAAAGGGAATCTTCTTAGGTTACTCTGAACGCTCTAAGGCATACAGACTGTATAATTCAGAAACACAATGTGTTGAAGAATCTATGCATGTCAGATTCGATGACAAAGTGCCTGGAAGTGAAACTCCAGAGCAAGATGAAAGTTATGCAGGATCTCAAGATTCTGATGATAACTCAGAATCTGATCAGATTCCAGAATCTGAAGATACTTCAGAAGCTGGAGCATCCCCTGAAATTCCTAATGAAGAAGCTTCTGAAGAAGCTCAAGATGGTTCTCAGCAATAAAGGATGGATCAGATAATTGGCAATCTGAAGATACTTCAGAAGCTTCTTCGCATCCAGAGGATCAGATAATTGGCAATAAAGAAAGTCCCAGAAGAACTAGATCGCATTTCAGACAAGAAGAGTCTGCTTTGGGATTACTATCTGTTATTGAACCAACCTCTATTGAAGAAGCACTTGGAGATGAAGGAATGAAGTATGAGATCTAGTAGCTAAGCCTGAACACAAGAACATCATTGGAACCAAGTGGGTGTTCAGAAATAAGCTTAGTGAACAAGGAGAAGTAATCAGAAACAAGGCCAGACTTGTTGCGTAGGGCTACATCAACAAGAAGGCATTGATTAGACAAAAACTTTTGCTCTAGTTGCAAGATTGGAAGCAATCAGGTTACTTCTTTCCTATGCAGTTAATCACAACATAACCCTGTATCAAATGGACGTTAAGAGTGCATTTCTTAATGGTGTCATTTCTGAAGAAGTGTATGTCAAACAACCTCCTCGCTTTGAAGATTTAAAACATCCAGAGCATGTTTATAAATTGAAGAAATCACTCTATGGCTTAAAACAGGCTCCCAGAGCTTGGTATGAAAGACTGAGTAATTTCTTAATTCAAAATAACTTTGAACGAGGGCAAGTTGACACTACACTCTTCAGAAAGACTCTGAAGAAAGACATTCTTATAGTTCAGATTTATGTTGATGATATCATTTTTGGTTCTACAAATAGTTCACTTTGCAAAGAGTTTTCCAAAGTAATGCAGGATGAGTTTGAAATGAGCATGATGAGAGAATTGAAGTTCTTTCTTGGAATTCAAATTAACCAATGCAAAGATGGAGTCTATGTTCATCAGTCCAAATACACGAAAGAGCTTCTGAAGAAGTTCAATCTTAAGGATTGCAAAGAAATGAATACTCCAATGCATCCAACCTGCACTCTGAGCAAAGAAGATCAAGGAACCAAAGTTGATCAGAAGCTGTATAGAGGTATGATTGGTTCTTTGTTATACCTAACTTCATCCAGACCAGATATTTTATTCAGTGTATATCTGTGTGCAAGGTTTCAATCAGATCCTAGAGAGTCTCATTTAACAGCTGTTAAGAGAATCTTTAGATATCTGAAAGGAACTACCAATCTTGGACTTCTATACAAGAAATCCTCTGACTACAAGCTAGTTGGATTCTGTGATGTTGACTATGCTGGAGACAGGATTGAAAGAAAATCTACCAGTGGCAATTGTCAATTCTTGGGAGAGAATCTGATATCCTGGGCTAGCAAGAGGCAAGCAACCATTGCTTTGTCTACAGCAGAAGCAGAATACATCTCAGCTGCTAGTTGTTGTACACAGCTACTCTAGATGAAACATCAGCTTGAGGAGTATCAAATAACTGAAAACTGTATCCCAATTTATTGTGATAATACGGCATCTATATGTTTATCTAAGAATCCAATTCTGCATTAAAGAGCAAAGCACATTGAGATTAAACATCATTTTATAAGAGACTATGTTCAAAAAGGAATTTTAGATATTCAATTCATTGATACTGATCATCAATGGGCTGATATATTTACTAAACATTTATCTGTTGAAAGATTTGATTTTATAAAGAAAAATTTGAACATGTGTTATGTCTCTGGGTAATGTGCGCCTCTGAAAACAGAATTCAGACTCTGAAAGATATTCAGAAGCTAATTGAGAATCAGACTCTCTTTTGGAGACTCTGGTAAACATAAGCTTCTGATAAACCTTTAGACTCTGGTAAGGAATCTTAGACTCTCAGAAGCTCGTATTTGTGGAAGCATGACTGTTGAGTTCAGTAACACCTGCCCCACTCCGGTGACAGTTACTTTATAGTTTCTCAGACGTGGCCTGTCTGTATTGGGTAAGAACTCAAAGGGCAATGATTTCATTACGTTTAACAAGTTACCTTCGCATTGTCCCAATACTTTTACGGCTGCATGCTATATGTATTTATTGTTTGTGTTTGTTTGTCCCCTATTCTTTCCAAACAGTTATCAAACTTTTTTTTCTATAAATACCTATCACACACAACTCACTTCTCTTTTCACTCTTTGATTTTTTCTCTGAACAATCTTCTTGTTTTCAATCTCTGTAAAACTTTTTGTTCTCAAAAATCAAACCTAGAAACCTCTCAATGGCAAGTGATCTCATCCAATCTGGTGTACTAGTCAAAACTGGAAAATCATATGTGATCAAACGTAGAACGATGAATCTTATCAAAGAAACTCTGGAAATTCAAGTTGAATCTCCAATAGATTTTGGCTCTCTTAATCGTCATGGATTAGACGTCTCTTCTCATTTCTTAGCACAAGGAATGATGAACTATTTCGGTATGTTGAATGGACCAATATATCAGGAGCTGGTAAGAGATTTCTGGGTTAGGTCAGAAGTCTTCGACAAGGATGAAGCTACTATTGAAGAAACAGCTGCAGTTATGAACAATCCTAAGCTGGCTGGCAAAAGTAGAGAGGAAATGGGTTTAAGACCGTACAAAGGTCTTGAAATCAGGTCCGCTGTGATGGGGATTTCAGTCCTTATCACTGAAGAGGTGTTTGCCAGGGCTTGTCAAGTGGAGAATGTAGGAAAATTTCAGTGGAATGTTCAGAAGAAGAGTGACTGAACCGTTATCTGCAACAAACTTCTATTTGAAGAGAGACCCTCAAATAAGCTAGTTGATATGCATCCTGAGCATAGAGTGCTTCTGAAGATCATATTGGATAGTATGCTTCAGAAAGTAGGAGGAACAGACACTCTGTCTATTGATCACAAAGTTCTTCTTTATTTTCTGATAAACAAAATAAAGATAAACTTTCCAAGGAATGTGATGCACCACATGTGCTAGGCAATAAAGAAAAGCCAATCTGAATTCAGAAGACAAGTTCCTTTTGGAAGGCTAATCTCTGAGATTCTGTATCAAGAAGGCCTCTTGAAGGTCTTATCAGAATCAGGTGTTGTATCAGATGCTCATCTTGGAACTGTGACTGGGAGAATCATCAACGGTAAAACTCTTCAGTACATGAAGATTGTCAAAAGATTTAATCCTTCTAAGCATGATATGAGGGAATCTTATGTGCAATCAGACTTGATGATGGACTTCCCTCCTATTTCCAAAGAAGATAATGCTGAAGTTCTTGCAAGATTTGTGGTGGATTACTTCAAGGATACTGATAGAATAATCAACTATTCTGCCATTCCTGAGACTGCTGGAGGAGGACCTCTTAAGGTTAAAGGGAAAAGGACCAAGGAAGTGATTCTCAAGGAAGAGGAAGAGTAGCAAGAGCCTCTCAAGAAGAAGATCAAATCTACAGCTCTTCCAGGAGTGACTATTGGTGCCCCTAAGACCATAGCTCCCATGCCTTTATCCGTATCTTCTGCATCCAAGGAAATCAAGGATAGGATAAAAGAAACCAAGGATGAGAAGAAGGCTAAGAAAGACGAGAAAAAGGCAAGGAAGGATGAGAAGAAAGCGAAGAAAGGCAAGGCTGACAGAGATTATGTGAAGTTAGCTGAGGAGATTGCTGAATTCCTTGATACTGACTCTGATGGTGAAGAAAGTCAGATTAAGAAGAGAAAGGTGGATGTGGTTCCTGTGGCTAAGGATGTAGCACAGAAGATAGGTACTTCTGTATCTATGATTGAGGATGAACATGCTGCTGGCAAGGCAATGGCAGCAGAAGTGGTTGCTGAAGAACTAAAGGAGGAAACTGTTAAAGAAGCTGCTAAGTTGCTTGCATCTGCTCTGAAACAGAAGAGTCAGGTAGCTACTGCAGAAGCTGATTTATCAGAAGCTACTGTGTCTGATCATCATGCTTCTCCAGAAGCTGGTATAGGCACCTTTTGTAATGTAGCATTTAACTCATCTTCCTCTACGAATCAAGAGTCAGAATCTGACTCAGAATCAGATAACAAACCCTTGAGCCAAATTCTCCCTCCCTCAGAAATTCATCCCCCTCACCAATCAAACCCCTATCATCCCATAACCCATTGGACCCTAAAATAGTTGAATATGTTGATTCAACTATGGACAGAGTTATTCAAGACACCATCACAGTGTCTATGAACTTACCTGCTGACCACCCTGCTCAACCATCTTTTCTCAAACCACTTCAGGCAATTCAACCTTCTGAAAAGCCTGAAGTAACCATTCAATCAAAACAACCATCCCCCCAACACGAGCCTATTTGTGTAGACTCTCCAGACACCCTAGATTCTCTTGAGAAACACCTAGGAGGAGAACTACCAAAAACCCCTGCAAAATCCAAATCAACAAAATCTACAAAATCTAATTCCAAACCAGACTTTGTACCTAAACCTACAGAAATTCTCACCTTAGCTTCTGTTGAACCCTCAGAACCTGTTGAAGAACCAGTCTCTGAGATTCCGGAACAAGCTTCTGATATTCTATCAGAACCTGTAACAGAATGCATAGCAGAACCTGTGTCTGAAACAGTTCCTGAACCTCTTTGTGATCCTATAACAGTTATACCTGGTTTTGAAACCTATCAAGCTTTAAGAGCCTCTTAACCCTCAACTTCTGAACCTCACGACCTATTTGATTCAAACAGGATAGATGAGTTCTATGCTTCATCAAACTCTAAGCTCAAGGACATTATTGAGCAAAGGTTTGTGCATATCCTCAATGTAAGCTATGAGGACAAGTTCTCTACATTGAAGACTGAATTTTTGGATTTTGTCACCAAAATTCAGAAGGCTGCTGCCAAGGAACAAGCAATTGTTACTGCCAAGTATGTGGAAGAAGTTAAGAGTGCTGAGAAAGCTATAACCAAGGAGAAAGCTCCTATTCTGCGGATTAGGGACAAACCATTCTTTGATGAAGATCAATATAATCCAAGAGAATCAATGGTTTTTGACTCTTTGAGAAGAAGACTGCACAGAGTTCAAGAAGAAGCAAGACTTGAAAGGGAAGCTAACTTAAGAAGAACTGAGGCTTTGGAAGAGATTGTCAAGAAGCGGCAAGAGGATCTCCAGAAATTGATGGATCACCTTGCCAAACAAAACCAACCTTAGTTTAAATTCTTTATGTTTTGTTTGTAACATTTGTCTGCTGTTTTCTTTTTCTTCTGAATTGTTTTTGCTTTCAAGTTTATACAAGTTATTATTTGATCTTATTTGCATCTAATATATTTTCTGCTTTGAATCTTCTATGTTTTTCGCTCTAAATCTCAGTTTCCGTAAAATTTGTTTTTATCCTTACCTAAAGTCATTTAAAAAGGGGGAGGAACTTTTTTGTTTCTAAACCTTTTTTTGTTGATGACAAAAGGGGAAGAAGGGAAAAAGTGTGAGATTTGTAACTTTTTGATTATCTGCATATTGCAAGTTCTATGTAAAAGTTAAAGGGAAATTTGCAAAAGGTGCTTAGTTAGATTCTGAGCCCCTGTTTAAAGAATCTGTTCTCTAATTCGTTTATTATTCTGAGAATGAATTCAACTGCTTATGAAAATGAATTTAATTAACTTGGATAGAACTTAGGGGGAGCTTACAAACCTCAACTTAAGAACTATCAGACACAGGGGGAGTCAGAGCTTACAAACCTCAGACTCTGAGCTTACAAACCTCAGACCCCTTAAGTCAACTTGTTAATTAGATTAACAACAATTGACCTTCTAAATACTGATGTTTGTCATCATCAAAAAGGGGGAGATTGTTGGAACAAAGGTGTTCAGCAATACCACGTTTTGAGTTTTGATGATAACAAGGTATTAAAAATTGTCAATTGGATATTGCTAATATTTGTTTAAGTATGCAGGATATCAATCAAGATTTATATCTTAGAAAGTATTATGTTTGTACAATTTTAAGAGCAAAGTGTTGGAACAAAGGTGTTCAGCAATACCACGTTTTGAGTTTTAATGATAACAAGGTATTAAAAAGTTGTCAATTGGATATTGCTAATATTTGTTTAAGTATGCAGGATATCAATTAAGATTTATATCTTAGAAAGTATTCTGTTTGAACAATGTTAAAGAGCAAAAAATCCAGAGAAGCTTGTTGCTTGTGATTCTGCATCGAAGAGAGTCTGAAGACTGCACCGAAGAGAGTCTGAAGACTGTTTGAACACTGTACCGAAGAGAGTCTGAAAGACTGTATCAGAGTCTGAAGAACATCAGAATCTGAAAACCAAGAGAGTCTGAAGATTATCAGAAGCATAGTGCTACAGTGAGTCTGAAGCCACAAATTTGATAATCTGCTAACGAGGATTTCTACTGCATTGCGATGCAAAAGAAACTCTCAAATGGAGTTACGGCTAGCTTCAAAGTCAACTTGAGCGTGGGAAGCACAAAGACAAGAATGCAGGCCAGTACAGAGTACGTTGTACGAACTCTGTTTCCACTACTCCACTACCTCGTACAGTTTGGCAACTGTGTCTACCGGTATTAATCTTCAAAGGGAATGGAATTCAAATTATGCAATTGAAGGACTATTACCAAATCAAGCAACAGATCAACAGTCATTGATCAAGCTTCAGAAATCATCCTGATGTGCTGGATGACTCAACGTCTCTTTCCTACGCCTATATAAAGGATAGAAGACTTGAAGAATTGTTGGACTCTACAACTTGAAAAATTACATTGCGGTGCTTTTGTATTCAACTGAGTCTTAACAAAAACATATCATCAACTTAGATTCTTACAAACTGAGTATTCTAGAATTTCTAAGTTCCACAGAAAAACAGAGTCTGTCTTTTGTGTAAAACAGAGTATGTCTTTGTTGTAATTGAAACACATTTTGATTGTTGTCAAGTGTTTCAACTCTATTCAATTTTCTGTAATTGTGTAAGAAGTCTCTTGCTTTTGTGCTTGAGCAAAGGAAGTCTCTTGGCTGCGTCCATTGAGCAAGGAAGTCTCTTAATTGTGTCTTTGAGCAAGGAAGTCTCTCGCCTGTGTGCTTGAGCAAGGAAGTCTCAAACTGTGTGTTTGAGCAACTTGTAATTTGATATTACATTTTAGTGAACTCTCCTTGGAAGTACAAGGGGGACATGACTACTTCCGGTTTGTGGAAGGAACCTGTATAATTGCTTGTGTTCTCTCTTCTCTCTATCTCTTGATTATTTCCGCTGCATCAGAACCTAATCTCTCATCAGACTCTGATCGCATTCAGACTCTGAGTTTAAAGGAATTAGATTCTCACTCTTCAAGAGCTGCGAAAAGCAAACACAATTCAACCCCCCCCCCCCCCCTTCTTGTGTTTTTCTCACCTTCAGTTGGTATCAGAGCTCCGGCTCTGTTGTCATAGCACTTAACCGTGTGACAGAAAAGATCCAGAGAAAAACATGTCTTCTAGTGAACCGTCTTCTTCTGGTGCAACTTTTGGTGCTGCTATACCATATGACTATGGATCCAATAACAGCAGTAAAAAGGCTGATTATGGAAAAATTCCTAAGTTCAATGGTGATCCTGAAGAATTTTCTTAGTGGAAAACCAACTTCTATAGTTATGTCATGGGTCTTGATGAAGAACTCTGGGACATACTTGAAGATGGTGTTGGTGACTTACAACTTGATGACGAAGGTGCTGCCATTGACCGCAAACTTCACACTGCTGCTCAAAAGAAAATCTTTAAGAAACATCATATCATTAGAGGGGCTCTTGTCACTGCTATTCCTAAAACGGAATACATGAAGATGAGTGACAAATCTACTGCTAGAGCCATGTTTGCTTCTCTCTGTGCTAACTACGAAGGAAGCAAAAAGGTCAGGGAAGCTAAAGCTCTTCTGTTAGTTCATCAGTATGAACTATTTAAGATGAAAGAGGATGAAAGTATTGAGCAGATGTACTCAAGATTTCAAACTCTAGAATCTGGTCTTCAGATACTGAAGAAGAGTTACATAGCTTCTGATCATGTTAGCAAAATTTTAAGGAGCTTACCCTCTAGATGGAGACCAAAGGTCACTGCAATTGAGGAGGCTAAAGATTTAAACACTTTAAGTGTTGAAGATCTTGTAAGCTCACTCAAGGTTCATGAGTTAAGTCTCAATGAACATGATTCTGCAAGAAAGTCCAAAACCATTGCCTTAAAATCAAAAGGAAGGTCTTCAAAGGCTCTCAAGGTTGAAGAATCTGAAAATGAGTCTTCAGCTTCTGAAAGCTCAGAGGAGGATCCTGATGTTGCAAAGGAAATGGCTATGCTTTCAAGCAGAATACAGTACCTTGCTAAGAAGAACAAGAGATTTCTGAGCAAGAGCAGTGGGAAGGGGTTCAAAAAGGAGGATCAGAAAGGTTGCTTCGACTGCAAGAAGACTGGACATTTTATGGCTGAGTGTCCAGAACTGCAGAAGGAGAAATCCAAGTCAAAGAGGCCAACCTTCAAGTCAAGCAAGTTTAAGAAGCAGATCAAGAAAAGTCTGATGGCTACCTGGGAAGATCATGATAATGAGTCAGGGTCTGAGGATGATGATGCTGATGGTGAAGCCAATGTAGCTGTTGGACTAATGGCTACAACCGAATCTGTTAAAGAGACACCTGAGGCAGAATCAGATGCAGACTCTGAAAATGAATCAGAGGTATGTCTAAAAGGACTAGAAAAGCACAAGGCTTGGTACCTGGACAGTGGTTGCTCGCGTCACATGATGGGAGAAAGGTCTATGTTCCTAACCCTACCCATGAAAGAGGGAGGAACTGTGGGATTTGGAGGAAACCAGACTGGCAAAATCATTGGTACTGGAACCATTGGTAACTCTCTGATCTCAATCAGTAATGTGTGGTTCGTTGATGGACTTAGACATAACCTACTAAGCATAAGTCAATTATGTGACAGTGGTTATGATGTATTGTTTAATAAGAACTACTGCACAGTGGTTAACAAGGATGATCAGTCCATAGTCTTCAAGGGAAAACGAAGAAACAATGTATACAAGATAAAAATCTCAGAACTGACTGATCAGAAGGTAATGTGCCTTCTGTCAATGGGTGATAAGAAGTGGTTGTGGCATAGACGTTTGGGACATGCTAACTGGAGATTAATCTCTAAGCTTAGCAAGTTGCAACTTGTCAAAGGCCTACCAGACATTGACTATCACTCAGATGCTCTTTGCGGAGCATGTCAGAAAGGGAAAATTGTCAAGAGTCCCTTCAAGCCGAAAGAAATTGTTTCAACTTCCAGACCCTTGGAGTTACTTCATATTGATTTATTTGGACCAGTTAGCATTGCATCCTTATATGGAAGTAAATATGGACTAGTTATTGTTGATGACTACAGCAGATGGTGTTGGGTTAAATTTCTGAAAACTAAAGATGATTCATATTCTATGTTTAGTAAATTCTGCATCCAAATTCAATCAGAGAAGGAAATGAAAATCTTGAAAGTCAGAAGTGATCATGGAGGAGAATTTGAAAATGAACCGTTTGAGGTTTTCTGTGAAAAACATGGAATTATTCATGAATTCTCTGCACCTAGAACTCCACAAAAAAATGGAGTTGTAGAGAGAAAGAACATAACCTTACAAGAGATGGCTAGAACCATGATCCATGAGAACAATCTTGCTAAGCATTTTTGGGCAGAAGCAGTAAACACAGCTTGTTATGTTCAGAACAGAATCTATATTAGACCTCTGTTGAACAAAACAGCATATGAACTCTTTAAAGGAAGAAAATCCAACATATCTTATTTTCATTAGTTCGGATGTACGTGTTATGTCATGAACAACAAAGTCTACCTAAAGAAATTTGATGCCAAAGTTCAAAAGGGAATCTTTTTAGGTTACTCTGAACGCTCTAAGGCATACAGGCTGAATAATTCAGAAACACAATGTGTGGAAGAATCTATGCATGTCAGATTCGATGACAAAGTGCCAAGAAGTGAAACTCCAGTGCAAGATGAAAGTCATGCAGAATCTCAAAATTCTGATGATAACTCAGAATCTGATCAGATTCCAGAATCTGAAGATACTTCAGAAGCTGGAACAGCCCCTGAAGTTCCTAATGAAGGAGCTTCTGATGAAGCTCAAGATGGTTCTTTGCAAGCTAGTCAATTCAAACAATCATTCAAATACAAGTCTTCACATCCATAAGATCAGATAATTGGCAATAAAGAAAGTCCTATGAGAACAAGATCGCATTTCAGACAAGAAGAGTCTGCTTTAGGATTATTATCTGTTATTGAACCAATCTCTGTTGAAGAAGCTCTTGGAGATGAAGGATGGATTCTAGCAATGCAAGAAGAACTAAATCAATTCAAAAGGAATGAATTATGGGATCTAGTAGCTAAGCCTGATCACAAGAACATCATTGGAACCAAGTGGGTGTTCAGAAATAAGCTTAGTGAACAAGGAGAAGTAATCAGAAACAAGGCCAGACTTGTTGCGCAGGGCTACAGTCAACAAGAAGGCATTGATTACGCAGAAACGTTTGCTCCAGTTGCAAGATTGAAAGCAATTAGGTTACTTCTTTCCTATGCAGTTAATCACAACATAACCCTGTATCAAATGGACGTTAAGAGTGCATTTCTTAATGGTGTCATCTCTGAAGAAGTATATGTCAAACAACCTCCTGGCTTTGAAGATTTAAAGCATCCAGAACATGTTTATAAATTAAAAAAATCACTCTATGGCTTGAAACAAGCTCCCAGAGCTTGGTATGAAAGACTAAGTAATTTCTTAATTCAAAACAACTTTGAACGAGGACAAGTTGACACTACTCTATTCAGAAAGACTCTGAAGAAAGACATTCTTATAGTTCAGATTTATGTTGATGATATCATTTTTGGTTCTACAAATAGTTCACTTTGCAAAGACTTTTCGAAAGTAATGCAGGATGAGTTTGAAATGAGCATGATGGGAGAATTGAAGTTCTTTCTTGGAATTCAAATTAACCAATGCAAAGATGGAGTCTACGTTCATCAGTCCAAGTATAAGAAAGAGCTTTTGAAGAAGTTCAATCTTAAGGACTACAAAGAAATGAATACTCCAATGCATCCAACCTGCACTCTGAGCAAAGAAGATCAAGGAACCAAAGTTGATCAGAAGCTGTATAGAGGTATGATTGGTTCTTTGTTATACCTAACTGCATTCAGACCAGATATTTTATACAGTGTATGTTTGTGTGCAAGGTTTCAATCAGATCCTAGAGAGTCTCACTTAACTGTTGTTAAGAGAATCTTTAGATATCTGAAAGGAACTACTAATCTTGGACTTCTTTACAAGAAATCCTCTGACTACAAGCTAGTTGGATTCTGTGATGCTGACTATGCTGGAGACAGGATTGAAAGAAAATCTACCAGTGGCAATTGTCAATTCTTGGGAGAGAATCTGATATCCTGGGCTAGCAAGAGGCAAGCAACCATTGCTTTGTCTACAGCAGAAGGAGAATACATCTCAGCTGCTAGTTGTTGTACACAGCTACTCTAGATGAAACATCAGCTTGAGGACTATCAAATAACTGAAAACCATATCCCAATTTATTGTGATAATACGGCAGCTATATGTTTGTCTAAGAATCCAATTCTGCATTCAAGAGCAAAGCACATTGAGATTAAACATCATTTTATAAGAGACTATGTTCAAAAGGGAATTTTAGATATTCAATTCATTGATACTGATCATCAATGGGCTGATATATTTACAAAACCCTTATCTGTTGAAAGATTTGATTTCATAAAGAAAAATTTGAACATGTATTATGTCTCTGGGTAATGTGCGCCTCTGAAAACAGAATTCAGACTCTGAAAATATTCAGAAGCTATTTGGGAATCAGACTCTCTTTTGGAGACTATTGATTGGTTTTTGTTATTGGATACTGAGGCAAAAGTGCTTGGTCATGTGAGCCTTTTTTGAAGCCTACCCTATTTCTTATTGAATTTATATCCTCTTTTTAGCCAAATTGAGCCGGTAGGATTAGAACTTTTTGTTCGGTGACAAACTACATTACAAGCTTAGAGACTTTTAGGATTTATCCCACGTTGTTTTATCTGAGTTAGGCATTGTAAAATGTTGCTAAATACTAAGTTTGGGGTTTCTATTGGAATTTGCAACCAAATAAGTTTGGGGTGGTAGTACTAGAGAACAATTGAAGAAAATAAAATGATGAATGAAAAATACACACAGAAAAATGGTCTATAAAAAAAAAGATTGAAAAAGGGACATATCATTGAAAATCCGAGTAACTTTAAACTCGATCGTCCCAAAAAGTTACAGATGTTCTCTAGTACCTGTACAAATTGTTGTTTCAAAGGTGAATTAAGGGGTTAAACCTGTGCTTTAATTTCTGTAGGGGTGCCTAACTCATGATTTTGTGTAGCCTACTTATCCAAATATTATCCCACCTTCACCTAAGCCCCGTTATAACCCTTGAAGACCTCAAAGTATGCATTGACATTAATTTTGATTGACGTTTAGAAACTTTTCAAGCTTATGGTAATATGTAGATTGCATGTCGACTATGTGTGAACCCTATTTAAATTGTTGCGTGGAGTTGTGAGTTGGTGGATGCTAACAAGTCAAACTAGCTCATCTTTAGCTAGTAAGGTGTTGAACTTTTGGGTACTATCGCTTGATCAGGTACTTGTTATTTTACTGTCCAGTTTCAATTTCATAAGTAAATTCCTTGAGGACAAGGAATAGTTCAAGTTTGGGGTTGTGATGACACCCTGTCATTACGTAATTTTCTATGTAGTTTGATCACAATTTAGAGTTCACAAGGTAACTTAAGCAGCAAGAAAAGCAGAAAAACTGAAGAATTCACAAAGGATCAAAAACGTGTCATGATTGGGACAAAATGTGACACGATTCAATAAGATTAAAACATGCTCTCTGCCAAGGCAAAAACGTGTCACGATGACCAAAACGTGACACGATTTGAAGAAACCCTAATTTAGAAGTTTGTTATACAAGGAAAATCGTTTCACGATTCTGCAAAAACGTGACACGATTTGAGGCGAATTTATGTGCCTATTTAAGCTGAAGGCTATTCTGAAAACAAGGGTTACGATTTGAGAAGAGCAAAGTGCTATTTTTAGACTTGAAGACGGCTGCAAGGGCGATTTCTTCACCTTGTAACCAGTTCATGTATGTATTGTTACCTCTAATGATTATGTTATTTATAAATTCAATTATGAGTAGCTAAATCCATTAGAGGTTAGGTCTGAGATGATTCTTTGTAACCCTAATTGATATATGTTGTTGTGAAACTCTATTTATTGTGAATGACAATTTAGTTTTTATTCAATTCAATTGTTCTTAATGCTTTATAAATTCTGATCACATATATATATAATTTGGTGAGAACGAACGACTACTGACCATAGCTTTCGACTTTGACCTAATTGAATTGTTCTAATAATTATAAGTAGTCTAGGAATGGATAATTCTTTATTAGTGATTATTAGGTTAACGTGCTTCAAACCTTCGAAGATTATTAGACCACCTAAGGGATTAGGGGCTATAATCTTAGAAGAGGGTCCTAACTCAAGGGATTGATTAGGACTATTTTGTTAACCATCGTGAAACTAGAAAATCATTCATAAGAATAGGTGCAGTGACCAATTAGGGGAACTCAGATGATTCGAAGACCTAACTCATCTCTCTCTTATTTTTAACAATCAATTACTTTCTGTTACTAAGTTTTATGTTATTAAACCAATCTACTGCCTAGTGGCAAAACAAAACAACTTTTATTACATCCTAATTTAATAACGTACTTGAATTTTTGAGATTAAAATCAGTCCTTGTGGGAACGATATTTTTACTACTTAGATAGTATTTGGTACACTTGCCAAAATTCTATCATGCGGAACACCGCAGAAACACGTCATGACTCCATCTTCATCGTCAACTTCATCACCAACAGCCTCTTAAGATGGTGTCAAATTTTATGGAAGCTGATAGTGTTCTCTGCGTCTATATAAGTGTGACTCGGCGTCACCCTCAAGATACACTTCACTTATACCACATTTAACACATAGTCATGTCTCACAGATATAGATTTGAGTGTCAGAGTGCTAATGTGCCTGCATGAACGTTTCTCCTCTGTAACGCTCTACTTCTATTAAAGGGATAAAACACGCGAATAATCCAAATATTCAAGAAATAGGCGTCACGTCTCAAAGTTCACATACATGTATATCAAAATTTCTCAAAGTCGCAGCGGATCAATATATATATATATATATATATATATATATATATATATATATAACATGCATCTCCATAATAGTCAGGTCATCAACTTATAAGTACATCAACAAGCATAACATCCAAACCTGACATGTGGGTAAATCTCAGCAACAAAAACAAATCCAGAATAACATAAAACAATAACATCCTAGATCAGAGCCTATCTAAGACGCTACAGATAAACAACAGAGGTAGCTCATGCTATTCTCGAGTACTCATCAAGCAAGCTATCAAACTAATCTTGCACGTCGTCTACACATTCATACAAATAGGTAGGTACAAACCACTGAGGTTAGCTTCACATCAATCATAATCAATAATAATAAACAATTGAATTGTTAATCATTGATTTAAGCTCCAAATGAATAACAAGAGCATTCAACTACAACATTATCCATCAACACAGTAATTCCAATCATTACAAGTATACAATGCATCAATCACTCTCATCACCTAACACAACCATTATCAAAAACATAAGCAATTAGGACTCATGCCAAATGATGCTATGCGCCTAGACACAACTCTTATATGTATGTGGTACCATACTTCTCCAAGGTCATCACCTCATGATGCAACAAAAACATCATAGTCAACGACTATAATCAACGGCTATAGGGATATCAACATCCGACACGACATATGATGAATGAACATATGACTCAATCAACCATGCATATGTTCATAGCAATTCAACGTCTATAACCAACGGCTATATGTATATACATGTTTCACCAATTGTATTCAATCAAGGTATATCAATCAACATTACCACAAATCATCAACTTCATACAATTTCTCACAATCAAAATAAAGGAGAAAGTACAACATATCATGATAAACATCATATTCAACACCTATCAAGCAGTCATACATCTACATGTAATCATATCAAACTTTGCACAAAAGAATTCCAAGGTATTCGGCCTTCAAGACCATTTTCAACCAAGTCCGTCTATCATTTCACAACTTCAAAATAATTGTGACAATTGAATCAAAATTAGGTACACAAACTATAATGCCTCAACTATGTATACATTTAGATCACATATGAATGCAGTTGAGTATACATGTGCGTCTCACCGGCCAAATACGAAAAAATCATGAAAATCACAAAGTTCGTCTCTCTTTATTATTTTTCAAAAAGAATTCCATTTTCAAAGCAAAACAAGTTAAACCTCAATGAAATCATTCACAACCATTTTTAGAAATCATGTATTGAATAAACAACCCTAACCCTACCTCTTTCCTTTAAGAAAAACAAGTTTCGGAAAAATCGACGTTCTTGACATTTTTCAAAAGTTTGAGTTATGATTCATCAAACCAAGTTCAAATTAATTCAATTGATGTTTACAGAGGTTTAGAAAGTTTAACTACATTTAATTACATCAAAAGAATCAGTTTGGAATGGTCCGGATCGACCCCAAAACTCCAAAACGACAAAAACATGAGTTGACGTACAGTGCAACTGGCCATGGCAACCATTCTACTTGCCATGGTGAGCTGACAGACTGAGCAACACGCCATGGCCACCAATTTACTCGCCAGACAATTCAGCTCTCGGGAAAAACTCCATTTTCACTCCAAAACCTCAATTTTTGACTCCACAATGCCCAAATTTATTCTCAAAGTTTGTCTAAACGTTTGTAAACATAAAAAGGCACTCTAATCCATATAAAACTTGAATCAAAACATCATTCCATCACAAATCACCATTTTACCCATTTTTCATAAAACTTCAAAACAACTCAATTCAACCACAACAATTCCACATAATTTGCACCCAATCCATGATATGGCATCAACAACAACACTTAACAACAATCACAACTCATAATCATGAATTTCAACCTTAATTCAACAACACAACATCACAATTCACTAATTCTAGCAAAATCCACAAAGTAATCAATTCTATATAACTTGAGCATGCAAATTCCACATTAACAACTCAATTAACATTCAATTCACATACCCAAACATAGTACTATCATAAGAGCATGAATTTCATCAATTAAGTTCACAATAATCACTTTTCACAATAAACACTTATGAGTAGAAAAAAGATTATACTAAAAGGTTATGAGAGAAAACTAGCCTCCTTGCCTCAAAGGAACTCAACCCTAGCCTTAGCCTCAATTTAGCTTCTTAAGTCTCTACCCCTTCTTGATCTTCATGCCTTTCTCTTCTAACCCTTTTCATCTTTTCCTCTAGCATTTTCTCTCTATACCTCTTTCTAAAATTTTGTGAATGAGTCTTAAAACCCTAATTATCTTATGACATGAGTTTATAAAGACTTACCACTAATGGGCCTAATCTTCAAATGAACTAATGGGTTCAAAGTTCTAATTAATTAATCCACAAAGTTTCTATTCACTTACGGTAAAAAGATAATGAATAAATAACAGTTCTTAACTAATTACTGCAACCCCCTTAGTAACTTAGTAAAAATAATGGTTCCCACTTGAAAACACGAAAAATAACTCTCACAGTGAAATTACTAATTTACCCTTGCTTGCTAAATGACTAAAATACCCCTAAAACCAAAATGACCAAAATACCCTTCTAACACTGAATTCCAATAATCCCATCCAAAAAACATACAGAGGCAATTAATCACATACAATCACGTATAAACATATATAAAAATCAATTAAAATAAATCTAACGAAAGTCTGGTTGTTACATCTTTTCCCCCTAAAAAGAATTTTCACCCTCGCAAATTACCTGAACATCCAACTCTCTGATTTCCAGGTAGCACTCTCACCAGGTTGTCCAACCCAAATCACCTTCACCAAAACGATCTCTTTACCTCGCAACCGCTTCACTTCGCGATCCTCAATCCCAACTGGCAGGGTCTCAACGGTCAAATTATCCCTTATTTCCAAATCATCCATGAAATTCTAGCACATTTGTTTTAATATGTTCTGTAAGATGTTTAAGCGTTTGCGATGTTCCGTTCAATAGTAAGTTGTAAACCCAGTTCAGTGACAAACACACCTACTCTGGGGGCTACCAAGTCAGGAAGGAAATCCACTAGTGTAGTCCTTATTCAAAAGCTCTCAGCAAACTCCTAGATCTGAGATCCCATCTAGCTATCATATGGTCAGTCACTGCCCCAGTAACCTATTACACCTCAAACAAAAAACAAATGGTGAAGTTACCTTCAAACACAAGCTACGACCTTGCTTCACAGCTTTGGTGTAGACAACGAGTTTACAACTCAAAAACACATTCCTTAACAAGTATCAAGACAATACAGGAAAGGCTTACAAAAAACAGAACTAAACTTGCATCAAAACGGTAATGTTCTAAACTTTTAGTTCGACGACTTGAATACCTAAAATATGTTGTACTTCTGGGCAAAAGGTAAGAAAAAAAAAGTGGTTTCATGTTGTAATGCAATTGCTTTCATTTTCCCTCACAACTTAAATAACAAATTGTAAAAAATTTAACCCCAATGTGCTATATAAGGTTGTTTATCAGTATACAGTCGCCTCAATCCTTACATCATTGTTGTTTACAGGTACATAAATTCATAACCAAAGTGGTCAGAATTCCTGAAGCCAATTTGGTCATGGTGACTGGAATCCCTATTTTTTCACAGACTCTGGAAACTGGAATCTATTCTTTACCAAACACCATATAGATAGTGAGGAGGAGGATGGAGTCAGAGAGCGGATGAAGCGGTGACACTTGTTGATGATGGGTGGGCGGAAGAAATTATGGTGGGTGGTCGATTATGGTACACTATCGACCACCGTTTTGAAGTCCATTTCAAAACCCATATTTAGCAGTTGCAAGTCTTTAACCCATTTGCTTTGAACCAACTGTTGAATATGGGTTTTGAAATGGATTCCAAAACGGTGGCTGATAGTGTATATAGAGGAAGCAAATGTGTCTCAAATTATATGGTCGTCATCAATGATTGTAATTGATTTAATAGGAACTCATAATTGAAGCTCATGCGGTGACAACCAAACAGGGATGCCTATACCTTAGCTAAGGAAGCTTCGTCTAATCCCAGTTTCCATATTTACTCTAACATTCCATCTTGCATTTATGATATTCTATTTAATGAAATACAATAAGCTCTTTTTCGTCAAAAGAAAAAGGGAATGGATGGAAAATTAGGGAAGGAGTTTTAATTAAATATGTGTTTGATTCAAAAGATGAGAGGGGAGAGATTTTAATTAAATATGTGTTTGGTTTACAAGGAGAGAGGAGGGTTTTTAAAGCTAATTTCCATTTTTATCCTTAAAACTTTAAAACACCCATGTCTTAGACTATTGCATAGAATTATGGTACAAAACAATCTACTACTATTATAAAATATCCATCTAATACCATAAAATATTTATAAAATTAAATTATACAAAATATATAACTCATACTACTATTATAAATAAATATTTTAAAAAAATAAATTTATGAAAGAAAGAACGAAAAAAGAATTTGATGTGAAAAAAAATGTAGGTAGTGAAAAACGTTGAACTTAAGGATTTTATTTAACCAAAGAAAATTGGCGTGAAAAAAATTGATGCATTTTATTAAACAAAGAAAAAAGTTCATATGTCAAGAAAAAGATGTTATGTAAAGATTTTTTTTTTACGTTAAACAATTTTTTTTTTTATGTTGAACAAAAAAAATGATGTTAAACAAAAAAAAAGTTGTATAAGTGATAAAAAGAATAAGTTGTTCTGGAAAAAAAACATAAATATGATTTTCAAAAAACTCCCATTTGGCTCTCTTTCCACCCCTTCTAAAATTTGAACCAAACCAAATATTAAAATACTCCATCCATATTTTTTTTGTTTGCCAATTGTATAAAATATTTATGTTTTATTATATGTCACTTTTAAATATCAATGTATCATTAATATTATTTTTTTTATCATATCCTTTGCTATTTATTAATTTCTTCTTTCACTTTTTTTAATTTTTTGCCATATAATTAATGAGGATATTTTTGTAAAATCACTCATAATTTCTCATTACAATACAAACTTATCTACATTTCTTAATATATGTAAAATTTGAAAAAACAACTTATAATTAAATATGTATAATATTTATTTCTATCTCATTCACTTTAATAGAAAATGATATTTATTTTTATTTTCAAAATTTTATCATTGTAGACTTTTAAAGTGAACAACTGTATGTATTTTATAGAAAAATAAAATTGCCAAAAAATATTATCATCATTTTAAAAAATGAAACTTCTCTCTTGTTAACGTTCCGTCTTCTCTTCATCACATCATCAAGACTCAAAGAGTCTCACATCTTATTATTAACAGGTTAAAAATATTGCATCTTTTACAAATGGTACATATAATATGTGAACACAATGGTACCCATTGGATTTGATCGGATATGTATCCCTCATCCAATCAATCAATATCGTTTCATATATTGAAAGTCTGGGCTATAATAGCCATTGCAAATGTATTGAAAGTTGCACACTAGTACTTTATAACCATATAAAAAACATGTGAAGACTATGTTGAAACAAATGGTGTTTAACAGTACCATTTTTAGTTTTGATGATAACAAGGTATTAAAAATTGTCAATTGCATATGCTAATATTTGTTCAAGTATGCATGATCTTAGTCAAAGATTTTAATCTTAAAAAGCATTCTGAAAGGACAAATGAAAAGCAAATTTTATAAGAAGCTTGTTGCAAGTGATTCTGAAGACTTAGAGAGCCTGAGGAATCATCTAAAGCTGTTTCGAGAGGTTCTAAATACTTGGAGAGTCTGAAGAAACTGTTTCGAAGAAGTACAAGTCAAGAGGTTATGAAGACTTAGAGAGTCTGAATAAGCTGTCTACAGGATATGAAGAATGAAGAGAGTCTGAAGGAGCTGAAGAGAGTTTGAAGCTCAACATAGTCTAAAGTTCTACAGAGAGTCTGAAGATTGCAAACTCAAGATTTTATTCTTATGAATTCCTGAAGGCATTTCGTTGTAGAAGGATCATGCATATGGATTAACAGCTATTTTCAAGTCAACTTAAGCATGGGATGCTTTGTGACAAAAGAGCGCAGGAAAAGGACAGAGTACATCTACGGCCTCTGTTTCCACTACTCCACTACTTGTACTATTGGCAATTATGTCCACTGGTATTTTCGCTCCAAGAGGAATGGATTTCGAAATTGTTTTTGAATGACGATTACCATATCAACAAACAAATCAACAGTGGTTGATCAAGCTTCTAGATGACTCTGTGATGTGCTGGCTTTTCCCAACGTCTCTCTACAACCTCTATATAAAGGAATGAATACTTGGAGAATTGGTTACTAACTTACTGAACTCTTACGCATATATTGTTATTCTTCCTAAGTCAAACCAAACACGTCAACAGCTAGGGAAATTCTTACAAACTTCATTATCCTAGAATTTCTAAGTATAACAGAAAACAGAGTTTTTCTTTTGTTTTGTATTTGGAACACCACTGATTGTATATCAAGTGTTCAAACTCTTATTCAATTTTCTGTAAATTGTGTTAGAAGTCTCTTGCTTGTGTGCTTGAGCAATAGAAGTCACTTGGATGTGTCCTTGAGCATTTGAAGTCTCTTGTCTGTGTGCTTGAGCATTGGAAGTCTCTTGTTGTGAGCTTGAGCAACTTGTAATTTGTTATTACATTTTAGTGAACTCTCCTTCGAAGTGCAAGGGGGACAAGACTACTTCCGGTTTGTGGAAGGAACCTGTATAATTGCTTGTGTTCTTTCTTTTCCCTTATCTCTTTACTTTATTCCGCTGCACAGACTCTGAACTCCCTATCAGAACCTGAACTCTATCAGACTCTAATCTGGAAAACAGAATCAATTTCTTTAAGAGACGCAAAAATGTTAACACAATTCAACCCTCCCTTCTTGTGTTTTTCTCACCTTCAATTGGTACCAGAGCTCCGGCTCTATTGTCATAACACTTAACCGTGTAATAGGAAAAAATCCAGAGAAAAACATGTCTTCCGGTGAACCTACAACTTCTGCTAGTGGTGGTGCTGCTATATCTTATGATTATGGATCCAGTAACAGTAACAAGAAAGCTGACTCTGAAAAAATTCCTAAATTCATTGGAGACCCTGAGGAATTTTCATGGTGGAAAACCAACTTCTACAGTTATGTCATGGGCTTAGATGAAGAACTATGGGACATACTAGAAGATGGTGTTGGTGACTTAGAACTTGATGGTGAAGGAGCTTCTATTGACAGAAAGAAACACACTGCTGCTCAGAAGAAAAGCTACAAGAAACATCACATAATCAGAGGAGCACTTGTCATAGCTATTCCCAAATCAGAATATATGAAGATGAGTGACAAGTCTACAGCAAAAGCTATGTTTGCCTCTCTATGTGCTAACTATGAAGGTAGCAAGAAATTTATAGAAACAAAAGCTATTTTGCTTGTTCATCAGTATGAACTGTTCAAGATGAAAGATGATGAAAGTATTGAGCAGATGTACTCAAGATTTCAGACTCTAGTCTCTGGACTCCAGATACCGAAGAAGAGCTACATAGCTTCTGATCATGTGAGCAAGATTCTGAGAAGCTTACCCTCGAGATGGAGACCTAAGGTAACTGCCATTGAGGAAGCTAAAGATCTAAACACTCTAAGTGTTGAAGATCTTGTCAGTTCCCTCAAGGTTCATGAGTTAAGTCTCAATGAACTAAGGTAATTGTCACAGGAATTGATAAAACCAAAGTGGCATCCATGATTTATAACAGTTATCAGAACAAAGGAAAAGGTCTTGGATTCATAGGAGGTAACTCTAGTGATATAATTCTGAAACCAGGTTCTGATAGCACCAAAGAATCATTTAAAAAACATTTCGTGTCAGAGTCTGAAAAAGTCAACACAATGACTCATTCACAACCTAAAGCTTCAAGTTTTAAGGCAATGACTAAATCAAAGCCAAAGAAGCTAAAGCCAAAGGTATTAAACAACTTTGAATCAAAGGCTCCAAAAGTTCAGATTCTAAAGAAACCAGAGTCTGGTAATTACATTCTGAATAAAACAGAGTCTGAAAATAAGAAGCCTAGAATTCAAAGAAAAGAAGTTGTGTGTGGTAAGTTGGACTCTAGATTAAAAGGTTTCGAACCTAAAGTCTGAAAGAAAACAAAGCCTCAGACTTCCAGAAACAAGACACAAAAGAGATTCAATGGTTCAAGGACTAACCCCAAAGGACCCATAAAGATATGGGTACCTAAATTTGAAATTGTTGATGTTGCAGGTATGTCTAAAAGGAAAAGAAAAGCAGAAGTCATGGTATCTAGACAGTGGCTGCTCGCGACACATGACAGGAGAAAAGTCTATGTTCCTAACCCTGACCATGAAAGAGGGAGGAACTGGGGGATTTGGAGGAAACCAGACTGGCAAAATTATTGGTACTGGAACCATTGGTAACTCTCTAATCTCAATCAGTAATGTGTGGTTTGTAGATGGACTAAGACATAACCTACTAAGAATAATTCAATTGTGTGATAGTGGTTATGACGTTTTGTTTAATAAGAACAACTGCACAGTAGTCAACAAAGATGATCAATCCATTGTCTTCAAGGGAAAGAGAAGAAACAATGTTTACAAAATAAATTTTTTTGAACTACCTGATCAAAAGGTAGTTTGCCTTCTATCCATGAGTGATAAGAAATGGCTGTGGCACAGAAGGTAGGGACATGCTAACTGGAGGTTAATCTCTAAGCTTAGCAAGTTACAACTGGTCAGAGGCTTACTAGACATTGATTATCATTCAGACGCTCTCGGTGGAGCGTGCCAGAAAGGTAAAATTGTTAAAACTTCTTTTAAACCAAAAGAAATTGTTTCTACCTCCACACCCTTGGAGCTACTCCATATTGATTTATTTGGACCATTCAGTACCACATCCTTATATGGAAGTAAATATGGATTAGTCATAGTTGATGACTACAGTAGATGGAGTTGGATTTAGTTTCTGAAGTCTAAAGATGATTCATATAGCATGTTTAGTAAATTCTGCATCCAAGTACAATCTGAAAAAGAATTGAAAATCTTGAAATTCAGAAGTGATCATGGAGGAGAATTTGAAAATGAGCCATTTGAAATATTTTGTGAACAACATGGAATCATCCATGAATTCTCTTCTCCTAGAAATCCACAGCAAAAAGGGGTTGTAGAGAGAAAGAATAGAACTTTAAAAGAAATGGCAAGAACCATGATTCACGAAAACAATCTGGCTAAGCATTTTTGGCCAGAAGTAGTAAACACAACATGTTATGTTCAGAACAGGATCTATATCAGGCCCTTGTTGAACAAAACAACATATGAACTCTTTAAAGGTAGGAAACCTAACATATCTTACTTTCATCAGTTTGGATGAACATGTTATATCCTAAACACCAAAGTCTATCTGAAGAAATTTGATGCCAAAGCCCAGAAGGGAATGTTTTTAGGTTACTCTGAAAGATCTAAGGCATATAGACTGTATAATTCAGAAACACAATGTGTTGAAGAATCTATGCACGTCAAATTTGATGACAAGGAGCCTGGAAATAAAACTCCAGAGCAGGATGAAAGTTTTGCAGGTTCTCAAGAGTCTGATGATAACTCAGAACATGATCAGATTCCAGAGTCTGATGATACTCCAGAAGCTGTAGCATCCCCTGAAGTTCCTGATGAAGTAGCTTCTGAAGAAGCTCAAGGTGACTCTTAGCAAGCTAATCAATCCAAACATGCGTTCAAGTACAAGTCTTCACATCCTGAGGATCAAATTATTGACAACAAAGAAAGTCCCAGAAGAACTAGATCACATTTCACACAAGAAGAGTCTGCTTTGGGATTGTTATTAATAATTGAACCTGCATCAGTTGACGAAGCACTTGCAGATGAAGGTTGGATCCTAGCTATGCAAGATGAGCTCAATCAATTCAGAAGAAATGATGTATGGGATCTAGTAGCTAAGCCTGAGCACAAGAACATTATTGAAACTAAATGGGTGTTCAGAAACAAGCTTAGTGAACAGGGAGAAGTAATCAGAAACAAAGCCAGACTTGTTGCTCAAGGTTACAGTCAACAAGAAGGCATTGATTAAACTGAAACATTTGCTCCAGTTGCAAGATTGGAAGCAATTATGTTACTTCTTTCCTACGCAGTAAATCACAACATAATTTTGTACCAAATGGATGTTAAGAGTGTCTTTCTTAACGGTGTTATTACTGAAGAAGTGTATGTCAAACAACCTCCTGGATTTGAGGATTTAAAACATCCTGACCATGTTTATAGATTGAAGAAATCACTATATGTCTTGAAACAAGCTCCCAGAGCTTGATATGAAAGGCTGAGTAATTTCTTAATTAAAAATAATTTTGAAAGAGGTCAAGTTGACACTACACTGTTCAGGAAGACTCTTAAGAAAGATATTCTAATTGTTCAAATTTATGTTGATGATATAATTTTTGGCTCAACTAATGGTTCTGTCTACAAGGAATTTTCTAAGTCAATGCAGGATGAATTTGAAATGAGCATGATGGGAGAATTGAAATTCTTTCTGGGAATTCAAATCAACCAGTGCAAAGATGGAGTCTATGTTCATCAATCCAAGTACACTATAGAGCTCTTGAAGAAATTCAATCTTGAAGATTATAAGGAAATGAACACTCCAATGCTTCCAACATGTACTTTGAGCAAAGAAGATCAAGGAACAAAAGTTGACCAGAAGCTGTATAGAGGTATGATAGGTTCTCTGTTATATCTCACTGCATCCAGACCAGATATTTTATTCAACGTATGTCTGTGTGCAAGGTTTCAGTCAGATCCTAAAGAGTTTCACTTAATTGCTGTTAAGAGAATCTTTAGATAGTTGAAGGGAACCACTAATCTTGGGCTTCTGTATAAGAAATCTTCAGATTATAAGCTAGTTGGATTTTGCGATGTTGACTATGCCGGTGACAGGATTGAAAGAAAATCAACCAGTGGCAATTGTCAATTTCTGGGAGAGAATATGATATCCTGGGCTAGCAAGAGCCAAGCAACTATTGTTTTGTCAACAATAGAAGCAGAATACATCTCAGTTGCTAGTTGTTGTACACAACTACTCTAGATGAAACATCAGTTAGAGGACTATCAAATAACTGAAAAATGTATCCTAATCTATTGTGATATTACAGCTGCTGTATGTTTGTCTAAGAATCCAATTCTACATTCAAGAGTCAAGCACATTGAAATTAAACATCATTTTATCAGAGACTATGTTCTAAAATGAATTTTAGATATTCAATTCATTGATACTGATCATCAATGGGCCGACATATTTACTAAGCCTTTAACTGTTGAAAGATTTGATTTTATTAAGAAAAATTTGAACATGTGTTTTGTCTCTATGTAATGCTTGCCTCTGAAGTTAGAATTCAGCTTCTGAAAGTTATTTAGACGCTACTTGAGTATCAGACTCTCTTTTGAAGACTCTGAGAAAAATGAGCCGATGATGACACTCAGACTCTGTTAAGGATACTTAGACTTTGAGTAGCTTGTAATAGTGGTAAGGTGGAAGTTATAACTAACGACACCTGCCCCACTACAGTAACAGTTACTTTTTTAGTTTTCAGGTGTGGTCTGTCTGTATTGGGTAATAACTCAATAGGCAATGATAGTAACTCTTTTAACATGTATCCTCGCGCCTTCCCTTTGCTTTAGTGTCTGCGTGTTGTCTGTCTTTAATGCTATTGTCTGTTTGTCCCCTTTGAATTGAAAACGTTTGACAAAATACACTAAGTCAGTCACACACTACTCTCACAATTCACTACCTAAACTTTCTCTATTCTGAACTTTCTCGCTCTTATTCTCTGAAAATATTTTGAAATCTCAAAAACCTAAGAACATTCAAATGGCAACTTCAAGCAATCAGTCTATTATGAAGATCAACCCTGGTCAATCGTACATCATCAAACCCATAACCATGTATATGGTTAAGGAAACACTAGAAGTACAAGTAGAATCTCTAGTGGACTTTGGAGCTCTACACAGACATGGAATTGATATTCATACTCAGATTATGTGTCAAGGAATGAATACCCCTTCATACTTTATTTCTTCACACCATCTCACTTTCTCTCCCTCCTCACTCTCTCCCTCTCTTTCTCTTCTTCTTTTTTGCTTCTATAGTATCTAGGCTCTTTACACCCCTTTAGGTATATACCAGTAGTTTTTGGGGGAAATAGTGGTCCGCCGGGCTGGGGAAAATGGCATCATCCCTTGAGGTAAAATTATGTTTGCTTCCTTTTACTCCCAAAATCTTTTTACCGTGGGTAAAAAGAATCATCATGGGGGTATAAAAGGAACCAAATTTAAATTTACCTCAAGGGATTTTGATGTCTTTTTCCCCAACAGGACGAATCACTGTTTTCCCCAAGAGCTATTGGTATATACCGAAGAGGGTGAAAATAACTTCTTACCTCATACCGAAGAGGGTGAAAATAACTTTTCACCCCAAGAGGGTAAAATATATGTATTAATTATTGTAATGTTTGAATGATATTAATAAAATCAGAGTTAAATTTATTAATTTTGTTTTTAATTTGTATTTATTTTTGCATTTATTTTATGTTTATGATTATGTATTGAATAAAAAAATATTGTATTTAATGGTATAGAATTTATTTGTAAAGAATTTATTTATATCAAATTTATTTTCTAATTTTGTATTTATTTTCATATTGAATAAATAAATTCGAATAAAAAGTTTAATTAAACTCCGCGTGGAATCGAATAAAGAATTGTAATAAATAAATTCGAATAAAGTTGTGTATTGAATAAATTCGAATAAAAAGTCTAATTAAACTCAGCGTGGAATCGAATAAAGAATTGTAATAAATAAATTCGAATAAAGTTGTGTATTGAATAAATTCGAATAAAAAGTCTAATTAAACTCAGCGTGGAATCGAATAAAGAATTGTAATAAATAAATTCGAATAAAGTTGTGTATTGAATAAATTCGAATAAAAAGTCTAATTAAACTCAGCGTGGAATCAAATAAAGTTATTGGAGTGTTATTTGATTTGAACTTGAAGGAATTTTGGATTTAGTGTTTTTAGAGAGATTTTGGAGAATTTTAGAGATTTTAGATGAGAAATGAGAAATGAGAAAATGAGGTGTTCTGCCTTGTCTAAGATAGGACGTAGCGTGAGTTAACTCACGGCTGCGTAAGTTAACTAACGCATATTTTTACACGTGCGTTAGTTAACATGCACAGGAGTAAAATTGGTTTGGCTGCAAGGTGGAAGTATTCTGTGCTGGACGAAGAACAGTATTCTTAAAACTATCATGGCCCATCCATATCATATCTAACCCACATCAACTTTATCTCTCTTTGCAAACTCTCTCTGTCAAATTGGGAAAAAAAAACTCTACAAAAGCTTATATTCATTTGAAACACCAAAGAAACTTAACAACTTCGACTTTCAAAGCTTGAAAAGATCTATTTCATGGTTGTGCACTAGTTCCTTTCAAAGCTTTGGAATTTCCTTCTCCCTATGTGCCAGAGCAGGCAAAGAAATCATATAGAAATGTTACATTATTGTCCTCTAAGAAGAATAATCCATAAAAAAAGTTCTTGTATATGTACTTGAGATCAGTTTCAATCAATGACCATAATACTCATGTGATTTAGCTATATATTGATATGGCTACTTATCTGGAACCATCACCATTTCAATGGAACTGGAGGGAGTTGTTAAATAATATTAACATAAAAATGGAATAATAAGAAGCAAATGAAAAAGTACCGGAGTGAAAGGACGGGGAATCGAAAGAGTTAAATGGGTTGAATGAGGAAGTTAGTGGCGAGAGAGAGAAATACTCCTTCCGTATCAAAATATAAGCAAAATTTACTTTTTAGGTTCATTCAATTAATGATGTATGTGGTTCATAGTATGGACCACACGCATCATTAATTGAATGAACCTAAAAAGTAATTTTTACTTATATTTTGATATGGAGGGAGTAGCAACGAAGGAGATAGAGTTGGTAATGGTTTAGATATGGTGTGGGTAGAGTATGATAAGATTCGGTGGATAGTCTAATCTAAACATTAAAAAAATTGGTCCATCATAAAACCAATTCTTCAACCGGTACAAGCTAAATGACTCCTAGGAATATATCATTAATTCGTTTACATCACAGATGGGTGCATTTAGTTTGCACCACTTAATAGATGGGTGCAAGTTGGACCATCTTTTTTCACCTTTAGATTAAATCAGCCCACATGTTTTATCATGGTCTGACTACACCAAATCACCATCTCTCTCCTAATCTTATTGATTTGTTGCAAAAAAGAAAAACAGAAGGGGAAGAACGTCGTGACACAGGATTGAGTTATTCAGAAACAAAATTAACTCAGTTTTTTTTAATTCATGCATACACATGATTAACTAATAAATATGTCTACTATTTTTTTTGTGGATGGTGATAATTAATTAAGATTGAGAAAAATGAGTGTGTACACGATAAAGAATATTTGAATGGATAAAAAAAATGATGATGATAATAAATTATAAAGGGGAAATAAAAATGATGAACCAGTGGTTGTATTTGAGGAAATTGAAATTGAAGGGACCAATTATGATTTGAGGAACAGGTTGATTTTAATTTGGACCAGTGAAAGTTTGGGTCTAAGTTAGACTAATTTTTTTCAAGCATTGATCAAATGAGACACACAAATTTTATAATAGTTCAACTGTACACAATTACTCTCTCACTCTTCCATCTCTCGCTGCACGCTCTCCATCGGTTCTTTTTCACTCTTACATACCCAATCTCCTCCTTCCCTTCATTCTTTTATGTATTTTTTTACAATAGGAATCCGACTCCTTTAGTTCCCCTTCCTTTTAATCTATTTATTATTGGATTAAATATCAGAAATTTCAACATTGTTAGATTGCATAGATCCTTCTTTCATGGGTTGAAGGAAACATCAAACAATGACAGCTATGTTTCAAATGGATGTTCATACTTCAATATTTTCTTCTTGTTTTTATTCTAGGTTATATTTATGTTTATGCTTAAGCAACGAAGAAATCTTTTATTTTTTAGTTAAAAAAACAAAAGAAACAATTATTATTTGTAGAAAATGGTGTTTGTGTAGATTAATCTGCAACTTTCTTATAATGAATAAAGCCACATGTTATTGGAAAATAAAAGCTATCATTTGTATATAATTTAATATTGTGAGATGAAAGAAGACTCAAGAAAATAATAGGCAAAGATAGAGATGAAAGAGGGAGTCTGTGCAATGAGAGAGATGAGTTTTATTTTGTGTGAATGGACCATAATAAGATATAATGGAAGTTACAATCTAACGGTGAAAAAATTGGTTCAAGTTAGACCTAAAGTATGCAAACTAAAAGAATCCTGAGGAACAATGTAGGAAGATTTCGATTGTTTTATTTTAAAAGTGCTTGATTAAAATTGAAGATTGTTTGTTTGGTTATATGTCATTAAGGGAGACGGTGGTGACAGTTACTTAGAACTGGCTGGATAATATCTATGGGAGGAAGAAACAGTGCCCTTGTCTCCTTACTGACATTTTCATAGCCTTATGAGTTCTTCTATAGAGAGAGAGAAAGCAAAGAGACGAGAGTAAGAAAGAACAAGAGAGGGAATTCCTGCAGGTAGAACATGATAAAATTTGGTGGAATAATTTAATCTAGTACTAAAAAAAAGTGGTCCAACTGGGACCAATACTTTAGATGATGGTCCAAACTAAAATTCCCCTACATCACATGTATGCCAATTCCACTTTAAGTTATCATTCCATCACATGTAATCGAACCTAACTTCTCCTAAGCAATATTTTCTTTAATATTTATTGGATTTTTGTTAACCAGTGCTCCGGGGTACTAGTTAAGGAAACAAAAAAAGAAATATTTGCGTTGAAAACATTATTCTTTACACTTTATAAATTTTGATTACACAAGTTTCAAAGTACTTTTATTAGATTTGGTTTCCTTAATTACTATCCAGGGCATTAGTTAACATTTTCCGTATTTATTAACCACTTAAACACGATTGCTTAATTTTAACGTTGGTGGATGAGATGCAACTTTCAAGTAAAACTTAATCATCGTAAAATAGAAGTAAAAGTTTGACTTATTCAAGATTAGTTACGTACTCACTCCGTTTCAAAATATAAGCAAAAGTTGTTTTTTAGGTTCATTCATTTAATGATGTATGTGGTTTATAATATGGACCACATACATCATTAAATGAATGAACCTAAAAAGCAAATTTTGTGTTTATATTTTGAAACGGAGGGAGTAGTTAGTTAATCATATAGTACTAACTAACTAAAATTGATTTTGCTGGCCACCACAACTCTGTATTAAGCACTAAACCAAAACATGCATGAGTGAAAAAAGTTTGAAAATAAACAAAACAATTAATAAGTGGTATTAGTTCTAGACTAGATTTCTACGTGCTTGGAATTTTTTAGCCGTCAGGTCTAAAACACTAACAACTCTAATCTTTACACACCAAATCCCATTATAATATCATTTCAAGTAATAGGTAGTTGGTAAAATACTTAGTCAAAAAAATAAAAATAGTGGTGGGAATAATACCGATTGGGCAAGGTAATACCTAAATATGTCCTGAAGTTTTTTTTTTACGTGAATATGTCATGAAAGTTGATTTGTAGCATTTTATTACTCTAAACTTTTGACAAATATGCTTGTCGCTAAAGAATGCTTCATCCATGAAACAGTTGATTCCAACATTAAATATACTAAAGTTTCTCCTCCAAAACTAAATATTAAAGTTAACATTCCAATTTTTACATATATTTTTCAAAAAGTAGACAATGTATAACGTGTCCATTTTGTATATGTACAATTTCTAACCACAAATCTACGTCCAAGTCCTTTAAATTTATAATTTTATGTATTATTGATCCTTTAAATTTTACTTTTTTGGATAGATCTTTTATGTTAAATTGTGTTCTACCTAGAGATTGAACAACATTCAGATGTCAATTCATCACTTCTTTAATTAAAGATGATAGAATCACTATTTTCGATTTGTAAATTCGATTTATGCTTTTGAATGAAGATATTGTTTTGAAAAATTAAGTGATCTGGTTTTAAGGTTTTTAAATTTGGGAATTTGAATTTAAAGAGGCAGAAGTGGAGGGTGAAAGAAAATGGACGAGTTTGATATATCTATGTAAGTTTTCTCAATAGTAAAATGTTATGTGCACTTTTTTTAGCTAGCTATTAATAAGACTAGCCGTGCAAACACATGTAACATAAAAGATCAATTTAAAATAAAAATAAAAATAAAAATTAAAAGACCAATCCGAAAATATGCTCAAATTTTAAAAACTATGTTCATAATTTTACATTTTAATATACTCTTGTGTAGTAGATATATGTGTTCAATTCTGACTTCCCGTCTCATAAGACACTTACTAGCTTAATTATGAGCATATTTATGAAGAAAAAAAATATATGATCTAAAATGGTATTTATACTTGGGATAAGTTATTTTCTCAATTATAGCTTATATTTTATGTGTTTGGTTTCACATTATCGAGTGTCGAAATTTATTTTAGATGTATAAAATTGATTTTGACTTATTTACATGATTGTTATTTAATTGATTTTGCCTCTATAATTAATTGATTTTAACTTGAAACTATGATTTAAAGTTCTTTACGCTAAACATGATTTTTTACATTCAAAATTATTGATCAATTCACTTTTACCTGAATAAATTTATTGTTTAAAGAGAAAGCACACTAAAATCAATATTGAATCAATTTGTTTAAAATCAATTTTTATTATTGTAGAACCAAACAAACATTTAAAATATAAAGTAGTCTATGATATCAAATTATCAATGGCTTCTCCCTTCGGCCCTTCCTATAAATATAGGCTGAACTAGCTAGCTTCCCACACAATAACTTTCAATTCTACCAAGAACTCAAACATACCTACAAAATGGGAGTTTTTTACTTCATCGTTGCCTTACTGGCTTTAGCATCCTCTGTTGGTTTTGCCTATGATCCCAGCCCATTGCAAGACTTTTGTGTTGCAATCAATGATACCAAAACTGGTGGTATATATTTGTTCTTCAATTTTTTTTAAAAATGAATAAGGTCATATTATTTATAGCTTTTGGTGTATAAATGATTCCATATCTAAAACATGTGGCAAAATTGAGTATTTATACACCTAAAGTTATAGTAATTGATCTCTTTATTTTTTATTATTTTTTTAGATAGATGATGATGAATTTTATGTTTCTATATCATCTAATTAGAAAGTGTCAAAAGTTCATTATAATAATTATGTTTTCTTTCTGATTTGGTTTTCTAATTTCCAGTGTTCGTGAATGGAAAATTTTGCAAAGATCCTAAGCTTGCAAATGCGGATGATTTCTTTTTTCAAGGATTGGGACCTGGGAATACTTCAAATCCACTCGGATCAAAAGTGACTCCCGTGACGGTTAATGAAATATTAGGACTCAACACACTTGGTATATCTTTGGCCCGCATCGATTTTGCACCAAAAGGTCTAAATCCTCCTCACATTCACCCTAGAGGTACTGAGTTTCTTGTAGTTTTGGAAGGTACACTTTACGTTGGATTCGTTAGCTCAAATCAAGACAATAACCGTCTCTTCACCAAAGTATTGAACAAAGGTGATGTATTTGTGTTTCCAATTGGTCTCATTCACTTCCAATTGAACGTTGGTTATGGGGAGGCTGTTGCCATTGCTGGTCTTAGTAGCCAAAACCCTGGAGTGATTACCATTGCAAATGCTGTGTTTGGATCTAAACCACCAATCTCTTTGGAAGTTCTCACCAAAGCCTTTCAAGTGGATAAAAATGTAATCGACTATCTTCAAAAGCAATTCTGGTACAACAATAGTTAATTGTGCTTGAACGTCGAACACGTTATATCCTTAAGTTTGCCTCATGTTGAGTCTTAGAAAATTTGACTACTATAGCAAATAAAAGCATGAGATGAGGATATACAATATGGTTGTTTTCTTTTTGTCACCTTTGTTTTGTGTGTACTTTAGCTTGTTTGATTTATCATGCAAGTATAATAAATAGTATTTTGTTCCTGCTTTGGTACTTCATATTGCTTTTTGTCCTTACCACTATTAGAAACATTCTTAGACTTTACGCATGCAACTTTATGTACGAAACGAAACATAGACACCACAATCCTTAAACCAGTTTCAAGAACCTCGCGAGTGTAACAATATTCAAGCATTACACTCGCGAGCTAAGATTAAATCTTGATTACACCATGTCTTTATATTAAATGTTCGTTGGTGTTCCAAATAGAATTTTATGAGCAAGTCTTAGATGGTCACAAAATTAAATGTAGTGTTTGGGCACACAAAAAAAAGACATACATCCTCCCAAATGTAAAATCAATTTTTTTTCTTTTTAAAAAAACATATCTTTTTGTGTATACCTTAACACTAAACATAGAAACCAACAAGTAATTAATAATAGGGCTATAACACACACAAAGATTAGCCTACTCACGACTAGGAACAAAAAATTATAGTTATCTTCAACCGACTCTAACTTAATATTGAAAGAAGGCACCATCTACTGAGCACAAATATATCATATCGTATACCATACACAAGTAATTTTTACCAATAGATCAAAGTGTTCCACACTTTTTTTTTATAGTAGACCACCTACATCATATTATTTTCTATATCTCCCTCACTCTAGTTGACGCTCTTATGTCAAACAATTTTGAGAAGCAACAAAGAAATTACATAATCAAAATCCAAAACTCAACAACGTTAAATACAACTCATATCAAGTGAACACGTTAATAAAAGTCGGCCATAGTTTTTTAGTAAGAGAAACTCCACCTTCTCTCTAAGTTTTCTTTCCCTTTCATTCATCGAGCAGAGAGTTATTTTAGGTCATTTTTTTGACATAGAGTCACTCATCTGCATCTTTTTTTCCTTTCTTTGAATCAAATAAGTGATTTCCACATAAAAAGTTTTTTTTGTGTTTTTTTTCGTGATTTTGTTGTCTGAATGCGGCGTTGTGTTGTTCGTCGTCTTGTGCGGCATTGCTTAATTTCACGTCTTGTTGCGGTGTTTGTTTGTTCCTATTGAAAACTTAACTTCAGTCGTATTTGTAGTCATTTTGTTGTTGTATAGTATTAACTTGGGTGATGTGAGTTTTTTCGTAGTTTCACACTTTATATTTTTAACGATATTGATGATATTATTGTATCTAATGTATTCTATCAATTTAAATGAATATCGTTTTTCTTCTGTAAAAAAATAATATACAACTCATATCAAGAGCACAACATGATTAATAAGATATCAGATCTAGCTTTTGAAGCTAAACCACCAACAAAACAATAAAAGTTTCAGATATGGAACTCACAAACGTGTTCTTCGTTCCCATTATTGCTTTTTTTTTCTTCCCATTATTGCTTTCTTCATTCTTGTATTATAAAAGTTTCTTTTTGTTTATATAATATATATATATATATATATATATATATATATATATATATATATATATATATATATATATATAAACTAATGTAAGCTAATATGCTTGAGTTAATGACAATGTTCAACACAAAGTACAGTACATGATATACAATAAGAATCTTTTAAAAAATAAATTATTCATATTTATTTGAGTGAGCTGGTTTGATAGGTCTAAAATGTTTTTTTTTTTGCCTGAAGTCGGACCTTTACGACTAAAAATAGATTTTCTTTTTAAAAAATCTCTACCTTATCTATTAAAAAAGGTGATCTAGGTTGGAAGTAGACTCGTACATTAAATCTTGCATTTTGTACAATGTTGTTTTCACCAATGAATCAATAAGTATCATCATTAAATTAAATGAAAGTGATGAATTTTATTGATTCAATGATAACAAATAAACTCTTGCATAGTGCAAGTTTAACTTAGTTAAACAAAGCCTATGAAGTTTGAATACTCCAAAAATGGAGACATATCCATATTAGATACATATCAAATATCAATGCTTTACGGATACATACCATATAGGAATCGAAACTAATTTTTTTAATTTTAAAATTATTTTATCGGATACTTATAGAATACTTTACAATATATTATATACTTATAAAACACTTCACATATACGTATCATTGAAAATATTAAGGTAAAGAAAAAACAGTTGTGAAAATTTAGTGGAGATGTAGATGATTGCATTCAAAGTATAAATCGTAGAGTTGTCATGTCCATTTACGAATTTTATGGATGATATTATTGAGAGAAAAACCAAGTTGGTTGACATTAAACGAGTTTTTTTTTTTTTTAAGCTTTTGTGAAATCTGAAAATAGAGATGAAAATAATTTTTGTGTGTGTTACTATTACTATTTTTTCAATTGTGATCTTTATATTTTGTATTCTAATGAAGAAGTTTGAAGTACCACTTGTAGAAACAAAGAAATTATAATTTTTGTGATCTAAAAATCCATGATCCTAAACCTTATCTTATTTGTGATCCAAAATCCCTAAATAAATTATAATTTTTGTGATTTGATCACAATTTTAAAATTGCAATGTTTCTTGAATTATATGCAGTAATGAGTGATAATCAATGCATATTCCTTTCAAGTATTTTACATACAAGTTTCTTGAATTTGAAAGTTTTCGCTTCTACCACGTATCCAAACTTCATAGAACAAAAGCCTTCGTAAAAATGTTACAAGAGTAATTAAAAAACCTGTAGAAGTTTTGTTTTTTGTTTTCAAAGAATATATAACATTGTCAGTAGGACAAATGTTAGCTATTAAATATTTGTTTGACAGAACCTATACTAGTATATATGACTTCTTAAATACGATGAGAAATATCAACCATTTAAAATTTAAATAACAGGAATGAATCTTCAACACAAGTCTTGTGATATAATTCTGAAACCAAGTTCTGATAGCATCAAAGAAGCATTTAAAAAACATTTCGTGTCAGAGTCTGAAAAAGTCAACACAATGACTCATTCAGAACCTAAAGCTTCAAGTTTTAAGGCAATGACTAAATCAAAGCCAAAGAAGCTAAAGCCAAAGGTACTGAACAACTTTGAATCAAAGGCTCCAAATGTTCAGATTCTAAAGAAACCAGAGTCTGGTAATTACATTCTGAAGAAAACATAGTCTGAAAATAAGAAGCCTAGAATTCAAAGAAAAGAAGTTGCGTGTGGTAAGTTGGACTCTAGATTAAAAGGTTTCGAACCTAAAGTCTGAAAGAAAACAAAGCCTCAGACTTCCGGAAACAAGACACAAAAGAGATTCAATGGTTCAAGGACTAACCCCAAAGGACCCATAAAGATATGGGTACCTAAATTTGAAATTGTTGATGTTGCAGGTATGTCTAAAAGGAAAAGAAAAGCAGAAGTCCTGGTATCTAGACAGTGGCTGCTCGCGACACATGACGGGAGAAAAGTCTATGTTCCTAACCCTGACCATGAAAGAGGGAGGAACTGTGGGATTTGGAGGAAACCAGACTGGCAAAATTATTGGTACTGGAACCATTGGTAACTCTCTAATCTCAATCAGTAATGTGTAGTTTGTAGATGGACTAAGACATAACCTACTAAGAATAATTCAATTGTGTGATAGTGGTTATGACGTTTTGTTTAATAAGAACAACTGCACAGTAGTCAACAAAGATGATCAATCCATTGTCTTCAAGGGAAAGAGAAGAAACAATGTTTACAAAATAAAATTTTCTGAACTAGCTGATCAAAAGGTAGTTTGCCTTCTATCAATGAGTGATAAGAAATGGCTGTGGCACAGAAGGTTGGGACATGCTAACTGGAGGTTAATCTCTAAGCTTAGCAAGTTACAACTGGTCAGAGGCTTACTAGACATTGATTATCATTCAGACGCTCTCGGTGGAGCGTGCCAGAAAGGTTAAATTGTTAAAACTTCTTTTAAACCAAAAGAAATTGTTTCTACCTCCAGACCCTTGGAGCTACTCCATATTGATTTATTTGGACCATTCAGTACCACATCCTTATATGGAAGTAAATATGGATTAGTCATAGTTGATGACTACAGTAGATGGAGTTGGATTTAGTTTCTGAAGTCTAAAGATGATTCATATACCATGTTTAGTAAATTCTGCATCCAAGTACAATCTGAAAAAGAATTGAAAATCTTGAAAGTCAGAAGTAATCATGGAGGAGAATTTGAAAATGAGCCATTTGAAATATTTTGTGAAAAATATGGAATCATCCATGAATTCTCTTCTCCTAGAAATCCACAGCAAAAAGGGGTTGTAGAGAGAAAGAATAGAACTTTACAAGAAATGGCAAGAACCATGATTCACGAAAACAATCTGGCTAAGCATTTTTGGGCAGAAGTAGTAAACACAACATGTTATGTTCAGAACAGGATCTATATCAGGCCCTTGTTGAACAAAACAGCATATGAACTCTTTAAAGGTAGGAAACCTAACATATCTTACTTTCATCAGTTTGGATGAACATGTTATATCCTAAACACCAAAGTCTTTCTGAAGAAATTTGATGCCAAAGCCCAGAAGGGAATCTTTTTAGGTTACTCTGAAAGATTTAAGGCATATAGACTGTATAATTCAGAAACACAATGTGTTGAAGAATCTATTCACGTCAAATTTGATGACAAGGAGCCTGGAAATAAAACTTCAGAGCAGGGTGAAAGTTTTGCAGGTTCTCAAGAGTCTGATGATAACTCAGAACATGATCAGATTCCAGAGTCTGATGATACTCCAGAAGCTGTAGCATCCCCTGAAGTTCCTGATGAAGTAGCTTCTGAAGAAGCTCAAGGTGACTCTCAGCAAGCTAATCAATCCAAACATGCGTTCAAGTACAAGTCTTCACATCCTGAGGATCAAATTATTGACAACAAAGAAAGTCCCAGAAGAACTAGATCACATTTCAGACAAGAAGAGTTTGCTTTGGGATTGTTATTAATAATTGAACCGGCATCAGTTGACGAAGCACTTGCAGATGAAGGTTGGATCCTAGCTATTCAAGATGAGCTCAATCAATTCAGAAGGAATGATGTATAGGATCTAGTAGCTAAGCCTGAGCACAAGAACATTATTGAAACTAAATGGGTGTTCAGAAACAAGCTTAGTGAACAGGGAGAATTAATCAGAAACAAAGCCAGACTTGTTCCTCAAGGTTACAGTCAATAAGAAGGCATTGATTAAACTGAAACATTTGCTCCAGTTGCAAGATTGGAAGCAATTATGTTACTTATTTCCTACGCAGTAAATCACAACATAATTTTGTACCAAATGGATGTTAAGAGTGTCTTTCTTAATGGTGTTATTACTGAAGAAGTGTATGTCAAACAACCTCCTGGATTTGAGGATTTAAAACATCCTGACCATGTTTATAAATTGAAGAAATCACTATATGTCTTGAAACAAGCTCCCAAAGCTTGGTATGAAAGGCTGAGTAATTTCTTAATTAAAAATAATTTTGAAAGAGGTCAAGTTGACACTACACTGTTCAGGAAGACTCTTAAGAAATATATTCTAATTGTTCAAATTTATGTTGATGATATAATTTTTGGCTCAACTAATGGTTTTGTTTGCAAGGAATTTTCTAAGTCAATGCAGGATGAATTTGAAATGAGCATGATGGGAGAATTGAAATTCTTTCTGGGAATTCAAATCAACCAGTGCAAAGATGGAGTCTATGTTCATCAATCCAAGTACACTATAGAGCTCTTGAAGAAATTCAATCTTGAAGATTGTAAGGAAATGAACACTCCAATGCATCCAACATGTACTTTGAGCAAAGAAGATCAAGGAACAAAAGTTGACCAGAAGCTGTATAGAGGTATGATAGGTTCTCTGTTATATCTCACTGCATCCAGACCAGATATTTTATTCAGCGTATGTCTGTGTGCAAGGTTTCAGTCAGATCCTAAAGAGTTTCACTTAATTGCTGTTAAGAGAATCTTTAGATAGTTAAAGGGAACCACTAATCTTGGGCTTCTGTATAAGAAATCTTCAGATTATAAGCTAGTTGGATTCTGCGATGTTGACTATGCCGGTGATAGGATTGAAAGAAAATCAACCAGTGACAATTGTCAATTTCTGGGAGAGAATATGATATCTTGGGCTAGAAAGAGCCAAGCAACTATTGTTTTGTCAACAATAGAAGCAGAATACATCTCAGCTGCTAGTTGTTGTACACAACTACTCTAGATGAAACATCAGTTAGAGGACTATCAAATAACTGAAAAATGTATCCTAATCTATTGTGATATTACAGCTGCTGTATGTTTGTCTAAGAATCCAATTCTACATTCAAGAGTCATGCACATTGAAATTAAACATCATTTTATCAGAGACTATGTTCAAAAAGGAATTTTAGATATTCAATTCATTGATATTGATCATCAATGGGCCGACATATTTACTAAGCCTTTAACTGTTGAAAGATTTGATTTTATTAAGAAAAATTTGAACATGTGTTTTGTCTCTATGTAATGCTTGCCTCTGAAGTTAGAATTCAGCTTCTGAAAGTTATTTAGACGCTACTTGAGTATCAGACTCTCTTTTGAAGACTCTGAGAAAAATGAGCCGATGATGACACTCAGACTCTGTTAAGGATACTTAGACTTTGAGTAGCTTGTAATAGTGGTAAGGTGGAAGTTATAACTAACGACACCTGCCCCACTACAGTAACAGTTACTTTTTTAGTTTTCAGGCGTGGTCTGTCTGTATTGGGTAATAACTCAATGGGCAATGATAGTAACTCTTTTAACATGTATCCTCGCGCCTTCCCTTTGCTTTAGTGTCTGCGTGTTGTCTGTCTTTAATGCTATTGTCTGTTTGTCCCCTTTGAATTGAAAACGTTTGACAAAATACACTAAGTCAGTCACACACTACTCTCACAATTCACTACCTAAACTTTCTCTATTCTGAACTTTCTCGCTCTCATTCTCTGAAAATATTTTGAAATCTCAAAAACCTAAGAACATTTAAATGGCAACTTCAAGCAATCAGTCTATTATGAAGATCAACCCTGGTCAATCGTACGTCATCAAACCCAGAACCATGTATATGGTTAAGGAAACACTAGAAGTACAAGTAGAATCTCTAGTGGACTTTGGAGCTCTACACATGCATGGAATTGATATTCATACTCAGATTATGTGTCAAGGAATGAATGAATACTTTGTTATGTTGAATGGACCAACATATCAAGAACTTGTTAGAGAATTCTGGGTACGGGCTGAGGTTTATGACAGGGAAGCTGCTGCATATGAAGAAGTTTAGGCTGTGAACAATAATCCGTCTTTGGTGGGAAAGACGAGGGTTGAGATGGGTCTGCAACCATACAATGGGATGGAAGTCAGATCAGCTGTGATGGGAATCCCAATTTCCATCAATGAAGATATAATAGCCAGAGCCTACAGGGTGGCTAATGAAGGGAAATTCCAATGGAATGTCAGCAAGAAGAGCGACTGTCAGAAAGATGCAACGAACTTTTCTTCAAGGGAAGACCATCAAAAAAGTTGGTGGATATGCATAAGGATCACAGGGTGCTCCTGAAACTGATAACAGATTGCCTACTTCAGAAAGGATAAGGTTCTGATACTCTGTCACTGGACCACAAAGTTGTTTTGTATTTCTTGGCAACTATGGAGAAGATCAACTTCCCTAAATATATGATGTACCACATGTGTTGGGCCATCAAGGAAATCCAAACAAAGCAGAGGAAGCAAATCCCTTATGGGAGGCTATTATTTGAGATCTTCTACCAATGAGGTCTGATGGAGATCCTGAGAGTCTCAGGTGTTGTGTTTGATAAACAGTTGGGAACTGTTACATGCAGGATCATTAACAGGAAGACTTTTCAGTACATGAAGATAATGAAGAAATGTGAACCCTCTGAGCAGGACATGAGAGAATCATCAGTTCAATCTAATCTGATGATGGATTTCTCTCCCATTTCTAAATAAGATAATCCAGAGGTCCTGGCAAGGTTCATCGTTGAACACTTTCAAAAGACTAGTGAGATAATCAACTACAACTCAATTCCTGAAACAATGGGAGGTGCCCCATTGAGAGTCAAAGGAAAAAGGAGCAAGCCAGTGAATGAAGAAGAGGACAAGTCTGAACCAGCTCCCAAGAAATCCAAATCAACCAAGTCAGAAGCTCCTGTTCTGACTATTGAAGTCCCTAAGGTCCCTAAGAGAAAAAGGGGCAAAGGTGAAAGAAGCATGAAGAGGATGAAGAAGGAAGTAAGTAAGTGTTTTGAAGAAGAGGATGAAGAAGAAGAGGGTATGTTAAGGAAGAAAAGAGACTCTATTCCTGCTGCTAAGGAGATAGCACTGAAGTTGGATACTTCAGTGTCTATGGTGACTGATCAACACGCTGCTGGAAAAGCGTTAGCTGATGAAGTGATTGCAGCAGAAGTCAAGGAACAGGCATTGAAGGAAGCTACTGCAATGCTTGTGAAGGCTCTCAAGCATAAAAGACAAGAAGTGTCTGCAGAAGCTGGTGCTTCAGGGACAAGAGCTTCAGAAGTTGGTGCTTCAGGACCAACTGCTCCAGAAGCTTGCACTTCAGGTAATTCTCACAACGAATCTGATATGTACTTAAATTGGGATTCCCCCTCCTCATCTCAAACAGGAACAGACTCAGACAACATACCCCTGAGCAAATCCGTCCCCATACTTCGCAAAAAGACAACTCCTTCACCAATAAAACAAACTTCAACATATGACCCCCTTGACCTAAAAATCATGGCATATGTTGATAATACAATGGACACTACTATCCAAAATAATATCAATATTTTTCACCAACTACCAGCTGACCATCCACTTCAACCAGACTACCTGAAACCACTTCAGGTTCTTCAACCTACTGAAGAACCATCATTATATCCTCAAGAACATACAACAAACCAAGAACCTTCAACCAACCCATAACCTACAAACATAGGTTCTTCAGAAGCCTTGAATTCATTAGAAAGACATTTAGGTGGAGAACTTCCAATAACCCCAGAGAAATCCAAAACTCAGACTCAATGTAATTCAGAGCCTGAGACTGTAGAGCCAGAACTTGTTGTCAACCTTGACCCAGATTCTGAACCTGAACAAGAAATTGAGCAAACATAAACTCTCTCTCTTATCCCCGTTCAACAAAACCAACCATCTTCATCTCAACCAATCCAAATTTAACAACAACCTGACCATCTAAATCCAAAGTACATAGAGGACTTCTTTGTGAAAATGTGCAGGAAGATTAATGAATTGGTCAAGCTCAGGAATGTTCCAGTCCTGACTGTCAGCTATGAAGACAAGTAGACATCTGCTATGAAGGAAATTTCTGAGTTCCTGTCTTCAATCAAGAATGTTTGTGCAAAAGAGCAAGCAGTAATTCTATCACAGCATCTGGAGGAGCTACGAAAAGCAGAATAGCAAGCCAAGAGTGAAGTGCTATATCTGGCTAATGCTCCTTTCTACTTTGAGGTAGAGTATGTCTCCAGAGAATCCAAAGTAATAGAGAAGCTGAAGCAGAAGATCCTGAATGTACAGGAAGAGGCTAAGCTTAAGGAAGAAGCGCATCTCAAGAGATTAGAAGCTCTTGAAGAACTTGTAAGGAAACAAGCAGAAGACATGAAGAAGCAAGCAGAGGACATGAAGAAGTTAATGGAGATGATTGCCAACCAAAACAAACCCTAGAATGCACACCAATTTTTTTTGTTTTGTTTTTGGTTGTATCTCTTAGTTTTCAATAGCTTCTGAATTTTGTTTGCTTCTGTTATATGTTGCTTCTGAACTTATTTCACTTCTGAATACATTGTGCTTCTGATTCTTTAAGCTTCTAAATATTTTTATGCTTCTGAATACTTTTGATTCTGATGTATTTTAGATTCTGACTCTTTTAACTATGAATTTTTCTCTCTTCTCGTTTTTACTTAAAAAAAATTCTTTTCCCTCAACTAGAGTCTTTTCCATAGGGGGAGTGTTTAAACCTTCTTTTTGTTGATGACAAAAGGGGGGGTATTTTATGTATTTCACGTCTAAGTAAAGGGAAGTAGCAATAGATATAACGTTAGATTTTGAGCCCTAACTTAAATTAAATTTTAGAATTAAATTTAAGAGAATCTCTTCTCATCTCTAGTCTTTTTAAATTTCATGTGAGATTTGATTCTTCATAACGTTTAAAAATGAATTTAATTATCCTGGATAGGACTTAGGGGGAGCTTACAAACCTCACCTTAAAGACTATCAGACTCAGGGGGAGTCAGAGCTTACAAACCTCAGACTCTGAGCTTACAAACCTCAGACCCTTAAGTCAACTCGTTAATTAGATTAACATCAATTGACCTTTTAAATACTTATGTTTGCCATCATCAAAAAGGGGGAGATTGTGGGAACAAAGGGTGTTTAACAATACCACTTTTAGTTTTGATGATAATAAGGTATTAAAAATTGTCAATTGGATATGCTAATATTTGTTCAAGTATGCAGGATCTTAGTCAAAGATTTTAATCTTAGAAAGCATTCTGAAAGGACAAATGAAGAGCAAATTTTATAAGAAGCTTAATGCAAGTGATTCTGAAGACTTAGAGAGGCTGAAGAATCATCTAAAGCTGTTTCGAGAGGTTCTAAATACTTGGAGAGTCTGAAGAAGCTGTTTCGAAGAAGTACAAGTCAAGAGGTTCTGAAGACTTAGAGAGTCTAAATAAGCTGTCTACAGGATCTGAAGAACGAAGAGAGTCTAAAGGAGCTGAAGAGAGTCTGAAGCTCAACATAGTCTAAAGTTCTACAGAGAGTCTGAAGATTGCAAACTCAAGATTTTATTCTTATGAATTCCTGAAGGCATTTCGTTGCAGAAGGATCATTCATATGGAGTAACGGCTATTTTCAAGTCAACTTAAGCATGTGATGTTTTGTGACAAAAGAGCACAGGAAAAGGACAGAGTACATGTACGACCCCTGTTTCCACTACTCCACTGCTTGTACTATTGGCAGCTGTGTCTACTGGTATTTTCGCTCCAAGAGGAATGGAATTCGAAATTGATTTTGAAGGACGATTACCATATCACGCAACAAATCAACAGTGGTTAATCAAGCTTCTAGATGACTCTGTGATGTGTTGGCTTTTCCCAATGTCTCTCTACAACCTCTATATAAAGGAATGAAGACTTGGAGAATTGGTTACTGACTTACTGAACTCTTACGCATATTTTGTTATTCTTCCTGAGTCAAACCAAACACATTAACAGCTTAGGAAATTGTTTTGTATTTTGAACACCATTGATTGTATATCAAGTGTTCAAACTCTTATTCAATTTTCTGTAAATTGTGTTAGAAGTTTCTTGCTTATGTGCTTGAGCAATAGAAGTCTCTTGGGTGTGTCCTTGAGCATTTGAAGTCTCTTGCCTACGTGCTTGAGTATTGAAAGTCTTTTGTTGTGTGCTTGAGCAACTTGTAATTTGTTATTACATTTTAGTGAACTCCCCTTGGAAGTGAAAGGGGGACAGGTCTGCTTCCGGTTTGTGGAAGGAACCTGTATAATTGCTTGTGTTCTCTCTTTCCCTTATCTCTTTACATTTTCCGCTGCAACAGACTCTGAGTTTCCATCAGGACATGAACTTGTTCAGACTCTTTACATTTTCCTAAACCTCATTGTTTTCCTAGCAACATCATTGACAATGAAGGCCAATTTCACCTTTTTTCTAGCCATGACTAAGACTCGAATCTAGGAAAAAGAAAATAGATATAAAAGATGTTTGATGTGATTTTTGTTGTTGTGAATAATCTCTTGATATTTTATTTGTATATATAGGCCAATTTGATATACTTATTTTGTTTTCTAGATGATATTTGGTGTATGTATGACTAATATTCAGCTGGGGTTTTGAGCTATAAAATATTGTACTTTATTCGTATTCTATCCATGCATGATATACAAAATCAAGTGCTTTAATGATTTCCTTAAAATATTGCGTTTATGACATTTAATATGGAAAAAAATAGTAGCTAAATAATTTAAGGGAAATGATAGATATAGTGACAAAATTTATCAAGAAAATTTCAAGACGGTGTATTTGCTAACACTTTTTCTTAATTACACACCATTACCTCCCTTGATTTCCGCCAAATAACAAATTTAAATTTAATTGTTGAGACCTTTTCTCTAAATTCTTGCTAAAAACTCTAGATAAATAACACTCGTACAAAAATTCAATTCACTTGAAAAGTTCCTTATTATTCTTATGTCCGAGTCTTTAGACTGCTATAAAATAGCCAATATATTATGTGACTCATAATTAACACGAGAATGTTTTCCGAATCTAAAACAAACTCTCCTAACAAAATGTGTTTACTTTTGAATAGTTCAACATCTCCAACAATTAAAGTAGAAACACACAAACAAAAGGACATGTTTCATTTCATGAATATAACAATAGAAAAAAGGCATAGGGATATGATGCAATTGCATGCAATGGAAACAAGATCTGCAAAACGTAAAAAAATAGATCAAATAGAACAAGAAAACAATACCAAATCAAAACCATTAATAGATCGAATTAGTGATCTCCCTGATGATATTATTCATCATATCCTTCTTTTACTTCCCATTAAATGTGTTGCACAAATGAGTGTTCTTTCGAAGAGATGGAAATTTCTTTGGACATCTTTTCCTGATCTTGATTTCACAACCCTTGATCCATTTCCACTTATTTCAACCAAAAATCATAAGAAAATTGATATATCAAGACACCCTTTATCTTCATCAAAACTTGATTTCATCACACAAGTTCTTTCTATTCGCGACGTAAAACATAAAGACATAAGGGTCCTTTGTTTTCGCGCATCTTTGAGTTTTTCGCGTTTAAATAATTTGGTTCGTAGTGCCATTAGGCATAATGTTAGAGAACTTGACATTGAAGTTCACACAGAAGTAGATACAGAAGATTTCTTCAACTTCCCTAGATGTGTTATTGGTAGTGAATCATTAAGAGTTTTGAAATTGAAATCCGGTTTTCGTTTGCCTCCATCATCGGTTATGCGAAACGGATTTCAATCTTTGCATACATTGTCATTATCTCTAGTTATTTTATATAATCAACCTTCTTTATCTGATCTATTCTGTGAATCATCTTTTCCTCTTCTAAAAAATTTGCACCTAGATATGTGTTTCGGATTAACCCATCTTCGTATTGGTTGTCGTGCTATCAAAGATTTGAATTTGGAAAGATGTTATGAGCTACAAGGTTTGGAAATTTGTGGTGAAAAAATTGAAAAAATGAAAGTAATAAGTTGTTTTGATGCTTATTGTGACAACACTTGGGTGAGATTGAATGTTCCAAAGCTTGAAAGTTTGATTTGGAAATTGAATGCAGTTACTGATGTTACTGTATTTGAGAATTCAAATTTGTTGAATGAGGCTTCCATTGGTTTCTTTATGTTGAGGGAAGGTAAGGTTAATATGGGTAGGTTTGAAAGTGCCAATAACTTCCTCTCTGGATTGTCTCATGCTCATTTCTTGACTCTTAATAGCCAAACTATTGAGGTAATGTTTTAATTGATTGATAAATGTTGAATGTTATTTTATAAAAAGATAAATATTTATATTGAATGTCCACAAAATATTTCATCACAATGGTATTTTTTTTGGTAGTTTCCTTGTTCAAAATTGTTTATTTGGTAGTTTCTCATTGTTTAATTTGAGTAAGATATACCAACTCCGATGTGCAAACTTGTACGTCAAGGCATATAAAGTATCAACGATTAAATTAGGGTTTCATCGCGATCTTTGATATTAAAGGGAATCGCGTGGCTGATGCGGCCTCGATTGTGGTCACCACTTGGTCGTAGTCACAACATTGTTTTATTATTGTACTATGATCTTGTTTCTATATCTTTTTTCATTTTTCGAACGGTAAAATACATTAACATCTTTTGTTTCTCCTTTTCGCTGCAGATTCTATCGAAGTATAAATTTTTTATTCAGCCATTTTATAACCTTAAATCATTAGAGCTACATACTAGTTTGAACAAGAGTAATGTTCAAGCATTAGCATGCCTATTGAGGAGCTGTCCAACCCTCCACACATTTATTCTGGAGATCATTAACGATTACAAGATTGAAAGAAAAGTAAGTTATATACTTATATACCTAAAGTTATTAACTATATGTTATACAAATATTTAATGAAAGTTTGATATAATATCTTTATACATATCCTTTGATTTAGCTATGGAATAGGGACTTATGGGACATGACTAGCACAGAGGAAGAGCAGTATTGGGAATCTCATATCCCATGTTTGAAATCTTTTTTACAACACTTGAAAAAGGTGAAAATTAAAGGCTTTCTTGATTGTGCAAATGAAGTTACATTAGTAAAGTTTCTTCTCAAGCATGGAAAGGGTTTGGAAGAAATGAGATTGTGCACTGGACATTCAAATAGAAGAGATACTCTAAGGAGACAAAAGATTAGGTCACAAATGATGGGATTTTCTTGGGCTTCTTCAAATGCCAAAGTGGAGTTTCAGTAGCCTTTGCTACATTTAATTTGGGTAATACAAAATTACTTTTTCAGTAACAAAATTTTGCATTTGTAATTTGGTTTAGGCCCTGTTTATTTTTTGAATAATGCTATATATCCCGACATTTTTGTCCCGACAAATTCACGACCCTAAAAAATAACATGTTGATCACCTCCTTTCCTTTTTTTCAGCACATGCACTTCATATAATGGGAAGATCTGGCGGTGGAAAACAAATCGGGAAGCTTTCGGGATAAAATGATTCGCATTAAATAGCAGTGCTCTTATTTTTTTATTTGTTCTTAAACCAAAAAAAAAAATGATTAATTTGCATTTAATAAATGAACTTGCTGAGTTTAGTGTTATTGGCTTTTTTCTAATTTTTTCGTTGATAGACAAAATGTTAGACAAATAACATTTATTTTTAGAGGAAGTCAAAAAACATACTACATCACAAACTAAATAACATTCCTCTAAAAAAATTCAAATAACATTAACATCACATATATTAATTCAAATTAATAAAAGGGTTCAAATGCAATTGATCTAAAAAGTTAAGTAATTTCCGGGTAGCATAGTAGTTCTTTTAAACAAATATCTTACATTAGAATGATGACTTTGTCTAACATACACAAATAAAATTTGTTGTTGCGCCATGCACTGGTGTTCTGCATGATGCAAGATTTGTCTCACTTGTTCACCATAGAATAATCATATAAAGTTTATAAATAACCTTGTCAACTGTTCCATTCTCAACAACCTTAATTTCTAATGGCCCAATTGATTCTGTTATTCTTCACTGTTGAGTGAATCTTCAACTGCAAAACAACATTCCTCGATAACAGAATCAGGTATTGGATTTTGCCCGTCGATGAGGATTTCCCAGTAGAGTATGCAATGGCCTCGAATAGTTGATGTGTCAGTACAACTTGTGTAATCTATGAGTGCTGCATTATAGTGTGAAAGATGGTTTGATCCATTCTTTACTGCAGTTTGTAGCTGAACTTCATCGGCTTTATCTGCATCGATGCTTAAAACTACGTTTTTTCGGCATATGAAATTGAATTGAGGTGTCTTGTTCTTGAATCCTGCTACATGGAGTACGTCACCAACTCTGTACCTATAAAGTCCTGTTTTGTGTGGATCATGCATCATTGCATAATTGTTAGGATTTAGAATTTAATTAATAAAATAAATAACTATATTATAAAGAAAAACAAAAGCTTGAATATATTTCAATCTCTACAAATAAATATTGAGTTTTCTTTTATAGTCATTTTAGGAAAAATAATAATTTCAGGGATGAAAAGTCATTAGTACAACTCGTACGGTAAAAGGATGCAAGTACAACTGATATGGTAGGGAACAAGGTTTTAATCCGCAATTTCCAATTCCCTACCATAACAAAAAAAATAAAAATAAAACGTCTTAAGAAATGTCAAGTTTGAATTTAAGAGAAAAAAATATGCCATGACCATAATGAAAACCCCAATATTAATTATAGAGATTAAATGCATATTTAAGTTGAAGTTGAAGATAATTGATATTTTACCTGCATAAGTGGTGACCACAAGTTCAACTAAATGTTCTTGTTTTGTGGCAGAAATTGAATCAGCATTTGCATCAATCTTGCTAAGGGGCAAGAACTCAAAGTAGGCCATAGTAGGAACAAGTGTATAAGATACCTCACTTGGTTCACATAAAGGGTTTAAATTAAGGCCCAAAGTAACACTCAGAAGAAGCATACATAGTACACACAAGAGAAAGACCATTGCTATAATAATCCAATATTGGAATATAACGAGACATTGTTCCAGTAACAATAACATCAACATACTTGGTGTTAGTGTTAGGTCATAACCTAGTAATGATTCCTTTCCATGACTCTTTCTTGCATTCCAATTCTACAAAATCTGCAAGCTTTGGATTCGGTTTAAGTATTTTCATACAGCCTCTACGTTGGATTTTTGTATATTGGCTTCACTTTTGCTAAAACAAATATTCATACATGTTGTTGGATACGATGTTCCAACATGTTCGGCACTCATGTATGATGTTGAATTCGATGTTCCAACATTCAAGCACGGTTCAGTGTACCCTATTTATGTGCCTTGGCATTCGCGTGCTCTATCTTATTAAGGAATCCACGTCTTAGTTCTTGTTGGCCAAGTAACATATTTTTGTTCAAGATCAAATGTGAGATTTGTTCCTAAAGTATTGACTTTATTTTAAGAGTAGATTTATTTGTCACTGATTTTTGTTATGTGGATAAGCGCAAGGTTCTACAATGTTCTGAAGCCCAACAAAGACTATTTTAGCCCACATTGCTTCAGTATATATACAAGACTTCAAGACCTAATTCATTATTCAAGTCGTCTTCAAAGAAATAGTTTTTTAGGGTTTTGAGTCGTTTGTTAATTGTGATCATTTTCTTGTATCACCTTGATACATGATTAAGTACTGTGTTTTATTGAGTTGTTAGTTGTGAATCTCTCTAAAGCATTAAAGCAAAAAGAAGGTTTTGTTTATTGGAGTGAGTCTCCAAGTTTTGTGTGTGAAGGTAACTCCACCATATTGAGTTGTAAACGTACAATCACAGGGTTATGATTGATTGGCAGGAAATGAGATGGGATCTCAGATCTAGGAGTTCCTAGGTTGAAGTCAAGACGGGTAGGTCCTAGGTCTAGAGTTGTAAACTTGGAGTTAGTTGAGAACTTAGAATAAGGACTACACTGGTGGATTTCCTTCCTGGCTTGGTAGCCTCCAGAGTAGGTGTGTTTGTCACCGAACTGGGTCAACAATTCTCCTGTGCCTTTTACTTTTTTGTCTTTTACGTTTGCATTATTTTAGTTTTTGCTTTTAACTGTTAGCACGATGTTCTAAACATTACATTCAACATCCGCAATTCATATCTAGTGTTGGAACATCACATAGAACATCTTTTAGCCAACGTGCTAGAATTACACTCTCTTACACCCAGGTCAATGACTTCATCGTCGATGATACCCTTTTTTATGTCGTTACACAAACTGACCCAATGTTATTCGAGGAATTTAACAGTGCGAATGAAACCAGAAGCAAAAACAGCACCAACATGAAGAACTTGTTCGTTTTGATAAAGACCGCAAAGGATTTGAGAATACATGCTTTGGTAAGAATTTATGCAGAGAATGGTTTCAATTGGACTAGTATAATTTGTGTAAGGATCATGTTCATGTGTTTTATTCTTATATAGTGTGAACTTTTGTAGTAGCTTGTTAAAACAGGTCGTGCAAGTAATCCACCAGGTGTTTTTGCTTCTGATTTTGTGAACAAAAAGTACATTCCTTTTCCTTTGGAGTAATATAAAGAAATAACATCAGTCCCCATATTTTATATCAGTGACTTTTAATTTCAAAAATATGAAATCAGAAATTTAATTAGAAAATGGAGTAAGTTATTATTCTACATGAAACAGTTTCAAACTAGGTAAATTTTTAGGTACTTAAAAGTTTAGTTGGATAGATACTCGTAGGCAAAATTCCTTTTTATTTTGTTTTTAAATTAATTAATAGAAAAATATGATATGTCATTATATAATCTGATGATGGGTACATATCCAACCAAAAAAATAAGTAGGTATTTTGTTCGCCTCAAGTTATTTGTTGTATCACCAACAAACAATATATATTGACTGTTGTATCATTCATTTGATCACAATCAATGATTAGGATTGATTATGATGTGAAATTAAGTGGAATCATCATTGAAGTGCTGAAAATCCGGACTCATTATTCGCTAGCACGCAAAAACGACTTGATTTTGGACTTTTTAGAATTGTCTTGTTAACATGTGGCTTAAAGACACATGTTAAGAAATCTAAAGAAGAGACTTTACATTGAAAAAAATAATTTTTAAACTTTCAAAAAATTGAATCCACAAATTACATGACAATATTTTACATGTAGTTAATTAAATATGCTAAAAAGCAATACCACAACTGACATCAATAGATGAGTTTTAATGATGCATATAGAAATGTTTCAATCCTCTAGTATTTAGCATATTCAATCCTCTCGAATGACTGCAATAGATATTTATAGTGAATAGGTTCAAAATTGATAGAGCATATCTCTGAATGAACTTAGCCTGTCAAAATTGAGACCAACTGGAATTGAAACATCGAAAGGTTTCTAGCCAACACAACTAGGCCAATCTAAAATGTTTTTTTTTTAAAGAAGCCAAAGTATCCCACCAAATTGTCATCAAGGAGAATCGAACCCACCCTCGTCAGACATGGCTGTTGCAGCCCCGAATTTAATGGGGAAAATCCGATTTAACTGGGTGCGGGTGCGGGTCTGGGGGAAATTTGAGTTTTTAGTACAGGGCTGGGTGCGGGGGCGGGGGATGCTTACACCCGCCCCGCACCCACCCCCACCCCCGCCCCCGCTTTTTGAATTTTACTTTATTAAATTTTATAATCATATCTCCATAAGCACCCGTCTATTTTAATATATTATTACTCTTTAGAAACATGATTATTACAATTATTTTGCTCTTTTGAAAAAAGTTTCTTAGATATTTAATTATTAATATAATTATTGTTTTTTATTGCTATGAAAAAAAATGAAAAAATATGCATTTTTTTATAAAAAAAATAGAGTTTTCGCGGGTGGGGGTGGGGCCAGAAGACCCGTCCCCATATAGGACGGGGTTGGGTGTTCAATTTTTACTCCTAATATGGTTTAAGGACGGGGCGGATGCATGGAAGTGGGGACAGGGATGCTTAAACCCGCCCCCGAACTGCCCCGTTGCCATGTCAGTGAAACTTTTGAATTTAGCAAATTCTAAAGTCATAAGAATTTGAGTGTGTGAAACCAAAAATATTTAAATTTATATATTCTAAAATCATAAAATTAATAATTAAAAAATAAAATTTAATTATCATTGAAATTTGGAGTTACATAGGAATTAAAATTGATCTTTTAAATGGTGACTTGAATTCACAGCTACGATTCCAAGCGCGATATCATCGCTGGAGCATGTCGGAAGAACACAGAAAACAAATATTCCACCGCCATAGAAATTAGTTTGCTATCCAAATACATCGTTCTAATTTGATTTTTCCTCGAGTGATTCTAACGAAGGAAGTAGCAGTCGTTCATATCCTTGTTGAGGTCGTAGAGAGCCTTCACATCGACAATGAAGCCGCTGAGATTCTACTCCTCGTCGCCAATATCATTGAAGATGTTAAAAGGATTCTCCAAAGTGACATTTGTCTCTCTATTATCTAATGAAAATTCTTTGCGGTTCCAAAAAAATAAATGTCTTGCACATTTGGGGGCCTAAAACGACGGTTTAACAACAACAACAAAAATAAAAACCAATCACTTCAGAAGAATGGGAAAAAGTAAATAAAGACGGTATTTGCTCCTCAAAAGTATTTGAAGCACCTGTTGCTAATAATTATGCACATATAGTTGCGCCATCAGAACCTTATATTACAACACCGAGATGTTCATGTAGAAACTACTCATGAACTGATGGTGGAAAAGCAACCAGGGAAGGAATCCTCTCAGATTTTCTAGCCTCACAAGGCCATCTCCTATTTTAATTTTTGTTTATCTAATGTCACTTACAAAATTGTTGATACTTCTAGATTGGTTCGACATAGTGATAATGTGAAATTCCATTTATTTTGGAACCAGTAATGCAACAAACCAGTCCCCCAACCTATAGCTATTGTGGATAACTTTGTGACGCAACATATGAACACGGAAGCAACATTGCATGCAAAATTTCCGATGTAGATCCGTCTTCCACAGACATGAATGATCCTACAACAATGCAACTAGTGGAAAATGTCACCGACACTCAGAGTGAGCATCCTCCTTTCATCGTGGTCACTCCACATAAATGTTCGATAATAAAGAAATACCTTCGGTTAATTCAACAAACTTTGACTACACAAGCAAATGGGCGAGGCAATTCCTTTTACTCCTTATTTGACAAAGAGTCAGGGGTTAATAGGGCGTTACCTCCCTGTAATATAAATCATTTTTAGGTTTACCCTTTGTAAAAAAAAATTGGTTTTCGTCTTTGTAAAAAAAAAAAAATCAAAATACCCTCTAATAGTCCATTTTCAAAAGAAAAAAAAAATGATCTGTATTAAAGAGGGTAAAGCCCATTTAAGTCGGACTCCAAAATGGTTGTGGTACATCATCTACCTTTCTTTTCTTTGCTTTTCTTTTTTTGAGCGGTTTGGTTTGACTCCCTGTACATATTTAACCTTTTTCTTAATATTATATTTATGAGTGGGTAGCAGATGATATGAATTGTTTTGGAGTTGTCAACTAAGCTGGGAGGTCCAAATTTTTCCGTAACAGTTTTGGAAGTCATCTTCAAAAGATTTTTGTATGTACATAATATACACCAGTTTTCACAAACAAGAGATAAAGGATATGATATGTTCAAAGATTTCAAACTTTTTACCTGCGGCGGAGGACCTTTTTTTTATCAACAGATTAACATTTTATTTAATTAGATAGTAAAGTTCTAAAACAACTTATTCAACTTGTTAACAAGTGTTGCTTTATGATAGATAGTTCAAATGTATTGCATATTCAGGTACAAATTGTAAATCAATACTAATTTTAACAATCTAAAATTATTTCTCTCAAAAAAAAAAAAAACAATCTAAAATTATTGTTGAAGATAAATTTTACTATAAAGAGAAATAAAATATTGATTGACCGCTGAACATGAGACAAACTGGTAGGGCTTGAGTAACAACGGTCTTTTAAGTTTTTAAAATTGGAGTTGTTAGATCTCTCTCATCAAGTCAAAGGGAATTGTTTCAAGATGTGTATTATTTTCGGTATATCCCAAAACCTTTTAGTTAAGAGAATAGCAATCATGTCATCAAATATATAGTCAATATGAAAATTAGCATAACACTAGAAGTTAATGAAACTAGGCATTCTATATACATGTGGAAAGATAACAAAACATATTTCTAATATTTACCCTACAAAAATAGGTAGAAAGTACAAATTAAACCATAAACTACAAAGATAGCATGCTAGATCATTTTTATTTCATGGAACATGAGACTTTTCATTGGTGACATCTATTTCCCATGGCGGTTGTTAGCCAATTATCCATTGCTACATTGACAATTATGGGCATGTAAGTATAACAATTTGTAGGTTAATCAGTGTAACAATAAAAAATTAGAATGCAACAGCATATTTAATAAGAGACACATATGTAACAGCATTGTTATCAAAAAATTCAGAATTTTACGATTTTCTTCACCTTCAACGACTCAAATCCATAGTAGAATCTCAAAATAGGCAAAATCCATCGATTTTGATTGCGATAGTACGATTTCTTATAAACAAAGTTATTTATGACTATACACCATTGATAACATATATTAAGTAAAAAAATTTGGTAAAACCCATCGATTTTGATTGCGATTTTACAATTTCTTATATCAATTCTACAAAAGTAGTTGGGTAAAATACTTCGATTTTGGTTGCGCTTTTACGATTGTCGATTTTGCTCTTCTCTTTTGACAACCTTGTGTACAAGAATCTATATCACACAAGGCAAAATTAAACGCTAAAAAATAATTGCTCTTTAAGAATAGCAATAAAGAGAAATCAATTACATAGTTATGATAGATAAGTACTAACTGAATTATTTAAAGATAATTTTCCCTTTATTTGTGCAATGGAACAAAGTCAAGACCTTTAAAATATGGAAAATGCTATTTATCTAGAAAAATAGCATCAAGAATTTTTCAAGAAACAGTTGGCAAGTTTTAATTGCATGATTTATTTGTTCACTTCCTATTTTTCAGCCACACCTCCTTGAATTGTGGCAAATAGTGCATTGTGATTGGTTCCTCTTTATTCTTGAAGAATTTTTGATGTTATTTTTCTAGAGATATAGCATTGCTCTTAAAATATCTCATAGTTTCAAACCCCTAAATGCAGCAGTTAAATGGTAGAAGCAAATAAAAAGGCAAGCAGGATAGAGAAACTATAACTTTCATAGTCTATATGCTATCAATGAACTAAAAGTTTACATGTTATAGAAGCCTTTGGGCATGAAGACAATTTTCTTTCTATTTCAGATTGCTCCCCTTTGCACCAAATGTTCATGGTTTCTAAAATTCTTGAATTCTTCAAAATATATTTTGCTAATTGAAGCTCACTTTGTATGCCTGAGAAGTCCTCAATAGTGCAAGTTCTAAGGCATGATAAAAGGCATTCTGGAATAATTTCAGGTTCCACCCAATTTTCTTGATCATTTTTTTTCAAAGGTAACTTATTTGGATCCTATTAAATTACACATACAATAAAACTAAGCATAAAGGTTTGTTTTAGAATAGATAAACTGAATATGATTCTGAAATTTAACAAACCTGGTAAAGTTCAAGATGTTGAACCTTAGGGCAATGTAGGAGTACTTTTGCTACCAAATCCCAACCATTGTGGAGTTCCAAATGGGTCAAATTATGAAAGATGGGAATATCACCATATGAGCCTTGTGGCTGATTCACCTAAATTAGGTTAAAAAATACAGAATCAAATTAAAGCAAAGTTTCAAAATAAAAAAAATGCAAATCCATCACATTTTTGCTTTGTTTTCCATCACATTGCATCAGTGTAAGGTATTCAATTAAGTGACACGTTTGAGACGAGTGACATGTCGACACAAGTAATGATTTAATGATTTAGAATCTATAATTATTGAATTTAATCATATGAGTCGGTGTTGGATACCAACAAAACATGTTGGACATAGACACGCCTTCATTCAATGTGAAATGTCGGTGCTACAAAGATTGGGGTACCAATATCATGCATCATATTAATAATAAAACATACCTCGTAAACAAAGTACTCTATGTTGAACCAGTGTGCATCTATGCATAAACATTCTGATTTAGAGAGCGCTCTCATCGGAAAATATGAACACCAAAAACGAGTGATATTTGCTATAGTCAATTTAGGTAAGACGAAGCTTTTAACCTCTTGAATGGTAACAGAATCTTCTTCCTCCTCAGGGAAAAATATATCAGAAAGTCGTAGATTCTCCAAAAATGGACATCCAGCCAAAAACAACATAAAATCTTGAATATCAGTAAATTCAATATACCTTAAATGAAGGGTTCTCAGTAACGGGAATCCGAATCCAATTGAAGAAACAAAAAAACTCTCCAGATGGAAGCCACTGAGTTTGAGAGATACAAGGGTTTTGCATGTGAGGGTACTAATGGGCAACTTGGGCTGGTCGTCATCATCATCATGATCAAGGTTATCCACGTGTAGACGGAGAGAAAGATACTCGAGTCTGCGTTGAACAACACCGTTGATCCATTCGACAATATTGGGAAAGCCGAGATAAGCAAAATTAGGGTTACCATATTGAATGTCGAGGCAGAAACTATTGATGAATTGAGGAAAAACGGCGTCTCGAGGGGCCAAAAAGGAGTACACAAATTTGTTAAAACTGGAATTAGATTCGTTGCTATTCACTGAGATGTTGGTGAAGTCGATCTTAGGAACAAAGTGACATAGATGAGTCCATCTCTTGGACAAAATGCTTGTGGCAACTGCCTCTTTGGTAGTCAGTAAAGAGAGAATGCAGAAGATGATGATATCGTCAGGTAAACTACTGATCATATCCATCGGCTTCACACAAAAATTAGCTTAGGGCTGTAAGCGATCATTGCATACACACAACTATTAGGTTACAAATTTGGCTTTGGATCTCAATTGTATTTTTATTTTTTTTCTTTTCTGATGAAGGCTCTCAAAGTTTGGCGGTGGATCAATTTGCCCTAAGAAAATTATAGTTCTTACCCCCCTTTAGTAGGATATACTCCCTTTCCCACGGTTATTATTATAACAAAAAACTAGTTTTTCGATTTACAAATAATTGATGTATTTAATCTGTATTGTAAATCACAGACATATGTTATTCAATGAAATTTAAAAACTAATTTTTTGTTTATAATAATGACGGGAGATAGTTATCAATAAATTGATTATGTGGGAGATAAAAGTGGATGATGCACGTAAATGTAAAATAGAGTTATTGTTATATAAAGTGGATTTTGAAAAAAGCGTATTTTTTGGTGGACTAGAATGATCTGGAACAAGTTATGGTTAGAATGAGTTTTCCTACATAGTGGCGTAAATGGATTTTAGAGTGTGTAACTACGGCTACATCATCAGTTTTTGTAAATGGTAGCCCGACTGAAGAGTTTAAGTTGGCAATATCATCCGAAGAAAAGAATACCCGAAGGCTCGCATCGAGTCAAGATAAGAGCAACCCCCCATTCAAACCAACCTATAAAACAGATAGAAGAAGCTTCAAAATCCCTGCTTGAGAATCCGATCTTTGAGAAGGAGTTACATGTGTTCTTGTTCGAGAATCTGCATCCCGTCGAATCAGCTGTGAGGCTGAAAAGGGATAACGACGAATAGCCTCTTTGTGGGCTAAATTCTAAGCCTATAGACTGAATTAGGAGAGCATGGGTTTAATCCAAAACCTAGAAAGTATTTGTCTTGATTTCCGATTGATGAACAAGAAGGAACGAAGTGCTCGACCGGAAGGGAAAGGAAAATGGAACTATTTTCTTTTTTGATTCGCCCCCGGTTTCCTTTAGACCCCATTTGCTGGTGCCCTAAACCCTATAGTTTCGGTAGCTTTGTTTTGTTCCTTTCGATCCCAGCAATGGATGTAATAGCTAACTCTCAGGATAGCCCAGTATGTCAACCAAAAGCTACGAACCCTTATTATTATGAAAAGGGGACGGATAAAGGAGCTTTTATGCCCTTTTGTTGGCCTTAGACACTGATAAGGTTGAGGAATAAACTGAAAGGCAGGTGAATCTGCGTGTAAGGAAGCGGGAAGCCAACTCTTATTCGACGTAGGGTAGAGTATCTTATTTCATTCCCTAGGCTTTCCATGAGGTAATGCATGAAAAGCAAGGAAAGTTGTCCCGGAGTTGTAAGGAAGTTAATCAGATGTTGTGCAACGGCCTATTCCATGTCCATGGGCTTTCTCGCGATCAGAGCAATTACGTCAAGCAGACCTTATGTTACCTTTTCTTTTTTTGTTAGCGGTAAAATGTATTAATGTTATGATGCATTCAACGGTGGAAGTAGGGTTGTTCACAGGTTACAGGGTGAGGGCGAATGTGATAAATATTTCACATCTCTAGTTCGCAGAAGATGCTTTGTTGGTAGGGATTAAAAGTTAGGCTAATGTTAGAGCTTAGGATGCAGTTTTGATTTTAATTGAGGTTGCATCTGGTCTAAAAGTGAGTTTCCACATCAGTATGTTGGTTTCAGTCAACATAGTTGACTCTTGGTTGAATGAGGCGGCTATTGTTCTTAATGGTAAAATGGGTCGTCTTTTCTTCCTTTATTTGGAGCTAACGATTGGCGGTGACTCACATAGGCTAAGTTTTTGGTATTTTTTAATTAATCAGATAAAAAAAGTATTTGGTGGTCTTAGCGATTTTTCTTAACAGGTTCGACGTTCAATGAATATTATTTGCCTTTCTACTATTTGGGTAATTTGGAAGGAAAAAAAATGGGCGCATATTCCAACAATAGGAGTAAGACCTTCAAATATAATGTGAAAAGATTAAGCTTCAGATGTTTTGTTGGCTAAAATCGAAATACATTACACTCGAATTTGATTATCGCTTTTGTAGGCTCAATAATTTTCATTGTTTGATCATTATTACTTAGTTTCTTTCTTTCTTTGTTTTCCTATCATAACTATGTGATGTAATTTTGTAATTCTGTTAAGTTTCTTTTAATACACCTTATACTAGAAAAAACTTCTTTGATTTGGTTAATATATTCGATTTTGGACATTAAAAAAAAGATAGAATTTTTTTTAGGAGAGAAAAAAAGTTATTGCATGAAACATATGAATTTTAATTGTGCAAAATCGATGATATGCAGGGGGTAAATCGAAATTTGCTCAAATTAACAGGGGGTAAACCGAAATTTGCTCAAATTGAATGGGGTAAACCGAAATTTTCTCAAATTACAGGAAGCAAAATTTTTCATGAAGGTCTAAAACCAAAAAATCTTCAAATTACAAGGACGGAATCCAAAAAAAATATTTTACAGGGGAAAAACCAAAAATGACCTATATTACAGGGGTAGAACATTATTTATCCTATTATTTATTGTGAACTTTTTTTTTAATAATATTTTTATAATTGATTTATTTATGATTACTTAAATATTTATTTTGGATCTCACCTGTATAGAAAAACAATGTCTGATGTGGTGGTTTGTTGTCCTTAAGAGCTTGGAAGGAGGGGGTAATTGTAGGCACTCGAACGGTCAACTCAATATATAAGTAGAATAAGGGCTTAAGAGTGAAATAAATCGTACATTTGGGAACTTTGTAAAGTCCTCCTAGAGAGAGAGAGAAGGAGGGAGGGAGAGAGAGAGAGAGAGAGAGAGAGAGAAAAAAGAGAGAGGAGGTGTTAGTTGCCATAAATACGGTGTTTGAAGCCGTTAATCAACGGTTGTGGTGCAGGTTGTCATAATTACGACTCTCGTAGTCATTGCTCGACGGTTATGAAGTTGGGATCCATAACAGCCGAACAGTATGGTTTGGAATCATTGTAGGCAATTATGGTGTATGAACCATCACTCTAGATTTATGTGAGCCCACCCTCGCAGAGAAGGGGTGTGATGCTAGTAATTCGTCCAATGTTTAATTTGGGCCTATGTTGCTCGGATCTGGTCTGCTGCGAGCATGGGTTTTTGGGCAGTCCATAACAGTAGCCCCCCAAGTTGATGGTCTTGTGCTAAAAGTGATGACTTCGAGAAATGATAGAGTCCTATACGCAGATAAGTATTATGCTCGTGGAAGTTGAACCATGGAGAGCATGATTCTCGTTTATTACATGTAGTTTGTGCGAAAACCTAAAGTATTAAGAGTGAAGAAGATTGATGGTTTGTAAAGAACTTTGCTCATACAGAGTGTAACTTTCTATTGATGCTTGCGAGGAGTTAATGAACTTGAGGCTTAACTCATAACTGTTTTATAATATGCTCACATTGAGTAGGATTAATTTTAAAAAGAATTGTGGTAGTGAGGAACTAGCGACATTGAATTTTAAAAGAATTCCACTTTCTACTCGTCGATGTCGTTATTTATGAGCGAGAGGGTATATTTGATTCCCTCGAGGTTGATGTGATCAATTGTAAACTCATGATTTTTTGTGTGTATCATAGAGATGAGACGGAATGGACATGAACTTTGGAAGTTGAAGGCCACATGTAAAATCTATTAATTCACTTGATTACATTGGCCTTTGATGATTTTGTCGGTGTTGGTTTTCGAAGAGGTGTTTCAACTATTGGATTGATAATGATGTTTGGATACTTTGTGGGTCTCTGTTGAACCGTTAAATCGATCAGATGCAAGGATCTTAACCATTGTTTTGTTTTAATGGAACGAGTCTTCATGTGAAGCACTAGACTGAATGCGTCTTTGGATTTCCAAACGTTTTGAGGAGTAAAAAAGGTTTTGGTAGTTATGCAAAACACTTTTTACTCTTCTCTTCTCAAGCTCGTTCCATTATTAGTATTTAGCAAAACACTTTCAACTTCTCTTCGTATCATACTACTTACTACTATATATCAACTATCAACTAAAGTCTTCTACACTATCAACCTCATTCTTAAGTAACACTACTACCTAAACTACGTTTGACCGTATATTGAGTGTAGAAATTTTTTTCACCTATTTCCAACCAAACCCTCCTTATATCCTTCACCATTTCTAAGTGTTCCCTAAGAAATGGCTAATACCATCGAACCATCATCTATGACTATCCATATTTTCAATGAAAACTTTGATTTTCGGAGCATTAAAATGCATATAGTTTTTTGCTCTCAAGATTTATGGGAGATTATAGATGAAGTTTTTACTATTTCCGCGGACACTTTAACTCTTAGTTCAGCTCAGAAAAAGAAGTTGAATGGAAATAAACAGAAAGATTCAAATGCACTGTTCTTTCTGCAACAAGCGGTAGTAGACAATATTTTCTCAAGAATAATGGGAGCTACAAGTGCCATAGATGCGTGGGGTAGAAAAAAGAGGAGTTTTGAGGAAATGACAAGGAACAATCCATTAAACTTCAAATTCTAAGACGTGAGTTTGAGTTAATAAAAATAAAAAAGTTTGGGACTGAAAAAGTTTATTATACCAAGATAAAAGAATTAATAAATCAAATGAGAACGTACGCGGATAATATTTTCGACAAAAGAATTGATGAGAAAATTCTAATTTCTTTTTCTCATAAGTATGATGTAATTGTTACTACGATTGACAAACCAACGATTTATCTACTTTTTCGGTGACAAAATTAAAAGGTTCACTAAAAGCTTATGATCAAGGATTGAATAGGCATGATTATGACATGGTTTAAAATGCCTTTCAATTAAAGCTAAAATTACAATATCAAAATAAAGAATTTGGAGGAAAAAAAGCGGAGAAATTCTAGAAACAAAGAAATTTCTTGAAAATTCTCAAAAATCAAGATGAGTATTCTCCATATGACATATGCGAGAAGACAAATCATGCCAAGAAATATTGTCGATGGCGTGGCAAACCACAATGTTGACATTGTAAGAAATTTAGACAAGTGTACAAGACTTGTGACAACAAAAATAAGCATCAAGAAAATTTCAGTGTAGAGCATAAGTGTTAGAAGAACCCAAAGTGATTATGAGCAACATATTTTTTATGCTACTCAAGATTGCAATGATGAATTGAGTAGAAATTGGTACTTGGATAGTGGTTCCAGCAATCACATGACCAAAGATGAGAAAATATTCAAGGATATTGATGACCCTTTCAAATTAAAGGTTCGACTGAGAAATGGCTCAGTCGTGAAATCTAAAAGCAAAGGCACTCCGACGATGGATACTAAAAAAGTTACGAGATTTATCAAAGATGTGTTACTAGTTCTCAATCTTAAATAAAGTATTTTGAGTGTTGGTCAAATGATGGATAAATGATGTACTATACACTTTGAAGGGGGACACATGTTCAATATATGACAACAATCACAAAAGGAAAGAGATTGGAAATGTAAAAATGGAGAAAAGAAATATAAACTTTCCAATAAGCATTAAATATACTACTAACATTTCCTTGAAAGTCCAAGTTGATGATTCATGGCTAATGCATCAAAGATTTGGTGAGAGATCTCCCACATTTGAAGGAAAATAACTAAGCTTGTGAATTATGTCTTTTCGGAAAGCAACATCGATTCACATTTTCAACATGAGAAACTTGGAGTTGAGGACTTGCCAATTGATACACACCGATTTTTGTGGACTGATGAGGTTTTTGGAAGAATGACTTGGGTCTACTTTATGAAAGAAAAAGCAAAAGTTTTTGAAAAATTCAAAAAATTAAAGACCTTTTCAAAAAACAGCGGAAAATAAATTAAAGTTTTCAAATGTGATCATGATGATGAGTACAACTTCCATGAGTTTGATAATATCTATGAAGATGAAGGCATCGAACAACAACTAATAGTCGCATATTCTCCACACAAAAATGTTGTGTCGGAGAGGAAGAACCGCATAGTCATGGACATGGCTAAATCAATGATTAAGGATAACATACTGCCTTATACATTTTGGGCTAAAGCAGTTTACACTATTGTCTACATACTCAACAGATGTCCAACTAAGGTAGTCAATGACAAGACTCCAATTGAGCCTTAGTGTCGTGGTAAAAATCCATTCGCTAAACATCTAAGGGTTTTTGGATCTATGCGCGACATACATGTTCCTGATCGAAAGCGACATAAGTTAGAAGACAAGAGCATACTTGGAATATTCTTAGGATATAGTACAAAATCAAAAGGTTACAGAGTCCATGACCTACAAATTAAGAAGCTCATTGTCAGTAGAGATCTTGAGGTTGATAAAAAATGCTAGTTTGAATTTGAATGAAGGAAATGGAAATGTTGAGACAAGCAACACTACTATTCCAATATCACAATCAGACATAGAAGACACGACAGGAACAACTGAAGAACCATGTACGCCACTTTCACCTCCTAAACGAGAAACTTCTTCACCAGAATCTACTCTAACAAGAGGAATACCATTGGTCGATATGTGTGTGTGTGTGAAACTTGCATCTTGGCCAAGCTTGAGGCCTGTAAGGTGAAAGCTATGAAGTGGCGTCAAAATCAGAATTGTGAGCCAAAGGCAATGAAGTAAATGATCCAAGACTAAGAAAATCTTTGAATAGGCTAAAGAATGCTCCTCGAGCATGGTACGAAAGAATTTATTAGCATTCCATCAAAAGAGGATTCCGATACAGCAAAATTTGAGCTATTACGAACTCTATTTGGAGCTACTAAAACATGTAACAAGGAAGAGTGTTAAAATGTGATGATACTTTTAGAATTGTCTAAATTGTATTAGTATTGTTTTGCTATTTCAAGCTTTATTGATATCACCCATTTGTATGATCATGGAAATTGGAATAACATTTGGAACTTAAAAATTTCACCTCGTGTCAAATTATACCTCTAGAGGTGTTGTAAGAAATGTGTGCCTACTAAAGATAGACTTAGAAATCATGGTATGGTGGATGTGCAATTTCCAGTTTCTTGTTCCTACCGTGAACATGATATACATAATGTTTGGGTGTGACAATGCATTTTTTTAAGTAGGCACACATCCACCATCAGTCTGCAACAACCCCTGAGAAATTCCCTATATAATGAGGAAAATCAGAAGTAAAGCATGCCAATTGTGAATCATAATACTAATTTTAAATAATTTAAAACAACTAGTGAAGATAAATTTGAACTATACAGAGAAATAGAAATATTGATTTTTTTTTATGACAAACATATTTTATAAATAAAGATAAGAAATCTCTTACAAGAGGAAAACAACATAGAAATTAGAATACAAAAGCGAAAACTAAAACACCAACGAAAAACCAACTAAGAACACTCAACCACAGTCGAATAAGATAAGGACTAGGAACACAACCCCTTAGTCAACCAATCCAAGACAAATCCACCATAATTCACTAACGGCGCCAACACATAATTGGTTCATGATCTCACTCATAGAAGGAACATATATGACCAAAATGTCTTTTTAAAAATCATTTTCAAGAGATGAATTTAACAGCGCACACACACACACACACACACACACACACACACACACACACACACACACACACACACACACACACACACACACACACACACACACACACACACACACACACACACACACACACACACACACACACACACACACACACACACACACACACACACACACACACACACACACACACACACACACACACACACACACACACACACACACACACACACACACACACACACACACACACCACCTAATTTGAACATAAAACTAAGAATAATCAGTAAATTTGAAGGTAAAACAAACTCTCACACCAACCACCTAAACACATCTGACCTAAAAAAAAGGACATCTAACCAAAAGGTGACTACCCGACTCAACATACTCATTATAAAAAACACAAGAAATAACACTGAGATCAACTAGAATTCTCCTAGAAAAGAGATTTTGTGGAGTCGAAATGCTATCCTAAAGCAGCTGTCAAGAGAAAGTAATCACTTTGAGAGGAGACCAATCCAAATCCTTGAAAGAAGTTGCACAATTTCTTTTGACTTCTCGTCCACCACACTAGCTCTCATACGAAGCAAATTATAAGTTGGTTTCATTGAATAAATGCTCGATGAATCATTGCTCCAAACCCAAAAGTCCACACTCTACACCTTCAGAGAAGGTCGATATCTCTAAAGCCTGGAGAAACTCTCCCAAAATCACAATTTCCCACTCATAAAGATCTCTTCTCTACTTAAGATATTCACTTCTCCACTTAAGATCCCAGACCCATTCAAATCCCTCTCTCACGGTCATATCAATCAGTTTAAATTCTTTATGAGTAGAAACATAAAACAACCCGGAAAAACGAATTCTCAAAAGAATAGCTCCGAAATATTTCCAGAAATCTGTAGATCATTCATCAAATATATTTAGTGATCTTTTAATTTTGAAAATTGGAGTTTTAGTTAACTCTCAACCTGTTATGAACGAGAATGCCAAGCATATATCATTCAAATGTAGTTAGTAAGATAAAAATTAGCATGATGTCTCTTATCTGTAGAAAGATAACAAGACATGTTTCTAATCTTTTACTTTACAACATTAGAAAGTACAAACAAAACATTATAACACAATGATAGCATGCTAGATACTTTATAAATCATGTAACATGAGACTTTTCGGTGGGTGAACTCTACTACTTATTAGCCTATTTATCTCACATTGACAATTAGGGACATGCGTGTATAACATTACCTAATATCTCACATTGTCCAATCTTTTCTTCAATCATGAAACAACAGTTTAAAGGTCAATATATCAATGTAACCATCGAAAATTAGCATGCAACAACATTTTTAATATCATCCAAGAATATTAGAGACAAATATGTACAAGAACCTGTATTACATAAGGACAAAATTAAAGCATAAAAGAAAGTTTCTTGAATAATAGAAACCAGCAGAAATCAATAACATATTTAGGGTAGATAGGTACTAACTAAATTATTTAAAGTTCATTTTCCCTTTATTTGTGCAATGAGACAAAGTCTTAACCTTAATAATAGGTCATAGTTTCAAACCACCAAATCCAGCAGTTGAGTTGAATGGTAGAAGCTAATAATAAACTAAGAGTTCACATGTTGCAGAAGCCTTTGGGCACAAAGATAATTTTCTTTCTATTTCAGGTTGCTCCCCTTTGGTCCAAATGATCATGACTTCTAAATTTCTTGAATTCTTCAAAATGTATTTTGCTAACCCAAGGTCACTTGGTATGCCTGAGAAGTCCCCTATAGTGCAAGTTCTAAGGCATGATAAAAGGCATTCAGGAACAAATTCTGGTTCCTTCCAATTTTCTTCTTCATTTTTTGGCAAAAGTAACCCATGTGGATCCTATTAAAGTACACATACAATAAAACTAAACATAAAGTTGTGTTTAAGAATAGATAAACTGAATATGGTTATTAAATTTAACAAACCTCGTAAAGTTTGAAATGTTGAACCTTAGGACAGTGTAGGAGTACTTGTGCCACCAACTCCCAAGCATTGCGGAGTTCCAAGTGGGTCAAATTATGTAAGATAGGAATATTACCATAAAGGCACTGTGGCTGATTCACCTAAATTAGGTAGAAAAGCACAATATCAAATTGCAGCAATGTTTTAAAAAGATAGTAATAAATGTAAATGAATCACATGATTTTAGAGGACACAAGTAATGATTTTAGAAACTAAAATTATTGAATGTAATCATCACATGAGATGTGTTTGTTGAAATTGATACATATTTCTAAAATAATCTAGTTAAAAATATGACAATTTTATCAGAGAAAACTATAATAGCTTAAAGTTGCTATATATTTCTAGATTGTTCTAATAATATCTAGATTAAGATATAGCCTAAAAACATCTATAATAAACAATTGTAGAAAAGGCAAACAAACAAATGCCTAGATTATTCTAGTTCTAGAAACATCTTCAAGCAGCCATAAAGAGACTTTAATGGTGCAATTGTATTCAAGCATTTGAGATGCAACGTCGATAATATTATATTCTTTCATCATGCAATAAGCTAATCACCAATGTGTCCTCTTGTCCAATGCTACAAACCAATCTACCACTAGCTTGTACACTATATTTTTCCAACAATGGTTGCGTTCGTCCATTCACTAGGCATAGCCAAATATGATCTCGTGTCACCAACTATATATTCTACAACATGAATTGAACTATCCTTCCTACTCCCTATATTAAACAACATGAATTGAACTATCCAACTAAACTAGAAAATCTAATATATGACTCAAACACAAAAGGAGTATAGGTTGCCACGTAGCCCGACTCTATTTGAGTTCAAATCCAAAATTAAGAAGGCAAGAGAGGAGTCCAGGTAGCCTAACAACCTGGTCCTCTTAAGTTCAAGTCCAACTAATGACGTAAACCTATGGCAAATAAGACAAAAGTTCAGATAGAGCACAAGCCCAAGCCCAAGCAATAGATAAAAATGGAGAGTTGGCCTTTAATGCTCAACTTGAGTACAAGTCTAGTAAGACAAATGTAACCAATAGAGGAAGAGTGAGTCCATATCAAGATTCTTCTACAAGAGTGATAAGGAGACTCACAAACAACTATGAAGCACGAATACTCCCTGTCAGAGATCTACAAAAAGATCGACAAGGAGATTCACATTCAACTAAGCATCAAGAGTGGTCCTTGTTACGTGTCTTTAACAAAATCAACAAGGAAAATTACTAGAGAAACTAAGGAGCAAGAATGGTCCACGTCAGATTCAACATGACCAACAAAGAGACCAATGACGAGTATTATGGCAAGATGTGACACATATTTACTGTCATGGTAGAAGTAACGCTGGTAAAATGGATCAACTATGAAGAGTATCAGTGTAGGAGGAGATAATATTAGAAATCTATGTTTGAGAAACTACGTATTACGTTTGGAGTTTTCGAAATATGCATCAAGGAGGAGTGTTGAAACTTGAAATTGATACATATTTCTAGAATAATCTAGTTAAAAATATGACAATATCTATTAGAGAAAACTATAATAGCTTAAAGTTGCTAAATGTTTCTAAATTGTTCTATTAATGTCGTTGTAGCCTAGGAACATCTATAATAATCTAATGTAGAAAAGTAAACAAAGGCCTAGATTATTCTAGTTCTACAAACATCTTCAAGCACCTATAAATACACTTAAATGGAGCAATTGTATTCAAGCCTTTGAGATGCAATGTCGATAATATTGAAGGCTTCACCGTGTTATATTCTTTCCTCATAAAATGAGCTAATTACCAACATGTGTCCTCTTATCCAACGCTACTAACCACTCTACCACTAGATCATACACTATATTTTTCCAACAGTGTTGGACAGCGACAAAACATGTTAGACATTGGCACATCTTCAATATACATTCAATATGAAGTGTCGGTGAGACATAAGCATGCATCATAATCATAATAAAACATACCTTGTAAACAAAGTCTTTAAAGCTCAACCAGTATGTATCTATGCACAGATACTCTGATTTAGAGAGTGCTTTGATCGGAAAATACAAACACCAAAATCGAGTGATTTTTGCTCTAGTCAATTTAGGTAAACTGTAGCTTTTAACCTCTTGAATGGTAAGAGGATCTTCTTCTTCCTCATTGAAATATATATCAGACACCCGTAGATTCTCCAACATTGGACATCCAGCTAAAAATAACATAAAATCTTGAATATCAGTAAATTTTATATTCTTCAAATGAAGGGTTGTCAGTGATGGGAATCCGAATCCAATCGAAGGAAGAGAAAAACCCTCCAGATGGAAGCCGCGGAGTTTGAGAGTTACAAGGGTTTTGCATGTAAGGGTACTAATGGGAAACTTGGGTTGATATTCATCATCACCATCACCATCAATGTTATCCACACGTAGACAGAGACAAAGATACTCGAGTCTACGCTCAACAACATGGGTGGCCCATTTGACGATACTGGGAATGCCGAGATGAATAAGTTTAGGGTTACCATATTGAATTTCGAGGCAGAAACTATTGATGAAATGAGAAAAAACAGCGTCACGAGCGTCCAAAACGGAGTCCACAAATTTGTTAAAACGGGAATTAGATTCATTGCTATCCACTATGATGTTGGTGAAGTCGATCTTAGGAACAAAGTGACATAGATGAGTCCATCTCTTGGACAAAATGCTTGTGACAACTGCCTCTTTGGTAGTCAGTAAAGAGAGAATGCATAAGATGATGATATTGTCAGGTAAGTTACTGATCATATCCATCGCCACCGCCGCAGCTTTTGAAATTCTCTGCGCCGTATTTTTCGCAAAACTATTAGGTTAGGGCTGCACGCGGTGATTGCGTAAACAATATTTGGGTTTGTAGCAATTTTATCTAATGAGGCTTTGAATCTTAATTTTGTTTTTTATTTTTATTTTTCTTTTCAGACAATTTGGCCTATGCAAAATTTTATTTCTTACCCCCTTTAGTAGGATATACACAACAAATTATTTAAAAAAAAAAGTGAACATAAGCCACAATGGTGGTTAGTGTAACTTAAGTACATCCTTAAAAGTTTTTGTTAGAAGGGATTGAATTAAGGGTTAAATAACTAAATAGTACTCTTAAATATACGAACATTTAATTTTAATCCCCATAAAATATTTTTTAGGTTTTTAGTCCCTTTAAAATTTTTCATTTATGAAATTAGTCCTTGTTTTACATTGAGTATTACACTTTAGCAGGGACTAATTTTATAAATGAAAATTTTTAGAGGAACCAAAAACCTAAAAAATATTTTATGGAGACTAAAATCAAATGTTAGTATATTTAGGGGGACTACTTACTTATTTAACCTTTGAATTAAATCATTAATTTTGGGTAAAAGTCACCCAAAAATCTTCTAAATTTGTAGATTATCGTTAGATTGAAATAAACAAATTTCATTTTTTTTTTTTGCAAGAAAATTAAAGATGTTCTTAAGTTACACTAGCCATCAAAGAGCAAAGAGAAAGGACAATAGTAAAATTGTACAACCACTACTCTGCTCTTGTATGTGCATAGTATTGCTACACTTGTATCTCTACTGGTTAATTCTCCATACAAGGAACGAATTTCAAATTATTCACTCCTATGACATTAACCATTTCAAGCAACAGATTATTGGCATTTGATCAAGCTTTGCAATGACTATTTTGATGTGTTGGCAATTCTCTACAATATCTTTCATACCTTTAAAGAGACTCTACATCGTTTTAATAGTGTCAAAACTCTGTTGAAATTGTTGTGCATCAAATACTTGAAATTTTTTAACCACTTTCATATCTGAGAAATTCTAGAGTCTTAAGTCTGTATCTGATTTGTATTTTGACTCTGAACATAGCTCCAGAATCTGAACTCTATCAAACTCTGAACTTTCGACTAAGTTTAAAAATAAGAAAAAGCTAACACAATTCAACCCCCTGTGTTTTTCTCACCTTCATTCAATTCTTCAAATCATTTCATTTCCAAAACAAATTCTTGTGTTTGATGAATTTTACTTTTTATGACCCTGGAAGCTACACGCCTACACCTATACCTATTGATAAAAAAAAACGATAAAAGGATAAAAGAAAGAACAAAAAAACATTGTCATGGGAACAACTTCTCAATTCAAAATCACAAAAGAAATATAATCAGTTTCTTTTGGTGAATTTTTCGAACAAAACATCGCAATTTCCGATTTCAAAATGTAGAGGTTGGTTTCATTGGCGAATTGATGTGTCTAGACTGTTGCATAAACGTGATTCAGTATAAAGGAAATCGAAAATCAGATTTAATGGCAAAAATTGAAAATGAGTACCTAGAAATTTCTTTCACTGTAATTTTTCATTCCTATATTTCCAATTATGTTTAAGATTTAAGTTTAATAATGATAATCAAGCATTGAATGAAGGTTTTGCTGGAACAATCAAAAGAGAGCAAAGATTGGGTGAGAGAAGACATATGTGTTACTTTTCTTATTTCTAACAAATCTTTCAGCGTTTAATTTATTCTAATAGATCCAATGGTATAATATAAGTGGTCCACCAATGAAGACTTAATTACTTCCTCACCTTAAAATCCACCGTATTGTGAATGTAGGAAATAAAAACAATATTATTTCTCTTCTTCCTCCGTGTAATGTAACCATCTCTCTCCCTCTCCCTCCTTCATTTTCCTTTCCATTTGTCTATAAAAATCTTCAATTGATTGTTGCACCTTGTTTCAGCCTCCTTTGTCCATGAAACTACCACCATTAGATTCCTCTCATTTTTCTCAAAAACCACTAAACTATTTTTAGACTAGTGATATTTGAAAAACCCCAACCACCACATCTCTCATATTTTATGGCCACCACGAACACGGATCGAAGAAATAAATGTCATTTTTCAGCTCCTCTTCACCTAAGCTTTTCATTACTTCCCATTTTTTCTTCTCGTTTTTTTTTTTCCACATAAAAGATAATAAAAATTCATATGTTTTTTTATAATTTTTTTTTATTTCCTTCTTTTTTTTATGTTTTTCATTTTTTTCCCTTCTTTTTATGTTTCAAACTTTCTGGTATTTTTGTCATTTATGTTGTGTTTCTTGTTCCGGGCATATTTTGTTTTTCGGTGAACAATGTTTTGCGCATTGGCAAACACTATTCAACATAAAAGGCAAGCTCGTCCCTTGTGTTGAACAAGTGACTTCAAACACACAAAAGGGAGGTGAATTGTGTTCTTTAAAAAATGATTTAAAATAAGCACTTAAAAAAAGATTTTAACCAAATAAAATAAAGTGCTTATAAAGGGCTTTAATAAAAATGAAAAATAGATATTTTGCGCTAAAATAAATAACAAATAAAGTAAAAGCGATAAAGGGATGAGAGAAAAAGACACAAGTAATTTATCCTAGTTCGGCCTAAAACACCAAGGCCTACGTCTAGTCCCCAAGGAAAAGCCCCTTGAGATTTTCACTAACCTAGCTTTTAAATGGGATAAGCTAGTAACCTTTACAAAATAGCGAGCACTCTCCAAACAAAATTAACCTTTGTAGAAGAGCCTCTAAACCCAAGAGATACCACCTCTCTTGAAACCTTGGGATCACACCAAATACAGATAAGAATTACAATGATAAAATAATACACCAAATGTGTAGATATTACAAATTGAAGTACAAGAACTACAAGATAAACTATATAGTATAAATAGCTCTCAATAAAATAAATTAACAAGTGTAAAAATAATGAGAGTGATAAAATGATATTTTTCACAATATTTTAGTGCAAATATGAGTTGCGTAAATGTGCTAACACACGACACTTAATTATATGAAAATGATAATGACGTGCAATTGAAACATTAGCTGTTGCCAATTAACTTAATACCCCTGTTTACGCGGGTTTTTGGGTAAACAACAACACTAGTTTTGGTTATTACAAGCAGGATCAAACCATAAATCCTAAGACATATTGTGCAAACTTTTCCAGAAAGTACATGAATGTTCATCATATTCATAGGTTGTTTTATGAACAAGATGAAGAAAATTGTAACTTGTATGAAAATAAACTGTCTTTCGACAGAGATAAGAAAAGGAAATGCAAGTAAAAGCACTAAAAGATTAAAACGCATAAACTTAAAGAAAAAGTAAATTGCATTGCATAAATGTAAATGTGGTACGACAATTCAAATTACATACATTTTGAATGAATCTTTTCTCTAGACGCTGGTACTTCGAGTGTTAGAATTCTATAAGTGATTGGCAACCCTTTTTTTTTTTTTTTTTTAAGAAAACTACTATATATACATATAGAAAATAGCTACATAACCTAAACTGCTAAAAACTGCTTGTCCTCGTCAAAAACTGCATGTCTTCCACGTGTCTAGACACTTGAAACCAACTTCTTTGCTGAATCAACTGCTTGTCAGTTTCCATCTTTCTATTGAAAACTTTCAATGCTTTGTCGAACTGTGGATTATGTCGAATACCTTCTTAGCATATGTTGAACTACCAACTTCGGTCATGGAATTAGAAGATTTTGTAGCTTCAAACCTCAATTTACTTGTCGAATAACATCAGATAAAAATACAGTCTAACAAATTGCCCCAAAAAAATTCATTTTCGACTGAAAAAATGAAGGAGAAAACTCTACATATTCTCTAAAGAATGACGTCATGATAATCATTACTTCAAAAAGTGATCTTTTTAGCATACCTTTAAAATTTAGTGGGCCAATACTCTGAACCACATTGCAGTATATCAATGGATCAAAACTCAAAAGTTCTCCTTTTTCCTATCAAAACACACAACTTTTCCCAATCTCACATTTTCCCATGTTTGTCATCATGCCGACGATTTCTGGGGAGTTTATGGATTTTTATTTCTTCGAGAAAATTTCTTAACTTCCCACTAACTCACAAAACTGCCACATCTCTTAAACCACGTGGCGGTTACAGAAAAAGGAAAATGAAGGGTTTTGTTTCACCCATTACCTTCCTTGCTTATAAAAACCTAGTTTTCTATTCATTCATACGCCCATCTTCCATTTCTGAAAAAACCTGCACCCTTCTTCTTCCTACCAAAGAAAGAAAAATTTCTGCAATTATTTAAAGTTTGGGGGAGTGGTTACATAGGGTTTGAAGAACTAGGATAGTGTCAAGGAACTCTTGTAAACACATTTGTAATTAAAATTTGTTACTATTAGTGGAAGTCCTTTGTGGAGGTGTTTTCCACCAAGAAGAGTAAATATAGCTCGAAGCGAGGATGATAAGAGCGAACTACTATGAAAATATCGGTGTCATCTCTCTTCCTTATCCTCTTTAATTTCGATAAATGTATATACTTGAATTGATTAATTGATAGAATAGAATTTGATTATGATCTAAGTTCTTTTTGGTAAAATTGGCCAAATTCCTTGAATTAATTTTTTCACTATTTCAATTGGATCATTTAGTTTCAATTCTTAGCCAATTCATGAATTCGATATACATTGTGTTTTAGTTGTTTTATTTGCTTATAGTTTTTGTTTTGAAATTGTCTTGTTTAGAAAATTGTTCAAGTATTTTTAATATTTGATTTGAAAAAAGATTTAGCTTGTGAATCACCCAATTCTCTTGTAAATCTTATTAGTGCATAGTTTTAACAATTTGTCATAGTTTGTGATTGTTCAAAGCATATTTGACATAAGTCAATATCTTTTCAAAATGCTTTCGTCAAAACTCCGCAAATTTTTAAAAGTGTTATGCACCCCCCCACACCCCCTTTAGCGCGCATCCTTATTTGGTTATATTGACCAACTAGTGGTATCTAGAGCTTGGTCTCTTCACTAACAGCTACATACCGGAAGAGTTGATCCGTATGATAAATAAGGAGCTCAAGGGGGCTTACAATAGAGCACCTATTTTCGACAGAGAAAATTATGACTATTAAAAAGAATGTATGCGCGCTCATATTCAATCGGTTAACATGGACGTGTAGAATGCCGTGGTCAACGAAGGATTCAACCGCAAGTTGTTGTCAATGATGTCGCACTTGAAAAGCCAAAAGCCAATTGGAGTGACGATGACAAAAAAATATTCAATATGATTTGAAGGCGCGTAAAATTCTCATTTTCTCTCTTAGAGTAAATGAGTATCATTCTGTCTCTCATTGTAAGACTGCTAAGGCTATGTGGGATGCGTTGGAAACCCTTCACGAAAGAATCGATGACGTCAAACAATCTAAAATTAATACGCTTGTGCAACAATATGAACTTTTTCGCATGGAGGTGTTAGCCTGTAATTTCAACAAGCTAATTTAATATGGTCAACATTTGTTTGACCTTTAACTTTGCAGGAATCAAAGGCTTCCCACTTCGAAGTGGAGAATTTCGACTAGACATCAAGCCTAGCGCGCTAGTCAGAGTTTCGACAAAGCAAGGCTGAAAGCATGATCACGTCGAAATGTAACACCCTACTTCTATTAAAGTGATAACACACGTGAATATTACAAATATTCAAGAAATAGATGTCATGTCTTAAGAAACACTCAAATTAACATGCATGAAAATTATTTTCAAAAACATCGCAACGGATAAATAGCATATATCTCCAAATTGTCATGTCATAAGCATCATGATACATCATCAAAATAAACTTCTACTCTCAACATATGAGTAAACAAAATCTCGACTATATTAAAATAGTCAACATAAAAAATAAAGATAGACCGACATCCTAAATCAGAGCCATAAACTAAGACTCTAAAAGCGGTAGACGAGGTAGCTCCAAAGCTAGGCTCCAACAACTCACCAAGCAATAACAAGCTAATCTTACACGCCGTCTAGACCATATTTAAATATAGTGAGGCGGTCAACCGAACAACCATTGAGGGTTAGTTACATTAACATACATAAGCATAATCATATGAAGTTTAAAACATCAAGGCTAAATTCAAAATGATTAAGCATTCTCAACACAAATAAATATTCTTCAACAATTATATAAGCATATCATCACAAGTTTACCAACAATTGACAAATATATCATTCATCAAGTATTATAATCACCAAAGTAAATAATCACCAAGCATGTATTCATCAATACACTTTCATCAAACACGTAGTACGTATGACTCATGTCAAATCATACAATGTGCGTAGACTTGAAACCTATATGCATGTGGTACCAATTGTCATCAAGGTCGTCACCTCATGATGCAACAAAAACATCATAATCAATGACTATAATCAACGGCTATATGGATACAAGTATCCGGTCAACGGAAATATGAATATTAACATACGACTCGACTTATGATACATGAACATATGACTCAATCAACCATGCATATGTTCACGGCAATTTCAACGCCTATAATCAACAGCTATATCAACGGCTATATATACATATATACATGCATTCATCACCAATCACATCAAAATTAGCATGTATGAATTCACCATCAACAATTATCATTTATCATGTTCATTAATCAACATCATCACCATAAAATTATCATTTAATCATCATCACTACAAAACAACAACTCATAATTCTAATAAAAGAATTATATATATCACACCATGATAAACATCATGTTCAACACCTATTAATAATTCATTCATCCTCATTTAATCATATTAACTTATTCACGAAAAGGTTAAGTTATCTGGTCTTAAAAGTCATTTTCGACAAAGTTCGTCTATTTCGGTAAAAACCCCCATTTTCCGGTTAACTCAAGAAAAACAAGGAAACCAATTCATTTGCCTCAACTATGCATATACAATAATCACAATTGTGTGCAGTTGCATATACATGTGTGTCTCACAGGCTAATTGCGAATAAAACGCCAAATTCGACGTTTTTTGGATAAAACACAAACGTAAATAAAAACCAATTCATTTTCAAAACGAAACCAAGTTAGATCCATCATATCATAGGTTAAACACTCTTAACCATCTTAATTGAACTTCTAATACTTAAGTTTTGAAGCTTGGAAACAAACCATAAGTTTTGGGTTGACATCAAAATAGTTCTGACAGCACTCACGGTTGTACCTACAGCATGCACGATCATGCAGCTCATTGTCGACCACACGCATGGTCCGTGCATGTAGGGTGCTCGGTCGTGATCATCTGACAGCACAAATTTTCCAATTTTTCTGCTTCCACCGTTTCACGCATAAAATTCAAACCGTTAATCCGTATTCGATGCTGTTTTCACCTATGCGCTCATGACACTTAGCTCTATCATATTCTATAGAGAAATTCAAATTTCAACTATCCCAAAATAGCTTTCCAGAACCTCACATAATCACTTATTTTCGAAAACGCTTAAACGTCGTTATATCACACAAAAATCCCGTTTTCTCCCAAACGACTCGACTAGCATAACCTTAATATCAAAACATAAATTCTACAAGGTTTAACTCATTTAACAACATCTAAATCTCAGTCAACAACTTCATTTATAGAAATTTCATTTTAGTCCCTCACACACATTGAAACACTCATGGTATAATTCAACAACAACAACATCTCCCAACAACAACAACATCATTCAACCATGAATTTATCAACAATTACAACAACAACATCACTTTACACCAATTTGAGAAAAAGTCAAAAAAGTTTCATATAACCACAATTCAAACATGCAAATTCAACAACAATAACATGTTTAGCATCAATTTCACATACATAAACTTAGTATCAAAGTGGGTAACCGGAATTCATCATTTAAAATTTACAAAAACACAATTTTACAAAATAAGCACTTATTGAATTAAGTTGAAAAAGATATTAAGACTTAAGTTGTGAATGTACACTATCCCCCTTATCTCAATTGAGCACAATCCTAGCTTGAGCTTCACTTTTGCTCCTCAAATCTCTACCCTCTTCTTCCTCTTCAAGCTCTTCTCCTCTCAAAACTCTTTTCTCCTTTCTCTAGCTCTTTCTCTCTCTACCTCTCTAATTATTTGTGAAAATGAGTGTGTAAGACCTAATTTCTCTTAATAACTAGAGTTTATATAGGCTCTACACAATTGGGCTAAACCCTCAAATGTCTTAATGGGCTTAATATTTTCTCTAACTATTTCACAAAGTTTCTACTCACTTAACGGATAAAATAACGAATAGTTACCGGCTCTTATTGAATTATCCTTATTGATTAATTTTATTAATTCTGCAACAATTTAACCTAATATTTTCCCTCTTATTTGATGTATTAGGTTAGCAGTAATTTAACTTTATTTAACCTAACAAATTCCATCGCACCAATTTCATTCCTAGCTTTTTGCCTTTTTTTTTGACAATATTTTGTATACTTATTTAATACTAAAAAAATGCATCGCACCAATTTCATTCCTATCATGTTGCCTTTTTTTGACAATATTTTGTACACTTATGGCTTTTTTTTTTCCTTTTTTTCTTACAATATTTTGTAAACTTATGCCTTTTTTTTGACAATAGTTTGTGCACTTATTTAATAATAAAAAAATGCATCGCACCAATTTCATTCCTATCATGTTACCTTTTTTTTTTTTTATAATTTTTTGTACACTTATGCCTTTTTTTTCCTTATTTTTGACAATATTTTGTACACTTATGCCTCTTTTTTTTTACAATATTTTGTACACTTATTTAAAACTAAAAAAATGCATCGCACCAATTTCATTCCTATCATGTTACCTTTTTTTTCTTTGACAATATCTGTACACTTATTTAATACGTTTCCAAACAGAATACCCTAATTTCCATGAAAACTTGGTTACCTTAATTTACATGTAAACTTGGCTATATATCCTTCCTTATTTATTAATTTATCAAGTTTGTAGCAATTTAACCTAATATTTTTCCTCTTATTTGTTGTATTAGGTTAGCAGTAATTTAACCTAATTTATCAAACAAATTCCATCTAAATAAATGCACCGCACAAATTTGATTCCTATTATCTTGCTTTTTTTTTTACAATATTTTGTACACTTATTCAATACTAAAAAAATGCATCGAACCAATTTCATTCCTATCATGTTGCCTCTTTTTTTTGACAATATTTTGTACACTCCTTTGATTGTATCATTTGCAATGAAAATTAACAAAAGTCAAGGGCAGTCGCTTAAACATGTTGGTGTATATCTACCAACACCTGTATTTTCTCACAGACAGTTGTATGTTGTTGTTTCAAGAGTTACATCCAGAGAAGAACTAAAGATATTGATCACTGATGAAGATGGTGAAGATACCAATGTGACGTCTAACGTCATATATGAGGAAGTATTTAGTAATGTGTGATGAAACTACATGCCAATATGTACTAAAAATTTCATATTTCTCTTACCGAATAATTGATAGGATTACCGAATTTTCTTTTATAATATTTTCAAATTTTATATATTTTATGAAGTGTTTTATTTTGTCTACTATGGTTTATCACCAGTTATTTTTTCACCGTTACCAATTATATATTGCATTTTTTTATTCGAATGTCAATCCCTTAACAATAAACCCATGCGTCGCACATGTCAAAAATCTAGTTCCAACTTACTAGTAACTAGGTAAAAATAATTACTGCCACTAAAACTACTAAAATAACTCTTGTAATCAAAATACTATGTTACCCTCGCTCACCAAATGACCAAATTACCCTTGAGTTCAAAATGGCTAAAATACCTTTCCGACACCAAATTCCAATAATCCCAATCAAAATACACACAGAGGCAAATAATCATATACAAACACTTATAAACACACATAAAAATTAATTAAAAAAAATCTAGCGAAAATCGAGCTGTGACAACTCTCCTCCCGTAAAAAGAATTTTCACCCTCGAAAATTACTTGAAGGAAACAACTGCGGATACGAAACCTTCATCCTACTCTCCAATTCCCATGTAGCACTCTCACCAGTTGGTCCGATCCAAATGACCTTCACCAAAACGATCTCCTTGCCTCTCAAACGCTTCACATCCCAATCCTCAATCTTAACTAGCCAAGTCTCAACATTCAAATTATCCCTTACATCCAAATCATCCACTTGAATCACGTGAAACGCATCATACACTTACTTCCGCAACTGAGACACATGAAACACTTCATGAAGATTCGACAACGACGGCGGCAACGCAATCCGGTATGCTAGAACCCTAACTTTCTCAACAATCTCAAACGGCCCAACAAAACGCGGTGTCAACTTTCGACACTTCAAATCACAGCCAACATCGGTTACTGGATTCACTCTCAAGAACACATGATCACCAACCTGAAACTTAATATCCTTCATCCTCTTATCATGGTAACTATTCTGCCTACTCTGAGACGCTCTCATCTTCTCTTGAATCATCTTAACCTTTTCTGTCGTCTCTTGTACAACCTCCGGTCCTAACAAAGCACTTTCACCTGACTCATACCAACACAACGACGTTCTACATCTCCTGCCATACAAAGCCTCAAACGGTGCCATCCCGATACTAGAATGAAAATTGTTGTTATAAGTAAACTCAATCAATGGTAAACATTCGACCCAACTGACACCTTGCTCCAAAACACAGGCTCTTGACAAATCTTCCAAACTCTGAATAGTCCTCTCCGTCTGCCCATCAGTCTGGGGATGATAAGCAAAACTCAATATCAACTTGGTTCCCAAAGGAACATGCAAACTGCCCGAAAACTTAGAAGTAAACCTCAGATCCCGATCTGACACAACACTAGAAGGAATACCATGCAATCTGACAATCTGCTCAACGTAGATCTCCGCTAACCTCACCACAGACATACCAGTCTTGATAGGAACACAATGTGCCAACTTCGTCAACCGATCAACGATCACCCAAATCGAATCAAAACCATTCACAGTCTTCAGCAACGCTCCAACAAAGTCCATAGAGATACTATTCCACTTCCACTACGGCACAAACAACAGTTGCATCAAACCCGACGACTTCTGATGTTCAATCTTTGACTTCTGGCAAACTAAACAAGCATACACAAACTCTGCGTTATCCTTCCTCACTCCAGACCACCAAAACAACCTCTTCAAATCTTGATACATCTTCGTCACTCCTGGATGAATACTCAAACTACTCATATGACCTTCTTCCAAAATCTTCTTTTTAAGCTCAAGCAGATATGGTACACTAACTCGATCACGAAATATCAAGATGACATTCTCATCCAATCTGAAGTCCACACCTTTACTCTGATTAACTAACACCACTCGATCCATCAGTTCTAGATCTTCCTTCTAAACATTCTTAATCTCTTCCAAAATATTACTCATCATCTTCAACATTCCCAACTTCACACCTTCCGACGTCAACTCACTAACCAAACTCAAATCCCGAAACTGTTCAATCAACTCCAATTCCTTAACCATTAAAGAAGATATATGCAAAGTCTTCCTACTAAAAGCATCTGCCACCACATTCGCCTTTCCAGAATGATAACTTAACTGAAAATTGTAATCCTTAAGAAATTCCAACCACCGTCTCTGCCTCATATTCAACTCCTTGTGATCAAACAAGTACTTCAAACTCTTGTGGTCGCTGAACACTTCGAACTTAGAACCATACAATTAGTGCCTCCAAATCTTTAACACAAAAACAACTGCCGCCTATTCCAAATTATGAGTCGGATAATTCTTCTCATGCACTTTCAACTGCCTCGACGCATAAGCCATAATCTGACGATTCTGCATCAACACACCACCAAGACCCATCTTAGAAGCATCACAATACACAACAAACGATTCGTGCGGATTCGGCAAAATCAACACAGGAGCCAAAATTAACCTCTTTTTCAACTCTTGGAAACTCTTCTCACACTTAGCATCCCAAACATACGCATGTCCTTTCCGAGTCAACTGCGTCAACGAAAACATGAACTTAGAGAATCCCTCAATGAACCTCCTATAACAACCTGCCAACCCAAGAAAGCTTCTGATCACAGAAACAAACTTCAGAGTCTCCCACTGCAACACTGCACCAACTTTCAACGGATCCACCACAAAGCCACCCTTCGAAATCATATGACCAAGAAAACCTACTTCTCACAGACAAAACTCACACTTAGACAACTTAGCAAACAACTTCTTCTCCTTCAAGACACGCAACACAACCCTCAAATGCTAATCATGCTCCTCTTCCGACTTCGAATACACCAAGATATCGTCTATGTTGGAACAAAGGGTGTTTAACAATATCACTTTTAGTTTTGATGATAACAAGGTATTAAAAATTGTCAATTGGATATGCTAATATTTTTTCAAGTATGCAGGATCTTAGTCAATGATATTAATCTTAGAAGGCAATCTGAAAGAACAAATGAAGAGCAAATTTATAAGAAGCTTGTTACAAGTGATTCTGAAGACTTAGAGAGCCTGAAGAATCATCTAAAGCTGTTTCGAGAGGTTCCGAAGACTTGGAGAGTCTGAAGAAGCTGTTTCGAAGAAGTACAAGTTGAGAGGTTTTGAAGACTTAGAGAGTCTGAAGAAGCTGTCTACATGATCTGAAGAACGAAGAGAGTCTGAAGCTCAACAGAGTCTGAAGATTGCAAACTCAAGATTTTATTCTTATGAATTCCTGAAGGCATTTCGTTGCAGAAAGATCATTCATATGGAGTAACGACTATTTTCAAGTCAACTTAAGCATGTGATGCTTTGTGACAAAGAGCGCAGGAAAAGGACAGAGTACATGTACGACCCCTGTTTCCACTACTCCACTACTTGTACTATTGGGAGCTGTGTCTACTGGTATTTTCGCTCCAAGAATAATGGAATTCAAAATTATCTTGAAGGACAATTACCATATCAAGCAACAAATCAATAGTGGTTGTTCAAGCTTCTAGATGACTCTGTGATGTGCTGACATCTCTCAACGTCTCTCTACAACCTCTATATAAAGGAATGAAGACTTGAAGAAATGACTACTGACTGACTTAGAACTCTTACGCATATATTGTTATTTTCCCTGAGTCGAACAAACACATCATTAGCTTAGGAAATTCTTACAAACTTCATTATCCTAGAATTTCTAAGTGTAACAGAAAACAAAGTCTGTCTTTTGTTTTGTATTTGGAACACCACTGATTGTATATTGAGTGTTCAAACTCTTATTCAATTTTCTGTAAATTGTGTTAGAAGTATCTTGCTTGTGTGCTTGAGCAATAGAAGTCTCTTGGGTGTGTCCTTGAGCATTTGAAGTCTCTTGCCTGCGTGCTTGACCATTGGAAGTCTCTTGTTGTGTGCTTGAGCAACTTGTAATTTGTTATTACATTTTAGTGAACTCTCATTGGAAGTGCAAGGGGGACAGGACTACTTCCGGTTTATGGAAGGAACCTGTATAATTGCTTATGTTCTCTCTTTCCCTTATCTCTTTACTTTAGTCTGCTACACAGACTCTGAACTTCTTATCAGAACCTGAACTCTATCGGACTCTGATCTGGAAAACAGAATCAATCCTTTAAAGAGTCACGAAAAAGTAAACACAATTCAACCCCCCTTCTTGTGTTTTTCTCACCTTTAGTCTATAAACATTACCACAAAACGGTCCAGAAAAGGATGAAATATTCTATTCATATATTCCATGAAGACACCTGGCGCATTAGTCACACCAATTGGCATTACAAAATATTCATAGTGTCCATATCTCGTACGAAACGTAGTTTTAGATATATCTTCCGCCTTCACTCTTATCTGGTGATATCCTGATCTTAAATCAATATTGCAGAACACTTTTGCACCAACCAACTGGTCCATCAGATCATCAATCCTCGGGAGTGGATACTGGTTCTAAATTGTTACCTTGTTCAACTACCGATAATCCACACACAACCTCATGCTGCCATCCTTCTTCTTAACTAACAACACTGGAGTTCCCCATGGCGAAACACTCGGCCTAATGAACTGCTTCACGAGCAACTCTTCCAACTTTTTCTTCAACTCACCCAACTCAGATGCAAACATCCGATACGGTGCAATTGTAATAGGACTCGTTCGAGGTACTAGATCAATTGCAAACTCCACCTCTCTCTCTGGAGGTAAGTTGGTAATGTCGTCTGGAAAAACTTCTGGGAACTCTTGTACTACCGGCAAATCGCCAACTCCTTTCTCACTACTTTCCTTCAATGAAGCAAACATCATAAAAACACTAGCTTCACCCTCCAAAGAATTATTCACTTGTTCTGCGGTCAAGAACATCTCACCCACCTCATCTACTGGATTAGAGAATGTTATACTATTGGTTAGACAATTAATGTTCACCCCAAAAGATAACATCCACTCGATACCGAAAATCACGTCCATATGCTTCAACGACAAGCAAACTAAATCCAACTCAAAGTCAACACTACCAAAACTAGCGGGACACTTAGCACAAACCATAACCAACTGAGCTTCTACATTCAAAGATACCTCCCTTGCCAGACCCAACACACTTGAAGCATCCTGCTTCTCCCCCACTACGCTCAAACCTGTCTAAAAGAACGGAACACTAGAACAAGTTTTGACAGTACTTCTGTACATGTCGCATACAACGGGAAAACAACCAACAGGTAAGAACAACATAACAAGTATCGAAGGTAACTCAATACCTTTCGCATACAAACAGGAAATTCACCCGGTTCTGGTTCAGACAAGACCAACATGGTTCTGATACCACATTGTAACGCCCTACTTCTATTAAAACGATTACACAAGCGAATATTATATATATTCAAGAAATAGACGTCATGTCTTGAGTAACACTCAAATTAACATGCATGAAAATTATATTCAAAAACATAGCAGTGGATAAATATCATATATCTCCAAATTGCCATGTCATAGCATCATGATACATCATCAAAATAAACTTCTAGTCTCAACATAAGAGTAAACAAAATCTCAACAATATGAAAATTCTCAACATAAAAAATATAGACCGACATCCTAAATCAGAACCTTAAACTAAGACTCCAAAAGCGGTAGACGAGGTAGCTCCAAAGCTAGCCTTCAACAATTCACCAAGAAATAACAAGCTAATCCTGCACGCCGTCTACACCATATTATAATATAGTGAGGCGGTCACCCGAACAACCACTAGGGGTTAGTTCACATTAACATACATAAGCATAATCATATGAAGTTTAAAACATCAAGGCTAAATTCAAAATGGTTAAGCATTCTCAACACAATTAAATATTCTTCAACACTTCTATAATCATATCATCACAAGTTTGCGAACAATTGACAAATATATCATTCACCAAGTATTATAATCTTAATTGAACTTCTAATACTCAAGTTTTTATGTTTGGAAACAAACCATAAGTTTTGGGTTGACTTCAAAATAGTTATGTTGCATTTTCGTAGCATTTCACCAAGACCTACTTGGAGTATTTTCATTATAACTCGAAATCTAAAAATTATTTTCAAGTAACACCAAAGTCATTAGGAAGCTAACACATTTATCTAAAACTTTCATATTGACAACAAAAGCCAATTCAAAACAGAAAAAGGTGAAAAAGTACAAAAAAAACACAAAAATTGAAGTTCTGACAGTACGCACGGTCTTGCAGCTGATTTTCGAGCCACACGCATGGTCCGTGCCTGTAGGGCGCACGGTCGTCTGATAGTACAGATTTTCCGATATTTCCGCTTTCGCTGTTTCGCGCATAAAATTCAAACTGTTAATCTGTTTTCGATGTCGTTTTCACCTATACGCTTCTGACATTTAGCTTTATCATATTCTACAGAGAAATTCAAGTTTCAACTATCCCAATATAACTTTCCAGAACCTCACATAATCACTTATTTTTAAAAACGCTTAAGCGTCGTTTGTCACACAAAAATCCCGTTTTCAAATCATTCAGCAACAACAAAATCTCAGTCATCAACTTCATTTATCAAAAGTTCATTTTAGTCCCTCACACACAAAACTTAACATAACTCCATCGTTCAAATCACAATCTCACAAATTGAAACACCCATGGTATAACTCAACAACAACAACATTTCCCAACAACAACAATATCATTCAACCATGAATTTATCAACAATTACAACAACAACAACATCACTTTACACCAATTTGAGTAAAACTCAACAAAGTCCAATATAACCACAATTAAAACATGAAAATTCAACAACAACAACATGTTTAGCATCAATTTCAAATACATAAACTTAGTATCAAAGTGGGTACACGAAATTCAACCTTTAAAATTCACAAAAACATAATTTCACAAAATAAGCACTTATTGAATTAAGTTGAAATATATATTAAAGCTTAAGTTGTGAATGTACATTATCCCCCTTACCTCCATTGAGCACAACCCTAGCTTGAACTTCACTTTTGCTCCTCAAATTTCTACTATCTTCTTCCTCTTCATGCTCTTCTTCAACCAAAACTTTTTTCTCTTTTCTCTAGCTCTTTCTCTCTACCCCTCTCAATATTTGTAAAAATGAGTGCGTAAGACCTAATTTCTCTAAATGACTAGAGTTTATATAGGCTCTGCACAATTGGGTTAAACCCTCAAATGTCTTAATGGGCATAATGTTTTCTCTAACTATTTCATAAAGTTTCTACTCACTTAACGGATAAAATAACGTATAGTTACCGGCTCTTAATGAATTATTCCAACTTACTAGTAACTAGGTAAAAATAATTACTGCCACTAAAACTACTAAAATAACTCTTGTAATCAAAAGACTATTTTACCCTTGCTCACCAAATGACCAAATTACCCTTGAGTCCAAAATGACTAAAATACCCTTTCGACACCAAATTCCACTAATCCCAATCAAAACTTACACAGAGGCAAATAATCATATACAAGCACATATAAACACACAAAAATTAATTAAAATAAATCTAACGAAAATTGAGTTGTTACACTATCTTGGTCATCGCATCTTGTGATTAACGGTGCTACATAGCATATGTGTTATGACTTATTATCCAGCCCAATTAAACTTTGATTGTGTGTGTTTGGTTTGGCGGCGGTGAGAATTGATTTTGATAGAATTGAGTTTGGGAGAATTGATTTTGGTAAAAAGTGAGTTTGATATGAATTGATTTATGTTTGGTTACATTCACTTAAAAGTGATTCTATGAGTTTAAGTTGTTTGGATAGTTTGAATCAAAATTGATTTTAAATGTGTAATGACCAAATTATATTTTAAATTGTATAAAAAATTAAATATCTCATTCTCATTTTAGATAATTATTTGAACTCATCTTTTGACCGTCAAACTCCGGAATAGCAAGGCCTCTTTTCTATGATAATTCCGAAGTGTTAATAAAAAAAATTAAATTAGATAATTATTGAAATTTATTTTCTGTTATTAATTTCAATTGTATATAGATCATACTAACTTTTAAAATAAAATCCATATTATAAGCATGATTTTGCGAGTAAAACAAAAATTACTAGAAGCATGGTTGTATATAGGAAATAGTTAACCATGATCCGAGAGAAACAAAATAAGCATGGTTGCCTAAGGGAAAAACAGGGCATAATAGACAAACTGAAATATTATATAATATAATTGTTCAAGAAAAGTGTAGAATTGATTAAGTTCACCGCAAAAGCTTCAAATACTAGAGTCAGGTAAACCTACGGTTGACATCCAAAAGCAATTTACCTTTTTTAAAGCCAAACATAAATTTTATGTTTCAATTGCGTTTCAACTTTGTAGAAGTGAGTTTGGAAGCACCCACCGTGCAACCAAACAGGCACTTAGCCTAAGATAGTCCAGACACAAATTCTTAATCAGTTGATTTTAGAAGGAATCGGCTCTTGAGATCTTCCTCAAGTGGGAGATCTTAATCACCTATCTTCCTATGGTCGTCTAACCCTTAATCACCTATCTTCCTATGGTCGTCTTATAAGATAATAATTTCAGCTGTAAACAACTTCTAAAATGATTTGCTTAAAAATATCTTCATTTACTTAAAAATAAAATTGACTACGTCACCTAAATAATTTGCTTTCCTTGAGTAGAAATTCATTTATAGAATTAAATGACTAAGCTGCCCCAACTGCAACCGACAAAGATTTAACTAAAAAAGATTTAACTGTGCTTGATTAAGCCCACTTTTAACTCAATTGTAGATTGATTTCAGTTAAAAACTTAATTATTTTAGGGTATAAACATTATGAAAGAAAGGGTTTTTAGGTTAGTTGGGTCAAAATTTGTCAACCAGGTGAGGAAAGAGGTTTAAGAGTCAAAGATCTAAAAAAAATCATCATTGCTTTATTAGGTAAATGGAAGTGTATGAGTATACATGTATCACGAGCTCCTAGTTTTGTTCTCTGGACTTACAAATATAGTCCATCGGCGGAGTAAATTTGAATATTGCTCTCCCTTCTGCACAAAACACTCGCACTCTACAACCTTTCCAATTTTACCCCTGCGCATGTTAAGTAACGCTGCACAACTTCACTCACGCAGCGTGAGTTAAGTTGCGCAGAGTTACTGTTTTCGTACAAAACCCGTCAGTCCATAATCAAACCACCATTTTCTTTCCCTCCACCTTCAAAAACTCAAAAAGTGCGATTTTTTGGGTCAAAATCCTCATCCCAAATCATTGCAAATCGTCAGAAAGAAAGTTTCTACGCTCATCAAGCACCAAATATCAGGTATTGTATCATCAAAACTCATCTCATTTTGCTGGTTTTTGTGCTTGGTTCGTCTGGTTTTCGTAGGTAGTAGGACAAGGTGCACAAGTTAACTTGCGCAGGTGTTAAAGGTTGTGTGACTTAAGTCACACAGGTGTTAATGTGTTGCGTGACTTAAGTCATGCCACTATACAGTCCTGTTTTTTGAATTTTTTGCAATGTGAAAGGAGTGGGATATACAAGCAACTTGCAATGTGAATTTTTTGTCACTGTACAGGTGTTAATGTGTTGCGTGACTTAGTGTTTGTATAAATAAATCCATTTTAAAAAGGTCGTACTTGACGATGCAATGTGAAAGGAGTGAGATATATAAGCCACCTAAGACGAGGAAGAAACCAAACCTTGAAGGCATCGGCTCAAGGAAATGTAATTGTCCATTTAGGTTGAAAGGTTTCTTTGATAAGGATACAAATGATTGGTGGCTAGCAATGCTTTGTGGAACGCATAACCATGACTTGGATGAAAAGTTAAAGGGGCACCTTATTGTGGGTAGGCTTAGTGCGGAGGAGAAGAAAAAAGTTACCGACATGACAAAGAGCTTGACGGTGCCTCAGAATATTCTCACCCATTTGAAGCAAAATAACAAAGTAAGTGAGACAATTATCAAGCAAGTGTACAATGCGCAAACAATATGGCGAAAGGGGGAAAGAGGTAACATGACGGAGTTGCAATTCTTGATTTCGAAGTTGGTGGAGCATAAATATGTTTCTTACACAAGATGCAATAGTGAAGAAACTACTCTTGAAGACATATTTTTTGCTTATCCGGAGTCAATTAAATTGCTCAACACTTTTCCGACCGTTTTGGTCATGGACTCCACTTACAAAACCAACAATTACCGAATGCCGTTGTTTGAGATAGTTGGTTGCACCTCTACAAAAATGACGTATTTCGTTGGTTTCGCCTTCCTTCACTTTGAACTAGAGGATAACTTTGCTTGGGCACTTACGATGTTGAAAGGTCTTTTGTCCTCAAAAGACAACATGCCTAAGGTGATTGTCACCGACAGAGATGGTGCTTTGAATGTCGTTGGCACAGTTTTCTCTAAAACATGCACCATGTTTTGTTATTTTCATATTGGGAATAATGTAAAGGCTAAGTGCATCACGGATTGTCGAGTTAACCCAAAGCGTCCTAAGGGTAAAAAGTTGACAAGTAAGAATAGAAGAAGAACAAGGTGAAGAATAGAGAAGTTGTTGAGAAAGTCGTGATCGCTTAGAGATAGTTGGTCGAATCTCCTACGAAGGAATCATATGCAAGTAATTTATTGAAATTCAAAGAGGTATGCATGCCATTTCCGGAATTCATAAAATATGTTGAAGAAACGGTTTTGAACCTTAATGAAAAATTTGTGAGGGCATGGACGAATAAAGTCTTGCATATAGGGTGTAGAACCACCAGCATTGTTGAATCGGCTCATGGAGTGTTGAAAGAATATTTGAGGAGTAGCATGAGTGATTTGACATCATGTTGGGATGAAATAGACAATGTGTTGGTCGTGCAATTTGGTGAGATACAAGGAAGTTTTGGGAGGAACAAAACGGTCTTTGAACATAAATACAAAAAAATCAATATGATGAGAGAGTTGGAGGGTTATGTATGTAGACGCACATTGGAATTTATCTATGATGAATTGAAACGTTCCAAGACATTCGGCTTTGAGAAGGAAGATTGTGGTTGTGTACAAAAGACATCGTACGGGTTACCTTGTGCGTGTATTATTGCCATGAGGAGCAAGCAAAAATTGCCTCTTGTCTTTGATGATATATACCCTCATTGGAGAAGGTTAAGTGTACAAGGACAAGATATTGATGAATATTTTTCCGTGGTGGAAGAGTGGAATGCCATTCAAGAACGTCTCAAGACAAGCCCTTACAATATGAAACTCCACATCAAAAAGACGATGCGTCAAATAGCCTTTCCGGAAACCACAAATATGAGTCCACCTTCAAAAAAGTCGGTAACCAAGGGAGCACCTAAAAGGAAGAGGGCAACACTCAAAGTATCATCAACGGGTTGAATCCCCTCTAGATGGGAGACTATTGATTCTCAAAATCCGGATAGTCAACCTTCACAACCCAAGAGGTCACTTCCAAAGAGGAAAGATGCACGCATTGGCACTCACTCCCGCTCACAAGCTTCATCCTCTACTTCAAAACCGTTTCGAAACATCCCTTACATTTCACAAATTCCAAATCTCATGAGACCTTTTGTTGAAGACATTGTGAATGTTAAAGGGGATGGCCATTGTGGATTCCGGGTCATAGCTAGGTACTTGGGATGGATGAGGAAGATCATGTATTGGTTTGTCAATCACTTATTCATGAGTTGAGAAATCATAACAGTGACTACATGCCAATATATGACTCGGAGGAGCGTTATAACAAAATCTTGAATGGCTTACACCCTCCAAAATGTACAATTGATATTGCATCGGTAGATAAGTGGTTGACCACTCCGGATATGGGTCACATTATTGCGACCTGCTACAATAGAGCCATTCTTCTATTAACTTTGCCCGAAATGGGTGATGTATGTGAGACATATTTCCCAATCCGAAGTACTCCACCACTTAATCCACATGCAAACGTCATGTGTCTTTGCTTAATTCCCGACCATTATCTTCATGTTATTTTGAAGGAAGGGTGTCCGTTACCACCAAGTTGTACGGAGTGGATGTCCAACAAGATTGGTGAGGCGGAGAAATGGCATTTTGAGTTTTTGGATAGACAAGATGCCTTCAATGAGCTCATGTCCAAGGAGCCGAAGCTGCCAAAGAAACCAACAAATGGGAACAATCCAATTATTTGTGATAATACTCTCACTCCGTAAAAAAAGGAACAAGAATTTGAAGCGATGGAAGACATGGAAGTAGAGGAAAATTTAGGAATGTCACTGGACTTCTTAGATAGGCTATAGGTTATGACACTATTAGGTCTGTAACACCCCGTTCTCCCAACCGTATTAATTAACAAATTAAATCAGTGTTTTTCACCAAAAACGGAATGCTACATTTTCGTTCAAATAAAATCTCCAAATTAAGGGATGAATAAATATTCTCCAATAAAATAGTCAATAATAATTAACTTCAAAACTTCGCAGCGGAATTATTTTAAAGCAACTAAATAATCTTTGGCACGTAGGCCTCATCAAAAGTTTCATAAATCAAAATTAATACGTAAGGAAAGAGAAAACAAGCAACAAATTCCCGTCCCGTTACGTATCAGAGCCCTAAGACACTTGAGCCGACATCTCTACTAATCTTCCTTACCTGCACTTGCCCACAAGGCGGCAATTCCAGCAGAAGGGGTGAGATTCACAAACAACAATAGATAACATAATTCATCAATTAAACTCAACAGCAACAGTATAATGAATAATCAATTATCATTTATAATTTGAACAATTCAACAACATGGTCAACAACGACACCAACAACTCAACCAACAACAACAACAACGACAACAACTACAACAACTACAACGACAACAACTACAACAACTACAACGACAACAACAATGCAACTAATGCAAATGCATGTGGTACCATTTTACGCGCGTTGAATGCTAAGCATTCCGGGGCATGAGCCCCCAACGGTTGAATGAAATAACATTCCAGGGCATAAGCCCTCAACAGTTGAGTGATAAACACTCCAGGGCATAAGCCCTCAACGATTGAGTGTAAACACTCCAGGGCATAAGCCCTCAACAGTGGTATGAGTATGAAATGGACTCAATGGTGTATATCTACATACAACCCAACGACAGCAACAACAACTACTATATGCATAATCAGCTATGGCATAAGACTCCAACTCAATTGATAGGACACAACAAAGGGCACAACAAAGCCACACAACAAAATTCAACAACCTAGGTAACCTACAGCATTACTCGCCGTGGCGAGCTACCTTACTCGCCGTGGCGAGTTCACAAAATTGAGCTCCTCGCCGTGGCGAGTTGGGGGCGAGCTCAAGGCGAGCAAAAGTGGTTGCTCTCGGCGTTTTTGACATTTTTCACCTAAAATCTTCATTTCTAAGTTCCCAAAACCCAAATTTAATTCTGTAAAAAGGTGCCATTCATCCCTAAACATATTAAGGCACTCAAATTGATATAAAAATTCACCCAAAAACCTCATTAAGACAATTAACCACTTTTTAATTAAGCAACTCGCCGTGGCGAGTACATCTGCTCGCTGTGGCGAGCTACGGGTGTTTCACTGCTCGCCTGGCGAGTGGGTCTGCTCGCTGTGGCGAGCTACACAGGCACTGCTCGCCTGGCGAGTGGGTTTACTCGCCGTTGCGAGTTACACAGGCACTGCTCGCCTGGCGAGTGGGTTTACTCGCCGTTGCGAGCGGCGATTGACAGAACTACGAACTGTACGAACAGACTTCTACTTTTCAACCCTAAACCCCAAATTCAACACCCAAAGGCTCAATTTTGATGAATTTCATCATCCCTATGCATTCTAACATCAGAACAGCATTAAACAACAACAATTACATGAATTAATCAAGTTATTAACATCAATTCATCATTAACCTAATTCAATTCATCAACCCTAACAACCCTACATTCATCAACGAATTATAGAACCTAAAGTTGAGAGTTAGTCTCACCCTTACCTTAGATTATCTTCCTGAATTAAAAGCAGCGTTCTTCTCTCCTCTTGCTTCTTCTCTCTTCTTCTAGGTTTTTCCCCCTTTTCTTGTTTTTCTCACTGTTTCTACGTGAAAACTGATTCTGACTCTTTCTTCCCTTATTAATACCTATTAACTTCTCCTTAATTCCAATTAACTCCTATTAAATTATTAAATAATTCATTTTAATCCCCAACCTTCTAATAATTATAATTCTCACCTATTTTAATTAAATAATTCAAAACAATCATATAATAAAATATAACACACCATAAAATAAACATAAATTATTTAAAATCACATAAACTTACTAAAATCAATTGAAATAAAATAATTGACAACTAGGGCGTTACAAGGTCGGTCGGTGTTCGTCCTATTTTTTGGTGGTATTACACCCCCGACGTATATTTGGGTGTTCGGTTATGTAATTTGGATATTCGTGGCCAATATGTAAGTAATATTACATATTATATATTAAATAAAATGAATATTTTTTTTGGTGCCCGGTTATGTCACACCAATTATTGCTCGCATTACTTTGTCACTAATTATTCAACTATTTATTTTATCTCATTTCTCTTATATTTGATTTTCATTATATTTTTTGTAGTGAAACATGTATGAAGATGCACAAGATCCAGTTAAACTTCATGTCTGTTATGTAGATGTGAAAATGAAGGCAATGTTTTTTGTAAAGCCCACCCGCAAGTTGGATGAGTTGAAGACAAAACTTGACAACTTCTTTATCCATATTGGTTCAAATCATAGAACATGCGATGTAATTTTAAATGCGCCAGGCGTGGACTTCGAGGAGGATAAGAAAGAGGACATTTCGAAGATGGTGTATTTTCCACAATGTGTCGAAGATGATAGCGACGTCGCTAACATGTTTAACGTAATGATTGAAGATAACACTTTACATCTTTATGTCCGATCCGTTGAAGTGTAATATTTATTAACGTGTAATATCGTAATTTGTTCGAATTTGTGTCCGTATTATTGAATTTTAATGAATTTGTGTTTGTGTAATTTAATGATGAATTTGGGTAATTTTAGCCGTTTTTGTGAAATTATGTGATTTTCAAAATTTATGGACAAAATGGTGTAATTTGGATTGTTTACACGTCATTAAGTGTGTTTAAGTGATTACGGGTCATTACCGGCGAATTTGTGAAATTTTGACCGTTTGGATCGTTATGTGTGATAATGTGATTGCGAGAAAAACGATGTTTTTGTAAAATTTTAACCAATAATGTCGTATTATCCGATAATCATGTTAAATTGGCGTAATTCGGTTCAATTATAAGCGTGTAAAGATTACGGGTCATTAACGACATACTATGCATTGAATGCATATCAGTACAACATTAAATGTTGTACCGTGTCATACCCCAATTTTTGACCCAAGATCCCATCGACACGCGTCATTTGACCCTGATTAGTCTTTGACTTTTCAATAAAAAATTCGACAGAGAGAGGTATTTTAAAATACCTCATATTTGGTTCCGAGTCGGGCCCTCTTTTCTCTTTATTTTTCATTTTAATTTTCATTGTTTAATTCCATCTTTTATTTAAAGTTTTTTTAATTGATTTTAATTTTGTTTTGGTCTTTATTTTTGTACTTCTTATTTTGTTTTAGTCATTGTCCTTTATTTTAATTTTAAAATGTCCAAATAAATCTGATAAGTCCAAATAGTGTCCAATGGTCAAAGTCCAGAAACTGCAAGCTGTCACAAGCCTTACTCCAACAGATTTCCAGGAACAGTCACACGTATTTTTTCATTCCAATCCAAGCCAAAAAAAATTCTGCTCATCAGTAACAAACCCTAATCAAAACCTTGTGCTATAAAAGAGAAGTCAGCAATCAAAGAAAGAGGACCAAAAAGTCACAACACAACCTGCAATCGAAAACTGCACAGCAAATTCACAAATCATCACAATTTCAAACCCTTTTTCACGGCGGCCGAAAAAACACAAGGAGAAAGCCTGCAAAGAAAATTTCCAGAACGATATTTCAAATACACAACAAGACAAAAGTACCAATCCGACCATACAGGCCGAAATTCAAAAAATAACCGCAAACATCACACCGGTCCGCAAACATCATACAAGCACAGAACCGTCACACACAAGTCGAATCAAGATCCAAAAGGTAGTATTTCTGTCTTTTAATTCGTAGATCTAGGGACATAAATTCATGTTTTGGGGTTTTAGGGTTTAAAAACGGAAAGAGGAGAGGGAGTAGAAGAGAATAGCACGAAAAAACTAAAAAGGAGTATATAGTTACTCCGGTGCGGCGGCGCAGCAACTTTGGCCAGCCGGCCACCGCGCAGGCCACTTAGCACTCACCTGTTTCTTCATTAGAAACCCAGAACAAGAGAAGAGAGGTAGGAGAGAGAAGAGAGAGTTTTAGAGAGAGGTGGGAGGTAGAGAGAGAAACAATCAGAAAAATGAGAGATTTCTCTCTTACAGCCTTTATATAGGCTCGTCTGCATCCAGTGTGCATAGGCCTACATGCTATTGTGCACCCACACCACCTATCCGTCCGATTTCGATCCTAAGGCTCCCACTGCCTCACCTTATGGTCTGATCAGGGCATTCTGATCTAAATCAGACAGCCGTGATTTGATCCACTAACCCATAACCCATTTAATTCAGACCGACCCACCTAAGCAAACCGACCCGGTTCGGTTCCTTTTAAGCCCAATTCTTTTTTTTTCCCATTTCTACCCCCTGATTATTACTCACACACACCCCCACCTTATGTTTGGACCCTATTCTTTTATTTGTAGTCTTTCATGCATTTCGTTCTCTCTTGCATTTTATTTTTATTCCTCATGCATTTTTATTAGTTTAGGTTTATTATTCTGCACTTTATTATCATGCATATTTTATTTATTTACATCATTTATTTTACAGCAAGACATTAGAATGTGATTTAGGCCTTAATGTAAATAATTTATTTTCCATGTCATTTATTTCTCGCAGACCATAGCATGTATTATATGTTTAATGTAATAGTCGTAGGTGCATGTGTGCGTGTGTGGGTGTATGTTTACTTTTTATGCTTGGTAGTTTAGGTAAAAGGTCCTTGTGCTGATCCAACACCACCATATGGTACCGACGCTTTACTTTCATGCTCCATTAGTTTTTTTTTTTAGTTCAATCATTTCAAAAACAACAAAAACATGCAAATAATCCAAAAAACACAAAAACATTTTCATAATAAACCTTGATTTCTAAATCAAGCGATCCTTTTATTCTTTCATAAATCAAAATTGCAATTAACTTTAATTCTACTTTAAGTCTTTTTTCTTTTAATATCAAAAAACACCAACAAATACTCATTTGCCATTTGGCTTTTCACTTTAAAACTTTTTCAAAACTAATAAAAAAATACAAAACCAATCAAACGTCAATTTTTACCCCGAACTACGAGGTTTTGATCCTTCACGGGTACGTAGGCAAAGGACCATGTCCTTCCAAATCATAAAAAATGTAGATAATTAGGTCTTTGTTTTCTTAATCATTTTAAATTCCATTTCTTTAAACTAAGCAAGTTATAGCACATTAATTAGATAAAACCAAGAGGTTCCCGTAGAGTACTACGGACATAAAGGGTGCTAATATCTTCCCTTTATGTAACCAACCCCGAACCCTAAATCTTTTAAAGTGGTATTTGAACCTTTTTCCATTTTCTTTTAAAAAAAATTAAATGTTCAGTCGTGAAATAAAATAGTGAGTCAAACGCTAATCAAATAGCCTTGATCTCCGAAAAATGACGCGACAGAAATGGCGACTTCACTGGGGACCCCCTAAGAGGGTTGAGCCTAACTTGGCTTTATTTAAATTTTATCCTATAACTTGCTTAAAAACAAAAATAAAAGATGGAAATACGTGTGTATATGTTCTTCCTTCTTCTTTCTCCTTTCTTAATGTGTGTGGTGAGATAAGTCTTAACCCGGACTTGAGGGAAACATAAGATAGGACGGTGGTATAATCATAGTCGCAGGCCAAGAGTACTCTTCGGTTTTGACATATGTGATACAACCCCACTCAACGAAGGGATCTTGGATGCATACGTTGTCAATGTGAGTACTCATGTTTGACATGTTATTTTCAAGTGACCGTCGAAGTTGAGAACCTTTAGTCACCTTTAACCCATCTTGGCCTTTTAGGACGTAGTGCGGTGGCTAATCAAGAGTACTCTTGAATTAGTTGATATGCGATGCTACACTCAAATGAGACATTACTACGAATGTTATTGGACCGGGAGTACTCCCGCTGATCGATAATGTTCGGAAGTGTTCAGTGATTTTGGGAATCCAATAGAACCCGTGATACAGGTACATGTGAAACCATAGTCCTTACCATGTGGCGCACTTACCCTTGACTCCATCATGTTGATGAATTTCCCAAGAAGGAACCTTAAGCAGTATAGTTTTAGGAGACCGGACCTTTTGAGTTTAAGGAAGCTAGCAAAAGAGGTGACTGACCGGGATTACTTTTGGGAACGACATGGAAGTTTGCTCGGTATTGTCAAAACAGATGTTGATGAGGGGCTTCTCAATACTTGGGTCCAGTTCTACGATCCTCTTAATCACTGTTTCACCTTCCCAGATTACCAGCTTGTTCCCAACCTCGAGGAATATTCTCATTGGATGAATTTTCCAGTGCTTGACGAACCACCTTTCAGCGGCCTTGAGAGAACACCCAAACATTAGACCATTGCTGCAGCTCTCCACCTTGAAACAGCCGAAGTGAAAGCAAACCTCATCCTCAAAGGAAACCTTTTGGGCCTACCTACCAAATTCCTCTATAAACAAGCTACCATTGTTGCCGAAGCAGCCAGCATCGACGCCTTTCACTCTATCCTTGCGCTACTCATATATGGCCTTGTGCTTTTCCCGAATATCAACGACTTTGTTGATATCAATTCCATTAAGATCTTCCTATCAAGAAACCCTGTCCCTACCCTGTTGGCCGACACGTACCATTCTATCCATGAACGTACCCTAGCGGGCCGCGGAACCATCCTTTGTTGCACGCCTTTGCTACAAAGATGGATCACATCTCATTTACCCCAGACTCCTCGCTTTACAATCAATCCGGAAAATCTCCTTTGGTCTAAAAGAATCATGTCCCTTACTTCAGCCGATGTAGTGTGGTACGACCGGGCTTACGATAAAGGAACCATCATTGACAGTTGTGGAGAATTCAATAACGTACCTCTCCTTGGTATACACGGAGGAATTTGCTACACCCCTACTCTTGCCAGATGCCAGTTCGGGTATCCCATGGAAGGGAAGCCTCGTTACATCTATCTAGAGAATGTGTTTTACCACAACCGAGAAGACAGTAAAGGCATGAGAGAGAAGATTGTGCAAGCATGGAACACCATTCGGAGAATGGATAAAGGCTAGTTAGGAAGGAAAACAGGTGATGTAACACCCCGTTCGCCCAACAATTATTAATTAACAAATTAAATCAGAGTTTTTCACCAAAAACGGAATGCTACATTTTCATTCAAATAAAATCTCCAAATTAACGGATGAATAAATATTCTCCAATAAAATAGTCAATAATAATTAACTGCAAAACTTCGCAGCGGAATTAGTTTAAAACAACTAAACAAGTCTTTGGCACGCAGGCCTCATCAAAAGTTTCATAAATCATTATTAATACGTAAGGAAAGAGAAAACAAGCAACAATTCCCGTCCCGTTACGTATCAGAGCCCTAAGACACTTTGAGCCGACATCTCTACTAATCTTCGTTACCTGCACTTGCCCACAAGGCGGCAATTCCAGCAGAAGGGGTGAGATTCACAAACAACAATAGATATCATAATTCATCAATTAAATTCAACAACATCAGTATAATGAATAATCAATTATCAATTATAATGAACAATTCAACAACATCATCGACAACGACACTGACAACTCAACCTACAACAACAACAACGACAACAGCTACAACGACAACAATGCGACTAATGCAAATGCATGTGGTACCATTTTACGCGCGTTGAATGCTAAGCATTCCGGGGCATAAGCCCCCAACAATTGAATGAAATAACATTCCAGGGCATAAGCCCTCAACGATTGAGTGTTAAACACTCCAGGGCATAAGCCCTCAACGGTTGAGTGAAAACACTCCAGGGCATGAGCCCTCAGCAAGGTATGAGTATGAATGGACTCACTAGTGTATATCTGCATACAACTCGACAACGTCTACGACAACAACATATGTGCCTAATCATTTATGACACACTCCATAACTTAGTCAAAATCTGACACAACAACTCTTACGACAGAATTCATCAACATAACACATATACATTAATCAACTACATTCCTATCAGACCAAAACATTCTTCAAAAAGAAGCAAGTGTGATCAATAAGCCATAAGTCAAATACTCATAAAACACTTCAACTAAATCTCTAATACCTAAGTTTGAAGTTGGGAAACCAACCATAAGTTTTGGACTAACTAAGAATTAGTTATGCTAAGTTTTCTTAAAATTTTCTGAATACCCACTTGGACTATTTTCATCATAACTCAAAATCTAAAAATCTTTTACACGTCAAACCAAGGCCATTAGAAAGCTAACTCAGTTATCTACAACTTTCATGTTTACACCGAAAGCTAGTTCAAAACAGAAACGGGTTAAAAAGACGCAAGAACGCGAAACAGAGAAAGCTGTCACAGTGCAATTTCGCTAATAGCGAAATTCTGGCTAATAGCGAAAATGTTCCAGACAGATTTCGCCAATAGCGAGTTTCTAGCGAGTTTTCCCCTGTTGTTACGATTTTTACACCATTTTTCACCCAAAAACCCAAATTTCGACATCCCAAATCCCAAAATTGTTAGGAAACATTGCCTACTGATAATCTACAACCTAAACATCACTTTTTACATCAATTCAACGGATTACCTATGTTTTTGACAATTCTAATTTAACTTAAAAACGTAATTTCTCCACAACAATTTTCAACAAAACATGTTAAATTCAATTTCAGAATTATGTAAACTATAATCATTGAAAGTTAGTCTCACCCTTACCTTAGATTATCTTCCTGAATTAAAAGCAGCGTTCTTCTCTCCTCTTGCTTCTTCTTTCTTCTTCTAGGTTTTTCCCCCTTTTCTTGTTTTCTCACTGTTTCTACGTAAAACTGGTTCTGACTCTTTCTTTCCTTCTATTTCCTATTAAAACCTATTAACTTCTCCTTAATTATAAATAACTCCTATTAAATTATTAAATAATTCATTTTAATCCCCAACCTTCTAATAATTATAATTCTCACCTATTTTAATTAAATAATTCAAAACAACTATATAATAAAATATATAACACACCAAAAATAAACATAAATTATTTAAAATCATAAGAACTTATTAAAATCAACTGAAATTAAATAAATAACAACTAGGGCGTTACAGGTGCCGTCCATGAATCCCGCCGTGAAAGTGCCGTTTGGGAAGGAAAGTATCAAGTAGTTGAGCGTGAGAAGGATGCCCTAATGAACCTGCTAGAGCAAGAAAACTGGAAAAACCACAAGAAAGACAAGGAAATTGCTGAATTGAAAGACCGTATCAAGGAGAAGAATGCCATACTTGACCGGGTTCCTGGGAGTAAGAAGAGGCGTATGGACTTCTTTGCCAGCACGCATCCAGATTTTGAGGAGTAGACCACCTCAGGAGTTGGAGAACTTCACAGTTGCTCTTATCTTCTATGTCATTTTCTAGCTTTCTGTGATGTATTTTGGAGTCTATCCCTTGGCTCAGTTGGTTAAAAAGGGGAATTATCTTGTGGTGCTTTAAATTATTATTCAATGAAATTTTCAATTACGATGTTTACAAAATTGCTTTCGTAAGTCCTTCGAAAAAAATGTGTCTATTTTTGCATAAACATACCATGCATCATTCTGCATTCATAGTTTCAAGTCCGAGTCTCACACTGTGTCTTTTCAATAAAAGGTCAATCTGTCAGTAAGGTGGTCTGATGTCTTCGTTCAACTTCAACTCGCACATGCAAACACTCGCGCAAACACATAAAACAGATCAGCTTGAACAAGAGGTCCACGAGCTTTGTGAAGAGGTGACAACACTTCGGGCCGAAGTAGAGAAGTTAACTATCCCGGTATCTTCGCTGACAGTTACAAAGGATTCGCCACAATTCCAACGAGGCCTCCAACCACCATGTCAGCCATTGTGCATACAACAGCCTCGACAACAGGCTCCTCAACAACCCAATCTACAGAATAAGGCTCGGAGAGCACATTATGATCTAATTCCCATAAAGTACACAAAATTGCTTCCAATGTTGCTTGAAAGGAATTTGGTCCACACCAAGGCACCCCGGTTCCGGCAAGATTGCCAGCGGGGTATAGAGCCGACCTTTCTTGTGATTTCCATCAAGGGGCACCGAGTCACGATATTGAGCACTGCTTTGCTTTGAAGAAAATAGTTCAGAAGTTGACCTGAAACAATATCTTACCCTTCCTAGACTAATCTCGGACATACAAGTTAACCTACTACCGGATCATCATGCCTAATATCGACACATGAATTGTTTGACTGCAATTTGGTCGTTGTTGATGTTCTTTCTACTACTTATATGTTCAAAGAATGTGTTTGTATGTTGTTTTTATGCTTTTTCAAAAAAATCCTTTCGTTCCACCCGAAAGGAAAGTGAACTTATGAAGGGCTTTTTGCTTCGTGTATTTTCCGTCATTAATAAAAGGTCGTTTTGGATCCCGACTTTGTTTTTATTTTGTACTTGTTCTGGAAAAATGGTAACACACAAAACCAAAAAAATTCTTTTCCTTTTTCCTCAATCATTTCCAAATATCTGCATATAATCATTCACTTTCTAAAATCAAACATAAATGCAGATTAAACATAAACAAGCCCGTTGAACACATTAACCCTTATGCTCTTTCTCGACTTTGAATTCCCTGAATCCGAAGATGAAGAAAAGAAGAATGAAGTGATTCCCGACAAAATATCTCACATACTGCGGCATCTTAGCCATCAAAGCTGCAAACAAAAAAAAATCAAGAAGATCGTCCAGAAGATGGTAGTCACTTACAAAGACCAGCATGAGATGGCACCGTCGCCTCACATAGGCGTAGCATGAGATGACACCGTTGCCTCACATGGGCGTCGTGTTTCAATAAACATTCCAACAGTATACGACATGAAGGTCGTACTTCTCATGAAGATCAAAGTCCCGCCAACAGAAGTTCTGCTGAAATCTCAAGTTTGATTGAACTTACAATGCATGACGACCTTGTACAACTATATCAAAAGAAGTTAAAACAAGCTTCCAAGAAGAAGGTTCGTCCCCGTGAATTGAAAGAAGGAGACTTTGTGCAAAACATAGTATTTTCCAAACCATGCTCCAGGGGCAAGTGGACGCCTAACTATGAAGGCTCGTGTGCAATGACTTTTACAACTATGGATAGTGGCAACCTCGCACGTCCTATAAATGCCGGCGCAGTCAAGAAATACTTTGTCAAAAAATAAAAGCTCGATAAGACACCAACCTGAAAAGGGGACTTAGGCAAAAATGAGCGTCTCAGTGGACTGAAAACCCGAAAGGGCGGTCCAGGCAAAAATTAGAGACATTAACAAAAATGATTATCCTGATAGATTGAACCCGAAAGAGCGATCTATGCAACAGTTAAGGATCATGACAAAGTAACTGCATCAGTCAGGCACAGTTCACTTGGGGCATCCAACTATCAAAAGATCTCCGATTCAAAGCACCTACGACTCAAAGACTCGAGACATGGGCAATTAAAAGTTGTTAGGGAGAATACGGTTATTGTGTTCAATGTACCTTCCCATATATTTACCATTTTCCAAAAATTTCAAAGCTCCGTGGAGCCGAGCCATTGGCAGGCCACCACTCAATTAATCAAGTTTGAGCCTGTGCCATTTATTTGGAACTCTCATTTATTCAATTTACAAGATTTCTTCTATTTTTTATGACAATACTTGAAGCAAAATTTTCAAAATGCAAAACTTTTTTTACATCTTTTGAAAAGCGTGAACAACAAACACACTCTCTTTGAACTCGTGAGTAGGTGAACCGCACATCAGCATCCGCCTCGAGAACGGCTACACTCCGGGAAAGAAACATGACTAAGCACTATGGAGAGGACCTCTGCTTTGAGCAAGATGCAGTCACAATCCAAAAATACAAAAAGAAAAAAATGATAGTTCACTAAGTTGAAAACCTGAAAAGGTGACTTAGGCAATAGAGAGCGTCCCGGTGGACTGAAAACCCGAAAGGGAGGTCCTAAACAACGGACAGCTTACGTTTTTTACTGCTTACATTTTTTCTGCTTTCAAGCCAACAGTCCTAAACAACGGACCGCTTACGTTTTTTACTGCTTTCAAGCCAACAGTCCTAAACAACGGACCGTTTACATTTTTATCTGCTTTCAAGCCGACAGTCCTAAACAACAGACCGCTTACATTTTTACTACTTTCAAGCCGACAGTCCTAAACAACGGACCGCTTACATTTTTACTGCTTTTAAGCCGACACTCCTAAACAACGGACCCCTTACTTTTTTATCTGCTTTCAAGCCGACAGTCCTAAACAACAAGCCGCTTACATTTTTACTGCTTTCAAGCCGTCAGTCCTAAAAAACGGACCGCTTACATTTTACTGCTTTCAAGTCAACAGTCCTAAAAACGGATCGCTTACGTTTTTTACTGCTTTCAAGCCAACAGTCCTAAACAACGGACCGCTTACGTTTTTTACTGCTTTCAAGCCAACAGTCCTAAACAACGGACCGTTTACATTTTTATCTGCTTTCAAGCCGACAGTCCTAAACAACAGACCGCTTACATTTTTACTGCTTTCAAGCCGACAGTCCTAAACAACGGACTGCTTACATTTTTACTGCTTTCAAGCCGACATTCCTAAACAACGGACCCCTTACTTTTTTATCTGCTTTCAAGCCGACAGTCCTAAACAACAAGCCGCTTACATTTTTACTGCTTTCAAGCCGACAGTCCTAAAAAACAGACCGCTTACATTTTACTGCTTTCAAGCCGTCAGTCCTAAAAACGGATCGCTTACGTTTTTTACCGCTTTCAAGCCGACAGTCCTAAACAACAGACCGCTTACATTTTTACTGCTTTCAAGCCGACAGTCCTAAACAACGGACCGCTTACATTTTTACTGCTTTCAAGCCGACACTCCTAAACAACGAACCCCTTACTTTTTTATCTGCTTTCAAGCCGACAGTCCTAAACAACAAGCCGCTTACATTTTTACTGCTTTCAAGCCGACAGTCCTAAAAAACGGACCGCTTACATTTTACTGCTTTCAAGCCGTCAGTCCTAAAAACGGATCGCTTACGTTTTTTACTGCTTACAAGCCAACAGTCCTAAACAACGGATCGCTTACGTTTTTTACTGCTTTCAAGCCAACAGTCCTAAACAACGGACCGTTTACATTTTTATCTGCTTTCAAGCCGACAGTCCTAAACAACAGACCGCTTACATTTTTACTGCTTTCAAGCCGACAGTCCTAAACAACGGACTGCTTACATTTTTACTGCTTTCAAGCCGACATTCCTAAACAACGGACCCCTTACTTTTTTATCTGCTTTCAAGCCGACGGTCCTAAACAACAAGCCTCTTACATTTTTACTGCTTTCAAGCCGACAGTCCTAAAAAACGGACCGCTTACATTTTACTGCTTTCAAGCCGTCAGTCCTAAAAACGGATCGCTTACGTTTTTTACCGCTTTCAAGCCGACAGTCCTAAACAACAGACCGCTTACATTTTTATCTGCTTTCAAGCCGACAGTCCTAAACAATGGACCACTTACATTTTTACTGTTTTCAAGCCAAAAGTCCTAAACAACGGACCGCTTACATTTTTTACGACTTTCAAGCCGACAGTCCTAAACAACAGACCGCTTACATTTTTATCTGCTTTCAAGCCGACATTCCTAAACAACGGACCGCTTAAGTTTACCTTTTTTCTTGTTTCAAGCTGTTAGTCCTAAACAACGGACATTTTGCATCTACCTGTCATTCCCTCGAGTATCATCCCCAACCAATGTGTCTGGCCCAGAGATGTCATCAAAAGTTTTGTCTTCATTAAACTATGTTTCCAAATCAACACGGTAGTAGACGATCGTCTTACCCAGTGAAACTACATTCCCCTAACAGAGTCAGATCCATTTCTTCAACGAATTCAGGCATCCCGTCGTTATTATTCGTCCCAGTCGAGTCATCTATGTCATCTTGAATTCATGATTGCGTCACATGCATTCACGGTATCTTAGGATCAAAAATAGGTGTACTTTGTATTTTAGTCTCTCCGGCCCGTCAAATCAAAGATTCCATCTTCGAATCTCCGAACGAAGAAACTTAAATAGGGGCATCTGTCATCACCAATTTTTGACCCAATATCCCATCGACGCGCGTCATTTGACCCTGATTAGTCTTTGACTTTTCAATAAAAAATTCGGCAGAGAGGTATTTTAAAATACCTCATATTTGGTTCCGAGTCGGGCCCTCTTTTCTCTTTATTTTTCATTTTAATTTTAATTGTTTAATTCCATCTTTTATTTAAAGTTTTTTTAATTGATTTTAATTTTGTTTTGGTCTTTATTTTTGTATTCCTTATTTTGTTTTAGTCTTTGTCCTTTATTTTAATTTTAAAATGTCCAAATAAATCTGATAAGTCCAAATAGTGTCCAATGGTCAAAGTCAAGAAACTGCAAGCTGTCACAAGCCTTACTCCAACAGATTTCCAGGAACAGTCACATGTATTTTTTCATTCCAATCCAAACCACAAATATTTCTGCTCATCAGTAACAAACCCTAATCAAAACCTAGTGCTATAAAAGAGAAGTCAGCAATCAAAGAAAGGGGACCGAAAAGTCACAACACAACCTGCGATCGAAAACTGCACAGTAAATTCACAAATCATCACAATTTCAAACCCTTTTTCACGGCGGCCGAAATATTTTTCTCTCTTACAGCCTTTATATAGGCTCGTTTGCATCCAGTGTGCATAGGCCTACATGCTATTGTGAACCCACACCACCTATCCATCCGATTTTGATCCTAAGGCCCCCGCTGCCTCACCTTATGATCTGATCAGGGCCTTCTGATCTAAATCAGACAGCCGTGATCTGATCCACTAACCCATAACCCATTTAATTCAGACCGACCCAGCTAAGCAAACCGACCCGGTTCGGTTCCTTTTAAGCCCAATTCTTTTCTTTCCATTTCTACCCGCTGATTATTACTCACACACACCCCCACCTTATCTTTGGACCCCATTCTTTTATTTGTAGTCTTTCATGCATTTCAGTTCTCTCTTGCATTTTATTTTTATTCCTCACGCATTTTTATTAGTTTAGGTTTATTATTCTGCACTTTATTATCATGCATATTTTATTTATTTACGACATTTATTTTACAGAAAGACATTAGAATGTGATTTAGGCCTTAATGTAAATAATTTATTTTCCATGTCATTTATTTCTCGTAGACCATAGCATGTATTATAGGTTTAATGTAATAGTCGTAGGTGCATGTGTGCGTGTGTGGGTGTATGTTTACTTTTTATGCTTGGTAGTTTAGGTAAAAGGTCCTTGTGGTGGTCCAACACCACCATATGGTACCGACGCTTTACTTTCATGCTCCATTAGTTTTTTTTTTTAGTTCAATCATTTCAAAAACAACAAAAACATGCAAATAATCCAAAAAACACAAAAACATTTTCATAATAAACCTTGATTTCTAAATCAAGCGATCCTTTTATTCTTTCATAAATCAAAATTGCAATTAACTTTAATTCTACTTTAAGTCTTTTTTCTTTTAAAATCAAAAAACACCAACAAATACTCATTTGTCGTTTGGCTTTTCACTTTAAAACTTTTTCAAAACTAATAAAAAATACAAAACCAATCAAACATCAATTTTTACCCCGAACTACGATGTTTTGATCCTTCACGGGTACGTAGGCAAAGGACCATGTCCTTCCAAATCATAAAAAATGTAGATAATTAGGTGTTTGTTTTCTTAATCAATTTAAATTCCATTTCTTTAAACTAAGCAAGTTATAGCACATTAATTAGATAAAAACAAGAGGTTCCCGTAGAGTACTACGGACATAAAGGGTGCTAATACCTTCCCTTTATGTAACCAACCCCCGAACCCTAAATCTTTTAAAGTGGTATTTGAACCTTTTTCCACTTTCTTTTAAAAAAACTTAAATGTTCAGTCGTGAAATAAAATAGTGAGTCAAACGCTAATCACATAGCCTTGATCTCCGAAAAATGACGCGACATACTGATATATCAGTAGAGCATGAGTTAACTTGTGCATGTGTTAACACTATGCGTGAGTTAACTCACGTAGTGTTTTACATGTTTTACACTTGCGTGACTTAAGTTACGCAGCTTTAGTTAACTAACGCATAATTTTACACGTGCGTTGGTTAACTAGCGCAGGGGTATTTTGGTCATGCCTGCAGGGTGCGAGTGTTTTGTGCAGGGGGAGAGCAGTAACCAGTAAATTTGAGTACAAAAGGTTGCGTTAACGACAAAAAAGGCTCTCTTCCAGGGCTGGCCCAATGAGGATGTCACTAAAACATGGGCTTAAGGCCCAAATGTTTTTGGCCTCATATCAGGCTTCAAATTTATTTCCCTATATTTTTAGAAATCAAATTCTTTAAACATTTTTGTTTCTAGCTCGGTTCGTAGTTTAATGGGGAGTTATGTACTTTTACTTTATGTTGCAAGTTTGATTCCAAAAGTAGCTACTTTATTGGTTATATGTATTTTAATATTTTTTTCTCTTCATGATTATATTAGTATGATGTTAGTTGTTTGAAATATATTAATACAGATTGTACTAGGTATTTAACACGTGCGTTGTACGGGTTTATTAAATTGTGTTTAAAAGTGTTTTTTCATGCGTGTTAAAGTTATCTTCTTTAAGAAAAGACACTTTAATGGATTAAAACACAATTCCCTGAATCCTCCAAACAATCGAGTGCTTAAAAAAAATTGTTGTCTCACAATGAGCGTAAAATAACTAAAACAAAATTTAAACCCTACATTCAACATAGATAGTTTAACATAAACTTCAATTCTTTACTTCAACCATTAACTGAATTTAACATAAAAACAATTAAAATTTAACTTCAATAAATATGACAATCATTTTTTGATTAATCCTTTGACAACTTAAATATTACGTTAAAAATAGACATTCATATTGTAACACCCCGTTTTTCCAACATAAAAATTCATAATAAAATCAGAGTATCCACATAACGGAATGCTACATTTTCTTTCAACAAAATCTCCAAATGAATAAATAACTATTTATTCTTCATAAAAAGTAGTCAATAATAAATAACTTTCAAACTTCACAGCGGAATTCATTTCAATCAACAAAATTATTCTTTGGCAGGCAGGCCTCATCAAAAGTCTCATAATTCATAAGTAATACGTAAGGAAAGAGAAAGCAAGTAACAAAATTCTCATCCCGTTACGTATCAGAGCCCTAAGACACTTTGAGCCGACATCTCTACTAATCTTCGTTACCTGCAAGTTACCCATAGGGAAGGCAACATTTTCAAGCAGAAGGGGTGAGATTCACAAACAACAATAGATATTATAATTCAACAATTAAATTCAACAACAACAATATAATGATAATCAACTGCCAATTTATAATTAAGACAAATCAACAACATCGTCATCAAGCTACGACATCGACGACCCGACCGACAACAACAACAACGACGACGACAACAATGCGACTAATGCAAATGCATGTGGTACCATTTTACGCGCGTTGAATGCTAAGCATTCCGGGGCATAAGCCCCCAACAGTTTGAATGAAATAACGTTCCAGGGCATAAGCTCTCAACGATTGAGTGATAAACACTCCAGGGCATAAGCCCTCAACGGTTGAGTGAAAACACTCCAGGGCATGACCCCTCAACAAGGTATGAGTATGAAATGGACTCAATAGTGTATATCTGCATACAACTCGACAACAGCAACGACAACTACAAAATGCATAATCAACTATGACCTAAACTTCAACTTGATCGACAGGACACAACAAAATGGTACAACAAAGTCTCACAACAAAATTCAACAATTTAGGCATGCTACAGTACTACTCGCCGTGGCGAGCTACTTTACTCGCTATGGTGAGCTCAGGAAAACGAGCTACTCGCTATGGCGAGTTGGGGGCGAGCTGGAGGCGAGCAAAACTGGGTGCTCTTGCCATTTTTGACATTTTTCACCCAAAATCTTCATTTTTAAGTCCCCAAAACCCAAATTTGATTATGTAAAAAGGTGCCATTCATTCCTAACTATATTAAGGCACTCAAGTTGATATAAAATTGGCCCAAAAACATCATTAAGACAATTAACACTTTTTAATATAAGCAACTCGCCGTGGCGAGTGCATTTGCTCGTTGTGGCGAGCTATACAGGTTCACTACTCGCCATGACGAGTGGGTCTGCTCGCTGTGGCGAGCTACACAGGTCTTACTCGCCTGGCGAGTGGGTTTGCTCGCTGTGGCGAGTGGCGATTTACAGAACTACGAACTGTACGAACAAACTTCTCCTTTTCAACCCCAAACCCCAATTTCAACACCTAAAAACCCAATTTTGATGAATTGCATTACTTCTTTACAAACTAACATCAGAACAGCAATAAACAACAATATTTTCATGAATTCATCAAGTTATTAAAATCAATTCATCTTTAACCTAATTCAATTCATCAACCCTAACAACACAACATTAATCAACAAATTATAAGACCTAAAATTGAGAGTTAGTCTCACCCTTACCTGAATTTTGATGAACAAAGCTCTACAGTTCTTCTCCCTAGGTTCTTCTCCCTTGGTTCTTGGTTTTCTCCCTTTTCTCTGTTTCTCTCTGTTTCTACGTGAAACTGTTTTTCTGACTTTCTCCTTTCTCTAACTCCCTATTAATTCTAATTAATTCTCACTTATTCTAATTAATTTCTATTAAAATATTAGTCATTTATTTTTAATCCCCAAACTTTCCAATAATCATAATTCTCACTTATTTTAATTTAAACATTAAAATAATCATATAATAAATTATTCCACACCATCAAAACAACATAAACCATTTAAAATCATATAAACTATTAAAATTCAGCCAAAAATAAATAAATACAATTAGGGCGTTACACATACCAACAACCTTGAGCCACCACATTCGATCATAGAATCAGTCCCAGTTAACGACTGTAGCATACATCATATTAGGAGGATTATTGACCGTGAATAAAATTACGTCACCGACTTTTAGGCCCTTTTGAAGAAGAAAGGCTTACCATCCTATTTCTATGTACTTCTGAAGCATGTTTCTTGGCGCAGTGTGAACATCACAGTCATAAGATTTACCAGTTTCTTCGTCAAAAAGGAGAATTTTAGATTAATTGATATATAAACTATTTTCAGCAACACCTCGAGGAAAATGCATCAATAGATTAGTCAAGAAATCATACAAATTATAATTTATCAACAACATAAAAACAACAAAAACTACTTCGTAAATGGCACTAACCAAAATATTGTTTCCATCCAAAGTAGAAGCAGTAACATTATACTTCCAATAATGAACATCGACATTTTGAACATTTCCAAATTTAGGACCATTGACTTCAACTCCAGTCTCATTCATGTTTCCTTCAATCCAAATGATATATAACTTAAACAAATAAATCATATTTTTCTGCCATTAAAAAAAATAGACACCAACAAAAACGTTATGCAAAAACCCATGACATTTTCGTACTTATCTATACTTTTTAAGAAAATTTTACTTGGGTATTTCTTTTTACATAGCTTGTTATTCTTCAAATAGATTTAATTAATTCTTCAAAGATAATAGGGAAGTCAAGTGGTTAATAGTGTGAGAAGCTTATTTAGATGTGTCATATAGGCATAATCCTAACTCTAGAATGTGTCAAGTTTAGTTCACATAGATGTAAATATATATATATATATATATATATATATGTGTGTGTGTGTGTGTGTGTGTGTGTGTGTGTGTGGGGTTTAGTGAGATATATCACTACCTTAAAAATCGTAAGCTTAATCATACCAAGTTCCTCAAAACATAAATCAACGTAACTTATGATAATCTAAAAAATTTCAATTTATTTGAGCCTGAGATGAAACTTCATGCAGTATATAACCTTCTCCAATATGGTGATATAACTAGAAGTATGTGAATTCTTATAAATTTAGATTGAAAATTTTATAAATATCTTAAGGAGTATTAATATAATAACTTTTACATATTTTACATATTAGTGTAACTATTTACATTTTATATAATAATTTTTTGCTAGAACTTTTATTAATAAATCATTTATATTTTAGTAGTCATTTACCATATAATACATATAAGAGTGAGTTTGTATACTCTATAGTTTTCTATTTATTGTTTAAGCTATAATTTACAAAGTTTTAAAAGATAGCATATATATATATATATATATATATAGTGTATATCATAATTTACAATGTCAGACTCCATATGTGAAAAAAATCCTATCTTTTTTTATTTGTAAAAAACATTATATGTTTTACCTTGTTGTTCTTAAACATTTGTTTGTTTGTAGATTCAACAATTGCAAAAGGTCTTCATTTTTCTATTGTGTTAACATATGCAAAAATAGAAGCCTATTTTAATCGTATACACCTCATTCACATGAAAAGTTGTCATATCCACATTAATCAATAAAAGAAAATAAGAAAAAATCTAGAAAATAAGACTAAGAAATGTTAAATAAATAGAAAAAATCTAGAAAATAAGACTAAGTCTATGTTAAATAAATAGAGTAGCTTGTGTATCTATCCTGCCACAAAAAATCGATAAATAAATAAAAGACATGTGAAGAGTATGGAAGAAAACAAAAACTACCATATATAATTGAAGAGCACTAATCAAGAGTAGTTTGGAGATAGTGACGTTGATCCAAAACCAAATTTATTAAAAGCTTCAAAATCATAATCAAAATAAGAAGTCATAAGAGTATAATTTTCATAAACACTATAGAAACTTTTCTAATTGATCAAATATTAAAATCATGTTTTCTATGAATGTAAGCATCATATAATCATTTCTATGGTTCAAGACAACTACAACTTTATTCTCACACAAAAAAAGTATCTTAGAATTGGTTCTACATACTAATGATCATATAGTTAAGTAAGTGTGAATTTTAATGACATAGTTATATGATTAGCAGGGCCGGCCCATAGCCCGTCGGGGCTGGGCGACGACACCGGGCCTCAAATTTTTGGGGGCCCATATTTTTTTTTATATGTAAGGTCCTGTAGTAAGTGTTATATAGAGGTAAGAGCGAGAACTTGACAGACTGTTAAGAATGCTTCAGTGGTAAGTCATTACGTTCATGACCGCATGGTCAGGGGTTCAACTCTTGTTATGTGTCTTTTTTATATTTTTTTTCCTTTACACTGCTTTTTTTTCGTGGGGCCTAATATATTTTAATTTTAATCACTTTTTTTTCCCAAACTAATTCATTTTGTTTAATTGAAGAAGAAAACCCTTTATTTAATCTATGAATTATCTGTCACAACTAGAATTATTGGGATGTTATTATAATTTACTTTAAAAAATTGTTTTTTTTTTCTATTTTTATCAGGGGCCAATTTATAAGATTAAAACGGGGCCAACGAATTGTTTAAGACGGCCCTGATGATTAGGTGAAGAAAGTGATAATCAAAATGAAATAATTTATTGTTTAAGATTTTTGTTCTCTCTCAATATTTTCTCTAAAGTTTCAAAGAATGAAAAGTAGTGATGAATGAGAGGAGGGAGGGTCTCATCCAAGTATCACTAATAGGATGGGTTACACTTTGATTTCCTCTTTCAATTCTTGGAATCAAATGGTTTGTGAGTGATCAATTGTGATTATGGTCTTAAATTTCCACTGTCTTTTGTTTACAACTATCCTTTTTTTTTTGGTCACTAACTACACTATATTCATGGTTACCAACACTACTTATTAATTAAAATAAAATTAAGCAATGTAGGGCTGACCGAAAAATTAATAAAAAAAAAAAAGCAATGTAAATAACTACTTATTAATTAAAATAAAATAAAGCAATGTAAGCTTGACCAAAAAACTAACAAAGCAATGTAAATAATATTGAAGAGTTAGTGGTGACTATTAATTGAGGGAATAGAAAAAATATAATTTATATATTGGATTGGACTATGAAGGGATGTTCAATAAAGCATTACTAAAATAAAGTGGGTGTATTTAATTAAAGATGAATTTAAGAGATTTGGGAGATGATAGAAAGCTTTTTTTAGAGTGCCACATCATTATAAAGCTTGCATGAGAACAACTCAAGTTTCCTTTACAAAGATATAATATATATATATATATATATATATATATATAGGGAGTTTCTACAGTACACCTATAAATTAAGGTGTATCGATACTCCTACTTCAAAAAAATTTAAATTAACCATTATTTTTATGGAATAAAGAGCTAACTGTTGATATTTATATTTTAGAAAATGTCATTTCATAAGAAAAAACATCATTTCATTGTTTATAAAAATTATAATTTTTTTAAAATTTTATTGTAAAAAATAATCAAAATTCTCTATTATGAGTACTAAAAATTTAGAAAAATTAAATTTTATTTCGTTGACGTTTTTGGTAAATAAGGTTTAATTATAGGTGATAGAAAACAATTTTTCTCTTCAAAAAATAACACATTTAACTAGTAATTTATTGATTTGATGTACCAATACACTCAAAGTGTACCATAGAAATTGCCATATATATATATATATGGAACCATAATATAATTATGCAAAAGTAATTTATATTTGTGTTTTAGAATTAAAAGTAATTTATATGTGTTAGAATTAAATTTTATCTTTCTGCTCAAGGTTTACAAAGTGATAAATAATGTTTATATTAATGAAACTAAATTTTTGTTTAGAAAAGTTCTTACACTGTTGGGGTTGAGTCTAAAAGACGGATTTAGACTCTCGTTGTCTTACGAATCAATATTTAAACTTTGACTGGAATCAATATTTAGTGGCTGACATGCCTCACATAAAATTACACATTTAATGTTCTTTATATTTCTTTGTCAAAACAATTAAAAGGCCTCAATTTAAAATTCATTTTATGCCTACAAGTGCATTGGGTAGGCCCTGCTCTCTTCAATGGAGGGGTTCGGTTATGATAGGAAATGAAGGAAACCCTGACAAACACATGTTCCATAGAAATATTTAAATGAGGTTGGAGATAGTAAGAAAATATATTTTTGGAAGGAGAAATGGATAGGTACCTATACTTTGCAAAAATATTTTCCCAAACTCTACTCAAGACCAACAATCAAGAGTGTCATTGTGTCAATTACAAAAGGTGACATCCTGTCTCAGTAAGAATTGGTGTTGCTATATCAACTCGAGTAAATTGTGGGTAAGGTACATCTGAGTCACAATAAAAAAGATGCAAGATTATGGAATCCAGATAGAATTAGAGACTATAGAGTGAAATTCTTTTACAATATTTTTATATTTAAGTTGCAACAATTAAATTGTGAGAAAAAGAAAAATGCAAAAAGTAACCAAGAGAAAGAACTCTTATGAATAACAAGATCATGTGAAAAAGAAAAATAAAATGTGATGGGTAGTGAATGGTGATAACTACAACAATTAACTCAACTCTTCTTCATAATAAGAAGAATTCAATCACCTATCACCATGGACATGTACTTCAGAGCTTCCACCACTCTTCTTCATTTTAATCACTTCCCTTCTGTTTTTCCTATGCGTTAGGGAAAGCAAAACAAACCAAACAACAATGTTTATCGCAATGATGCCGAAATTCCATATTACCAATGAATGTTGAAGTGAGTACTCTTTCACAAAGGCCTTCTTTTCTTCAAGGCTGATTACAATTTCTTGGCTTAATTTAATCACAATCTTCAATTTATAGAAAAATATAATTTAATACAATAATTACAATAATTGTTTTCCATCTGTGCTTATCGCAATTTACACACACAATCTCACAAAGAGGTTTTGTTGTATATAAATCAGAGTACCTTGTAAACCATCGAATGAAAAGATCTTTTCATTAAGTGAGTGAGTGGTGAAGACAATGACGGTTGAAAATATTGCGACCTCTTCTTCACCAACAACTACATAATTGCCTCAAAGTTTTCCAGCTTTTGGCAATCTGGCTTCAATGAAGCTTGAACTTTCTGATATCAACAAATGATAAGATTCATACAAAGGATAAAAACTCATGGCCAAGGAAACTATCTTATTGGAAATCAAGTTGATAATGACAGTACTTTTGAGGATGGAAAAGGTTGTTTTTTAGTTGATTTTAATATTTGGTGTATGAAAAAATGTGTTCTTTTGCGTCATAGTGGCATAAATAAGTGGAAAAAATGTTGGTACTTTATAAGTTAAACCAGATTAACAGGTTTTGTTTGATCTATGAATGTTATTGTGCTTGAATCTCTTAACTGGAGATTGGATATTTTGCTGAATAGAACTGATTGATCATATGGCAAGTATTTAAGGTGATGAATTTTATTGTCCTACTGATTATTGATTTCAAGTGCCATGAAGTTTTGTTCTATATTTGGATGGTAGAGAAAGAAGGAAATGGGAGGTAAAAAATTGAATATTTTCCTTGTTGTAAAATTTTGTAAGCTGATGGAGATTATTAATAAAGCTTCCAAGCCTAATCCTTTAAAAAAAGAATTGTAAAAATAAGTTTTCTCTTAATTGCAAAAACGTGTTTCTCAGATTTAGCACCATTATTTTTTGTTGCTTGTTGGAATTTTGTGAGCTTGTGGATCTGTATCAGTGTATGTCATGCATAATGTACTTTTGCTAGAAATAACTTATTGATGTTGATCCATTTTACAACAAATAAAAGGTGATTCAATCTTCAATCCAATTGATCTTCATAATGAATCTTCTGCTACAAAATGTCCCACATAGTATAAAATTCACCACCTAAATTTTTTGTATGTGGCACATGCAAAATGGAATTGTTTGATCATAAATCAATTCTTTAATTTAGGTGATGAATTTTATTGTATGTTGGTCATTTTGTAGCAGACGGAGAATCACCATCAAAATCAATATGATTGAAGATTGAATCACCTTTTGGTAGGTTTAAAATGGATTAGCATCTGCAAACTATTTCTAGCAAAAGAACTCCATTTTACATGACATACACTAATACAAATGCACAAGCTCACAAAATACCGATAAGAAACAAAAAAATAATGGTGCTAAATCTGAGAAACATGTTTTTGCAATTAGGGGAAAATATGTTTTTGCATTTCTTTTTTAAAAAGGATTAGGTTTAAAAGTTTTATTGATAATCCCCATCAACTTACATAATTTCACAACAAGAAAAAGATTTAATTTTTCACCTCCCTTTTCCTTCTTTCTCTACCATCCAAATATACAACAAACCTTCGTGCTCAAAGAAATCAATACTCAGCAAAACAATAAAATTCATCACCTAAATTAAAGGCTTAGCATATAATCAATCAATTCTATTTAGCATAAATATCCAATGTTCAGTTAAGAAATTCAATCACAATTAAATTCATAGATCAAACAGAACCTGATTTTATTTATAAAGTACCAACATTTTTTTTCACCAATTTTTGCCATTGTGAAGCAAAAGAACACTTTTTTTTCACAAACAAATTATTAAAATCAAATAAAAAAAAAAACCTTTTTCATCCTCAGAAGTGTTGTCATTATCAACCTGATTCCCAATCAGATGGTCTCCTCGGCCATGAGTTCTTATCGTTGATATGAAACTTATGTGTTCGTTGATATCAGAAAGGTCAAGCTCCATTGAGGGCAAATTGTCGAAAGCAGGAAAAATCTGAGGAAATTCGGTAGTTGTTGGTGAAGAAAAGCTCACAAATTTTGAAACCGTCGTAGTCTCTCACCACCGACTAGGGTAGAGCAACGGTCGGGTTCGGGCCTGAACTCAGTAAGATGTATGAAACCGAGCATCCAATTTAAAGATTCAATTCCGCCCAAAAATTAATCCAATTTAAAGGCCATAGATCAAAGTATCATAGCATCCGTTAAAATATCACGTTATAAAAAATTTAACAAGAAAAAAGCCAAATATAGGTTATCATTGTTTTTCTTGTTCATAATTAAAATATTGTACCTTGGACTTCGACAGATCTGGATCTATGAGTAGATCATGGCTAAATCTAAAGAAAAGTTTGCAGGTTTACGCAGATCTACATAGTAAATCAACACAAGATGCTTGCATGTAGGAGGTGCTCTCGCACAACAAGGAATACAAAAATAAAAGGAGAGATCCATGTTAATGCAATCGCAAAAGAGAGAGGAAGACAAAGATGAAATTTGAATTTAGAGAAATAGAAGAAAATTGATGAACTGGGAGGACAAGAGGCATTGATAGATATGGAGTGTGTGAAGAGAAGAGAGGGACGGCGCCTGATCTACAGATCTAGGTTTTGGGTTTGAGAGAAGAGAAGAGGAATTATATATATGAGGGTATTGGGTATGAATATGTATAATGGTTTGGGCTTTGTGGGGTAAATTTTTTAATGGGCCGGTCGGGTTCGGTTACACGGTTTTGGATTTGTAAAACCCGTGCCCGACCGTCTAACCCCATACATACCTTATTTTTTAGTCTTTTTTCACCCCAAGGCTCGGCTTAACCCTCCCGATGGAACCGCGGGTGACTTGGATATACGGTTGGTGGGCGGGTTCGGATTTTGTGCTCACCCCTACCACTGACTCCATTAATGAAAACTTCTTTTCTTTCAATGTTTTACGAGGTACTACTTATTTATATATAACAAAACCACTCTATGATAGTTTGTGTGTGTGTGTGTGAATTGTGATAAGCACAATGGGAAAACAATTAATGTAATTATTTGTATTAAATTATAAATTCCTATAAAATTAATATTGATATTAAAATAAGATAAGAAATTATGATCAACCTTGAAGTCAAGGAGGCCTTTGTGAAATTTTACTCCAAATAAAATGGTTAGTTGTACAAATTAATGACACTTGGAGCACATTCATTGGTCAGATAATATTGGGTTAATAGTGTTTTTCCCCCTGTAATATAGGTTATTTTCGGGTTTGCCCTCTGTAATTTTTTTTTTTGGATTCGGTCCTTGTAAAAAAAATAAAAGGTTTCAAAATATCCCCTAGATCATCTGATTGTACAAAATTGATGATATGGTAGAGGGTAAACCGAAATTTTCTCAAATTACCAGGGGGTTACCCTAAATTTTCTCAAATTACAGGGACGAAATTTTCCATGAAGGTCCAAAAACAAAATAAAAATCAATTTTCAAGGACGAAAAAAAAATTACAGGGTGGAAAACTGGAAATAACCTGTATTACAGAAGGGTAAAACACTATTAACCCAATAATATATTCAAAATTTATTAACTTGAGACAAATGATGATAAGAAATTTTGGCATCATTGGAATAAACACTGCTGTTTGTTTTGTTTTGTTTCCATGGGGCGGGGTAAAGAATAAGGGAATTGAAAAGATTGAAGAAGAGTGGTGGAAGCTCTAAAGTGCACGTACATAGTGTAAGTAATTTAATTCTTATGATGAAGAAGAGTTGAGTTAATATTTTTGTAGTCATAACCATTCACCACCCATCACCTTATATTCTTCTTTTTTAACTGTATCTTGTTACTCATTGGTCCAAAGCTTTACACAAGATTTGAATCTTGTTTGGAAAAATGATGTGCCATAAAAAGTAAGTATATTTGGATAGAGATTGTTTCAAGATTGGCTTCTGATGGTCGGATTAGAAAAGTGTGTCAAATCTTTATCAAGTAATAAAGTGATAAGTAAAGAATCGTATCCATATGGATTGTCATTTCGTCCAAACAATTTGTGTTGCTTATTTAAAAACAAAATAATAAATAAAACAGTTGAGGGTTAAGAGATTGCAATATTTATCTGTTTGCAATAGAGAAAATTACTTGTTTTGGTTTCATAAAGTAAGCAGCGTTTAGGATTTTTTGAATCTCCCCAATTCATTTGTTGGAATTAAATAACATTCATGTCGCGTTTAGTTATTCTAAGTATACTATCTAAGTGATGAGACCGTTGAGACATTGTAACCTAATCAGTTTTTTAAGTTGCATATGTTGATCGCACAGTGATCCTTACATGCGGGGCCTTACTCTCTCAGTTGATTTCAGTCTATCCCTCCAATGTTGAGTTTCACCTACTGGTCACACTGTGATCCTTACGTGTTGGGTCTTACTCCCTCAATGGTAATTGAAAAATATACTTAAATTGGCGTTCTTAAATTTCCAAAGATATGAAGGCCAGTGTTCCTAAAGGTTTTCCCATCTGTGAGTTTTAAGAGTACATAACACAATCTCCCTCTTAATAGTTCTACAATTGGGCAACCCTATCAACATCTACCTTACTAAGGTTTGAGGAGAATGGAGTAATTGGGCTGATTTAAGTCATGAAGTCACTTGTTTCCTTAATTAATAACTAGTTACATCCTAGGTTCAATAGTTTTTACTCAATATTAGTAATGTCACATCCTAAGTACTTACTACTAAGATCAACTCGCTTTCGGTATCTTTCATCTAGTTATTAACTAATTACTTCCTAGATAGACAAATGATGAGTCATTATTTACTGATTTTTTATATAATATTTAAGTCTGTTTTATTTAGATTTGATTTCGTTCTATTTAATATTATTCCTTTTAGATTTATTTTACTTCAATTGCAAGATATTTAATTTCAGGAACAAATATTCTGAAGATTCAGTCTTGGAGCAAAAGAAAGAGGATTCAGAGCTGATTCGGTCAAGAAAATACGATGATTCGGCACAAAAATATAAATCCACCAAGTCAGAAGCTTGGCACGGCCCGTACCACCAGCCACACGGCCGTGCCAACCCTCAGGATGCTCTTTTGCTGCTTTTGCTTCATGGACAAGCTACCTATTAGTTTATTTCTGACCTAAAAGCCCGTAGTTTCTTGTGGAACATTCTAGTGACATATTTTCTTAGGGCTTAAGTCATTGTAAACTATAAATAGAGTAGCTAGCTATCACAAAAATTTATCTTTTGTTCTTGAAATTCAATAGTAACAATTGTTTTTCTTAATAAAAGTTCCTTCTTTTATTTTCTTATTATTTTTATGTTCTTCTTCTTCTCCTCTATGTCTGCTTCAACCATGAGTGAGTAGACTCTTCTTTGTCTTGGGATTGTTGGATAAGTCTTAATGACATAATCCTAACAAACCAAACCATAAACCCTAATCTTATATAAATCTACTTTCTCTTCTAATTTCACTGGTTTAATAGTGAATCAACAATTATCAACTCATAAAGCGAACACGGAGGGTTAGTAATCGTTAATTCATCATCTTAAATATCAATTCATAAAGGGAACGCGGAGTTTTGATATTGGAACAAGTGAAATTAGACAAGGATTGTGAAGTATGAGAATAGCCTAGCAAACCTTGAGACATATAAATTTTCGACCTTCAAGGATTCTAATAACAACCAATCATGAGAATAGGCTTGGTTGTTAGTGGAACACACTCAATGACTTCGAGAGAAGATTTGATACGCTTAAGAGAAACTTCTCTTTGGAAAGTAGATCCAATGTAAAATTAGTGGTTTAGGGTTTGTTTGTGAATGACTTGTTATTAAGATGGACCAATAAATCCCAAGGCGCTTTTTATTATTATTTTTATTCAAAACTAAAAATCAAACCTTTTTACTAAACTTTCTTCTATTTCTCTTCCAAAAAGTTAATTGAATTAAAACAACTCCCTATCGGAACGATACTCTATTTTTACTACTTCGGTAAAACCGTGCGCTTGTGGTTTTACTCATCAACACATATAAAACTAGAATATAAATATCAATACTAGACTATGTCACTACCTAAGTGCCTAAACTAGGGTTGTGCTCCTGAGGAGACAAATCTTACGCACTATAGTAAAACTAAATAGCGAACAAAATATAATTGAATAAATGACATTAAATTAAATAATTATCCAACAAAATAACTAATGGTTCATCTTAGAACCCTATCCTAAAAATATTTAGTTACCTATGGTAACTAAAAACAAATTACAAAAAAAAAAACATACCTTAGAAAAATAAGGAGAAGAGAGATAAATTCCTCCTGAAAAGCTCATAGAATCACCTTCCTCTTGAACTGCTCCAGTTCTGAACCAAAAATTGTAAATGAGGAATGTGGTATTTATAGAGAGTTTCCACCTGAAGTTGGGCTCAAAACTCAAACTTTTTCCCCCAAAAAAGTAGGAAAAAGTAGTTTTTGCTTGCACTTTTCAGTGCTCTGGACGCACACTCCATACCTTAGGCGCATGAAATGTTCCCTAGGCGCATGTGAGTGCGTTTCAGGCCCTTTTTAGTGCTTATTTCCGTCCTTTTGGATGTTTGCTTTCATATAAGATGTCTTGGGACCTGGGAAAAGAATTCCTCCCTTTGTTAAGTCTTTTGAGGCATCTGGGATCTTCATTCTTGATCTTCCCAAGGTCTTCACTAATCTTTGGATGTTATTGCTTTGCCTATTTGCATGATTTCTTCGTGAATTACATAAAAAAAAACACCCTAGAATTGCTATGTTTCGAGAAGAATAAAATTAAATACTCAAATATAGAAAACATTACAAATGTCCCGAAATCATAGGCAATTGTTCTAATAATCCTCTTCTTTCCGGAGTTGTGCTCAAATCATTATTCATCACATTTACAACATTGACTTACTTATCGCGTTACACTCAAGTGGGACAGACTTGGAGAAGATAGCTTGTACATCAACCACATTCTTCCATGATATACGTATGTATCTCCTAAAGCCAGTAGGGTTGGTCACGACATTCTCCCACTCCAGTCGTCACATGAATGTAGCTTGATATAAATTTGAGACAATTCTAAATAGACTTTCAAAATCATATTATTTACACACTTTTAGGACTTTAAGGGTTATAACGTGACTTAGGTTAAGGTGGATATATTTGGAAAAGTAGGCTAACAAAGAAACTTGGAGTTAGATTATTAACCTAGGGATTTCTACTTAACATTGATGTGCTGCAAACCTTCCTTCCTTGATTCAGATAGGATGGGTACTAAGTAAAACTATTTATCTTTTTCAAAAAACATAAATAAACATTTTTTTTAAGAGACTATAATTTTTTATGTTTTTGGCTCCTATTTTTTTTTCTTATTCTTTTTCCTATTTTTTTTGTGTGTAAACAGTAATCTACATTTTTTTTTTTTTGATAAATAAGTTCTACTGGCACCCCACCCCAAACTTAAATTTTTCCTAATTCCAAATAGCAACCCCGGCCTTAACTTCAAATTACCATATCAAGTCAAAATAATAACCAATCTAACTCCAAGAGAAATCAAACAGACTGCATTATAGGTTCAAGACTATGACATAATTCGTCACTTAGTAACAACAAAAGAAATATGCATATGGAGGCTCAAAGTGGTTTCACAATGGATAATAAGAATAAAAAAAAGGTGGCTTGAAAGGCTCAAGATACCAAAGAAAAATTGTGTTGTGTGTAATATAAAATGACCGATCGTCCGTAAAGTACGGCCGCAAATTCAAGAATAATTAACATTCATATGGAATACTCATGATAGAAAGAATTTATAGTAGTAGAATGGGTTGGAAATAGTTGGCTCAAAATCATACCGGTTATGCTATTCAGAAAAGAGATGGTGACCGATATGAGTACCTTCAGTAGTAAGCCCAAAAAGTTATCGTGTACTTGAATGTAAGGGTAAACTAGCCTTCGATGTAAGTGTTCTGAAATAATTCTCGAAGACTAAAACAAGATTAAGCATAAATGGAAAGGTTATAAATGTAATGCAAAGAAATAAAGTTTTATTAGATAATACTTAGGATTAGCAACAGAAAAAGAAATCAAATTGATTACAAAGGAAATCTCATCATAGCGTATTGAAAAAGAAAATAAATGCTGAAAAGTAAATCAATGGGTTGCCTCCCATTCAACGCTTGTTTAACGTCTCAGTCCAGACGAAAATAGGTTGCCTCCTATTCATCGCTTCTTTTAGGTCACTAGCTTGACGAAATAGGTTGCCTCTTATTCAACACATGTTTTACGTCTCGAGCCTGAAGGATATGTCTAACTTGTGCTTGAGAGCCCCTGTCCTCCAGGCTCCTTGTCTTCCTCCTGATCCTCATCCTTCAAGTTGCCTTCTTCCTTCGGCATGCCTCTCTGCCTTAGGTAGTGGTATTTCCTGGAAACTCGGTAGGTAATGTAGTCTTCTCTTGATCAAATGATAATTTCCACTTGATCCACATTTATTATAGCCCGGGCAGTGGCGAGAAAATGTCTCCCTAAGATCATTTGAAATCTATCTAGTCCTTTTATTTTCATAACCACTACCTCGATATGAAAAGTGAATCCATTGATGTTAATATCCACAATCTTTATCATACCTTCAACATTTTTGAGAGAGCCGTCAGCAAGTCCAATTCTTACTTCGCAAGGTTTTAACTCAATTCCTCCAATTTTGTTGAACAAGGATAGTGACATCATGTTTGCACTAGATCTGAGGTCACACATTACTTCTCCAACATAAAATCCCTTGAAGGAAACTGGTATGCTAAAACATCTTGGGTCTTCCTTATTATTTGGAGAATCGTCTTCACACTACTTGCGATCTTCTTTGGTAATAGCAACCAATTTATCATAAATTGGTTTACCCGTTGGTGAGAATAAGTAATCAAAAGGCTACTGCAATATTGATTCCCGGTCATCTTCTTGCAGCATTAATTCAATTCTATTTTGTTTTACTATTAAAGTTCTATATTTAATATATATTTTAATTTAAATGATGTGGAAATGAGATTCTACCGAGGATGCTATGTCAACAATTCCACGTAGTATCTAAGTCATTTAGGATGATATGAGATTCTAAATGAGTGTGCCACGTCTTCTAAAGTGTAAGGAGGCCATAAATTTTAGTTGACTTTTTAAATGGAGGATCCAAAAAGTTGGTTTTAAAAAATAGGGTATCAAAAGTTAACAAAATAAAAAATAGGGGGATCAAAATTGCACTTAAGCCTTTTATTTTATAGTTTCTTTTACCATGTCTGTCATCTTCTTTCAAGTGTGGATGAAACAAATTTCATGGAGGTTCTTAAAAAGTTTTTTTTTTTTTCTTTTCAATTTTTGAGACCCATGTTTTCTATGAAGGTTTCCTCTTATTGTATTTTATTTTCTAGGTTTCTTCTCTCTTGTCTATGATTGATAAGTTTTACTTCTTATGACCATGGAATCTACACGCCTACACCTAAACCCATCGATAACAAAAAACAACAAAAGAGAAAAAAGAAAGAACAAAAAAATTATTGCCATGAAAATAACTTCTCAATTAAAAATCACAAAAGAAATAAAATCAGTTTTTTTGGAGATTTTTTTCAAAACGAAACATCGCAATTTCCGATTTCAGAATGTAGAGGTTGATTTCCTTGAAGAACTTATGTGTCTGGGTTGTTGCATAAACGTGAATTAGTAGAGGAAATCGAAAACCAGATTCAATAGCAAAAATTGAAATTGAATACCTAGAAATTTCTTCCACTATAATTTTTCATTTATGAATTTCCAAGTCTGTTTAACATTTAAGTTTAATAATGGTCCACATGTCCACTTTCCTAATACACCTGTTTAACATTTAAGTTTAATAATGGTATCTTATAATTTAAGTTTCCAAAACTGATTAAGTTTGCAATTTTAAAAAAGAAGATAGATGAACCTTATAATTCTTATTGGTAATTGTACCGTGAGGATTTTGAGTAGCATAAATGGGCCAATAAGATGGTAATAGAGAAAATATGAAGCAACTTGAGGGAAAACAATGGCATTTAAAAGCAGAAAAAAAAAGAGGATTGAGTTTGAACAAGTTTTTCTTAGTTTGATTTGATTCCACATAGACTTTGCCACACAACACAAGACTGATGAGTGATGCGGAAACCTGTGGGATCGATAGTGAAGATATGTAGTATAGGAAGAATTAGAATGGTGGGATCTATACCCAGATTTTGTAAAATAATTATTTCAAAGACCTTAATTTTTAATTAAATAATATAATAAAAACAACTAAAAACCTGCTTCCTTGATGTGCATATTAGGGGCTTCCTGGTAATTAAGCATTGGATGAAGGTTTTACTGGAACAAACAAAAGAGAGCAAATATTACGTGGGAGAAGACATAGATGTTACTTTTTTTATTGGCTAAAATACTCTTTTGATCCCTTAACAACATTTTTAGTATCGCTTTGGTCTCATAAGTAATAAAAACTCCGTTTAGGTCCCGTAACTTTATTTAAAGTATCATTTTGGTCCTTTCTGTTAATTTAATTCAAAAAAACGTTAAATTTTGGTCTCTTAACTTATTTAATTAGTATTAGTTTGGTCATTTACCTTATTTAATTAGTATTAGTTTGGTCCCTAAATTTAACGTTTTTTTGAATTAAAATAACAGAAAAGACCAAACTGATACATTAAATCAAGTTAAAGGACCTAAACGGAGTTTTTATTACTTATGGGACCAAAGCCATACTATAATTGTTGTTAAGGGACCAAAAGAGCATTTTAGCCTTTCTTATTTATAACAACTCTCGGTCTTTAATTTATTTTAATAGATCCAATGGTATAATGTAAGTGGTCCACCGGTAAGGACATAATTGCTCCCTCGCCTTAAAATCCACCAAATTGTGATTGTAGGAAATAAATACAATATTATTTCACGTCTTCCTCCGTGTAATGTAACCGTCTCTCTCTTATCTTCCATTCCATTTCTCACCAAAAAAATTCAATTGATTGTTGCACCTTGTTTCAGACTCCTTTGTCCATGAAACTACCAACATTAAATTCCTCTAATTTTTCTCTACAAAAACAACTAAACTATTTTTAGATCAGAGATATTTGAAAAACCTCAACCACCACTTCTCTCCTATTTTCTGTCCACCACAAACACAGATCGAAGAAATAAATGTCATTTTTCATCTCCTCTTCACCTAAGTTTTTCTTTACTACTTTTTGACAGGTCATCTTACGTTATTTTTAGCATGTTTTATAGTTATTTTCAGTAGGTTATAGCAGCAAAAAGGACGGGTATTAGAACGATTGCCTATGATTTTGGAATATTTGTAATGATTTCTATATTTGAGTTTGCAATTCTAGTTTTCCCGAAACATATAAATTTTAGGGGGTTTTTGACGTAATTCACGAAGAAATCATGCAAATCAAGAACATCCGAAGATTTATGAATACTTAGGAAGACCATGAATGAAGATTCAAGAGGCCTCATGAGACTTACAAGATGGATGAATTATGTTCCCAAGTTCTAAGGCAAGTTATTTGAAGACGAAAATGAAGGTGAGAAAATCAAAAGAATGGGGGTTGAATTGTGTTAACTTTTTCATATTTTTAAACTGAGTTCAATGTTCAGAGTCTGATAGAGTTCAGAGTCTGAGATAAAGTTCAGAGTCTAATGCAGCGGATAATGATAAATTAGAGAGCGAGTGAGAGGAGAGAAAGACACAAATCAATTATACAGGTTCCTTCCACAATCCGGAAGTAGTCACGTCCCCCTTGCACTTCCAAGGAGAGTTCACTAAAACCAATATCTGATTACAATTGCTCAAGCACAAAAGCAAGAGACTTCAAACTACTCAAGCATAAAAGCAAGAGATTTCCTATGCTAAAGCACACACGCAAGAGACTTCCTATGCTCAAGCACAAAAGTAAGAGACTTCTAAACAAACAAAATTACACAGAAAAATGTTTGAGGTTTGAACACTTGATATACAATCAGTGGTGTTCACAAATACAAATCAGATAAGACTCTTAAGACTTTAGAATTTCTAAGATATTAAAGTTGTTAAGAAATTCTAAGTTAACTTTGATGCACAACATTTTCTGCAGAGTTTTGACACTTGAAAATGTTGTAGAGTCTCACATTATTCTTAAATTCTTCATTCCTTTATATAGAGGTGTGAAAAAGACGTTGAGCAATATCCAGCGCATCAAAGAGTCGTTGTAGAAGCTTGATCAAATCACCAATGATGTGTTGCTTGATTTAGTTAATGTCCTATGAAGGAATAGTTTGAAATCCATTCCTAGTATAGATGATTAACCAGCGTAGGCACGACTGTAGTCTTGTACTATTGCTCCAGGCTTCTATTCCTTCTGCAATCATGTGTCTTCAAAATAACAATCTTTAACAACCTGCAACTTCTAGTCTTCAGACTCTGATGATTCTTCAGTCTCTGAAGATCTTTAAACACTTGATGATGTCAGACTCTGGCAGTCAGCTTCTGATGGTCATCACGCTCTAGTAATCTTCAGACTCTATCTTACAACATAAGCTTCCTTTGTAAATTTCATTTCTCTCTTTTGTTCTTCAAGAACCAATATCTTGACACAAATTTTTATCTATGGTCCTGTACACTTGAACAAATATTAGCAAATCCAATTGGGTTGGTCATGAGTCAATAATTGGTGTTTTTTATATAATATTTGAGTTTCTTTTATTTAAATTATATTTGTTTTTATTTCCTTTTTAGAACTATTTTACTTTAATTCCAAGTTTTTATATTTCAGGAACAAATATTCAAAAGATCGAGTCTTGGAGCAAAAGAAAGGAGATTTCGAGCTAATTTATGAAGATCTCATGCAAAAATATCCTTGGAACAAATTTATGCTAAAAATATGAAGATCTTATGCAAAAATATCCTTGGAGCTAATTTGTGCTGAAAATATGAAGATCTTGTGCAAAAATATTAATTCCCTTTTTTGTTGTTTTGCTTCAAAGACTTAGCACTTGGAAAGATTTGGTGCAAATTTATAAGCTGATTTAGCATAAATTTATAAGAAGATTCAGTGCAATTTTATGTTATGATTTGGTGCATTTTTATGTGCCGATTTAGTACAAATTTATACTCTGATTTAGTGCAAATTTATGCTGCTCCTTAGACTATAAATAGAGGAGCTATCAGACTTTGTAAAAGCATCTTTTGTTCTTGTAAATAATAAGTGACAATTGTTTCCTTTTATTTTTATGTTCTTCTTCTTCTTCTTCTCTATGTCTACGATGAACATGACTGAGTAGACTCTTCTTGTCTTGGAATTGTTGGATGAGTCTAATGACTAAATCCTAATCAAACTAAACCTCTAACCATAACTTTATGTAAACCTATTTTCTAATCTAAATTCATTGTTCTTATAATCAATAACAAATATTAAGCGATGGATCGAGAGATGAAGTTTAATAGTTGTTATTGATTCATCACAAATATTAAGCGATGGATCGAGAGATGAAGTTTTAATATTGGAACAAGTGAATTTAGACAAGAATTGTGAAACATGAGAATAGTCTAACAAACCTTGAGACACATAAAGTTTCGAGCTTCAAGGATTTCAATAGCAATCTGTTGGAACAAATGGGTTTAACAATATCACTTTGACTTTTGATGATAACAAGGTATTAAAAATTGTCAATTTGATATGCTAATATTTGTTCAAGTGTACAAGATCTTAATTCAAGTTGTCAATCTTAGTGTCATACCCCGATTTTTGACCCAAGATCCCACAGACACGCGCCTTTTAACGCTGATCAGTCCTTGACTTTTCAGTGAAAAATTCGGCAGAGAGGTATTTTAAAATACCTCATTTTTTGATTCCGAATCGGGCCGTCATCTCTCTTTATTTTCATTTTTATGTTTATTTATTAATTTTAATTTTATTAGTCATTATTTCATTTTTTTAATAAGTACAGGTCTGCATAGTTCTTTTTATTATTATTATTATTTGTTTATTCATTTAATGTCATTTTTTATTATTATTCATTTTTTTACTATTACTTGATAAAATCCTAAAAAATCAAAAAAAAATCGATAATGTCCAAAGAAATGGTCCTGATCCAAAAACAATCTGAACAGAACCGCGTTTTTCATCACACCCAAGTCATCCCAATCCTTTTTCATCCTGATCCAAAAGCCACTAACCCACTGATCTTTCTTTCATCACACCCAAGTCATCCCAATCCTTTTTCATCCTGATCCAAAAGCCACTAACCCACTGATCTTTCTTTGCATCATAAACAAACCCTAGGTCTAATCCAACACTATAAATAAACCTGCAAACACAAGTAGCGGGAGAGGATTTTATTTTTTTTCACGGCCGAAATTCACAGAAAGAAAAAACAATCAGACACCGAAAAATTCATAAACAAAACCATTCTCACGGCGGAATTCAACATCAAAAAACCTGCGACAATTTTACACACAAACAACACGGTTCACGACATCACACACACAAGACGCGACCGAGCCAACACCAACCGAGACAGTTCAAGAGCGCACAAAGATCGGTGACACACAATCAGCACAAATCATAGCAAATCTGAAACAGAAATCAAAAGAAGTGAAGAAGGTAGTATTTTTTTTTCTATTTCATATTTTTTAGATCTAGGATTGTAGGCTCGTTATTTAGGAATTTCAAGGTAAGATTCGAGTGTGAAAAGTGTAGCAGAAGAGAAAGAGAGGAAAAAAACAAAAAAAGGAGTCACTTTTAACTCCGGCGCGGCGGCACCACCACTTTTGGCCGGCGAAAAGAGGGAGAAAGGTATTGAAGAAAGAGAAAGGAATTAATGAAATGAGAGGAAAAGGGGTCTTACACCCTATATATATCCCCCTTTTGAACCGGTTCGGTTCTCTTGGTCCGACCCAGGATTGAACCGAACCGGCCCCCTTTCCCCTCCTGGGCCCAATCAGTTTTTTCTTTCTTTCCTGCACACTTGCTTGCTAACTGCACATCCCCACCTTGTGATTGGACCCCCCTGCATTTCATTTAATTTATTTGCATACATCTCACTGTTTAACGTTTTATTTTCCCATTTCTCATGCATATTTTAGGGTTAGATTTATTATTTTATTCATACATTTATTTACGCCATTTATTTTATAGCAAGGACATTAGAATGTAAAATAGGCTTAATGTAAATAATTTATTTTCATGTCATTTATTTCTCGCAGACCGTAGCGTGTATTATAGGTTTAATGTAATAGTCGTAGGTGCATATGTGCATGTGTGCGTGTTTGTGCATGATTTATCTTTATTGTTTCTAGTTTAGGTTAAAGGTTTTTGCGGTGATCCAACGTCACCACAAAAACCTACGTTTTACTTTCTTGCTCCGTTAGATTTAATTTTCGTTTAATTATTCAAAAAACAACAAAAACAAGCAAATAATCACAAAATAACAAAAACATTTTCATAATACACCTTGATTTCTAAATCAAGTGATCCTTTATTTTATTCTTTCATAAATCAAAATTGCAATCAACTTTAATTCTACTTTAAACCTTTTTCCTTTAATATAAAAAAACACAAACAAATACTCTTTTGCCACTTTGGCCTTTTACATTTTAAAACTTTTTTCAAAACTAATAAAAAAACACACAACCAATCAAACATTAATTTTTACCCCGAACTACGAGGTTTTGATCCCTCACGGGTACGTAGGCAAAGGACACTCGTCCTTCCAAATCAATTAAAATGTAGATAATTAGGTTTTTCTTCTTAATCATTTTAAATTTCTTTTTTCAAAGCAAGTAAGTTATAGCACAAGAATTAAATAAAACCAAGAGGTTCCCGTAGAGTACTACGGACATAAAGGGTGCTAATACCTTCCCTTTATGTAACCAACCCCCGAACCCTTAATCTTTAAAATGTGGTATTTGAACTTTTTTTCACTATCTTTCAAAAAATTAAATGTTCAGTCGTGAAATAAATTAGTGAGTCAAACGCTAATCAAATAGCCTTGATCTCCGAAAAATGACGCGACAGAAATAACGACTTCACTGGGGAGAGACTTGTGAGGGTTGAGTTTTGTGCTATAATTTGCTTAAAAACAAAAATACGTGTATATATGTTCTTCCTTCTTCTTTCACCTTTCTTAACGTGTGTGGTGAGATAAGTCCCCCACCCGGACCTGAAGGAAACATAAGATAGGACGGTGCTATAATCATAGTTCCTTACCAAGAGTGATTTTTGGTTGTGGTACATGTGATAACCCCACTTAATGGAGGAATCTTGGAAGTATACCATGTTGACATGAGTATTCGTGTTTAGCATACTATTTTCGAGTGACCGTCGAAGTTGAGAACTTTTAGTTACCTTTAACCCATCTTAGCCTTTTAGTTACCTAGTTGATACGCGATACTACACTCGAGTGAGACTCGCGTACGAACATTTTTTTGGACCGGAAGTAAATTCCGCTGTGCAATAATCTTCGGAAGGGGGTTGTAGACCTTGAGAACTTGGTAGAACCCGTGATACAGGTACAAATAAAACCATAGTCCCTACCAAATGGCGCGCTCACCCTTGACTCCAACATCATGGACTTAACCTCATCATGTTTTCTCTGTTCTTTAGCATAATCATGCATACATGCATTCATTCATAAACCTTTTTATTTTCCATCAAACAATCGAAGGACTTATATAAACTTTTTGTAAAATATCATAGATGGAGATTTCAAGAAGAAACACTAAGAAATACACTTTCCAGAGACCGGATTTGCTGAAATTAAGGGAGTTAGGGAAGAAGGTATCTAGTCCAGAAGATTTTCATACTCGCCATGGGAGATTACTTGGTATCCTTAAAACGGATGTCGCGAAAGGAGTCTTGGAAACTTTAGTCCAATTCTATGATCCTCTTTACCACTGCTTCACGTTCCCTGATTATCAACTTGTCCCCACCCTTGAAGAGTACTCTTATTTGGTTGGTCTACCAGTGCTTGACAAAATACCATTCAGCGGCCTTGAACCCATCCCTAAACTCTCAACCATTGCAGACGCCCTCCATCTGGGAACCTCCGTCATAAAATCAAACCTCATTGTTAAAGGAGGTCTCCAAGGCCTTACAGCAAAGTTCCTTTATCAACAAGCCTCCTTTCTCGCTGATGTAGCCAGTAACGAAGCCTTTTACTCCATTCTAGCCCTACTCATATATTGGCTTGTACTTTTCCCAAATATTGATAACTTCGTGGACATCCGTGCCATTCAAATCTTTCTCACCAAAAATCCCGTCCCTACTCTGTTGGCCAACACATACCATTCCATCCATGATCGGACCTTAGCAGGTCGTGGAGCTATCCTTTGTTGTGCACCTTTACTCTACAAATGGTTTACCTCTCATCTACCTCAAACCCATTCCTTTCAAGCCAATCTCAAAGGTCATTCATGGTCCCAAAAAATCATGTTTCTGACCCCATCTGATATAGTTTGGTACCATGCAGCTTGTGACAACGGAACCATCATTGCCATTTGCGGTGAATACCCCAACGTGCCTCTTCTCGGTATGTATGGAGGAATTAGTTACAACCCTATCCTTGCCCGACGGCAATTCGGATACCCGATGAGAACCCAACCGGATAACCTCCCTTTAACCGGAGAATTCTACTACAATGACAAAGATTACTCGAACAAGAGAGATAAGTTTGTGCAAGCTTGGAGTGGCATCCGTAAACTTAATAGAAGTCAGTTGGGAAAGAAGGGAGACTTTGTGCATGTATCTTATACTCAATGGGTTATTGACAGATGTCGCGTCATTTTTCGGAGATCAAGGCTATTTGATTAGCGTTTGACTCACTATTTTATTTCACGACTGAACATTTAATTTTTTTCAAAAGAAGTGGAAAAATGTTCAAATACCACTTTAAGAGATTTAGGGTTCGGGGATTGGTTACATAAAGGGAAGGTATTAGCACCCTTTATGTCTGTAGTACTCTACGGGAACCTCTTGGTTTGATTTAATTTATTGTGCTATAACTTACTTAATATGAAAAAAAAGAGGGAATTAAAAATTGATTAAGAAAAGAGACCTAATTATCTACATTTTTATTGATTTGAGAGGACGAGTGTCATTTGCCTACGTACCCGTGAGGGATCAAAACCTCGTAGTTCGGGGTAAAAATTGACGTTTGATTTGTTATGTGTTTTTTATTTGTTTTGAAAAAGTTTTAAAATAAAAGCCAAGTGGCAAATAAGAATTTGGTTTGTGTTTTTTAATATTAAAGGAAATGACTGAAAATAAAATTTAGATTGATTGCAATTTTTATTTATGAAATGATAAAATAAAAGGATCACTTGATTAAACAATCAAGGTTTATTATGAAAATGTTTTTTGTTATTTGTTATTTTGAATGTTTTTGTTGTTTTAAATATTGAACTAGAATAAGATAAACTAACGGAGCTGAAAAGAATAAAGCGCGGGGACCTCACAATGGCTTTGGACCACATGAGGACCCTTAACCTAAGCTACGAAACGTAAAAGACAACGCATAACCCACGAACGCACACATGCACCTAAGCTATTACAAAAAGCCTAATAATACATTCTACGGTCTGCGATATGATAAATAAAAATACATCCGAGCCTAAATATACATTCTACGTCATGGGTGAAAAAATAGAAAGGCGAAGAAATAAACACGCATGATAATAAACCTAAACTAAAATGCATGGATGATTTACATTAAGCCTAAACCTACAACCTAAATTCATGCAATAAAATTAAAATACAATTAAATGACATGATTAAAATATGACAGCATGAGTACGAAATGTGAACGAGAACATAAAAAAAAATGCAAGAGTTAAAATTTACAGGCAGGGGGGTGTTAACAGTATTCAGGAGGGTGTAGGAATTAAAAAAAAGGAATTGGGCCTCAGAGAGTGCAAAAGGTGTGTTGGGCTTCTGGGTCAAGCGTGCGCCGTCTGATTAAGATCAGACAGCTCTGATCTGATTACAGGACGGAGCAGCACAGTCCGCATGATCAGATCATGCGGCCAGGGAGAGTGAGGGTACATGGTGATACCGTGATCCCACGCGCATCAGAGTACGACAGGGGCTTGCTATAAATACGAATTTCCCTCTCTCTTCCCTCATTTTCCATTTCGTTTCTCTCTCTACTCCCTTTCTTCTCTCTCTAGTGCTCTCCCCTCTCTCCTATTCTCTCAAGAACATCAACAATGTTCTTCCCCCCAACCCAGATTCCGGCGAGGTAAAAGGGGTTCCGGCGGTGGTTCACCGGCCAGTGCGGCGGCGCCGCCGCGACGGAACCCCTACACTTATTTTTTTTAATTTTTTTTTTGTCCTAATCTCTTCTACTCTTCTTTCTAATTCTGATTTCAAACTCAAAACTCTCAACCCATATCTACTTAACCCTAGATCTAAGAATGAAAAAAAAAGAAGTAAAATTACCTTTTTATATTTCGTTTAGATCCGTTTTGTGCGTGTTTGGTAGTCACGGATTCGGTCGTGAGTGGGTTTGTTTCTTTGTATACGTTGTGTTCCTGTGACCGTGTGTGTGCTTGGACTGTGGTTGAGTAGCAGATTCGGTTTTGAGTGGGTTTGTGCGTGTTTTCGTGTTGCTGATGCCGCAAGGATGGTGGCTTTTGATTAGTGCTCTTGTCGTGTTTCCAGATTTCTTGTATTTGTGGTTTTTCGATTTGCTGGTCCTATGTTGGAAATTGGCCGTTGTGGATGTTACTGATTGCTGGAAGTATTGTTTAGTGTGTTTTTGTGATTTGCAGGTTTTGAAAATTGGTGTTGGATGCGATGAAATTGTTAGGTTTTTTTGTGAATTTTTCGTCCCCCTTTTCACGACTGCTGACTTCTCTTTATAGTGGGGGAGTTTGATTCTAGGGTTTGTTCAAAACTGCAAAAAAAACTGGTTTGGATGGTCATCAGAATCGTGAATTCTGTTTCTGTGAATGGGATTGGAATGAAACGCGTTGGATACAGCTGGACCTTTGGATTTTCTCTGAAAGTGCCTTATCTCATCGTGTGACATATCTCTTTGGATTTTTATGGACATTTTAAAAACAATAATAGAATAAAATAAAAATGGTAAAAATGTAACTATTGGCCTGTTTATCTAAAAAGAGTAATAATATATATATATATAAATTAACATTAAATTAACTAATTAAATAAATGAAATAAAAAATAAAAGATGAAAATGCATTAAAAATTATAAGACTAATGAATAAATGGAAAGTGAGAATAGGGCCCGACTCGGAACCAAAAAAAATGAGGTATTTTAAAATACCTCTCTGCCGAAATTTTTACCGAAAAGTCAGCGACTGATCATGATCGGACGGCGTACGAGTGTAGGGTCAAATGACATGTGTCGGTGTATGAATGTAACGATCTTAGGTCAAAAATTGGGGTATGACAGATGCTCCTATTTAAGTTTCTTCGTCCGAAGATTTGAAGATGAAATCTTTGATTTGACGGATCGAAGGGACTTAAATACAAAGTACACCTATTTTGACCTTAAGATGTTGTGTGAATGCGTGTGACGCAATTATGAATGCAAGACGGCATGAATGACTCGATTGAGGCGAGTAATAACGACGGGACGCCCGGACTCTTTATAGGAAGGGATCTGACTCCACTAGGGGAATGTAGTTTTACTGGGGAAAATGATCGTCTACTATTGTGTTAGTTTGAAACATAGTTTAATGAAGACAAAACTTTTGATGACATCTCTGGACCAGACGCGCTGGGGATGACACTCGAGGGAATGACAGATGGATGCGAACTGTCCGTTGTTTAGGACTAACAGCTTGAAACAAGGCAAAAGGTAAACTTAAGTGGTCTGTTGTTTAGGACCGTTGGCTTGAAAACAGAAAAAAATGTAAATGGTCCGTTTTGTAGGACTATCAGCTTGAAAGCAGATAAAGTGTAAGCGGTTCATTGTGTAGGACTGTCGGCTTGAAAGCGGTAAAATGTAAGCGGTTCTTTGTGTAGGACTGTCGGCTTGAAAGCAGTAAAGTGTAAGCGGTCCGTTGTGTAGGACTGTCGGCTTGAAAGCAGTAAAGTGTAAGATGTAAGCGGTCCCTTGTGTAGGACTGTCGGCTTGAAGGCAGTAAAGTGTAAGATGTAAGCGGTCCCTTGTGTAGGACTGTCGGCTTGAAAGCGGATAAAGTTTAAGCGGTCCGTTGTGTAGGACTGTCGGCTTGAAAGCGGTAAAGTGTAAGCGGTCCTTTGTGTAGGACTGTCGGCTTGAAAGCAGTAAAGTGTAAGCGGTCCGTTGTGTAGGACTGTCGGCTTGAAGGCAGTAAGGTGTAAGCGGTCCGTTGTGTAGGACTGTCGGCTTGAAAGCAGTAAAGTGTAAGATGTAAGCGGTCCCTTGTGTAGGACTGTCGGCTTGAAGGCAGTAAAGTGTAAGATGTAAGCGGTCCCTTGTGTAGGACTGTCGGCTTGAAAGCAGATAAAGTGTAAGCGGTCCGTTGTGTAGGACTGTCGGCTTTAAACGGTTGAGGACTTGAAATGACAGGATGTGGCCAAAACAAGATTTCGGGTAACCGATGCAACCACTCGTGAATGATGTTGTGTATGTGTTGTGCGTGAGTGAAGGTAATAATGCATGAATGTATGAACATGTGAATGAATGTATGAGTGTGTAGACTGGATTGTAATAGGTAAATTCGACGGAAAGAGATAAAGCAGGTAGGATGGGGGACTGGCTGACATCGCAGCACCCACACTCGGCAAACTTTCTTGAAGATAACATTGTTGTGGACTAATCGAACAATTTTCACGGCGAAAACCTAGCACAAGATAGCAGTTCTCAATGTTTCCTGGGGAGGGAGCCCGTTATCGACCAAAACCTTGGGTAGAAGTCGCCATTTCGCATAGAGTGTCAATCCACTGGTATGCCCCAGCAGTCGCGCTCCTTTTTGTTTTTTGTTTGTTCGTTTGTTTTCTTTTGAAATCCCTAACTTTTGCCTGGACCGCCCTTTCGGGTTTTCAGTCCACCGGGAGTATATTTCCTTTTTTGTGCCCCTAATTTTTGCCTGGATCGCCCTTTTGGGTTTTCAATCCACCGGGACGCTCTCTATTGCCTAAGCCGCCCTTTCAGGTTTTCGACTTAGCGAGCTCTTTTTTTGTATTTTTTTTTGTTTCCTTTTTGTAAAACTTCCCACATTGTCTAGCCATGCTTGTTTAGTAGGGTCCGAACGTTCCTGGAGGAGAATGTCGACGTACGCTCCATTTTACTCGTGAGTCTTAAGGAGCACTTATTTGTTTATGCTTTTGAGAGACGTGAAAAAGTTTTAAGAATTTGTTTCGCAACATTACCATCAAAACAGAAGAAAGTGTGAAAAATAGAATAAATGAGAATTTAAAATAAAGGGGAAATGGCTCAAATCTTATTGATTGAACGGTGGTCAGCCAATGGCATGACTCCATAGATCTTTAAAAAAAAAATGGTAATTTATTTGTGGAGGGGTACATTGAACTTCGCGACTCTATTTTCCCTAACAACTTTGAGTTCCGCTGTTCTGATGCTTCAGATCGAAGGTTCTTTGGTAGCAGGTATGCCCCAAGTCGGTGGCGTCTGACCGGATGCAGTTACTTTGTCTTTTTCTTTATCCTTAATTTTTGCATAGACCGCCCTTTTGGGTTTTCAGCCTATCAGGATAATCTCTGTTTAATGTCTCTAATTTTTGCCTGGACCGCCCTTTCGGGTTTTCAGTCCACCGAGACGCTCATTTTTGCCTAAGCCGCCCTTTCGGGTTTTCGACTTACCGAGCTGTTCTTATAATTTTAGACAAAATATTTCTTGACTGCATCCGTGTTTACAGTACGCGGAAGTTCTTCACCATCCATAGTTTGAAGAGTCATGGCACCACCGGAGAAGACTCTTTTGACGACGTATGGGCCTTCATAGTTAGGAGTCCACTTGCCCCTGGAGTCGGGCTGGAAGGACAAAATCTTTTTTAGCACAAGATCACCCTCTTTGAATTCACGGGGACGAACTTTCTTGTCGAAAGCCAGCTTCATCCTCTTTTGATATAATTGTCCATGACATAGAGCAGCCATGCGTTTCTCCTCGATTAAGTTCAACTGATCATACCTACTTTGAGCCCATTCAGCTTCTGATAACTCAGCTTCCATTAAAACTCTCATTGAAGGGACCTCAACTTCTACGGGAAGCACTGCCTCCATACCATATACCAAAGAAAAAGGGGTTGCCCCTGTTGATGTGCGTACGGAAGTACGATATCCATATAATGCGAATGGAAGCATCTCATGCCAGTCTTTGTAAGTTACCACCATTTTCTGGACAATCTTCTTTATATTCTTGTTTGCGGCTTTGACAGCACCATTCATCAGAGGCCTGTAAGGAGAGGAGTTATGATGCTCGATCTTGAAATCATCACACAGTTCTTTCATCATATTGTTGTTCAGATTCGTCCCATTGTCTGTAATGATTCTGCTAGGGACGCCATAGCGGCAGATGATTTGATTCTTGATGAACTTGACCACCACTTGCTTGGTCACATTAGCATAAGATGCGGCTTCAACCCACTTGGTGAAATAGTCAATAGCCACTAGAATGAAACGGTGCCCATTTGAAGCCTTGGGCTCGATCCTACCAATCATGTCGATGCCCCACATGGAGAATGGCCACGGGGAAGAGAGAACGTTGAGTGCAGTTGGTGGAACATGAATCTTATCAGCATAGATTTGACACTTATGACACCTTCTTGCATGCTTGTAACAATCCGCTTCCATCGTCATCCAGTAATAACCTGCCCTTAATATCTTCTTGGTCATTGTATGCCCACTTGAATGAGTACCGAAAGATCCTTCGTGTATTTCATGCATCAGTAAATCAGCTTCGCGGGCGTCCACACATCTAAGCAACACCATATCAAAGTTTCTTTTATACAAAATATTTCCGTTCAGGAAGAAGTTGCCAGATAGTCTTCTTAAAGTTTTCTTGTCTTTGTTGCATGCTCCGGGTGGATACTCTTGACTTTGAAGGAAACACTTGATATCATGGTACCATGGTTTGTTGTCAACTACTTCTTCAGTTGCAAATACATGAGCAGGTCTTTCAAGACACCTGATACTGATTAATGGTACTTCATTTCGACGATTTACTTGGTACATTGAGGATAAGGTAGCTAGAGCATCTGCCATTTGGTTCTCATCACGGGGGATGTGGTGCAATTCGACCTTGTTGAAGAAGGTCAGTAACCGTCTCGCGTAGTCTTTGTATGGAATCAAGCCGGGGTGGCGAGTTTCCCATTCTCCTTTGATCTGATTGACTACGAGAGCTGAATCACCATAGATGTCAAGGTTCTTGATTCTTAGATCGATTGCTTCTTCGATACCCATGATGCATGCTTCGTACTCTGCCCTGTTGTTTGTGCAGTCGAAGGTTAGTCTGGCAGAGAATGGGACGTGGGTACCTTTAGGAGTAATAATGACTGCCCCAATGCCGCTGCCATAAACATTAACAGCTCCGTCGAATATCAAACCCCATCTTGATTCAGGGTCTGGACCTTCCCCGAACAAAGGTTCGTCACAATCCTTCATTTTTAAATACATAATCTCTTCGTCAGGGAAATCAAATTTTATAGGCTGATAATCTTCGATCGGTTGGTGAGCCAGGTGATCGGCAAGAATGCTACCTTTGATTGCTTTCTGGGAACGGTACTCAATATCATACTCGGATAACAACATCTGCCACCGAGCGATTCTTCCTGTTAAAGCTGGCTTCTCGAAGATGTACTTGATCGGATCCATTTTAGATATCAACCAAGTGGTATGATTAACCATGTAATGACGGAGGCGTTTGGCGGCCCAGGCTAAAGCACAACAAGTCTTCTCGAGCATGGAATAACGAGACTCACAATCAGTAAACTTCTTGCTTAGATAATAAATAGCGTGCTCCTTTCTTCTGGTCTCATCTTGTTGCCCGAGCACACAACCCATAGAAGCATCTAATACAGTTAGGTACATAATCAACGGTCTTCCTTCAACTGGAGGGATAAGAATGGGCGGTTCTAGTAAGTACTCTTTGATGCTGTCGAAGGCTTTCTAGCAATCTTCTGTCCATACAATCCCTTGATCCTTGCGGAGTAACTTGAATATCGGTTCACATGTCGCAGTCATATGAGAAATGAATCTGGAGATGTAATTTAAACGCCCGAGGAATCCTCTTACTTGTTTTTCTGTTTTTGGAGCAGGCATTTCTCTGATGGCTTTGACTTTGTCCGGATCTACTTCGATACCTTTTTGACTAACAATGAAACCCAGAAGCTTCCCGGATCTGACACCAAAAGTGCACTTATTGGGGTTCAGACGGAGTTGGTATTTTCTCAATCGTTGGAACATCTTTAGCAAGTATTCGACATGTTCTTCTTCAGTGCTTGATTTGACGATCATATCATCCACATAAACCCCAATTTCTTTGTGCATCATGTCATGAAAAAGGGTAGTCATACCTCTCTGATAAGTAGCTCCTGCGTTTATCAAACCAAACGGCATTACTTTGTAATAGAAAGTGCCCCAAGGGGTGATGAAGGATGTTTTTTCTCTATCTTCAGGTGCCATCTTAATTTGATTGTAACCGGAGAAACCGTCCATGAAGGAGAAAACTTTGGATTTTGCAGTACTGTCAACTAACACATCAATATGAGGCAGTGGGAAGTCATCTTTGGGACTAGCTTTGTTCAAGTCACGATAATCAACACACATTCTGACCTTACCATCTTTCTTCGGAACGGGCACTATGTTGGCTAACCATTGAGGGTATTCTGACGTAACGAGGAATCCTGCGTCAATCTGTTTTTGTACTTCCTCTTTGATCTTGAGAGCCATATCAGAGTGAGTTCTTCTCAATTTCTGTTTGACCGGTGGACATTCAGGCTTCAGAGGCAAACGGTGTACCACAATATCAGTATCCAGCCCTGGCATATCCTTATACGACCAAGCAAACACATCGACATATTCTTTGAGAAGTTCTATCACTTGTTTCTTGACATTTGCCTCAAGTGACGCCCCGATCCTTATCTCTTTCTTGTCTTCTTCAGAGCCTAGATTGATTACTTCTAATGCTTCCCAATAAGGCTGAATAACTCTTCTTTCTTGTTCAAGTAAACGAGAAATCTCATCGGGAATCTCCTCAACCTCTTCTTCTTCTGCTTCGTATACAGGGAACTCAAAGTTGGGAGAGATTATAGAGTCACGTTGTTCAACGGGTTTATTGATAATTAATCTGCACATATGTTTAGTGATTGATTTTAGAAAAAATGTGTAAATGCAGACATTTTGGAAGTGATCATGTTTTTTTGGTTCTTTTGTATTACCATTTTTTCTTTAAAAGCACAAAATGAAGCAAAAGTCGGAAACAAAACGACATTTTTATTGATAATGGTAATTTCTTGAAACAAAGGCCCTAGATAAATTCACTTTCGCTTGGGGCAGGACGAAAGGATTTTTTTTTAAAAGCATAAAGACAAACAAATGCATTACTTGGACAAATGAGCAACAAAAGGAACGTCGACAGCAACCCAATTGTGGTTAGACCCTCCTTGTGTCACAAAGTTGCATGGAATTTCTTCGGGGTTGTCTTCAATGACTGCGTTGGTTTCTGGCGGAGAATGAATGAATCCAGCACTGCGAAAAATTCCTCTCTGTGGCTCAATGACAAACTCTGCCTCGGGGATTCCAGCTGACGAAGAGAAACCGAGACCTTCTCGATGCTTGTTTTCTGGTAAGCTTAACACTTGCCCCCAGCCTGTAGACACACCATCTTGGACTACCCTCTGAGCATCCTTGAAAGATGAAATAGATGTCCCATTCTTCTTCGAATTCTCTTCTTCTAAAGAAAGTCCTTGAAATAAAGATCCCTCGGTATTGTCGGCACCAATGAATGAGAAAGCCGACAAGTGGCTTACTAACAAAGCTTCTTCTCCATTCACAGTTACCAGTTTTCCATTCTTCACAAACTTCACTTTCTGATGTAAGGTTGATGTCACTGCCCCAGCCCCATGAATCCAAGGTCGGCCCAATAGACAACTGTATGATGCTTGTATATCCATTATTTGAAAAGTAACTTGGAAAACATGTGGCCCGATTGTAATGGGCAGATCCACCTCTCCGAGAACAGTCTTCCTTGAACCATCAAAGGCCTTTACCATTACTCCACTTCGTCTTAACGGTGTGCCTTGGTAGGAAAGTTGGCTGTAAGTTGCTTTAGCCATCACATTTAGAGCTGACCCGGTGTCTAACAACACATTCGACAAAGCATCTGTCTTGCAATTCACCGATATATGTAACGCCAAGTTATGATTCCTTCCTTCTTTTGGGAGTTCTTCATCACTAAAACTCAAGTTGTTGCATGCAGTGATGTTCCCCACTATTCCACCAAACTGACCAACAGTCACATCATGGTCTACAAATGCTTGCTCTAATACGCTCATTAAAGCTCCCCTATGAGCTTCTGAATTCAGCAGTAAGGACATTATCGATATTTTTGACGGTGTCTGCATCAGTTGATCAATTATCTTATAATCACTCTTCTTGATTAGCTTGACCACCTCATCGAAATCAGAACTCGTGCCGGCCCCACTAGACTGGCCTGCATCTTGGAGTACGTTAGAAACTTTGGCTTGGACCTCTTCAATTAACGGGGCGCTAACCCTCTTCGGAAACACTGCAGGGATAACACGCCCGTTCCTCAGTACTCTACTATCTTCAGCAATATTACCCACAGATGGCAAAGATGGTATAGGAACCTCGTGACCTCCTTCTATCATAGTGGCATTGTACTTGTATGGAATGACTTTTTCAGAGACATAAGGCATTGGCCCTGGTAAGCAAATCACTAAAGGAGCAGCTGACTTCCGACTGTCAAAGAATATTTCCAAAGGCTCAGGAGTCATGACACACACATCGTCACATTTTCTTTCAACAATTAATTCTCCCCGATTCAGTAGTCCCTGGATATCATCCTTTACCTCTTGGCAACCCCACGGATCTAGACGGCATACCTCACAGGCGGCGTGGTCATGTTTGAAAAAAGACGCTTCACATAACTTGGCATGTAATGGAACCAATGGTGTTCGGATATGTTGCACTTTAAGAACAAGGCAAGTCTCTTGGCAGTCTTCGACCATGTTAACAGCTGGAGCACCATGATTTGGTAACGGGTTGGTTTGAATATTTGGGTTTGAGTCTGTAAAGGTTATTCTCTTTTCATTGATTAGTCTCTAGACTGCGTTCTTCAAACAATAGCAATTCTCAATGTTATGGCCTGGGGCCCCTTGGTGAAAAGCACAGGTCTGGTCTGGTCTGTACCCTGGTGATGGTTTTTCTGGCACTAAAGGAGGTGGTCTAGTTTGGATCATATTCTGTTTGAGTAACCCTGGAAGCAGTTCTGCATAGGTAATTGGAATTGGGTCAATTTGTAATCTTTGAGCTTGTGGTCGTGGTTGTTGTTGCCGATATGGCTGTTGGGGATACTGTTGGTATGGTTGTTGGGGATATTGTTGGTGTGGTTGTTGCTGGTATGGGCGTTGTTGATGTGGTTGTTGGGGATATTGTTGAGGATATTGGGGAAAATATTGTTGAGGAAATTGGGGAAGTTGATAATTTAGTGGTTGAGTAGTGTTGGTGGTAGGTGTGATGGCAGCAATGTGGTTATAGGCTGGATAATTTGGTTGCTGGGTCACCATGTTGATCTCTTGTTCTTTCTTCTTTGAAAAACTGTTTCCGAACTTTCTTGTACTGCCGGTGGATAGACTTTCTTTCACTAACCGTCCTTCTCGAACCCCTTCTTCCAACTGCACCCCCATGTTGACAATCTCTGTGAAGTCTCTGGGCGCACTTCCAACCATCCTCTCATAATAGAACTGACCTAGAGTTTTCAAGAACAGTTTGGTCATCTCCTTTTCTTCTATACCTGGGCTAACCTGGGCAGCAACATCCCTCCATCGCTGGGCATACTCTTTGAATGTTTCTCTGTCTTTCTGAGTCATGGCTTGGAGATCACTTCGGTCTGGAGCCATGTCTACATTGAACTTGTACTGCTGCACAAAAGCTTCACACAGACTATTGAAAGTTCGGACCTCTGTACGGTCCAGATTTATGTACCACTTCAGTGCGGCACCAGCTAAACTGTCTTGAAAATAATGAATGAGGACCTGGTCGTCACGTACATACGTGGACAACTTTCTCATATACATCCGTAGATGCTCTTTAGGACAGGACGTCCCTTTGTATTTCTCAAAGTCTGGGAGCTTGAACTTGTGGGGTATCTGGACATTTGGTACCAAGCAGAGATCATAAGCATCTTTTCCGAATATTTCCCTTCCACGAAGTGCTTGCATTTCCCGATTCATCATCTCAAACTTCTCCTGTAAGTCGATCACTTTGTCATGGGCCCCTGTACTCCTTGAGGGAATGATAGGGTCTTCTCTTTGTTGCATAGTATGAACCAGAGGTATTGAGTAAGTTGCAGTCGGAGCGGAAAATGCACTTAGAACGGTAGACACTGGAGCTTCTGAGCCATGAGGACGGAGTACTTCACCAAAGCTAAGAGGCATCCCCCAAGGACGTACTTCTGGTATCACTTGCTGTGAGGTAACAACAGAGGGACCTGCCTCAGCCTGAGTGCTGCCAGGGGGAGGAGGTGGTGGTGGCAGCTGATCTTGTGCGGCCGTTGGTGTCTTTACCAATTCGGTCAGTTGTCCATCTTGGCCTGCATGGCTTCATTTGCCTCTCGGAGTACTCGGTTTTCTTGTTCGAGAAAGTCCATCCTTTTCTTTATAGCTGCCCGAGTGTAGTGAGTGCGAGTAGATTTGTGGAGAATGCGCCGGGCCACTTTTCAAACGGGTTGACCTTTAAAAATAAAGAATTTGTGTGAGACTTGGGATTTGAAACTATGAATGCAGAATGATGCATGGTATGTTTATGCAAAAAGACACATTTTTATTGAAGGACTTATAAAAGCATTTCTGTAAACATCGTAGTTGAAAGTTTCATTGAATGATAATTTAAAACATCACAAGATAATTCCCTTTCTAGTAAACTGAGTCAAGGGATGGACTCCAAATTATATTACAAAAAGTTAGAAAACGACATAAAAGATAAACAAAAAAAGACTGTAAAACTTTCCAACTCCTGAGGTGGTCTACTCTTCAAAATCTGGATGTGTGCCGGCAAAAAAGTCCATACGCCTCTTCTTACTCCCGGGAACCCGGTCAAGTATGGCATCTTTTTCCTTGATACGGTCCTTCAATTCAGCAATTTCCTGGTCTTTCTTGTGGTTTTTCCAATTTTCTTGTTCTAACAGGTCCATTAAGACATCGCACTCCCGAACCTTTGCATGGTACTTTCCTTCCCAGTCGGCTTTCTCGCGTCCCAACTCAACCAAACGTGCCTGATATTCTTCCATATTCTTGAGGGGTAAAGGCGGAGGTGCTGCCGGAATGGTTGAGGTTAAAGACCTTAGCAGAGGATAAGGCATCACTATCTGTGCAGCCCTGTCAATTACCCATTGGACGTAGGATTCGTGGGCTATCCTTGACTTACTTCTCAACTGGTTTCTGTCCATCCTAACAATGGAGTGCCACGCCTGTACAAATTGTTTTCTCTTGTTCTGAACATCCTCTTTGTAAAGGAAGAATTCACTCTCGAGGAAGAGGTAGGCAGGTCTCATCCTCATAGGGTATCCGAACTGGCGTTTAGCAAGCATCGGGCTATAGCTGATTCCCCCATGTATGCCCAGAAGAGGTACATTAGCGAAATCTCCACAATGATCAATAATTACTCCGGTGTCATCAGCTAAGTTACACCACACTATGTCATCCGGGGTGAGGGCCATAATTTTCTCGGACCATGGGACAAACTCTGATCGAATCTTAGGACGGGGTAAGTGGGAGGTGAACCAAGTGTAAAGTAAAGGTGTGCAACAGATGATAGGTCCACGCTTCTTATTAGTACGGTCATGGATTGAGAGGTAAGTATCGGCAAGTAAAGTAGGGACGGGGTTTTGGGTTAAGAAGATCTGGATTGCGTTCATGTCAACAAAGTTGTCAACGTTCGGGAAAAGCACAATGCCATAGATAAGTAAGGCGAGGATAGATTCGAAAGCATCTGCATTGGATCTTTCCAAGAAAATGGTAGCTTTTTGGTAAAGGAAATTGAAAGGTAGGCATTGGAGACCTCCTTTGAGGGTAAGACAGGCTTTTATCTCGGCTGCCTCAAGATGAAGAGCAGCTGCAATGGTGGGGATTTTGGGCATGGGTTCAAGACCATGGAAAGGTACTTTGTCCAACACGGGTAAACCGATCCAGTAAGAATATTCTTCAAGTGTAGGCATGAGCTGGTAGTCCGGGAAAGTAAAGCAGTGATACCGTGGGTCATAAAATTGGACCAAAGTATTGAGAAGTCCCTCGTCGATATCTTTCTTGAGGATGCTAAGCAAATATCCATACCGATCTCGAAAGTGATCCGGGCTAGTTAACCTTCTGGCTAGTTTCCTCAGGTTTTCCAAATCTGGCTTCTTGAAATCATACTTCCTAGTTCTCTTCATAACTTTCTTCACGGCGCTTTCCATAGTATCCTCCCTAGTACTCTCCATATCTATGATGTTTACAAAAAAATATATAAGTCCTTCGACGGATGCAAAAAATGAATATTTATGGATGAATGCATGTATGCATGATGCTACACAAACAGTGAAAACATGGTGAGGTTAAAGGTCCATAGTGATGGAGTCAAAGGTGAGTACGTCATTTGGTAAGAGCTATGATTATATGTGTACCTGTATCACGGGTTCTATAAAGTTCCCAAAGTCCAACCCCCTCCGAACTTTGTTGGATGCCCGGGACAACACCCGGTCCAACAACGTTCGTAGGAGAGTCTCGTTTGGGTGTAGTATCGCATGTCGACTAATTCCAAGACAACACTTGGTTAGCCACCGCACTACGTCCTAAAGGCCAAGATGGGTTAAAGGTGACTAAGGTCCTTAGCTTCGACGGACACTTAAAAGTAATAACGTCTAAACGTGACAACACACGCCGACATACATCACCTCAAGGTCCTCCGCTAAGTGTGGTTATATCACATGCTCCAAAACACGAGAATACTCTCGGTATGTCGCTATGATTCTACCACTCCTATCCTATGTTTCCCTCAAGTCCAGGTTAGGACTTATCTCACCACACACGTTTGAGAATGGAGAAAGAAGAAGGAGGAACATATATACACGTATTTCCATTTTTGTTTTTGTTTTTTAGCAAGTTATAGCACAAATCTTAAATAAAATCAAGTTAGGCTTAACCCTCTTGGGGTCCCCAGTGAAGTCGCCATTTCTGTCGCGTCATTTTTCGGAGATCAAGGCTATTTGATTAGCGTTTGACTCACTATTTTATTTCACGACTGAACATTTAATTTTTTTCAAAAGAAGTGGAAAAATGTTCAAATACCACTTTAAGAGATTTAGGGTTCGGGGATTGGTTACATAAAGGGAAGGTATTAGCACCCTTTATGTCCATAGTACTCTACGGGAACCTCTTGGTTTGATTTAATTTATTGTGCTATAACTTACTTAATATGAAAAAAAAGAGGGAATTAAAAATTGATTAAGAAAAGAGACCTAATTATCTACATTTTTATTGATTTGAGAGGACGAGTGTCCTTTGCCTACGTACCCGTGAGGGATCAAAACCTCGTAGTTCGGGGTAAAAATTGACGTTTGATTTGTTATGTGTTTTTTATTTGTTTTGAAAAAGTTTTAAAATAAAAGCCAAGTGGCAAATAAGAATTTGGTTTGTGTTTTTTAATATTAAAGGAAATGACTGAAAATAAAATTTAGATTGATTGCAATTTTTATTTATGAAATGATAAAATAAAAGGATCACTTGATTAAACAATCAAGGTTTATTATGAAAATGTTTTTTGTTATTTGTTATTTTGAATGTTTTTGTTGTTTTAAATATTGAACTAGAATAAGATAAACTAACGGAGCGGAAAAGAATAAAGCGCGGGGACCTCACAATGGCTTTGGACCACATGAGGACCCTTAACCTAAGCTACGAAACGTAAAAGACAACGCATAACCCACGCACGCACACATGCACCTAAGCTATTACAAAAAGCCTAATAATACATTCTACGGTCTGCGATATGATAAATAAAAATACATCCGAGCCTAAATATACATTCTACGTCATGGGTGAAAAAATAGAAAGGCGAAGAAATAAACACGCATGATAATAAACCTAAACTAAAATGCATGGATGATTTACATTAAGCCTAAACCTACAACCTAAATTCATGCAATAAAATTAAAATACAATTAAATGACATGATTAAAATATGACAGCATGAGTACGAAATGTGAACGAGAACATAAAAAAAAAATGCAAGAGTTAAAATTTACAGGCAGGGGGGTGTTAACAGTATTCAGGAGGGTGTAGGAATTAAAAAAAAGGAATTGGGCCTCAGAGAGTGCAAAAGGCGTGTTGGGCTTCTGGGTCAAGCGTGCGCCGTCTGATTAAGATCAGACAGCTCTGATCTGATTACGGGACGGAGCAGCACAGTCCGCATGATCAGATCATGCGGCCAGGGAGAGTGAGGGTACATGGTGATACCGTGATCCCACGTGCATCAGAGTATGACAGGGGCTTGCTATAAATACGAATTTCCCTCTCTCTTCCCTCATTTTCCATTTCGTTTCTCTCTCTACTCCCTTTCTTCTCTCTCTAGTGCTCTCCCCTCTCTCCTATTCTCTCAAGAACATCAACAATGTTCTTCCCCCCAACCCAGATTCCGGCGAGGTAAAAGGGGTTCCGGCAGTGGTTCGCCGGCCGGTGCGGCGGCGCCGCCGCGACGGAACCCCTACACTTATTTTTTTTAATTTTTTTTTTGTCCTAATCTCTTCTACTCTTCTTTCTAATTCTGATTTCAAACTCAAAACTCTCAACCCATATCTACTTAACCCTAGATCTAAGAATGAAAAAAAAAGAAGTAAAATTACCTTTTTATATTTCGTTTAGATCTGTTTTGTGCGTGTTTGGTAGTCACGGATTCGGTCGTGAGTGGGTTTGTTTCTTTGTATACGTTGTGTTCCTGTGACCGTGTGTGTGCTTGGACTGTGGTTGAGTGGCAGATTCGGTTTTGAGTGGGTTTGTGCGTGTTTTCGTGTTGCTGATGCCGCAAGGATGGTGGCTTTTGATTAGTGCTCTTGTCGTGTTTCCAGATTTCTTGTATTTGTGGTTTTTCGATTTGCTGGTCCTATGTTGGAAATTGGCCGTTGTGGATGTTACTGATTGCTGGAAGTATTGTTTAGTGTGTTTTTGTGATTTGCAGGTTTTGAAAATTGGTGTTGGATGCGATGAAATTGTTAGGTTTTTTTGTGAATTTTTCGTCCCCCTTTTCACGACTGCTGACTTCTCTTTATAGTGAAGGAGTTTGATTCTAGGGTTTGTTCAAAACTGCAAAAAAAACTGGTTTGGATGGTCATCAGAATCGTGAATTCTGTTTCTGTGAATGGGATTGGAATGAAACGCGTTGGATACAGCTGGACCTTTGGATTTTCTCTGAAAGTGCCTTATCTCATCGTGTGACATATCTCTTTGGATTTTTATGGACATTTTAAAAACAATAATAGAATAAAATAAAAATGGTAAAAATGTAACTATTGGCCTGTTTATCTAAAAAGAGTAATAATATATATATAAATTAACATTAAATTAACTAATTAATAAATGAAATAAAAAATAAAAGATGAAAATGCATTAAAAATTATAAGACTAATGAATAAATGGAAAGTGAGAAGAGGGCCCGACTCGGAACCAAAAAAAATGAGGTATTTTAAAATACCTCTCTGCCGAAATTTTTACCGAAAAGTCAGCGACTGATCATGATCGGACGACGTACGAGTGTAGGATCAAATGACATGTGTCGGTGTATGAATGTAACGATCTTAGGTCAAAAATTGGGGTATGACAACAGAGCTACAAGCTTTGGGATGCCTTACACCCTACCGAGGTACTTATCCTCGACTACCCCATCATCATCTCTACCCATACCCATCAAAACTAAGGAGGAGTATCAGGAGCGATTGACTGAGTCAACCCTTGAAAGTGTCACTTGGAAAAAAAGATACGATGAAGCTATGTGCGAGATGGAAACAATGAGTGGAGAAATAGAACAGCACAAGCATAAACTCCTCAAACAAAGTCGAACAATTGTCGCACAGAATATTGACATCCAAGTGAAGAACAAGCTTCTCAAACGACATATTAACAAGAAAGAGCATATGGATTTCTTTGCTGGCACTCATCCAGATTTTGAGGAGTAGTCCACCTCAGTTGTTTTTATCCTCCATGTCATTTTCTAGCTCTCTGTGATGTATTTTGGAGTCTATCTGTTGGCTCAATTGGTTTAAAAGGGGGGAATTATCTTGTGGTGCTTTAAATTATTATTCAATGAAATTTTCAACTACGATGTTTACGTAAATGCTTTTATAAGTCCTTCAATAAAAATGTCTATTTTTGCATAAGCATATCATGCATCATTCTGCATTCATAGTTTCAAATCCGAGTCTCACACTATGTCTTTTCAATAAAAGGTCGATCCATTAGTAAGTGGTCCGATGTCTTCGTTCAACTTCAACTCGCACATGCAAACACTCGCGCAAACACAAAAGACGGATCAGCTTGAACAAGAGGTCCACGAGATTCGTGAAGAGGTGACAACGCTTCGGGCTGAAGTAGAGAATTTAACTAACCTGGTATCTTCGCTGATGGTTACAAAGGATCCGCCTCAATTCCAGCGAGGGCCCCAGCCACCATGTCAGCCACTATGCATACAACAACCTCGACAACAGGCTCCTCAACAATCCAATCCTCATAATCAGGCTCGGAGAACACATTATGATCCAATTCCCATGAAATATGCAGAGTTTCTCCCAATGTTACTTGAAGAGAATTCGGTCCAGACCAAGGCACCTCCTCTGGTGTCGGAAAAATCGCCAGCATGGTTTAGAGCAGATCTCTCATGTGCCTTCCATCAAGGGGCACCAGATCACGACATCGAGCACTGCTATGCCTTGAAGAATGCAGTCCGAGACTTGTTCCGAACCAACGTCCTATCCCCCGAGGGTCAACTATTATCCCCACAGCATCCTCAACAACAATATCCCCAGCAGCAGTATCCTCAGCGACTATGTCAGCAACAAGAGGTCTCCAGAAAACAATTTATCCCAATCCCTGTAAAGTATGGGGATTTGCTTCCACAGTTGCTCGAAAAGAATCTGGTCCAGACCAAAGCGCCTCCTCTGGTACCAGCAAGATTGCCAGCATGGTATAGACCTGACCTTTTCTGTACTTTCCATCAAGGGGAACCTGGACATGATGTCGAACATTGTAACACACTAAAGAAGGCAGTCCAGAACTTGATCCGGACCAACCGCTTGACCTTCTGAGACTCTCTAAACGTGCAAGTCAATCCGCTACCAGAACATAATACTCAGTGTTTGTGACACATGGGATGGCTAGCCGCAATCAGATCTTTGTTGATGTTTTCTTCCGCTACTCATATGTTCAAATAATGTTTGTTTGTTGCTTTCCGCTTTTCAAAAACATCCTTCTGTTCCGCCCGCGACAAAAGTGAACTTGTGTAAGGCTTTTTTGCTTTAAGTATTGTCATCATTAATAAAAATGTCGTTTTGATCCCGACTTTGTTTTCATTTTGTGCTTTTTCTGGAAAATGGTAACACAAAAAAACCAAAAATCTTCTTCTTTAATCATTTCCAAATGTCTGCATACAATCATTCATTCTCTAAAATCAAACATAAATGCAGATTAAACACAAATAAGCCCGTTGAACACATTAACCCTATACTCTTTTTCGACTTTGAATTCCCTGTGTCCGAAGATGAAGAAGAATGAAGTGATTCCCGACAAAACCTCTCACATACTGGGGCATCTTAGTCGTCAAAGCTGCAAACAAAATCAAGAAGATCGCCAAGAGAATGGTTGTCACTTACAAAGACCAGCATGAGATGGCACCGTTGCCTCACATGGGCATCGTGTTTCAATAAACATTTCAACAGGGGCAACCCCCCTCCTTCCATCAGTATACGACATGAAGGGCAGACTGAAATCTCAAGATTGATTGAACCCACAATGCACGACGACCTGGTACAACTATATCAAAAGAAGTTGAAGCAAATCTCCAACAAGAAGGTTCTTCAGACTTTGTGCTCAAAAGGGCACTCTTTCCAACCTTACTCCAGAGGTAAGTGGACGCCAAACTGTGAAGGCTCGTGTGCAATGACTTCTTACAACTACGAATGGTGACAAACTCACACGTCCTACGAATGTCGGGGTAGTCAAGAAATACTCTGTCAAAAATAAAAGCTCGATAAGTCGCAGACCTGAAAAAGAGACTTAGGCAAAAATGAGCGTCTCGGTGGACTGAAAACCCGAAAGGGCAGTCCAGGCAAAAATTAGAGACATAAACAAAATGATTATCCTGATAGATTGAAAACCCGAAAGGGCAATCTATGCAAAAGTTAAGGATCATGACAAAGAAACTGCATCAGTCAGGCACAGTCCACTTGGGGCATCCAGCTATCAAAAGATCTATGATTCAAAGCATCTGCAAATCAAAGACTCAGAACAGGGGCATTCAAAGTTGTTAGGGGGAATAGCGGTTATCGTGTTCAATGTACCCTTCCCATTACATTTACCATTTTCCAAAATATTTCAAAGATCCGTGGAGCCATGTCATTGGCAGGCCACCACTCAATTAATCAAGTTTGAGCCTGTACCCATTTATTTGGAACTCTCATTTATTCAATTTACAAAATTTCTTCTATTTTTATGGCAATACTTGAAGCAAAAAATTTCAAAATACAAAACTTTTTTTACATCTTATGAAAAATGTGAACAACAAACACACTCTCTTTGAGCTCGTGAGTAGGTGAAGCATGCATCAGCAGCCGCCTCAATAACCGTTACACTCTGGAAGGGAGACATGTCTAAGCACTATGAAGAGGACCTCTGCTTTAAGCAAGATGCAGTCACAATCCAAAAATACAAAGAAAAAATGAAAACTCGCTAAGTTGAGGACCTGAAAAGGCGACTTAGGCAATAGAGAGCGTCCCGGTGGACTGAAAACCCGAAAGGGCGGTCCAGGCAAAAATTAGGGGCACAAAAAAGGAATATACTCCCGGTGGACTGAAAACCCGAAGGGGCGGTCTAGACAAAAGTTAGGGATTTCAAAAGAAAAAACAAAAAGGAGCGTGACTACTGGGGCACACCAATGGATTGGCACTCTATGCAAATGGCGACTTCCAGACTTTTGGTCAACAATGGCTTTTATCATAACACTCTAAGCCGATTCACAAATGGCGACTTCTTCCAGACGTCTCGTCAACAATGGGCTCTCTCTCTAGGAAGCATCAGTTGCTACCTCGTGTCGAGTTTCACCCTGCAAGGGGCTCGATCAGTTCGTAATGATATATCTTCAAGGAAGTTTGCCGAGTGTTTGTACTGCGATGTAAGTCTGTCTCCCATCTTACCTGTCTTGTCTCGTTTCGTTGAGTTCACCTATCATAATCCAGTCTATACACTCATACATTCATTCACACATTCATACATTCATGCATTATTACTTTCACTCATACACATCATATACACACCATCATTTATGCATGGTTGTGTTTGTCACCCGAAACTTTGATGTGTCCTTTTAGTTTGGTCCTCATTAATCGTAATGTTAAACGGTAATCTCTGTAATAGGTGACAATCAACTTCAATCTCAATAGCGTAGCTGTTCAAGCGGTGCCACTAATCAACTTCAATTTCAATAGTGTCATCCCCAGCGTAGCTGTTCCAGCGATGCCACTAATCAATTTCAAGTCCAATAGTGTCATCCCCAGCGTAGTTGTTCCAGCGATGCCACTAATCAATTTCAATTCTAATAGTGTCATCCCCAGCGTAGCTGTTCCAGCGATGCCACTAATCAACTTCAATTTCAATAGTGTCATCCCCAGCGTGGTTGTTCAAGTGATGTCACTAAATCCAATAGTGTCATCCTCAGCGCAGCTGTTCCAGCGATGCCACTAATCAATTTCAATTCCAATAGTGTCATCCCCAGCGTAGCTGTTCCAGCGATGCCACTAATCAATTTCAATTTCAATAGTGTCATCCCCAGCGTAGCTGTTCAAGTGATGTCACTAATTCCAATAGTGTCGTTCCCAGTGTAGTTGTTCAAGCGGTGCCACTAATCAATTACAATTTCAATAGTGTCATCCCCAGCGTAGCTGTTCCAGCGATGCCACTAATCAATTTCAATCCCAATAGTGCCATCCCCAGCGTAGCTGTTCCAGGGATGCCACTAATCAATTTCATTTTCAATGGTGTCATCCCCAGCATAGCTGTTCAAGAGGTGTCACTAAAAAGGCTTTGTCTTCGTTTAAACTATCGTTCCCAAACCAATACGATAATAGACAATCATTCTCCCCAGTAAAACTACATTCCCTCAAAGGAGTCGGATCCCTTTCTTCAACGAATTAGGGCATTCCGTTGTTATCACTCGTCCCAGTCGAGTCATCCATGCCGTCTTGCATTCATAGCAGTGTCACATGCACTCATTACTCGTCCCAGTCGAGTCATCCATGCCGTCTTGCATTCATAATTGCGTCACACGCATTCACACGGTATCTTAGGGTCAAAAATAGGTGTATTTTGTATTTAAGTCTCTTCGGCCCGTCAAATCAAAGATTTCATCTTCAAATTTCCGAACCGGCCCCCTTTCTCCTCCTGGGCCCAATCAGTTTTTTCTTTCTTTCCTGCACACTTGCTTGCTAACTGCACACCCCCACCTTGTGATTGGACCCCCCTGCATTTCATTTAATTTATCTGCATACATCTCACTGTTTAACGTTTTATTTTCCCGTTTCTCATGCATATTTTAGGGTTAGATTTATTATTTTATTCATACATTTATTTAGGCCATTTTTTTTATAGCAAGGACATTAGAATGTAAAATAGGCTTAATGTAAATATATTATTTTCATGTCATTTATTTCTCGCAGACCGTAGCGTGTATTATAGGTTTAATGTAATAGTCGTAGGTGCATGTGTGCATGTGTGCGTGTGTGTGTGTATGATTTATCTTTATTGTTTCTAGTTTAGGTTGAAGGTTTTTGCGGTGATCCAACGTCACCACAAAAACCTACGTTTTACTTTCTTGCTCCGTTAGATTTAATTTTCGTTTAATTAATCAAAAAACAACAAAAACATGCAAATAATCACAAAAACATTTTCATAATACACCTTGATTTCTAAATCAAGTGATCCTTTATTTTATTCTTTCATAAATCAAAATTGCAATCAACTTTAATTCTACTTTAAACCTTTTTCCTTTAATATAAAAAAACACAAACAAATACTCTTTTGCCACTTTGGCCTTTTACATTTTAAAACTTTTTTCAAAACTAATAAAAAAACACACAACCAATCAAACGTCAATTTTTACCCCGAACTACGAGGTTTTGATCCCTCACGGGTATGTAGGCAAAGGACACTCGTCCTTCCAAATCAATTAAAATGTAGATAATTAGGTTTTTCTTCTTAATCATTTTAAATTTCTTTTTTCGAAGCAAGTAAGTTATAGCACAAGAATTAAATAAAACCAAGAGGTTCCCGTAGAGTACTACGGACATAAAGGGTGCTAATACCTTCCCTTTATGTAACCAACCCCCGAACCCTTAATCTTTAAAATGTGGTATTTGAACTTTTTTCCACTATCTTTCAAAAAATTAAATGTTCAGTCGTGAAATAAATTAGTGAGTCAAACGCTAATCAAATAGCCCTGATCTCCGAAAAATGACCCGACACTTAGAAAGTATCCTACAAGAACAAATGAAGAGCAAAATCCTAAAAGAAGCTTGTTGCAAGTGATTCTGAAGAAAGCCTGAAGAATTATCAGAAGCTGTTTCGAGAGGTTCTGAAGACAAAGAAAGTCTGAAGAAGTCGCCTCGAAGATGTACAAGACCTGGAGAGTCTGCAGAAGCTGGTTCAAATTAATGCTAAGCAAGAAGTTCTGAAGATCCAAAGCATCTGAAGAACAAAGAGAGTCTGAAGGAGCTTAAGAGAGTCTGAAGCTCATCAGAGTCTATATGGTCTACAGAGAGTCTGAAGATTGCTAATCAAGTATTTGGTTATATGAATCTCTGATGGTATTTTGACTGCAAAGGAACGTTTACTTGGTATAACGGCTAGCTTCAAAGTCAACTTGAGCATGAGATGCTTAACGACAAGAATGCAAAATTAGGACAGAGTACTTTGTACGAACTCTGTTTCCACTACTCCACTACCTCGTACAAATTGGCAGTTGTGTCTACCGGTATCTCACCTCAAATGAAATGGAATTCAAAATCTATATTGAAGGACGATTACCATATAAAGCAACAGATCAACAGTATTTGATCAAGCTTCTAGATGACTTTTTGATGTGCTGAATTGTCTCAACGTCTCTTTACAACGCCTATATAAAGGGAGTGAAGACTCAGAGAATAAAAAAAAACTGACTCTGAACGTTTTTATCAAGCTATTTGCTATTCTCTCTGAGTCATATAAACACATCAACAACTTAGAGAATTCTTACAAACTTGTTTATCCTAGAATTTCTAAGTATCACAAAAAACAGAGTCTCTCATTGTTTTGTATTTTGGAACACCACTGATTGTATATCAAGTGTTGAATCACTCTTTCAATTTTCTGTAAATTGTGTTAGAAGTCTCTTGCCTGCGTGCTTGAGCATTTGAAGTCTCTTGGGTGTGTCCTTGAGCAAAGAAGTTTCTTGCTTGTGTGCTTGAGCATTGGAAGTCTCTTACTATGTGTTTGAGCAACTTGTAATTGTTATTCTCTACTTCGGCCCGAAGCGTTGTCACCTCTTCACGAAGCTCGTAGACCTCTTGTTCAAGCTGATCCGATTTTTGTGTTTGCACGAGTGTTTGCATGTGCGAGTTGAAGTTGAACGAAGACATCAGACCACCTTACTAATGGATCGACCTTTGAATGAAAAGACACAGTGTGAGACTCGGACTTGAAACTATGAATGCGGAATGATGCATGGTATGTTTATGCAAAGATAGACATTTTTTTTATCGAAGGACATGTCAAAGTAATTGAAAACATCGTAAGGACCATGGTTTTATTTGTAAAGATATTGCAATCGGTTCCCTTTTCAAAAGCAAGAACGAAGCCACAGAAGAAGCCCTTAACAAAAGCAAGAGCTTAGTTTAGATTTTTGAAGTTTTATTTCTTGATGTTCTTTAAAAGGTTTATGAATGAATGCATGTATGCATGATTATGCTAAAGAACAGAGAAAACATGGTGAGGTTAAGTCCATGATGTTGGAGTCAAAGGTGAACTTGCCATTTGGTAGGGACTATGGTTTTATTTATACATGTATCACGGGTTCTACCAAGTTCTCAAGGTCTACAACCCCTTCCGAAGATTATAGGACTGCGGAATTTACTTCCGATCAAAAAAATATTCGTACGAGAGTCTCGCTCGAGTGTAGTATCGCGTATCAACTAGATCAAGATTTACTCATGAATAGCCACCGCACTACGTCCTAAAAAGGCTAAGATGGGTTAAAGGTAACTAAAGGTCCTCAACTTCGACGGTCACTCGAAAATAGTATGCCAAACACGAATACTCATGTCAACATGGTATACTTCCAAGATTCCTCCATTGAGTGGGATTATCACATGTACCACAACCAAAAATTACTCTTGGTAAGGCACTATGATTATACCACCGTCCTATCTTATGTTTCCCTCAAGTCCGGGTGGGGGACTTATCTCACCACACACGTTAAGAAAGGAGAAAGAAGAAGGAAGAACATATATACACGTATTTCCATCTTCTATATTTTTGTTTTTTTAAGCAAGTTATAGCACAAAATTTAAATAAAGCCAAGTTAGGCTCAACCCTCTTAGGGATATCCTCAGTGAAGTCGCCATTTCTGTCGCGTCATTTTTCGAAGATCAAGGCTATTTGATTAGCGTTTGACTCACTATTTTATTTCACGACTGAACATTTAATTTTTAAGAAAAAAGGGGAAAAAAGTTCAAACTACCCCATATTTGAAGAGATTTAGGGTTCGAGGGTTAGTTACACAAAGGGAAGGTATTAGCACCCTTTATGTCTGTAGTACTCTACGGGAACCTCTTGATTTTATTCAATTTTATGTGCTATAACTTGCTTGTTTTTGAAAATGGATTGAAAGTGCTTAAAAGAAAAAAGGACTGATTTTATTTACATTTTTTTATTGATTTCGAAGGACGAGTGTCCTTTGCCTACGTACCCGTGAGGGATCAAAACCTCGTAGTTCGGGGTAGAAATTGACGTTTGATTTGTTTTTGTGTTTTTTATTAGTTTAAAAAAGTTTTAAAGAAAAAAGCCAAATGGCAAATTGGAATTGGTTTGTATTTTTTATTTGAAAAAGACTACTCATGATAAAATTAAATTCTTTTAGACTTTTGTTTAAGAAAAAGGAAAAAAGAAGGATCACTTGATTTTTGGAATCAAGGTTTATTATAAAAATGTTTTTGTGGTTTTGTTATACGCATTTTTTTGTTGTTTTGAATAATTAGCTAAAATTAAACTAACGGAGCATAAAAATAAAAGCGTTGATGCCTTATGGTGGTGTTGGACCGGTGGTGTTGGACCGGTGGTGTTGGACCACCACAAGGACCTTTTACCTAAACTACCAAGTATAAAAAGTAAACATACACCCACACACGCATACATGCACCTACAACTATTACATTAAACCTATAATACATGCTATGGTCTGCGATAAAAATAAATGACGGAAAATAAATATGTAATAAATGGAATAATAAACCTAAACTAGCAACAATGCATGAGAAAAAATACAATGCTAAAGAAAAGAAAAAATGCACGAAGAAGAAATTTAAAAAATGCAAAGGGGCCCTCAGTTCTCTTTAGGATGGAATCTCTTTAACTTTGGAGAGCAGCCATGGCCTTGCAATTGGAAAGGAATAAAACAGCCACGGGCAAACACATGTTAAAACCTGCTACAAAAGAATTAAACAAACAATAACAAGGCGCAAACACGGCAAGGTGCCTGCAACCTCAGTAGCAGGAGCTGAAAACAGGAATTAGTAAAAGAAATAGGAGCATATATGCAAGGAAAACAGTCAGAACAAAACAGTGTTGTTATGCGATGAAATAAAGTAGCAATGGCGCAAGGCACATCAGCTGCAATATTATTGATTCAGTCACGCATTAATAGTGAAAAGGGAAGTATGGAATAGAAGATGAAGCAGCCGTGAAAGTGAATTCTAAGTGAATATATGTGAAATGAATCTAGAATCCAAAAATTGCATAGGAAATAAATTTATTAGAGTAAAGCATATAACAGGGAATACGGCACACAACAAACTAGCAGAATCAAAATCTAACAATAATAATAAAAGCAGCAGCTAATGAAACTATGGAACAAGGACTAACTAGCCACGCAACAATATAGTAAATATAGGAATGGAAATAACATTGCAATGAAAACTAACAAGAATTGGAAATATAGAATAGTAAAACAAAAGTTCTCTAGGTTCTCCAATATCCAATAGCTAGCGTGAATGAAATAGAAAAAAATAATTGAAATTAGAAACGTGAAGGAGCAATAGCAATGGCAGCGTGAATGCAAAAAAAAAAAAAAGGGGCAGTTGATACATTGAATTAAATTGAAAGTAGTTTGCAGATCCTAAATAAAAACAAAAATGGTAGAATAAGGTTTTTGAAACTCTAATATTGTGTCATGGCTAGGGTTTTTGGTTTTAAGGTTTTTTGGAATATTTGTGTGTGTGAAAATTGGCTGCCCTTTTATTGTGTGTGTTCACTGTTTCTTTTATAGCATTAGGACTAGGGTTAGGGTTTGTTAAAAAGAAGCAAAAAAAATGTGGCTTGGGGAGGAGGAAAACGTGTTTGTTACAGATTGCATATTTTAGATTTGTACTCTTTTTTGGACTTATCATCTAATAATATAAATAAAAATAAATAAAAAGATAAATATGAATAAGCTAAAATTAAATTTAAAAAAAAAGGTGAAATAAAATAAAGATAATGAATAATAATAAAAAAAAAGATGGAATGAATTAAAATAAAAAGGACTAATAATAATAAGAGTGAGACAAGGGTCCGAATCGGAACAAAAATGAGGTATTTTTAAAATACCTCTCTGCCGAATTTTTCACTAAAAAGTCAGAGACTGATCAGGGCCTGAGGACACGTGTCGATGTATGAATGTAGGACCTTAGGTCAAAAATTGGGGTATGACACTATACTTCAAAAACTTCAGTATTAGGAGTTCAATTAAGATATTTAATAGTATTTAACCTATAGTATGATGGGTCTAACTTAATTTCATTTTGAAAATCGATTGGTTTTGAAAAAAAATTAAATGAGACGAACTTGACGTGATTTTGTGAATTTTTGGAATTGGCCTAGGATACTCGTATGCCTAAACTAATATGAACATAAGTGAGTGGTGCATATTATTTGTTGAGGCAATTGAACTAGTTTGCTTAGTTTTAGTCGAATTACTTAATTGTTTTAAAGTTATGAACAATAGACAAACTTTGTCAAATTGGTGTTTTATGGCCGAATAACTTATCGTAGACTTTGAATTAATGTTATTAAGATAAAATTTGAATGAATTGATGATGTTTGGGTGTTTCATATGATGAATATCTTAATGTGGATAGTTGTCCGTCTTTTATGTGAAAGGTGACTTTGGAACTTGTTGTTCCTTAAGGTGATGTTGTTGTTGATAATTATGATGATTATTATGTTGATGATAATATGGTGATGACTCTTGTTTGAATTATGACATGTTGATTGTATGGACGTAAATACTTTATAATGCAATTGGTGGTGAACTAATCAATGTAAATGGAGGTGTACTTTTACATTGTTGTTGGTGAATACATATATTAGGTGATTTTGCATTGTTGAGTCTTTGCTTGTATGTCCATGCATCATAGTCATATTGAGTCATGAGAAATGTAAAAGGAGGTGTACTTTTACATAGGTGAATTGTAAGAAGAGGTGTACTCTAACATAGGTGAAATACGTATAAGGAGGTGTACTTTTACGTGGGTGTGGATTCAAACGGTAAAATTATCTCTGGAATCATTTGGTACCACATGCATATAGGTGTCGAGTCTAGACGCATTGATTGATTTGACATGAGTCATAGTTGTTATGTGTTTGATGAAAGTGTATTGATGAATACGTTCTTGGTGATTATTTTCTTTGGTGACTATAATACTTGGTAATGATATATTTGTCGATTGTTGTCGAACTTGTGATGATATAATTATATAAGTGTTCAAGAATATGTAGTTGTGTTGAGAATGCTTAATCAATTTGATTTTAGCCTTGATGTTTTAAACTTCATATGATTATACTTATGTATGTAAATGTGAACTAACCCCCAGTGGTTGTTCGGTTGACCGCCTCACTATATTTAAATATGGTGTAGACGGCGTGCAAGATTAGCTTATTATTGCTTGGTGAGTTGTTGGAGGCTAGCTTTGGAGCTACCTCGTCTACCGCTTTTAGAATCTTAGTTTAGGGCTCTGATTTAAGATGTCGGTCTATCTTTATTTTGATGTTGACTATTATGTATGTTGTTGAGATTTTGTTCTCTTATATGTTGAGACTGGAAGTTTATTTTGTGGATGCATTATGATGCTTATGACATGGAAATTTGGTGATATCTGCTATTTATCCGCTTTGATGTTTTTGAAATTAATTTTATGCATGTTAATTTGAGTATAGCTCAAGACGTGACGACTATTTTTTGAATATTTGTAATATTCACGTGTCTTATCGCTTTAATAGAAGTAGGGCGTTACAAATTAGATGTAATGAAGAATATTGTAAGAACTTATAAAGTCGCTTCAGGTCAAGCTATAAGCCTCCCAATATATGAAATCTATTATAGTATGGTTGTGGAGCAACAAGTGAGAGATTCTATAACTAATATTCTTGATGTACAAGCGGTTTTGGGCACAGGAAAATATTTTGGACTACCTTTTATGATAAGAAGAAGCAAGAAGGCGACATTTGAATGCGTCAAAGATCGAATTTGGCAACGAATAAAAATTCAAGGAGTAGCAAATGTTTGTCCAAAGGAGGTCATGAGGTAATGATAAAGTTTATTCTACAATATTTTCCATCCTATGTCATGAGCATAGTCCTCCTTCCACACACACTGATTGATGAGATAGAGAAAATGTTAAACACTTTTTTGTGGGGTCATGATGGCTCGTCAAACCGAGGTCTCTGTTGGATGTATTGGGATAAGCTTATTGTTTATAAGATACATGGAGGTATGAGATTTAAACATATTTCAATGCTAGGTTATCAAGGGTGGAAGCTTTAGACAAATGATGATTGTATAGTATCAAGGTTGTTTATAGCGAGATATTTTCCGAATATTGACTTTTTCAGAGCAAAAGTTAACCATAATCTAAGCTATGTGTGACATAGTAGTTGAGCTCTAAAGATGTGTTGCAAATGAGGGCTAAGTGGTGTATAGGTACAGGTTCCAATATTCCATTTATGGATAATCCATGGGTGGAAAATGGCAGGTGTGTCTCGAGTTCAAATATAGGAAATGCACAATTTCTAACGCGCACGTTGATATTTTGATTGATCGAAATACAAAAGCTTGGAAACCGAATTCAATTTATAATTTGTTTGATCATAACACATTTGAAACCATCCTCAGTACATCCTTGTTTCCACAAGTTACGACATATACACTAGTATTGAAAGGCAAAAAGAGTGGTTGTTATTCAGTTATGAGTGCCTAACGCGTGTGTGTAGACAATTTCTAAGATACTTCTCAGATCAAAATGCAAAGTAATTGGAAGTCAATTTGCAAACCTAAATTCCCACCAAAGGTTAAGAATTTAGTTTGGAGGATTTGTCGAGGTTGTTTTCTCACTCGGGTTTGTATCCCAAGTAAAGGAATCATGTGCCCTTTGGAATGTGTTGTTTGTGGAGATTATTTATTCCACATCAGTATTGCCACATCACCCAAAATGAGCTCAAATGTGATGGGAGGAAAAATCCTAAGTAATATAAAATAATTGGTTAAAAAGGAGTAAAATGCAATTTGAGTCGAAATAGAGAAGGGTAAAACTGCATTTTACTCCTTCAGTTTTGGGAACCAATCGTGAATCGTGTTAAATCTAGACTGTCGGGTTGGAATAATAAATTTCTTTCTTTGGTGGCCGCTTGATTCTCCTCAAATCCGTTCTAACTTCTTTTCCTGTCTATGTTTTTTCCTTCTTCAAAGCTCCATCAGGTATAATCTCTTCCATTGAATCTTTATTGAATAATTATTTTTGGGGTGGGAGTGAGAATTGTAGAAAAATTACTTGGATAGGCTGGAAGACCTTGTGTTCTAAAAAGGAGCAGGGTGATTTAGGGTGAGGAAGTTGAAGGAGTTTAATGTTGCATTATTAGGTAAATGGTGTTGGAGGATGTTAGTTGATAGAGAAAGGTTGTGGTATCATGTGTTAGTTGCCCGTTATGGCGAAGTAGGTGGGGGGCCGGAGTGTTTCTTCGTGGTGGCGGGAGGTAGGTAGGATTCGTGATGGGGGCGGTGATATAAGTGGAGGGTGGTTTGGTGATAGTGTTAGACGGAGGGTTTGTGATGGGGCAGCGACTCTTTTCTGGTCATATAGGTGGATTAGAGGTTCCCCGCTTATAGAGCGGTTCCCCCACTTATTTGATTTAGCTGAGAACAAACCATTATAAGGGCTTCTTTGTTCTCTATGGGCCTGGAGGTGGATGGGGAGGGGTGTGGGCGTGGGAGTGGGAGGAGGCCTTGTTAGAGGAGTGTAGGGCGTTACTATTTGATATCTCTTTGGTTCCTAATGTTTCAGATATATGGGAGTGGCTCCCTAACACTGCAGAGGGGTACTTCGTGAGAGGTGCCTATGACTTGTTAACTAATGGTGATGATTCTCAGATTGGACTACTGGTCGAGTTGGTGTGGCATCATCAGGTTCCTTTGAAGGTCTCGATTTTTGCATGTTGGCTGATTAGGGATCGTCTTCAAACGAAAGAAAATCTTGCTATTCGTGGAGTTATTCCTGTGGATGATATCTTTTGTGTTTCTGGGTGCGGTCATGTGAAGACGGCTGATCATATATTTCTATCTTGTTCAACGTTTTCATCTTTATGGCAGCAGGTGCGCGATTAGATTGGTTCTGATGGAGTGGATTCTAATGTTATTGCAGATCATCTGGTGCAGTTTACTCATATGACAGGCGTTGATAAAGCCAAAAGTTCGTTCATGCAGCTCATTTGGCTCTTGCGTACTTGGGTAGTGTGGAATGAACGTAATAATCGTTTGTTCAATAATATTGTTACTATAGTTCCTCGCCTGCTAGATAAGATCAAAGTGTTATCTTTAGGGTGGCTGAAAGCTAAAAAAGTCATGTTTGTTTCTGATACGCAGAGGTGATGGTCAAGCCCTTTAGTATGTCTGGGCATTGGCTAACTAGTGTATTTTATTTTTGTGATATTGTTCTCTTATAACTTTTAGTGGTCTCCTAAGTACTTCTTATGCTTGAGAAGAACAGATTTTTTAGTATCAACAAAACAAAATAAAAAAGTTGAGACCCAAAGCACATGTCTTTGTTGCCTACCATTTGGAATTAACCTGATTGAAAAATTCTTTACAATCCCAACGCAATTTGCTTCCAAATAAAATTAAAACTACGCAAGAAAGGATGTTATTGCAAAAGTGGACCAACTTCAACACCAACTCGTTAATAAATAATAAGGGTGTTGCTGATCAATGTTTCAAAGACATTAGTTAAAGAATCTATAAATGTAAATTTTGTCTTATCAATATAAATTGTTATTTTTTATCAAATAATAATTACACAATTTTTTTTAATAACTTTACGCAATTTGTTATAAAAACTTACTCTTTTCATCCCTAATTATAAGATCTTTTAAAAAAAAAAAAGTTGTCTCTGTTGTAAAAACTTACTCTCTTCATCCCTAATTATAAGATCATTTGGAAAAAATTATTGTCTCTAAATATAAGACTATCTAAAAAGTACTCAATAACGCTTAGAGGAGATGACATGAGATTATAAGATCATTTAAAAAAAAAGTTGTCTCTATTGTAAAAACATACTCTCTTCATCCCTAATTATAAGACCATTTGAAAAAATTATTGTCTCTAAATATAAGACTATCTAAAAAGTACTCAATAATGCTTAGAGGAGATTATATGAGTCTCTTCTAACTTAACCAAAGTCATGGGTCCGAATTCAGCCGTGAGCATGTAGCAGCATTAAAATTCTTAAGGAGGATTCGTCGTTCATTTGGGTCTCACAAGACTCGAGAGATTAATCACCCCAGTTGCGCACAAGGAGGGTACCCGGTTTATAAGAAAAAAATCTACCTACAAAGATCTAGATACATTTATTATTCTTTTTTCAACTATACCCTTATTAACACTGCGGATTATCTTGGAACATGAAAAATAAGCATTGAATGCATTTATACAAAAATAACAATTTAGTACATTACTCTACATCTTCAGACAAATTTATTACTCAAACGACTTTTTTTAATACCAAATAAAAAAAAGATCGAAGAGTATTTATTTTGATTGCTTAATCAATACCTCTAATACACTCTTTTGACATTCTCCATATAATAATATGATCTTACATGTCTCCTTACAAATTGTTGATGAATGCAATAGGGGCACCACTTTTCATGTGTAACAAAATTGTTTCAATATTACCGACCGCTTTCATAGTTTAATGTTTGATGTAGATCTGGTTGGCACGATCTTTCTTTGAGAACTGGATTATGATCGGTTTCTGAACTTCAACTTAAAGAACTAAAGGTTTATGCAAATTGACATGTTCCAACGGCTAATTGCAACTAAACCATCAAGTTCGTTCATGTTTTTTTTAGCATTTTGAGGTGCCTGTGAGCAATTGAGAATGCATACAATGCAATTTTTGTTTAGGATCGAAAAAAAATTAATCGGCCCGACCAGTAAGGTAGAGTTGTTCATATGAACCATGGCTACATGGTCTTATGCAAATTTAAAGGTTTTAATGCATGTTTCATAACCGAATTATGGTTCTTTTGTGAATTGGTTCGCACTAATTCATCTACGATTCCATGGTAATGAAGTACAGAAGAGACACAACAAACTTTAATTTGTGTTTTTTTTTTAGGGAAAACTTTAATTTGTGGTTGTTCACTTATTCATATTCATATTTTAATTAATAATATAAATTTGATAATTAATTGTTGTTGAATTGTCATGTGAATATATGATCTTTCATTCAAACATGATTATGAATTTGGTGTTTGTTTGATTAAACTAGTTTAGTCATTCCCTTTTGAAATTGATTAAATTATTATAAAATAAACTTCGTTGAGACAGTAAAAATACTCACATGATCTCATGCTATTTGAAAAGAACAAAATAAATGTAAGGAGTTAAGGGATAAACTTTCAAAGATGACCAATTGAATTCTACCATTTAAACCTTGCCATGCATTAAGTCTAATATACTTTTGTGGAAACATCAAAATATGTAACTTTTATCTTCATATATATCTCTTTGTAGCTATAAACAATTAACATAATTAATGATACACGTTCTATGAAATGACACAGACCGAGGAGTTCTTCCTAACAAAAACCAAAAGACATCTACGAGGCATTGGTTAAACGCTTGCTTATAATGTGATTACGCTGAATTATTCTCTTATACGTTTTTCTTGAAACTGGATCCTCTCCTTCCACAATTCTCTAATTCTCTTTCTTTCACTAAATCTTAACCATTAGATCAATCTTATGGTCAAAAATTTAAAAGAGAATAAAATTTTAAAAAAAAAGTAATATTTAAATCATTTCTCTTCCCTTCCCACCGACAGCGCTGTCAACACCACCAATTAGGACTGCACAACAGTAACCGACGGCGTGGTGGTAATGCAACGACATCAACAAGATTAATGTAAATCACCATCATCTCTTCAGTTTTCCCTTCCTTTCCTCTGAGAAAATCTCTCTTCAACCAACATCAAAGGTTTTTTTATTTAACAACTTTTTGTTTCTGATGGCATAAAGGCAGACGACGCGGCGGGCGGTTGACGCGGTGGTTTACGATCCATATATTTCTCATGCAATAAAATTTTATGCAATTTATTTACAATGTGTATGTCTTTTTTGTTCATTTCATAGATGACTCATATGTTTCTCATATGTTGAAAACAATGATTTTGTTATTACAAACAGGGCTTTCATGCTAAATGATAAAAAACAATTAGAGGTGGGTGTTTCTAAATTAAAATAGAGGAATTTTATTTATGCAGTGAAGAGATTCACAATAAAACATACAGTAAAGAAATTAGGCACAGAAGAGAATGCAAAGGCGATAAAGGTGAGGATGAGCTATATGGCGGCAAATGTTTGCACTGAATAGAGGAAGATGAATGAAGAATTTATTGTGGAAGTGTAAAAACAGAAGTCATGCACAATTAAAAATTGAGAGGGAGGATATTTTTAAGGTTTTTTGACTTTTAAATTAACCGAGAGATGTAGTATGACATTGTTTATAAACTTAAATACCCACATAGATTGATAAAGAGGTTAAAATAAGAAACTTGATATTTAAACTTCCTTATTAATTTTTAATATTTTTAATTAATTGAATTTATTTTTATGTCTAAAATGGTTTCTTTTTGTTTTTATTTTAATCTTTTTTTTTTTTACTTTCTAATATCAAAGGTTGTTGACATTCTACAAATAGTTCAAATGATCATGTATAACAATTGATTTCTGTGACTGGTTCATTATGTTTTAATGTGTATTTATACAATGATGTTGTCTTAGGCAACAAAAATTACCTCAGTTTGTCGTCATGTGAGATGTGGCTTCAGTGTCTATGTACCACTGCTCGTCAAGAGGAGCCAAATATGGTGTGTGCATTGCAGCTTGAATGTATGTTAGTCTGTAAGACGGCTGTGCTGGAGCCAAGTGTGAGTCTATTATGGTCTTTGCCCAAGAATACTACATTGACTGGAGCTACTGGTTGTTACCAATTTCCAATGGTAAGATATAGACAAGGAGGAGTGGCCCATGTTTGCCATTGTGAATCCAAAGGAGGATAAGCTCATGATTGATTCCATGCTACTTGTTGATGATGGGGTGATCGTCCTCCTCGACCACCACAAATGAGAGTTTGTCCACCGCGATAGTTACTTCAGCCACGACATCATCCGTTGCTGGTGGTGTTGTTTTGGTTTCGACTCGCCTAAGGATGATGTTAGTTGATAGAGTTGTTCTCCTGAGTAGCAATAAACACATAATTATTCGTGTTGTTCTTTGTATGTTTAGCAAGTGATGTTTTTTCTAAGAAAACCATGGACCGAGGCTTGTAGAAAGGAGGAAGGATTTTAGAATGACATATTTGAGAGCCAATATTAACATATGCATCAGAGAGACCAGAAACTAGTTGAAGAACTATGATTTCACTGGAAACAGGTGCACCAACATTAGACAACTGGTCAGATAAAGACTTAATATGTTGGCACTATGATGACACATTTGGGAATTTCTCCATGGTGACCAGTGGCGGTTTCACCGCTCGGTGACCCCGGGCTCGCACTCGGGCTCCGACCCAATTATTTTGCAATTTTTTTATGTAAATTCCTCTGAATTTCTGATATAAACCCTTATAAATTGGGCAATTTTTTAAATTTTTTTGATTATTTGCTTGCAATTTCTTATGTAAACACCTATAAATGTGTTGCAATTTTTTTTTGCCCAGGCTTTGTAAAAATCTTGGCTCCGCCACTGATAGTGACACGAGAGAATTATTGCTCTAGATAGAGAGCAAAAGAATTCTTGTTGTCAAAGAAGATGTTGAAGAGACGTTCCCAGATTGTCTGTGTGGTAGAGTCACGCTCAATGATGGTATGGAGATGGTCAATTGATATGGTTCCATAAATCCACTACAAAACTATGCCATCAAGACGTTTACATAGGGTTGGGTCAGTTTCTTAGAGAGAGGGAGTGGAAGAGCTAGAGTTGGTGGTGGGAGTAGGGATGATATGGTCAAGAACCTCATAGGCTTTAGCATTAATTTTAAATAACTCAGACCGTGTATTATTGACAGTTAGGGAAGGATGAATGGGGCGATTGGTGGTTGTGATGGTGGTTTCGCCAGTGGCGTAGCCAGGACCCCAACCCAGGGGGTGCAAGCTATTTAATAGATACAAGATATAGTCAATTGAAGTAGGCAACCACCTTTGATAAAAAAAAACATGAAAAAAATACTTCATGAGATTGACTCAGTTAGTAAAGGCATTGCCTTATATATGCAGGGACCAAAGTTCGAACTCCAAACATCTCACTTGTTCACCTTAAAAAAATGAATTTATATACACTTGACTACATAACCGAAAAACACTAATATATGAATTAAAATACACTTTCTATTTATAAACCACTTTTTCACTTTTTCTTTGTCTCTTAATATAAGACTTTAAAATATCATTTTACCTAATGTCCCTGAGGTACTAGTTAAAAAAAAATTACTTTTAAAATAGTACTGTTTACAATTTGATGAGTTTGACTATATAAATTCTAAGATATTTTTACTATATATGCTTCTTTAACTAGTGTTCTAAGAGTATTGGTTCGCATTTTCCTTTTTTTTTTAAAGAACTTGGAGAAAAAGAAAAAAGAAAATAAAAAGAACTCAAAATTTCAACTGAAAAATACAAGAGCTCAAAAAATACACGACCTACAATCTTGTGTCCACTTCACGTGAACCAAAAGTGAATGAATGGGTATGACAAAAAGTAACTATAGCAGCGTATGGCAGGCAACGAAGGTGCACGATCATTTCCCAAAGGATTTCAATATATTTTAGGGGGTTCAATTATTACATTTTACTAGCATATTATAGTAAAAGTAAGAAAAACCATGGCATCATGTGTAATTTTTCTAGTTCCAGGGGATTCACCTGCATCCCCTCACTGCAACATGGGTCCGCAGGTGCCTATGGGTTTCGCATTGTGGCTTTGAGTGAATAGGTCGTGGGGCTTCCAAATCAGGCACGATCTGTGAAACCTCGATACTTTAAAATAGATGACGTATCGTATCTCATGCGTATCTTGCACCGATATCTGTCCGATTTTTTTCGATATGTATCAGGAGAGTATCCGAAGATTAAATTTTATTTTAAAAAAATAATTATCTGATACTTCCCGATACGTATCAAGAGAGTATCAGATAATTATCATGCACCGATACCTGCTCCAATATTTCTCAATCAATGTTAACTAAAATAACTTAACTCAGTACTAATGTGTTTTTTTTTTTATATAGTGCTTCTTTTTTGGATCGATAAAGTATAGCACTAACGGATATAGTAGTGCTCTTTTTAGGATATATTGTGTATGTAATTGACTAATCATCACACTCTTAATCGTCAATATTATTTATATTTATGTTGATGTGCTACAAGCCTATAACTGGTTTCTTTTGTTTGTTAATATATTTGCATATTAAAAAATGGTTATAATTATATTGTACATTTAATCATATAATTTTTTTATTGACGTATCCCAGCCGTATCGTATCTTGATTTTTGAAATTTTCTGTATCGGTGTACTGATGCAGTATCGTATCTCGTATCCGGGCTTCACAGGGCACGATGATATTGGAGAAGACAAAACCGATATATATATATATATATATATATATATATATATATATATATATAGAGAGAGAGAGAGAGAGAGAGGGGGGGGGGAGGTTGAAGGAGATGGTGGTGAGTGAAGTCGAGAGAGAGTAAGAGTTTGGTTGAGGAATGGTTGTGAGAGAGAGAGAGAAGAAAGAAAGAACCGGTTGTGAGAGAAGGGAGAAGAAGAAAAAATAATCAGCCTACTATGGAGGCGGTGGGGCGGCGCAGCTTTTGGGAAGAAGAAGTAGAGAGAAAAAAATTAGGGTTGTCAAATAGATTTAGGCTGATGATACCATGATATGATTGTTTTCCCTAACTATTTCATTATGATGTACTGTTTATTTATACAATGATGTTGTCTTGGGCATCAAGTATCTTGGCACCAAGTATGTCTAACTTGGACCTCATTTAACAATGTTTCCTCTTCTAGGTCTATGAATGTGCTGTCTAAAAAGACCGGTTTTACCACCTAAAAATAATTAGCAATGCGGCTTGTTGTCCATTTGTCTTACATTCATTTATAATTTTAGGCTTAATTGCAGTTTTTGTCTCCCTATTTTCACCACTTTACATAATTGGTCCCTCTATTTTAAAATTCGACATTGTTGGTCCCTCCATCATATTTTTTAACAATAAAAATGTGATGTGATAAATTTTAAATGTCGTAGAATATGATCTGAAGAAGAAAAAGATCAATATCGATGAAATTGTAACAAGATTCCCTTGAAAACTTCATTTAAAACATATCATATCATAATATTTTAGACAAAATATTTGATAGAAGAAACCAAAATTGTCGAATTTTAAAACAGAGGGACTAATTTTGCAAAATAATAAAAATAAGAGGACCAAAACTGCAATTAAGCCTATAATTTAATAGATAAGTGTATGTTTTCTATTATAAGTCATGTAAGCTTTTTCAGTGTCCGATTCATATTGAATAGTTCAGATTTTGACCTCTATATTTAACATTAAATAAAAATACAATTCTTTCTTAACATCCAAATCATTGATATTGATTGTAACCAAAAAAAAAAATCATAGATATTGATCAAACAATATTTTTTTTATAAAAAAGAAAAAAAACTAAACTTACTTATTAAAATAGACATGGGAAAGAATCGAATATAAGATCTTAATCAAATATTTTTAAGAATGTCGACCAAGGAGTTGGTTGCATGTGGTTAGCATTTCTTTCTAAATGAACACTTGTTAGATGATAGTGAGATGAAAAGCATGACAGTAAATTCACTCTGCTGTAGAATTCTCCCATTCAATTTTTCCTCTGTTCATATACATATACTCGAAGCTTGGGAACTCAAATTTCCCTCTTCAAATTTCTAGATTAAAAACTTACTATTCAAAAAGAATTTTTGGCCTAACGAAAGCTTCAGAATTGTTACTAATGGTTCAGTTACCGAGTTATTTTCAACTAAATTTAAAACAAAGTATAAGTATACCTAAAAAATGTCAATTATTTCCAATATTGTCTATATAAGATGAACTGTAACGACATAAATAGAAGAACAAAACATGATCAATTCTTGTTCCTAAGAAACTAGAAGGAACAGTTATCATTGTTAACACCAAGTTCATGTTGCAAAGCTTCCTCAAGCCAAAACCAAGACTCTTCCATCAATTCAGGACTCAACCTAAACATCAAAACACAAAACTCCATCTGAGTAAGTGCTCCATCTCTATCTAAATCACCTTCTTTCATCATACTAACAAGTTCATCTTCCTTCAAATCTTGTAAACCCAAAACAGCAGCGTTTTTCCTCAAACTATCCAATGTTATCACACCTTTTTCTTTGTCCATCAACAATTCAAAACCATTGCATAGTTCCTTTATTAAACCTTCACCGCCTAGCTTGTTGGCCATCATTGGTAACAAGTCTTCAAAACCATTGGTAGCCATTGTTGAAAAAAATGAAATGAAATTTTGATGTGAATTTTCTTCTTTGGTTATTGTTTTGTGAATGATGAAGAGGGTATTTATATATGTGAAAAAAGAATAAGAAAAAAGAAAATGGAAGGAAGGAAGGAAAGAGAAGTAAATGAACCCTGTTACGATGACAGCAAAGAAACAGAGAAATATTCGCTCATCAGCTTTGATTGTGGACAAGAAACCACACCTGCTACCCTGTTTCCTAGAAGTTTGTAAGGGGTATATTTGTCATTTCATAAGTCTTATGGTGTAAGTAATGACCTTCCTTTGTGAAAGTGATTAATGCTGTTTTTTTAATTTACCTCTTTTTCCATATATTTTTTTTCAAGAGCTGTTAATATAAATTACAATTTTTCTACCAAAACATACAAAATACAAAGTGCAATTTTAGTTTTTTAGTTACCTCTTTTACCATATTTTTTCAAGAGCTAGTAATACATTATACAAAGGGTAATTTTGCAACGAAAACATAAAAAATACAAACTATAATTTTTGTTTTTTATTTACCGTTTTCCAAATCTATTAATACAAAGTGCAATTTTAGTTATTTATTTAAGGCACTTGTTAAGAATTTTAAAAAAGAAATTTTGTCTTAAAAATGATGCATTCAATGCATTGAAACTTTAAAAAGTAATTTTTTTACTTAAAATTTATCAATTATTTTCATTTTGATATCATTAACAAATGTTCTAAGAGCACTTGTTAGAAAAACTCTTAAAATACGATCAATTATAGCTTTAGATTCTTCTGGATAATTTATACTTGATCGAAATTTATTAACCATTGAGTTAGATAACTTTCTTTTTGTTGAGGGAAACGAACTTAATCCATTTCATCGGCAATTAAAAAACAAATATATAATGATACATGAATAAAATAGTGAGAATTGGCATAGATCGAAGCTACCTTCGCTAATGTACAAGCGGCTCTATTAGCTTGCCTCCGGTTAAACTCAACGTGAGAGTTTTGAAAAGAAATAATTGCATACATGCACACATAGCTCCTACGGGTACGAGTTTTAAGTTATACCTAAATTATTAAAAGATAAAAATATTTCACCTTTTAATTATCTTAATTTAATTAGAGTTATTTTTGTAAAATAAAAAAAAACTAACTAATGCACACATATCAAGCTTGATTTCACCAATATATGTGTCTCATGGTTGTTTTTACCCTGTACCTAGAGTTTTTGGTTTTTTAGAGGTTGTAAAGATTTTTTTTTATTTTTAACTTTAGGTTGGACTAAGAGTTTTGTTTGGTACATATCTAACATTTAATCACATAATGTAACAAGCGAGGGTGGTCCTTCGCACCACCATCTCACCGGATCTTTCGACATCAAGATTTGGTGTGTTTGGTTTTAACAGAGGGGTTCCTCTTTTAGTTTTCTTTTATGTTGGCGGACAATTTCATTCACCAGTTTTGATACGAAGGTACCATATTTCAGTTATACGAAAAGGAACGCTCATACACCACTTTAGTTGAATCTATTCACTTTATAGCATTTGTCTGTGGTTATCTATCCCAGTTATCCTGTTGATTGACATGAGATTGTATGGACTCGAAAGAGTCGACAATGCTTGATGTCGTTACAAGAAGTTGATGACACGTGATTCGATTATGTGTTGACGATCGATTCATTCGTCAAACTTTAGACCCGCACTTAATTGCTAGAATTGTTTACGGTTGGATCCACTTTGTGGATCTTTTTTATTTTTTTGCCTGTTTGGGTTGTTGACTAAGTCAGGTTTCTTGTCCCCTAAGTTTTTATGTAATTTTTCATTTTTTTAATAATATATATGAACAATTGGCAACAAATTAAAGTAGGGATACCAACTTAGTTGGACATTATTCTTTTTTATGTCATTTTGCTCTTAACTTATTAAAAAAAAGTATATTTAATTACTTCAAAGTAATTTTGATCAAATGCATATAAATACAGCGTACCGACGAGACCCACCAATCCTGGAGAGTATGAAAGAATTTTCCTATTTTTTAAAGAATATCCCACAAATATTTACATACATATTTTCTGTTCAGATGTATATTAATTTATAAATTGGTGTCTGAACGAAAGTAGGAAAATACCAATTGTAGCTTCTCACTTTAGATGAAGCACTTTCATTTTTTTTGTTTTTTTTTTTAAGAAAAAGAGAGCATCTTGATCAAGCTCAACTAAAAGAATTGCAATTTGTCATGCTTTGTTGGTTTCAAAGAGGGCCAAGTCGGTGAATACAATAACAATTGAATTCGGAAACAACAGTTAAATTTCCTAGCACCAACAATTCTTCTACTTTTTATATTTTATTTTTCTCTCTTATATTAATTCAATGTCCACACTTAGAACCATCTAATAAAAGATGGATATGCTGTCCTATAACTCTTGGCCCAACTGACAAAAATGTCAAAATTGTTAGGTCGGACGTCATGACTGGAGTTCGAACTCCGTTACCTCCACTTTATGTGTGTGTGAGTTTATGGTTTGTCATCTCGTCTATCTACCAAAAAAATTGGATATGTTATTTAACTCTAGTTTTCTTTCTTTAATCAGGTAATTTTTAATCAATTCATCAAATAAAATAAATTAGTGTGTACTATTTCCATTACTTTGCTTAACAACAACAATTTAACAAGCTTAATTTTCTTTACAAGACAACGTTTAACAGGTGTTTCCTCTAAAAAGAAAAACGTTTAATAGGTGTTTTCCGCATTTTTCTTTTCAAACCCCCACCTTTTTTTAGTAAATTGTTTCAATTATCATAGCTTATATACTAAGCACTCCATCCGTCCAAAATTAGAAAAAAGTTATTATGAATTATTTTATTCTTTGGTCAAATAGTCTATTAGCTAGATTCACACATATGTGAAGAAGTGGGGAATCCAGGTTCGAACCTAGACCCTGCATAAATTATCCCTAGTAGCTATCAACTGAGCTACACTTACATGACTAATTATGAATTATTTTATAAAGATATTATTCATTAATGATATGAAAAACATAAATTAAAAAAATTGTGTAAAAAAATAAACTAATAAATATTTAAGGACATAATGGAAAAAATAAGCATCGATGATTTATTAATATTGTAAAATGAAATATAATTTGAAACAAACAAATTTGTTAAAATGACTTATAATTTTCAGAAGATGGAGGGAGTATAAGAAAAATCATTTGAATTATTTTTTATTTTGTTTAATGCTTAGTTGATTATTAGAAAAAATGACCAATAGTTAAAGACCTCAAAACTTTGAATGTGTCTTGCTCAGTTGACCAATAGCTCAGTCTCTCACAGTCTTGGATCTATTCTTAATAGAGAAAGTCATTCTGGCATTTGCAACTATGACACTGTAATGGATAACAATTGGTCAAATCTATCCAAAAATGAAATTCAATTGAAGTTTCCTATTTCCCATGTTCAAGGTACCTCCATTCACATGAATAAATAATGACAAAGTATATTAAATTTGAATGAAAAATATATATCGTTTTTGCAGATAAGATTACATTAAGAAGTTAAACTAGTTAACCTAAATTAACATTGGAGGGAATCAAATCTGAGACCTCGAAGAGAATCACACTTTCAGATCCCAATCCAATACCACCAGATCAATCAAAGTGGGTTTGCTACCCAAATATTACTATTATAGTACCCTACTAAGATCTTGTCCAACGTGACCCCTAAATTACATATTCATTCATATTTTGACCAAGAATTAAACTTTGGGCCAAAAATTTTTTTTCCAATTAAACCAAAATTAAGAGACCTTGATTTTGTGAGTGTAAGTTACCTACCATTTTCCAAAGTGACCGTCAATTCATTACGTGAAAAAGTTTCAACTTTACTAGATGTAGATGCTCTACTTGAAGGGCATCTTCTAATAACAAAGGCTGGTTCCTTAGGAGTTGGAAGAGTATTAGATTCACTTCCTAGCATAAATACCACATTTGACATTGTGGGACGTTCATTTGGGTCTTCTTGTAAGCATAATAGCCCCACATTCACACATTTTAAGCATTCTTCTGGGTCATTGCATGTTAGTGTTTGGTCTATGAAGTCCATTGCCCTGCTTACTTTCCACAAATGCCATGCCTACAATTCATTCATTCAATCAATCAATTGTATTTTATATGTATCAACACAAAAAAAAAAAAAAAAAAATATATCAATGAATTGTATGAAGTTCTTCTAACAAAAAATTTCAACACTCTTTAATACATATGTGAGTAACGTGTCGACACGTGTCTGATATTAGACACGTCTTCTATCAGAAGTGTCGATGCTACAAAACTCATTATTTTCTAATAAAATTCACGTATGCCCACTAATTGATGTGGGGTTCATTTTTTTATGTGGTGATACCCATTTTCATAATGGTTGAAAATCACATCAAATTCAACAATAAGACGGTGTTCGAAAGACAATGTTTGATATGCGATATTACCACTTCTCATAGTATGTTGGTAGATATCTTAGTAGAACTCGAGATACTTACATATCCAAGAAGACTCAATTCATGTTCGACTTGATAAAATCCGGTGTTTCTTTTTCCACTAATAATCTCAAGTACCACAACACCGAAGCTAAAAACATCGGACTTCACTGAAAAATGTCCGTCAAGGGCATACTCTGGAGACATGTAACCGCTGCATTACACAAATTATGAAACGTAAATCAAATAATACATACATGTTGAATCATTTTGTAAACTGTAAGGAATTGATGATATTGCAATAATTTTGTTTCAATGATAACTTGAACTTACTATGTTCCAACCACTCTTTCTGTGTTCGCTACCGTCTCTTTTCCTCCAAATATCCTCGCTAAGCCAAAGTCTGAGATTTTAGGATTCTTCTCTTCGTCTAGCAGAATGTTGCTTGCTTTCAAATCTCTATGAATAATCCTCAACCTAGAATCTTCGTGCAAATAAAGAAGTCCTCGAGCAATCCCCAAAATAATCTTAAAGCGCGTATCCCAGTCTAATAAAACACACGACTTCTTGTCTTGTATGTTGTTGTCCGTCAGGGCATAACATTGTAAATTAGTCTAAATTTGAAAGTACATGAAGAAAGATTTGAAAAGAAAATATATACAAGAAATTGTCTTACCAAAAATGAAACAATCCAAGCTTCTATTTGGCATATATTCATATACTAACATCTTTTCATCTCCTTCAACACAATAACCTAGAAGTCTAACCAAGTTTCGATGTTGAAGTTTCGCGATCAAAACAACTTCATTCTTAAACTCCTCCATACCTTGTCCAGAACAACTTGAAAGTCTTTTCACTGCAATTTCTTGTCCACCTGGAAATTTTCCCTAACAACAGTGTTCCAAAATATTTTCCGTTCCTATCAATATTGTGTCACCTTGAATTTCAAAATGAAAATCATAAGCATAAAAAATTTCATAATTACCTTGTAGACAGGACCAAACCCACCTTGTCCAAGCTTATTTGCATTGGCAAAGTTATTGGTAGCATCAAGTATGCTTTCAAGATGAAAATGCGGAATATCCATGGCTTGTGCATCATCTTCTTTGAGCCTGCTAGATTCAATTAAGTCCCTAACATATCTCTCACTGTCACACAAGTTGATGCCTGAGGTTTTTTGAACATATCCCTTGTTTTCTGAAGTAAAAAAGGTACACTAAAGATCTAAGTAACAAGTTACTACCTAAGTAATCACATGTCTTAGAGAGAACATTAATATTACCTTGTGTCTTGGACTGTCTCCTTTTGCGCACATATGTACATGTAATCGTACTTGAGAGAATAATTAAGAGAATCACAGTTGCTAAGGTCAGTACAATGATCACAGGTGAGGACAGATGCCTTTTTGTTTGGTATTTGTCGCCTTCTGCAAGATATAAAACGTGTCACTTATGTGCAAAGTCTTAAATCATGGTCGCAATCGTTGATACTGCACAGAATTACAATAAAATGCAGCCGATACAATATCAGCCGCAATCACAAAGATATTATAAAAACCTTGACCATGGTGATATTTTAATAACGAGCATGTTTATCAACGCAAGGATTTCGTGCAAAATTGCACGAATATGGGAAAAAAATTACATGAAATAGACGTAAAATTCTTCCACTTGACATTAGCGAAAAACTTTTCTTAGAATTGATAAATGTTATTACCTTGAGTACAATTTAGTTTGAAACCATCCCAAAGAAAGTTTTTATTGCAAAGGCATCTCTTCTTTCCATCACTTGTAGTATTGCAATTCGAGTTTGGCCAATCCTTGCAGTCGAACAATGAAGAACAAATTGGCTCTATTGGAGACTTCCAACTTAACTCAATTTCCACTCCATGTTTTTGAGGAGCATTAGAACTAAAGGTGCTTGGATCGACGTAGCAATTTCCGGTAAGATGAAATGGAGATGATTTATTGAGAAGTAGAGAACTTTGACCCTCGCAGCGAAGTACATTTTTTTGATGGATCAAGAATTTCTGTGTTTCTGGATTTATACTTATGACTTGATAAGTTCCTCCAGAAGTTACAAATTGAAGCTCAGCATTGGTAGTATTGCAGTGAAAATTGAAGTACATGGCGTCACCGCAATGTTGTCCTGTGCTAAGGGGATATGGAATGAAGTTTGTGCCACAAGTCCCACAACTTCTACCTGTTGATTCTGCAAAAGTAGAATTTTGGAACTTTAGAAACAGTAATTCATGAAGCAATCGCCATTTAGTTTTTCATTACAGAACCATACATAAAATGATTCCACAGATAAGGCAGACATCGACACCAAACACACGTCGGACACGCCTTCGGTGCTACATAAGAATTAGGTATTCTTAACTTATTCGGTAGTATAATCCAAAATTATTGAAGAATCTCATTTTCTCTTTATCTATCAAACGCATCTTTTTTAAATTTTGGATTGTAAATTAAGCAATGTTGTGTCTCCTAGGTCCATGGATATTGTATTTAAGAGGATTGGTTTTGCCATCCAAAAAGGGTTAGCGGCGCAGCTTGTTGCCCGCTTACCTTCTACCAACTTATTTGAACAAGTATCAGGATATGAGCGAGAGGATTTGGAACCAATGGCTTAAGAGAAATAAATAATACATCTCAGGGACGTAATTGAGAGCGCCTCACAGAAGCAGGAACCATTTCGGTGATTTACTCATTTCCGTTCGTTTGGCTAATAGTACACTTAACGAACACATGAGCAAGTGAGACAGCATCAATTCACAGAAGGATAATGTGAATAACATTATACAGACTCAAGAATCAATTTAGAGTTTATATTTTCTCAAGGACGAAGTTGAGAGTGCCTCACAAAGTTAGGGACTATTTTGGAGGTTTACTCGAAAATAAGAAAGATAATAAAATTGTTTTCCTTTTCAATAAATGCTTAAATTGTCAGTCCAAATACATCTATAAAGTAGCATAAAAAAGATATACCTATATCAGAAAATGCAACTCTAACATTCAGATCACAGCCACCCTCATACTCTTCTTCAAGATTATTCAAATCATCATACCAAATCCAGCAAACAGGATCACCACTATCACCCATCATTGCGACCTTTTCAACATCTTCATATGAATATGCATAACACTGACAATTATTAAGACACTCCATCTTACACTCCTCTTCATTCTTCGCATTAAACTGCGCATCAGGGTTCCCAACTTTCATCATTTTCAAACTCAAAAACATGTCACTCTTCGCATTCTCACTACACACATTTGTTTTCCTACTGCACCCACCTGAAAAATCTCCATCATTCCAACTTTCAACAGAATTGGCCTTAAATCCAGGTAAACACTTGCACATCGAATCATATTTACTATTACAGCTACCGAAATTTCCACATGCATTGAAAACACTGCATCTATCTCTTGGTTCAACCCAAACCAGCAACCATTTCTTCTGTGAATCCATCTTTAGATACCGAAGTTGACCCCAATAACTCATAACCATTCTCGTGTTCTTATACAACGATGAAGTCAAAAAGGGAACAGTGTTGTTTGGTGATACTTTCATAGTAAAATTTGACAAAAGGTAAGATATTGCTGAAGACATTTCACCACTTCCAACAAATTTTCCTGATACACTACTTTTCCAATACTTCATTGATCTCTTCCATATAATATATTGATTCGCCTTTTCATCTTGTTCAAACGTAAAGTTCCCGGAAGCAGGTTCTTCATTACTTCGCCATGAAGTTAATGATAAACTTTCATCCATTTTCATACCTGGAAGAAATGTATCTGTCGGATTCGCAAAACTTTGCCAAAGAATCACCGCTTTTCCTTGTCCTTGTCCTTGTCCTTGTTCTTGTCGTTCTTCACTTACAATGAGGTTTCCACTGTCTAACAGTTTCACTTTCCTATGTAATGAAAACGACGATGTTTCAAGATTTGTACTCCAGTAAGATTTTCCACTAATATCCAAAACCCTAAGATTTCCATCTTCTGAAATGACAAAACTACCTCTTGAATCTTGAACTGGATTATCCCTATTTGCAACCCAAACTACTGTTTTTGGAGTCAAATTGTAGTACCATATTCCAACATATCTTCTTCTATCAACACTAGAGCTTCCATTAGGAGTGAAAAATCCAAGTTCAAAATTTTCTCCTGCTGAAATGAGAGTATCTTTTCCTCCATCTCTTAACAAATTGTTAATGCTTATGGTATCTTTAGCTAAGCAATGGTTAAAAGAAGTGAAAAATATTAAGCATAAAAAGAAGATAGACAACATGTGATTAGAAGAGTGGTTAAGGATAATTATCTTTCTGGTTACACTATATATCTTAAAGTTTATCATATAACAAAGAAAATGGTTAGAATTTTTCTTATGTTAGGTGTCAGTCACACAATTTCAAAGGCCACCCTAAGTAAAGTTTCTTTTCACATTAAGAGATAAATAGTCTACTTTTGTTGTTTATTGGTTGAGTAATTGACGCATAGTTAGGTACAATTAAATTATAATTTATTCATAATGAGACTAAATCCTCATTCTAAGTGAAATGATACACTCATTCCATTCCTTCTTGTATTATAAGTAGTTTTAGTCCCAAGGGATTAGAAGGATGTGAAAAATTTAATCTCATGCTACGTTGCTAGCAATTTCCACCTCAACATAACAAACTAGAAAGTTGATATTATGAAAGTGCTGCAATCACAACTTCAGCTATGAAGTTTGGGCATTTTCAAGTCAAGGATATTTTGATACAATCAGGAATACACGTGATGTTGATTAGTACAGAAGTGTTCATATGCAAAGTGTGTCTGCGTGGTTGAAGAGCTTCCTGCCAACATGGAAGTTGCACCATAAGTTTTCAACTTGATATTCGACATGTGAAAGTTCTTGAAATAGTTTAACTTCAAGTGAAGTATACTCTATTGTTGCTCTCGGCTTCTCCACAACAAGCAGTATTAGATCCCTAGTTCGGCTTGGTAGGGGAGCGGGAGCTAGATCCTATTATAGGAGAGGTGGGGACTCATACTTGTGGGGGAGATTATTAGATTTTGAGCGTGAGTGGTTAAGTCTCAAATTTTTAAACGTGAGTGGTTAAGTCTCAAATTGTCTATAAATAATTAATGCTCTTAGGTTTTGTATGGAGATGTGGTTTCTCCCTCTTTTATCTCTTAGAAAATCAATCCCGTTGTTGCCCTGACTTCCCCCCGACTCTCCAACATGAGATTGAATCAATAATTTATTAAAATTTTAATTCTCTTTATCTTATCAATTAACCTTATCAATTAAAATGGTGATAAGTATTATTAACCTCTACTTCATCTAAATTCTTTAAAATTTTCCAAATTACCTCATGGTGAAATTATAATAAATTATAATTCTAATTGAGCCCTAATTCCCTTTAATCTAAATTTTATAAAACCTCCCATTTTTTAAAATTTTAATTCTAAATTCTCTCTATCTTACCAATTAACCTTATTCGATCTAAATTCTTTAAAATTTCTCAATTACCTCATGGTAAAATAATTCATCATGACAATTTTTTTTCAAAAAAAAAAAATCATCATGACAATTTGTGGGATAGACAAAGTATTATTGATATCTATTTTTATAAATTTTATAATTCTTATAGAGTATAAATAGTGATTTAAAAACGTATTCAATATATTTTTATGAAATCTGTGTTATTAATTATAACTTTAAACTTACATGTTAAATCCTTAAACAATTTATAATATAGGACAGACACTTATCAAGGTTGTCACTTTTTAGTTAGTGTCTGTCTTTTTATTTATATATCTTCGTATCAATTCTTTGATCATGAAATGTGCTATGTTTCTCCTTGTCATACAAAAAAAGGTCATGAAATGTGCTATGTTTCTCCTTGTCATACAAAAAAAGGACAGAGTAGTGGTAATAAATATAAGGTTCAAAACCATGTCATGTGGAGTTCAACACAATAGCAACAACATACTTCAGTGTTTGTTGCTAGAATTAATTTTGGTATTATATGTTGTCTTGGATTTGAAGGCATCATCAGATTTAGACCAAAATTGTTCAAATTTTAGGAGAATAACCGTCTACGAAGCACGGATACGGATACCGGACACGACACGAATACTGACACGCCAACACAACTAATAATTTGAAAAAATCACATAATTCGGTGTAATTACAAGTGTCGGTGTTGTATCGGTATCGGACAAGATACATGTCTGACACCGAAACACCTCGTGTCCGACACCGGGACACATCTAATCCGATGAATGTTCGTGCTTCATAGATACTCGTAAAGATCTAGAGAAAAAATCTTCGTGATATACTACAATAATGATTTGCCATATGATTGATTATTATAGCCAAAATTGAATAGTTGATTGAAGAAAGGAAGAGGGGACAATGAGGTCAAATTCATTGGATTTGGCCAATTTCATATTTCTTCATCTGGGTCCCTTCCTTTTACATATTCTAATATTTTTTTCCACATCCTCTTAGCGTATTCTTTCAACCAAGCAGCATTTTTGTCTCTGCCTTTTGTACATAATGTAAACTTGACTCATTTTTTTTGGAATTGCATGTTGTGTCATGCAATCAAAGAAAAGAGAAGAAATGTGCATTCTATTTACTATTTAGTATACTATTAACCCCAACAATGAATGCGTCAAGTCTAGATTGAAATACAAATATGGATTTTGGCATGTCATTTTTCAAGTATTGGTAAAAAAAACTTGTATACTACTGGGAAAAATTTGATTTGAAATTAATGTTTCATGAAAAATGGAGTTATGATAAGTATAAAGTATCTCAATTCTAGCATAATTTAGTTATAGATATACTGTAGTATATAGGGGTCGGAGTTTAAACCTTAAATTCCTCATTTATATATTTTATAGGGTGAATATTAAGTCATTCGACTATTTGACAAAAAAAATCTAAAGTATCTCAATATGTGTGAGAAGTGATGTTGTTACAATTCTAATTAAAAAGTTCAATGTTTAAACACTTTTATACTTGCAAAAAAAAAAAAACGCTTTTGTACTTACCTTAGAACTAATATAACTACTAATTTCACCCAAAAAAAATGACTAAATCATAAAAAAGTTAGGAGGAATTTTTATATATCCTTTTGCTAGCTATGATGCATGTTTATTAAAGTTTTTTCATGATTGAGATTTGAATTTTTCAGAGAGGAAAATATTTATATGGTCACATGATTTTTTCACACGCCAAAATATGGATTATATAATTATTTTAAAATACACATTATTGTACTTTTTCCTTTTTTTTTCTTTTTATTTTTAAATATGTAAGTGTGCCAAAATATTGATTATGTCCAATATAATTTAATTTTTTTGTGTCAACTCTTCAATTTTTAGAAGAGACCTTGATAAATCTGAAATTCGATCAAAAAATAAGTAGTATATAATTGAAGGATAGGACTACCTAACCAATCTTTTAAGAGTTTCGGATTGTTCCTTCAACCGCAAAATCTTATTAAACGAATGGAAAATAAAATGTCAAATTCACTGTAACAATTTGTTGCTTAGTTAAACTTTAGCTGAATGTGACGGCACTCGAATCTAAAGATTACTGTAAAATAAACCTTAATGAAAAGAAAAAAAACCTTGGATTTGGACGGTATGATTCTATAATCTAGTCATCCCTTTTCTTGGTACAATGCAATCTACTAGAAGCACTAAAGTTGGTACCAAATCATAATTGGTTGGCAAGATGCTGAGGATTTTTTTTCTTCTTTTTATGTTAAAGTGCAATTTTCACGAGATCAATACTGTTAAACTCAGTCAACCAGTTTAGCTCAGGTCTCGAGCAAAGACTTTATAGTGGGTTACTTTTGACAAGTGATACATGAAGCATGATACTATTACATTATATGGTATTAACAACAACATTAAAATATATGAACAATGATATTTATGTTTACAAACAAATGAAAGTAGATTGTTCATCTGAACCAGATCTTAGATCTTAGGTTGTGTGCGGAGCTCAATGGAATTGGGTCTCCTTAAGGTATGGGCCTTAAAAAAAAAATTATAGCTTAATAGTAGTACTGCTAAGTACTACCCCACTAAAAAAAATTATTATTCTCTTTCTCCCTAATACCACGCATTCCATCATCATCACTCCATCAGACTTTCATTTTCTTCTTCCCCGATTTGATTTCCTTTTTCTCTCATGTTGTCTTGTTTTAGGCCTATTAGAATTAGGTCATCTTACTTTTAGTGTTAGGTGAGTGTTTTTATGAGAGAGTGATTTGAGGTTCCTCATGTATACGGTAGTGATTTTTACCTTTAGGTGTATCGCATATATACGGCACCTTGTATTTTTCTTTTAAAAAAATCTAAATAGAACATTGTTTTTTTTAAAAAAAATTACGTTTTTATTTTATTACAGAACTCTTTTCACTTACAGAACCGAGCAGCATCCGAATTTATAGGAACGACCCTGTCTTTTAGTATAGGTAGCCACATCTCGAGTTAGCACACATCTACTAAAATACTATAAGTCTTTTCATCTAAAAAAAGATGATATCTGAACATTCTTTTTATGTTTTATCTCTATTTTTCTTCATATGACACTATCAACATATTATATCTATCAAATCACTCATTGTTTCTATTTGTTTTAAGGTTATGGGTGTACATAAAACATTTTCCCAAATTTATAGTTTATGTCGAAAACCCGCACCCATTTTCTATCCCTATAAGCACTTAGTAGTGGATATGGAACCACAACTCCGCTCAAACCCGCAAAGAAAAAATCCAATTGGGGGCATGTGGATTTTGATTAGTCGGGTGAACAATTCAATTTCATGGGCTACAAAAACACTCTTGTGTTTCATTGGTGAAGCTCAACTCTATAATGTTAGATTATGAAGATTTATTTAAATTTATCACTAAACAATTTGAACCCTAATAGATTTTACTATTTAAACTTGTCATAAAACCTATTATGACGCCCTGGATCACATTGTGGATGTCAAGCTAAAAGATTTATTTGTGGTGCAGCTAAAAGCTTTTAGAATCCTGCTCTCCCCCATCCAAAATCCACTCCCGCCCTACAGGCAGGACGAAAATACCCCTGCGCAAGTGTAAAACTATGCGTTAGTTAACATGCGCTGCGTGACTTAAGTCACGCATGTGTTAAACATTGTGTGACTTAAGCCAGACACTGCGCAAGTTAACTTGCGCACAGATTTAACACATGCGCAAGTTAACTTGCGCAGTGTCTGTGCAGCAAATATAACGTGCGTAAGTTAAGTCACGCTGCGTGACTTAACTTGCGCAGGGGCATTTTAGTCATTTTGGCTGGACGGGAGTGTATTTTGCTGGGTGAAGAGTGACATTTAAGCTTTTAAAATCTCTATGTGATCAATTCAATGGAGCCCAAAATCAACCATCATAAAGCAACTATGGTCTGATTAGTTGGACAAAGGCTGATGACCCAGGAATGAAGATGGATAGGAATTTGAGTCTGACTAGTTGGATAAAGGCTGATGACCCAGGAACTGGGGATTTCAGTTTTATGATGGAACAAATAGGAGACAACCGTTTCATCATCTTAAAACGAGACGACATTTATTGGGAGAGCGAAGAGTGTGGAACGCTTAAAGCAAAGTTTGATGAATTGGAAGATATCAGCTTTGAGGTTTATAATTTGTTGACCAACTTCAGTTTACTATATTCCACGAAGCGTTATGACAATACAAGGTTGTTTCTCGATTCTAAAGGTGTGATTCAGTTGGTGGAAAATATGTTGGGAAATGAGTTATTGGTTAGATGGAAGCAGCCAAATACCAAATGTTTAAGATATAATGAATGTGGATACTTTGCTAGCTGTAACGGTAACGATAATGACGAGGTGTGCAAATGTTAACCTGGATTCTACAATGATTACTCGGGAGAGGGAAATTCTTCCCTACAAGACTTGGCAGGTTGTAAGAGGAGACAATTTGCATCCTGTACTGGAAATGGCACAGCGTTCTTGAGCCTGACCAAGATTAAAACAGGAAGGCCAGGTATAAAGGTAACCGCAGCATATGAAGAAAATTGCACATCCATGTGCCTTGCGATGTGTCCACGGTGTCAGGCTTACTCATATGCTCCACTTCCTACTGATCAGCAGCAGCGTCGTCTCAATCCTTCAAATTGTTGGATTTGGACACAAAGTTTAACTACTCTTGAAGAAGAGTATACTAATTGGGATTATGATCGTAGACTCGTTGTCCTAGTTGATAAATCAGACTTAGGTATGCATGTGATGATTATATTACACATTTCATATATTTTTCATTCAGTGTAGACATGTGGGAAATTGCGGATTCGAACATGCGTCACATATATAGAAAATGTCTCTGCATCATACCATCTGATTTGTACTTGACAGACAAATTTTACTTTTTTTTCTTCTTATATATTTATGTCATCTAATTTAGATGCAAAACTATGACGATTCCTTTTATTGAGTTTTGCAGAACCAACTCCAAGAACTTCTGAGCCTTGTGGTACAAACACAGTCCCTTATCCTCTCAGTACCGAATCCAACTGTGGAGACCTCGCATACTTCAACTTTAGATAAAACACCTCAACGGGTAAACTAAGCTTCACCGCCAACAACAGCGTTAGTTACAAAGTTATTAGTTTAGACCCAAGCTCAAGAACATTTACCATTTATAACGAGCATAATTCTTTCAAACGATATTGTGCTGAAGGATCTAAATACAAAGGCGATTTAAAGGTTTTCTCACCGTTTTACTTTGCCAATGATAATCCGTGCTCTGAACAAGTGGAAGTTAGTTGCGATCCACCTTCCGAACCCGTTTGTGATAACTTTGTTGATTGCCATGGTTGGAAACATTCTACTTGTAGTAAAGGAAACAGGTGTCTTTGCAATGCAAACTATAAATGGAGCGGCGAGCTTTTACGTTGTACCAAAAGTAAGCAACAATCTTGTAACATGAATTTGATCAAATTTTGATTATAACTTACGTTAAAAGTTAACCAAGTGTTAGTTTGTTTTTTCAGAAGGGAACTCTAAAAGCTCGCTCTATTTGATTCTTGGCTTAAGTCTTACCGGTTTGTTTACTCTAGCATGCATCATTATTTTTGCTTATGCATGCAGAAGAAGAATAGCTCATATATTTAAGCAAGGTAGAATTCTATCTTTTTCCTCTCTTGGCTATTGCTTTGAAATTTTTGAATCTGTGGGTTTAATCTTTGATTAAGCTTATATAAATATTTAATGAGTATAGATAAGGAAAGAGTACAAAGAAATATTAGAGGGCAATTTTACAACAGTAAAAGACTTGTGAAGGACATGATAGAAATTGAGGATTTGGAAGAGAATGACAATGAAAGAATAGAGGTTCCCTATTTTGATTTTGAGAGTATACTAGTGGCCACAGATGACTTTTCAGATGCAAATAAACTTGGCAAAGGTGGTTTTGGACCAGTTTACAAGGTGATTTCAAATTAAATAATGGCTTTGTGGGGATTTTTTTTAGGGTAAACTTGGTGGTCAAGAAATTGCGATAAAGAGACTTTCAAGTGTTTCATCACAAGGTTTACAGGAATTCAAGAATGAGGTTGTTTTGATAGCTAAACTTCAACATCGAAACCTTGTTAAATTACGGGGCTAATGCGTAAAAGGAGAGGAAAAAATTCTAGTTTATGAATATTTGCCTAACAAGAGTTTGGACTTATTGATATTCGGTTAGTCTCTAATTTTATCTATCACTTGTGGTGTTTTACATGTTTGGCATACATTTTGGTTAATTACTTTTCTCTTTTAATTGGTAAATTAAAATATTCAAAGATCCGACAAAAACCGTAATTTTGGATTGGCAAATGCGGTTTGACATAATTATCGGAATTGCTCGTGGACTTCTCTATCTTCACCAAGACTCAAGACTTAGAATTATTCACCGAGATTTAAAAACTAGCAACATTCTTCTAGATGAGGAGATGCAACCAAAAATCTCAGATTTTGGACTAGCAAGAATAATTGCAGGCAAAGACACAGAGGCAAAGCATTGAGAGGGTTGTTGGTACATAGTAAGTTCGATTTCTAGTCCTTTTTTCTCCTATTTTTCTTTCTCATGTATACAGATTGGAATTCTCCTTATACTTTTTGCTAAATATACTTCTTTTGTATGACCATAAAGGATGTTATAACAACATTATTAATATGAATCTCTCAGCATTCTTTGTTGAGATATCTAGTCATTTCTACTTGCATGTGAGTGGTTTTTTGTGTGTTGACAGCGGGTACATGTCTCCTGAGTATGCGTTGGATGGATATATTTCAACAAAGTCTGATGTTTTCAGTTTTGGCGTTGTCTTGCTTGAGATCATAACTGGAAAAAGGAACACCGGATTCTATCGGTCTAAAGAAATTTCAAGTCTTTTGGGTTATGTATGTTCCACCCTTTGCATTCAATTTTTATTTTCTACAATTAATGTTTTTTTATTCATAGATATACATCTTATTATCAGGCTTGGAAACTATGGAGAGAGGATAAATTGCTAGATTTAATGGACCCGTCTCTATGTGATACTTACAACGCCAACCAATTTATTCGGTGTTCACAAATTGGACTCTTATGCGTACAAGATGAACCAGATGATCGTCCACACATGTCAAATGTGGTGACCATGCTAGACAGTGAATCTACAACCCTCTTAACCCCTAAACAACCAACCTTTTTTTCACGTAATGACGTATCTAGTACAGCTTCTTCAAGTCTGCAGATTGAAAGTAGCAATGAAGAATCCAAATAAGAGATAAAACATGGCTGCAATTGAACACTCCAGGCTCAGAAATTGGTTCAAGCAATCAATAGTTCATTTTATTGTTTTTACTTTTAAATTATACCAACAGTTAAAAGTCATTTAAATTTTTTAGCACAACTCTATATCTTTCTTACCAAGGAATGTATTTTTATAGGAAAAACTAATAAAACAGTTAGAAATTAGTCATGTTTTTCTTTGGTCAATTATGATAATTGTGATTTGTGACATAACAGTATATGTTACCTAATGTTCAAGCCAATGTATGCTCCTCAAACAACGACATCAATGGCCGAAAATATACTGAAAATAAAGAGGATACTCTGAAGAATTTAATAAGTTTTATATGAATTTGAAAAATAAGTAAGAATGTGTTGAAAACATTAAAATTTGGAGCGTCATGATACAATTTTTCAATTTCTGAGTTTTTAACTTGCAAGCAACATTTAAAAAGGAAAAAGACTGTCCTTTTTCTTACATAAACCACAAGCCTATAAAGTACAAGTGAATCAGACCATACCAAGTTATCAACAAAATATGTATGGTCAGTTCAAGTTACAATTCTTCTTACACAAGCAGATTTTAGTGTTCAAAACTCACTTTGCTTTCCAACAGGGAATTAAGGGTACACAAGATAACAGTTTCTTGATAATTATCTAGCTTTCTATAAGCAAAGTGTTATAATGTACATTGAGTTAGGTGGATAGTAGATCATACCTTGCAACATTGATCAGCTATGCCTCATGCGAAATTCTTCTTCAACAGTCTAAAATTTTAGCTCCACGCCGTTTTCTAAACATTCTCATACGAAAACCTAATAACTTAACCTTCAAAGTCTTCCTTCTGTATCTATCTAGCTCAACATTCTCCTCTCTAACTGAGGTTTCAGAGATGACAGTTTCTACTTTTTTACCACTTTCTTTCATTTCAAACATGTTCTTGCTTCTATTTCTATCTAACTCAACATTATCATCTTCAAATGATGTTTCAGGGCTGATAGTTACCACCCTTTTACCATTTCCTTTCAGTATATAACTTTCCTTGCTTATGTTTCTATCTAACTCAACATTAACATCTTCAACATTACCACTTTCTTTCAGTTTAGACCTGTTATGTAGCATTGGTGCTGGTTGGTTACCGATACAAAGTCGGCCAAAGTAGTACATGGGTTCAATATAGCATGTAGAGGAAGAAACGATACCCTTCAGACTGCTTGGCTTGACAAACTTAATGAAATCCTCTAGCTCTGCATAGTTTGAATGATCAGAGTAAGGAACTGAAAATATATACTTGTCAAACATTTTGGGGGATCCTGTTTTTTCAATTTTCTTATCCATCTGGACCTGAGTACTATCTGTGTCACATCTGCTTCTCTTATAACGCGATGTCAAAAAAGAACCAGAGAGAAACTCGATCTTTTTAAGGGATTTCTTTACCCATGGAAGACCTGATGGCAAAATTCCTATAGTTGGGCGTTTTCTTGGGCGGATTAAATTTAATCCCTCTAATGTATTCCTGTTAAAGCTATACATAGGAACAGCTCTGACTCTAGTAACAGTTGTATCTGTTGTAAATACATCAGGTAAACCAAGAAGATGCATAGTCTGCAACCGCTGTGGCCACACCCAAATCTTCAATTGTAAAAATAAGCAAATCAGTGAAAAATCAATAGGTAAAGGAGGAAGAATCAAGTAAAATAGAATGCAATATCCAAACTAACTATATCAACAAAATGGTAAGATGCAATGTTTTGTAGTGATATAAAAATGACAATTTGCATATAAAACATGACACTTCAAGCACGTTCTGAACAGTTGATAACAGGTTTCAAGTCTAAAATGATAGTTAAGGTCATAAAATTGTCAATCATAAAACTCTAGCATTGGTTTACCAAATAAAAAAGATAGGCACAGTAACTGGAGTCAGTGGCATCTGTTTACCATTCTCCTTAAATACAACATACTAGCATGACGGATATACTTTTGTTCTGAAGAGAAATTGAATACCTCTATATCAAGGGCCCTTGAAATCTGAAGCAAAAGATCTTCTTTCCCATAATTATTGATTCCGATAATAACGTCATGGTCAGGATGCGATGAAATTATATCAATTACCTGAAATCCAACATGAACCAAGTCAAAAGAAAACATTCGTGAAGAGAAAAGGGGATATGCATTGTCAATGTAAACTAGTTTTACACCGACAACCAATGAGAATCAAGTAATTGACAGTTCCCTTTAAAATGCAGTTTTCAAATGGACTTATGCAGCAACACGATGAAATGTCATTGAATGTTGGTGTAGAAGAGTTGTACACCGACGCTGCACATTGCAGCTCTATTAAATTCTTTCGTGAATATGTTAAACAGTTGGTTTATTAAATACAAATATGAACACCACTAATGAAACTTGCAAATACATTTTCTTAGAGAAGGGGGTGTAACATCTCAGACGACTTTAAGCATTGCCGACTGACCTACAAACCATGACGAGTCTTTTCAGCGTGTTTTGTCCTCACTCACACACTTACTAGGAAACTTCTCAGTAGGTCAGTCATCCAAGACTACTCCACGTCAAGCACGCTTAACTGTGAAGTTCTTATAGAATGGGCTACCAAAAAGAAGATGCATCTTGTTGTTGATATAAGTACCAAACAGTTCTTATAAGTCTTCCTTCAACCATGCAGTCTCATACCTACACGGCTTCGGGATCCCTCTCATTCCGGTGTGATTCAGTTCGTCTAGAAGTTGTCGGGAGCCGCTCATTGTCGTGTCTTTAGCACCGGCGACCACTCCCCGCCCTCGTCAGCCTTGGGTGTTATAGGGGGGAGCCTTGATGCAACGGTAAAGTTGTTATCATGTGATTAAAAGGTCATGAGCCTCTTATGTAAAAACAGGGTAAGGTTGCGTACAATACACCAAATGGTGGGACCCTTTTTTTCTATGCATAAATTTCATGACTAATTGAAAATGCACTATCCTTATTCGACATTCAATAATCCCAATTTCTGATAGAATTGCAATGTACCTGCTGAGCCGCAACGCTACGAGTGGGAAAATCATAAGTAGGATTAGCATAAGTATTATCAAGATAAACAACATCAACATCACCATCATGTTCCTTAATAGCAACACCAAGCATTTCTTTGGCAATCCTCGCCTTCTCACAACCAGCTTCCCAACGAAAATCACCGGTATAAAGCACACAACCAAAATCTCCGCGAAATAGCAACATAATCGAACCTATTCCAAAAACTCACAACAAATAACAAATTAAACGACATAACTCAAATAACAGTTGTAAAATAGTCATCAGTAGTACTACTTAACTTATTAATAATTTTTACACTAACACAGATACCAGACACGACACTGACACAAACTCCTCAACAGGATACGTACCGGGACAGTGACAGGCGTCGATAGCGGTGACGATGACGGTGGTAGGAACAGAAGAAGAAGGTGAACGGAGGGAGAGAGTGTGAGAAGTGCCAATATGAAGAATGCGAAGAAGAGAGAGATTGAAATTAGGGAATTTGATGGGAAGTAGTCTGGCGGTGATTGAAGAGCAGAAGAGTGGGCCATGGGACCATTTAGAAGAGAGAGCTTTAGTGTGATCGGAATGAAGATGTGTTAGAAAGTATGCTTCACTTCCCTTTGTCCAACGATCTACTGATATTAACCCATCTTCCATTTTTTTACAATAGAGAAAGAAACACTGTTGTTAAAAGTGTGAACCTCTTTCTTTGAAGCGTAAGTGATGATGAGAATGAGAAAATTTATACTATTTGTACTTGGGGAATGCTTAGGCGGGAATATTGATTTTTGTTTTCTACCTTTTTTTGTTCTGGCCGGGAAAACTGAGAAAATGGGTAATAATGATCACTTTTTTTTTTGGAAGGAATAATGATCACTTCTTAAATGTATCTCATCGTGACATGTTATTTATTTATAATCTTTTAATAAAAGTATGTACTAAGGATTCGATGACTCTGATGGTAATACACTAATAAAGACTTTAATGAAAAGTACTTAAATATGTCTCACTATCTTTACACATTTTATTACTCATTTTTGCATGTGAAACCAAATAGTTCACATTTTATTACTTTTTTAAACGTGGGACCCGCTAGTTACCCAGAAGAGAGAGGGTCCTTATATAGTTGTATGTTCCTTAACGGGGGACTTGTTTTTTATTCCTCCAATAGAGGGTTCTTAACGAAGAGTGGTCCTTGTTGAGTAAGGACCCCTCATTGAAGATGCTCTTATGATTCTTAAAGAGTATTTAAGAGGCATTGATTAATTTCTCTTAGTTTAACTATCTTCAAAGTTTCAGTTTCTCTCTCTAGCTTTCTCTGTCTCTTACACGACCTTTCATCATGCGTGAACAACCATGGTATAATTAAATAAAACAACAATCTTTGGTTCGCGGTTTTAACTTAGTTCATCATTTGGTTCGCTGTTTTAATTTAATTTATGTCGTTGTTTTAATTTAATTCTACTTGTATCTAGGGGAACCATGAATTTAAAGTCAGGGGGAGCAAGTACAACAAAAACTTTTTTTAGCAAAAACAAAACATAATTTGATTAAAAAAATAAATTTTTAAATGCAAAATATATATATAATAAACCCTAAACTAATATTTTCTTGTTTCTTAAAGAAAATTATAAACAAAAATAGGAAGAGAAAACAAAAACACCCTTCTAAAAAAAATAGAAAAATAATAGTGCATATGTTCTAGATTTTTTTTCTAAGGCAGGAGCAAGGACAAACATCAAGAGGAATCGGCGACATTCCAACTAGGTTGGCACCTCGACGTTTTAGATTAAATGTGTTTGTAGCAAATGACGAATTGTTAAAGATAACTTGTGTTCGATTCTTAAGTAGAACGACTCTTAACCAAATTTTAGTTAACTCTCCGCTAAACTCCGAATCACAATGACCCTTTTACCCTGAGAATCGGAGGGCTAATACAAAAAGAGAACAATATTTGACTAAATAGAAAAACTTTTATACAAGTGTGAGAGACATTAGATTTTTATCAGCAGAGAATAAAATCCATTAAGGATTAAATTATATTCTAATCCCCTATTTTTATTTTAGGTTTAAATTGCTCTTTTTTTGTGTGTTAAAATAGTCTTTTATTTTGCAAAGATATATCATCGTGGTTCATTCCATTTAAAATATGATGCGAAAAGGATCATGTGATATAATTTAAAATACTATAACATATAAAACTAATGATATTAGTTGTTAATTAATCTAATGACATGGTCAACATTTTAATTAGATTAATTGAGAGGGTCATGACTTAACATATAATTTAGGGTTAATAGTGTTTTACCCTCTTGTAATATAGGTCATTTTCGGGTTTACACCCTGTAAAAAAAAATTGATTTAATCTTCAGAATACCCCTTAATAGGCCATTTTCAGATTATTATTATTTTCTAGAAATTTTGGTTAGGGGGTATTTTGAAAAAAATAATTTTACAGAAGGATAAATAAAAAAAATTACTAGATTTAAACCCGAAAATGACTTATATTACAGGAGTTAAAACATTATTAAACTTATAGTTTATAAAAAATTATTGAAAATGTAAGGGAGACCCATGGTCTCCAAAGGCCCCCTCTTCTTCTGCCACTATTGTACCATGTTATTGTTTTAAATGAATTAATTATATGTAGAGTTTTGGTTTCTCTCTTTAACTCTCAATCTCTTACACGACCTTTCATGATGCGTGAACTAGCATGGTAGAATTAAGGCTTATTCAATCATCCGGTCTCTTAACTTAATTGACTGTCTCAATTTGGTTCTCTAACTATAATTTGTATCAATTTGGTCCCCTATGTTTTCTCTGTTACTAGTTTTAGTCCCTTCTGTTAGTTTTCCTGAAGAAAAAAAAACGTAAACAGAAAAGACTAAAACTAATAAGGGAGCAAATCCAACTGAACCAAATCCAAATCGCATGCTTTTTTATCTTGCAGATCATATGACTTTTAGGCTCAAACCCGAACCAAACTAAACCGCTAATATCCATAACACTACTATACGAAAATTAATCTCCACCAATATATCATAATTAACCTCGGTTAAACTCATAATCTACTTAATTGTATGAGCTTAATGATCATTTTGCAAATAAAAAACCAATTTGTTATGACATAAACATAGGAAAACAGTTTATGCTCCTCTCTTATGCCATAAATGTAAGAAAACATTGTTATATATATTTAATATAGAGTAAGGGGATTGTGTTTCACACGGGTTGAGCGTCGAAGCACGAGTTGTGTGTCGAAGCGTAATTGCAATGTTAGTTGAATTGAAAAACAAGATAAAATTAATGATAAATGTGACCTTAATGATAAAAACATTGGAATTGTTGTTATTAATGGTACAAAATAATAGATTATAAATATGTCAAAATATTACCAAAGATAAAGATATTTTCGTGAATTTAGCTCAGTTGGTAGGGAAGTTGCATATTATATGCAGGAGTCGGGATTTGAACCTCGGACACCCCACTTCTCCACATTTAAAATGTGTGAGCTAGCCATCGGCTACTTGACAAAAAAATTTAATGATAAAGATGGTGTTAATGAATCCTATTCTTTTATATATCATTGATAAACATTTGTATATATTATATAAATAATAAATATGTATCATTTGCATATTTTTTTTATATATTTATATAAATGTATAAATAATATATGTGTATCAATATGATGAAGGAGAGTTTGTTGTGCATACACTAGTACAAAAAACACTTATTAACTCAGACATTTTAAATGGGTTGCTATCCACTTGATTTAAAAACAAGAAAGTGATAAGATTTTTATTATGAAAGAATTTAAATGGGGTAACCAGATTAAAAAAGTATTTTAATTAAATTAAAATGAAACTAAAAAGAAACACGGTGGCATATCTCTATCTTAAACTCAACTCTGTGGCCTTACCTCCAAGTTCATCTCTCTCTCTCTCTCTCTCTCTCTCTCTCTCTCTCTCTCTCTCTCTCTCTCTCTCTCTCTCTCTCTCTCTCTCTTTCAAACTCTTACCGCGACCGACCACCGCATCTCTTTGCCACCATATCATGAATCATCAGATCCATCGTTTCGACACCCCTTAGCTCGCCGCCCACCCTCATTTCGATATCCATCCTTCAGCTTGCGACGGGTTTCCATCCTCCGTCAGATTCATCAAATTCATATATAGGACCCAGAATCATTAGATTCCCATTGATGCTTCCTTTAATTTTCCGATTGAGGTATTATTCGCTCAAATTCGAATCTCTTTTCTCTGATTTCTTTTCATGTTTTATTTTCGAGATTATTTTTAAGAAGATTAGCTTTTGATACGGGTTTGTGGTTTAATTGTTACTATTATTGTTGTTTAGATTGATTAGTTATTTTTCTGTAGTTTTTATTTTTTTATTTTGGTGCTGCTTCTGTTAGGATTTGAATTGAGATCTACTTGTTGAGGGTTTGAATTTTCTGAATTGGCTTTCCGAATGAGTTTTTTGCGGCAATTTGGTGTTCTTATGTTTGATGGATTTTGATATAAACAGTTTTAATGAGTAGAGAATTTGTGTCTAGTGTGATGATGATGATGGTCAACAACAGAATTTGGGGAATGAATCCAAGGATGCTGATTTTGGGACGGTTATTATGAGATTCACGCTCCAACCAATATCAACTTTCTCTAACAGCCGCTAATCCCTCCATGCTACTTCCTTCACCGATAGAATTTCAGTTGTAATCTCATTCACATGGTCTTCATTGAAGGTATCTTATGTATTTAATATGGATTTTCCTGCTTATATTCAAAGGGGTTTCCCTCAACTATGTTGTGTTTATTGTCGTTTTGATTTGTGATGGTTTAGTTAAGTAGATCCATGAAGATTGGTGTTGGTTGTTCATTATTAAGTTGGGGAATTGCTTGATTCATGCTTTTTAGTTAAGGTCTGGAGACTATCTATTGATTTACTTGTAACTTGTTGATCAATGGTTGTTACAAGGTTGCCAAATAAAACTCAAGCTTACCGCATGTTCACCTTGTTGGCCTTTATCACAATCCCTCACTGTTCGATCAATATAAGCCTACTGTTACTAATCCCTGTTTATATATTGCATATATTTTGTAAAGTGTTAGGTTGATTTCTTTTACCTTTATTCTAATTCAGACTCACAACTTTAATTAATCTTGGTTCTCTGTTTTCATATAATAAATTCACGAAATGAAGTTCATGTGGATTTTTGAAGTGAAGGGCCCCAAATGCCTTGTCTGTTTCTTTCTATTCTTGATTTTGAAGTTCATTTCATTTGATTATTTGTCTTTCATTAGTTACTGATTTATATGATACTAATTACTTTTGGTTATCATATGAAAGAACTTCTAAGATCAAGTCTAGGCAGGCTAAAGTGCTAAGCCCACTAGTAGTACTAGACATTGAATTTTTGTATTTTTAGCACATTGAGTTGAACCTTGGCCTTAGTTGTTCATGTTCCTGAGCTATTATTTTTTATATTATTTCAAATTTCATGTTATCATGAACCTTGCTAATTCAAATTTATTTTTATGTGGAAGACTTGGAATCGTCAAATAGAGTTGATATCTTTGGACTTGCAATGTTGAGGATGAGATAGTTTCTCTGTGCAAGGTTAGTTTGAGTTTTTCATTACAGTGTCTTTAGTAAATAATAATTTGAACAACTTTAATTTTACGAGTTACTTTCTTATTATATCTATTTGGGCCATGGGCTGCTGTTGGAATTTTCTAAATTTAATGTCTTTTACAATACCATTACATATACATAACTTTCATATGTTTGCTGATTTTGGGGAATGGAATTCATTTCTCAGACTTTGATGTTTTTTTATCATTTTACTTTTGTTTATGTACCAAAAGCGAACATAACAATTTTAGAACTTTTTTTTATGCAAAGGTCAGTTCCCTTTCACTTTGTTGAACCTTATTATTATGGTAGAGTACAGAGAAGTGTGGTCGATATAGCTGCAATTGCAGCTGCAATTTCACTGCAAAGACCTCTAAAACCTTTATATTGCGGATGCATAATGCTATTTATAATTATTACTTTCACATGTCATGTTCACGTTCACGAATGCAAACTTTAAATATCGGTTAGTTAGGTTCTGTGGAGTGTTAAATATACTTGAATGTGAAATGACTTTTTTAGTAGTACCGACTAGTGAGTGAGAATGGCAACATATGATCTGAATTTGTAGATTACAAGAATCAGTTGTTCTACTTATGCTTATACAATTTTTTCTTAAATGTGTGCCAACCTTATGTATTTTTATATGATCTGAATGGCAACACATGAGAGGTATTCAAATTTATGTATTTTTATATTGAAAAAGCATGTCATTGTTGATCTTGTCCTTGTCATTGGATTTCATTTAAAGTTTGAGCCTAATATGTAGTACCATCTATATCTAAACTATATTTTCTTGGTTACTTATTTTCATGTTAGATTGCTTTCTCTTTGTAACAATGAGATTTATTTAATCTGGATCATATCATATGAAAGAGGTGATGTTTAATGCCAACATGTTTAGTAGTCATGCCCCATTATTTCATATAATGCTGAGTTTATAAAATGAAAATATAAGTAGAATAAAACATGTTTTATTTTCCATCGTACAGGGCAATAATGAGGTTATTGGCATGGAGGAAAAATTGAAGTCCCATGATAAGACTTGACAAATTCTAGGTTCTAAAGCTAGTGAATTGATTTCTTATAGTAAGCTTGTCCATGTTATATATGTGAACTAGCTTATTTTGTTATGTGAACAATATTTTTCTAATTTGTGTGTTTACATGATGAGACATTGTGGTCCAGAATTATTTTGTAATTTGACATGTACTTGTAGGCACGCATTAAGTTTTAGTAAATTAAATATTATTGTTTGAAGACTACCTTAGTTTTTTGGTGTCGAGTTTTATATTGTGAAGGTTGGATAAGATATATAAATATTTCGTAGGCTGTGAAAATTTTGAAAAAAATAATAATAAGATTTTAAGTCGGGTGAACATATCTAACATGTGTGTGAAATTAAAAACATAAATATGTTTTGAACTCTTTTTAAATGTGTCCAACCGATTTAAAATTCAGTGATTTTAAATCGGGTTAACCGACTTAATAAACGATTTTAAGTCGGGTGACAAACAACAGACTTAAAATTAAAATACTTATTAAATCGGCCACCTATAAATCGGATCCATAACCGATTTAAAAAGTCGTTTTCACCTCATCTAAAAAGTGTTTTCTGTACTAGTGATAATGAGCATTCAGTTCTTATCCGTTAAAATACATGTGTAGAAGACATTTATTCATGGAGTCGAGATCATTGTAACATACTAAAGAAAGATATAGAAGATTGCCACAAACAACTTTGTAATTCCTGCAGAGATAACACAAGCACATATCATGTACAATCGATGTTTTTGCGCAAGCGAATGGCTCGGTTACTTATACAAAAATACACATTTTTGTGTAAGGGGTAAAGACTTATTGGTACAAAAAACATAAAAAAAAATAAAAAAAAAAAGCGCGCTTCTGATACTATAAGGTTGTGCTTACGACACCTTTCTTAAAGGAAGAGTTTAATGAAGCTATTTTTTTATGCACTCAAACCAATGCCTAGGTCTAGATGGTTATAACGTTGGATTTTATCAATACTTTTGAATTTCTTGTAGTAAAGACATTTTTAAAGATAGTGATGGGGTAAATTCCGTAAGCGCACAGTTTTACCGAAGTAGTAAAAATAGTATCGATCCGACAAGAAGTTATGAATTCGATTTACTTTTAACAATGATTAGATTGAAAGGACAAAGTTAAAAGGTTGATTTTTGTTTTGAAAGAAAAATAATAATAATAATAAAAGTGCCTTGGGATTATTGATTTATCTTGGTGACAAATCCTTCACAAACCAAACCCTAAACCTAGAATCTTACGTTGAACCTATTATCTAAAGACAAGTTTCTCTTTGGCTTTTAATATCTCCTTTCGGTCTCAATGAATGTATTTCAATAACAACCACACTTATTCTCATGGTTGATTGCTATCGAAACCTTTTAAGTACGAAACCTTATTGTCTCAAGGTTTGCTAGACTATTCTCATGTTTCGAAATCCTTGTCTAATTTCACTTGTTCCAATATCAAACTTCATCTTTCGATCATTCGCTTGATATTTGTGATGATGAAATAACAACTATTAAACTTCACATTTCGGTCCTTCGATTAATACTTGTTATTTCATTAGAAAAACGGTGAAATAGATTAGAAAATAGATTTACACAAGATTAACGTTCTAGGCTTGGTTTGATAGGGATTAGGTCATTAGACTCATCCAACAATCTCAAGACAAAGAAGTCTACTCACTCATGTTCATCGTAAACATAGAGAAGAAGAAGAAGAACATGAAAGTAAATAACAAGAAAATAAAGATGAACTTTTATTCAAAGAAACAATTGTCACTTATTATTTCCAAGAGCAAAAGATGATTAAATATGTCTAATGGTTGCTCTATTTATAGCCTAATACTTGACTTAAGCACTAAGAAATAAATCACTAGAGTGTTACACAAGAAAATTAATGGGCTTTAGGTCAAAAATATAACAAAAAGATGTTTGGGACGAGATTGTGGTGATGATGATTTTGTTGTTGATTGTTGTTGATGAATTTCTGGATTGAAGGATTGTTGTTGATGATTTCTGAATTTATGGATTGAATGATTGTTGTTGATGAAAATGAAGAACAAGAGGGGAGAAGATGAAGAAAAACACAACAAAAAAAGATAGTGTTGGTTGTTCACCGTTACATACAATGGTCCTACAATCTAATGGTTGAAATTATATGTGAAATATTATGCATTAAAAAACTAACGGAAATGACCAATTTGACCGACGGAAGCATAAATATAGGACGGAAAAGAATTTTTTTAAAGACCAAAATAAAAACAAGAAATAAATCAGAGGACCCAATGATCAATTAAGCCTTCATTTTATCTTAGACCACAAAATGCAAAATAGTCAATCAATCTATGGAAAATTGGGTAAACAGTTGTATAAGATTTTTCCCTAAAAAAATAAAAAACTGTATAAGATTTTAGCTTGAGTAGATTAATCAAGCTGTTGAATAGGTTTTGACCAATGTATTTTAGCAGCGAAAAGAATATTAAAACTCTAAAGGTTCACCTTCCTTGTCAAAAAGAACAATAAAACTCTAAAGAGGAACTTGTCCCACCCACCATGTGGTCAAACCGATGTATTAGTTTCCACGTTAGATTTATAGAACAACAAAACCAAAAAAAAACAAGTTCAAAAAATTTGAAACAAAAAATCATACTCTCTCCGTCTCACAATAATTGTCTTTTTACCCATTCTTCTTTTTCTCAAAATAATTGTCACTTTAGAATATCAATGCAGCATTTATCATTATTTTCCATTATTATACCCTTATTTATTGAATTTCATCAAACTTAACTACAATTAATAAGGGCGTTTTAGTAAATGATATCAATTTTACCATCAAAATCAACACAATTAATCATTTCCTTAAGAACCATGCATAAAACTTAAGGGACTATTTTTTAGAGACGGAGGGAGTAAATGCTAAAGGGAAAAAGAAAAGTAACCACAAACCAACTATCGCTAAGGTTCGAATCTAACCCTAGAAATACAATAGTATTAATTATCATAAAAAAGAGTTCTACCATTCATTATGGTGCTATCCAACTTGAGGAATTAATCTCTACAATTACGAACATATAATAACATGTTCCCTAAAAAAAAACTACCACAATACCACTATATACAAAACATTATGGTGTAACTTGATCCATGTAGCCGACCTCATATAGTGAGACAAAACTTGGCTGTTATTGTAGGTAACCACAACATATGTAATTTTCATTTATGAACGTGAAAAACCATCATTGAAATTAATTGCATTGAACGAAACTTCTTTGTAAACAAATTGACAATGATGTTTAGAACAATTTAGTTCACACAGACAATAATGAAATAGAAAATACAGAAGCATAAAGCCCACTTATTGGGCAATAAGCTACAACCCAGAATCAAATGTTTTAAAAATCCAGTGCAGCAAAATTAAGAATAAAACATGAGATGAATACGAATAACCAATGTAAATAGGCGTATTGCCACCAAACGAATCAATTTGCAATGCAATAACCTCTTACAAAGCTCCAAGAAGAGTACTCTCGCTGCGACTCTTGCGCATGAAGTGCCCTGAATTCAAGTTCAATACTTTGTTGGGAGAATCAAGATGATGGCGACTTTGGGCTGATGTTTTGGTTCTGATTGGTGGGAGCTGGGCTTGCTTTCCTTTGGACAGTTTTGGTGAGGACACAGCAGATGACCTCCGAGTAGATGATGGCCCCTTCCTTGTAGACTTGCGATCGACTCTAAGATTGCGATCAAACTGTTGTGAACTCATTCCTAATCGAACTGCACGATCTGCACCGTCCTTCAAACCATTCGCTTTGAATGGCTGCCGATTGTAGTAGACAAGATGGGGAAGAAGGCTTTGCAGATATTTCTTAATTTGTTCATCACCAACATTTTTCTGGCAAGGGTTCCCTTCCAAGTTGATGGCTAGCAGAGAATTGTAGTTGGCTGCAAGTTGTCCAAGACATTTGGCAGTTGAAATCTTGTTAAAACGGATATCCAGGATACTTAGTTTCAACAGGCGGTGCAGACCCTCGACTTCACCAATCTTGTTTCCAGCCAGGTACAGCTCCTTTAGAGAAGAACAAGATGCCAGACCTTTACAAAGGAGGAAAGTATTAGCAAAACGAAAGAAAGAAAGAAGACACGTTGAGGGAATATCACAAATCCACAATTCGATGTCAGCAATTAATGGCATATTGAAAATAAAACTTTCATAAAAACACAGATTATTTCAAGTATGGAACTTGAGATGTAATCCAGAAATTCTTTTACCGTGTCCAATTCTTAGTATACGGTTGTAGCTGAGGTCTAGGACACGAAGCCGAGTAAGTTCGCGTAATCCCTCTATAGTGGAGATATTGTTTTTTGACAAATTTAATGTGTGAAGTCCTCGAGGAAGAGTACCAGCAGTTATCCTAACTGAAAAAGAGAATTCAAAAGGAATAAGGTAAATGAACTATATTTCATGCCATAGTTAAAGATTGTCAAATTCAAAAGTAATGAATAGATAGAGTATGCAACTAACCGATTGCGTTTCCAGACAAATTGAGCACCTTCAAACTCACAAATGCACTCAAAAAGGGGATCACAGCCAACCCATGATTTGCCAGCTGAGCTGCAGTGGCATTCGCAGTTAAAGAAGATATATATCTTTTAGCTGTTTCCATTCCTGGAGAGATCTTATGATCCACAACTGATGCAGCCACGGTGGCATTTGCGGTGTTAATATCAATTTTAGGATCAACAGATTCGGGCAATTCAGTTATATCCTCGAGAGGAGGTCCACAATGCTGCAGGCCAATCACCCAATCCTCAATCCGCTTAACCTTAAAATCCTTGTTAGGAAATTCACTCGAGGAATCTCCTTGAAGGGGTTCAACATCGCTTATATCGTCTGTAATTGGCATTGTCCAGTCTTTTGTTAAGCCGGAAAGTTGATGAGAATCAAAACCATCATCAAAGTATCCGTCTATATGATTATCTTCAGTTTTTTCCATGCCAGTTTCTCTTTCTTGAGTTTCCCCTATTTGATCATAAGACACATTGATAAACACCTCTTTCTTCCTTAAGCCTAAAGCACAGAGATCATCTGAAGATCTTGAAATTGAAGATGCATGGTTATTTGCAGAAGAAAGCGTAGAAGCTTTGATATTTGGCAAAGAACGTGACTTCCTTAAAGTTGGCGTACTGGGACCAGAAGTCTGGTAAGCAGAGCCACCGGCAAGATCACCTGATAGTGGAGTATCAGAATTTTCACGAGCATCTTTATCGGAAGGTGTCAAATCTCCTATTGAAAAAAGTGAGCCTTCATTGTCACAGCTAGGAATGACTTGAAACCCAAAGCTGGAAATTGTTTTGGATTGATCATTAGAGCTGCCAATTGAATTTGGTGAGTCATAGCGGGTTTTGGAAAACCCCAGATCTTGATCACCCTCGGTTATGCCTTGAAAAAGCACACTTTCCGACTGACTTTTCCTCATACGCCCAGTTTGGCGAACTTTTTTGTCGAATTCAATGCAAAACTTACCATTGAAATCCTCTAACCTACCGATGTGCTCAACTGAAACCGGGTCGAGAATATCATTCTCAGAGACATTCATTAGTTTACGTGGTTGCTGTTTTGAAAGTGATGAATTTAAGCTTGTCGGGGTAGGTGAATCTTTACTGACTGGATTTTTGGAACTATCTCTCAAAGCTTTTGCCATTGCTTCAGTTGAAGGTTGAGCTATTTTCTGATTAAAAGAAGAAGCTTAAAGTCAAAATAATCGGTAATACCAACCAAGTTATACAAAGTCTATACTGCAATCTATTTCAATTCTTCTTACCTTTGTCTTGTTGCCTTGTGCATTAATATGAAAACAAGAAAATCTAAACATCGCTGCAACGATGTTGAGAGCTACATCTAAACAGAAAACTTCGAATACCAACAATAATCTATGCTGTTCATCAATTTTCCAGAAGCCTAAGCAAAAACCGTTTATTTGCTATTATTGTTGCGAGAGTGCTTCTGGGGACAAATCAAAAGCCACTCTTAGCCATAATCAACGGACAATCCAACCGAAACACGACACAATCTCCATATGTCTGATGCCTTTGTTCTACGTAAAACGAAGAGGGAAATCACTCCTCCTTCATCACCCCACACCTTTTTTGAGGTGCGAGAATTTGAATTTGTTATAGCGGCCAGAGTGAAATAAATTCTTTTTCAACTAAGAGAATACCGAGGAAAATCCGCATAAAAAGACGCCAACCTATTGAATAAAACAAAATCAAGTATCAGAATTGATCTGATATATAACATCCAGAGTATAGTTAAAAGACAAAAAACAGGATCAACCACAGAAAAAACACTTCAACTCAGGAACGCGCACACATACACACATGGATAAATTGCGGATTAAATTAACATATACAACCACATAATTTAAGAAAAATTAAACCCCCACAAAAAAAAAATCAATCTCACAATTAAAACTAGCTTAAATTTCAAAGATTTCTTTAACTTTGATATCCTCAAAATTGTATCTACACAATAACACATACAACCACATAATTTAAGCAAAATTAACCCCCACAAAAACAAATCAATCTCAAAATTTAAACAACTTAAATTTTAGATTTCTCTAACTTTGATATTCTCAAAATTGTATCTAACAAATCAATTTCACATAATTTAAATTTCTACAATTTCTCCAAACAATATCTCCCATATTCCCTAAATTAAAATTACTTTAAATTTACATGATTTCTCTAATTTCAATATTCTCAAAATTCAATCACACAAAATTAAAAAAAATAAAATAAAATAATTTTTTTTTTGAATCAGACCTGAATTTTAACCAAATAAATTAGTTCAAACAGAAAAAACAACAAACAAGGTTAGAAAAATTGCATCATTGAATCAAACTACATAATAAACATGATGAAAAAATCCATAAAAAATGAAAGAACTTACAGAAAGAAATAGTTAAAGGGAAAAGAGAAGAGATTTGATGGAATGAAAGAAAGAGAAGTGTTGTATTATAGAGAAGCAGCTGCAGCCTCTAGTTTCCTGCCTGCCTGCCTGTCTGTCTGCCTGCCCTGCAATGCTACGCAATCTCAACAACCACAACAGCGTACAACCTTTTATTCATTCAATTTTCTATTAATTAATTATTGTTTGTTGTTGAATCAGTGCCACACATTGACTAACTCTAACCCTAATAATAATGTATGTAGGTAATTTGATCATAACTATATTCAGGGTAAAACAATATCTACCTTAACATGTGTGCCTATAACTAAGGTCTAAAACCCGAATTTGGAGAAAACAGCTTACTCGAGTTGTTATTTTTTTATAAAAAAAATAAAAAAATAGTTTGAGCTAAAATTGTAGTAGAAACATTTTTTAAATTTTATATTAAAAAAAATTGTTTTGAAAATACAAATCAAATACATCCGAAAGTAATTACACATTTTTATACGTTTGGATGATTATTTTTGATTGATTAAACAATGTTCTAAAAATACTTAACAAATTTTTTTTTTAAATTGAAATGTGTTAAATTTAAATTGATCGAGCTCCTTCAAAGTGAGTGTAACACCCTTGAACCATACAACAATAGTTAATGCAATTAAATTAATAAATTCAAAGAGTTCAAAATGTCATGTCATCATTTTTTCAAAAATGTATAATTCGGTTTTTCATAAATGTCGTAGTGGAATAAAAACAACATCTCAAATAATCTCATATACATAAGAATCTTAAAATGCATGATTCACAAAATCTCAACAACTTATCTTAGGTCTCATAATACATAAATAACATGGTCTCACATAATCTCAAAATAAATAAACATAGAATCCCGACAATCTTATTCAAAACCTATACTAAACTCCATGTAAAAGATAAACGAGAAATGCGTCATGCAATCCTCGGGTACTAATGTCTCCACAAACGTCATCAAGCCTACACGTAGTTGTAGGCACACCTTGTGCTTGCAAGTGCTATGGTTTAGTAATATAATCTCATTTTGATTTCTTCAAAAAAAAAAATGGTGAGGCGGTCAACCAAACGACCACTGGGAGGTTAGATAATATTCACATAAAAAGATATAAACACAAAAATAGCATTCTAGGATTCAAATATCACATATATATATATATATATATATATATATATATATATACATGTTCATCATTCCTGGGACACTAACATCAAATGAATATTATCTTCAATTCAATCATATCATCATTAATGAATCATCGCATCATTCTCATATTAACAACACCATGTCAAGTATGCTTGTTACAACCCGTTTTTCGCTAGAATTATTTTAATTGTTTATTATATGTGTTTGTATATGATTATCTGTCTCTATGTGTATTTTATTTCGGGATTAGTGGATTTTGGCTTAAGAATGGTATTTTAATCATTTTAGACTCAGGATATTTTGGTCATTTGATGAGCAAGGGTAAATTAGTCAGTTTAATGAGAAGGTTATTTTTAGTGTTTTAAGTGGGAATGATTATTTATACTAAGTTGCTAGTGAGTTGGGGTAATTATTTAAGAGACGGTAATTATTCGTTATTTTGACGGTTTAAGTGTGTAGTAACTTTGGTGAATTAGTTGGTAAGAATCTTGACCCTATTAAGACAACTGGATATTGAGCCCATTTGTGTAGTGACTATATAAACACTAATCTTATGAGAAAATTAGGTCAGTACCTTCATTCACTCAATTTTACAAAATATTTTGAGATAGAGATAGAGAGAGAAAGGGGATCTAGAGGAGAAAAGAAGAGCCCAGAGAGAAAACTTGGAATTGGTGGCTAAGAGCTAAATTGAAGTTATGAATTTGAATCTTGAAGAACTAGAGGTAAGGGGGATAATCTTTTTTCACTAATTAAACTATAATCTCTTGATTTCACTTATGACTTTAAGTGCTTTTGAGATGATTGTGACTTTTTATGGTTTTGAATGACAAAATTCATGCTCTTATTTTATGTGAAATTGTGAGTATGATAAACTTCATGAAATTGTTGTGTTAAGAACTTAAACTTCATGGTCGTTGTTGTTGATGTGTTTTGATCGTTTTTGATTATTTGAGTGAAAATCATGAAATGGTATGCGATTGTTGTTGAAGCATATTTGAATTCACTTCATAAATGTTTGTTTGTGATTATATGTTGTTGGGTTTGAATTGATGTGGTTGTTTTTGAAGTTTGAATGGAAAACGAGAAAATGATGGTTTTTGGTGAAAATGAGCTAGATGATAATTTTAAGATGAATTGGTGTTGTAATCAGATGTTTGTTGTTAAAATTAAATGTCTTTTTATGTTTGTAATCAAGTGTTAGAGTTTTGGGGTCGAATTTGGGGTCAAGGGGATCAAAATTGTGGATTTTGGATGAAATTTGAGTGAGTTCCCGAGATGAATCAAAATTTTGAGTTTGCCGTGTGCTGTCAAACTCGCCAGGGCGAGTACATCTGACCATGGCGAGTTGCTTAATACAACAACTCATGATTTTGACGTTTTGGGCATTCGGGGTCGATCTGGTTGGTTTCAAATTGATTCTTTTGATGCATTTAGATGTATCTGAACTTTCTAAACCTTTGGAAACATCAATTGAGTTAGATTGAACTTGGTTTTGTGAATCATATCATGAACTTTTTGAAAATGGTTCAAGAACATGAAATTTCCAAAAACTTGTTTTCTCAAGAAAAAAGGGTAGGACTAGGGTTGTCTACTATTGTTTTGATTTATAAAAATGTTTTGGATGAGAATCATGAACTTTAACTTGGTTTTGCTTTGAAAACTTAGATTCTTTGAAAATCAGCAAAACGATACGAACTTTGGGAAATTTTGGGATTGATGTAAATTGTCCTATGATGCCTATATGCATATGCTACTATGATCATGTGTGAGTAGTATGTGTGCTTGGTTGAGGTGTTGAACTTGTCTTGAGTTGTTTAGTCGGATAACTTGAAAAATGATAAAACGATACGAACTTAGATGAATTTTGGTATTTGTTGGAATTAGCCTAATAAACATATATGTATATGCTACTGCACTCATATGTGATTTGTGTATATACTTGGTCGAGGCGTTTGAATTTGTTTACTTTGATTTTGGAGAATTTGTTGGAAAATGCTAATTTTCATAAACTTAGACGAACTTTGTCAAAGTAATGTTTTATGATTTAATGTGAATGAATTGTTAAGGATTGAGTGTTTAAATGGATGAATGTCAAGATGTGGCTAAATGTCCGTCTTTATGTGAAATGTGAATTTAGAACCTTATCGTTTCATTGAGGTGTTGAATGTTGTTGATGATTATGATGTTGATTCTTTTGGTGATTATAAATAGATGATTTGTTGATGTCTTGTTGATTGTATGGATGTAAGTATTTGATAATGCAATTGTTGGTGAATAACATAAATTCGGAGTGATTATTATGTTAATGTCTATGGTGGTGAATTATGCATTGCCGACTCCTTACTTGAAGTCCATGCATTCATAGTAATATGAGGTGATCTTGAAGTATGTAAATACGGGTTGATTATTACATAGCTTCTGCATGACATAAATGCGGGGTGATTGTTATGTTGGTGGATTTATTAACGGTACAATTATCTCCGGATTTCAATGGTACCACATGCATCTAGAAGAGTATAGAACATAACATGCATTTATTATTTGGTGAATTTGTGCATTGGTGAAATTTGGTGGATTTTGTTGATGGTTGTGAATATTTGAACCAAACTCTAATTGTGTGTCTTACTTGCGCGTGCTTGGTGAATCTGTTGATGATAATTATTTTGGTAATAATAATGTGGTGAGAATTATACATGTATATAATTTGGTGACTCTTTTGATAATGATGATTTCTTTGCCTACACTTTAAAATGATGAATTGTATTTGTTGAGTTGATAGACAAGAATTATATGATTTATATGATTGATGTGTTAAGTGATGACTTATGTTGATGACTTGATTAGAGATTGAATATGTTTGCTATGTTATGATAGAAGTGTGATAACATGATGTGTATGAAATGAGAGATAATATTCATGTGGAGTTGGTATTCTAGGAATGTTGGGTATGTATATCTGCTATGCATGAAATACTTGAATGCTTATGTTTGATTATGATTTTTCATAATGACGTTGGATCAAAATGAAAACCCTTTTTCATTGGATTAAAAAACCAAATTACTATATTTTTGCATTTTTGTTATACTTAAAAGCGGAATAAATAAAAATAACTGCAATGCATATTCTCATTTATCTTTACATTTATTCCTAAAGTACATTCTAAAGGCACAAATAAATAGATAAAAATGATTGGCCTCCTGATGTCTGTCTTTCTCCTTGCTTAGCAAAAAAATAATAGATAAAAATGACAAGTAAAAAATAAAATGACAAATAAAGGTAAAATGCATGAGATGATATTACACTAAATAAATGCATATGCTAAAGAAATAGAGACAATAAAATAAAAGAAGTAAATAAAAAAAATACATGAGATGATATCACAATAAATGAATATGCTAAAGAAATAGAGGCAATAAAATAAAAGAAGTAAATAAGAAAAAATGCATGAGAAGATGTTAGATATTAATCGATATGCTAAAGGAATAAAGACAATAAATAAAAGAAATAAATTAAAATGCAAAATAAAAGAAGATAAAAATGCAAGAGAAAAATTAAAATAAAAGAGATGCCGGGGGGAGGGGGATTTAGCAGTAAGATGAGGGGTGCATGTAGTTAAAAATGCAGAAAATGGACAAAAGAAGAAGGTGGCGCGTGGGCTTCTCAGATTAAATCTGGGCCATTGGTTAACCATCATCGGAAATTATACCCTATACCCCGACACATGTACTTTCACCCCTACATATTTTCATAAATTCCAATTTTACCCTTTTTCTATGTAACCTTTTAAACATTAATTTTTCACTTTCATTTTCAAATTTTCCAATCTCGATTGAGTATGAGTTCACCCCCACATGATTCATGTATGCATTTTGGATATTTATCTTTAATATATAAAACATTTGGTAAAATTTTCGGAACACTCATGTGTACATTTCCAAAATATTTTTCGATGCTAATGTTAAGATTTCTGAGACTTATATACCGCAATGCTCTTTCAATGCTTTCCGAAATAGTAAACCGGAAATGTATATAACAGTGTTCCGGTAATGTCTGATTTTATTCTTTTTATTTTTTAACTAAAACTGAAACCTGCGTTTTTAAGGACATGTGGGAGAAATAACCTTTGATGTTCAAACACGCACAAAGTACTCCTTTTCTTGTTGAGTTCATTGGTCTATAGCATATTATTTGTTGAAGTTACAACAGACAACAAATAGCTTCATTTCATTGCAAAACTCAGCCTCCACAAATCACTAGTGTGTTCTCTAAGAAGCAAAGACTTTTCATTAAAAGAATTCCTCTCATCAAATTTTGTTGCACATGAACTAATAATTGAAGTAGCAATTGCTTCTCATCTTTTTTATTTTATTTTTAAATCTGCAAAATTTTATCTCAATTGGTACCAATTACACAAGAAGAGTGTGTCATGGCACTAAAGCTACAACCCCCAAAACAAATAAAAAGGAAAACCAAAAACTCTCAAGCAGAGGAGAAAAGAAAAAACCAAACGAAGGAGGTCCAAACAATGAAAGCCCCACAATCCAATAACACACCTTGCTGACAAAACACCTGAATGCTTAAAACAGAGATAACAACGAAACCTTAGCAGAAAATAAAAGAACAGACGCTGATGTTTTGCATGTGGTTTCCCGATATCAATCGGAACGCTCTGTAAACACGTTTCCCAGACGACATCATTTCACCAAATCGTCGTTTCCAGAACACAATTCTTTTAAGGATTCCTAACCCATTAACCTAGAAAACCTTAAAAACCCTAGAAAACCTCAATCTATGATTTTGGTAAACAATTAAGAGAAAAAACACAGGAAAGAACACAACAACATGAAGAGAACATATGAAAGGAGGCTTATACTGTTTATTGGAGGCAAAGTAGAAGAATTTTTTTTTTCTTTCCAGAAAGAGGGATGAACGCGCACACGAAGTGTATGTGGGGTGAAAAGTGAAAAGGTAATTGTGTTTTGTTTTATATAAGGGTAAACTTGGTAGTTTGTGTCAAATGTTGGGGTGAAGGTATAAATGTAGGGGTATAGGGTATAACTTCCACCATCATCCCAGATTTAAGGAGATTTTACCTTATACCCTAACAATCATACCTTCACCCCTACATTTTGCTTGAATTGTCCATTTTATCCTCATAAATAAACTAAAATTATTTCCGTTTAGTTTCTCACTTTTTGCAAAGTTTTCCGGAAATAAATACAGATTAAGTTTATGAATACAAAATCAGAAGTTCTTCATCTCCATTAAAATAATGATCCAACTTTAATATCTTACAACATATCAAAACACATAGATATGAAAATGAGTTTATTGAAGTAGACGAAGGGAATGATGAAAAGTACATTGCCATGGATGATGTTGAGACACATGATTTAGAATTTTTTTTGTTTTTAATTTAGGGGTTTGACTGATCTATTATTAAATTGAATTCTATGTTACATTAAAGAAAACATAATCATAAACATAAATCAAAATCCCAAATTGAAGGGATACAAATTATTCGATCCATAGTCATGGGAGTTAGCTTTCATGGGTTAGAAGAAAATCAAGGGAACCCAGCATCCTTCACCCATCTCTTTAATTTGAGCAAACAAAATCATAAACCAAATTTTTGATTTTGTAATATGATGAGAGGACAATGGTAGATCCATGTGAATAACACACCGACCTCTTTATTTGGTTGAGTTTCTCCAATTCAAAGTTCTGATTTTTCTAGATATCTTAAACTTCGCTCATGATTTTGATCGAGATGAAGAACTACGCAAATCTAATGTTGAAAAGGGTAAAATTGACATTTTCAAATATTTGTATGGGTGAAGGTATAAGTGTAGGGGTACCATGTAAAATATCCCAGATTTAAACTGGGAAATGACTATAAATACTAAAACTCTTCATAAAAAATCATTTCTCTCATTTCATTCTCTCTCCACCCTTCCTCTCTCCTCTCTCTAGCGTCGGAGAAGATTCCGGCAGTGTTCCGGTCTCCTTCTCTAGCGAGTTACCGCCACTAGAAAACTTTTCCCGCACAGTGGCTGCTGGCCTCTGACGGCGGCGCCACTGTACCGGAGTAAAAAAAATTGGTTTTTTTTTTTTTTTTTAATATAAATTTTTTGCTTTCTTACTTATTTTTGTCACCCTCTTCTCATTTCTAAACTCAAAAGTTCCAAAAAAACCTCGCCTTGGCCTAGATCTAAGCAAGAAAAAAACAAAACTTTCTACCTCTCTTTTTCCTTAAGATTGACTTTGGTTGGGTTTAGTGTTGTTGTTTTGCGTTTCTTGGTCTTTTGCTTTGTGCGGATTTGGCCATGTTTTTGTTGTTGGTTCAGATGTTTGGTGTTGGTGAAGTGGTTATGTTGGTTTATGTGGGTTGTTGTGATTCAGTTTTATGCTTTGTGTGGATTTGGTCGTGTTTTGTTGTTGGTTCAGATGTTTGGTGTTGGTGAAATGATTTTGTGATTTTATGTGGGTTGTGTTTTTGGTTCGGCTATATATTGGTTTAGTGTGACTTGTGAGTTATTCTGTGATGTTGAATTTTTTATGATTCTGAAGAAGAGGAAATTTCTATAGTTTAGAGTTTGTAACAAATTTTTCTCCTCTCCCTTCAATCTGATTATGGGTGATGTTTTATTGAGAATTTGATGGATAAACGTGGACAGTTTCAGAGCTGTTGAGATTGGCTTGGACGAAAACGGCAAAGAGTACAAAAAGTGCAGTGAGACCAAAATTCCCCTTCTGTAGAATCCTATGATATTGGACTTTTTTTGAATTAATAAAAAAATAAGATAAATAATTAACAAGAAAAAACAGAATATAATTAAATAAATAATAAAAAAATCAAAATCAAAATAACTAATAAAAATTTGAATTTAAATAAAATAAATAATAATAATAATAATAATAAAAAAGACCGTCGGCTTCGGAACTCTAAATGAGGTATTTTAAAATGCATTTCTCCCGAAATTTCATCTGAAACGACGAAAAAATTCCGGTCCAAAAGACGAATAAAAATGGGATTTGGGGGTAAAAAATGGGGTATGACAAAAATCTTCTTTTTTCTTCTTCTTCTTATCTATATCTCTTTATTCTCTCTCTAGCAACCTTTTGGTAAAACTTATGAAATGAATATGTAACTCTAATTTCTCATTAGAGTTATCTTTATATAAATTAGGTATTTAACCCGTGCATTGCACGAGTTTTATTAAAATGTGCTTAAAAGTGTTTTTTATGCGTGTGAAAGTTATCGGAAAAATTAAAAATATGTGTATAACTTTCTCTTGTCTTATAACTGCCCAATAAAAACTTATCTTCTTTATGAAAAGACACTTAAATGGATCAAAACACAATTCCCATCAAATATTTAAAATAACACAATGAGCATAAAATAACAAACAAAATTTAAACCATTCATTCAACATAGATAGTTTAACATAAACTCAATTCATTACTTCAACCATTAACTCGCTCGTGGTGTCATTGCTCACGTTGGATTGCGTTCTCGTCGTGCTTTTTTGCAACTCGTTTGGTTATGTTGTGTGTGGATTGTATGGAATGAAAGAAATTATCGGGTCTTCAGAAATACAGAGAGTACCATTCATCAATTGGTAGTGAAAATCAAATTAAGTTCCTTTTGGTGGATGAAGACATTTTATAATTCTATCCGGCATCATTATCGTTTGTGGTGGTCGAGCCCCTTTGTTTGTTTGGGCATTGACTAATCTATTTTTTTCTTTTTTCTGTGGCTTTGTAACTGTATACTTTGAGTTTTCTCTAGCACACCTTGTGCTTGAGAACTCTCTTGTGTTTCTATTATATTCTATTTTTGATTGTTAAAAAAAAAAACTGAATTTAACATAAAAACAAGGGTTAATATGTCTTAACCCCCTCTAATTTGGACGAGTTTCGGTTTTCCCCCTTTAAAAAAATAAGTTTAGATTTTGTCCCTGAAATATGAAGATTCTTTCAAAAACCCTCTGATCCCATTTGCCACACTCTAGTCGATGACGTGGCATGACATGGCGTGCCACTGGGTATTTATTTTATTTTTTATTTTTTTTCGCATGACATGTGGGTAATTACATACCACCACATTAAAAATTCAAAATCATTTTAATAATTATAAAAAAAATCAAAAAATTCAAAATTTTAAAAACTCAAAAAAATCTGAAAAAATTCAAAATATTTTTTTAAATTAAAAAATTAAGATTTTTTTTCAAAAATTAAAAAACATTAAGATTTTTTTTCCAAAAATTATAAAAATAGACAAAAGTTCTTATCTTTTTCAAAATTAAGAAGATATTTAAAAATTAGGGAATTTAATTTTTAAAATAAAATAAAATCAGATTTTTTTCGAAATAAAAAAGTTTTTTAATTTCTCTACACAAAATAGAAATTCTGGAAAATATTTCAATTTTTAAAAATTTGGATATAAATGTTTTTAAATTCTAATTTTATAATCTAAAAAATTCTGAATATTTTAATTTCCTAAAATCTGAATATTGGAACAATATTACAAGATTTTATAAAAAAAATTCAAAAAAAAAATCTGAATTTTTTCTAAAATATGAAAAAATTCAAAATATTTTTTTAAATTAAAAAATTAAGTTTTTTTTTTTCAAAAATTAAAAAACATTAAGATTTTTTCCGAAAATTATAAAAATAGGAAAAAGTTCTTGTCTTTTTCAAAATTAAGAAGATATTTAAAAATTAGGGAATTTAAATTTTAAAATAAAATAAAATCGGATTTTTTTCGAAATAAAAAAGTTTTTTTAATTTCTCTATACAAAATAGAAATTCTGGAAAATATTTCAATTTTTAAAAATCTGGTTATAAATGTTTTTAAATTCCAATTTTATAATCTAAGAAATTCTGAATATTTTAATCAACCACAAGATCTCGATGTCTTGATCAGGCTATGTCATATACCACAGTCTAACAATGTATTCCATGCCCTTATATTCAGAATTTTTTAGATTATAAAATTGGAATTTAAAAACATTTATATCCAAATTTTTAAAAATTGAAATATTTTCCAGAATTTCTATTTTGTGTAGAGAAATTGAAAAAACTTTTTTATTTCGAAAAAAAATCTGATTTTATTTTTATTTTAAAAATTAAATTACCTAATTTTTAAATATCTTCTTAATTTTGAAAAATGTAAGAACTTTTTTCTATTTTTATAATTTTCGGAAAAAAATCTTAATGTTTTTTAATTTTTGAAAAAAAATCTTAATTTTTTAATTTAAAAAAATATTTTGAATTTTTTCAAATTTTTTGGATTTTTAAATATTTAGAATATTTGGATTTTTTTTATAATTATTAAAATGATTTTGAGTTTTTAATGAGGTGGTATGTAATTACCCACATGTAATGTGAAAAATAAAATAAAAAATAGAAATAAATACTCAGTGGCACGCCACGTCATCGACTAGAATGTGACAAATGGGATAAGGGGAGTTTTTGAAAGAATCTTCATATTTCAGGGACAAAATCTAAACTTATTTTTTTACAGGGAAAAACCGGAACTCGCCCAAATTTCAGGGGGTAAAGACATATTAACCCTAAAAACAATTAAAATTTAACTTCAATAAATAGGACAATCAATTTTTTTTATCAAACCTTCCACAACTTAAGTTTTACATTAAAAATTAGACAATCATACCAACAACCTTGAGCCACCACATTCGATCATATAATCAGTCTCAGTTAACGACGGTTGCATACATCCTATTATGAGGATTATTGACCGTGAACAAAATAATGTCACCAACTATTATGCCATTTTCAAGAACAAAGTCGTACCATCCTCTCTCTATGTACCTTTGATGCATGCTTCTTGGCGCAGTGTGAACATCACAATCATAAGATTTACTAGTTTCTTCGTCAAAAAGGAGAATTTTAGATTGATTGATATACAAACCATTCTCAGCAACACCTTGAGGAAAATGCTACAATAGATTTGTCAAGAATCAAACAAAATATAATTAATTAACAACAACTTAACACCATAAAAACAACAAAAAATGCGTTTGCACTAACTAAAACATTTTTTCCATCTAAAGTAGAAACAATAACATTATACTTCCAATAATGAACATCAACATTTTGAACATTCCCTAATTTAGGATCACTGACTTCAACTCCTGTCTCATTCATTTTTCCTTCAATCCAAATGATATATAACATTAAACAGATAAATCATATTTTTCTACCATTAAAAAAAATAAAACAGGCACCAACAAAAAGTTATGCAAAAATCCATGACATTTTTGTACTTATCTATACCTTTTAAAAAATATATATTGGTATTTCTATTTACATAGATTTTTATTCTTCAAATTCTAGAATGAAAAAAGTAAACTGATGCAGTATATTGCTAGTTTGTCAAACAAACCAATCAAAACATATAATTAAGACCAACCATAGTTTAGTGAAAAGCTTTTCTAAACATGTCAAGTCATCACAATGCAAGCTTAGGGATAACCCAAGTTTACTTTACAATGATATATATAGATGGATGGATGGATAGATATATTGTATATCATGAAATCCACATCCAACACTAAATGTTCCTCTACAAACAAAATAAAATTAATGTCCCACTAAACATAAAAACTATTTGAGCGTATGAAATCTATGCGTTAAAATTTCAGAGTAGTGTAAACCAAAAAATAAATAAAAAAATTCAGAATAGTGATACATTTAAATCAACGTTAGGTTGCTACCCCTTTCCAAAGTAATAATATTTAGTTCGCTATCTTAAAAAACAAACTTCTTCATATGTTTCAAAAACTTATTTTAACAACATGCATGATGGTAGAAAAACAAACTACTATCATAAGATCATTCCCATAAGACAATTCCTCCTTGCCGCCGTATGTAGTTTTCCCAAGTTAGACTAAAATGAAATTTCTAATGCATATGCAAGGAGAGAAATAATAGTAATTTCGTAACTGTTTTGGGAGCCTTGCAAATGCACATCTAATATTCAACTTTAGTGGATAATTAAGTTTTTTTTTTTAAACTTTTCTAGACATGTCAAGTCATCACAATGCAAGCTCAAGGATAACCCAAGTTTAGTTTACAATGATAGATAGATAGATAGATAGATAGATAGAGATAGATATATTGTATATCATGAAATCCACAACCAACACTAAATATTCCTCTCCAAACAAAATAAATTTTTGTCCCACTAAATATAAAAACTATTTGAGCGTATGAAATCTATGCATTAAAATTTTCAAAGTAGTGTAAACAAAAATAAAAGTTCAACGCAGTGATACAATTAAATCAATATTAGGTTGCTACCCCTTTCCAAAGTAATAATATTTAGTTCAATATCTTAAAAATCAACTTCAAATGCTTCAAAAACTTATTTTAACAACATGCATGATGGTAGAAAAACAAACTACTATCATAATATCATTCCCATAAGACAATTCCCCCTTGTCACCTTTAGTTTTTCCAAGTTAGATTAAAATGAAATTTCTAATGCATATGCAAGGAAGCAAATGCACATCTAATATTCAACTTTAAAGGATAATTAAGTTTTTTTTATAAATTTAATGGATAATTAAGTTAAATAATGTCAATTTTATAATTACATACTTGGAGTTACTAATGGGCAAGCCAAAAAAAAATTCCTCCTCAATTTATTCATATGTACAATTTGATACAATGGACAATTACATATGAACTTAAAGATGCAAAAGAGGACATGAAGTATTTTTAAAGATGCCACATCAACACAATGTTTGTCTAAGAACCACTCGAATTTAGTTTACAGACGTACAAATAGATAGATATATATAGATATTCTCTCCCATTCAATCTAAAACTTAAGTTTAGTTTTATAGATAGAAGATATATATCAAGAAAAAGAAGAAAAATAAATATTAAAAGGGTTTTCATGCAACTTAAAGTTATCCTAAAACTTATCCTATTGCAACTAAAATACTAAACACGTAAATCTCAAAATTTATACTAAAATTTGAATTACAAATTAAAGCACGTAAATCATAGCAATCTTAGTAGAGTTATTAAGAAAATCATGTAGGCTTAATTATTAAACTCTAAATAAATAAATAACTACAGTAGTCCAAAACAACACAGAAAAAATAATCATTCAAAAATTAGATGGAAAAATGAAATGTGAATCTAATTAGTCAGTTAAAAAGAACATGAGATTTACTTCTTCGACTAAGCTTAAACATGAAATGATTATGCAAGATCAAAATCAAAGTCAAGCACACATCAAATCACAAAAAAAAAAAATCCAACCACAAAAGAATATAGTGATGGAGAAAAGAAAGGAAAGAGACTTACATGTAATATCATTACTAAAAAAGCAAAAATTAGTGAGGGAATTTTAGAGAGGGAAAACGTGAAATCCCTCTCTAATTCCGTCACTAAATTTTGCGACTAAGGAATTTGTGAGGAATTTTATTTTTTCCGTCACTAATTTCCCTCTCTAATTTTACTTTTTCTAGTAGTGTATCTTCAAAATTGCAATTGCTATGCTATATATGTTTGTTGCAATAATTTGTGAGGTAGTGCTCATAATGGACCGTTAAAAGTATTGTTAAAAAAACTTATGTTTACAACAGCAAAAATTAAAGACACTTTTGTTGAGTTTGATTGGTATCTGTTGATTTCCAACGTTACGAAACTCTACATATTTCACTACCAAAATGCATGTATTAATTGATTATTTATTTTTTAGTCTAAAGTAGAATATGAAAGGGTGGGAGTTTTAGTGTGTGTGTATATATAAAAGTATAGACAAAGATTTGAGAGATGATAGGAATATTTTCTAGAGTGCTACATCATCATAATGGAAGCTTAAGAATAGTTTAAGTTTCTAATTCAAAGGTAGATAGATAGATAGATAGATAGATCACTAAAATGTTAGGTTTCTAAGTTTCTTAATGAGCATTGTAACTCTTCTCCACTTAATAAAATGTTACAACAAAATTACTTCAATACAACCTCCCATTAAATACTCATACACCACAATCGTAATCAATTACCTCCGGTTACTAAAATACCTTCGCTCAACAAATGACTAAAATGCTCTTAGTCCTACAATGACTAAAATGCCCTACTTGTCTAAAAATCCACTAATCCCAAATCAAACAAGCAATTACACACCTATAATAAATAAATAACTAAATAAATAAATTAATAATCCTAACAAAAAACAGGCTATTACAATGAACAACTCACTTTGATATATGTTTCTATGAGTACTCAAATGCAGGCCCAACCTTAGGATGCGCAAGCAGCTCAACCAAGTCAGACCTCTAAAAGCTACGGGCCTAACAAAAATCAAGTCTAATACCCACACCCCACTAAATAAAAAAATATATGTTACTTCTTTTTCTTTCTTCGGTACACGTTTGAGTTTTTTCTAGACTATAATTCTCCTTTATGGACATAAATATGATGCTATCAAATCATCTCCAATTTGTATAATCACTTAATCAATTTAAAAAATTATTTCATTAAAAGTATCACAACAATAATTTCTTTTTCGCATAAACCATTCGTTTTTCCTTTTTCCACAACGGAGGAGTGACAAATCCAAACAACACCGTTAGGTAAATTTCAACTCTCTTTCACTTAATCTTTTTTATTTCGTTTCATGTTTAGAAGTTCTTATGATTATGATATTTTAATGAAGCTTAGCTACACAAAAAAAAATTGCATTTTTATTTTACTGGAGGCCTATTTTAAAAAGAGAACCGAGTCTCTTATTTCATAGAAACGACCCTGCTCAAATGAGTGATATATGTTTAATTGGTGTGTCTTTTATATTGCGATTTGGTTCGATTGATAAATAAAAACCTTTACCAAATTGCGCGATTGAATAAAAAATGACACGAATATATCCGAACCAAACACTCTTTTTTTGAATTGGTTCGGTATGCGGTTTTCTATTAGGTTGGTTCGGTTTTAAACACCCTGATTAATGCAATTTAGCACATTCTTTTCAGCCTTGCATTTTGACATTTTGAGAGACTTGGGTGGGGAATGGCCCTCTTAAAGTCTGGTCTTTGTTCTCTCTTGGTTTGTTTCTTTAATGAAAGAGTGGATTGTCAATATATATATATATATTCCGTAAAAATACAAATCATCAAATAACAAGAAATAAGTTTATTTCCAGCAATTATTGTTATGATTGCGACATTGCCAATATACAATTGTGCTCAAAAGTTACATGAATTTGAACTACAAAAGTAAGACAACAAAACAAACTAATGATGGCTTGAACCAATTTTTGTTCCAAAAGTGTCCAATTGGAGCCATATTTTATCTCTCATCGTCCTTCTTCAATGATACTATCAAGCTGCAGACTTGAAGAAGCTGTGCTAGAGAGGTCTTTGCGTGTAAAAAATGTTGGTTGCTTAGGGGTTAAGAGAGTTGTAGTTTCATTGTCTAGCATGGTCACCACATTTGACATGTGTGGACGATCATCTGGTTCGTCTTGTACGCATAAGAGTCCAATTTGCGAACACCTAATAAATTGGTTAACGTTGTATGTATCACTTAGAGTTGGGTCCATTAAATCTTGCAATTTATGCTCCCTCCATAGTCTCCAAGCCTGGTAATAAGACCTAAATCTCTGAATTAAAAAAGAACTAATAGTGAAAAAAAAAAATTTGAATGCAAAGGATAGAACATACATAACCCAAAAGGCTTGAAATCTCTTTAGACCGATAGAATCCGGTGTTTCTTTTTCCACTGATGATCTCAAGCAAGACAACGCCAAAACTGAACACATCCGACTTTGTTGAGAAATATCCATCCAATGCATACTCAGGAGACATGTATCCGCTGTTAACAGAAATTAACTATTACATGCATGTCGAGTAGACTAGATATTTTGATTAAGAAGTTTTAGAGATTCATAATAATAATGTTTTATAACATCTTGTATGGTCATAAAAAATAAGGAATATATTTAGAAAAAAATCTAGGGACGAAGAAGGAATGCATGGAAAAGCAAAATAGGAGTAAAAGGACTAACGATTGAACTTACTATGTACCAACAACCCTCTCTGTGCTTGCCTCAGTTTCTTTGCCTCCAACTATTCTTGCTAGTCCAAAATCTGAGATTTTCGGTTGCATCTCCTCGTCTAGAAGGATGTTGCTAGTTTTCAAATCTCGATGAATAACTCTAAGTCTTGAGTCTTGATGAAGATAGAGAAGTCCACGAGCAATTCCGAGAATTATTTCAAACCGCATTGGCCAATCCAAAATTACGCTTTTTGTCGAATCTGTAAATGTTATAATTTACCATTTAAAAGAGAAAAATAATTATTCAATGTACTCCAAACATATAAAACACAACAAATGATAGATAAAATTAGAGACCAACCGAATATCAATAAGTCCAAGCTTTTGTTAGGCATATACTCATAAAGCAGAATTTTTTCCTCTCCTTTTACACAATAGCCGCGTAATTTAACAAGGTTTCGATGTTGAAGTTTAGCAATCAAAACAACCTCATTCTTAAATTCCTGTAAGCCTTGTGATGAAACATTTGAAAGTCTCTTTACTGCAATTTCTTGACCACCAAGCTTACCCTAAAACATGATCTCAACTTGCCATTACTTAATTTAAAATCTAGTTTGACATTGAAGATAAAAAAGAAGGAAAATCAATCACCTTGTAAACTGGCCCAAAACCACCTTTTCCAAGTTTATTTGCATCGGAAAAGTCATCTGTCGCCATTAGTATGCTCTCGAAATCGAAATACGGAACCTCTATTCCTTCATTGTCATTCTCTTCCAATCCCTCCATGTCTATCAAATCCTTCACATGTCTTTCACTGTCGTAAAAGCGCCCTCTAATATTTCTTTGTACGCTATCCTTATCTAAACTCGTTAAATAGTTATAAAAGCATAATCAAAGATTAAACTCACAGATATTCGGAAATATCACAACAATAGTTAAGAAAGGAAAAATAAAGAATTCCCACCTTGCTTAATCATATGCGCTATTCTTCGTCTGCATGCATAAGCAAAAATAATGATGCATGCTAGAGTAACCACGCCAGTAAGAATTAAGCCAAGAATCAAATAGAACGAGCTTTTAGACTTCTCTATTGACTCTTTTGTAGCAGTAGGAGAGGATCTAGGTCCTGAAAAAGATGCAAAGAATATCATAGCACTTGTTTACCTTTTTAACTTCAGTTATAATCAAATTTGTAATATTCTTATGTTACATGATTATTAATACTTACTTTCTGTACACCTTAAAGATTCGCCACTCCAGTTATAGTTTGTATTGCAAACACACCTGTAATCTTTACTACAGGTAGAATGTTTCCAGCCTAGGCAATCAACGGAGTTATTACAAATGGGTTCTGAAGGTGCTTCCCACTTAACTTCTACTTGTTTATAGCACGGATTGTCACTGATCATTTGAAACGGTGAAGAAATATTTAAATTTCCCGTGTTACTATGTACTCCTTGACAATGATGACTAAAAGAATTAACCTCATTAGAAATGCTAAATGTTCTTGAATCTGAATCTACACGAATAACTCTGTAACTATCGTTGTTGTTGGTGGAGAAGCTAAGCTGGGCTTGGCCCGATGACGTGTTGCATTTAAAGTTGGAGTATTTGTGGTCTCCACAATTGGATCCTGTACTGAGAGGATAAGGGACTGCGTTTGTACCACAAGGGTCACAAGTTCTTGGAGTTGGTGCTGCAAAATGAATAAAAGGAATCTTTACAGTTATGAATATGTCTTTAAAATTTAATGTCTCAAAATTTAATCATCACATACATACCTAAGTCAGATTTATCAACAAGGACAACGAGTCTACGATCATCCCAATTAGTATACTCTTCTTTAAGAGTAGTTAAATTCTGTGTCCAGATCCAACATGTTGAAAGAATAGGATCGCGCTGATGCTGATCAGTAGGAACTGGAGCATATGAGTAAGCCTGGCACTGTGAACACATCTCAAGGCACATAGATTTGCAATGTGTTTCATTTTGAGCTGCTAACTTTTTATCTGGCTTTCCTGTTTTAATCATGGTCAAGTTCAAGAAAGCCGTCTCATTTCTAGCACATGATACTGACTTTGTCCTCTTACAATTTTCCAAGCCTTCGTCGAATCCAGGTAAACATTTGCATACATGGTCATTATCGTTATCGTTACACCTAGCAAAGTTTCCACAAAAATTATATGTTAAGCATTGGGTTCTTGGCTGCATCCATTTAACTTCCAACAAATTGTCCACCCACTGTAACACACCTGTTGAATCAAGGAGCAACCTTGTATTGTTCAGGATAGACAAGCTCAAGTTGGTCAATAAGTGATAAACCTCTGAGCTAATGTCATCCAATTGATCAAACTTTGGTTCGAAATTCAACAGTCCATACTCTTCGCTCTCCCAATGAATTTGCTCTCCGTTTGAGATGATGAAACGGTTGTCCCCATTTTCCCACGTAAAACTGAAATTCCCACTTCCTGGGTCATCAGCAGTTTTCCAACTGGTCAGTTTCAAATTCCTATCCATCTTCATTCCTGGTAAGAATGTGTCAGTTGGATTTTCAAAGCTCTCCCACAGTTTCACTACCATGTTTTCATCATCATAGAACACAAGGTTACCAGAATCCATGAGTTTCACTATCCTGTTCTTGAGTGAGGAGTCTTTTACTTTGGAATTGGTCGACCAGTAATTTTTATTATTACCTGAGGTGTCTAAAACTACAAGATTCCCATCCTTTGCTATTTGGAAAACTCCAATGGAATCAACAGGTACAGGGTTGTCCCTATTGGCAACCCACACCACTGTTTGTTTTTGAGGTTGTTGTGACCCCTCTTCTTGCATGTGATACCATATACCTAAGTATCTTGGTGAACCACCAGTGCTGCTTGGAGTAAAGAAGCCAAGTTCAAATATTTTTCCAGCTGAAACAAGGTTGTTAAAGGGTTCATTGCCTAATATCTTCTGGCTAGTGTTCAAAGTATCACCTGCTAAACACAGCTTAGAAGAGCATACCAGTAACCAAAAAGTATAAAGATTGAAAAAGAGAACAACAGTTCTCATGTTACTGGACATGAAACTCTATCAGATTAGATCACTTTGGTTTTAGGCCTTGCATTCATGGTTAATATGTCATTCCTAGCCATGACCCTACATCTTCTTCCAAAGAACAAATTAATGGTCTACATAAGGATAATACATTTCAAACCAAAGAATAATACATTTTAAACCAAAGAGGTACTTAATATATAGGCCATTTCTAAGTTTGCCTCCTCTATCTTTTTATTTTGGACGTTAATTGTTTGGGTAAATACTTCGTCCCTATAATATTAGCGAATTTCGGTTTTAGTCCCTATAAAAAAAAAGATTTAGATTTTGTCCCTGTAATATCAGATTCTTCCACTTTTGGTCCCTCGTTTCACCACGTCAGCAGAATCTGCATACATGGCACGTAAAATGAGGGGCCAAAAGTGGAGGAATCTGAAATTACAGGGACCAAGAGTGGGAGAATTTTTTTTTCTACCCTACTTTATTACCAAAAATCCAAAACTACCCTACTTTTTCAAAAAATTGCAAAACTACCCTACTTTTTCTCTCACTTCTGGTCAAATTGAATTATTTTTTGTCCTCATTATACCCCACAACTTGGAGTTGCGGGGTACTTTGCAATTTTTTTTCGAAAAACTAACCTAGGAAGCAACTCCAAGTTGCTTGGTAGTTTTGAGTTTTTTTTTTTTTTAAAATTTAAATACCCCACAACTTGGAGTTGTGTGGTACCTTTGTTTTCCATGCCATGCATTACAAAAATAGAAAAAAAAATTATTAAAATTAAAAATTATATAACAAAAAAAAACCATAAAATCTACAACTATTACAAATGCCCTCCTGTACCACATCCTCGTCTTCGACAATTTCTTTCATGATTTACGTGAGCGTCATGTTGGGATTCGTCATTGTTATATGAAGTTGATTGTGTCATGATCACTACATTTTTTTTATTAATTCCCTCACATATTCTCGCTCATTATTACTATTATTTTTTAGTAAATTAGTTACTAATTTTTTAATATCATTTGTTAGATGGACAAGAGTAGGTTCAAGATACTATGACAATCCAAGCCATGATACTATATCTTACAGAAAACAGTTTGATGACATAATAGAACATCATGTAATATATCTTCGATTTTTGAATTATTCATATATATATATATATATATATATCAACATTGTTAACGGTACACCAAATCTTCTCTTTTGTGCCAGTTTAAATGGAGACCATACAAGAAAGTTCCACACGAATTGCCTGGTGACTATTGGGATTGGACTGCAACAACTTACCTTATATGTTTTGACAAAGTTGAATGGCATCCAACTGATAGGGTTAAGCTCCAATTTGGTTTGCCACAAGAAATACCAGGGGCCCCAATAAACATGCAGCAATTTCATAAGTTGGACAAACGGTACAAGACGTGGTACGAATCAAATGGTTTTCGCTTTCCACAAGAGAGCGAACATTGGGACAATCGACGGCGTTATACTTTACCTCGTCTGCGGCCAAGATCTCTCACCCCAACTCATGCGTATATTGATTGGTTAACAACCACTTGCAATCCACGTCTAAGGATTTCAATTGACAGAATGCCAACAGATTCAGATCTAGAAGAAGAAGAAGAAGAAGAGTCAGAGTTAAAACCAGAGCATGAACCTGAAATTCACAACAACCAAGCACCAATTCATGATGATTTTTGGGATGAAGACTTTTTAAATCGGCTAGAAGATCCTCAATCCCAACCAGCTACAACACAAAACACTCATGGTTCTATAATGTATGATTTTCTTGACACCCCACAACAAAATATTATCCAACCACCACCATATACCACCCCGAGAAATGCATATGAGCCCCCTTATCAGTCAACTTACCAACTAAATTCAATGCCAAACTTTGGTTACAATGACCCAAACCAAGCTGGACCGTCTAACAGTAATTACTTCTCCTATAATGACCCGCACCAAGCTGGACAGTCCAACACCAATTACCCCCCCTACAACAACCCGCAATACCCAATGTACACCAACCAAAACTACAACCACCCACCAACACCAACAGACCTACTATCTCACTTCTCTCCAGATGTGTTGAACTCCAATGAACAATTTCTTGATATGGGATGGCCAACAAGAGAACACGATGTGTCGTTGACGTTGGGTTATGGTAGTCAAACACAATCAACTTCATATAACAATGACGAATCCCAACATGACGCTCACGTAAATCGTGAAAGAAATCGTCGAAGACGAGGATGTGGTACAGGAGGGCATTTGTAATAGTTGTAGATTTTATGTTTTTTTTTTGTTATATAATTTTTAATTTTAATAATTTTTTTTTCTATTTTTGTAATGCATGGCACGGAAAACAAAGGTACCACACAACTTGGAGTTGTGGGGTATTTAAATTTTTTTAAAAAAAAAACTCAAAACTACCAAGCAACTTGGAGTTGCTTCCTAGGTTAGTTTTTCGAAAAAAATTGCAAAGTACCCCGCAACTCCAAGTTGTGGGGTATAATGAGGACAAATTTTTTTTCAATTTGACCAGAAGTGAGAGAAAAAGTAGGGTAATTTTGCAATTTTTTGAAAAAGTAGGGTAGTTTTGGATTTTTGGCAATAAAGTAGGGTAGGAAAAAAAAAATTCAGAGTGGGAGGAATCTGAAATTACAGGGACGTAATTTATGCATATTCTGCTGACGTGATGAAAGGAGGGATCAAAAGTGGAAGAATCTGAAATTATAGGGACAAAATCGAAATCTTTTTTTTACGGGGACTAAAACCAGAATTCTTTAATATTACAAAGACGAAAAGAGGTATTTACCCTATTTTTTTTTCTTCTTCAAAATACTCTCTAGATCATCTACGGTACATATTCGCTAAAATTTTTACAAAATCCAAATTCAATTTTTTTTTTTTTACATAGAGCAGACTGGAAATAACCTATTTTACAGGGGTAAAACACTATTAACCTTAAAATATCAATGATGTGTCATATTGCAACCTTCAATTTTAAGACATTATTTGTTTTACTTCCGAGTTTCTCTTAAAAAATAATATTAAAGTGGAACGAACATTTTTTTAATCTATTATCCAAAGAATTTGTATTTTATTCCTTAAAGATATAATGTCAAACTCTTAACACGTGCGGCATTTTAGGGACAAAACTATAATATGTATGACACACTAATTATTTAATTATGTTTATCTTTAGACAAAACTAATTAATGTATGAATGTGAAAATATAAAAAAAAAGATATTATAGTAAAATGTGAATACTTATTTTTGTGGTGAATTTAAAGTCAATTCGGACCAAAGTCTTTGTTTGTTAATATCCACTACTTTATCTTTTCATTAAATTCCACACCCACCACTAATTTCTTCGACTTTTCTTTTTTGTATGTGTATATGCTTTCTTCCAATTTTGTCTATTCAGTCTGCCGCCTTTTTGGTTGTATATAACATACATAGAAACTCTATAAATTAATAATGTTGGGACCGGAGAAATTTATTAATTTAGAGAGTTATTAATTTATCGATAAATTAATAATTATTAATTTAAAGAGTTTTTAAGTAATTATACTGTACATACCAAACAAACAGACAAATTAGTCTATGTCTCTTAGAATTACGTTGCAGCAAATCTTGGGACTCAATGTAAATTAATAAATATTGTATTCATATCCATTGGAAATATGACTTTTGACTTTTGAAGTGTATAGTAAATGTAAACAAGTGGAATGTTCAATGTATTCTTAAGCAAGTTTGGCATATATAAATTACATGAATGTGTTAAAAGTATTCAAACCATATCTCATTCACGAGATGACTTCTCATCTAAAAGGTGTTGCAAAATCAACTATATCAGATCAAATACGTAAGGAGTTGTGCGAGTATAAGAGAGATAATCCTGCAAGCACACAAAAAGACTTGCAGAGATGGCTTGAGGGAAAATTTCAGTTGAAAGTTAGTCAAGGAACAATATCAAACACACTTAAGCGATCAAATGACTATCTCTCTGCTGAAATAGAAAAGGGAAGAGCGGAGATCAAAAGACACAAACCAGCAAAATATCCTGACATGGAGAAGGTTGTTTATGAGTGGTTTCTACAGCATCAAGAACGTGTGAATATCACAGGAGAATTAATTTTGGAGAAGACAAGAGATACAATGAAACTCTTGTACCCTCATGATGATTCAGATTTTAACTTCTCTACAGGATGGCTTGTGAAATTCAAGCACCGATGTCGCGTCATTTTTCGGAGATCAAGGCTATTTGATTAGCGTTTGACTCACTAATTTATTTCACGACTAAACATTTAATTTTTAAAAGAAAGTGGAAAAAAGTTCAAATACCACTTTAAAAGATTTAGGGTTCGGGGGTTGGTTACAAAAAGGGAAGGTATTAGCACCCTTTATGTTGGCAGTACTCTACGAGAACCTCTTGATTTTATTTAACTTTTGTGCTATAACTTACTTGCTTTTTGAAAATGAATTTAAAGTGTTGAAAGGAAAGAAAGAAAAGGAGAAGCCTATTATCTACATTTTTTATTGATTTGGAAGGACGAGTGTCCTTTGCCTACGTACCCGTGAGGGATCAAAACCTCGTAGTTCGGGGTAGAAATTGACGTTTGATTGGTTGTGTGTTTTTTATTAGTTTTGAAAAAGGTTTTAAAAATAAAAAAAGCCAGGAGGCAAATAAGAATTTGTTTGTGTTTTTTATGTTAAAGAAAAATGGACTCAGAATGTAATTAAATTGATTGATATTTGATTAAGAAAGAAATAGAAAAAAGAGGAATCACTCAACTTGTGGATCGAGATTTATTGTGAAAATGTTTTTTTGTGATTTTGTTTATTTGCATGTTATTGTTGTTTTTGAATAATAATCAAAGCTGAAAACTAAACTAACGGAGCATAAAAATAAAAGCGCGTTGGTACCTTATGGTGGTGTTGGACCACCACAAAGACCTTTTACCTAAACTACCAAAAAGATAAACACACACCCACACATGCACCTAAAGCTATTACATTAAGCCTATTAATACATTCTACAGTCTGCGGAGAAATAAATATGCGTGAACCTAAACTAGATATGTATTTACATCCAAGCCTAATATACATTCTAAATTCTTTGTGATAAAAAAAATAAAATAAATCGATAAATAAAATGTGGAATAATAAACCTAAACTAATTAGGAAATAAAAAATGCGAGAATAAAATGCAACGAAAGAATAGAAATGAAATGCAGGGGGTCCAATCATAAGGTGGAGGGTGCAGAGATAAAAAAAAAGGCTGTAAATGGGCTTCAAAGAGGAAGGGGTGCGCTGGGCTTAAAGGAAGCAATGGAAGCCGTCTGATTGAGATCATACGGCTTTGATTTGATCTGGAGAGAAGCTCCAGTGGCCATTGGATTAAATCCGAAGGTTGGCGAGGCAGGAGTGCACGTTAGTACGTGTAGACGCGCGCACGCCGGATCAGGGAGGGGTATAAATACCCACTCCCCTTCAGATTACATCATTTTCTTCTTATTTCCTGTCTCTTCCTTCCCAATTTCTCTCTCTACTCTGTTCTCTCTCTCTTCTCTATTCTCCCTTCTCTCTACTCTGTTCTTGTTCCTTCATGAGTTTTCCGGCCAAGGTTCTTACGAACCGCCGTGCCACCCAGATACCGACGCGGTGGTCGGCCGGCCAAGGTGGCGGCGCCACCGCGCCGGAAGCCTAAACCTTCCTCTTTTTTTTTTTTTTTTTTTGCTCTATTTCACCTATCTCTTATTCTCATTCCCTTTTTCAAAACAAAAACTTCAAAAGACCTCTTTACCAGCTTAGATCTAAACAAACAAAGTGAAATAAAAAAAACTACTCTTTACCTTTCCTTGCGGTTCGGATTAGTCAAACTTGTGGTGGCTTTGCTTGGCCGGTTATTGAATCGGTTGGTAAGGTTTGGGGTGTCTTAACCGTCGCGAGCTCCGCTTGGATGGTTCAGATTCGTTGAGGTACGATCTGGAGCCGGTTGCGTTGTTATTTGGACTGAATGAGTTGAGATGTTTGGCTGTGAAACTGTGTGTTGCAGGTTATTGTTGTGATGGATTTGTTCGTGAATTTCTGGCTTTTTCCCTTTGAATTTCGGCCCCCCTTTTATTGTGTTCTGGCTTATGTTTTATAGTAACAAATTTTGGCTAGGGTTTGTTGAATCAGGTAGAAAAAACTGGCTTGCATGAGATGAAAAAGGATTGGGATGAACTGGGTTGGATAAAAAAAACGCGTTTCTGATTTGGCTTGTGCACTAGGTTCGCGTGACAGGCTAGTTTCTTGGACTTGGACAAAATATAAAATAATAAAAAAAAGATAGTATGATAAAGACTAAAAAGATGAGATTAAAAATAATAATAAAAGAATGAAATAAAAGGTAAAGGAAATTTTTGAAACAAAATTAAAGTTAATTAAAAAAAAGACTTAAATAAACGATGGAATTTAGCAATTAAAATTAAAAGTAAAAATGAAGAGAGAAGAGGGCCCGACTCGGAATAAAAAATGAGGTATTTTAAAATACCTATATGTCGAAATTTTTGTTAAAAAGTCGAAGACTGATAAGGGTTAAACGACGCGTGGCCGTGGGATCTTGGGTCAAAAATTGGGGTATGACAGATGCCCCTATTTAAGTTTCTTCGTCCGGAGATTTGAAGATGGAATCTTTGATTTGACGGGCCGAAGAGACTTAAATACAAAGTACACCTATTTTTGACCTTAAGATACTGCGTGAATGCATGTGACGCGATGATGAATGCAAGACGACATGGATGACTCGAGTAATAACGACGGGATGCCCGAGTTCATTGAAGAAAAGGATCCGACTCCACTGGGGCAATGTAGTTTTACTGGGGAAAATGATCGTCTACTACTGTGTGGGTTTGGGGCGATAGCTTAAACGAAGACAAAACTTTTTTAGTGACACCTCTTGAACAACTATGTTGGGGGTGACACTATTGAAATTGAAATGGACTAGTGGCATCGCTGGAACAGCTACGCTAGGGATGACACTATTGAAAATGAAATTGATTAGTGACACCACTGGAACAGCTACGCTGGGGATGACACTATTGAAATTGAAATTGAAATTGACTAGTGGCATCGCTGGAACAGCTACGTTGGGGATGACACTTTTGAAATTGACTAGTGGCATCGCTGGAACAGCTGCGTTGGGGATGACACTTTTGAAATTGAAATTGACCAGTGGCATCGCTAGAACAGCTACGCTGGGGATAACACTATTGAAATTGACTAGTGGCATCGCTGGAACAGCTACGCTGGGGATGACACTATTGAAATTGAAATTGACTAGTGGCATCGTTGGAATAGCTACGCTGGGGATAACACTATTGAAATTGTAATTGACTAGTGGCATCGCTGGAACAGGTACGTTGGAGATGACTTAAGCGGAATTGTAATTGTCAGCTTGAAAGCAGTAAAAATGTAAGCGGTCCGTTGTCTGGGACTGTCGGCTTGAAACGATAAAAATGTAAACTTAAGCGGTCCATTGTCTGGGACTGTCGGCTTCAAATGATAAAGGACTTGAAACGAAAGGATGCGGCCAAACAAGACTTTGGGTACTGATGCAACCATGTGTGAATGATGTTGTGTATATGCTGTGTGTGAGTGAAAGTAATAATGCATGGATGTATGAATGTGTGAATGAATGTACGAGTGTGTAGACTGGGTTGTGATGGGTAAACCTGACGAAACGAGACAAGACAGGTAAGATGAGAGATAGACTGACATCGCAATACAAACACTCGACAAACTTCCTTGAAGATGATATTAGTGCGAACAGATCGAGCCACTTGCAGGGTGAAACCTGACACGAGATAGCAATTGGTGCTTCCTGGGGAGAGAGCTCATTGTTGACTGAAAAGTTGGGAAGAAGTCGTCATTTGTGAACCGGCGTAGAGTGTTATGATAAATGCCACTGTTGACCAAAAGTCTGGAAGTCGCCATTTTGCATAGAGTGTCAATCCATAGGTATGCCCCAGCAGTCACGCTCCTTTTTGTTTTTTGGTTTTTTGTTTTTTTTTTTTGAAATCCCTAACTTTTTCCTGGACCGCCCTTTCAGGTTTTCAGTCCACCGGGAGTATATTCCTTTTTTGTGCCCCTAATTTTTGCCTGGACCGCCCTTTCGGGTTTTCAATCCACCGGGACGCTTTTGAGGACACCCTGTCATTACGTAATTTTCTATGTATTTTGATCATAATTTAGAGTTCACAAGGTAACTTAAGCAGCAAGAAAAGCAGAAAAACTGAAGAATTCACAAAGGATCAAAAACGTGTCACGATTGGGACAAAACGTGACACGATTCAAGAAGACTAAAACATGCTCTCTGCCAAGGAAAAAACGTGTCACGATGACCAAAACGTGACACGATTTGAAGAAACCCTAATTTAGAAGTTTGTTATACAAGGCAACTCGTGTCACGATTCTGCAAAAACGTGTTACGATTTGAGGCGAAATTCTGTGCCTATTTAAGCTGAAGGCTATTCTGAAAACAAGGGTTATGATTTGAGAAGAGCAAAGTGCGATTTTTACACTGGAAGACAGCTGCAGGGGCGATTTCTTCACCTTGTAACCAGTTCATGTATGTATTGTTACCTCTAATGATTATGTTATTTTATAAATTCAATTATGAGTAGCTAAATCCATTAGAGGATAGGTCTGAGATGATTCTTTGTAACCCTAATTGATATATGTTGCTGTGAAACTCTATTTATTGTGAATGACAATTTAGTTTTTATTCAATTCAATTGTTCTTAATGCTTTATATATTCTGATCACATATATATATTATTTGGTGAGAACGAACGACTACTGACCATAGCTTTCGACTTTGACCTAATTGAATTGTTCTAATAATTATAATTAGTCTAGGAATGGATAATTCTAATAATTATAATTAGTCTAGGAATGGATAATTCTTTATTAGTGATATTAGGTTAACGTGCTTCAAACCTTCGAAGATTATTAGACCACCTAAGGGATTAGGGGCTATAATCTTAGAAGAGGGTCCTAACTCAAGGGATTGATTAGGACTATTTTGTTAACTATCGTGAAACTAGAAAATCATTCATAAGAATAGGTGCAGTGACCAATTAGGGGAACTCAGATGATTCGAAGACCTAACTCATCTCTCTCTTATTTTAAACAATCAATTTACTTTCTGTTACTAAGTTTTATGCTATTAAACAAATCTTGCCTAGCGGCAAAACAAAACAACTTTTATTACATCCTAATTTAATAACGTACTTGACTTTTTGAGATTAAAACCAGTCCTTGTGGGAACGATATTTTTACTACTTCGATAGCATTTGGTACACTTGCCAAAATTCTATCAAGTTTTTGGCGCCATTGCCGGGGACTGTTGATTTATTTCAACAAGGCAATTGCGTTATAATTTAGGATTTCTGCAATTTATTTTCTGTTTAAAAATACTAAATTGATTCAGTGTTCATTATTTAATTTGCATTGTGTAGTACTAATAAGGTATTTTGCTGTTTATGCGAGGTAGAAGGAGTTCAGACGACCTAGAATACGATCCTGAGATCGAAAGAACTGCAAGATCTAATCGGAAAACCGTCCGGTTAGCCAAATCAAAGTCAGTTCCACCGGGTGTACGTTAACAACTACCTAATTCAACACTAGTTGAACTTGAATCAATCTCTTCTCCTAAATCTATCACGATGGGAGATCAACCACGAAGGCCTAAGTTGGGAGACTATGGGTTAGCTAACAACCGTGGTCGACTAACTCACACTTTCCAACCTGCTAATCCTGTTGCGTTTGACATCAAGGCCTCTGTTTAGAATGGCTTAAAGGAGAAACAATTTGATGGGTCTGATGCGATGAGCCCTCATGAACATTTAAGCCACTTTCATGAAACCTGTGAGTTTTGTGTACCTCCAGCCACGGTGACTGAAAACCAAAAGAAGCTGAGGTTGTTTGCTTTTACTCTCGTCGGGAGAGCAAAGGATTGGTTACTTTCTTTACCTAGTGGAACCATTCAAACATGGGAGGAACTTGAGCTGAAGTTTTTAGAGAAATACTTCCCGATGTCTAAGTATTGGGATAAGAAGCAGGAGATTTCAAATTTCAGGCAAGGGGAAAGTGAATCACTATATGATGCATGGGAGCGATTCAATTTGCTTCTGAAAAGATGCCCTAACCACGATTTCTCTGAGAAACAATACCTCCAAATATTTACTGAGGGGCTAACTTCAAACAACATAATGTTCTTAGATGCTTCAGCTGGAGGAAGCCTGAAAGTGAAGACTGACCATGAAGTGCAAGCTTTAATTGAGAACATGGCTGCAAACGAATACCGTGCTGATGCGGAAAAGAAGAAGAAGGGTGTGTTTAATGTTAGTGATCAAACTTTTATCCTAGCCAACCAAGCAGCAATGAATAAGCAACTGGAGATTCTCACTAAAGAATTTCATAGCTATATGATATCCAACAAACCTCAACAAGTTGCTTCTGTTAAGTGTGATTTCTGTGGAGAGGGACATGCCAATGGCGAGTGTGTTCCAGAAGGAGGCAGTGAAGAGGTAAATTACATGGGAAACTATCAAAGGCAGAATCCTTACTATAATTCATGGTTTAACAAACATACTAACTTGAGTTACTCCAACAATAACACTTTGAACCCTTTGTTACCAAACCCTCAACAACAGCAACAACCAAGGAAGCCCTCAGCTCTAGAGGAGACTATGATCAATTTCATGAAGATGACTCAAGGAAACTTTGAAGATATGAAGAAGAGTCAAGAAACTGAAAGAAAGAACAATGAGGCTTCTAGAAAATTGCTTGAAACTCAAATAGGGCAGATGGCGAAGCAACTGGCTGAGCAGAACAAAGGGGGATTCTCAGGTAACACCAAAGAAAACCCTAAGAATGAAACTTGTAATGCTATAAAGTTGAGGAGCAAGAAGGTGCTAACACCTCCAGCTCCACAAAACCGAAAGAAGGTTGACACAGTTGTTGAAGAGGAGGATGATGGTGGATTAGTTGAAAAGAATGTTGGGGAAGAAATATCAGTGGATGAAGATGAACAAGGCGAAGTTGAAAAAGAGAGTACTCATGGCGTAGTTGAAAATGAAAAGAAGAAAAAGACTAATGAGGAAGAAAGAAATGAGAAGTTAATATATGTTGATTCGATCTTAAGAAGAAGTAAAAACCAACTGCTGAAGGATGGGAACAAGGATCAGGTAATTCCATCTTATGTGAAGCTTCCTTACCCTCATTTGGCTAAGAAGAAGAAGGAAGAAGGACAATTCAAGAAGTTCATGGCACTTTTCTCTCAACTCCAGGTCAACATTCCTTTTAGTGAAGCTCTTGATCAGATGCCTGGTTATGCTAAGTTTATGAAAGAGCTATTGACTGGAAGAAGGAAACCGAAGGATGACGAGAACATTTCACTTTCTGAAAATTGTAGTGCAATACTCCAGAAGAAACTACCTCCTAAGCTGAAAGATCCAGGAGCATTTACTATCCCTTGCTCCATGGGAAAATTAGATGTCGGAAGAGCTTTATGTGATTTGGGGGCAAGTATAAATTTGATGCCTCTATCAATGATGAAGAAGTTAGGATGTGGGGAGCCCAAACCTACAAGAATGACTCTCACATTAGCTGATAGGTCAATCTCTTATCCTTATGGTATATTGGAAGATGTTTTGGTCAAAGTTAATGACTTGGTGTTTCTTGCGGATTTTGTTATCTTGGATTTTGCTGAAGATGAAGACATTCCCTTACTTTTGGGGAGACCTTTCCTTGCAACTGGTCGTGCTTTGATTGATGTTGAAAGAGGTGAACTCATGTTAAGATTCCAAGATGAACAAGTTGTGTTTAAATTTTTGAAGCTATGAAGCACCGAAGTGACAATCCTCAATGTTATCGTATCGATGTTATTGAAGAAATAGTGGAAGACAATTCATGTGAACCTCAAACCACACAACCTATGGAGAGAACAATTGTGAACTCTATAGAAACTTGTGACGCTGATGAAGATCTTGAGGTGAAGGAATGTGTTGAACAACTTGAGGCAAACAAGTAGGAGAAAGGATCGGTAAAAATTGAAGAGTTACATGATGAGGAATCTAAAGGAGTACAGCCCTTGAGCAAGGAGGAAAAGAACAGTCCAGATTTGAAGGTTTTGCCTCCTACATTGAAGACCAAGAGAAGACCGCATTCACTTGTCCTTTTGGTGTGTTTGCATATAGAAGGATGCCTTTTGGGCTGTGTGGTGCACCAGCAACCTTTCAACGGTGTATGCTCTCCATCTTCGCTGATATGATCGAGAAGAACATTGAGGTATTTATGGATGATTTCTCCGTGTTTGGTAAGTCTTTTGATCAATGCCTGTTCCATTTAGATGCTGTCCTTAAAAGATGTACCGAAACGAACCTCGTTTTAAATTGGGAAAAATGTCATTTTATGGTAACTGAAGGTATCGTTTTGGGACATAAAATAAGTGCTAAGGGCATCGAGGTGGATCAGGCCAAAATAGAGGTTATAGAGAAACTTCCCCCAAAATAGAGGTTATAGAGAAACTTCCCCCTCCTGTTAATATTAAAGGAGTGAGGAGTTTCTTGGGGCATGCTGGTTTCTACCGGCGTTTTATAAAAGATTTTTCAAAAATTGCCAAGCCCCTTTGTAACCTCTTGGTCAAAGAAAATGAGTTTAATTTTGATTCTGAATGCTTAGATGCTTTTTCTTTGATTAAAACCAAGTTGGTGACTGCACCAATAATCATTGCTCCTAATTGGGATTTACCGTTTGAACTTATGTGTGATGCAAGTGATTATGCTGTTGGTGCAGTCCTAGGCCAACGCAAGAACAAATTTTTCCATGCAATTTACTATGCAAGCAAGGTTTTGAACGAAAATCAAGTGAACTATTCAACTACTGAAAAAGAATTGCTTGCAGTAATATTTGCGTTGGAAAAATTTCGCTCTTATCTAATTGACTCCAAAGTCATTGTCTTTACAGATCATGCAGCTCTTAAATATCTCCTCACCAAGGGAGAGTCAAAACCTCGATTGCTAAGATGAATTCTCTTGTTGCAAGAGTTTGATCTTGAGATCGTGACAAAAAGGGAGTCGAAAATGTGGTGGCTGATCATCTTTCGCGGCTAGATAACGAAGAGGTCACAAAGAAAGAGAAGGCCATTATGGCCGAATTCCCGGATGAAAAACTATTCATCGTGGATGTCAGGCCATGGTTTGCCGACATGGCGAATTTTAAGGCCGGTAACATCATACCGGATGAGATGTCCCACCATCAACGAAAGAAGTTCTTCAAGGATGCAAACCATTATCTGTGGGATGATCCTTATCTGTTTAAAGTAAGCACTGACGGTTTAGTTAGACGTTGTGTTGCAGGTGAGGAAGCAAATAAGGTTATGTGGCACTGCCATAGCTCAGCTTATGGAGGCCTACCTTGTTCAAGGATTTCCATGACTTTGTAAAGCAATGTGATAAATGCCAAAGGACAGGTAACATTTCCAAAAGGAATGAGATGCCCCTAAATGGAATCATTGAAATTGAACCATTTGATTGTTGGGGCATTGATTTCATGGGACCTTTCCCTTCTTCTCACTCTTATCTCCATATACTTGTTTGTGTTGACTACGTCACCAAATGGGTTGAAGCGATACCCTGTATTGCTAATGATGCTAAGACAGTGGTCAACTTTCTGCAGAAAAATATTTTCACTAGGTTTGGAACACCTAGAGTCTTGATTAGTGATGGGGGGAATCACTTTTGCAATAATCTTCTTGAAAATGTGCTCAGAAGGTATAACATCAAGCACAAAGTTGCAACTCCTTATCACCCACAAACTAGTGGACAAGTAGAGGTTTCAAACCGTCAATTAAAGCAGATCCTTGAAAAGACAGTGGCGTCAAATAGGAAAGATTGATCTAAGAAATTAGATGACACACTGTGGGCTTATAGGACAGCCTTCAAAACTCATATAGGGCTCTTGCCCTATTAGTTAGTGTATGGTAAGGCTTGTCATCTTCCAGTTGAGCTAGAACATAAAGCGTATTGGGCCATTAAGGCCTTAAACTTTGATCAAGTAGCCGCTGGTAAGAAAAGACTCTTGAAACTTAATGAAATGGAAGAGATGAGGCTTAGAGCATATGAAAATGCGCTCATCTATAAAGCCAGGACTAAAAGGTATCATGACAAAAACTTAGTACTAGGGATATTAACTCTGGGCAACTAGTTTTGTTGTTTAATTCCAGGTTGAAGCTGTTTCCTGGAAAGCTCAAGTCCAAGTGGTCGGGACCATTTGTGGTCAAGAGTGTGTCACCTCATGGAGCTGTTGAGTTAACCACGCTAGACGGTGACAGAAGTTCAAGGTGAATGGGCAAAGAGTTAAGCCATATATAGGTGGCAACCTACCCAAAGAGAGGGTATGACTTGTTCTGACGAACCTTTAAGGGTCCTTGACAGTCAAGCTAGTGACGGTAAAGAAGCGCTTGGTGGGAGGCAACCCACATTTTTAAGTTCAGGTAGTAGTTTTTATTTTTATTGCTTTCAAAAAATTTAAAAATACAAAAATATTTCAGCTGAAACAACAGAGGAAGAAAATTTTTCAAGTTCAATACTAGGCAAAATCGTGACACATTTTGGGTAAAACGTGACACGATTTTACCTCCCTCTGAACGTCTCAAAAATTTTCTAAGTTAAAAATTTGTGCCTTACTGCCAAGCCAAATCGTGTCACATTGGCCAAATCGTGACACGTTTTCAGGGAAATTTTTTTCAAAAATTGATTATCGTGACACGTTTTTACCCAAACGTGACACGATTATGGTGGTTTTCAAAATCTGACCGTTACAAAAGAAAATCGTGACACGTTTTTGGCCAAACGTGACACGATTTTCTCAGCCTATATATACACCCAACTCGATTTTCATTCCATCCACTTCCAAAAGTAGCCAAACTCTGCCAAATTCTTCCCAGAACCCTAACCTACGATTTTCTTAACCTTTTTCACCAAATATCTTCATCTTTTCATCATCTAATCACTCTTTCATCAACCTAAACCGTCACCATCATCATTCATCCGATCAAATTCATCACAACCACAAATTGCTCAAACCCTAACTTTCACTAACCCTAACCCTAACCATGGTGGATACAATAAAAAAATCTCAACCAACCAAAAAGGCCAAAACCACCGCAAAAAGAAAACAACCAGTGAAACCTAAACCATCAAACCAACCACCACCACCTTCCACAGACAGATTCCTCAACCAAGAGGCTCGTGATCGCTTCAAGGATATCAAGCACTTTAGGGTGATTCAAGAGCGAGCCTTCCTGCTCCCTTAGCTTTTCGGTAACCCGGAATTTGAGCAGACACTGACAGCGAGGGATTGACATGGGCTGAACGGGATGATTTTTGAGCAAGCCAACAAGACTTTGGCTTTGGAATTCTATGCCAACGCTAGATTCTCTGGGAGGAGGTACGATTCTTATGTTCGTGGTAAGGTAATCGATTTCTCCCCTGCTGCTATCAATAATCTGTTAAAGCTTGTTCCTCTGGAACAATGCGATGTTAAGAGAAGGATGGAGACTTGTGGTAGTTGGAATGATGAAGCATGGGATGAGTTGCTTTTGCAACTATGTGTAGAAGGAGCTAAATGGCAAGGAGGGAAACGGATGCTGTTGAAGTCTGACTTCAAGCCGGTTCCCAAGGCTTGGGCATCTTTTGTGGTGCAAACTTTGGAGGGAACCTCGTGTACGTCTGAAATCCCATTGGCACGTGTGCATGCTGTGGCAGCAATCCTGGATGGTGCTCCGATTAATGTTGGTGAGTTAATTGCCGACAACATTGCTCTATTTGCAACAGGTACGAAGAAGGCGGTACCGCATCTGAGCCTCATTAACTGGTTATGTGAAGAGGCAGACTGCCAACTGTATGCAAATGATCTGGATGCTCCTATGATGAAGCTTCTGACAGACACTTACATAGCTGGGTTGAAAGTGAGAAAAACACAAGAGGGGGGGGGGGGGGGTTGAATTGTGTTTTCTTTTCGCAACTCTTGAAGAGTGAGAATCTAATTCCTTTTAACTCAGAGTCTGAATGAGATCAGAGTCTGATAGGAGATTAGGTTCTGATTGCAGCGGAATAATCAAGAGATAAAGAGAGAACAGAGAACACAAGCAATTATACAGGTTCCTTCCACAAACCGGAAGTAGTCCTGTCCCCCTTGTACTTCCAAGGAGAGTTCACTAAAAATGTAATATCAAATTACAAGTTGCTCAAACACACAGTATGAGACTTCCTTGCTCAAGCTCACAGGCGAGAGACTTCCTTGCTCAAAGACACAACTAAGAGACTTCCTATGCTCAAGGACGCAGCCAAGAGACTTCCTTTGCTCAAGCACAAAAGCAAGAGACTTTTACACAATTACAGAAAATTGAATAGAGTTGAAACACTTGACAACAATCAAAATGTGTTTCAATTACAACAAAGACAGACTCTGTTTTACACAAAAGACAGACTCTGTTTTTCTGTGAAACTTAGAGATTCTAGGATACTCAGTTTGTAAGAATCTAAGTTTATGATGTGCTTTTGTTAAGACTCAGTTGAATACGAAAGCAGCGCAATGCAGTTTTTCTATGTTATAGAGTCCCACAATTCTTCAAGTCTTCTATCCTTTATATAGGCGTAGGAAAGAGACATTGAGTCATCCAGCGCATCAGGATGATTTCTGAAGCTTGATCAATGACTGTTGATCTGTTGCTTGATTTGGTAATAGTCCTTCAATAGCATCATTTGAATTCCATTCCCTTTGAGGATTAATACCGGTAGACACAGTTGCCAAACTGTACGTGGTAGTGGAGTAGTGGAAACAGAGTTCGTACAACGTACTCTGTACTGGCCTGCAATCTTTGTCTTTGTTCTTCCCACGCTCAAGTTGACTTAGAAGCTAGCCGTTACTCCATTAGAGTTTCTTTGTGCATAGCAATGCAGTAGAGATCACTGTTAGGAGATTATCAAATTTGTGGCTTCAGACTCACTGTAGCACTAAGCTTCTGATAATCTTCAGACTCTCTTGGTTTTCAGATTCTGATGGTCTTCAGACTCTGATACAGTCTTCAGATTCTCTTCAGCACGGTCTTCAGACTCTCTTCGATACAGTCTTCAGACTCTCTTCGAAACAGTCTTCAGACTCTCTTCGAAACAGTCTTCAGACTCTCTTCAGTACAGAATCACAAGCAACAAGCTTCTATGGATTTATTGCTCTTTAACATTGTTCAAACAGAATGCTTTCTAAGATACAAATCTTAATTGATATCCTGCATACTTAAACAAATATTAGCAATATCCAATTGACAAATTTTTAATACCTTGTTATCATCAAAACTCAAAACGTGGTATTGCTGAACACCTTTGTTCCAACAATCTCCCCCTTTTTGATGATGACAAACATTAGTATTTAAAAGGTCAATTGTTGTTAATCTAATTAACAAGTTGACTTAAAGGGTTCTGAGGTTTGTAAGCTCAGAGTCTGAGGTTTGAAGGCTCTGACTCCCCCTGAGTCTGATAGTTCTTAAGTTGAGGTTTGTAAGCTCATCTTGAGTTCTATCCAGGTTAATTAAATTGTTTTTCAAACGCAATCAAATTCATACTCAGACTATATAGAAAAATTGATTCTTAAACAGGGCTCAGAGTCTAACTAAGCACCTTTCGCAGATTTCCCTTTAACATATACATGCAATGTAATTAAAGACGGCTTCCTGACATAAATACTTTCCCTTATCCCCCTTTTGTCATCAACAAAAAAGTTCAGAACATGGTTCCTCCCCCTTTTTAAATGACTTAAGGTAAGGGTGTAAACATGTATTTAAAGAAGAAAGAGATTCAGAGGGAAAACATAGAAGATTCGGAGCATAGATAGAATGCAAAGTAAAAAAAAACTTGAATAAATAGAAGTAAAAACAAGTTCAGAAACAAAATTACAAAAAATTAAACAAAACAAAATTAAACTAAGGTTGGTTTTGCTTGGCAAGATGATCCATCAGTTTCTGGAGATCCTCTTGCTGTTTCTTTACCATCTCTTCCAGAGCCTCAGTTCTTCGCAAATGTTCTTCTCTTTCCAGTCTAGCTTCTTCTTGAATTCTATACATCTTCCTCTTCAAAGAATTATAAGCCACCGATTCTCTAGGAATATACTGATCCTCATCAAAGAATGGTGTATCTCTTATCCTCAGAATAGGAGCATTTACCAGAGTTACAACTTTCTCAGCCTGCTTTACTTCTTCAACATGCTTGGCAGTGATAAGAGCTTGTTCCCTGGCAGCAGCTTTTTAAATTTTGGTGAAAAAATCCAAAAACTCAGTCTTCACTGTAGAGAACTTGTCCTCATAGCTCACATTAAGTATTGGCATAAACCTTTGCTCAATAACTTCTTTGAGCTTATTGCATGAAGAAGCATAAAACTCATCAATCTTATTTGAATCAAATAAGTCATTTTGAGGTTCAGAGGTTGAGGGTAAAGAAGCTCTCAAAGCTAGAAAAGTTTCAAAAGGTAAAAAAGTTATAGGATCACAGAGTGGTTGAGAAACTGTTCTGGTCTTAGCTTTACATGATGTTACAGTTCCTGATACACTATCAGAGGCTTGTTCTAGATTTTCAGAAGCTGGTTCAACAACAGGTTCTGAAGGATCAACAGAAGCTAAGGTCAGATTCTCTGTAGGTACAGGTACAGGGTCTGGTTTGGAAATGGATGAAGTAGCTTTTGTTGTTTTGGATTTTGCAGGGGTTTTTGGTAGTTCTCCCCCTAGATGTTTTTCAAGAGAATCTAGAGTGTCTGGAGAGTCTACACAAAAGGTTTCAGTTTGGGAGGGTGGTTGTTTGGATTGAATGGTTGCTTCAGGTTTTTCAGAAGGTTTAATTACCTGAAGTGGTTTGAGGAATGAAGGTTGAGCAGGATGGTCAGCAGGAAGATTCATAGACACTGTAATTGTGTCTTGAATTACTCTGTCCATAGTTGAATCAACATAATCAACTACTGCCTGGTCAAGTGGGTTATGGGATGATATGGGTTTGATTGGTGAGGGAGATGAATTTTTGAGAGATGGAAGAATTTGGCTCAAGGGTTTGTTGTCAGATTCTGAATCTGATTCTGACTCATGATTCAAAGAAGAAGATGAGCTATATGCCACGTTGCCAGAGGTGCCAATGCCAGCTTCTGGAGAGGCAAAATGATCAGACACAGTAGCTTCTGATATCTCAGCTTCTGCAGGTTCTGAAGTACTCTTCTGTTTAAGAGCAGAAGCAAGTAACTTAGCAGCTTCCTTGACAGTCTCTTCCTTCAACTCTTCAGCAATCAAATCTGCTGCCATAACCTTGCCAGCAGTGTGTTCATCCTCAATCATAGATACAGAAGTACCTATCTTCTATGCTACATCCTTAGCCACAGGAATCACATCCACCTTTCTCTTCTTGATCTAACTCTCTTCACCTTCAGAGTCAGCATCAATGAAATCAGCAATTTCTTGAGCTAACTTGTCATAGTCTCTGTCAGCTTTGCCCATTATTGCTTTCTTATCAGCTTTCTTAGCCTTCTTCTCATCTTTCTTAGCCTTCTTCCCATCCTTAATTTCACGAAGTGCAGAAGGTGCAGAAGATGCAGAAGGAGAACCAATTGAAACTCCAGGAAGAGCAGAAGATTTGATCTTTTTCTTGAGAGGATCCTGCTTCTCTTCTTCTTCCTTGAGAACCACCTCCTTGGTCCTTTTTCCTTTGACCTTAAGAGGGCCTCCTCCAGCAGTCTCAGGAATAGCAGAATAGTTGATTATTCTACCAGTCTCCTTGAAGTAATCCACCACAAATCTAGCAAGAACTTCAGGATTATCTTCTTTGGATATGGGAGGGAAGTCCATCATCAAATCAGATTGTACATAGGATTCTCTCATATCATGCTTTGAGGGATTGAATCTCTTGACAATCTTCATGTACTGTAGAGTCTTGCCATTGATGATTCTGCCGGTCACAGTTCCTAGATGAATATCTGATACCACACCAGATTCTGATAGGACCTTCAAAAGACCTCCTTGATACAGAATCTCAGATATTAATCTTCCAAAAGGAACTTGCCTCCTGGTTTCTGATTGACTCTTCTTGATGGCCCAACACATGTGGTGCATCACATATCTGGGGAAGTTGATCTTTATTTTGTTGATAAGAAAATAAAGAAGAACTTTGTGATCCACAGATAATGTATCTGTTCCTCCTCCTTTCTGAAGCATACTATCCAGTATAATCTTCAGAAGCACCCTATGCGTAGGATGCATATCCACCAATTTGTTTGAGGGTCTCCCTTCAAATAACAACTTGTTGCAGACAACAGCCCATTCACTCTTCTTGTTGACATTCCACTGAAATTTACCAGTGCTCTCCATCTGACAAGCCCTGGCTACCACCTCTTCAGTGATAACTATAGGAATTCCCATCACAGCAGACCTAATTTCAAGACCATTGTACGGTCTTAAACCCATTTGGTCTCTGTTTTTGCCAGCAAGACTAGGGTTGTTTGAGATTGCTACTGTTTCTTCCAAAGTAGCTTCAGCTTTGTCGTAGACTTCTGACCTAACCCAAAAATCTCTAACAAGCTCCTGATATGTTGGTCCATTCAACATACCAAAGTATCTCATCATTCCTTGTGATAAGAAATGAGGTGCAACGTCAACTCCATGACGACTGATTGAACCAAAATCTACTGGAGATTCAACTTGAATTTCCAGAGTCTCCTTGATGATGTTCATTGTTCTTGGTTTGATAACATAAGAACCTCCGGACTTGATTATAACACCAGATTGGATGAGATCACTTGCCATTAGGGTTATCTAAGAGTTTGATTGAGAACAAAAGAAAAGGTTTTGCAAAGTATTGAAAAACAAGAAATTTGTTCAGAGAGAAAATCAAAGAGTGAAAAGAGAAGTGAGTTGTGTGTGTTATGTATTTATAGAAAAAATGTTTGAAAACTGTTTGGAAAGAGTGGGGGACAAACAAACACAAACAATAAGTACATATAGCATGCAGCCGTAAACGTAATGGGACAAAGCGAAGGTAACTTGTTTAACATAATGAAATCATTGCCCTTTGAGTTCTTACCCAATACAGACAGGCCACGTCTGAGAAACCGTAAAGTAACTGTCACCATAGTGGGGCAGGTGTTACTGAACTTAACAGTCACGCTTCCACTAATACAAGCTTCTGAGAGTCTAAAGATTCTTTACCAGAATCTGAATATTTTACTAGAAGCTTTCATCAGAATCTCCAAAAGAGAGTCTGATTCCCAGATAGCTTCTGAAAATTTTCAGAGTCTGAATTCTGTTTTCAGAGGCACATATTACCCAGAGACATAACACATGTTCAAATTTTTCTTTATGAAATCAAATCTTTCAACAGATAAAGGTTTAGTAAATATATCAGCCCATTGATGATCAGTATCAATGAATTGGATATCTAAAATTCCTTTTTGAACATAGTCTCTTATAAAATGATGTTTAATCTCAATATGCTTTGCTCTTGAATGCAGAATTGGATTTTTAGACAAACATATAGCTGCTGTATTATCACAATAAATTGGGATATGGTTTTCAGTTATTTGATAGTCCTCAAGCTGATGTTTCATCCAGAGTAGCTCTGTACAACAACTAGCAGCTGAGATGTATTCTGCTTCTGCTGTAGACAGAGCAATGGTTGCTTGCCTCTTGCTAGCCCAGGATATCAGATTCTCTCCCAAGAATTGACAATTGCCACTGGTAGATTTTCTTTCAATCCTGTCTCCAGCATAATCAGCATCACAAAATCCAACTAGCTTGTAGTCAGAGGATTTCTTGTAAAGAAGTCCAAGATTAGTAGTTCCTTTCAGATACCTAAAGATTCTCTTAACAGCAGTTAAGTGAGACTCTCTAGGATCTGATTGAAACCTTGCACACAAACATACACTGTACAAAATATCTGGTCTGGATGCAGTTAGGTATAACAAAGAACCAATCATACCTCTATACAGCTTCTGGTTAACTTTGGTTCCTTGATCTTCTTTGCTCAGAGTGCAGGTTGGATGCATTGGAGTATTCATTTCTTTGCAGTCCTCAAGATTGAACTTCTTCAGAAGCTCTTTCATATACTTGGACTGATGAACGTAGACTCCATCTTTGCACTGATTGATTTGAATTCCAAGAAAGAACTTCAATTCTCCCATCATGCTCATTTCAAATTCATCCTGCATTACTTTTGAAAATTCTTTGCAAAGAGAACTATTTGTTGAACCAAAGATAATATCATCAACATAAATCTGAACTACAAGAATGTCTTTCTTTAGAGTCTTTCTGAATAGAGTAGTGTCAACTTGTCCTCGTTCAAAGTTGTTTTGAATCAAGAAATTACTCAGTCTTTCATACCAAGCTCTGGGAGCTTGTTTCAAGCCATAGAGTGATTTCTTTAATTTATAAACATGCTCTGGATTCTTTAAATCTTCAAAGCCAGGAGGTTGTTTGACATATACTTCTTCAGAAATGACACCATTAAGAAATGCACTCTTAACGTCCATTTGATACAAAGTTATGTTGTGATTGACTGCATAGGAAAGAAGTAACCTGATTGCTTCCAATCTTGCAACTGGAGCAAAAGTTTCTGTGTAATCAATGCCTTCTTGCTGACTGAAGCCTTGTGCAACAAGTCTGGCCTTGTTTCTGATTACTTCTCCTTGTTCACTAAGCTTATTTCTGAACACCCACTTGGTTCCAATGATGTTCTTGTGATCAGGCTTAGCTACAAGATCCCATACTTCATTCCTTTTGAATTGATTCAGTTCTTCTTGCATTGCTAGAATCCATCCTTCATCTCCAAGAGCTTCTTCAACAGAAGTTGGTTCAATAACAGATAATAATCCTAAAGCAAACTCTTCTTGTCTGAAATGCGATCTTGTTCTTATAGGACTTTCTTTATTGCCAATTATCTGATCTTCTGGATGAGAAGACTTGTATTTGAAAGATTGTTTGAATTGACTAGCTTGCAGAGAACCATCTTGAGCTTCATCAGAAGCTTCTTCATAAGGAACTTCAGGGGATGTTCCGGCTTCTGAAGTATCTTCAGATTCTGGAATCTGATCAGACTCTGAGTTATCATCAGAATCTTGAGATTTTTCATGACTCTCATCTTGCACTGGAGTTTCACTTCCAGGCTCTTTGTCATCAAATCTCACATGCATAGATTCTTCCACACATTGTGTTTCTGAATTATACAGCCTGTATGACTTAGAGCGTTCAGAGTAACCTAAAAAGATTCCCTTTTGAGCTTTGGCATCAAATTTCTTTAGGTAGACTTTGTTGTTCAGGACATAACATGTACATCCGAACTGATGAAAATAAGATATGTTGGGTTTTCTTCCTTTAAAGAGTTCATAAACTGTTTTGTTCAACAGAGGTCTAATATAGATTCTGTTCTGAACATAACAAGCTGTGTTTACTGCTTCTGCCCAAAAATGCTTAGCCAGATTGTTCTCATGGATCATGGTTCTAGCCATCTCTTGTAAGGTTCTGTTCTTTCTCTCTACAACTCCATTTTGTTGTGGAGTTCTAGGTGCAGAGAATTCATGAATAATTCCATGTTTTTCACAGAAGACCTCAAACGGTTCATTTTCAAATTCTCCTCCATGATCACTTCTGACTTTCAAGATTTTCATTTCCTTCTCTGATTGAATTTGGATGCAGAATTTACTAAACACAGTATATGAATCATCTTTAGTTTTCAGAAATTTAACCCAACACCATCTGCTGTAGTCATCAACAATAACTAGTCCATATTTACTTCCATATAAGGATGCAGTTTTAACTGGTCCAAATAAATCAATATGAAGTAACTCCAAGGGTCTGGAAGTTGAAACAATTTCTTTCGACTTGAAGGGACTCTTGACAATTTTCCCTTTCTGACATGCTCCGCAAAGAGCATCTGAGTGATAGTCAATGTTTGGTAGGCCTTTAACAAGTTGTAACTTGCTAATTTTAGAGATTAATCTCCAGTTAGCATGTCCCAAGCGTCTATGCCACATCCACTTCTTATCACTCATTGACAGAAGGCACATTACCTTCTGATCAGTCAGTTCTGAGAATTTTATCTTGTACACATTGTTTCTTCGTTTTCCCTTGAAGACTATGGACTGACCATCCTTGTTAACCACTGTGGAGTTGTTCTTATTAAACAATACATCATAACCACTGTCACATAATTGATTTATGCTTAGTAAGTTATGTCTAAGTCTATCAACTAACCACACATTACTGATTGAGATCAGAGAGTTACCAATGGTTCCAGAACCAATGATTTTGCCAGTCTGGTTTCCTCCAAATCCCACAGTTCCTCCCTCTTTCATGGTTAGGGTTAGGAACATAGACCTTTCTCCCGTCATGTGACGCGAGCACCCACTGTCTAGGTACCAAGCCTTGTGCTTTCTTAGTCCTTTTAGACATACCTGCAGCATCAATAATATCAGACTTAGGTACCCATATTCTTATGGGTCCTTTTTGGTTAGTCTTAGAACCATTGAACTCTTTTCGCAAGTTATGTCTTGAAATCCTTGGCAATGTTTTCTCCCAAACCTTAGGGTTGGAACCGTTTGGTTTAGGTTTCAACTTGCCTTTCACAGTTTCTCTCCTTTGAAGCTTAGACTTTGGTTTTTCAGACTCTGGCTTTTTCAGAGTCTGTTTATCAGACTTTGAATGTTTCAGAGTCTGAGACTTTAAAGCTTTGGGTTCAAAGTTTTTCAGATCCTTTAACTTAACATTATGAAGTTTTGACTTAGTCAGAATCTTATAAGTAGAAGTTGTAGGTTCTGAATGAGTCTCTGTGTTGACTTCATCAGACCTTTTTACAAAAAGATTTTTCAACGCCTCTCTGGCTCCATCAGGACCAGATTTCAGAGTCATTTCATTTGAGTTTCCTCCAATGAATCCAAGACCCTGTCCTCTGTTCTGATACGTGCTATAGATCATGGATGCAACCCTTGATCTGTCAATTCCAATAGCAATAAATTCTTGCAGAGCAACATCTTGCTCACTTAAGTATTTACAGCTACACTTCTTGATCAATAAAGAATTATTTTCTTCTTTTAAATCTTCTAATTCCAACAGAGTTGAATTATGTCTTTTTGACAGCTTATCAAGCTGTTGTTTGACTTTCTTCAACCTAGTGGTCTTAGTTTTAAAATGACCAAGAAGCTCATTGACAGATTCTATAAGTTCAGATCTTGTGAGTTCAGAATATACCTCTGTTTCATTTTCAGAGTCTGTATCTGATTCTGCCTCAGGTGTCTCTTTAACAGATTCGGTTGTAGCCATTAGTCCAACAGCTACATTGGCTTCACCATCAGCATCATCATCTTCAGATCCTGACTCATTATCAAGATCTTCCCAGGTGGCCATCAGACTTTTCTTGATCTGCTTCTTAAACTTGCTTGACTTGAAGGTTGGCCTTTTTGACTTGGATTTCTCCTTCTGCAGTTCTGGACACTCAGCAATAAAATGTCCAGTTTTCTTGCAGTTGAAGCAACCTTTCTGATCCTCCTTTTTGAACCCCTTCCCACTGCTCTTGCTCAGAAATCTCTTGTTCTTCTTAGCAAGGTACTGCATTCTGCTTGAAAGCATAGCCATTTCCTTTGCTACATCAGGATCCTCCTCTGAGCTTTCAGAAGCTGAAGACTCATTTTCAGATTCTTCAACCTTGAGAGCCTTTGAAGACCTTCCTTTTGATTTTAAGGCAATGGTTTTGGATTTTCTTGCAGAATCATGTTCATTGAGACTTAACTCATGAACCTTGAGTGAGCTTACAAGATCTTCAACACTTAAAGTGTTTAAATCTTTAGCCTCCTCAATTGAAGTGACCTTTGGTCTCCATCTAGAGGGTAAGCTCCTTAAAATCTTGCTAACATGATCATAAGCTATGTAGCTCTTCTTCAGTATCTGAAGACCAGATACTAGAGTTTGAAATATTGAGTACATCTGCTCAATACTTTCATCCTCTTTCATCTTAAATAGTTCATATTGATGAACTAATAGAAGAGCTTTAGCTTCCCTGACCTTTTTGCTTCCTTCGTAGTTAGCACAGAGAGAAGCAAACATGGCTCTAGCAGTAGATTTGTCACTCATCTTCATGTATTCCGTTTTAGGAATAGCAGTGACAAGAGCCCCTCTGATGATATGATGTTTCTTATAGATTTTCTTTTGAGCAGCAGTGTGAAGTTTGCGGTCAATGGCAGCACCTTCGTCATCAAGTTGTAAGTCACCAACACCATATTCAAGTATGTCCCAGAGTTCTTCATCAAGACCCATGACATAACTATAGAAGTTGGTTTTCCACCAAGAAAATTCTTCAGGATCACCATTGAACTTAGGAATTTTTCCATAATCAGCCTTTCTACTGTTGTTATTGGATCCATATTCATATGGTATAGCAGCACCAGAAGTGGCCCCAGAAGAAGACGGTTCGCTGGAAGACATGTTTTTCTCTGGATCTTTTCTGTTACACGGTTAAGTGCTAAGACAACAGAGCCGGAGCTCTGATACCAACTGAAAGTGAGAAAAACACAAGAAGGGGGGGGGGGGGGGGGGTTGAATTGTATTTTCTTTTCGCAACTCTTGAAGAGTGAGAATCTAATTCCTTTTAACTCAGAGTCTGAATGAGATCAGAGTCTGATAGGAGATTAGGTTCTGATTGCAGCGGAATAATCAAGAGATAAAGAGAGAATAGAGAACACAAGCAATTATACAGGTTCCTTCCACAAACCGGAAGTAGTCCTGTCCCCCTTGTACTTCCAAGGAGAGTTCACTAAAAATGTAATATCAAATTACAAGTTGCTCAAACACACAGTATGAGACTTCCTTGCTCAAGCTCACAGGCGAGAGACTTCCTTGCTCAAAGACACAACTAAGAGACTTCCTATGCTCAAGGACGCAGCCAAGAGACTTCCTTTGCTCAAGCACAAAAGCAAGAGACTTTTACACAATTACAGAAAATTGAATAGAGTTGAAACACTTGACAACAATCAAAATGTGTTTCAATTACAACAAAGACAGACTCTATTTTACACAAAAGACAGACTCTGTTTTTCTGTGAAACTTAGAGATTCTAGGATACTCAGTTTGTAAGAATCTAAGTTTATGATGTGCTTTTGTCAAGACTCAGTTGAATACGAAAGCAGCGCAATGCAGTTTTTCTATGTTATAGAGTCCCACAATTCTTCAAGTCTTCTATCCTTTATATAGGCGTAGGAAAGAGACATTGAGTCATGCAGCGCATCAGGATGATTTCTGAAGCTTGATCAATGATTGTTGATCTGTTGCTTGATTTGGTAATAGTCCTTCAATAGCATCATTTGAATTCCATTCCCTTTGAGGATTAATACCGGTAGACACAGTTGCCAAACTGTACTTGGTAGTGGAGTAGTGGAAACAGAGTTCGTACAACGTACTCTGTACTGGCCTGCAATCTTTGTCTTTGTGCTTCCCACGCTCAAGTTGACTTAGAAGCTAGCCGTTACTCCATTAGAGTTTCTTTGTGCATAGCAATGCAGTAGAGATCACTGTTAGGAGATTATCAAATTTGTGGCTTCAGACTCACTGTAGCACTAAGCTTCTGATAATCTTCAGACTCTCTTGGTTTTCAGATTCTGATGGTCTTCAGACTCTGATACAGTCTTCAGACTCTCTTCAGCACGGTCTTCAGACTCTCTTCGATACAGTCTTCAGACTCTCTTCGAAACAGTCTTCAGACTCTCTTCGAAACAGTCTTCAGACTCTCTTCAGTACAGAATCACAAGCAACAAGCTTCTATGGATTTATTGCTCTTTAACATTTTTCAAACAGAATGCTTTCTAAGATACAAATCTTAATTGATATCCTGCATACTTAAACAAATATTAGCAATATCCAATTGACAACTTTTTAATACCTTGTTATCATCAAAACTCAAAATGTGGTATTGCTGAACACCTTTGTTCCAACATGGGTTATTAAAGGACTACCAAGAGCGTCTGATACAGATGGGAAGAGAGGAAGAGGCAGCAGCACAACAACAGGAGCAACCTCCGGTACACCCACCTCCACCTCAACAGGAGTCTGTGCATGGAGAGGGGAGCAGTCAGCAGTTCACTCATGCACCCATCCATCCCTTGGTGCTAGACTACATGTTTGGCCACTCTAACTGGATGAATGAAGTTTCTGATTAGGAGTACTGGAACCGTCCGAGGTTTGTGCAGGAATTCTCAGAGATGGTAGCCCTTAACAGGAGGCCTATGATTGGGTCTTTTGAGCACTTTGATGGGTCCGAGGAAGCGATGGACCACCATTTTGATGTGACCAGAGGACGAGCTCAAGATCGAGAACAGGAGATTAGGGATGACTTTGCTGCTGGAGGTGCTAGTTCAAGATATCATTTTGAGCACTTTGATGGGTCCGAGGAAGCGATGGACCACTATTTTGATGTGACCAGAGGACGAGCTCAAGATCGAGAACAGGAGATTAGGGATGACTTTGCTGTTGGAGGTGCTAGTTCAAGATATCATTTTGGAGAGGATTCATATGCGGAGGAGAACCCGAACACGTGGATTGACCAGGATCAGATGGAGGACTGAGTGGACTACTGATGGTCCAGCTCTTTTGATGTTTTTCTTTTCGTTCTTTTGTTTCAGCACTTTTTCTGGATGTACTTTTAATTTAACTTGAACAATTTTATTGCTTTCCTTTTATGTTTCGGTTGTAATTCCCCTATTATGTGATTGATCTTGAACTTGTTTATTATTGATGAATTTGCCTGTTTAATTGAAATTTTACAGTTTGATAACAAATGTTTGTTCAAGTGTTATTCCAAAAGTTCAAAATGAGGAGTGACTTGTGTTTCAAAGGCGAAGTGTACGGCAGTGAATGATAGGTAGTCACAACTCCCAGAAATCTAAACTCTGTAAGGTTCATGGCCAAATTTTATTTTTCAATTTACTTATATAAGAGTGTTCCATGCTTTTACATTTCTAGAACTTGCATTGTTTCTCTACTGTTGATTGGTTTTTGTTATTGCATACTGAAGCAAAAGTGCTTGGTCCTGTGAGCCTTTTTGAAGCCTACCCTATTTCTTATTGAATTTATATCCTCTTTTTAGCCAAATTGAGCCGGTAGGATTAGAACTTTTTGTTCGGTGACAAACTACATTACAAGCTTAGAGACTTTTAGGAGTTATCCCACGTTGTTTTATCTGAGTTAGGCATTGTAGACTGTTGCTAAATACTAAGCTTGGGGTTGCTATTGGAATTTGCAACTAAATAAGTTTGGGGTGGTAGTACTAAAGAACAAAGAATAGAACAACTGAAGAAAAAAAATGAATGAAAAATACACACAGAAAAATGGTGTATCAAAAAAAAATTGAAAAAGGGACATATCATTGAAAATCCGAGTAACTTTAAACTCGATCGTCCCAAAAAGTTACAAATGTTCTCTAGTACCTGTACAAATTGTTGTTTCAAAGGTGAATTAAGGGGTTGAATATGTGCTTTAATTTCTGTAGGAGTGCCTAACTCATGATTTTGTATAGCCTACTTATCCAAATATTATCCCACCTTCACCTAAGCCCCGTTATAACCCTTGAAGACCTCAAAGTATGCATTGACATTAATTTTGATTGACGTTTAGAAACTTTTCAAGCTTATGGTAATATGTAGATTGCATGTCGACAATGTGTGAACCCTATTCAAATTGTTGCGTGGAGTTGTGAGTTGGTGGATGCTAACAAGTCAAACTAGCTCATCTTTAGCTAGTAAGGTGTTGAACTTTTGGGTACTATCGCTTGATCAGGTACTTGTTATTTTACTGTCAATTTTCAATTTCATTAGTAAATTCCTTGAGGACAAGGAATAGTTCAAGTTTGGGGTTGTGATGACACCCTGTCATTACGTAATTTTCTATGTATTTTGATCACAATTTAGAGTTCACAAGGTAACTTAAGTAGCAAGAAAAGCAGAAAAACTGAAGAATTCACAAACGATTAAAAATGTGTCACGATTGGGACAAAACGTGACACGATTCAAGAAGACTAAAACATGCTCTCTGCCAAGGCAAAAACGTGTCACGATGACCAAAACGTGACACGATTTGAAGAAACCCTAATTTAGAAGTTTGTTATACAAGGCAAATCGTGTCACGATTCTGCAAAAACGTGTCAGGATTTGAGGCGAAATTCTGTGCCTATTTAAGCTGAAGGCTATTCTGAAAACAAGGGTTACGATTTGAGAAGAGCAAAGTGAGATTTTTACACTGGAAGACGGCTGCAAGGGAGATTTCTTCACCTTGTAACCAGTTCATGTATGTATTGTTACCTCTAATGATTATGTTATTTATAAATTCAATTATGAGTAGCTAAATCCATTAGAGGTTAGGTCTGAGATGATTCTTTGTAACCCTAATTGATATATGTTGCTGTGAAACTCTATTTATTGTGAATGACAATTTAGTTTTTATTCAATTCAATTGTTCTTAATGCTTTATATATTCTGATCACATATATATATGATTTGGTGAGAACGAACGACTACTGACCATATCTTTCGACTTTGACCTAATTGAATTGTTTTAATAATTATAATTAGTCTAGGAATGAATAATTCTTTATTAGTGATATTAGGTTAACGTGCTTCAAACCTTCGAAGATTATTAGACCACCTAAGGGATTAGGGGCTATAATCTTAGAAGAGGGTCCTAACTCAAGGGATTGATTATGACTATTTTGTTAACTATCGTGAAACTAGAAAATCATTCATAAGAATAGGTGCAGTGACCAATTAGGGGAACTCAGATGATTCGAAGACCTAACTCATCTCTCTCTTATTTTAAACAATCAATTTACTTTCTGTTACTAAGTTTTATGCTATTAAACAAATCTACTGCCTAGCGGCAAAACAAAACAACTTTTATTACATCCTAATTTAATAACGTACTTGACTTTTTGAGATTAAAACCAGTCCTTGTGGGAACGATATTTTTACTACTTCGATAGTATTTGGTACACTTGCCAAAATTCTATCAGCTCTCTATTGCCTAAGTCGCCTTTTTAGGTTTTCAACTTAGCGAGCTTTCATTTCTTCTTTGTATTTTTGGATTGTGACTGCATCTTGCTTAAAGCAGAGGTCCTCTTCATAGTGCGTAGACATGTCTCCCTTCCAGAGTGTAACGGTTATCGAGGCGGTTGTTTGATGTATGCTTCACCTACTCACGAGCCCAAAGAGAGTGTGTTTGTTGTTCACATTTTTCAAAAGATGTAAAAAAAAGTTTTGTATTTTGAAATTTTTGCTTCAAGTATTGTCATCAATAATAGGAGAAATTTTGTAAATTGAATAAATGAGAGTTCCAAAAAAATGGGTACGGGCTCAAACTTGATTAATTGAGTGGTGGCCTGCCAATGGCATGGCTCCACGGATATTTGAAAAATTTTGGAAAATGGTAAATGTAATGAGAAGGGTACATTGAACACGATAACCACTATTCTCCCTAACAACTTTGAATGCCCCTGCTCCGAGTCTTTGATTTGTAGGTGCTTTGAATCAGAGATCTTTTGATAGCTGGATGCCCCAAGTGGACTGTGTCTGACTGATGCAGTTGCTTTGTCATGATCCGTAACTTTTGCATAGACCGCCCTTTCGGGTTTTCAATCTATCAGGATAATCATTTTTGTTCATGTCTCTAATTTTTGCCTGGACCGCCCTTTCGGGTTTTCAGTCCACCGAGACGCTCATTTTTTCCTAAGTCCCTTTTACAGGTTTGCGACTTATCGAGCTTTTATTTTTTGATATAGTATTTCTCGACTGCGCCGACATTCATAGGACGTGTGAGTTTGTCACCATCCATAATCGTAAAAGTCATTGCACACGCGCCTTCGTAGTTAGGCGTCCACTTGCTCCTGGAGTCTGGTTGGAGAGATAATGTTTTTTTTTCGCACAAAGTCTCCTTGAAATTTACGGGAACGAACTTTCTTCTTGGAAGCTTGTTTCAACTTCTTTTGATGTAGTTGTACAGGGTCGTCATGCATTGTAAGTTTGAACAAAACTTGAGATTTTAGCAGAACTCCTGTTGCCGGGATTATGATCTCCATGAGAAGTATGACCTTCATGTCGTATACTGAGGGAAAGAGGGGGTTGCCCCTGTTCAAATGTTTTACTGAAACACGATGCCCATGTGAGGCAACAGTGCCATCTTATGTTGGTCTTTGTAAATGACTGCCATCCTCTGGACAATCTTCTTGATTTTTGTTTGCAGCTTTGACGGCTAGGATGCCCCAGTATGTGAGAGATCTCATCGGGAATCACTTCATTCTTCTTTTCTTCATCTTTGGATACATGGAATTCAAAGTCGAGAGAGAGTATATGGTTAATGTGTTCAACGGGCTTATTTATGTTTAATCTGCATTTATGTTTGATTTTTGAAAAGGGAATGATTGTATGCAGACATTTGGAAATGATTAAAGAAAAAGAATATTTTTGGTTTTTTGTGTTACCATTTTTCCAGAAAAAGCACAAAACAAAAACAAAGTCGGGATCAAAACGACCTTTTTATTAATGATGGAAAATACATGAGGCAAAAAGCCCTACACAAGTTCACTTTCGTCTCGGGCGGGACGAAAGGATTTTTTGGAAAAAGTAAACAACAAACAAACACATTATTTGAACGGATAAGTAGCGGAAGAAAACATCAACAAAGATCTGATTGCGGCTATCCATCCCATGTGTCGCAAGCACTATGTATTATGATCTGGTAGCAGATTGACTTGCGCGTTCGAATAGTCTTAGAAGGTTAGGCGGTTGGTCCGGATCAAGTTCTGGACTGCCTTCTTTAGTGCGTTACAATGTTCGACGTCATGTCTAGGTGCCCCTTGATGGAAAGTACAGAAAAGGTCATGTCTATACCATGCTGGCAATCTTGTTGGTACTGGAGGAGACGCTTTAGTCTGGACCAGATTCTTTTCGAGCAGTTGTGGAAGCAAATCTGCATATTTCATGGGAATTGGATCATAATGTGTTCTCCAAGCCTGACTCTGAGGATTGGATTGTTGAGGAGCATGTTGTCGAGGTTGTTGTATGCACAGTGGCTGACATGGTGGCTGGGGCCCTCGCTGGAATTGTGGCGGATCCTTTGTAACCATCAGCGAAGATACCAGGTTAGTTAACTTCTCTACTTCAGCCCGAAGCGTTGTCACCTCTTCACGAAGTTCATGGACCTCTTGTTCAAGCTGATCCGTATTTTGTGTTTGCACGAGTGTTTGCATGTGCGAGTTGAAGTTGAACGAAGACATCAGACCACTTACTGATGGATCGACCTTTTATTGAAAAGACATAGTGTGAGACTCGGATTTGAAACTATGAATGAGGAATGATGCATGGTATGTTTATGCAAAAATAGACATTTTTATTGAAGGACTTATAAAAGCATTTATGTAAACATCGTAGTTGAAAATTTCATTGAATAATAATTTAAAGCACCACAAGACAATTCCCCCTTTTTAACCAACTGAGCCAACAGATAGACTCCAAAATACATCACAGAGAGCTAGAAAATGACATAGAGGATAAAAACAACTGCGAAGTTCCCCAACTCCTGAGGTGGACTACTCCTCGAAATCTGGATGAGTGCCAGCAAAGAAATCCATATGCTCTTTCTTGTTAATATGTCGTTTGAGAAGCTTGTTCTTCACTTGGATGTCAATATTCTGTGCGACAATTGTTCGACTTTGTTTGAGGAGTTCATGCTTGTGCTGTTCTATTTCTCCACTCATTGTTTCCATCTCGCGCATAGCTTCATCGTATCTTCTTTTCCAAGTGACACTTTCAAGGGTTGACTCAGTCAATCGCTCCTGATACTCCTCCTTAGTCTTGATGGGTATGGGTAGAGATGATGATGAGGTAGTCGAGGATAAGTACCTCGGTAGGGTCTAAGGCATCCCAAAGCTTGTAGCTCTGTCACTAACCCATTGAGTATAAGATCCATGCACAAAGTCCCCCTTCTTTCCCAACTGGCTTCTATTAAGTTTACGGATGCCACTCCAAGCTTGAACAAACTTATCTCTCTTGTTCGAGTAATCTTTGTCATTGTAGTAGAATTCTCCGGTTAAAGGGAGGTTATCCGGTTGGGTTCTCATCGGGTATCCGAATTGCCGTCGGGCAAGGATATGGTTGTAACTAATTCCTCCATACATACCGAGAAGAGGCACATTGGGGTATTCACCGCAACTGGCAATGATTTGTTGATGTCTGTTTTGATTGGGTTTTAGGTTCGATTTTCTCTGGTTTGGATTAAAAGGGTCAGTTTTCCACGGAGTGGAAAAACGAAAGAAGTCTCGAAGAAGAAAGTAAAGGTTGATTGATAAACTAGAAAAACTCTGGAAGTATTTCTTCAACTTAGTAGTACAAGTTATTACTATAAAGAAGAAGGTATTTATGACAAAGAGAAGAAACTTACATGACAATTAACATATATACACATTTTCTGTTAAAAAATTAACAAGTTATAACTACAAAAAAGAACTTAGTACAAGTTATTCCAACAAAAGAGAGAATACACTAACAAAGAAGAATGAGAAAATGAATCAACGACGGGAGCTCATAAAGAGAAACAAATGTGGAAAGGGGTTTGAGATAACTGTGAAACCCTAATTTCTAAATGAATTATACTATTTTCCTTTAAGCCAAATGATGCACATAGGGTTGTATTCTTAGCCAAAAAAAATTTATATTAATTTTTGGAGCACTTTATACTTTTTTTCCTAAAAAATACCCTTTGTTCCAATTTTTTTAATCTGAACCATGTTGTAGGTATTTTCGGATTGTGAAATCCAAAACATAGTGAAACCAAGAAAGTGTGTTGTAATTGACATCAAAGGTCTTTGTTGACCACTATATGATCCCCACAACAAACCGCAATACAATTTCATGGATCGTATGAACGGTCCCCAACGACCATGATATCATAAAACACCCCTGACTAAATAATGAGAAAAAAAATGTAAGAATGAATGAAAAGTGAAGAATGAATGAATATGTTGAAGCATGCAAGACTATTTATACTCAAAAACTTATCGTAGACTTTAACTACAATCAAAGAAAATGTTTACAATGCTTAAACCGATAAAAGATACTACTCGTGGTATAATTACTCAATTTCCTATAACTCTGAGTGGCTACATTGCAAATTATCAATGGAATTTCCCCCAAACCTGATACAAACTTTCCCTGATTTGAGAAATCATGTGGCATAAGTTACCATTCCTTTGCAAGATCAATTTGATAGTCTGGTGTGGAAGCATAACACTTCAAGCATTCTCACTCTCAAGGATGCTAGCTTATGAATTTAAGAGACACCGTTTCCCTAAGATGAATTGGACCAAATCATTTTGGTATGAGTATATTCCTCCCTCTAAATCTCTATTGGCCTGGAGATTAATCAGGGTCGTCCCTATGAAACTGTAGGCTCGACTCTCATAGTAAAAATATGACCCTAATAAAAAAAATACAATCCCTTTTTATCCCTTATTCCTTAAAGTTATTAGGTTTGCAACATCTTAACCCTAAAAATTTGGCTCTAAATTCGCAGCAATAAATGCTAAGTAAGTTAACCCTAAAAAATTTCCCTCTTAAGTCTTTGGCAATTTAAAATTCATTTTTTTTTTGTAATGAATCAGACCTAAATTGTTATGTGGCTTTTGGTTACATGTGCTTAAACAATGAACTGCAATTAATATCGTCCATTGTTATACCACATGAAAACTACACAGCTCTCCACCAAGTAAAATTCTTATTTTCCCCATAAATGTGCACCCAATACAGCGCCTTTATTATTGGCTATATATACATCCAATACATCTTGATTCCACCATCCTTTTGCCACCCCATAATCAACCTCATCAATCACACCATGTCCATCATGATTCTTCTCTACAACTCCAACTCCAACTCCAACTCCATACCTGCAACATAAAAAAACTCTTTACCATGGTAACTTTTGGGAAACAATTTTCTATTTCAGAAATCATAATCCATCAAAATTCCTTAAATCACAAATTTATTTATCCCCTCGTTAGAGATAATTGATTTGTTCTTTCTCAATTTCTTATTCATTTGTTCTTTCAAAAGTTAATTTTGATTGATGATGCCATTGTTAGTTATACTATTTCAATTCGATTTACGTTGATCATTCCATTCACAACTTTCAGTTTTTTTATTTGTTTTTACATTAGGTTTTAGATCACATCCCACACGATGTTGCAATGGATGGGAGTGGCTAGAAGTTACAGTTATCGTAACATTCCGATTTTCGTTAGATTTATTTTTAATTAATTATATATGTGTTTATATGTGCTTGTATGTGATTAATTGCCTTTGTGTGTGTTTTAGTTGGGATTAGTAGAATTTGGTGTTAGAAGGGTATTTTAGTCATTTTGGGCTTATGAGTATTTTGGTCATATAGCGAGCAAGGGTAAATTAGCAATTTCATGGTGAGAGTTATTTTTAGTGTTTCAAGTGGGAACCATTATTTTTACTAAGTTACTAAGTGAGTTGTGGTAATTAATTAAGAGCCGTTATTTATTCGTTATCTTTTACCGCGAGTAAATAGGAATTTTGGGATTAATGAATTAGAACCTTTGTGAGTTAGGCCGTTAAGTGGTAAGACTTTATTAACCCATGTCATGAGAGAATTTGGTTTACACCATTCAATCACAAAATTTTAGAAAGATGTAGAGAGAGAAAGTGCCAGAGAAGAGGAGAAGAGGGTTAGAGAGAGAAGCTTGTAGATCAAGAGGAGATTAGAGCTTCAAGGAGCTTAATTGAGCCCAAACCTAGGGTTGAGATCCTTTAAGGTAAGGGGGATAGTTTCTATCATAATCTCTTAAGAATAATCTCTTTTCCCATCTCAATCAAAAGTGCTTAATTGTGAAAAGTGATTGTGAACTTATTGATGAAATTCGTGCTCTTATGGTAGTGCTATGTCTGGGTATGTGAATTGAATGTTAATTGAGTTGTTAATATAGAATTTGCATGCTCAAGTTATATAGAATTGATTACTTTGTGAATTTTTGCTCAAATTGATGAATTGTGATATTGTGTTGTTGATTGTGATGAATTCATGTTTAAATAAAGATGTTGTTGAATGGTTATGTTGTTGTTGTTGCTGATTTTGTACCATGGGTGTTTCATTTTGTGAAGTTGTTGCTTGAATTGGTAGAGTTTGTGTTAAGTTGTTCTTGTGAAGGACCAAAATGAACATATTGAATAATTAGTTTTTGAATGAGTTTTTGGTGTTGTTTGGTGAGTTAGACAAAGTGACTTTTCTATTTTGATGGTAAGAATTTAGTTGTTGAGTCGTTTGGAAGAAAACGGGAGTTTCGTGTGAAAATTCGATTGTTAACCTTTTTGAAAAATGAGTGTTTATGTGAGATTTGGACAATCTATTTTGGGATGGTTGGAACATGAATTTTTCAATGGAATAAGATAGAGCTAAGTGTAAGGAACGCGTAGACGAAAACAGAATCGAATTTGGGTTAACAGATTGAATTTCTCGCGCAAATTGGCGAATCGAAAAACTAAATTTTCACTGGCGCTGTCAATCTGGCTTGAGCTAGCTCTAAGCGAGCTCTGTTTGGAGAAATCTGCCTTAAGCGAGATTCCCAAAACTGCACTTCTCGTTTCGGGTGTTTTGGGACTTTGGGGTCGATCCAGACCATTCCAAACTGATTCTTTTGATGTAATTAAATGTAATAAAGCTTTCTAAACCTCTGCAAACATCAATTGAATTGATTTGAACTTAGTTTGATGAATCATACCTCAAACTTTTGAAAAACATCAAGAACATCGATTTTTTCGAAACTTGTTTTTCTTATGGAAAAAGGGTGGGGCTAAGGTTATACACTGATTATATGATTTTTTTTTTAAATGGTTGTGATTGGTCTCATTGAGTCTTAACTTATTTTGCTTTGAATATGGAATTCTTTTGGAATAATGATAATTTCCCGCAAAACAACAGCATTATCAAAAGTACCTCTACCTGGCAGGAAGCTTCTTTGGTAGGGGCCTATAATAGAATCAAGAATAGGGCGAAGACGGAGGACCAAGACATTAGTGATGATTTTGTAAATTATGTTGCATAAGATGATGGGCCTGAAATCTTTGTAAGACTTAGGAGGATCAATTTTGGGAATGAGAGAATTTAGAGTATCAGAGATTGCCGGATCAAAATAACCTGTTAAAAAGGATGTTTTGACCAACTGGAAAATGTCTTCCCCCACTACATGCCAATATTGTTTGAAGAAAATGGTTTGAAATCCATCTGGACCAGAAGCCTTGTAAGGTTTCATAGCGTTCAAAGCAGCAAACACTTCTGCTTAAGTGATGGGATCAGTTAGACTTTTTTTTACCATTTTCATTAATGGTTGGATGGTTGCCAACAAGGAAAGGATGGACCGCACTTTGATGGTTGTTGCAGAAGAGATTTTTAAAGTAACTTTGAGCCTCAATTTGAAGAATAGAGCTATCGTCAGAACAAGTATTATTAGGGAGCTGAAGCCTGTGAATTCTATTTTTCTTTCTTCTAATGATGGTTTGGGCATGAAAGAAAGAACTGTTTCTGTAACGCCCTAGTTGTTGTTTATTTATTTTTGGTTGATTTTTATTATTTTATATGATTTTAAATGGTTTATGTTGATTTGATGGTGTGGTATAATTTACTATATGATTATTTTATTCTTTAAATAAAATAGGTGAGAAATTATAATTATTGGAAGTTTGGGGATTAAAAAGAATTGACTAATATTTTTAATTAGGAGTTAATTAGAAATGAGTGGGAATTAATTAGAATTAATAGGGAGTTAGAGAAAGGAGAAAGTCAGAAAAACAGTTTCACATAGAAACAAAGAGAAACAGAGAAAAGAGAGAAAACCAAGAACCAAGGGAGAAGAGCCTAAGGAGAAGAACTGTAGAGCTTTGTTCATCAAAATTCAGGTAAGGGTGAGACTAACTCTTAATTTTAGGTCGTATAATTTGTTAATTGATGTTGTTGTTGTTAAGGCTGATGAACTGAATTAGGTTGAAGATGAATTAGTTTTAAAAACTTGATGAATTCATGAAAATGTTGTTGCTTATTGCTGTTCTGATGTTAGTCTGTATAGAAGTAATGCGATTCATCAAAATTGGGTTTTTGGGTGTCAAATTTGGGGTTTAGGGTTGAAAAGGAGAAGTCTGTTCGTACAATTCGTAGTTCAGTAAATCTCCACTCGCCACAGCGAGCAAACCCACTCGCCAGACGAGTAAAACCTGTGTAGCTCGCCACAGCGAGCAAACCCACTCGCCAGGCGAGTATAACCAGTATAGCTCGCCACAGCGAGCAAATGCACTCGCCACGGCGAGTTGCTTTAATTAAAAATCGTTAATTGTCCTAATGATGTTTTTGGATCAATTTTTATATCAATATGAGTACCTTAATATGTTTAGGAATGAATGACACCTTTTACAGAATCAAATTTGGGTTTTGGGAACTTAAAAATGAAGATATTGGGTGAAAAATGTCAAAAATGCCGAGAGCACCCAGTTTTGCTAGCCTTCAGTTCGCCTTGAATTCGCCTTAGCGAGTAGCACGTTTTCTTGAACTCGCCATAGCGAGTAAAGTAGCTCGCCACGGCGAGCATTACTGTAGCATGCTTTATTTGTTGAATTTTTGCCGTGAGACTTTGTCGTGTCCTTTTGTTGTGTTCCTTCGATCAAGTTGGAGTTTATGTCATAGTTGAATATGCATATAGTAGTTGTTGTTGCTGTTGTTGAGTTGTATGCAGATATACACTATTGAGTCCATTTCATACTCATACATTGTTGAGGGCTCATGCCCTGGAGTATTTACACTCAATCGTTGAGGGCTTATGCCCTGGAGTGTTTACACTCAATCGTTGATGGCTTATGCCCTGAAATGTTATTTCATTCAAACTGTTGGGGGCTTATGCCCCGGAATGCTAGTCATTCAAACGCGTTAAATGGTACCACATGCATTTGCATTAGTCGCATTGTTGTCGTCGTAGTTGTTGTTGTCGGTCGAGTCGTCGATGTCCTAGCTTGATGATGATGTTGTTGATTGTTAATTATAAACTGACAATTGCTTATTGTTTATATTGATGTTGTTTAATTTAATTGATGAATTATACTATCTATTGTTGTTTGTGAATCTCACCCCTTCTGCTTGAAAACGTTGCCTTTCCTATGGGTAACTTGCAGGTAACGAAGATTAGTAGAAGTGTCTGCTCAAAGTGTCTTAGGGCTCTGATACGTAACATGATGGGAATTTTATTACTTGCCTTATCTTTCCTTACGTATTATTTATGAATTATGAGACTTTTGATGAGGCCTGCGTGCCAAAGACTAATTTGTTGATTTGAATTAATTCCGCTGCGAAATTTTCAAAGTTTATTATTGACTACTTTTATGAAGAATAAATAGTTATTTTTTCATTTGGAGATTTTTGTCGAAAGAAATGTGACATTCCGTTATGTGAATACTCTGATTTTATTATGAACTTTTATGTTGGGAAAACGGGGTGTTACAATTGGTATCAAAGCAGGTCGGTCCGTCCGGCCAAGTAGTAGAGTCGAGTCGAGCCTAGTAGAGTTGTGTGACAATTTTGTATTGTCTTTGATGTCCTGATTGTTGTTGTAGTGTAGATTTTCGAAATGGCGGGAAGGAACGATGTTGCACTTGCTGCTGCTTTGCAAGCGATGGCTCAAGCTGTGGGTCAACAGAACAATGCTGGTGGTAACGACGGTGTTCGCATGCTGGAAACCTTTTTGAGGAATCATCCACCGACTTTCAAGGACAGGTATGACCCTGATGGAGCGCAGACATGGTTGAAAGAATCTTCAGGGTTATGCAATGCACTGATGTTCATATGGTGCGCTTTGGCACACACATGCTGGCTGAAGAGGCTGACGATTGGTGGGTGAGTGTGCAACCAGTTCTAGGGAACGAAGGAGCTATGATCACTTGGGCTGTATTCAGAAGAGAGTTTCTGTACAGGTATATCCCAGAAGATGTCCGAGGTAAGAAGGAAATCGAATTCTTGGAATTGAAGCAAGGTGACATGTCTGTAACGGAGTATGTTGCCAAGTTTGTTGAGTTGACAAAGTTTTACCCGCATTACACTCCTGAGACTGCTGAGTTCTCTAAGTGTATGAAGTTCGAGAATGGTCTGCATGCTGAGATTAAGCGGGCCATTGGTTATCAGAAGATCCACAATTTTTCTGATTTGGTAAGTAGCTGCAGGATCTACGAAGAGGATACGAAAGCTCACTACAAGGTGATTAATGAAAGGAAGAGTAAGAGTCAGTAGAGCCGTCCTAAGCCTTATAGTGCTCCTGCTGATAAGGGTAAACAACGGGTGAATGATGAGAGGAGGCCCAGGAAGAATGAGACTCTTGTTGAAATTGTCTGCTACAAATGTGGTGAGAAAGGCCACAAGAGTAATGCTTGCCACCGTGATGAGAAGAAATGCTTCTGATGTGGGAAGAAAGGACATACAGTAGCTGAATGCAAATGTGGTGATATTGTTTGTTTCAATTGTGATGAAGAGGGTCATCTTAGTTCTCAGTGTAAGAAGCCTAAGGGTCTGTTTGGTTCGAGAATTAGGAGGGGAGGGAAGGGGAAGGGAGGGGAGGGATTTTAACGGAGGGGAGGGGATGGGAGATATTTTTAATTAAAAACGTGTTTGGTTCGCAAGGGGAGGGGAGGGTAGGGGAGAGATTTTAATATTATTTTACCATTTTACCCTTAAACTTAATTAAATAAAAGAAACTGCTAGTTTTTACGATTTCAGAAACCGAGAAAAGTAACACATATCTAAGTTGTTTATTTTATCTCAAACTGGCTCATGTATTTTGCTCCATGCATCGTATATATATCTATTTTTTATAAAAGCAATTCTTTGTAATCCTTGCATTTTTTGCCAATTACTTCCGTAAAAAAAATAGCACATCTCTTAACATATAATCAAAGTTGTTATAAGAAAAATATAACAAAATAATAAAATTTGTTACAAGAATAAGATAACCTAATAATAATATGATTGTTACAAAATAATATAATCTAATAATAATAAAAGTTGTTACAAGGTTAATATTGAGATTTGAAATTAATTTAAGGATAATTATGGCAATGCAATAAAATTTTAAAGAGATTTGCTCCCCTCCCCTCCTCTTCTACAAATTGAACCAAACACATCAAATTAAAAATCTCCCCTCCCCTCCAAAACTCTCAAACCAACACAGACCCTAAGAGGGCTCAGAGTAGTGGAAAGGTGTTTGCATTGTCTGGTACACAGACGGACAATGAGGATCGACTCATCAGAGGTACTTGTTTCTTTAATAGTACTCCTTTAATTGCTATCATTGATACTGGTGCTACTCATTGTTTTATTGTTGTTGATTGTGCACACAAGTTGGGTCTAATTATGTCTAATTTGAGTGGAGAAATGGTTGTTGAAACTCCAGCTAAGGGTTCAGTAACTACTTCTCTTGTTTGTTTAAGATGTCTGCTGTCTATGTTTGGTAGAGATTTTGAAGTTGATCTTGTATGTTTACCGTTGACGGGTATGGATGTAATCCTTGGAATGAACTGGTTAAAGCATAACCATGTTCTCGTCAATTGTTTTAGTAAGACGATACGTTTCTCTTCCGCTGAAGAAGAGAGTGGAGTTGATTTCTTGACTACTAAGCAGCTGAAGCAGATAGAGCACGACAAAATTATGATGTTTTCCTTGATAGCGTATTTGTCGGTGGAGAATCAAGCGGTAATTGATGGTCTACCAGTTGTAAATGAATTCCCAGAAGTTTTTCCTGATGTGCCACCAGAGAGGGAGGTTGAATTCTCAATTGATCTTGTTCCGGGTACGAAGCCTGTGTCGATGGCTCCTTACCGTATGTCAGCTTCTGAGTTGTCAGAGTTGAAGAAGGAGTTAGAATACTTGCTTGATAAGAAGTTTGTAAGACCGAGTGTTTCACCTTGGGGAGCGCCGGTATTGTTGGTTAAGAAGAAAGACGGTAGCATGAGGTTGTGTATAGATTACCGTCAACTGAACAAAGTGACGATAAAGAATAGATATCCACTTCCGAGGATTGATGATTTGATGGACCAGCTAGTGGGTGCACGGGTATTTAGTAAAATTGATTTGAGATCAGGTTATCATCAGATCAAGGTGAAGGATGAAGATATGCAGAAGACGGCCTTTAGGACGCGTTATGGTCACTATGAGTATAAAGTGATGCCTTTCGGTGTTACAAATGCACCTGGTGTATTTATGGAGTATATGAACATAATTTTTCATGATTTTCTGGATAAATTTGTAGTTATGTTTATTCATGATATCCTAATTTATTCCAAGACTGAAGAAGAGCATACAAAACATTTAAAAATTGTATTGCAAGTGTTGAAAGAAAAGAAGTTGTATGCCAAGTTGTCCAAATGTGAGTTCTGGTTAAGTGAAGTAAGTTTTCTTGGCCATATTATTTCCAGTAATGGTATTTCAGTACACCCATCAAAGGTTGATGTTGTATCACAATGGGAGACTCCGAAGTCAGTCACAGAGATTAGAAGTTTTCTGGGTTTAGCAGGTTATTACCGCAGATTTATCGAAGGGTTTTCGAAGTTGGCACTTCCATTGACTCAGTTGACCTGTAAAGGTAAAGCTTTAAAGTGGGATACTCAGTGTGAGAATAGTTTCCATGAGTTGAACCGAAGTCAGATGAACCTTTTGTTGTTTATTGTGATGCGTCTAAGTTGGGCTTAGGCGGTGTGCTTATGCAGGATGGTAAGGTGGTAGCTTATGCTTCGAGACAGTTAAGAATCCATGAGCGGAATTATCCTACGCATGATCTAGAGTTGGCTGCTGTCGTTTTTGTGTTGAAAATTTGGAGGCATTATTTGTACGGTTCCAAATTTGAAGTGTTCAGTGATCACAAGTGTCTAAAATATTTATTTGATCAAAAAGAATTGAATATGAGGCAGAGAAGATGGCTTGAGTTGTTTAAGGACTATGATTTTAGCTTGAATTACCACCCAAGTAAAGCCAATGTGGTTGCAGATGCCTTGAGCAGAAAGACGTTGCACATGTCTGTTATGATGATAAAAGAATTCGAGTTGCTTGAGCAATTTAGATACTTGAGTCTAGTTTGTGAGTTGGCACCTCAGAGCGTACAATTGGGTATGTTGAAGATCAATAATGAATTCTTGAACAGTATCAGAGAAGCGCAGAAAGTTGATGTTAAGTTTGTAGACTTGATGGTTGCTAGTAATGAAACTGAAGATAGTGACTTCCAGGTTGATGATCAAGGCGTGTTGAGATTCCGAGGCAGAATTTGTATTCCTGATAATGATGAGTTGAAAAAGTTGATTTTAGAAGAAAGTCACAGGAGTAGCTTAAATATTCATCCGGGAGCTACAAAGATGTATCACGACTTAAAGAAATTGTTTTGGTGGTCCGGATTGAAACGAGATGTTGCACAGTTTGTGTATGGATGTTTGACCTGTCAGAAATCTAAAGTTGAACTTCAGAAGCCTGCAGGGTTGTTGACGCCATTAGATGTGCCAGAGTGGAAGTGGGATAGCATATCCATGGACTTTGTAACGAGTTTACCGAATACTCCGAAAGGGCATGATGCCATTTGGGTAGTTGTTGACAGGTTGACAAAGTCAGCACATTTTATTCCGATCAATATCAATTATCCGATAGCTCTGTTGGCGGAGATTTACATTCATAATATTGTGAAGTTGCATGGTGTTCCATCAAGTATTTTGTCGGATAGAGATCCGAGGTTCACTTCAAGGTTTTGGAAGAGTTTGCAAGAGGCTTTGGGTTCAGAGTTGAGGTTCAGTTTGGCTTATCATCCTCAAACAGATGGTCAGTCGGAGAGAACGATTCATTCGTTAGAAGATTTGTTGAGAGTGTGTGTACTTGAGCAAGGTGGAGCTTGGAATAGTCATCTACCGTTGATTGAGTTCACGTACAACAACAGTTACCATTCGAGTATTGGTATGCCACCATTCGAAGCTTTGTATGGTCGGAGGTGTAGAACTCCGTTGTGTTGGTTTGAATCGGGAGAAAGTATAGTGTTGGGACCAGAAATAGTCCAGCAGACTACAGAGAAGGTCAAATTGATACGAGAGCAGATGAAAGCGTCGCAGAGTCGGCGAAGAGTTACCATGACAAGCGTAGAAAAGACCTTGAGTTTCAAGAAGGAGATCATGTGTTCTTGATAGTCACTCCTATGACAGGTGTAGGTCGTGCGTTGAAGTCTAAGAAGTTGACTCCAAAGTTTATTGGTCCTTATCAGATATCTGAGAGAATTGGGACAGTGGCATATCGAGTAGGTTTGCCACCACATATTTCGAACTTGCATGATGTGTTTCATGTGTTGCAACTTCGGAAGTATGTAGCGGATCCTTCGCATGTTATTCCAAGAGATGATGTGCAATTTAGAGACAACCTTACAGTGGAGACTTTACCGTTGAGAATTGATGATCGTAAGGTGAAGAAATTGAGAGGCAAGGAGATACCTCTAGTGAGAGTTGTTTTGGGTGGAGTAACTAGTGAAAGTTTAACATGGGAGCTGGAAAGTAAGATGCTGGAGTCTTATCTAGAATTGTTCCCTTGAGGTAATATTTCGAGGACAAAATTCTTTAAGTTGGGGAGAGCTGTAACGCCCTAGTTGTTGTTTATTTATTTTTGGTTGATTTTTATTATTTTATATGATTTTAAATGGTTTATGTTGATTTGATGGTGTGGTATAATTTATTATATGATTATTTTATTGTTTAAATAAAATAGGTGAGAAATTATAATTATTGGAAGTTTGGGGATTAAAAAGAATTGACTAATATTTTTAATTAGGAGTTAATAAGAAATGAGTGGGAATTAATTAGAATTAAAAGGGAGTTAGAGAAAGGAGAAAGTCAGAAAAACAGTTTCACGTAGAAACAGAGAGAAACAGAGAAAAGAGAGAAAACCAAGAACCAAGGGAGAAGAGCCTAGGGAGAACAACTGTAGAGCTTTGTTCATCAAAATTCAGGTAAGGGTGAGACTAACTCTCAATTTTAGGTCGTATAATTTGTTAATTGATGTTGTTGTTGTTAAGGTTGATGAACTGAATTAGGTTGAAGATGAATTAGTTTTAAAAACTTGATGAATTCATGAAAATGTTGTTGTTTATTGCTGTTCTGATGTTAGTTTGTATAGAAGTAATGCGATTCATCAAAATTGGGTTTTTGGGTGTCAAATTTGGGGTTTAGGGTTGAAAAGGAGAAGTCTGTTCGTACAGTTCATAGTTCAGTAAATCGCCACTCGCCACAGCGAGCAAACCCACTCGCAAGACGAGTAAAACCTGTGTAGCTCGCCACAGCGAGCAAACCCACTCGCCAGGCGAGTAAAACCAGTATAGCTCGCCACAACGAGGAAATGCACTCGCCACGGCGAGTTGCTTTAATTAAAAATCGTTAATTGTCCTAATGATGTTTTTGGATCAATTTTTATATCAATATGAGTACCTTAATATGTTTAGGAATGAATGGCACCTTTTACAGAATCAAATTTGGGTTTTGGGAACTTAAAAATGAAGATTTTGGGTGAAAAATGTCAAAAATGCCGAGAGCACCCAGTTTTGCTCGCCTTCAGTTCGCCCTGAACTCGCCTTAGCGAGTAGCACGTTTGCTTGAACTCGCCATAGCGAGTAAAGTATCTCGCCACGGCGAGCATTACTGTAGCATGCTTTATTTGTTGAATTTTTGCCGTGAGACTTTGTCGTGTCCTTTTGTTGTGTTCCTTCGATCAAGTTGGAGTTTATGTCATAGTTGAATATGCATATAGTAGTTGTTGTTGCTGTTGTTGAGTTGTATGCAGATATACACTATTGAGTCCATTTCATACTCATACATTGTTGAGGGCTCATGCCCTAGAGTGTTTACACTAAATCGTTGAGGGCTTATGCCCTGGAGTGTTTACACTCAATCGTTGATGGCTTATGCTTTGAAATGTTATTTCATTCAAACTGTTGGGGGCTTATGCCCCGGAATGCTAGTCATTCAAACACGTTAAGTGGTACCACATGCATTTGCATTAGTCGCATTGTTGTCGTCGTAGTTGTTGTTGTCGGTCGAGTCGTCGATGTCCTAGCTTGATGGTGATGTTGTTGATTGTTAATTATAAACTGACAATTGCTTATTGTTTACATTGATGTTGTTTAATTTAATTGATGAATTATACTATCTATTGTTGTTTATGAATCTCACCACTTCAGCTTGAAAACGTTGCCTTTCCTATGGATAACTTGCAGGTAACGAAGATTAGTAGAAGTGTAGGCTCAAAGTGTCTTAGGACTCTAATACGTAACAGGATGGGAATTTTATTACTTGCCTTATCTTTGTTTACGTATTATTTATGAATTATGAGACTTTTGATGAGGCCTGCGTGCCAAAGACTAATTTGTTGATTTAAATTAATTCCGCTGCTAAGTTTTGAAAGTTTATTATTGACTACTTTTATGAAGAATAAATAGTTATTTATTCATTTGGAGATTTTTGTCGAAAGAAATGTGACATTCCGTTATGTGAATACTCTGATTTCATTATGAACTTTTATGTTGGGAAAACAGGGTGTTACAATTGGTATCAAAGCAAGTCGGTCCGTCCGGCCAAGTAGTAGAGTCAAGTCGAGCCTAGTAGAGTTGTGTGACAATTTTGTATTGTCTTTGATGTCCTGATGTTGTTGTAGTGTAGATTTTCGAAATGGCGGGAAGGAACGATGTTGCACTTGCTGCTGCTTTGCAAGCGATGGCTCAAGCTGTGGGTCAACAGAACAATGCTGGTGGTAACGACGGTGTTCGCATGCTGGAAACCTTTTTGAGGAATCATCCACCGACTTTCAAGGGCAGGTATGACCCTGATGGAGCGCAGACATGGTTGAAAGAGGTTGAAAGAATCTTCAGGGTTATGCAATGCACTGATGTTCATATGGTGCGCTTTGGCACACACATGCTGGCTGAAGAGGCTGACGATTGGTGGGTGAGTGTGCAACCAGTTCTAGGGAACGGAGGAGCTGTGATCACTTGGGCTGTGTTCAGAAGAGAGTTTATGAACAGGTATATCCCAGAAGATGTCCGAGGTAAGAAGGAAATCGAATTCCTGGAATTGAAGCAAGGTGACATGTCTGTAACGGAGTCTGCTGCCAAGTTTGTTGAGTTGGCAAAGTTTTACCCGCATTACACTCCTGAGACTGCTGAGTTCTCTAAGTGTATGAAGTTCGAGAATAGTCTGCATGCTGAGATTAAGCGGGCCATTGGTTATCAGAAGATCCACAATTTTTCTGATTTGGTGAGTAGCTGCAGGATCTACGAAGAGGATACGAAAGCTCACTACAAGGTGATTAATGAAAGGAAGAGTAAGAGTCAGCAGAGCCGTCCTAAGCCTTATAGTGCTCCTGCTGATAAGGGTAAACAACGGGTGAATGATGAGAGAAGGCCCAGGAAGAATGAGACTCCTGTTGAAATTGTCTGCTACAAATGTGGTGAGAAAGGCCACAAGAGTAATGCTTGCCACCGTGATGAGAAGAAATGCTTCCGATGTGGGAAGAAAGGACATACAGTAGCTAAATGCAATTGTGGTGATATTGTTTGTTTCAATTGTGATGAAGAGAGTCATCTTAGTTCTCAGTGTAAGAAGCCTAAGAGGGCTCAGAGTAGTGGAAAGGTGTTTGCATTGTCTAGTACACAGACGGACAATGAGGATCGACTCATCAGAGGTACTTGTTTCTTTAATAGTACTCCTTTAATTGCTATCATTGATACTGGTGATACTCATTGTTTTATTGTTGTTGATTGTGCACACAAGTTGGGTCTAATTATGTCTAATTTGAGTGGAGAAATGGTTGTTGAAACTCCAGCTAAGGGTTCAGTAACTACTTCTCTTGTTTGTTTAAGATGTCTGCTGTCTATGTTTGGTAGAGATTTTGAAGTTGATCTTGTATGTTTACCGTTGACGGGTATGGATGTAATCCTTGGAATGAACTGGTTAAAGTATAACCATGTTCTCGTCAATTGTTTTAGTAAGACGATACGTTTCTCTTCCGCTGAAGAAGAGAGTGGAGTTGATTTCTTGACTACTAAGCAGCTGAACCAGATAGAGCACGACAGAATTATGATGTTTTCCTTGATAGCGTATTTGTCGGTGGAGAATCAAGCGGTAATTGATGGTCTACTAGTTGTAAATGAATTCCGAGAAGTTTTTCCTGATGAGATTCCTGATGTGCCACCAGAGAGGGAGGTTGAATTCTCAATTGATCTTGTTCTAGGTACGAAGCCTGTGTCGGTGGCTCCTTACCGTATGTCAGCTTCTGAGTTGTCAGAGTTGAAGAAGCAGTTAGAATACTTGCTTGATAAGAAGTTTGTAAGACCGAGTGTTTCACCTTGGGGAGCGCCGGTATTGTTGGTTAAGAAGAAAGACGGTAGCATGAGGTTGTGTATAGATTACCGTCAACTGAACAAAGTGACGATAAAGAATAGATATCCACTTCCGAGGATTGATGATTTGATGGACCAGCTAGTGGGTGCACGGGTATTTAGTAAAATTGATTTGAGATCAGGTTATCATCAGATCAAGGTGAAGGATGAAGATGTGCAGAAGACGGCCTTTAGGACGCGTTATGGTCACTATGAGTATAAAGTGATGCCTTTCGGTGTTACAAATGCACCTGGTCTATTTATGGAGTATATGAACATAATTTTTCATGATTTTCTGGATAAATTTGTCGTTGTGTTTATTGACGATATCCTAAGTTATTCCAAGACTGAAGAAGAGCATACAAAACATTTAAAAATTGTATTGCAAGTGTTGAAAGAAAAGAAGTTGTATGCCAAGTTGTCCAAATGTGAGTTCTGGTTAAGTGAAGTAAGTTTTCTTGGCCATATTATTTCCGGTAATGGTATTGCAGTACACCCATCAAAGGTTGATGTTGTATCACAATGGGAGACTCCGAAGTCAGTCACAGAGATTAGAAGTTTTCTGGGTTTAGCAGGTTATTACCGCAGATTTATCGAAGGGTTTTCGAAGTTGGCACTTCCATTGACTCAGTTGACCTGTAAAGGTAAAGCTTTTGTGTGGGATACTCAGTGTGAGAATAGTTCCCATGAGTTGAAGCGAAGGCTGACGACTGCTCCAATTTTAATTTTACCGAAGTCAGATGAACCTTTTGTTGTTTATTGTGATGCGTCTAAGTTGGGCTTAGGCGGTGTGCTTATGCAGGATGGTAAGGTGGTAGCTTATGCTTCGAGACAGTTAAGAATCCATGAGCGGAATTATCCTACGCATGATCTAGAGTTGGCTGCTGTCGTTTTTGTGTTGAAAATTTGGAGGCATTATTTGTACGGTTCCAAATTTGAAGTGTTCAGTGATCACAAGAGTCTAAAATATTTATTTGATCAAAAAGAATTGAATATGAGGCAGAGAAGATGGCTTGAGTTGTTTAAGGACTATGATTTTAGCTTGAATTACCACCCAGGTAAAGCCAATGTGGTTGCAGATGCCTTGAGCAGAAAGACGTTGCACATGTCTATTATGATGATAAAAGAATTCGAGTTGCTTGAGCAATTTAGAGACTTGAGTCTAGTTTGTGAGTTGGCACCTCAGAGCGTACAATTGGGTATGTTGAAGATCAATAATGAATTCTTGAACAGTATCAGAGAAGCGCAGAAAGTTGATGTTAAGTTTGTAGACTTGATGGTTGCTAGTAATGAAACTGAAGATAGTGACTTCCAGGTTGATGATCAAGGCGTGTTGAGATTCCGAGGCAGAATTTGTATTCCTGATAATGATGAGTTGAAAAAGTTGATTTTAGAAGAAAGTCACAGGAGTAGCTTAAGTATTCATCCGGGAGCTACAAAGATGTATCACGACTTAAAGAAATTGTTTTGGTGGTCCGGATTGAAACGAGATGTTGCACAGTTTGTGTATGCATGTTTGACCTGTCAGAAATCTAAAGTTGAACTTCAGAAGCCTGCAGGGTTGTTGACGCCATTAGATGTGCCAGAGTGGAAGTGGGATAGCATATCCATGGACTTTGTAACGAGTTTACCGAATACTCCGAAAGGGCATGATGCCATTTGGGTAGTTGTTGACAGGTTGACAAAGTCAGCACATTTTATTCCGATCAATATCAATTATCCGATAGCTCTGTTGGCGGAGATTTACATTCATAATATTGTGAAGTTGCATGGTGTTCCATCAAGTATTTTGTCGGATAGAGATCCGAGGTTCACTTCAAGGTTTTGGAAGAGTTTGCAAGAGGCTTTGGGTTCAGAGTTGAGGTTCAGTTCGGCTTATCATCCTCAAACAGATGGTCAGTCGGAGAGAACGATTCATTCGTTAGAAGATTTGCTGAGAGTGTGTGTACTTGAGCAAGGTGGAGCTTGGGATAGTCATCTACCGTTGATTGAGTTCACGTACAACAACAGTTACCATTCGAGTATTGGTATGCCACCATTCGAAGCTTTGTATGGTCGGAGGTGTAGAACTCCGTTGTGTTGGTTTGAATCGGGAGAAAGTATAGTGTTGGGACCAGAAATAGTCCAGCAGACTACAGAGAAGGTCAAATTGATACGAGAGCAGATGAAAGCGTCGCAGAGTCGGCAGAAGAGTTACCATGACAAGCGTAGAAAGGACCTTGAGTTTGAAGAAGGAGATCATGTGTTCTTGATAGTCACTCCTATGACAGGTGTAGGTCGTGCGTTGAAGTCTAAGAAGTTGACTCCAAAGTTTATTGGTCCTTATCAGATATCTGAGAGAATTGGGACAGTGGCATATCGAGTAGGTTTGCCACCACATATTTCGAACTTGCATGATGTGTTTCATGTGTCGCAACTTCGGAAGTATGTAGCGGATCCTTCGCATGTTATTCCAAGAGATGATGTGCAAGTTAGAGACAACCTTACAGTGGAGACTTTACCGTTGAGAATTGATGATCGTAAGGTGAAGAAATTGAGAGGCAAGGAGATACCTCTAGTGAGAGTTGTTTTGGGTGGAGTAACTGGTGAAAGTTTAACATTTGAGCTGGAAAGTAAGATGCTGGAGTCTTATCTTGAATTGTTCCCTTGAGGTAATATTTCGAGAACAAAATTCTTTAAGTTGGGGAGAGTTGTAACGCCCTAGTTGTTGTTTATTTATTTTTGGTTGATTTTTATTATTTTATATGATTTTAAATGGTTTATGTTGATTTGATGGTGTGGTATAATTTATTATATGATTATTTTATTGTTTAAATAAAATAGGTGAGAAATTATAATTATTGGAAGTTTGGGGATTAAAAAGAATTGACTAATATTTTTAATTAGGAGTTAATTAGAAATGAGTGGGAATTAATTAGAATTAATAGGGAGTTAGAGAAAGGAGAAAGTCAGAAAAACAGTTTCACGTAGAAACAGAGAGAAACAGAGAAAAGAGAGAAAACCAAGAACCAAGGGAGAAGAGCCTAGGGAGAAGAAATGTAGAGCTTTGTTCATCAAAATTCAGGTAAGGGTGAGACTAACTCTCAATTTTAGGTCGTATAATTTGTTAATTGATGTTGTTGTTGTTGTTAAGGCTGATCAACTGAATTAGGTTGAAGATGAATTAGTTTTAAAAACTTGATGAATTCATGAAAATGTTGTTGTTTATTGCTGTTCTGATGTTAGTTTGTATAGAAGTAATGCGATTCATCAAAATTGGGTTTTTGGGTGTCAAATTTGGGGTTTAGGGTTGAAAAGGAGAAGTCTGTTCGTACAGTTCGTAGTTCAGTAAATCGCCACTCGCCACAGCGAGCAAACCCACTCGCAAGACGAGTAAAACCTGTGTAGCTCGCCACAGCGAGCAAACCCACTCGCCAGGCGAGTAAACCCAGTATAGCTCGCCACAACGAGCAAATGCACTCGCCACGGCGAGTTGCTTTAATTAAAAATTGTTAATTGTCCTAATGATGTTTTTGGATCAATTTTTATATCAATATGAGTACCTTAATATGTTTAGGAATGAATGGCACCTTTTACAGAATCAAATTTGGGTTTTGGGAACTTAAAAATGAAGATTTTGGGTGAAAAATGTCAAAAATGCCGAGAGCACCCAGTTTTGCTCGCCTTCAGTTCGCCCTGAACTCGCCTTAGCGAGTAGCACGTTTGCTTGAACTCGCCATAGCGAGTAAAGTATCTCGCCACGGCGAGCATTACTGTAGCATGCTTTATTTGTTGAATTTTTGCCGTGAGACTTTGTCGTGTCCTTTTGTTGTGTTCCTTCGATCAAGTTGGAGTTTATGTCATAGTTGAATATGCATATAGTAGTTGTTGTTGCTGTTGTTGAGTTGTATGCAGATATACACTATTGAGTCCATTTCATACTCATACATTGTTGAGGGCTCATGCCCTGGAGTGTTTACACTAAATCGTTGAGGGCTTATGCCCTGGAGTGTTTACACTCAATCGTTGATGGCTTATGCCTTGAAATGTTATTTCATTCAAACTGTTGGGGGCTTATGCCCCGGAATGCTAGTCATTCAAACACGTTAAGTGGTACCACATGCATTTGCATTAGTCGCATTGTTGTCGTCGTAGTTGTTGTTGTCGGTCGAGTCGTCGATGTCCTAGCTTGATGGTGATGTTGTTGATTGTTAATTATAAACTGACAATTGCTTATTGTTTACATTGATGTTGTTTAATTTAATTGATGAATTATACTATCTATTGTTGTTTATGAATCTCACCACTTCAGCTTGAAAACGTTGCCTTTCCTATGGATAACTTGCAGGTAACGAAGATTAGTAGAAGTGTAGGCTCAAAGTGTCTTAGGGCTCTAATACGTAACAGGATGGGAATTTTATTACTTGCCTTATCTTTGTTTACGTATTATTTATGAATTATGAGAATTTTGATGAGGCCTGCGTGCCAAAGACTAATTTGTTGATTTAAATTAATTCCGCTGCTAAGTTTTGAAAGTTTATTATTGACTACTTTTATGAAGAATAAATAGTTATTTATTCATTTGGAGATTTTTGTCGAAAGAAATGTGACATTCCGTTATGTGAATACTCTGATTTCATTATGAACTTTTATGTTGGGAAAACAGGGTGTTACAATTGGTATCAAAGCAAGTCGGTCCGTCCGGCCAAGTAGTAGAGTCGAGTCGAGCCTAGTTGAGTTGTGTGACAATTTTGTATTGTCTTTGATGTCCTGATTGTTGTTGTAGTGTAGATTTTCGAAATGGCGGGAAGGAACGATGTTGCACTTGCTGCTGCTTTGCAAGCGATGGCTCAAGCTGTGGGTCAACAGAACAATGCTGGTGGTAACGACGGTGTTCGCATGCTGGAAACCTTTTTGAGGAATCATCCACCGACTTTCAAGGGCAGGTATGACCCTGATGGAGCGCAGACATGGTTGAAAGAATCTTCAGGGTTATGCAATGCACTGATGTTCATATGGTGCGCTTTGGCACACACATGCTGGCTGAAGAGGCTGACGATTGGTGGGTGAGTGTGCAACCAGTTCTAGGGAACGGAGGAGCTGTGATCACTTGGGCTGTGTTCAGAAGAGAGTTTATGTATAGGTATATCCCAGAAGATGTCCGAGGTAAGAAGGAAATCGAATTCCTGGAATTGAAGCAAGGTGACATGTCTGTAACGGAGTCTGCTGCCAAGTTTGTTGAGTTGGCAAAGTTTTACCCGCATTACACTCCTGAGACTGCTGAGTTCTCTAAGTGTATGAAGTTCGAGAATGGTCTGCATGTTGAGATTAAGCGGGCCATTGGTTATCAGAAGATCCACAATTTTTCTGATTTGGTGAGTAGCTGCAGGATCTACGAAGAGGATACGAAAGCTCACTACAAGGTGATTAATGAAAGGAAGAGTAAGAGTCAGCAGAGCCGTCCTAAGCCTTATAGTGCTCCTGCTGATAAGGGTAAACAACGCGTGAATGATGAGAGAAGGCCCAGGAAGAATGAGACTCCTGTTGAAATTGTCTGCTACAAATGTGGTGAGAAAGGCCACAAGAGTAATGCTTGCCACCGTGATGAGAAGAAATGCTTCCGATGTGGGAAGAAAGGACATACAGTAGCTGAATGCAATTGTGGTGATATTGTTTGTTTCAATTGTGATGAAGAGGGTCATCTTAGTTCTCAGTGTAAGAAGCCTAAGAGGGCTCAGAGTAGTGGAAATGTGTTTGCATTGTCTAGTACACAGACGGACAATGAGGATCGACTCATCAGAGGTACTTGTTTCTTTAATAGTACTCCTTTAATTGCTATCATTGATACTAGTGCTACTCATTATTTTATTGTTGTTGATTGTGCACACAAGTTGGGTCTAATTATGTCTAATTTGAGTGGAGAAATGGTTGTTGAAACTCCAGCTAAGGGTTCAGTAACTACTTCTCTTGTTTGTTTAAGATGTCTGCTGTCTATGTTTGGTAGAGATTTTGAAGTTGATCTTGTATGTTTACCGTTGACGGGTATGGATGTAATCCTTGGAATGAACTGGTTAAAGTATAACCATGTTTTCGTCAATTGTTTTAGTAAGACGATACGTTTCTCTTCCGCTGAAGAAGAGAGTGGAGTTGATTTCTTGACTACTAAGCAGCTGCAGCAGATAGAGCACGACAGAATTATGATGTTTTCCTTGATAGCGTATTTGTCGGTGGAGAATCAAGCGGTAATTGATGGTCTACCAGTTGTAAATGAATTCCCAGAAGTTTTTCCTGATGAGATTCCTGATGTGCCACCAGAGAGGGAGGTTGAATTCTCAATTGATCTTGTTCTAGGTACGAAGCCTGTGTCGGTGGCTCCTTACCGTATGTCAGCTTCTGAGTTGTCAGAGTTGAAGAAGCAATTAGAATACTTGCTTGATAAGAAGTTTGTAAGACCGAGTGTTTCACCTTGGGGAGCGCCGGTATTGTTGGTTAAGAAGAAAGACGGTAGCATGAGGTTGTGTATAGATTACCGTCAACTGAACAAAGTGACGATAAAGAATAGATATCCACTTCCGAGGATTGATGATTTGATGGACCAGCTAGTGGGTGCACGGGTATTTAGTAAAATTGATTTGAGATCAGGTTATCATCAGATCAAGGTGAAGGATGAAGATATGCAGAAGACGGCCTTTAGGACGCGTTATGGTCACTATGAGTATAAAGTGATGGCTTTCGGTGTTACAAATGCACCTGGTGTATTTATGGAGTATATGAACATAATTTTTCATGATTTTCTGGATAAATTTGTCGTTGTGTTTATTGACGATATCCTAAGTTATTCCAAGACTGAAGAAGAGCATACAAAACATTTAAAAATTGTATTGCAAGTGTTGAAAGAAAAGAAGTTGTATGCCAAGTTGTCCAAATGTGAGTTCTGGTTAAGTGAAGTAAGTTTTCTTGGCCATATTATTTCCGGTAATGGTATTGCAGTACACCCATCAAAGGTTGATGTTGTATCACAATGGGAGACTCCGAAGTCAGTCACAGAGATTAGAAGTTTTCTGGGTTTAGCAGGTTATTACCGCAGATTTATCGAAGGGTTTTCGAAGTTGGCACTTCCATTGACTCAGTTGACCTGTAAAGGTAAAGCTTTTGTGTGGGATACTCAGTGTGAGAATAGTTCCCATCAGTTGAAGCGAAGGCTGACGACTGCTCCAATTTTAATTTTACCGAAGTCAGATGAACCTTTTGTTGTTTATTGTGATGCGTCTAAGTTGGGCTTAGGCGGTGTGCTTATGCAGGATGGTAAGGTGGTAGCTTATGCTTCGAGACAGTTAAGAATCCATGAGCGGAATTATCCTACGCATGATCTAGAGTTGGCTGCTGTCGTTTTTGTGTTGAAAATTTGGAGGCATTATTTGTACGGTTCCAAATTTGAAGTGTTCAGTGATCACAAGAGTCTAAAATATTTATTTGATCAAAAAGAATTGAATATGAGGCAGAGAAGATGGCTTGAGTTGTTTAAGGACTATGATTTTAGCTTGAATTACCACCCAGGTAAAGCCAATGTGGTTGCAGATGCCTTGAGCAGAAAGACGTTGCACATGTCTATTATGATGATAAAAGAATTCGAGTTGCTTGAGCAATTTAGAGACTTGAGTCTAGTTTGTGAGTTGGCACCTCAGAGCGTACAATTGGGTATGTTGAAGATCAATAATGAATTCTTGAACAGTATCAGAGAAGCGCAGAAAGTTGATGTTAAGTTTGTAGACTTGATGGTTGCTAGTAATGAAACTGAAGATAGTGACTTCCAGGTTGATGATCAAGGCGTGTTGAGATTCCGAGGCAGAATTTGTATTCCTGATAATGATGAGTTGAAAAAGTTGATTTTAGAAGAAAGTCACAGGAGTAGCTTAAGTATTCATCCGGGAGCTACAAAGATGTATCACGACTTAAAGAAATTGTTTTGGTGGTCCGGATTGAAACGAGATGTTGCACAGTTTGTGTATGCATGTTTGACCTGTCAGAAATCTAAAGTTGAACTTCAGAAGCCTGCAGGGTTGTTGACGCCATTAGATGTGCCAGAGTGGAAGTGGGATAGCATATCCATGGACTTTGTAACGAGTTTACCGAATACTCCGAAAGGGCATGATGCCATTTGGGTAGTTGTTGACAGGTTGACAAAGTCAGCACATTTTATTCCGATCAATATCAATTATCCGATAGCTCTGTTGGCGGAGATTTACATTCATAATATTGTGAAGTTGCATGGTGTTCCATCAAGTATTTTGTCGGATAGAGATCCGAGGTTCACTTCAAGGTTTTGGAAGAGTTTGCAAGAGGCTTTGGGTTCAGAGTTGAGGTTCAGTTCGGCTTATCATCCTCAAACAGATGGTCAGTCGGAGAGAACGATTCATTCGTTAGAAGATTTGCTGAGAGTGTGTGTACTTGAGCAAGGTGGAGCTTGGGATAGTCATCTACCGTTGATTGAGTTCACGTACAACAACAGTTACCATTCGAGTATTGGTATGCCACCATTCGAAGCTTTGTATGGTCGGAGGTGTAGAACTCCGTTGTGTTGGTTTGAATCGGGAGAAAGTATAGTGTTGGGACCAGAAATAGTCCAGCAGACTACAGAGAAGGTCAAATTGATACGAGAGCAGATGAAAGCGTCGCAGAGTCGGCAGAAGAGTTACCATGACAAGCGTAGAAAGGACCTTGAGTTTCAAGAAGGAGATCATGTGTTCTTGATAGTCACTCCTATAACAGGTGTAGGTCGTGCGTTGAAGTCTAAGAAGTTGACTCCAAAGTTTATTGGTCCTTATCAGATATCTGAGAGAATTGGGACAGTGGCATATCGAGTAGGTTTGCCACCACATATTTCGAACTTGGAAAGAATACGGTGATCATTATTATTGTGGTGCCAAGTGTAGCGACCCCCAATAGTAGAAAGATCAAGTAGGTTACAATTATCCAAGAAATTAGCAAAGATGGAAGCTCTAGAGTGTTGGAAGATACAACCTCGTTGATCACTAGGGAGGACAGTTTCATTGAAATCACCAATAAGCATCCAAGTACCAGTAATGGAATGAGAGAGGTTGGTAAGGTAGTTCCAAAAATTGGTACGGATGGTTGGGTTAGGACTAGCATAAACACAAGTGCAAGTGGAAGAGGCACCACCAAGGTTAATAATGAAGGTGATAGAGTATTGGTTGGAGTCAGTAATGGTTGTAGTAGTTGTAGAGGCAGAGTGTTGAAGGAGCCAAATGCCTTATGAGTGACCATTTGCCTCAACAATATGAACAGGGTTGTATTTATTGTTAATCCGAAAGGTGGACAATCTAGCATAAGGTACATGTGTTTCAAGAATGGCAAGAAAAGTAAGATGGTACTTTCTGACCAAGTCTTTCAATTGTCTTCTAGCATTGCTAATAGTTACCGTTGATATTACAAGAGAGCACTGAAGTATCAAATAGAGCTTCCATAACAAACTAATAGACAAGAACAAAAAGGCATAGAAAGACTAAGTGATCATATCCTCCTCTCCATTAGCAGGAGTTTTTGTACCTTCAATACAATTATCTAATACCACTTCCTGGTCCATAATGTTGGTTGAGTGAGGTAGGGATTTATTATCAGGTTCGTTGGGTTGAAATGGGGTGAAAATCCTACTGTCATCGGAGTTAATAGTATTTGAAACTAGGCTTTTCTGACTGGTGGCATTTTCGTGGTTTGTGGAAAAATTGGGGGCAATTTGGTCACTGTGGGAGTCACGTGTGGTTTGCAAAAGCGTGGGGACCACACCAGCTTTTTGGTTTGAAATTAGGGGGACAAGATGTGACAAATCAGCTTTTTGGTAGGTTTGATTGGTGATGTCGTGATTGTGTAGTGATGATGTCGCATTAGTGGATGATGATGGTGTGATGATTGGCTGATGGTTGGCGTAAGCATGATTGGTTGGTGAGGTCAGCGTGATGATTGGCTCATGATGGAAATCATCATCATTGCGTCGTCTTTTTGGGTCAGCGTGATGTCATGGTTTTTTGGTCTAGGAGGGAGAATCTGATGTGATGGTGCAACTTTTATGGAGTAGGCCAAGGGGGACAAAACAATAAATTTATTTGATTTATTGGGGGCGGTTTTCAAGGCTGGCAAGTTTTGTTTAATTGTTGTTTTTTTCCTCCTTGTGACAAGGAGCCAATTGTAACGCCCCATTTTGATTCTATTATTTTTAAATGATGTTTGAATATTGTTTATATGATTTTGCATGACTTATTTGATATATATGATTTTATGTGAAATATATGATTTATGTGTGATATATAGTATGTGTTATTTTATTATATAGTTGTTTTATTATTTAAATAAAACATGAGAAATAGAAATAAGTAGTAATAATATTTATTTAGAATTAAGGGGATTAATTATAACTATGTGGAATAAGTGAGAGTTAAGAGAAAGAAAAGAGGGGTTATGTTTTGGGAGTTAGTAAGAAAGAGTCAGACAAAAACATTTCACATACAATAGAAAAAAAAGTGAGTTTTTGAGAGAAAGAGAAGAAAGACCAAGAGGCTAGGAGAAGGGCTAAGAAGGGATAAATCGCTGTAGATTTTCAATTCATTTTGCTGAATTAAGGTAATGGTGGGATTTCCTTCAATAATCATAGTATATAATTCTGAAATTTGATGAATTGTTGTGTTCTTGAGTTAGGGTTAGAAAGTTTATGTTAATTGATAATGTGAGATGAATTGTGTTGTTTGATGCATGTTCCTATGTTGTTTTGATTTCTATATTACCTATTTGACCTGTAAACATCAATGTAAATCATTTTGGATGATTAAGGGATCAAAAATTGGGTTTTTGGGTGAAAAATGGTGTAAAAATCGTAACAACAGGGAAAACTCGCTATTGGCGAAATCTGTCTGGAACATTTTCACTATTAGCCAGAATTTCGCTATTAGCGAAATTGCAGTGTGACAGCTTTCTCTGTTTCGTGTTCTTGCGTCTTTTTCACCCGTTTCTGTTTTTAATTAGCTTTCGGTGTAATCATGAAAGTTGTAGATAATTGAGTTAGCTTTCTAATGGCCTTGGTTTGACGTGTAAACGATTTTTTGATTTTGAGTTATGATGAAAATAGTCCAAGTGGATATTCCAAAAATTTTAAGAAAACTTAGCATAACTAATTCTGAGTTAGTCCAAAACTTATGGTTGGTTTCCCAACTTCAAACTTAGGTATTAGGGATTTAGTTGAAGTGTTTTATGAGTATTTGGCTTATGTCTTATTGATCACACTTGCTTTGTTTTTGAAGAATGTTTTGGTTTGATATGAATGTAGTTGATTAATGTATATGTGCTATGTTGATGAATTATGTCGTAAGAGTTGTTGTGTCAGATTTTGACTAAGTTGTGGAGTGTGTCATAAATGATTAGACACATATGTTGTTGTCGTAGACGTTGTTGAGTTGTATGTTGATATACACAAGTCGAGTCCATTTGCATACTCATAACTGTTGGGGGCATATGCCCTGGAATGCTTAGCATTCACACCGTTGGGGGCTTATGCCCTGGAATGTTTATCATTCACCTGTTGGGGGCTTATGCCCTGAGATGCTTTAACCATCCAACTGTTGGGGGCTTATGCCCTGGAATGCTTAGCATTCAACGCGCGTAAAATGGTACCACATGCATAATGCATTTGTCGTTGTCGATGTTGCATTGTCGTAGTCGTTGTTGTCGGTCATGTTGTTGGTGTTCATTGCTGATAATGAAATTGTTGTCGTTATTGTTTAATGTTGTTGAAGATGATTATGCTGCTGTTATATATATGTGTGTGTATATATATATATATATATATATATATATATATATTACATATGAATTGAATAATGTCTTGCTGTGAGATGTTGTTGTTTCATTGATTTGATGAATTATATATCATTATTATTGATCGTGTATCTCACCCCTTTTGCTTGAAAATGTTGCCTTCGTATGGGTAACTTGCAGGTAATGAAGATTAGTAGGATGTATGGCTCTGTGTTAGGGCTCTGATACGTAACGGGATGGGGGATCGTTGCGATGTTTCTCTTTCATTCCTTTATGTATCAAACTTCGATTATGTTGTTGAATTTTCATGTTGTTGAAAAATGATGATTTTTGCTGAGGCTTTTGTGCCAAGATAATTGTTGAGGTTGAAATATGTTTTTAAATTAAATTTTCCACTGCAGTTTAATGAGAATTTATGTTGTTTTAAAATAAATAGTTTATTCCTATTTATGAGATTTTGAAAAGCAGTGTGACACTCCGTTGTTTGAATTACTCTGATATAATTATATTTATTATTACGCCTGTTGGATGAACGGGGTGTTACAATTAGTATCAGAGTAGGTCGGTCTGTCCGACCAATTAGTAAAGTCGTGTCGAGCCTAGTAGTGTTGTTTGACAATTTTGTATTGTCCTTGTTGTCCTGATTTGTTATTGTTGTGTAGAATCTTTGAGGTTGATCTTGTATGTTTTCCGTGGACGGGTATGGATGTAATCCTTGGTATGAACTGGTTGGAATACAACCATGTCCATACAAGTTGTTTTAGAAAGACAGTGTACTTTTCCTCTGCCGAAGAAGAGAGTGGAGCAGAATTTTTGTCTACTAAGCAGCTGAAGCAATTAGAACATGATGGGAACTTAATGTTTTCCTTGATGGCGTATTTGTCTGTGGAGAATCAGACTGTGATTGATAGGTTGCCGGTTGTAAGGGAATTTCCAGAAGTGTTTCATGATGAGATTCCAGATGTGCCACCAGAGAGGGAGGTTGAATTCTCAATTGATCTTGTTCCGGGTACGCAGCCTGTGTCGATGGCTCCTTACCGTATGTCAGCTTCTGAGTTGTCAGAGTTGAAGAAGCAGTTAGAAGACTTGCTTGATAAGAAGTTTGTAAGACCGAGTGTTTTACCTTGGGGAGCGCAGGTGTTGTTGGTTAAAAAGAAGGATGGTAGCATGAGATTGTGCATAGATTACCGTCAGTTGGACGAAGTGACGATAAAGAATAGATATCCACTTCCGAGAATTGATGACTTGATGGATCAGTTAGTGGGTGCTCGTGTGTTTAGTAAAATTGATTTGAGATCAGGTTACATCAGATTAAGGTGAAGGATGAAGATATGCAGAAGACGGCATTTAGGACGCGATATGGTCATTACGAATATAAAGTGATGCCTTTCGGTGTTACCAATGCACCTGGTGTGTTCATCGAGTATATGAACAAAAATTTTCATGCTTTCCTGGATAAATTTGTTGTTGTGTTTATTGATGACATTCTAATTTATTCTAAGACTGAAGAGGAGCATGCAGAACATTTAAAGATTGTTTTGCAGGTGTTGAAAGAAAAGAAGTTGTATGCCAAGTTGTCGAAATGTGAGTTCTGGTTAAGTGAAGTAAGTTTTCTTGGCCATATTATTTCTGGTAGTGGTATTGTTGTTGACCCATCGAAAGTTGAAGCGGTATCACAATGGGAGACTCCTAAGTCGGTTATAGAGATTATAAGTTTTCTTGGCTTGGCTGGTTATTACTGTAGATTTATTGAAGGATTTTCGAAGTTGGCACTTCCTTTGACTTAGTTGACCTGTAAGGGTAAAGCTTTTGTGTGGGATACTCAGTGTGAGAATAGTTTCAATGAGTTGAAGCAACGGTTGACGACAGCTCCGATTTTGATTCTACCGAAGCTAGAAGAACCTTTTGTTGTTTATTGTGATGCGTCAAAGTTGGGCTTAGGTGGTGTACTTATGCAAAATGGTAGGGTGGTAACTTATGCTTTGAGACAGTTGAGGATACATGAGAAGAACTATCCTACACATGATTTAGAGTTGGTTGCTGTGGTTTTTGTGTTGAAAATTTGGAGGCATTATTTGTACGGTTCCAGACTTGAGGTGTTTAGTGATAATAAAAGTTTGAAATATTTATTTGATCAAAAGGAGTTGAATATGAGGTAGATAAGGTGGCTAGAATTGTTGAAAGATTACGATTTTAGTTTGAATTATCATCCAGGTAAAGCTAATGTGGTTGCTGATGCATTGAGTAGAAAGACATTGCACATGTCTGCTATGATGATAAAAGAATTTGAGTTGCTTGAACAGTTTAGAGACTTGAGTCTAGTTTGTGAGTTGGCACCTCAGAGTGTGCAGTTGGGTATGTTGAAGATCAACAGTGATTTCTTGAATAGTATCAAAGAGGCGCATAAAGTTGATGTCAAGTTTGTAGACTTGATAGTTGCTGGTGATCAGACTGCAGATGCTGATTTTCAAGTTGATGATCAAGGTGTGTTGAGGTTCTGAGGTAGAATTTGCATTCTTGATAATGATGAGATGAAAAAGTTGATTTTAGAAGAAAGTCACAGAAGTAGCTTGAGTATTCATTCGTGAACTACGAAAATGTATCATGATTTAAAGAAATTGTTTTGGTGGTCTGGATTGAAGCGAGATGTCGTGCAATTTGTTTATGCTTGTTTGACTTGTCAGAAATCTAAAGTTGAACATCAGAAGCCTGCTGGATTGTTGACACCCTTAGATGAGCCAGAGTGGAAATGGGATAGCATCTCCATGGATTTTGTGACGAGTTTGCCGAATACTCAGAGAGGGCATGATGCCATTTGGGTTGTTGTCGATAGATTGACTAAGTCGGCGCATTTTATTCCTATAAATATTACTTATCCGGTAGCTCAGTTGGCGGAGATTTACATTCATAATATTGTGAAGTTGCATGGTGTTCCGTCAAGTATTGTGTCGGATAGAGATCCGAGGTTCACTTCGAGGTTTTGGAAGAGTTTGCAAGAGGCTTTGGTTTCAAAGTTAAGATTGAGTTCGGCTTATCATCCGCAAACAGATGGTCAGTCGGAGAGAACGATTCAGTCGTTAGAGGATTTGTTGAGTGTGTGTACTTGAACAAGGTGGAGCTTGGGATAGTCATCTACCGTTGATAGAATTCACGTACAACAACAGTTACCATTCAAGTATTGGTATGGCACCATTCGAAGCATTGTATGGTCGAAGGTGCAGAACCCCTTTGTGTTGGTTTGAGACTAGTGAAATTGTTGTGTTAGGACCAGAGTTAGTTCAGCAGACTACGGAGAAGGTCAAAAAGATAAGAGAACAGATGAAAGCGTCGCAGAGTCGACAGAAGAGTTACCACGACAAGCGTAGAAAGGACCTTGAGTTTCAAGAGGGAGACCATGTGTTCTTGAGAGTCACTCCTATGACCGGTGTGGGTCGTGCATTGAAGTCTAAGAAGCTAACTCCGAAGTTTATTGGTCCTTATCAGATATCTGAGAGAGTTGACACGGTGGCTTATAGAGTGGGTTTGCCACCACATCTTTTGAACTTGCATGATGTGTTTCATATGTCGCAACTTCGGAAGTATGTAGCGCATCCTTCGCATGTTATTCCAAGAGATGATGTGCAAGTTAGAGACAACCTTACAGTGGAGACTTTACCTTTGAGAATTGATGATCGTAAGGTGAAGAAATTGAGAGGCAAGGAGATACCTCTAGTGAGAGTTGTTTTGGGTGGAGTAACTGGTGAAAGTTTAACATGGGAGCTGGAAAGTAAGATGCTGGAGTCTTATCTAGAATTGTTCCCTTGAGTTTAACATGGGAGTTGTTTTATTATTTAAATAAAACATGAGAAATAGAAATAAGTAGTAATAATATTTATTTAGAATTAAGGGGATTAATTATAACTATGAGAAATAAGTGAGAGTTAAGAGAAAGAAAAGATGGGTTTTGTTTTGGGAGTTAGTAAGAAAGAGTCAGACAAAAACATTTCACGTACAACAGAAAAAAAAAAGTGAGTTTATGAGAGAAAGAGAAGAAAGACCAAGAGGCTAGGAGAAGGGCTAGGAAGGGATCAATTGATGTAGATTTTCAATTCATTTTGCTGAATTAAGGTAAGGGTGGGATTTCCTTCGATAATCATAGTATATAATTCTGAAATTTGATGAATTGTTGTGTTCTTGAGTTAGGGTTAGAAAGTTTATGTTAATTGATAATATGAGATGAATTGTGTTGTTTGATGCTATTAGCGAAATTGCACTGTGACAGCTTTCTCTGTTTCGTGTTCTTGCGTCTTTTTCATCCGTTTCTGTTTTGAATTAGCTTTTGGTGTAAACATGAAAGTTGTAGATAATTGGGTTAGATTTCTAATGGCCTTGGTTTGATGTGTAAACAATTTTTAGATTTTGAGTTATGATGAAAATAGTCCAAGTGGGTATTCAGAAAAGTTTAAGAAAACTTAGCATAACTAATTCTGAGTTATTCCAAAACTTATGGTTGGTTTCCCAACTTCAAACTTAGGTATTAGGGATTTAGTTGAAGTGTTTTATGAGTATTTGACTTATGTCTTATTGATCACACTTGCTTTGTTTTTGAAGAATGTTTTGGTTTGATATGAATGTAGTTGATTAATGTATATGTGCTATGTTGATGAATTATGTCGTAAGAGTTGTTGTGTCAGATTTTGACTAAGTTGTGGAGTGTGTCATAAATGATTAGACACATATGTTGTTGTCGTAGACGTTGTTGAGTTGTATGTTGATATACACAAGTCGAGTCCTTTTGCATACTCATAACTGTTGGGGGCATATGCCCTGGAATGCTTAGCATTCACACCGTTGGGGGCTTATGCCCTGGAATGTTTATCATTCACATGTTGGGGGCTTATGCCCTGAGATTCTTTAACCATCCAACTGTTGGGGGCTTATGCCCTGGAATGCTTAGCATTCAACGCGCGTAAAATGGTACCACATGCATAATGTATTTGTCGTTGTCGATGTTGCATTGTCGTAGTCGTTGTTGTCGGTCATGTTGTTGGTGTTCATTGCTGATAATGAAATTGTTGTCGTTATTGTTTAATATTGTTGAAGATGATTATGCTGTTGTTATATATGTATATATATATATATATATATTATATTATATATATATATATATATATATATATATATTACATATGAATTGAATAATGCCTTACTGTGAGATGTTGTTGTTTCATTGATTTGATGAATTATATATCATTATTATTGATCGTGTATCTCACCCCTTCTGCTTGAAAATGTTGCCTTCGTATGGGTAACTTGCAGGTAATGAAGATTAGTAGGATGTATGGCTCTGTGTCAGGGCTCTGATACGTAACGGGATGGGGGATCGTTGCGATGTTTCTCTTTCATTCCTTTATGTATCAAACTTCGATTATGTTGTTGAATTTTCATGTTGTTGAAAAATGATGATTTTTGTTGGGGCTTTTGTGCCAAGATAATTGTTGAGGTTGAAATATGTTTTTAAATGAAATTTTCCGCTGCAGTTTAATGAGAATTTATGTTGTTTTAAAATAAATAGTTTATTCCTATTTATGAGATTTTGAAAAGCAGTGTGACACTCCGTTGTTTGAATTACTCTGATATAATTATATTTATTATTACGCCTGTTGGAAGAACGGGGTGTTACACCAATCACCATGTAAGTCTTGAATATCATCATTATTGGCAATTATTCTTTCTGTTTCATTTTGCTTTCCTTGCGAGGTGGGCCCAACAAATGATTGGCTGCAGTTTACTGGTTCAGGAATAATTGTGTGTTGACTTAGGTTTGAATTTCGGGTGGGGCGCAAATTTTGGGTATTGTGGGGTTGAGACGCCGCTTTCGGCACAGTTTGAGTGAGAGGACAATTCCGACCAAGGTGACCGTAACAACCACAATTAGTGCAAATGAGATGGAGGCCTTCGTATTGGACCTTATACTAGTGACCATTGATCCAAATTTTTCCTACAACAGGTACCGTGAGGTCCACTTCAACACAGACTCTGGCAAATCTATCTCTTTCAATTTTCAAAGTATTGGTGTCTACCTTAATGGATCTTCCTATTGCTGAAGCCATTGTTAACAAGAAACTTTCATCATAATAAACTAAGTTAAGACCAGGAAAACGTACCCAGACGACTATGCAGTCAATCTTTTCATTAGGCGATGCAAACTCAGGAAACCAATGGGAGACTACTAAGCAATGATCAAAAATCAGCCATGGCCCTCCGGTGATGATTTTTTCTTTGTTTGCAGCCTGGTCGATTTTCACCATGTAGAATCCGTTATCATTATCCATGATTTCGAATCCTCCTTGCAATTTCCAAACTTTTTGGAGACGATCCTTCATAGTGTTGTATCCGAGGGTTTTCCCCAAGAGTTTCACAACAAGTGCATCTTTCCAAGGGCTACACAATTCTTGAAAAACAGTTGGTTCTAGATGAACATTAGGAAGAAGACGGTTGCCATTTTCAAGCTCGATACGAACAAGTTTCTTCTCGAACATATTTTCTTTTTCGCGAGGAGGCATCTCTTGGGTAGATCCCAAGAGTTTTTCTCTAAAGGACGGCTCTGGGGTGGTAGCTTTTTGGAGGTTAGGGTTTTTTTTAGTCGGGTGGAGTGCGGGGTTACCATGAGCAGAGAAGACAAAATCCATGCTCTCTCTTCTCTCTAACTTCTCTCTCTAATTAATTGATTAATTGAACTCGATTGATTTTCATTTTAGCTCTCACTAGAATTAAAATATGATATCAAATAAATATTAATTATTTTGGTAATTATTTTTGAGAGATATTCATTTTTTAGCCGGAGAATTACATTAGGAACTATTAAAAGAAAATATCCATTATTTATAAAATTCAGCATGACTTTTCCCCTAAAAAAAAATTCAAAATGACTTTTTTATTTTTATTTTTTAATATATAGTAAATTGACCTGGCCAGTCCTCTATAACCAATCAAACCAAACCTGTTCAGTCACCTCACACAAAGAAGTAAGGATCATTACTAATTACCTAATTTTCTCAATTTTCCCGCTAAAACAAAAAAGGTAGAAAAATTCCCGCCTAAGCATTCCCCAAATATAAATAGAAAATAAAATTTCTCAAAGAAAAAGGTTCACACTTTTATAAGCAGTAGTGTTTCTTTCTCCATTGTAAAAAAAAAATGGAAGATGGGTTAATATCAGTAGATCGTTGGACAAAGGGAAGTGAAGCGTACTTCTTAACACATCTTCATTCTGATCACACTAAAGCTCTCTCTTCTAAATGGTCCCATGGCCCACTCTTCTGCTCTTCAATCACCGCCAGACTACTTCCCATCAAATTCCCTAATTTCAATCTCTCTCTTCTTCGCATTCTTCATATTGGCACTTCTCACACTCTCTCCCTCCGTTCACCTTCTTCTTCTGTTCCTACCACCGTCATTGTTACCGCTATCGACGCCTGTCACTGTCCCGGTACGTATCCTGTTGATGAGTTTGTGTCAGTGTCGTGTCTGGTATCTGTGTTAGTGTTTAAAAATTATTATGTCGTTTAATTTGCTATTTGTTGTGATTTTTTGGAATAGGTTCGATTATGTTGCTATTTCGCGGAGATTTTGGTTGTGTGCTTTATACTGGTGATTTTCGTTGGGAAGCTGGTTGTGAGAAGGCGAGGATTGCCAAAGAAATGCTTGGTGTTGCTCTCAAGAAACATGATGGTGATGTTGATGTTGTTTATCTTGATAATACTTATGCTAATCCTACTTATGATTTTCCTGCTCGAAGCGTCGCGGCTCAGCAGGTACACTGAAATTTCGCCTTTAGCCTCAATTCGAGTTCTCAATTTGTGATTTGTTTGTTATTGTGGTTTGATATAGAAATGTTGAGATAATGGTGTTAGGTTCCGAAATTAAGGTTATCGAAAAAGGACTTGATTTTCGATTCCTTGTGAAATTCATGCATGTTTTAAGAAAATTTATCTTCAACTTTCATTACTGCTGTTCATATCTGTGTTTAATAAACCAAATGAAACCAAATGGTTGACATATTAATGAAAATGTTTTGTTTTGGCTTAGTTGATTGTCTAATTTCAGGCTATTAATTTCAAGAATTAGTTTAACAAAGCTGCACTATACACTGTCTGTGTAAAACTATTATACACGATATCCAGTGGAAGTTCATTGTATTGTCACATAAGACCATTTTGAAACTGAATTTTACTAGTAACCGTCAATTACTTGATTCTCATAGCGTAGTCAGTACGAGACTAGTTTACAAACGACACATATCACCCTTACTTTTTACGGATGTTTTATTTTGACTTGGTTGATGTCTGATTTCAGGCAATTGATATAATTTCGGCGCATCCTGACCATGATGTTATTATTGGAATCAATAATTATGGGAAAGAGGATCTCTTGCTTCAGATTTCAAGCGCCCTTGATATAGAGGTATTCGATTTCAGCTTGAGGTATTTACGATTAATAATTTTATGACTTAAGTATTCCAATTATTTTAGACTTGAAACCTGTTATAAACTGTTCATAACATGCTTGAAGTGTCATGTTTTACATGTAAATCGTCATGTTTATCTCGCAGTACAAAACTTTGCATGTTGTCATTTTGTTGGTTTAGTTAATTTAGATTCAGCTTTCAATTTTACTTGATTCTTCCTCTTTTACCTATTGATTTTTCACTGATTTGCTTATTTTTCAATTGAAGATTTGGGTGTGGCCACAGCGGTTACAGACTATGCATATTCTTGGTCTCCCTGATGTATTTACAACAGATACAACTGCTACTAGAGTCAGAGCTGTTCCAATGTATAGCTTTAGCATGAATACATTGGAGGCATTAAATTCATACCGCCCAAGAAAATGCCCAACTATAGGAATTTTGCCATCAGGTCTTCCATGGGTAAAGAAATCCCTTAAAAAGAACGAGTTTCTCTCTGGTTCTTTTTTGACATCGCGTTATAAGAGAAACAGATGTGACACAGATAGTACTCAGGTCCAGATGGATAAGCAAATTGCAAAAACAGGATCTCCAAAATTGTTGAACAAGTATGTGATTTCAGTTCCCTACTCTGATCATTCAAACTATGCAGAGCTAGAGGATTTCATTAAGTTTGTCAAGCCAAACAGTCTGAAGGGTATTGTTTCTTCCTCTACATGCTATATTGAACCCATGTACTATTTTGGCCGACTTTGTACCGGTAACCAACCAGTACAGCAGTTGCACAACAGGTCTAAACTGATAGAAAGTTGTAATGTTGAAGAGGATGATGATGAGTTAGATAGAAACATAAGCAAGGAAAGTTATAAAATGAATGACATTGGCAAAAGGGTAGTCATAATCAGCCCTGAAACTTCATTTGAAGATGATAATGTTGAGTCAGACGATGAAACTTCATTTGAACATGATAATGTTGCGTCGTTAGATGAAACTTCATGTGAAGATGGTAATGTTGAGTTAGATGAAACTTCATTTGAAGTTGATATCGTTGAGTTAGATAGAAACAGAAGCAAGAACATGTTTGAAGTGAAAGAAAATGGTAAAAGCGTGGTAAATGTCAGCCCCGAAACTTCAGTTAGAGATGATAACGATGAGCTAGATAGGAACAGAATGAAGGCTTTGAAGGTTAAGTTATCAGGTTTTCGTATGAGAAGATTAAGAAAACAGCGCAGCGCTAACATTTCATGCTATATTGAAGATGAAATTTTGTACTAAGTTTTTGTATGATCACTGCTTTTGAAGTCCATGTTGCAAGGTATGAACTACTATTGACCTAACTCAATGTATCAAGAAGTTATTGGATGATCTTTTGTACCCCTATTGGAAAGAATGTGCATTTGAACACTAAAATCTGCTTGTGACAGAAGAATTGTAACATGAATTGATGGTGCACATTTTGTTGATAACTTAGTTTGGTCTGATTCACTTGTGTAAGAAAAGGGATGGTGTTTCTCCTTTTTAAATATTGCTTGCAAGCTAAGCTATAAAGCACGGACGCGGATACGGACATAGATACCGGACATGACACGGACACTGACACGCCGACACAATTAATAATTTGAAAAAATCATCACATAATTCAGTGTTATTACAAGTGTTGTTGTCGGGTCGGTGTTAGACACAACACATGTTCGACACCTAATCTGAGGAGTGTTCGTGCTTCATAGCTTGCAAGCTTACAACTCAAAGTTGAAAAATGGTATAGTGACAGTCCAAAATTTAATATTTTCAAAACATTCTTAATTTTTTTTTTCCTTTATGGGGAATTCTTAATCATTTTTCGAATTCATATAAAATCTATTAAATCATTTGAATCCCCCACTTGCCATTTCGGAGTCGTATGAACTGTACTTAATAATAATGGTTTTTGGACTTTCATCATGTGTTGTTTATTATGTTGTATCGATCAGTTTAACTATTTTTTAGTTTTTCTACCTAATTTCTTATATTTAGTGCCCTAAAGTTTTCATTTCAACTGAAAATTTTATAAATTAAAATAATCATATTTTTTAGAATATGTTCTGCCTTCCCACTCTTTAACATTTAATTTCCAAAGACTATTTTGTCAAGAGTTTATGGGGAAATACATAATTGGTGGTTGGGTCTTATGAATTTTAATCAATAGGAGAGAAAGTGATAAAAAAGTATTTTATATTTATTTACAAATTGGATAAAAATGTTAAGCTACTATCATTATTCTTTAAATATTATATTATTCTATTTTAAGTTTGCTCATTTAAAACATCAAATTTTTATGTGAACACAATTCAAAATATTTTTCCACTTCTAACCCTGATCTTATATATATCTTATCTAATTCTTGAATAGTATTAAAGTTTCACTATTGATGTAAACTTTTAAAATCATTTCATATCTAATATCACCACAAATACTTGAATAAATTCCAAAGTTTTATACGTAACATAATCACTCATGGAATCATTTATTTAATATTCTAGAAAATAAGCTGGTTGGTTTTAAAATATTTGAGGGGTAAAGCCTACATACATGTGAACCAATTTAAAGGATTAAATATTTTATGATATCCATTTGATTTTTTGTCTTATTTTTCGTCTATTATGGGTTGACTTCTGTGATCTGCGTTGTGCATACGATTATCATGGTGTGGATACAACTTGTCAAAGAAGTTTAAAATACCAACTCATAATAAAATCATAAAAAATCTGAGACCAAGCATTTACTATGACTTGTGTCAAGAATAAAAGGGCAATTACTATGACTCAGGAGGGAGAGCATAAAATAAAGAATTGTATTCATTCGTATGAAATGGGGGTGGGGGATATTATTGATTTATCAATTATTATTATTTTTTTAAAACTCGATATCATGTCTAAATGTCAAAATAACTCAGGATCAATTTTACGGTCCACAATCGAGACTCAAATGAAGTTAAAACAAAGTGTTAACATCGAAATTATTGAAACGTAAAGATAATTTCTCTTGCCCTCTCTGATTCTCGGTCTAAACTCAGAGTGGCCGAGAGAAATTCTTATAAAGTAAGCGAGAGTGAACCATGGCATGACTTGGTCACATCTATTAACAAGAAAGAAACAACATAAATGCCTATACATTACGGCATAATCCTGTTACATTACAACAGTCATTTTCAAGTTTCAACCGTCTATGTTGACTTCAACAATAAGAACAAAATGGAAGATACTATTTTCTTCACTCCAACATGACCAAGTCATTTGTTAGACTCATTCTCCAATCCCTTGTTTTCTCATTCCTCACCCATCAATGACATATTAATATCTAGCTTCTCTAACAATTTTCAGCTTGAAACCAAACCATTAACAACATTAACAACATGAAGAAAAAACCAATATTCTCCCTTTGTCTTCTCATCATCTTATTCTATTTGCACACCTACCCTTCATTTTCTGCTTTGACCAGCATCTCATCAAACCAATCTCTTTCTGGTGATCAAACTCTTGTCTCCAATGATGGAAACTTTGAATTGGGTTTCTTCAATACAGGTAATTCCTCTAAATATTACATAGGCATGTGGTACAAAGAGATATCACCAAAGAAATATGTTTGGGTAGCAAATAGAGATGATCCAGTTTCTGATAAAAATTCTTCCAAGTTTACTATATCTGATGGTAATTTAGTTCTCTTGGATCAGTCTCAAAATCTAGTTTGGTCAACAAATTTGAGTTCTACTAGTTCAAATTCTGTAGTTGCTGTTCTTTTAGATGGTGGTAATCTGATATTAAGTAATAGGACTAATGCGTCGGTATCAGATGCTCTTTGGCAGAGTTTTGATTTTCCAACAGATACATGGCTTCCTGGTGGAAAAATTAAACTTGATCATATAACAAAGAAGCCTCAATATCTCACTGCATGGAAGAACAGTGAAGATCCAGCAACAGGTTTATTCTCTCTTGAACTAGACCCTAATGGAACCAATTCATATTTGATTCTTTGGAATAAAACTCAACAGTATTGGACAAGTGGTCCTTGGAATGGACAAATATTCAGCTTGGTTCCTGAAATGAGGGCAAACTATGCCTATAATTTCAGTTTTGTGTCGAATGTGAATGAGAGCTACTTCACATATTCTGTGTACAGCAAATCTACTCTATCTCGTTTCGTGATGGATATCTCGGGGCAGGTCAAGCAATTTACCTGGCTGGAAAATAGTAAGCAGTGGAATTTGTTTTGGTCACAGCCAAAAGGACAGTGTGAGGTTTATGCTTTCTGTGGTGCATTTGGTAGCTGTAATGAGAACTCAAAGCCATACTGCAATTGTTTGTATGGTTATGAACCAAAGTCACAATCTGATTGGGATCTTGAAGATTACTCACATGGGTGTGTGAAAACAAACAAGTTTCACTGTGAGGTATCTTCAAATCCTTCTACTGGTGACAAGGATAGGTTCTTAACCGAACTCAATTTGGCTTTGCCGGAACATGCGCAACATGTTGTGGAAGCTGGTGTAAGCGAGGAATGTGAGTTAAAATGTCTGAACAACTGTTCCTGCACTGCATATGCTTATAACAGTACTGGTTGTTTCGTTTGGAGCGGAGAACTCTTGAATCTGCAACAGCTTTCTCAGGATGATAGTAATGGACAAACATTGTTTCTCAAACTTGCAGCATCTGAGTTTCATGATTCTAAAAGCAATAAAGGAACAACTATTGGTATTGTTGCTGGTGCTGTTGGTGGTATAGTGGTTCTCCTTGTTCTTGTTCTAATTGTTGTGATTAGGCGAAAGAGACTAGCTGGAGCAAGAACTTCTGTGGAGGGCTCATTGATAGCATTTGCATACAGAGATTTGCAAAATGCCACAAAGAATTTCTCAGATAGACTCGGAGGAGGAGGTTTTGGTTCTGTCTTCAAAGGAACATTACCTGATTCAAGTGTCATAGCAGTGAAGAAACTCGAAAGCATTAGCCAAGGCGAGAAGCAGTTTCGAACAGAAGTTAGTACTATTGGGACTGTCCAACATGTCAACCTTGTTAGGCTTCGTGGTTTCTGTTCCGAAGGTGACAAAAGGCTTCTGGTTTATGATTACATGCCAAATGGGTCTTTGGATGCACATCTGTTTCAGAACTCCAAGGTATTGGATTGGAAAGTAAGATACCAAATTGCTCTTGGAATAGCAAGGGGATTGACATATCTTCATGAAAAGTGTAGAGACTGTATCATTCACTGCGACGTGAAGCCAGAAAACATTCTCATAGATTCTGATTTTTGTCCAAAAGTTGCAGACTTCGGCCTTGCAAAGCTTGTCGGAAGGGACTTCAGCCGGGTCCTCACTACCATGAGAGGAACAAGAGGTTATCTAGCTCCGGAGTGGATTTCAGGAGTGGCCATTACAGCTAAAGCAGATGTTTACAGCTATGGAATGATGCTTTTCGAGCTAGTGTCAGGTAGAAGAAACTCCGATCCTTCTGAAGATGGCCATGTTAGATTCTTTCCTACCTTGGCTGCAAACCTAGTACACCAAGGTGGGAATGTGATTAGCCTATTAGACTCTAGGTTGGAGGGAGATGCTGATGCTGAAGAGATCACTAAAGTCGTCAAAATTGCTTCTTGGTGTGTTCAAGATGATGAAACTCATAGGCCATCCATGGGTCAGGTAGTTCAAATACTCGAAGGTGTTTTGAATGTGGCTTTGCCTCCAATTCCTAGATCCCTTCAAGCTTTTGTCGATGACCACGAGGACATTGTTTTCTTCACTGATTCAAGCTCCACTCATAGCTCACAGGTGAAGAGCAATGTCTCAACAGCCTCCTCTCAAGCCAAAAACAACATCTCATCTGCTACCACCTAGTCCTTGAGACGACACATTTGAGGGGTTTCTCTCAATTTCTTGTGTTAGAATAAGTTGTGTCATAGTTTTGATTTTGAGGTATTTAATTGTAATTTTTATGGTTTCTTTAGAGGAACTATTGCCAAGATTGCTTGTATATTCATCCTAAATAATGTCAAATGAAAACTCATATAGCTGCCTTGTATTTGCGTGCTAGTGCTTCAGGCGTTGCATCAGACAAAACACCTATGTTTGGTGCATTAAGCAATAATTTGTTAATATATAAACTTTTTTTGTTGAATCCACATTTTTTCCCTCTTCCTGTTTGAGAAGGTGTTGAACACTAATTCTGAGTGTTTTCTCTAATAGAAATTTGAACACTGATTTGCCACGTTGTTATAGACTCGTTCTGCTGCTGATCTTGACAATCGTTGGTTGTTAATATAACATCATATAATTAAATTTTCTATTGTTAACATCTATCAATGAGTAGTTGGTAGCCGAAAGCAACAAACGACCAATTTTAGAGTTTACGCGGTCAGGGGCGGAGCTTGACAAAAATATTTGAGGGGGGCCAAATACATTTGGAAAACAGTTTTAGTGGTAAAGTGATAGTTTCAGTTTTTATCTTTATGTATTGAGTTAAACCAAATTGAAGTGAGTCCAATAAAGGAAGGTTTCAACTAATTGGAAAAATGGTAAAAGGTGAAATTCATGCTAAGTTTTGTGGGTTAATGAGGTTTGAGATGTTCTTATCAAAGATGTGGAGGGAAAAACAAAGGATATTAAAGAATTATTATCTTCTAAGTTTTAAAAATAGAAGGGAATTTTTTTTGAAAGCTGAATTATAGGTAGAGCCAATGAAGGCATGACCATGGTATTTAGTACGGGTGATTTTACAAAAGGGCTAAATATATTTTTCGTTTCTATAAATATTCAAACTTTTTGTTTTAGTCATCTTAAATTTTTTATATCCTTAAGAGCTTATTTGATGATCAAGATATGATCTAAAGTTGGATAGAGACAAATATAAAGTTTGATAAACAGGATATGACATGGACATGATAAATATTAATCTTATCATGTATTTGATCCACACATAATAACAAATATGATATCATTGTAATTAAATGAAAAAGTTACTCTCATAATTAATTAAATATCGTAAAAATGAGATGTAATTAATTATAATAGAAAATACATGATATTATTATTTTAAAAATGACAAAATATCTATATTATATATAAAGAAAACAATCTCTTTCAGCTCTTTTGGACTGACTTTTTCTCTTTTAAAAAATGCCCTCAATTTTAAAAACAAATAATACATGTAACAAATAGAAAATAATAAATTTAAATATTAAAAAAAGATATAACAAACACACACACACATATATAGATATGTATGTATGTAAGTATGTATGTATGTAAGTATGTATGTATATATATTTATACTTACTTTTTTATTATCCCAATTATACTTTTAAACAACTTTTCTATAAAAAAGATTGTTGTTGGTGTCATTAAAAAAAAATTAGATTATATTTTTTTTGTTATAATGTTGGTGCCATTGAAATAAATAATCGCGATTAGTTTGGTTTGTTATAACTTGAATGCAACAAACATTTATATTTTTAGTTTTAATCCAAATCAAAATTTCATAAAAAGAACACCGTTAATAATTTTCAAATGTCCCCGTCTTTTTGCTAGTCAAGATGGTAAATAAGGAATGATCTTCTAATCTCATCAGGATAATTTCTAACCTAGCCAATACTTAGGATATAAATTACAAAGGAAACTCATGATATGATAAGAAAACGGTTTCCTTTATCCTATCTCTTTAGTGCATCAAACATGAGATTTGAGCATGATATGATTAATATATCATACCATGTCTCCTTATCTTGACCATCAATAGGACTCTAAAAGTTTTCAGTCATTACTTTTGGTCATTACTTTTAAGTCAACTCATGTGTATTATTCGAAATTTTGAATATGTTTTTGCTGGAAAATAATCTCATCCAAATAATAATTTAAAATTATTTAACAAAACATTAATTAAATATGAATTTTTAAACGTCAAAAACATAAAAATTCATATTTAATTCATCATTTGAACAAAAATTTAAAGTTTTACAAGGATTCTATAATATATTTAACAAGATTGTAAAAAAAAATCAAAATTTTGAATGATATATGTGAGTTGTCTTAACGGAGACCACAAGTGGTGATGGAAAACATTTGTGGACTAAAAGTCAAAGAAAATTTATAGGAGTGCTAAAACAAAAAGTTTAAATATTTTAAGGGAACAAATCATATTTAACCATTTACAAAATAATCCCTTACCAATAACGTGACAAAAATAGATTAAAAGAATAAAAGTAGAGATAATAATAAATGATATAGAGTACGATTAGGAAATAATCAATTAATATTGCATTGGTATTGTAAAATGACATGATAAAACACAAATATATCTACAAAAAAAAAAAACAGAAATATTTTTTCCTCGTTCCGTGATGTGACGAGCCCAGATTATATTGTGCGAGCACCATCAAGAGGCGTTGTGCCCGTTTGCAGGTCTCGAATAGGTGCGTCGTTGTAGGGTGTTTCTTGGGTCGCTATTGGACCGATGAATCATGAGGTCTGGCTCGGCACAATAATGAAGGTAAAGAAGTGAACTACACTCTTTACAACCAAATGGTTGGAAGTCTCATATTCTTGCAATTCATTCAAAAACCAAAGTTATGAGGTATCTCAGATATACAAGTGGTTATGGTGCGCTATATCTTAAGGCAATGGCCTATAATGACTCAGACTGATGTGAAGATAGAGTTAAAAGATGGAGCACAATGAGATACATGTTTAGAATTTTCAACTCTCCAATCTTCTAAAGTTTAGGATTGTGGTTATATCTTGTGAAGTTGAATACATATCAACTTGCAATGCAGCATGTCAAGGATTGTGGTTACAATCATTGGTACTTGGAACGAAGATAGGTGTAGAAGAACAAATTGAGCTTTTGGTGGACAACAAATATGCTATCAACCTTGCAAGGAATCTCATAGCTCATGGGAGGAGCAAGCACATAGAGACCAAATATCACTTTCTTCGTGATCAAGTAAACAAGAGTAAGATCATTCTCACTTACTAAAAGATAAATTTTCAAGAAACATATATACTAACTAAGCCATTGAAGATTGAGAAGTTCAGAGATCAATGTATTAAGTCTAGAGAATTTGAATTAAGAGGGAGTATTGAACTCTAATTCAAATCTGGAGGTTTTGGAGGTCCTGATGTTAGTTCTCAGGGTTTGTCTAACATGTGCAACATTGCACATGTTAAAACAATTAATAGTAGTAATTTTTTCTTGAAAAACATCAATTATTTATTCAAAAGTTTTATATTTAATATTCAAAGTACAAGTTCCAATAGAAGATTTCAATTTTAAACTTCTTGTGCATATTTGCCCATATAGTATGTAGGTATTATAATGTAGATACTTTAAATAAAAAACAAGGGTTAATAGTGTTTTCCACCTCTGTAGTATATGTCATAAAAAAATTTTGGTTTGATTTGCACCCTCGTAATTTTTTTTTCTTTGGAAAACACCCTTAATAGGCCATTTTAGATTTTTTTTTCAAAAAAATTTGGTTTTTGAATAGCCTATAAAGGGTGTTTTCCGGATTTTTATTTATGAGGGTGCAAATCAAACCGAAAATTTTATAGGGACGAAAACCGGAAATGACATATATTACAAGGATGAAAAACACTGTTAACCCTAAAAACAAGGTTGTTAGCTAGTTAGTATTGCATTAGTGACGTGCTATGCAAGTAACTAATCATATAAGTTTGTTAGATAGTATTCGACCTATGTATGATATAGAAAGCCTATCATAATTTTGTATATATATGATTGCAGTCAAGGAATAAAGTACAGAAGTATATTGTTGCTGCATACACACCAAATTTAACACTTTCCCTCTCTTTCAAAATTCACTTGTCCCTTCTCAATTCTCCCTACAAACCCTAACAAAATAAATCCTAAATGTAACTCAATTAAAGGTTGTTTGGAATGGACTACGACATGATTCAGTTTCACAAAAGATAAAAGAAAATAAAATAAAATTGGATGGCTTGTTGCTTCTATAATTGCTCAATGGAACTTTAAGTTGAAGTACTAGATGCACGTCAAGTGTCTTCATTCCCTCTTAAGCTTATTGAAAGCAACCTTTTTCTAAAAAATTATAAAGACTTTTTAAAAGCAAATCATAAGAGAAAAGCAAAAACAATTAATAATTAAAGACATGAAAACAATGATATTCATAAGACAAATATGTTAAATTATTCTTTTTAGATCTTTATAAAAGCCACCTATATTATAAGATACAACATTACTCTATCCCAAAAATAGGATGCCGCCGGTATCTTAACCAGAAAGAATACTAAAAAGAATCTCCTTAATTATTGTGCTATCTATTTTGACAATTTTATTATATTTCATTATTTGTATGCTAAAACCTTAAACAAAACTTTTTTTTTAACAAGCAAAAATTTAAACAAGACTATTTTAAATTAGGGAGAGTAACAATTTAAACTTTTGAAGACGCTTTTACGGTTAAAGATACTGTTTATTTAGAACGTGTAACAAATGGATGAAAACTTCAAAAATTATTATATTTGTTTTCACAAAATAAGTTGTAACAAACAAATAAATTTTTTATTTTTTTGTAACACAATGTATTTCTAGCAGAAATTGCTAAACTCGCATAATATAACGAATAAATGTTAAAATGTCGATTGGAAATAATCATATTTAGTGTCTATCATACCTCAAATAAGATTACCTTTAACGGAGGGAATCCATATAAAAAAATCTATTTTTTCTTAAAAGAAAAAAAAAACCCAGTTGTTTTTAACATTAATATTATGGCAAGTTAAGATATTGGAGCCTCCACTGGAAGTAGTAGTTTCATGAAGTGGTTATGCCAAAAAGGAACGGATATTCCACTAAGCATACCAAATTTTCTCTGTATCATTTTCATAAGATACAAATTAATTAAGTGATTGCAAGGCCCGCTTTAATTTTCATTTTCCATATGTTTTTACTTTTTCGTTTAGTAAAACCAAGTGTTTCACGTTTTCCCCATATATCACAAAAGAAGTTTGGTTTTACCAAACCAATCTTTGGAACCTATCCGGAAGTTTCGAACATTCATTTTGAGCCATGAAACTAGGGCTCAGGAGAATAACATTTTTGGCTTAAAACCATTTTCAGAAGACGGAAAACTGCTGGTGAGTGCTTTTATCATAAAAGAGGATTATTTTTTTAGGAAGATGAGAATTATCGTATTGAGGCGGAGTACCTTTTTAACAATCGGTGCAAATTTGGGTGCAACGAGTAATGATGATTAGAGAATTGCGATGATTGATAGACTCATTAAATTGGAGGAACAAGAAGTGGCAGAGAATATCGTAATGGGGGACAAGGATGTGAATAGCTGATAGTGTGTTCTTTTCATATAAGGGGGTTGGGGAGTAGAGTGAAGAGGTGGAAGGTGTTGGAGTTAGTTAGGAGGGAGAGGGTGGAGGTTTTTCGTTTACAAGAAACAAAACTAGAGTCGGTGATGGGTAACTTGTGTGTTACGCTTTCTGGAGAGTTCAGAAGTGGAGTGAGCTTTTGTTTCTTCAGTTTGTAAAAGTGGTTGTTTGTTGTCAATGTGGGATTAAAATAAGGGCAACTTTATTTCTTCGTTCCAAAGTCAAGGTTTCCTTAGCGTTTGCCTAGAGAGGGGAGTGAAAAGAAAGATGTGCATTGTCCTTAATGTTTGTGTACCATGTATTTTCCTTGAAAATAAGCAACAATGGTGTATATTTTGATGGAAAAACATAGAATTTCGAAAGACTTGTAGTGCTATGTGGTGATTTTAAAGCAATTAGATTGGTGGAAGAAAGGTTTGGGGCGGTCTTCTCAAGGTTGAGTGGTGTAGTGAAGGAAGAATTGTGACTTTTTAATCTTTTTATTCAAATGCTAAGGCTTACCGACTCATCTCTTTTTGGAAGGAGGAATACTTAAGTTCAACTGAATGGAAAATGTATGAGTCGCTTGGATCGAATGTTAGTTTCTGATAATTGGAAAGCTGAGTGGGAAATTAGTGACCTTTGGGGTCTTCATAGAGACGTCATAGATCATTCAATAATTTATGGATCAAGAATAAGGACTTTAACGAGGTTGTTGTGGGGGCTTGGAGAGTGTCGTGTTGGGGAACAATTGAAGGTGTTAAAGGGTTTTCTTAAGGAGTGGAATAGGGTAGTGTACGGAAATTTGGAGGACAAAATTCAGACTTAGATAGAGCATGCGGTTTGTCATGATCATCAAAGTGTGGGAAGTGATTTGACAGAGGTAGAGCAGATGGTTTGAGTTGATCTCTAGTTTGAAAGTGAACTTCTCCAAAAGTAGTTTGAAAGTAAACTTCTCCAAAAGTGGTTTGACAGACGAACAAGAGGTAAAGCAGATGGTTTGAGTTGATCTCTAGTTTGAAAGTGAACTTCTCCAAAAGTAGTTTTTAAGTGGCAATCGTTTACGATGCAAAGTAGGGTCTCTCACTTTTCTTTATCTCAGTTTCCCGATAGGTGTAAATCTTAGAAAGGTGTCAACTTGGGATTCAATGATAAAGGTTGTGGATGGTAGATTAAAATCTTGGCGGAATACATATGTGAGTTTGGGAAGACGGATGACGATGATCAACTCGGTGTTAAATTCTATCCATATTTTTTATTTGTCTTTTTTCAAGTTAATACGTTGTTTAGGATTAAATTGGTTAAAATCCAAAGAGATTATTTGAATTTTTCTCTCCCGTCTCTAATTATGAGGAACCAATAAAAAATTTCTCAGTTAAGTTGTCTTTGAGCACAAGTAGTTTTTTTCCTCTTCTAAGAAGACAAACTAACACATTGAACTTAGCATCAGGAAGAATGAAATATGAGAGCTTGAAAGAAGCATACTCCAATATCTCAAGCCAACACTTCCAAACTAACCCAAGCGGGTTAAATATTAAAAGTTAGGCTTAAAGGCATTTGTGACCCCTTACTTTTAAGAAGTTGCGATTTTGGTCCTCTAACAAAAAAAAACAATTTTATCCCATAAAATTACAAAAAGTTGCTGAGAAGACACCATGTCCCAAAATAGGGGGTTCAATAATTGTTATACATAGAGGGTTTATTTCACATGACTAAATTTTGAATTTTTTTTTAACAAGCAAAAATGAATTATATTACCACGACAAACGTAATTGTTGCAGCACAAGGTGTGCCAAAATAATCACGGAAATGTCAAGGTTCTGTCAAGATTACAAACATGTCAGTCGATGCCCAAACATGAAAGCAGGATCGACCACGAAATATGGGTACCAAAGCTAAATACAACATTACTAGCTTTTAACCATCACAAAGCAGATGATTTTACTTTATCTAACATATGTGATAAAGAGCTTTATTTGTTTCTAAATATCATGTTATTCCGTTCGTTCCACAAGACCCAAACACATTGAAGCCAAATCAAGTGGAAAAAGGATCGTCGCAATCTCGAACAACTTGTGTAATTAATAAATTGCAAAAAATGGTCTGAAATATTCTGAGAGTCGACCCCTTCAACACCGAGCCATGCCTACACCAAAGGCCACAAGGCACCAAAAGTTGGGAAAGACAAAAACATGTGATTCGCATCTTCAACGTGCCCGCATCCAGTGACACACAACCACGCCTCCAAAGGAATAATTCCCTGGTTTACCAAATTACCTTTTGTAGGTAAACGATCCCTCAGCAGCCGCCAAGCAAGGATATAGACTTTCAGAGGAACCTGTTTATGCCAAATTAACTCCATATTTGGATGTAAGTGGGGTTGTTCCTGAGATGTCAACATGTCATATACACCACGGACTGAATACCAGCCACTCTGATCCGGTAATCACAACCATGTATCAGCCACAAATTCCTGCAAAGAAACTGTAAGTAATAATTTCCTACACTCCTCTACTAACTCTTCCTCCCAAGCCCATAACCTACGGCGCCATTGCCACGCCTCCCCACCAACATCCACCCTCAACAAGAACATGGTCATAACTGTGATTACTTTGTTGACAACCAAATCATATAACCGGCTAAAGTGCTCACACAACGGAACATTACGACACCAACAATCACGCCAAAAATCAGTGTTAGCGTCATCCCCCACCCTCCTCCTAAGACACGCCCCAAACCAGCCCTCCCCACCCTCACCTATCCAATCTCTAATCTTCACTATTTCCCTCCACCAAGAAGAACAACTCCGGCCCCCATCCTCCAAACCACTATCCGCCACACCATACCTAGCCACTAACACCTTACCCCAAAAACCTTCCTTATCTACTAACACCCCTCAACACTACTTCCCTAACATAGCAATGTTAAACTCTCTCAATCTCCTAACACCCATCCCTCCATACTCCTTGCCCAACAAAGAATTCTATAGAAGAGATTATACCTGACGAAGCTTTGAAAAAGGAAAGCGCTTAGACAGGAAGAGCAGTCAGGACGGACTTCAGAAGGATCAAGCGACCACCAAAAGAAAGGAACCGACTATGCCAACCAGACAATCTAGATTTAATTCGATTTACAACAGGTTCCCAAAACAATAGCCAACATGGATTAACCCCAATCGGAAGACCCAAATAGAGGAGCCACACTTTACCCACTTTGCAACCCAACACAAAAGCTGCTTCAGACAACCAAGAGACATTAATATTAACCCCAACTAGAGAGCTTTTATGGAAGTTGACTTTCAGGCCCGACATAGCCTCAAACAAAACGAGACCAGCCCTCAGCACACACATATTAGCCCAACTTTTATTCCCATTTAGGAGCATATCATCAGCAAACTGTAAATGAGACACAACCACTGGAGTAGTGCCCCCCACATTGTACCCCGTAAAAATATCTACTTCGACCAAAGATTTCATCAAAACATTCTAGTCTTTTGCTGCTAATAAGAATAGAAATGGAGATAAAGGGTCACCCTGCCGTAAACCCCTCTCAAGTGAAAACTCATCCATAGGACTACCATTCACTAAAACTGATGTTGTTGTAGTACTAACACACTCTTTAATCCACTTTCGCCACATTGTCGGAAATGACATACTCCCCATTACCTCATCGAGGTACCCCAATCAACAGAGTCGTACTCCTTTACAAAATCCACTTTGAACAACAAAATATCTTTCTTAAATTTACGTGCCTCATAGACCACTTCATTGGCTATCAGAATTCCATCAAGAAAACGCAGATTGAACTTCAGACACAACACTCCCAATAACATGTCTCAACCCCTTTGCTAGAATTTTCACCAAAATTTTATAAAGGGTCCCCACCAACAAGATAGGACGAAAATCATTCAAAGATTGAGGACTCTCAACTTTAGGAATAAGAGAAATGAACATAGAATTTATACCTTTCGACTATTTTCCATTCCTATGGAATTCTGTAACAAATCTAACAATATCATCTTTCATCTCGTGCTAAAAATTCTTGATGAATCCAAAGTTGATAACATTTGGACCCGAACTCTATTGAGTATTTGGTGCATTGGTTTCATTGTTGCTAAAACAAATACTCTTTTTAGATGTGGGAAATGTTGTTTCAACATCCTGTCATCTTGTATAATGTTGGATATAATGTTCCAACATCCTGGCACGGTTCAGTGTTCCCTGTTTATGTGGCTTGGTTTTTACGCGCTTTATCTTTTTAAGAAAACCTCACCTTATCTCTTGTTCACCAAGTAACGTATTTTAGTCCAGAATATTCTAGGTGATTTGTTTCTAAAATATATACAATATTTTAGGGTTACTAGTTGTTGCTTGTGGTAGTTCCTAAAGATGTTCATACTTCTTAGGAATTGCTATATTTGTTACGTGGATCAGCTGAAGGATCTACAATTGTTCCGAAGCCCAAACAACTTATCAAGCCCGTGCTGCTTCAGTATAAATACAAGACTAGAAGAAATAATAGATTATTCAAGTCGTCATTCTAAAGAATAGAGTTTTTAGGGTTTTGAGTCTTTGTTAATTGCGAGACTTTTCTTGTATCACCTTGATACATGATTTATGACTGTTTTATAGAGTTGTTAATTGTGAATATCTATAAAGATTTGAAGCAAAGAGTAGGTTCTGTTTATTTGGAGTGAGTCTACTTACTTGTATTTGCAGGTAACTTTACCATTTTGAGTTGTAATTGTATAATCACAGGGGTTATGGTTAATTGGTAGGAAGTGAGATGGGATCTCAGATCTAGGAGTTCCTAGGTTGAAGTCAAAACGGGTAGGTTCTAGGTCTAGAGTTGTAAACGAGGAGTTTGCAGAGAACTTAGAATAAGGACTACACTAGTGGATTTCCTTCCTGGCTTGTTAGCCCCCAGAGTATGTGTGTTTATCAGCGAACTGGGTTAGCAATTCTCCTGTGTCTTTTTAGTTTTCTTGTCTTTTACTTTTACGTTTTATTGTGTTTGACTTTATGATGTTTAAACATTAAGTTCAACATTTGCTTTTGTACGTCTGGTGTAGGAACATTGCATAGAACATCTTAAAACTAACGTGCTAGAATTTCAATTGGCATCAGAGCAGGCACCCTGTCTGTTTTAGGGTGAGACCCAGAGAAGATAATTTCTAGCGCTTTGGACAAGGAAGAAGGATTTGTGAACATGCCACCTCTGTTGGATGACAGTAACTATGATTATTGGAAATCACGTATGAGTGCTTTTCTTAAATCCATAGATAGCAAAACATGGAAGACAGTTCTGAAGGGTTGGGAACATCCTGTGGTTCTTGATGCAGATGGGAATAGGACAGATGTTCTGAAACCAGAAGGAGAATGGTCTGCTGGTGAAGATGAATTAGTTCTTGGTAACTCCAAAACATTGAATGCTTTATTCAACGGGGTTGACAATAATATCTTCAGATTGATCATGCAATGCACTGTGGCCGAGCATGCTTGGGATATTCTCAAATCTGCTCATGAAGGTACTTCAAAGGTAAAAAGTGCAAGACTTCATCTTCTTTCCACAAAATTTGAGAAATTGAAAATGAAGGAAGATGAGAGCATACATAATTATCACTTTTATATCCTTGATATTGCTAATACTTTTGACTCTCTTGGAGAGAAAATTTCTGAAGAAAACCTTGTCATAAAAATTCTCAGATCTCTACCTAAGAGATTTGACATAAAGGTTACTGCCATTGAAGAAGCTCATGACATATCAAGTCTGAAGGTTGATGAACTGATAGGATTACTTTAAAACTTTGAATTAAATGTCAATAACAAAACTGATAAGAAAGGAAAAGGCATTGCATTTGTTTCAAATGTTAATACTGAAGAAACACAAGGAAATCATGAGGATGATGAAAGCCTGTTAGAAAATATTGTGCTTATTGGAAAACAATTTAGAAGAATCTTGAAACAAGTGGACAAAAGACATAGGTCAAATGTTTAGAACATCAGTTCTAACATTGACAATCAACTGGAAATGTGAAGAATGCAAGAACTGATGAAAAAAGCACTCAATCAAAAGGGGTCCAATGTCATGAATGTGAAGGATATGGTCACATCAGAACATATTGTGCAACATTTCTAAAAAGTCAGAAGAAAAGCTTGGCTGTTTCTTGGTCTGATGATGATGACTTTGAAGCGGAAGTTGAAATTGAATCTGCTAAACAAGTTTCTTTTTTGACTGGTAAAGTAATGTCAGATACTGATTCTTGTGATGAAATTATTTCTTATGAAGACTTAGCTATCAATTACTATGAATTGGTATCCAGAAATATTGATATGTGTTAGTTGGTTGAGAAGAAGGAAAAGACCATTAGTCATCTGCAAGCTGAAAAGAGAGACCAAATGGCAAAAATTTCTGAAATTAATAATGAGTTAATTCAACTAAACTCTAAACTAGAACATATGAAGAAACAAGTCAGGATGATGACTACATGCACAAATGATTTGGAGGAAATCCTAGAAGGGAAGAGCAAAGAATATCCTAAAAAACTGGTTTGGATTATAAAACTCTAAACAAGAAATAAAGAAATAGGAATTTTGCCTATGCTCCATTGTGGTATAGCGAGGAAGCAACAACGAGGCCCAAATGTAACAATTGATGACTCTTCCATGAGCAAGTCGATGTTTCAACATGCTAAGGAACACCAGAATTCTACAAACAAGAAATCACATCGTGCATGGACTTATCACTACTGCAAAGGAAGAAGTCATATAAAACCTTTTTGCTTCAAATTGTATGATCAACATAAACAATCACATCAAAGATCAATTGAACCAAGAAGGAGTAATGTCAAGAAGAAGTGGATACCTAAGTCTGATGAAGTTGGGATGATAGCTCACACTTCTCTAAGAGTATCGTCAAAAGAAGACTGATATTTTGACATTGGATGCTCAAGACACATGACTGGAGTTGACAACTTTCTTGAAGATGTGAAGCCTTATGTTAGCAGCTATGTTACTTTTAGTGATGGAACTAAAAGAAAAATTCTAGGTATTGAGAATTTGATAAAAAATGGATTACCAAGACTTGACAATGTGCTGTTAGTAAAAGGTTTAACTGCCAACTTGATTAGAATAAGTCGACTGTGTGATCAACAATTCAAAGTAAATTTCAGCAAGCCTGAGTGTCAGATTACTGATGAGAAAAGAGAAGTGTATATGAGAGGTACAAGGTCTAAAGACAACTATTATCTATGGGCACCTCAGGAAGAAGCTCATTTGCCCACTTGTCTCATGAGTAAAGAAGAAGAGGTTAAAATGTGGCATCAAAAACTTGGTCACTTAAACCTAAATGGCATGAAGAAGGCCATCTCAGCAGATGCAATCAGAGGACTACCTAAACTCAGAATTGTTGAAAGTGACATTTGTGGTGAATGTCAGATAGGTAAACAAACTAGAATGTCTCATCCAAGGTTGGAACATCATGTAACCTCCAAAGTCCTTGAACTTCTACATATGAATTTGATGAGACCTATGCAGGTTGAGAGCATTGGTGGAAAGAGGTATGTTTTTGTGGTTGTTGATGATTTCTCAAGATTCAATTGGGTGAACTTTATTAGAGAAAAGTCAGATACCTTTGATGTGTTTAAAGATTTGTGCACACAACTGCAAAGAGACAAAGATAGTGCCATTGTGAAGACCAGAAGTGATCATGGGACAGAGTTTGAAAATGCAAAGTTAAATGAATTCTGCTCTAGTGAAGGAATCAAGCATGATTTTTCTTCCCCTATAACACCTCAACAAAATGGTGTTGTTGAAAGGAAGAACATAACTCTACAAGAATCAACAATAGTCAAGTTGCATGTAAAACATCTGTCTATTTTTGGGCTGAAGCTATGAATACAGCTTGTCATGTTCACAACAGGGTTACTCTGAGGTCTGGCACCAACCACCCAATATGAAATATGGAAAGGAAGAAAACCTACTGTCAAACATTTTCATGATTTTGGCAGCAAGTGCTACATATTGGCAGATAAAGAATACAGAAGGAAAATGGATCCCAAAAGTGATGAGGGGATTTTTCTTGGTTACTCTACAAACAGCAAGGCATACAAAGTATTCAATACCAGAAGCAAGTCTGTTATGGAGTCCATCAATGTGGTGATAGATGATGTTTTTGTAGACAGAGTTCCTGATGTTGTGACATCTGTTCAGGAAACAAATGCACCTACACATGTGAATGAACCTGAAACTGAGAAAGAAGAAGCTGAGCAAGTTGAGCAGGATCTGATTTCAACAAGCAAAGAACCTTCCATTAGAGTTCAGAAGAACCATCCTCAAGATCTTATAATTGAAAGTCTTGATCAAGGAATCTCAACCAGGAGATCCAATGAAGTGATTTCTACTTCATGTTTCGTGTCCACAACTGAACCTAAAAATGTTAAAGAAGCTCTCACTAATGAATTCTGGATTGATGCAATCCAAGAGGAATTGAATCAGTTTAAAAGAAGTGAAGTTTGGGATTTAGTTCCAAGACCAGAAGGCATGAATGTCATTGGGACTAAATGGATATATAAGAACAAATCTGATGACAATGAAACTGTGACCAGAAATAAGGCAAGATTGGTTGCTTAAGGCTATACACAAGTAGAAGGACTAGCTTTGGCACCGAATGATCCTATACAACAAGGTTCTCGCTGTCCAGATACCTGTCCATTTTCTTTGGCGGGAGGTTCTAAGTCAACAACAGACAACAATGGTATTAAAAATAAAAAGAAGAAGTTGGTTGGAAATTTCAAACATTCGTCTTGCAATTTAAAAAGGTTAGCAAGACTACTAGAGAAGGACAGACTGGAGATTTTGAAAATATTAAAAAACAAGCAAAGGATTTTAGCACGATGCAATAAATCTAAACGTGTGGTAATCTCCACTCATACAAAGGTATCATCAAGCACTTCTATTTCATCAGTTAACAAAGATTGGGAACATTGGGTGCCTTTACAAGGTGGTCTTGAGGCGGTTGCGGCTGATGCTTCAGGGATTGGCAGGTTGATTGGCGTCAAGTATTCGGGGGACATTAACAATCTCTACAATGTCTTGTCCAAGGAGGGTATACGTGGTCTTAGAGAGGAGGTGGGGAGGATTATATCGAAAGGGGCGTCTGGAGGGAGTGGGAGTGGTTGTTAATAGCTGTTGTTTTTGTTGTGGTTATTTGGGTGGATTGTAGTTTACAATGAGGATTATTTCTTACAACGTTAGGGGGTTAGGAGGTTTCAAGAAGAGAAGCAAAATAAAAAGATTGGTGTTAGCTAAAAAACCATTTGTTTTATGTATACAAGAGACTGAATTGTGTACTGTTGACCACTTGTTGATAAAGGCTATTTGGGGGACTCCTTCAATGGATTACTTTTTCCTTCCGTTGATAGGAGCTTCAGGAGGGTTACTGACGATATGGGATGCTAACATTGTTTACGTGTCGTCGACGACGAGGTTTCCCCATGCTTTGATAGTTAGTGGTTTGGTTCTTCAGACAAATCAGGAGTTTGTTATTGCAAATATATATGCTCCGTGTGAAACGGAGATGAAACAATTATTATGGGGACAACTGCAGAACTTCGTGGTTAATAATAGTGAAGCCAATATATGCTTTTGTGGTGATTTTAACTCTATTCGGTACATGTCTGAAAGACGGGGCAAGGGTACTGTTTTTCGTCAACATGATTTTGACATCTTTAATAATTTTATTGAAGAGTGTTATTTCGTCGACCTACCATTATGTGGCAGACTTTTTACGTGGTATCGTGGCGATGGGAACTCCATGAGCCGTTTGGATAGGTTTTTGCTTTCTAATAATTTGCGCGAGACGTGGCCGAATTGTGTCCAGTTTTGCGAATCAAAGGGGTCTCTCTGATCATGTTCCTTTGGTCTTGTATATTGCTGAAGACAATTGGGGACCACGACCTTGTTGCATGTTAAAATGTTGGGCGGATGTACCTGGTTACGATCAATTTGTGCGTGAAAAATGGGCTTCCTACAACATAGAAGGGTGGGGAGCATTTGTCTTAAAGGAGAAGTTGAAGTTCTTAAAAGGTAGCTTAAAAGAATGGCATCAAAATCATTGCCTGAATCTGGATGCTCGGTGTGGCAGGTTAACGGAGCAGATGTCGACTCTTGACATCAAAGGGGAGACAGGTGCTCTTGAGGAAGAGGAAGAGATTGAACTTCATGAACTTTCAATTAGCCTACATTCTTTATCACGTGTTCAGACAAGTAAATGTTGGAAACAAGCAAGATTACAATGGTTACAAGAAAAAGATGCTAATACAAATTTTTTCTATGGCATCATGTTTTCAAGACGTTGCGGTAACACTATTCAGCTATTACAGGTCAATGGCAGTCATATTAAAGGAGTCCAGAATGTGTGTGGGGCCGTTTTTAATCATTTTTCTTCCCACTTTCAAAAAACAACAGTGAATCGGCCAGGGGTGGATAATTTGATGTTTCGACAGTTATCTATGGTTGAGGTAGGGTCTCTCACCCGATCTTTTATGTTAGAAGAGGTTAAGCAAGCAATTTGGGACTGTGACAGTTACAAGAGCCCAGGTCTGGATGGTGTCAGTTTTGTTTTTTTAAAACAATTTTGGTCGGTTTTGCAGGGGGACTTTATGAGATTTATAACGGAATTTCATCGTAATGGTAGATTATCGAAGGGGGTTAATGCAACTTTTATTGCGTTAATTCCAAAGGTAGAAAGCCCTCAACGTTTGAATGATTTTCGCCCAATCTCCTTGGTAAACTGCATGTATAAATTTTTGGCTAAAGTCCTCGCAAACCGCTTGCGTGTAGTTATCGGCAGTGTGGTATCGGATTGTCAGTCAATTTTCGTTAAAGACAAACAGATCTTAGATGGTATCTTGGTGGCGAATGAGGCAGTAGATGATGCACGCCGTCTCAAGAAGGAAATGTTGCTCTTTAAGGTGGTCTTTGAAAAGGCATATGACTCGGTGGATTTTACTTATTTGGACGAAGTTATGAAGAAAATGAATTTTCCGGTGCTTTGGAGAAAGTGGATGTTTGAATGTGTTGGAACGTCTATGGCTTCAGTTTTGGTTAATGGGAGCCCAACGGACGAATTTCCTTTGGAACGTGGATTACGCTAGGGTGATCCACTTTCACCGTTCCTCTTTCCGTTGGCTGCTGAAGGATTCCACGCGATTATGCAAACCTTAGCAGATACCGACCTTTTTCACGGGTATAGAGTGGGGCGTGAAAATGCATTGGCTCTATCGCACCTTCAATTCGCAGATGATACCTTGATCATAGGCAGGAAAAGTTGGTTGAATGTGCATTCTATGCGGGCAGCCTTGTTGATTTTTGAGCAATTGTCTGGATTAAAGGTAAATTTCAATAAAAGTTTACTTACGGGAGTCAATGTATCTGATTCTTGGTTGACTGAAGCAGCTCTGGCTCTTATCTGTCGTGTGGGAGCTTTCCCTTTTGTGTACTTGGGTTTGCCTATAGGAGGGGATCCGCGTAAATTAGACTTTTGGAAATCGGTTTTGAACTGTATTCACTCTAGATTGTCGAATTGGAAGAACAAATTTCTTTCGTTTGGTGACCGCCTAATTCTTCTGAGATATGTCCTGTCATCCCTACCGGTTTCTTTTCTTTCCTTCTTTTTAAGGCCCCCACATGTGTTATTTCTTCCTTAGAATCTTTATTAAAAATTACTTTTGGGGAGGGGGGGGGGGAGGTGAGGATAATAGAAAAATTGCCTTGGTTGATTGGGATTCTGTCTGTTTACCAAAGGAGGAGGGAGGGTTAGGCGTTAGACGGTTACGAGAATTTAATGTGGTGTTGGTGTATGTTGGTTGATAATGAGGGGGTATGGTATCAAGTCTCGAAGGCTAGATATGGGGTGGATGGAGGCCGGTTGAAAGAAGGAGGGAGGGATAGTTCGGTTTGGTGGAGAATGATTTCTGCTATCCGTTCAGGTGTGGGAGTGGGGGCGGATAACTGGTTTGAGGAGGGTGTCGGTAGGATGGTAGGCGATGGCAGCAGTACCTATTTTTGGTTGGACAATTGTGTGGGGGGAGCACCCTTACGAGTGCAGTTCCCTCGTCTTTTTGATTTGGCTGAAAACAAAGAAGTGTCGGTGAGGGAGATGGCGGATAGAGGGTGGGCGGTTGATGGAAGAGCTTGGGAGTGGAGAAGGTGTCTGTTGGCTTGAGAGGAGCAGTCTGTGTCGGAGTGTGCAACTTTGTTGTCTGATGTTATTTTGCAGGATTCTATTATAGACAGCTAAAGGTGGGTTTACGACCCTATCAGAGGTTACATTGTTCGAGGGACCTATAAATACCTCACGACGTCGGCTACTACTGCGGAGCGTGTTTCCCTTGAAGCGGTATGGCTAAAGCAAGTTCCGCTAAAGGTTTCAGTGTTCGTTTGGCGGATCCTACGCAACAGACTTCCAACAAAAGATAATTTAATTCGTAGGCGAGTTCTCCATAATGAAGACACCGCTTGCATTGGAGGATGTGGCAGGCAAGAGACAACAGCTCATTTACTTCTTGGATGCACTATTTTTGCTAGCTTATGGCACCTTATTTATCAGTGGGTTGGTATTTCTTTTACTCCTCCAGAATCGGTGGCTGATCATCTTCATCATTTAGGTCACTTAGCAAGCGTAACGCGATTTACGCATAGGTTTCTCACAATTATTTGGCATGTGACTGCTTGAGTTATTTGGAAAGAAAGAAACAACAAGATTTTTAATAACAAAATTCAAGAGACGGTTCATTTATTAGAAACCGTCAAGTTCTTGTCATATTCTTGGTTAAAGGCTAGCTCTCTTACTTCTACTTTCAGTTATACTGACTGGTGGCGGCACCCTTTGTTATGTATGGGTGCAGGGGAATAGTTCTTTTTCCTTTCCTTATTTTGTTGTTGTTGTTGTGTTTTTTGGCAACAGACACCTAACTTTGTATTCCTTTTGGATGGTTCTCGTTTGCACACCTTGTGCGAGTTGAATCACTCTTTTTAAGTTATATTCCATTTTGGTTTCTCCAAAAAAGTTTGCAGAATTGAAATTATTGAAATTTCATAGGTTCAAAGATAGAACGTATTAAATTATAGATATATAGCTTCGTAACATTTTGTCATCAGCACATTAAATTATAGCTTCGTATGAAATTATTGAAATTAGCTTCGTAACTCATGATGACATTTTTAGTTAGGTTTATAGAACATATTTTAGTTAGGTTTGTTTGTTATCTAACTCATGATGACATTTTTTTAGAAATAATGATTAACATTTATAAATAAAGATCTTTTTTTATATGATCACGTGATATTGCATGAAATTTCATCTCAAACTCAAATAAATTAATTTTTTCTCGAATATCACAAGAACAACTTTAGTCCTTGGTTCTTAACATACAAGAACTACATTGGTTTTGTTCTAAGCATTGGATATCTCTTACGTGGCTGCAACTGTGTAAAACGGTTCTGCAGCAAGAACGGTTCTATCTACATGAAAAAGTTGTTTTATCTTACACACACACTCATTTCTTGAAAGTGTAGTAGAGAGACAAGTGGAGACGGTACCCACTTAAAAGTAAAAAAAGAACTTTATATTGATTTATGCCATTGGAGTAAAAATGTGAAGTTGTTATGGAATTTGAGCAATTGTTTCTTAGAATTTACAAGGAAATTATCAATTCGGTTATTGAAATTGTTATATTTTTTCAATTTAATTCAAAAATAGTCAATCAATTTTCCTCTAATTTTTCATCATAATGTTAATGATGGAATAATTGTTTTGGTAGAAAAAAATTGTGCATATTTGAATAATTAGTTAGGAATAAAGTCAAATTCATGATACGACAAATAATTTTTTTTTGGAGTAAATATTACAAAATAAAAGTTTGATTATAGTTTTGGTCTCTTTATTTTCACTCAAAAAATTTATCCACCTATCCATTATATTAAAATTCAACAATATTGGTCCCGCCTTAATAAAATAGACTTTGAGTTATTATAGTATTAACACTATCCAACAATATTATATCTATTCTCTAATTATGAAACTTAATGTCTACCAAAAATACAATCTTACTCATTCTTAATTTTTTGACACGTCATCAAAATTATATCCTTTTGTGTCATTTGCATCAACTTTCCCCTATTTTTTTTCTCTCCTAAAAACAAATTAAAACAAACTTACTCAATCAAACACACTAACTTAACCTTTTTTTAAACACACTACTGCTGTTGCAGCATAGCCCCAGAACAATCTCACATTTACATCAGCTCTCACAATCTATTTAATCTGAACACTTAAATTTGTTTTGCCGACATGTCACACATCTATGGCTTGAAATTGAGTCAATAGACAAATATCAAAGTCATACATTGATAAAAAAATATTAAAAATTCATGCCTTCTTTTGTTAAAAAAATTAAATATATGCATGGTACTTTTACTAACTCTTTCATTATTACCCCATTAAAACAAAAATCAAAAATCTCTTTCATTATTAATCATTATTCTTTTAATTTTGACGGTTCTTATTAGAAAAATGGGAAATAGCAAAAGTCAACTATCGAGGGAGGATCATCAGAATGTAAGGACAAAATATGAAAGGAAATGAAAACAAAGAATGGACAATGAGCAAACACAACAACGACTACTTCAAAGACGAGAAAATTATAAACGACGGAAAGAAAAAGGAAGAGGAAATGAAGTTGGAATATTATGCACTAATGATATAATTGAGCCAAACGTGCCGAACCAAATTTTCACAGCTATGAATTTTTCAGATACACACTTTCAAGGAACCCATGACAACGAAGCAGAATCAAGTACCATACATTTTAATAACCCAACACTTGGTTAGTGATGAAAACAAAATTATATACTTTTACACCTATTTAACAACTACTATTATTTATTATTATTATTATTATTATTATTATTATTATTATATCGTGATACCTTTTTTTTTGTCAAAATAATTTTTATATATTTATTTTAACTACCAGATCTTAATAATGCATCAACTTTTCAAGGAACTCAATACAATGAATCAAAATATAATGAACCAGAATATTATGAACCGGAATATGGTAACTCCAATGCTTTTGGAGAATATATCAAATATTTACATTTGTTATATCATAAATTATAATATCACTTTGGTCGCAGATAATGTGGACGTTGATGAAAATTTTGAAGATGCATAAATACATATGGATACGGAAGACACAATTAATGAAAAGGAAAAAAGAAATGAAGTTGAAATATCATGCACTAATACAAGATGCCTTGAAAATATTTTATTCATAAATCAATATATCAATAATTTCCATTAATATTTTAAAATCTAAAAATTTTAATCAAAATTATACAAACAAACATAATAAAATAATCACATGCGGTAGTGCAGTGGAAAGAGTGGACAGACGGACACTACTCCGGTAGTCTACCATAAACTAATCCGCTATCAACTACCTTATTGGCTATGTACTAGTTTTTATCGAACTGAAACAAATACACACATTTAAAAACACCTAAATAAGATAATAAGATATCCGTTTCAATTAGGCTAGAGATGTTCATGTTGGTGATTTCTAAAATAATGGAATCACTTTAGAACCAAAAGTTGTAACTCTTCATCAAGAGTTGTAACTCTTTATGGGAACCATTCATATACATTGGAACATTATTATTTATTGATAGATAGTGAACCATGACATTGATTCTATATGGTTATAACGTTTGGCAAAATGATGCTTAATGAACCATAACATTGATTCAATTGTATATGATCATAACCTTTGGTAAATGGGTGCTTAATGAACCATAACATTGATTCAAGTCAAAGGGGTGCTTTCTCTCATGTGAAGGGTCATATAATGAACTATAAATGCTTGACATTTGGGCATTAGTTAGATACAAAAAATAGAAACCAGAATTTTGTTGAATTAACAAAATAATTCTCCCTCGTTCTTTTACTCTAAATCATCCATCAATTCTCCAATGCATGAGTGAATTGCTGATCCAGGGGGTGTGAAAAAATTTCGAGAAAAAAACTTTGCAAATTCAATAAATTTTGTCTTGTCAAAACTACTTTTATTTTAATTATTATATTTTCTATTTAAATTTGATTTATTATTAAATTATTTTAGATTTTATCTTAAATAAAAAATTCATTGTGATAATTCATTGTCACATAACTTACAATACATGAATTCCTTCGTGGCTTGTTCTCCCCTTCTACTTTATGATATTGAAAATAAAATTCTATGGAAAAGCCCCATGTTTTCTTCAAATCCCTCTTTCTAAAAAGAAATAATATATAAAAGGCACATAATCCTTCAACCTGTCTCTAACAAGGAGCACCTAAGTGGCCTCTCTTTATTTCCCCCAACTTTGAACTCTTCCACTAAAGAAAAAGAAGAAAAACCAAAGTAGTAAAGAAAAACCATTGAGCAGTCACTTCACATAAATAGAGAGCCATAACAACAATATATAATAACTCACCAACCAAACATTCTTGCATCTTAAAACCAAAACCAAACTTTCATATAAAAAAGAGTTACCCTATTTTCTATATGTGGTGTTTCCCTTGCTAGCTTGAAGTTATACACAAAAATATCCTCATCTGTAACTCCAAACTCTTGAAGAATTTCTTTTTCTTGAGTTACACAACCATTATAATGAGGAGCTTTTCAAAGAGTAAATTCTCTCAATGTTTTTGCCCTGTTGTTGATCTAGATGATATGCTTGAATCTAAAATTGCTGCTCATCACTCAAAGAACAAACATACAGTTTTAAAAGTGATAAAAGCTATGGTGTTGGAAACTATATTGGTAATTCTCTCTCTCTCTCTCTCTCTCTCTCTCTCTCTCTCTCTCTCTCTTTTTTACAGTGTATATGATTTAAATCCATTTCCATTTTATAGCACAAAGTTTTTGATCATTAACTTTTAATATGTTATTCTTGCAGAATAGAAGAGCTCGTCATAAAACTTGTTACGGCTTTGATTGTTTTGGTGTGTCAAAAAATATTTATTCGACGTATAAAAAAGTAACCAAAGCCACTCAATCGTCTTTAACAACTTTATCTTCAGATAGTTCAAAGGTATCACAATCAAAGATCACGTCCACCAAAGGAAAACAAGAGAAAGCTACTTGCCGAGGAAGTGCAATATTTGAGAAGCAAAAGAATTGAGTTTTATGCAATTTGTTTAGTTCTCATAAGCTTAGTATTTACGGTGTTTTTCGGGAAACTATTTGGAATTTTTTTGACTTCATTGTGGATCTTCCTTTTCTCTCTTTGGAATTCAAACTATAGGTGCCGAAAAATGTTGCCATATGGTGCAAGATAGAATGTAATGTACAGTCCAAAGTATATGGATGTAAATGGTCATTATAGAAAGTGAACTACCATAATGAACATTATTTTGTGTTACAAATCTCTTCATTCTATGTACTTCCTGAACAAAGCTTTATTAGCCACAGATGACAGTGAAGGAACAAGTCATTTTAGAGTATATGTTATAAGGTTGGGTGAAACAGTTTCACATTTATCTCCTTTGCCTTTCCTTAGTGGCGGAGCCAGAAAAAATAGTTTGAGTAGACCGCTAAAACAAACTATAAACAATAATATGTAAACATAAAACTAAAGTAGTAATAAGCCTTAAGCATGAAGTTGAAATTGCAAAGTTTGACTAAAATGTTCCGGTGGATGCTTTTAAGAAATAAATTGCATAGTTTGTTAGTGCTATAAATTATGAATATTTTTTTATAATACAACACTTAATTGGGAGAATTTTCATTTGGCAATACAATATCAAAGAGATTTGAAACCCAAAAAAAAAAATAGAAGGTATGTAAACCTCCGCTAACCATCCAAATATAAATATGAGAAAAATTACATGTCACTTTTGGAACCATTGAAAACCTAAACTGTTGAAAAATTGTTTAAAACTCGCAAAATAGACCTATTATTTTTAACTTTTTAATTTTCCAGGTAACCCACTAAACCAATTAGTGCGATTTGGATTTGTCGAACACTAAAATTATAGCAAAATTGTTTAAATCTCGTAAAATAGACCTATGGTCGTTAATTTTTTATGTTTTTCGGGTGGGCCGTGGCCCACCCAAGCCCATGAAGAGCTCCGCCATTGCCTTTCCTTCCAATTGGACTTTCTGCAGTTATAGCATATAACAGAACACTGTAACAGATCTAAGCAGTCAAATATTAAATCCGTGGATAAGATTGTTTTACTCGTGAAAATGAGTTTGAAATGTAAACGTCTGATCACAAATCAACGGTCTTAATCCGTTACACACATTAAACCGTGTGGAAATACTACAACAGGAAACATAAACATAGATAATTTATGGAATTCTCTGTTGTCAAATTAAAAGGAACTAATTGAAACTTTCGAAATTTGAAGGACTAACTTGGGAATTCTGTCAAACTAAAAGGACCAAAAGTGGCATTTGGCCTTGTATATATGATTGAAGTTATGGAATAAAGTAGAGAAGTGTAGAGCTGCACCGCGATTTTGCTTCAGGTTAAAAGGGAAAAGTAAAATTGAAAATCATAAAATTGCAATCAAAATCAAGGATTTTACAATCGATAATAGAAATCTTAAAATCGCAATCAAAATCGACGGACTTTACGAAAACAAAAATAATATTAAATATATGTATATGTATTTTGTGGACTTAAAACTGAGTCTGTTATGAGTATATACAATTTATAACTGAGTTTAAAATCCACAAAATACTGATAAATAAATAACTATAAAAAAAGGACAAAATCCTTCAAAACACATTAAAATCCTGCGGGTTTGTATGAATTTCATGATTTTACTAGAATTTTGCCTATTTTAGAATTCTTGAAGGTAAATAAAGGCACAAAATTATGAATTTTAGATTTAAATCGGAATTTTGACAACAATGTTGCATACACAAAATATTTGACACTTTTCCTCCCTTTAACAATTCACTTGTCCTTTCTCTGTTCTCTCAACAAACCCTAACAAAATAAGTCCTAAATGTAACTCAAGTAAAGGTGGCTTGGATTGGACAACATGATTCATTTTCACAAAAGATATAAAAAAAAAAAATCAAATTGGATAGTTTGTTGCTACTATAATCGCTTCCATTTTCCCTTCAAGCTCAATTGAACTTTAAGTTCAATTATTTATGAGTCAATAATTAGTGTTTTTATATAATATTTTAGTTTGTTTTATTTAAATTCTATTTGTTTTTATTTCCTTTTATTTCCTTTTTAGAACTATTTTACTTGAATTGCAAGTTTTTATATTTCAGGAACAAATATTCAAAAGATTGAGTCTTGGAGCAAAAGAAAGGAGATTTAGAGCCAAAATAGGAAGATCTCATGCAAAAATATCCTTGGAACAGATTTGGAGCTAAAATATGAAGATCTCATGGAAAAATATCCTTGGAGCTAATTTTCTCTACGAATATGAAGATCTTGTACAAGAAAATATATTGTGCAAAGAAGTTTGAAGATTCTTCATCAAAATATACAATTTGCGCCCCATAATACCCTTTTGCTTCTTCAACAAGCTGCCTATTTTAGTTTATTTATGACCAAGAGCCCATGTTTCTTGTGCAACACTTTAGTGATTTCTTTCTTATGGCTCAAGTTATTGTTAGACTATAAATAGAGCAGCCACTAGACTTGTATAATCATCTTTTGTAATAAGTGACAATTGTTCTTTTAATAAAAGTTATTCTTATTTATTTTATGTTATTCTTCTTCTTTCTCTATGTCTTCAATGAACATGAGTGAGTAGACTTCTTCTTGTCTTGGGATTGTTGAATAAGTCTAATGACATAATTCTAATCAAACCAAACCTCTAACCTTTACTTTATGTAAACCTATTTTCTAATCTAAATTTACCATTCTTAATAATCAATAACAAATATTAGACGATGGATGAGAGATGAAGTCTAATAGTTGTTATTGATTCATTGAGAGATGAAGTCTAATAGTTGTTATTGATTCATTGATTCATCACAAATATTAAGCGATGGATCGAGAGAGATGAAGTTTTAATATTGGAACAAGTGAATTTAGACAAGGATTGTGAAACATGAGAATAATCTAGCAAACCTTGAGACATATAAAGTCTAGCAAACCTTGAGACATATAAAGTTTCGATCATTCAAGGATTTCAATAACAATCACCCATGAGAATAACACACTCACTGAGACGGAGAGGAGATGCGATAGGCTTAAGAGAAACTTGTCTTTAGTAAAATAAGTCCAACATAAATTCAAGGTTTAGGTTTGATTTGTGAAGGGTTTGTCATATGATGAACAAATAATCCAAGGTGCTTTTTATTATTATTTTATAACATTAAAATACAACCTTTTTCTACTAAACTTTTCTTCTAATCATGAGGTTAATTAAATTAACCAACTCCCTATCAGAACGATACTATTTTATTACTACTTCGATAAACGGTGAACTCATCAAGTTCACAGAGTTGGGAAACAGGACAAGTGTCTTCATTTAGTTATTGACAGCAACCTTTTTCTAAAAAATTATCGGGACTTTTTAAAAGCAAATCATAAGAGAAGAGCAAAAACAATTAATAAAGACATGAAAACAATCATATTCTTAAGACATATATGTTAAATTATTCTTTTTAGATCTTTATAAAAGCCACCTACAACATAAGATACAACATTAATCTATCCCAAAAAAGTGGATACTGCCTGTATCTTAACCAGAAAGAATGCTGAAAAGAATCTCCTTAACTATAGTACCATCATGGAGAGGATAAGCCCCATAGAGAAACTAATATAGAGACGAGCAACCAAAAAGGGAAACAACCAAATGGAAGAACCAACGAGAAGAGAAGAAATCAAACAAAAGAAGAGAGGGACAAATGGATCCTATTTTTTTAGTTATAGAAAATCATTTGAAGTAGTTTTTAGATACTGTTTATTTAGAATTGTAACAAATCGATGAAAACTTCGAAAATTATTATATTTGTTTTTACAAAATAAGTTGTAACAAACAAGAAAATTATTATATTTGTTTTTACAAAATAAGTTGTAACAAACAAGTTCTAGTACATAAATATTATTTTTTTCTAACACGATGTATGTCTAGTACAAGTTACTAAACTCGAAAAACATAACGAATAAATGTTAAAATATTAATTAGAAAAAATCATATTTAGTGTCTATCATACCTCAAATGAGATTACCTTTGATGGAGATAATCTATACAAAAAAAAAAAAAAAAACTATTTTTTTCTAAAAAAAAGAAAATCAGTTGTTTTTAACATTAATATTATGGCAAGTTAAGGTATTGGAGCCTCCACTAGAAGTAGTAGCTTCATGAAGTGGTTATGGCTGTGTGTGGTAACACAAATAAGCTAGCTTATAGCTTGTTGAATTAGCTTATAAGCTTGTTTTGATAGAATGCGATGTGTTTGGTAAAAAGCTTTTTTCATTAGCTTATAGCATTTTTTGAAAAGCTAATTCAAGTAGCTTTTGAGCTTATAGCTTTTAGCTTTTTACATTTTCTTCCATTTTTAACCTTTAATATTATTTTATTATTTTTTTATAAACAAAAAACTAACCACGTTAAAATGTAAACTAACTTTAATTTTGAATAAGCTAACTTTTCAGCTGTAAGCTTTCAGCTATCAGCCAGCTATAAACTAGCTTTTCAGCTATCAGCTATCCGCTAGCTTATAGCTTAATTTTACCAAACACACCCTATGCCAAAAAGGAAAGGATGTTCCACTAGGCATACTAAATTTTCTTGTATCATTTTCATAAGATACAAATTAATTAAGTGATTGCAAACAGTTTATTAGCCACAGATGTCCGTGAAGGAACAAGTCATTTTGGGAGAAACAGTTTCACATTTATCTCCTTTGCCTTTCCTTCCTGCAGTTACAGCATGTAACAGAACACTGTAACAGATCTAAGCAGTCAAATATTAAATCCGTGGTGGATGAGATTGTTTTACTCGTGAAAATGAGTTTGAAATGTAAACGTCTGATCTCAAATCAACGGTCTTGATCCGGTACACACATTAAACCGTGTGGAAATTCTACAGCAGCAAACAAACAGAGATAATTTATGGAATTCCGCCTATGCATGATATAGAAAACGCATCACAATGTTGTATATATGATTGAAGTTATGGAATAATGTACTGAAGTGTAGAGCTGCTGCATACCAAGGTTGTCAAAATCGCTATTTTCCTTCAGGTCGAAAGGGAAAAGTAAAGTTGAAAATAATAAAATCGCAATCAAAATCAAGGATTTTACTTAACTACTTTTGTAGAATCGATAAAACAAATCTTAAAATCACCATCAAAATCGATGAACTTTAGGAAAAAAAATTATGTTAAATATACATATAAGTATTTTGTGGACTTAAAACTTAGTCAGTTATGAGTTTAAAGTCCACAAAATACTTATAAATAAATGACTAGAAAAATTGACAAAATCCTTCAAAACCCATTAAAATCCTGCGGTTTTGTATGAATTTCACAATTTTCATGTGATTTTTCTAGCATTTTGCCTATTTTAGAATTCTGCTATAGATTTGAGTCGTTGAAGGTGAATAAAGTCGCAAAATTATGAATTTTAGATTTAAGTCGAAATTTTGACAACAATGCTGCATACACAAAACAAATTGACACTTTCCCTCTAGAATTCACTTGTCCTTTCTCTATTCTCTCAACAAACCCTAATAAAATAAATCCTAAATGTAACTCAATTAAAGGTGGTTTGGATTGGACAACATGATTCAGTTTCACAAAAGATATAAAAAAATAAATAAAATTGGATAGTTTATTGCTGCTATAATTGTTTCCTTTTTCCCTTCAAGCTCAATGGAACTTTAAGTTGAAGTATTAGATGCACGACAACTCTTGTAGTTAGTCTTTTTGTTCACAGACTTGGAAAACAGGACAAGTGTCTTCATTTCTGCATATGCTTATTGAAAGCAAACCTTTTTTTAAAAAATTATAGGGACTTTTTAAAAGCAAATCATAAGAGAAAAGCAAAAACAATAAATAAAGACATGAAAACAATGATATTCATAAGACAAATATGTTAAACTATTCTTTTTGTATCTTTATAAAAGCCACCTACAACATAAGATACAACATTAATCTATCCAAAAAATAGGATGCCGCCGGTATCTTAACCAGAAAGAATACAAAAAGAATCTCCTTAATTATTGTATATATTCATAATTTAAATGTCAAACTTCAAATTCTTATGTACTCACAGGTTTATTTGTATGCTAAAACCTTAAACAAGACTATTTTAACATAGGGAGAGTAACTGTTGGAACATTAGTGCGATGTTGGAAGATTAAACACCAAGTAATTATACTTTGATCTAATGTTGTGTGAATTGAAAAAATAGAGTGCGGGGGGTCCCACATAAAATAGAACACACACATTAATAGTGTTTAAATTGTGGTATTTAATTAAATACTTGATAATTATAAAAATAATAGTAATTATTATTTTTATTCGTGAATATCCTTCATTCAAATCCAATGAGTTTGTTTCCTCCAGTTTTGTGGATTTGTTTCGTCTTGATCTTATCCACAAGGGTGTTGAATTGATTAATGGATAAGTTCCAATTTTGGTCTTATCCATTAGAGTAACTGCTACCGTAATTTTTGCTAAAACAGTTACAAAATCTCTATATAAATAGAGGACTCTACTCAGTTCAAAAGACACACTAAAGAGTTTCATTGAGTTGTCGGGAACTCTTTCTCTCTTCTGCCTTTCTTGACTTGTGTTGACGAGTCTTTCTTCTCTTCATCTCCTTTTTTCTGTCCCTTCGAAATTAAGAGTGCTCTTAAGACCATAGTCCCTTTTCGGTTAATGTCCCTTCGGAATTAAGAATGGTCTTAAGTTCATAATCCCTTTGATATTTTTATGTCTTTCGGAATAAATAATAATTTAAGATCATAGTCTCTTTTCGGTATAATGTCCCTTCAAAATTATGAATGATCTTAAAATATATTCTTTTTCCATTCTTGAAGAAGTTAGACGTTAGAATGGTGTAAAACCATATTTGAGGGATCATAGTATCATAGTTGGAGAAGTTAATAATTCGAATGGTGGTAACACCATATTTGAGTGGTCTCAACACCATAATAGAGTGGTAACAGTACCATATTAAAGTGGTTTCAGTATTAAAAGAATGGTCTTGGTACCATATTGAAGGTGTAATTCTCGAACGGTTTTCTATAGTGCAATAGTGAATCAAACAGTTGTAGCTGGACTTGTTTTATCCTGGAGGCGGCGTGGTTGATAGTCTGTCTTGCACAATTTTGGGCAGTGCCACGAAACGTCTTAAAGAGAGCGACCTGATTGTGACTCAACCTAGTAACAACTTCTGTAGATAATAGAATTTGGAAATTCAAATACAACAGTTTGGAAATCCAAAAACAACAATTTTAAGACGTTTCGATCTGCTATCTCTACCGAAGAAATTATTTATTAAGGTTTTGTTGTCCCTAAAAACATTAAGGATAAATCAAGCTAAAGAAATATATCTTTTGACTGAAACGATGAAGTGGTTGTTGTTTTTACAACAACACTAAAACCCATCGGAGAACAATATTGATCTTATGTGACATTAGAAGCCACATTTAAACCATTTCATACCGCATGACTTGCTTACTTTTTCACTCATACGTATTTAGTAAGAATGTGACTTATTTGGTTAGGCAATTACATAAAATTATGAATCCTACGTTTGATATGATGTCATTCTTGCTATTAAAAAGCCAACACATGCAGCGGACATCTTCTTGGTGACTATTACAGAATGGATGGTAATGTGCTAATAATTTATTGGGATGGATTCGGTTGTTACTTTAGTGAATTGTTCTATACTATCCTGGAAAACCATCTGGAAAAATGCGCAAATTTTAATATTCTTAAATTTGTGCCTTGGTTAATCGTTTAAAGGAACTAGCATGGCTTTAGTTCGGTAGGGAGTGCTAAAACTGAAAAGTTAGCTACTCTAAAAATTAAAAAGAATCTGAATTTCAGATTTATATCGAACAAGATTGAGTTGACTCAGACTTAAAGAGAGACTTCTGTACAATGCATTCTTGTGGAAAAAGATTGCGTTTTGATGGTATGTTCAAAATTAAATTCTCCTTCTATTTTATTAGTTGTGTGATTTTAATATTTGACACATCAAAAATTTATAATGTGAACAAGCGTTTAATTTTAAACTTGAGTAACTTGGACTTAATTCCAAAGTTATATGATTAGACAATTTTAATTTTTTGCATCCATGATATATGAACCAAAAGTTCATATAAATAAGTGTTTAGAGAATTTGAATCTCTAAACGTAATAAATTATGATATGTGTGAACTTGATGACACATAAACTAGGAATGATAAAATGGTATTTTATCATATATTTATTGATGACTGTGACTTTTGAAAAATAAAATTGATATGCTTAATATGTTCAATTTTTATAATGAAAATTGAAATTTATGTTGGATAGAGTACCCAAGTCTAAAGAACAAAAATTCTTATTTTGAAATTTTTTGAAGAAAAGACAACCCAACTTGTCTTATTTTTTTAACTTGGGATTTTCTGGACTATATTTGGATTCTGGACTCCAAGAGAGTTAAACTCACTAGTAGAGCCTATGAATATATATTTATTGGGTATGCTATAAATAGCGAAACATATAGGTTTTATGACCTAAATGTTAAAGTGATCATAGAATAAAATGATGTGATTTCTATGTAAATATTTACCCCTTTAAATAAAGAATAGTGGGGGCACTAGTAGGATCACGACATTAGTGGGGGCAAAATAATTTCCCTTTTAAAAATTAAGAACTAGTGGGGGCACTATATCTAATCACATTCCAGGAATCAGAAATAATTATGAAAACATCATGTAAGATGTTATAGAGCCTCGAAGAGGTAAGAAAGCAAGAATTGCTAAAGAGTATGGACCTTATGGTATATACATTGGAAGAAGATCCATTAAGGCTTAAAGAAGTTTTGTCTTCATTGGATGCTAACTTTTGAAAAGAAGCAACAAACGATGAAATGGATTCTCTAAATTCTAACGAAACATGATCTTAGTTGACTTGCATCATGGTTGCAAACAATCAGTTGTATTTAGATTTTGGAAAGAACTAAAACTTGATGGTACGGTTGATGAATACAAGGCTCTCCTTGTAGTCAAAGGTTTTAGACAAAGAGAAAAAATATAGACTTCTTCGATACTCATTCATCAGTCACTAGAATCATATCCATAAGAGTACTAGTCCCTTTAGTCGCCGTTCATAACTCGATAGTACTCCAAATAGATATGAAAGTTGTCTTTTTTATGGTGAACTAGAAGAAGAAATCTATATGGAACAACCTGAAATTTTTTGTGATTCATGGACAAGAAAACAAGGTATGTAAGTTAGATAATTCTTTGTGAGGTCTAAAATAAACTCTTAAGGAATGACATGAAAAATTTGACATTCTAATGTTATCGAATGAGTATAAAGTGAATGAAAGTGACAAATAATATTTGCACAATCATATGTCTCTCTGAAGACGACTTGCTCATATTTGATTTAAAGATTCATGTTATGAATTATGTGAAATCATTGTTTATCAACAACATTGATAAGAAAGACCTAAACAAAGGTGAAGTAATTCTTGGTTTCAAGATTACTAGATAACAATAAAAAAATAAAAAAAAGAACCTTTTGATGAAACTCGCAAAGTTGAGAAGATCTTAAGGAAATGTTATTATTTGAGCGTAAACTTGCAAGCATATATTATGATCCAAGTGTAAGAACACTTGAGATGGAGTTAGAAAAACAGAATATGCGAGCATCATTGGCAGTACTTAGGTATGTCATTGAATGTATTAGACCCGACATTGCCGATGTCATGAAACTCTTGTGCCAGTTTACTAGTAGACGAATGAGAAGCATCATCATACTACTGAAAGAGTCATGAGGTGCCTTAAGAAGACTATGACTCTAGGATTACTTCATGAGGAGTAACCTATTGTACTTAAATGGTATAAGTTATAAAATAGAACATCCTTCAGATGAGTATTTAGCGATCAGTGACTGCACATTGAGCAGCACTGGAGGAGTTGTTTGGTAAAACAAATGATATTGACTCAGTCCACCATGGTTTGAATATGAGATGAGAACACTAGAGAAAACTAGTGAAGAAGCAAGTTGATAAGATTCTTGCTAGCTGAGAACCCTTAGTTGGTGAAACCATTGTCCGAAGTGTTAATTTATTGTGATAATCTGAAGCTATTACAAAATTGAGAATCGTTACCACAATGGTAAGCGACGATAGTTAAGGCACGAACACAAAATAATTAGAGAGCTCTAAAAGGAACGGTTAAAGTATATCGTGCACGTACTTATGAAGAATTAGTCAATCCTTTGACGAAAGGAATTACTAGAAAGAAAGTCCTAAACACATCCAATAGGATGGGACTAATGCCCAAAGGTCACAAGTGATGGTAACCCGACCTACATGACTTGAGATTCCAAGAAATAGGTTCAATGGGTAATAACAAGTCACAAGTGATAGAACATGTTATGAGAAAATTAAGAAAGCATGAATCCTGCAGCGATATGAGGATGAGATAATAGAAACTCTTAATGAGATCTATACTCTATGTTGAGTGGAGCACATAGCTACATGAGTACTCTTGATAGACTCACCTATACGAATGTGGAATTGAGGCCGATTCCTATGGTATTCGGGGCAGAATACCTAGAGCGTTCGTTAAAACTAGGATAAACGTGCAGGGCCAAAAACGCACGGGCTTTTAGAATACACCTTAGGAAAAGGTTTGTGTGTGAATTCTATGTCTGAGATAGAGTTCAATGCTGTAAGCAACTCTTGTTAAATCGAAATTTTATCTTCTATGCAAAGGTTCAAGTTGTAGGCGACACCTTTCTTTATTAGCAACCTTATAGAAACGTTTTAACGTTATTATTGAAACCATTTTTTAAATTCAAGTGGGGGATTGTTGGAACATTAGTGCGATGTTGGAAGATTAAACACCAAGTAATTATACTTTAATCTAATGTTGTGTGAATTGAAAAAATAGAGTGTGGGGGTCCCACATAAAATAGAACACACACATTAATAGTGTTTAAATTGTGGTATTTAATTAAATACTTGATAATGATAAAAATAATAGTAATTATTATTTTTATTCGTGAATATCCTTCGTTCAAATCCAATGAGTTTGTTACCTCCAGTTTTGTGGATTTGTTTCGTCTTGATCTTATCCACAAGTGTGTTGAATTGATTAATGGATAAGTTCCAATTTTGGTCTTATCCATTAGAGTAACTGCTACCGCAATTTTTGCTAAAACAGTTACAAAATCTCTATATAAATAGAGGACTCTACTCAGTTCAAAAGACACACCAAAGAGTTTCATTGAGTTGTCGGGAACTCTTTCTCTCTTCTACCTTTCTTGACTTGTGTTGACGAGTCTTTCTTCTCTTCATCTCCTTTTTTCTGTCCCTTCGAAATTAAGAGTGCTCTTAAGACCATAGTCCCTTTTCGGTTAATGTCCCTTCGGAATTAAGAATGGTCTTAAGTTCATAGTCCCATTGATATTTTTATGTCTTTCAGAATAAATAATAATTTAAGTTCAGTCTCTTTTCGGTATAATGTCCCTTCAAAATTATGAATGATCTTAAAATATATTCTTTTTCTATTCTTGAAGATGTTAGACGTTAGAATGGTGTAAAACCATATTTGAGTGATCATAGTATCATAGTTGGAGAAGTTAATAATTAGAATGGTGGTAACACCATATTTTAGTGGTCTCAGCACCATAATAGAGTGGTAACAATACCTTATTAAAGTGGTTTCAGTATTAAAAGAATGGTCTTGGTACCTGATAAGTGCTCAAAAGTAGTATTTTCCATGTGGTAACTTGAGCATTTTATTACGTGTTTTACAAGATTGCTAAGGAAAAGCTTTGATTTGTTGCAAATTTTGTCTTTTACGCTTCACATGCCTTACTCTTCTAATTTTGTGCAGGAACGAGACAAGCAAGGACCAAGAATTTGCCTGAATCAAGTTCACCTCGCTTGAAGCGACTTCAGGTCGCTTGAAGCGAAATTTAGGCAGAAGCAACTTTGGAATTCGCTTTCTGTTCGCTTCAACTTCGCTCCTAGAAGAAGACATCTCGCTTGAAGCGAGATTGAGGCAGAGAGCAACAATCCTCCTCGCTTCTATCTCGCTTCCAACACGCTCCTGAAGAACTGCATCTCGCTTGAAGCGACTTCAGATCGCTTGAAGCGAGATTTGGACAGAATGCATCAAGCAAGTTCGCTCCTGACTCGCTCAACAACCGCTCCAAGCGAAGTGCATCCTGAAGTAGGATAAGGGCCACATGGCAAGCCCCCATTGGCCAGTTGTGGATTTCTGACATCTCGCTTGAAGCGACATAATCTAGCTTCAAGCGAGATGTCACGTTTTCAGCCCCTTTTAGTAGCTTTTTCCTTTTTCTCAAGCTATTCATTACCACTATTTTATCAAATTTTATAGTTTTTAGAGAGAGGTTAGAGCTTTTCTAGAGAGAGAAACATACAACAAGGGAGTTAGAAGTAGATTCAAGCCAAGATTTGTTGAGACATCATGGATCTTGTCATAGAATCTTCATCTTCTTCTCATTCCTTGCATGGCTATCATAGATATATGTAGTCTATATCTTCTCTTGTGGTTTTGAGGTACACAAACAAGCTATTATGTAACCTTTTGATCCTTTAATATATGATTCTAGCTATTTATTCATTGTTGTGGTTATTCTTGCTTTTAATGCTTTATTGAGGTTTAAAATGTATTGGACACATGCTTTTAAATCTAGTAATGGAATAACTATCTATCTTAAATTATCAATCTAGACATAGATGTTAATCTTTGATAATCGCTTTTAATCTAGAACTTCATGCTTTTGGATGGTTTGATCGATTGGGAAATCGTCGGTTAAATCACCCAATCAACTTTGTGATCGTTTAAATGTTTGGAAAATCGATATTTAGACGAACTCTTAGAATTAACGATACCATTTAGATATGAATGGTATTGTCGAATGATTGTGATAACTTTGTTTGAAAAGCTAGAATCTATTAATCGATCGAGAGATTGCAGTTGTTACGCTTGGTTGATGTTTCTAACCACAAGCGGAAAAGCTTTATCTCTGCTCGCTTTACTTTTTTTGTCGAATAGTAAACATAGTTTTACACAAACAAACAAACTATACCCAAACACTTAAAATGATATTTGACGTTAAAATTGCTTATGAGACACACCAATCCCTGCGGAAACGAATCTAATATACTCGCGTGTACATAGGTATGACATGCAAAAATCTTACATCTGTACCATATTGAAGGTGTAATTCTCGAACGGTTTTCTACAGTGCAGTAGTTAATCAAACAGTTGTAGCTGGGCTTGTTTTATCCTGGAGGCGGCGTGGTTGATATTCTGTCTTGCACAATTTTGGCTAGTGCCACGAAACGTCTTAAAGAGAGCGACCTGGTCATGACTCAACCTAGTAACAACTTCGGTAGATAATAGAATTTGGAAATTCAAATACAACAGTTTGGAAATCCAAAAACAATAGTAACAAACAATTTAAACTTTTGAAGACGCATTTATGGTTAACGATATTGAGATTTAGAAAGAAAGAGAATGTATAAAAGACGGCTAGGGTTTTATTAGAATGACACTGACATGATTTGTTAAAAAGTTATAAGAGAATATATAACATTAGCCAGTGAACTTTATATTTTTTTTGAGGTAAATGTGCTAATAGCATTTCATTGATAAGAAGAGTTTCAATACATATGGATACATCATAATAAATGGCTTATAACATTAGCCAGTGAACTTGACAACTAACATAAAAAGCCTTATAACATAAAATTAATGATTTTATTATCTAACATATCCTCTTAAACTCATAATGCAACAACAGAAACCTCACAAGTTTGTAAAAAAAAAATACACAAAAAAAGTACTCAATAAATATGAACTCAGAATCCTATCCGCCAAGTTAAAGCTTACGAAGTTTTAAGTTTGTTACAAAACTACCCATGAAAATAACTGATAGCATAACCGACAAAGAAGACTAACCAAAGTAAGTAACCATCATAGAGAGGATAAGCCACTTAGAGAAACCATCATAGAGACGAGCAACCAAAGAGGAAACAATAATCAAAGAGATGAACCATCGTAGAGAAGAACCAAACCAATAAAGAGCAACAGTCAATCAGAAGAACCAATGAGGAGAGAAAAAACCACTAGACATACCAGATTTTCTTGTCTCCTTTTCATAAGATACAAATTAATCAACTAATTGCAAGGCCCGCTTTAATTTTGATTGTCCATATGTTTGTACTTTTTCCTTTAGTAAAAACAAGTGTTTCACGTTTTCCCCATATATCACAAAAGAAGTTTGGTTTTACCAAACCATTATGTGGAACCTATCCGGAAGTTTCGAAAATTCATTTTGGTTCATGAAACTAGGGCCTTTATCATAAAAGAGGATCTTTCTCGTTAGAGAAAGATGAGGATTATTGTATTGAGGTGGAGCGTCTTTTTGAACATCAATGCAAATTTGTGTGCAACGAGTAATGATGATGAGAGAATTGTGATGCTTGATAGACTCGTTGATTTGGAGGAACAAGAAGTGGCAGAGAATGTCCCAATGGAGAACGTGGATGTGGATAGATGATAGTGTGTTCTTTTAATAAAGAGGGTTGGGGAGTAGGGTGAAGAGGAAGAAGGTGATGGAGGTTGTTAGGAGAGAAAGGGTGGAGGTTTTGGCTTTACAAGAAACAAAAACCAGAGTTGGTGATGGGTAACTTGTGTGTTAAGCTTTGGGCAGGGTTCAGAAGTGGAGTGGACATTTGTCTCCAGTTTGTAAAAGTGGTTGTTTGTTGACAATGTGGGATAAAAATAAGGGCAATTTCATTTCTTCGTTCCAAGGTCAAGGTTTCCATGGTATTTTCCTAGAGGGGGGAGTGAAAAGAAAGAGGTGCATTGTCCTTAATGTTTGTGTACCATGTATTCCTTGAAAAAAAGCAACAATGTTATATATTTTGATGGAAAACGTAGAATTTCGAAAGACTTGTGGTGTTGTGTTCGTGATTTTAATGCAATTAGATTAGTGGAAGAAAGGTGCAGGGTGGTATTGTCAAGGTTGAGTGGTGTAATGAAGGAAGAATCGCGACTTTTTATTCAAATGCTAGGGCTTACCGCCCTTTCTATTTTTGGAAGGAGGATTACTTGGGTTTAACTGAATGGAAAATGTATGAGTCGCTTGGATATGTTGGTTTCTCATAATTGGAAAGTTGAGTGGGGAATTGGTCACCTTTGGGGTCTTCATAGTAACGTCTCGGATCATTCACGATTATCATTTGATATGAAGAGTTTGATTGGGGTCCAAAACCTTTTATATTTAACTATTCATGGAACAAGAATAAGGAATTTAAGTAGGTTGTTATCGGGTGGGAGAGATTGTCCATTGAATGGGTGTCGTGTTTGGAGAAAAGTTGAAGGAGTTAATGGGTTTTCTTAAGGGGTGGAATAGGGAAGTATTTCTATGCTTGTTTGGAAAGAAAAAAGAGGTTTAACTCATTGGAAATGCGCAATGAGGTGGTTCGTCACTTTTCTTCACATTTTGGTGACACTTGTTTGGAGAGGCCAACTCTAGATGAAGTTTTGTTCTTGTCGCTGTATGTGGAGGAATACTTGAGGGTTGTCAGAGATTTTTTGGAAGAGGAAATTAGGGAAGTGATGGTTTTAGTAAATTTAAATAAGAGTGTGGGTCCGGATGGTTTCAATTTTACTTTCTACATAAAGTTTTGGGACAAAATCAAAGGGGAATCGTTGATTATGTTTGAACTATTTGCAAGGTATGGAAAACCATCCAAGAGTTTTACTTCCTATTTGATAACTTTAATTCCGAACAAGGTTAACACTTTCTCCCTTGACAAATTCTGGACAATCTCAATTTTGGGAAGTTTATACTAGTCGTTGTCAAAAGTTCTTGCCAACTGTTTAGGATCGGTAACGGATTCTTTAGTGACAAGGAGCCAATTAGATTTCATTAAGGGGGAGATTTTTGGCAGATGGAGTGTCAATGAAGTGGTGGATTTTGCAAAAAAAGAAGAAGAAGGATTGTTTGATTTTAAAGGTTGATGTTGAAAAGGCATATGACTCCGTATGTTAAAGTTACTTGGTGTACTTGTTGAAAATATTTGGTTTTGGATGAAAAATGAGTTGGGTCCTCTATTAAAAGTTGCGGTGATTTTTTTTCTCTCAAAGGCTTCAAGGTTTGGGGATTAGAGGTTGTGGTTTCTCATCTTCAATATGCGGATGATAATTTATTTATAGGTGAATCTTATGTTCATAATTTTTTAACAATGAAGATGATTCTTAGTTGGTTTGAGTTGATCTCTAGTTTGAAAGTGAACTTCTCCAAAAGTAGTCTCTTCGCATCAATGTGGAACACTCATTCTTGAACCTGGTGGCAATCGTCTTACAATGAAAAGTGGGGTCTCTCCCTTTTCTTTATCTCAGTCTCCCGGCCGGTAGGTGCAAATCCTAGAAAGGCGTCAACTTGGGATTCAATGATAAAGGTTGTGGAGGGTAGATTAAAATCTTGACGGAATAGATATGCGAGTTTGGGAAGACGAATTGTGATGATCAACTAAGTGTTAAACTTTATCCCTATTTTTTATTTGTCTCTTTTCAAGTTAATAGTGGTTGTTTAGAAGAAAAAAAAATTGGTTAACATCTAAAGAGATTATGTGACTTTTTCTCCCCCATCCCTAATTATGAGGAACCGGTTAATTTTTTTCTCAGTTAAGTTGTCTTTCAACATACATAGTCTTTCTTTTTAAGAAGACAAACTAACCAACCGAAATTAACATTAGAGAGAATCAAGTTTCAGACCTTGAGAGAAAAACACTCCAAAGTCTCAAGTTAACACTCCCAAATTAACACAAGGGATTTAACATAAAAAGTTAATATTGAATACCCCTACATATAAAGGGTGGCTTAATAATTGTTATACATAAAGGATTTATTTCAAAAGACTAACTTTTGAACTTAAAAAGGATATTTATGTTTGGTAACAATTTTTTTCACAAACTTGTAACATTTCTATTACAAATTTATAGCAAATTTTCATAAGCTACTTCAAGGAGTGTTTGAACTAATTGTTTATAATTTTTTTCTCTCAACATTACCCATACTATTTTAGTTATTTTTTTTTAGGGATCATACTATTTTAGTTAAAAAGTTTAATATTTGTTTTTTTTTTCGAAATAAAGTTTAATATTTTTTGAAAATATGTTATTGTCATTTTATATTTATCCACTATTCATCGTCAATTTTACTAAACACTACAAATTTAATTAGATAGATTATCCACAATCAAATAGCTTATTGGTTATACAACATAAACTAATTTGATATCAACTAATTAATAGAATATCTACTCCTTTTTATTAAATAGAAAGGTACACAAACACATCTACAAACATGTGAGTGAGATGATAAGAGATTTCTTTGAACTTTTTTTTTTTAAGAGATCTGTTTCAACTTTCATTTCTAAAGAGATTTGTTTTAACTTAACTAGTGAACAAGAAATATTCACAAGAAATAGTTTTCTAGTATCAACTCAATCCGGAATAGAAACTTCTTAAATTTTGGAGAAAATATTCTTTATGATAGACCTTCAAATATAATGCACGTCTTGTAATTCATACTCACCTTGATAAAGTCCTTTTCGTGGATGGTTCTCTCCATCAGCTTTATGATATTGAAAATAAAAATCTATGGAAAAGCCCATTCTTTTTTCTAATCCCTCTTTCTATAAAGAAAAAAGGGTTAAATATGTTTTTGGTCCCTATAAATATACCAACTTTTCATTTTACTCCTTCTAAAATTTTCCTTCAACTTTTAGTCCCTCAAAATTTTTCCATCTTCACTTTTGGTCCCTCCCTTAAAGTAAACTCATATGTATAATTCATATTTTTAAATAAAAATTTTCAGAAAAACTCATAATATTATAAGCATCTCTCCCAAAAAAAAATAGATTTTTTTAACAAAACATGAATTTAATATGAATTTTTATATTTTTTATGGTTAAAAATTCATATTAAATTTATGTTTTGCTAAAAAATTCTAATGTTTTTTGGGAAAGGGTTTTACAATATCCTACACCTTTCTGCACAATTTCATTAAAAAATACTAAAATTAATTTAAAAATAGGGACCAAAAGTAGTGATTGAAAATTTTATAGGGACTAAAAGTTGAAGGAAAATTTTAGAGGGACTAAAACGAAAATTTGGTATATTTATAGGGACCAAAAACATATTTATCCCAAGAAAAAATAGATAAAAGTCACATAACCCTTCAACCTGTATCTAACAAGGTGCACCTAAGTGGCCTTCTCTCTATATTTCCCCCAACTTTAAACTCTTTCACTAAAGAAAAAGAAGAAAAAACAAAGTAGTAAAGAAAAACCATTGAGCAGCCACTTCACATAAATAGAGCCATAACAACAATATATTAGAACCAAACATTGTTGCATCTTAAAATTAAAACCAAACTTTCATATAAAAAAGAGTTACCCTATTTTCTATATGTGGTGTTTCCCTTGCTAGCTTGAAGTTATACACAAAAATATCATCATCTGTAACTCCAAACTCTTGAAAAAGATCCTTTTCTTGAGTTACATAATGAGGAGCTTTTCAAAGAGTAAATTCTCTCAATGTTTTCGCCCTGTTGTTGATCTAGATGACATGCTTGAATATAAAGTTGCAGCCAATCACTCAAAGAACAAACATACAGTTTTAAAAGTGATCAAAGCTATGATGTTGGAAACTATATTGGTAAGTCTCTAAATATTTTTTTACAGTGTATATGAATTAAATCCATTTTCTTTTTATAGCACAACCTAACTTTTGATATCTTTGTCTTGCAGAATAGAAGAGCTCGTCATAAAACTTGTTACGGCTTTGATTGTTTTGGTGTGTCAAAAAATATTTATTCGACGTATAAAAAAGTAACCAAAGCCACTCAATCGTCTTTGTCAACTTTATCTTCAGATAGTTCAAAGGCATCACAATTAAAGATCATGTCCACCAAAGGAAAACATGAGAACGAAACTAGCCGAGGAAACACAATATTAGAGAAACAAAAGAATTTTGAGTTTCATGCAATTTGTTTGGTTCTCATAACCTTAGTATTTACAGTGTTTTTCGGGAAACTATGTGGAATTTTTTTGACTTCAATATGGATTTTCCTTTTCTCTCTTTGGAACTTAAACTATAGCTGCCAAAAGATGTTGCTATATGGTCCAAAGTACATGGATGTAAAGGGTCAGTATAGAAAGTGAAGCAATTGGACTTCCTGCAATTACAGGACATTGTAACAGTTCTAAGCGGTAAAATCTTAAATTGGCAGATGAGATTGGTTTACTACGTCCAATCTCAAATCAACGGTCTTGATCCGGTACCGTACACACATAAAACCGTGTTGAAATGCCACAACAGCAAACAGAGAGAATTTGTATCATGGAATTTGTATTTTGCTTTTTGACACTATATTTATTATCAAGCAAATGCTTGATGAAAAAGTTGTTGACAGCAGAGGTTCAGTTGTTGTATAGAAAAAGTTGTTGTTGTATAGAAAAAGTTGTTGACACTATAAACAGAGTTTTTGACACATTGTTATTCAAATTTGGAATTTTATAGAGGTTACTACTATTTCCTACTCCCTCTCCCTCTGTCCCACAATAGATGACCTGTTTGATAAGGTGCACTATTGACCTAACGTATTTTGACCATATTTTTCTACTAATATATAAAGGTAAACAATATCATATAAGATGTTGTTGGATTCGTCTCAATGAATATTTTTAAAATATTAAATTTTCATAGTTTTTTCTAATAAATAATATAAGATATTAAAGATAAAATATATGCATTGGTATGTATGATAGAGTCAACTGTGTCACTTAATATGAGACGGAGGGAGTAATCAATACGCATAAAATCCTAAACCACAATTGTAGATGACAGGTATATTCCCTGTTTTAAAATTTCTACAAAGGATAAATGACGTAGTCAGAGATATAGGTTGGCAAGTGCTTAACCTAGATAGAGAAACAAATAAGTTTTTAACCGAAAAATCTGTGAAAAAAGGGTTCCAGAATCCACCAAAAATTAAGTAAACTCTTTGAAATTTTATAGAATGAAAAACAGCATCTCATGCTAGAATTGAAGTGTTTAAATACTAAGGAAACCCTAATGGGTCGAATATCCAAAACCGTAAATAAAGTAGAAATTATTAAAATTCGGCCGAAATAAAAATACTAAGGAAACCCTTCCACATCAGTCTCTTCCTCCTATGAAGAACTCGACCTCGAGTCCTTATATATTATTGTTGTGAAAACCGGATTCACTGTCGGTTCGAAATCACACCAATACTTGTATAGATGTGTTGAGCAAAAGGTAGTGGTAATCCTAGGTCTAAGTGTCTTCAAGCAACAACAACAAAACAGACTCAAAGCCTAAGTGTAAAGCTTAAAACAATGACACTAACAAGCATGAAGATAAGAAAGCTTAAGAAAAAACAAACACACACAAAATGGTAACCCAGTTCAGTCAATATGACCTAATCTGGGGGAGAGAGCAGCTCTCCAATCCACTATGATAAGATGTTACAAAGGTTACAAGAGATCAGTTTCAATCCTAATCTCTACCCTTGTCTTGACCCACCTCACTCATATGAACCTACAAGAGATTATACTAGAGGAAGCTTATGATCCTTCCAATGATATAATCTCACTACCCAAGGTGTTTACAATGTTTATCCCAACCCAAGAGACTATCCCTACAAAGGTACTCAACCCTCAAGTTCCCCCCTTTGTGAACCCTAGACCTCTTGCTTCAGCTCTCCTTCAAAGAATGCAGAAAACCACTTAAATACTAGTCACATTCGCCCAAAATCGTGTCACGCTTCCAAAATCGTGTCACGATTCTGCTTTTCCAACCGTTGTGACCAGTCCCTTTCAGGTAAACTTGCTGAGGAAGTTGTTGAATCGTGTCACGATTTTACATCTCACAAGGCATGCTCTCTGCCAAGCAAATCGTGCCACGATGCCCAAATCGTGTCACAATTTCTGGGTTGCTCTGCTTTCACAATTTGAAGCCAATATACAACAATTATTATAAAGAGTTTCATCTGCATGATATTCATAGATGTCTGCCACATTGAAAGTGTTGGAAATTTTCGTGGAATCTAAACGTGTCATCGCATATGCATTATCATTGATTTTGTGGGTAACGTTGAACGAGCCATACTTGCGTGGTTGTAAGTACTAACTAGCAATCTGTCCTTATGCAGAAACACCATCACATCATCCCCTAATAATCATTTCTTGATTAGATATATATATACATCAATATTAGGTAATTAGATAAATTATGGTTATGCTTCAGAGGAGATAAATCCTACCCTACAACAGTAAAACTAGATAAATTATCCAACAACCAGAATAGAGGTTCATCTTAGAACCCTAGCCTAAAAAGATTTAGTTACTCATGGTAACTAAAGACAAATTACAAAAGAAATAAATAATACCCTAGAACAATTTTGAGTGAGGAGAGAGACTCCTCCCTTGAAGCTTCTAGTGTTTTCCATCCTCTTAAAACGCTTTGTTCTGAATGAGAAACTGTGAATGAGTAATGCGGTATTTATCGGGAGCGTTTCCACATGAACTTTGGCTAAAATATCGAGCTTTTGAACCAAAAAGCCACAACAAGAGCATGCGAGTGTGTTTCTGTGTGCCAGGCGCCTAAACTCATGCACCAGGCGCCTCCTCATGTACCCAGGTGCACGAAAACGTGTGTGAGGCGCATGAGAGTGTTATCTGGGCTCATGAACGCTTATTTCTTCATCTTCTTGGGTGTTTCATTTGCTTCCATATAAGATGTATCAGAAGTTGAGAAAATACCTCACTCTGTAATGTCTTATGAGGCCTCTGGAATCTTCATTTTTCATCTTCCCAAGGTCTTCACAAATCTTCTGATCTCTTGCATTGTCGATTTGCATGATTTCTTCGTCAAATACAACAAAACAACCTAAAATTGCTATGTTTCGGGAAGAATAGATACTTGCCGAGGAAGTGCAATAATAGAGAAGCAAAAGAAGTTTGAGTTTTATGCAATTTGCTTGGTTCTCATAAGCTTAGTATTTACGGTGTTTTCGGGAAACTATTTGGAATTTTTTTGACTTCAATGTGGATCTTCCTTTTCTCTCTTTGGAACTCAAACTATAGGTGCCGAAAGATATTGCCATATGGTGCAAGATACAGTGTAATGAACAGACCAAAGTATATTGATGTAAATGGTCATTATAGAAAGTGAACTACCGTAATGAACATTATTTTGTTACGTTAGAAATCTCTTCATTCCATGTACTTCCTGAACAAAGCTTTATTAGCCATAGATGACAGTGAAGGAACAAGTCATTTATCTCCTTTGCCTTTCCTTCCAATTGGACTTCCTGCAGTTACAGCATGTAACAGAACACTGTAACAGATCTAAGCAGTCAAATATTAAATCGTCGCTGAAATTGTTTTACTCATGAAAATGAGTTTGAAACGTAAACGTCTGATCTCAAATCAACGGTCTTGATCTGGTACACACATTAAACCGTGTGGAAATGCACAGCAGCAAACAGAGATAATTTATGGAATTCGGCCTATGTTGTATATATGATTGAAGTTATGGAATAAAGTACAGAAGTGTAAAGCTGCTCGATACCAAGGTTGTCAAAATGTCGATTTTGCTTCAGGTTGAAAGGGAAAAGTAAAATTGAAAATCATAAAATCGCAATCAAAATCAAGGATTTTACTTTACTACTTTTGTAGAACCGATAAAAGAAATCGTAAAATCGCAATCAAAATCGATGGATTTTACGAAAACAAAAATTATGTTAAATATATGTACAAGTATTTTGTGGAGTTAAAACTGAATCAGTTATGAGTATATACAATTTATAACTGACTCAGTTTAAAGTCCACAAAATACTTATAAATAAATGATTAGAAAAATGGATAAAACCATTCAAAACCCATTAAAATCTTGCGATTTTGTATGAATTTCACGATTTTGATGCGATTTTACTAGAATTTTACCTATTTTAGAATTCTGCTATGGATTTGAGTCGTTGATGGTGAATAAAGTCGCAAAATTATAAATTTTAGATTTAAGTCAAAATTTTGACAACATGTTGCATACACAAAAAAATCCCTCTCTTTAACAATTCACTTGTCCTTTCTCTATTCTCTCAACAAACCCAACAAACCCTAAAAAGTAAATCCTAAATGTAACTCAATTAAAGGTGGCTTGGATTGAACAACATGTGTCAGTTTCACAAAAGATATAAAAAAATAAAACCAAATTGGATAGTTTGTTGATACTATATAATTATTGGATGGCTTGTTGCTTCTATAATTGCTCAATGGAACTTTAAGTTGAAGTACTAGATGCACGACAACTTTTGTACTTGCGTATTTTTATTTTCCTCTACAAACGCATTTAGTCTTTTTGTTCACAGACTTGGGAAACAGGACAAGTGTCTTCATTTCCACTTAAGCTTATTTTTTAAGCTTATTGAAAGCAACCTTTTCCTAAAAAAATTATAGGGACTTTTTAAAAGCAAATCATAAGAGAAAAGGAAAAACAATTAATAAAGACATGAAAACAATGATATTCATAAGACAAATATGTTAAATTATTCATTATTATAAGATACAACATTAATCTATCCCAAAAAGAATATGCCGCCGGTATCTTAACTAGAAAGAATACTGAAAATAATCTCCTTAATTATTGTATCTGGTTAAGAGGACTAACCAAAGTAAGTAACCATCATAGAGAGGATAAGTCACATAGAGAAACCAACATAGAGAAAAACCAAACCAATAAAGGGACAAATGGATCCTATTTTTTTAGTTATAGAAAATCATTTGGATTAGTTTATAGATACTGTTTATTTAGAATGTGTAACAAATGGATGAAAACTTCAAAAATTATTATACTTGTTTTTACAAAATAAATTAACAAACAAGTTCTAGTACATAATTATTTTTTAACACAATGTATTTCTAGCAGAAGTTGCTAAACTCGCATAACATAACGAATAAATAAAGAACAACAACTATTTAGTGGAGGGAATCTATATAAAAAAAAGAACATTAATTATTTTTTCTATAAAAAAGAAAACCAGTTGTTTTTAACATTAATATTATAGCAAGTTAAGGTATTGGAGCCTCCACTAGAAGTAGTAGCTTCATGAAGTGGTTATGCCAAAAAGGAAAGGATATTGCACTAGGCATACCAGATTTTCTTGTATCCCTTTCATAAGATACAAATTAATTAAGTGATTGCGAGGCCCGCTTTAATTTTGACTGTCCATATGTTTTACTTTTTCCTTTAGTAAAAACAAGTGTTTCACGTTTTCCCCATATATCATAAAAGAAGTTTTGTTTTACCAAACCAATCTGTGGGACCTATCCGGAAGTTTCGAACATTCATTTTGAGCCATGAAACTAGGGTCCAGGAGAATAACATTTTTGGCTAAAAACCATTTCCAGAAGACGGAAACCGTTGGGGAGCGCCTTTGTCATAAAAGAGGATATTTTTCTTTAGAGAAAGACGAAGATTATCGTATTGAGGCGGAGCGTCTTTGTTATCAATACAAATTTGGGTGCAACGAGTAATGATGATGAGAGAATTGGGATGATTGATAGAATCGTTGATTTGGAGGAACAAGAAGTGGCAGAGAATGTCCCGATGGGGGACGTGGATGTGGATAGATGATAGCGTGTTCTTTTAATAAAGATGGTTGGGGAGTAGGGTGAAGAGGGGGAAGGTGATGAGAGTGGTTAGGAGAGAGAGGGTGGAGGTTTTGGCTTTACAAGAAACAAAAACTAAAGTCGGTGATGGATAGCTTGTGTGTTAAGCTTTGGGGAGGGTTCAGAAGTGGAGTGGACATTTGTGTCTTCGGTTTGTAAAAGTGGTTGTTTGTTGACAATGTGGGATAAAAGTGGTTGTTTGTCCTTAATGTTTCTGTACCATGTATTCCTTGAAAAAAAAAGCAACAATGTTGTATATTTTGATGGAAAAATGTAGAATTTCGAAAGACTTGTGGTGTTGTGTTCGTGATATTAATGCAATTAGATTGGTGGAAGAAAGGTGTGGGGTGGTCTTGTCAAGGTTGAGTGGTGTAGTGAAGGAAGAATCGCAACCTTTTATTCAAATGATAGGGCTTACCACCCTTTCTCTTTTTGGAAGGAGGTTTACTTGGGTTGTGTTGTAATAATATCATATAAATAAGAGCTATCATATAAATAATAAAGAGAATAAACAAGAGGGATAAAAAAGTAAACTTATCTTTTTTGAAATTGCGGTGATTTGAAGTTGGTGACGGTGAAGTAAATAAACAAGAAATTATGAATGGCGATGACGGCGATGAGCAACAGAATATTAAACTGTTAAATAACTTTAGGCGTGACGAAGTCACTGTCCTTAAGAATTTATCCGCCTCATAAGCGCATATCCTCCCAGGATACAACATGTTCTTCCCTGATATAAATCATATCAAAGGTGACAGAACAACTTGAATTTGATGAACACAGGAGATGCAACCCAGAAGTAATTGAAAAAGTTTCTTTTGTAGTAGAGGTTTTATTTTTTGGAGTTTTCTATCTCTTTGCATATTCCTCAAAGAAGTACGTATATGTTCTCTTTAAAAAAATGACCGTACTTCCATAATTCAATTAAAAGATAGTGATATTAATTACCATTAAGAGGTGGATGATTGTTTCCTTATATTTCTTACTTCACGCACAAAAACGTTACTGTAACAATGAATTTCGATTACCTCTATTTGACTAAGCCAAAGCTAACCGTAAAAAAAAAGAGAATTAGCACACTTTAATGTCATAATGCACCTGTTACTCTTTAGTCTCTTTATTATTAAATAATTGAATTAAATACTTTCTACTAAAATATTTTTCAATTAAAAATGAGGGACACAAATATATTTGAAAACTTTTGAAATATAAATAAAATTTACAACAATCCACTACATATTTCAAAAGATAAACTAAAAGGTTGAAAAAAGTTTTCCTGGGTAAACATCATAGATGTAATGCATCGGAACGGTGTAACCAAGCTTTATATAATAAGACTTAACACATAGTGAATTGGTTTACCCAAAGGCTTCAAGGTTTGGGGATCAAAGGTGGTGGTTTCTCATATGCGGATGATACTTTATTTATAGGTGAATCTTCGTAATGTTTTAACAATGAAGTCAATTCTTTATTGTTTAGAGTTGATTTTATCATCAACGTGGAACACTCATTCTTAAACTTAGAGGCAATCGTCTTACAATCCAAAGTGGAGTCTCTCCCTTTTCATTACCTCAGTCTCCCGGTAGGTTCGAATCCTAGAAAGGCTACAACTTGGGATTCAATGATAAAGGTTATGGAGAGTAGAATAAAATCTTGGCGGAATAGATATGCAAGTTTGGGAGGATGAATGGTGATGATCAACTCGGTGTTAAACTGATCTATCCCTATTTTTTATTTGTCTCTTTTCAAGTTAATAGTGGTTGTTTAGAAAAAAAAATTGGTTAAAATCCAAAGAGATTATGTGGCTTTTTCTCCCTTATCCCTAATTATGAGCAACCAATATTTTTTTTCCCAGTTAAGTTGTCTTTTAAAATAAGTAGAGTCTTTTTTTAAGAAGGCAAACTAACCAACCGAAATTAGCTTCAAAGAGAATCAAGTTTAAGACCTTGAGAGAAGTACACTCCAAAATCTTAAACCAACACTCCCAAACTAACCTAAGTGGATTTAACATAAAAAGGTAATGTTGAATACCCATACATATAAAGGGTGGTTTAATAATTGTTATACATAGAGGATTTATTTCACAAGACTAAATCTTGAACTTAAAAAGGATAGTTATGTTTGGTAACAATTTTTCTCACAAGCTTATAACATTTCTATTACAAATTTATAGAAATTTTTCATAAGCTACTTCAAGGAGTGTTTGAACTAATTGCTTATAATTTTTTTTTTCTCTCAACTTTACCCATACTAGTTTAGTTAAAAAGTTTAATATTTGTTGAAAATATGTTATTGTCATTTTATATTTATCCACTTTTCATCATCAATTTTACTAAACACTACAATTTAATTAGATAGATTATCCACTATCAAATAGCTTACTGGTTATACGACAAAAACTAATTTGATATCAACTAATTTATAGACTATCTACTAGTTTTTATTAAATAGAAAGACACACAAACACATCTAAAAATACGTGAGTGAGATGATAAAAGATCTCTTTTAACTTTTTTTTTTAAGAGATATGTTTCAACTAAACTAATGAACAAGAAATATTCGCAAGAAATAGTTGCCTAGTATCAACTCAATCCGGAATACAAATAAACCTTCTTAAACTTTGGAGAAAATCATCTTTATGATAGACCTTCAAATATAATGCACGTCTTGTAATTCATACTCATCTTGATAATTCATTGCCACACAACTTAATTAAAATACATAAAGTCCTTTGTGGCTCGTTCTCTCCATCACCTTTATGATATTGAAAATAAAAATTTATGGAAAATCCCGTTCTTTTTTCTAATCCCTCTTTCTATAAAGAAAAAATATATAAAAGTCACATAATCCTTCAACCTGTCTCTAACAAAGAGCACCTAAGTGGCCTTCTCTCTTTACTTCCCCCAACTTTAAACTCTTTTACTAAAGAAAAAGAAGAAAAAAAACAAAGTAGTAAAGAAAAACCACTGAGCAGTCACTTCACATAAATAGAGAGCCATATCAACAATATATAATAACCCACCAACCAAACATTCTTGCATCTTAAAATTATACACAAAAATATCATCATTTGTAACTCCAAACTCTTGAAGAAGATCTTTTTCTTGAGTTACACAATCAGTTCTACATCATGAGGAGCTTTTCAAAGAGTAAATTCTCTCAATGTTTTCGCCCTGTTGTTGATCTAGATTCCATGCTTGAATCCAAAGTTTCTTCTTATCACTCAAAGAACAAACATACAGTTTTAAAAGTAATAAAAGCTATGGTGTTGGAAACTATATTAGTAAGTCTCTTAATATTTTTTTACACAGTGTATATGTATTAAATCCATTTCCTTTTTATAGCATAACCTAATTTTTAATATCTTTGTCTTGCAGAATAGAAGAGCTCGTCATAAAACTTGTTACGGCTTTGATTGTTTTGGTGTGTCAAAAAATATTTATTCGACGTATAAGAAAGTAACCAAAGCCACTCAGTCGTCTTTGTCAACTTTATCTTCAGATAGTTCAAAGTTATCACAATCAAAGATCACGTCCACCAAAGGAAAACAAGAGAAAGATACTTGCCGAGGAAGTGCAATAATAGAGAAACAAAAGAATTTTGAGTTTTATTCAATTTGTTTGGTTCTCATAAGCTTAGTATTTACGGTGTTTTTCGGGAAACTATTTGGAATTTTTTTGACTTCAATGTGGATCTTCCTTTTCTCTCTTTGGAACTCAAACTATAGGTGCCGAAAGATATTACCATATGGTGCAAGATACAGTGTAATGAACAGTCCAAAGTATATTGATGTAAATGGTCATTATAGAAAGTGAACTACCATAATGAGTATTATTTTGTTACGTTACAAATCTCTTCATTCTATGTACTTCCTGAACAAAGCTTTATTAGCCACAGATGACAGTGAAGGAACAAGTCATTTATCTCCTTTGCCTTTCCTTCCAATTGGACTTCCTGCAGTTACAGCATGTAACAGAACACTGTAACAGATCTAAGCAGTCAAATATTAAATCCGTGGATGAGATTGTTTTACTCATGAAAATGAGTTTGAAATGTAAACGTCTGATCTCAAATCAACGGTCTTGATCCGTTACAAACATTAAACCGTGTGGAAATACTATAGCAGGAAACATAGATAATTTATGGAATTCTGTCAAATTAAAAGGACCTAATTGAAACTTTCGAAACTTAAAGGACTAACTTGGGAATTCTGTCAAACTAGAAGGACCAAAAGTGGTATTTGGCCTTGTATATATGATTGAAGTTATGGAATAAAGTAGAGAAGTGTAGAGCTGCTGCGTACCAAGGTTGTGAAAATCGCGATTTTGCTTCAGGTTAAAAGGGAAAAGGAAAATTGAAAATCATAAAATTGCAATCAAAATCAAGGATTTTACTTAACTACTGTAGAATCGATAATAGAAATCTTAAAATCGCAATGAAAATTGACGGATTTTACGAAAACAAAAATAATGTTAAATATATGTATATGTATTTTGTGGACTTAAAACTGAGTCAGTTATGAGTACATACAATTTATAATTGACTCAGTTTAAAATCCACAAAATACTTATAAATAAATGACTAGAAAAATGGACAAAATGCTTCAAAACACATTAAAATCTTGCGGGTTTGTATGAATTTCACGATTTTGATGCGATCTTATTAGAATTTTGCCTATTTTAGAATTCTGCTATGGATTTGAGTCGTTGAAGGTGAATAAAGTCGTAAAATTATGAATTTTAGATTTAAGTCGGAATTTTGACAACAATACTGCATTGATAAAAGATTTGACACTTTCCCTCGCTTTAACAATGCACTTGTCCTTTCTCTATTCTCTCAACAAACCCTAACAAAATAAATCCTAAATGTAACTCAAGTAAAGGTGGCTTGGATTGGACAACATGATTCAGTTTCACAAAAGATATAAAAAAATAAAATCAAATTGGATAGTTTGTTGCTACTATAATTGCTTCCATTTTCCCTTCAAGCTCAATGGAACTTTAAGTTGAAGTTCTAGATGCACGACAACTTTTGTAGTTGCGTATTTTTATTTTTCTCTACAAAGGCATTTAGTCTTTTTGTTCACAGAGTTGGGAAACAGGACAAGTGTCTTCATTTAGTTATTGAAAGCAACCTTTTTCTAAAAAATTATAGGGACTTTTTAAAAGCAAATCATAAGAGAAAAGCAAAAACAATAAATAAAGACAAAAATAATGATATTCGTAAGACAAATATGTTAAATTATTCTTTATTATAACATACAACATTAATCTATCCCAAAAAGAGGATGCCGCTGGTATCTTAACCAGAAAGAATACTGAACAGAAATCGTTCTTTATAATAAGATACAACATTATTGTATCTCGTTAAGAGGACTAACCAAACAAAAGAAGAGAGGGAGAAATGGATCCTATTTTTTTAGTTATAGAAAATCATTTGAAGTAGTTTTTAGATACTGTTTATTTAGAATTGTAACAAATCGATGAAAACTTCGAAAATTATTATATTTGTTTTTACAAAATAAGTTGTAACAAACAAGTTCTAGTACATAATTTTTTTTTCTTCTAACACGATGTATGTCTAGTACAAGTTACTAAATTCGAAAAACATAACGAATAAATGTTAAAATATTAATTAGAAAAAATTATATTTAGTGTCTATCATGCCTCAAATGAGATTACCTTTGATGGAGGTAATCTATATAAAAAAAAACAACAACTATTTTTTTCTAAAAAAAAGAAAATCAGTTGTTTTTAACATTAATATTATGGCAAGTTAAGGTATTGGAGCCTCCACTAGAAGTAGTAGCTTCATGAAGTGGTTATGCCAAAAAGGAAAGGATATTCCACTAGGCATACCAAATTTTCTCTGTGTCATTTTCATAAGATAGAAATTAATTAAGTGATTGCAAGGCCCGCTTTAATTTTCATTTTCCATATGTTTTTACTTTTTCGTTTAGTAAAACCAAGTGTTTCACGTTTTCCCCATATATCACAAAAGAAGTTTGGTTTTACCAAACCAATCTGTGGGATCTATCCGGAAGTTTCGAACATTCATTTAGAGACATGAAACCTGGGTCCAGGAGAATAACATTTTTGGCTTAAAACAATTACCGGAAGACGGAAAACTGTTGGTGAGCGCCTTTATCGTAAAAGAGGATTATTTATTAGAGGAAGATGAGAATTATCGTATTGAGGCGGAGCACCTTTTTAACATCGGTGTAAGGTGCAACGAATAATGATGATGAGAGAATTGCAATGATTGATAGACTCGTTAAATTGGAGGAACAAGAAGTGGCAGAGAATGTCGCAATGGGGAACATGGATGTGAATAGATGATAGTGTGTTCTTTAAATATAAGGGGGTTGCGGAGTAGAGTGAAGAGGCGGAAGATGTTGGAGTTAGTTAGGAGGGAGAGAGTGGAGGTTTTCCGTTTACAAGAAACAAAACTAGAGTCAGTGATGGGTAACTTGTGTGTTAAACTTTGGGGGAAGTTAAGAAGTGGAGTGAGCTTTCGTTTCTCTAGTTTGTAATAGTGGTTGTTTGTTGACAATGTGGGATAAAAATAAGGGCAACTTTATTTCTTCGTTCCAAGGTCAAGGTTTCCTTGGCGTTTGCCTAGAGAGGGGAGTGAAAAGAAAGAGGTGCATTGTCCTTTATGTTAGTGTACCATGTATTTTCCTTGAAAATAAGCAACAATGGTGTATATTTTGATGGAAAAACATAGAATTTCGAAAGACTTGTGGTATTGTATTGGTGATTTTAATGCAATTGGATCAGTGGAAGAAAGGTGTGGGGAAGTCTTGTCAAGGTTGAGTGGTGTAGTGAAGGAAGAATTGTGACTTTTTAATCCTTTTATTCAAACGCTAGGGCTTACCGACTTATCTCTTTTTGGAAGGAGGAATTCTTAGGTTCAACTAAATGGAAAATGTATGAGTCGCTTGGATCGTATGTTAGTTTCTCATATTTGGAAAGTTGAGTGGGAAATTGGTGACTTTTGGGGTCTTCACATATCATTTAATAATTATTATTCGTTATGAGGAGTTTGATTGAGGTCCGAAGCCTTTTAGATTTAATAATTTATGGATCAAGAATAAGGACTTTAACGAGGTTATTGTGGGGGCTTGAAGAGTTTGTCCTTTGAATCGTTGGATGAGTGTCGTGTTGGGAAACAATTGAAGGTGTTAAAGGGTTTTCTTAAGGGGTGGAATAGGAAAGTGTACGGAAATTTGGAGGACAAAATTAAGACTTAGATAGAGCGTGTGGCTTGTCTTGATCATCAAAGTGAGGGGAGTTGTTTGAAAGACGAACAAGAGGTAGAGCAGATGGTTTGAGTTATCTCTAGTTTGAAAGTGAATTTCTCCAAAAGTAGTTTTTTGTTATCAATGTGGAATTCTCATTCTTCAACTTAGCGGCAATCGTTTTACAATGCAAAGTGGGGTCTCTCCCATTTCTTTATCTCAGTCTTCCGGAATGTGAAAATCTTAGAAAGGTGTCAACTTGGGATTCAATGATGAAGTTTGTGGAGGGTAAATTAAAATCTTGGCGGAATACATATGTGAGTTTGGGAAGACGGATGGTGATGATCAACTCGGTGTTAAACTTTATCCCTATTTTTTATCTGTCTTTTTTCAAGTTAATAGTGTATGTTTAGGAAAAATAATTGGTTAAAATCTAAAGAGATTATGTGAAGTTTTCTCTCCCATCTCTAATTACGAGGAACCAATATTTTTATTTTTTTTTCAATTAAGTTGTCTTTGAACAAAAGTAGCTTTTTTCCTTCTAAGAAGACAAACTAACCCACTGAAATTAGCATTGGGGAGAATGAAATTTGAGACCTTAAAAGAAGCATACTACAAGTCTCAAGCCAACACTCCCAAACTAACCCAAGGGGGTTAAACATAAAAAGTTAGGTTTAAAGGCAATTGTGACCCCTTAAATCTTAAGAAGTTGAAACTTTGGTTCCCTAACATAAAAAGAACAATTTTATCCGTTAAATTTACAAAATATCGCAAAGTTGCCGAGAAGACGCCACATGTGCCATAATAGGGGTCATAATCACAACTTTTTGTAAATATAAGGGACCAAAAGAAATTATTTCCCTAAATATCGTGGGCGAAAATAGCATATTTCTCTTAAATTAGAGGTTCAAAAAAGTATATTTCCCTAAAAATTGAGAGCAATTTTTTAATTTTTATTAGGGGTCCAAAATCGCAACTTTTTAAAAATTAAGGGGTAAAAAATGGACTTAAGCCAAAAAGTTAATATTGAATACCCCTACATATAAAGTATGGTTTGATAATTGTTATATATAGAGGGTTTATTTTTTTGAATAAATATAGAGGGTTTATTTCACAAAACTATATTTTGAACTTATAAAGGATAATTATGTTTAGTAACAATTTTTCTCACGAACTTATAACATTTCCTTTTCAAATTTATAGCGATTTTTCATAAACTATTCCAAGGAGTGTTTAAACTAATCGTTTATCATTTTTTCTCTCACAATGTTACCCATATTATTTGAATTGAAAAACTTCAATATTAGTTGAAAATATGTTATTGTCATTTTGTATTTATCCACTATTGATGATCAATTTTACTAACATCTACAAATTTAATTAAATATATTATCCACTGTCAAATAGTTTATTGGTTGTATATCGTAAACTAATTTGATATCAACTAATTTATCGACTATCTACTACTTTTTTATTAAATAGAAAGACACACAAACACATCTAAATACATGTGAACGAGATGTTAAGAATTCTCTTTCAAATTTTTATTTTTTTGAAGAGATCTATTTCAACTTAACTAGTGAACAAGAAATATTCACAAGGAATAGTTTTCTAGTATAAACTCAATCGCGAATCCAAATAAACTTTGGAGAAAATAATCTTTATGATAGACCATCAAATATAATGCACGTCTTGTAACTCATCATATTCACCTTAAAATTCATTGCCACATAACGTAAATAAAATACATAAAGACCTTTATGATATTGAATTTTTTTTTTTTATGGAATAGCCCATTCTTTTTTCTAATCCCTCTTTCTATAAAGAAACAATATATAAAAGTCACATAATTCTTCAACCTGTCTCTAACAAGGAGCACCTAAGTGGCCTCTCTTTATTTCCCCCAACTTTAAACTCTTTCACTAAAGAAAAAGAAGAAAAAACAAAGTAGTAAAGAAAAACCATTGAGCAGTCACTTCACAACAATATATAATAACCCACCAACCAAACATTCTTTCATTTTAAAACCAAAACCAAACTTTCATATAAAATAGAGTTACCCTATTTTCTATATGTGGTGTTTCCCTTGCTAGCTTGAAGTTATACACAAAAATATCCTCATCTGTAACTCTAAACTCATTTTCTTGAGTTACACAATCAGTACTACATCATGAGGAGCTTTTCAAAGAGTAAATTCTCTCAATGTTTTCGCCCAGTTGTTGATCTAGATGACATGCTGGAATACAATGTTGCTGCTCACCACTCAAAGAACAAAAGTACAGTTTTAAAAGTGATCAAAGCTATGCTGTTGGAAACTATATTGGTAAGTCTCTTAATATTTTTTTACACTGTATATGAATTAAATCCATTTCCTTTTTATAGCACAACCTAACTTTTAATATCTTTGTCTTGCAGAATAGAAGAGCTCGTCATAAAACTTGTTACGGCTTTGATTGTTTTGGTGTGTCAAAAAATATTTATTCGACGTATAAAAAAGTAACCAAAGCCACTCAATCGTCTTTGTCAACTTTATCTTCAGATAGTTCAAAGGCATCACAATTAAAGATCATGTCCACCAAAGGAAAACATGAGAACGAAACTAGCCGAGGAAACGCAATATTAGAGAAACAAAAGAATTTTGAGTTTCATGCAATTTGTTTGGTTCTCATAAGCTTAGTATTTACAGTGTTTTTCGGGAAACTATGTGGAATTTTTTTGACTTCAATATGGATTTTCCTTTTCTCTCTTTGGAACTTAAACTATAGCTGCCAAAAGATGTTGCTATATGGTCCAAAGTACATGGATGTAAAGGGTCAGTATAGAAAGTGAAGCACCATAATGAGCATTATTTTGCACTTCATGAACAAAGCTTTATTAGCCACTGATGACAGTGAAGGAGCAAGTTATTTTATCTCCTTTGCCTTTCCTTCCAATTGGACTTCCTGCAGTTACAGGACACTGTAACAGATCGAAGCGGTCAAATCTTAAATTGCAGATGAGATTGGTTTACCGAATGTAAACGTCCAATCTGAAAACAACGGTCTTGATCTGGTACACACATAAAACCATGTGGAAATGCTACAGCAACAAACAAAGAGAATTTGTATCATGAAATTCTATCACAAAGAATTTTCTTTACCTTTCCATTCTTTACCTATGCATCTGTTATCTAGTTAATACCTGTTTAAAAAATGATTTTTGTGATAAAAAAAGTCTTTAGCAATCAATGCTTTAATATATTACGGTTTTTACACAAGGGATGATTGCGCATTTGAAATAAACTGAAGCGAGTAAATAACAATGATGGGAGTTTTGTTCTTCTTTCTTAGTACTCTATTTTACTGATTAAACATTTGCAACATTGTTACTCAAATTTGGAATTTTATAGAGGTTACTACTATTTCCTACTCAACACGCATAAAATCCTAAACCACAATTGTAGGTGGGGTGGGTGGGGGTCTGCATAGGTTGGGTCTACGCATAGGTTTCTGAGTCCACCAAAATTTGAGAAAACTCTTTGACGATTTATCGAATGAAAAATTGCCTCTCAGGCTACAACTGAAGTGTTTAAATACTAAGGAAACCCTAATGGGACGAAAATCTAAAACAGTACATAAAGTAGAAATTATTAAAATTCGGCCGAAATAAAAATTATAAGGAAACCCTTCTACATCAGTCTCATATACCTATGATGAACTCGATCTCAAGTTTTTATTCTAATAAAGAGCTTCATCTACATGATATTCATAGATATGTATGCCAAATTGAAAGTGTTGGAAATGTTTGTAGAATTTGAAAGTACCCCCACATACGCATTATCATTGATCATGTCGATTACTTTGAACGGGCCATACTAGCGTGGCTGTAAGTACTAACTAGCAATCTCTCCTTATGCAGAAACACCATCACATCGTCCCTTAATTTATCACATCCTGGTTAGACATATATACATCAATATTAGGTAATGTCACCTAAGTGCCTCAGTCATGGTTATGCTTCAGAGGAGACAAATTATCCAACAACAGTAAAACTAGTAGCATTATATTAAATATATTAAATAAATTATCCAACAACTAGAATAGAGGTTCATTTTAGAACCCTAGCCTAAAAAGAAGTAGTTACTCATGGTAACTAAAGACAAATTACAAAAGAAATAAAACATACCGTAGAACAACTTTGAGTGAGGAGAAAGACTCCTCCCTCGAAGCTCCTAGTGTTTGCCATCCTCTTGAAACGTTTCGTTATGAATGAGAAACTGTGAATGAGGAGTGCGGTATTTATCAGGAGCGTTTCCACCTGAACATCAGCTAAAATACCGAGCTTTTTGCACCAAAAAGTCACAAATAAGGATCATATGCGAGTGTGTTTCTGAGCGCCATACGTCTACACTCATGCACCAAGCGCCTCCTTATGTGCCAGGTGCACAGAAACGTGTGCGAGGCGCATGAGAGTACTATATGGGCTCTAGAACGCCTATTTCTTCGTCTTTTTTGGTGTTTAATTTGCTTACATATAAGATGCCTTGGAACTTGGGAACATAATTCCTTCCTCTGCAATGTCTTCACATATCTTCAGATGTCTTGCTTTGCCAATTTGAATGATTTCTTCGTAAACTACAACAAAAAAACCTAAGATTGTTATGTTTTGGGAAGAATAGAATTACAAACTCAAATATAAAAAACATTACAAATGTATTGACATCATAAACAATTGCTCAAATACTCTTTTATTCTGGATGTAAAACCTGAAAATGATTGAAAAACATGCTAAGAATAAAATAAGATTACCTGTCATCACTATGTTAATTCAACATAGTTTAATGTTCCATTCGGTCTTTATTATAAGAAACAATTCATTGTGTAGATATTCATTGAATAACATATGCATTTGGTCTATATATAAACTACACAAAGGGGGCATTTGTTTTCGGGTTATAAAATTTATTCCTGAGAATATGAGGATGGGAATGCACTTTTCCATGTTTGGTAGAAGATAAAAGAAAAATATACCTGGGAACAAATTATACCCAGGAAATATTTTAACCAATGGTCTTCCCATTTTTATTCCCATGAAAGAGGAGTTGGAATGTTTTATTGTTGGGAATGACATTTTCCTTGCTACGTGAAAACCCCACTATGTCTCCTACGACCATGTTTTCTTCAACTGCCAATTAATTTCTCCATGTACCCAACGTGTTGATTTTCTTTTTTTATGTACGCTACATCAAGATATTGTTATAGCATATTTCTTTGTCTATTCAACTTTTCAACAATATTTTTCTATTTAACCAATCAACTATATGAAAACATAATTTTATTTTATGGTGAAATGCTTCAAGTTAGAGTGAGAATAAAATAAATTCAAATTGATTTAGAAACAAGGTAGGGTATTTTTGTAACTACATCATGTTTTTCTAGGAAGATATATTCCAAACCAAACACCAATTACCTATTTCTGTGAACTTTTTTTGAAAATATTCCCGGGAAATTAGAATACTAACCAAACAATTATTATTTTTCAAAATACTGAGGAATAAACTTTCCACCACTTTAAGAATAGAGAGATTATTATTTAAAAATATGTTTTTATATTGATTTATATTTATCCACTAATTCATCCTCAATTTTACCGAACACTGCAGGTTTAATTAGTTATATTATTCATTATCTTTTGTGGAGGAAAAGTTACATTATTCACTATCAACTAACTTATCCGTAATATATCATAAATTAATCCGCTATCAACTATTGGCTATCTACTAGTTTTTATCGAACAAAAACAAACACATACATTTAAAAATACGGATGGTGTATTGAATTAGGATTTTAAAGTACTTTAGAGGACTTTTTTATTATGAAAAAGTCTTGTTATATTCAATCAAGACTCCTTCAACTTAACAAAAGTCTTGTGGTATTCAATCAAGACTCTTTGTCAATTAAAAAAGTTTTGTGGTATTCAAAATCATTAAAAATTTGAAGGATTGCTTAATAAATTGGATTTTGTGGGATTTTCTAGTGAAATTTTAGCATGAAAACATGATATTTCTTAAGGGAGTGAATTGAATTAAGATTTTATTATCTCTTTCCCCTCATCCCCTTGCTCTCATCTCTTCCTCTCTCTTATTCCTTCTTTCCTCTCCTCTCTCTCTCACCCCCTCTCCCCCCTCCCTCTCTCTCTCCATCTCCCTCTAATAAAATCCATAAAATCATTTCAAATCTTTTAAAATTTTCTGATGTAAACCCATTAAAATCTAAATTGTAAATCTTGCTAATCTTTTAAAATCATAAAAATCATTCCCGACGTATAATCTCTAGCTTATCCGTAATCTACCATAAACTAATCGACTATCAACTACCTTATTGGCTAACTACTAGTTTTTATTGAAGAGAAGCAAATACACGTTTTAAAACATCTAAGTGGCTGTTTGGTTGCACGTTACAATGGGATAGACGTACGTTTGCAAGTGTAAAAGTGAGTTTGCTTTACTAAATATTTGTTTGGGTGTTTTTTGAAAAATCAATTATGGCTTTTAAAATCGATTCCAATAGAAGCTAGGAATAGTAGCTTCTACGGCAGTGTAAATTGATTTTGCCTATGTGGGGCTGGTTTCTTCCCCTATTACTTTTCTTTTGCTTTTAATTGGGTTTTTTAAGATGATTAGAACTGAGTTTTATTCAACGCATATACCTTTTTCTTTTTACTGGCAATGATAACAAAATGTTTCTATTAGTGCACCAACTCTATGCTCAAATTATTTTATAAATAAATAAATATTGACATTATGTTATTGCCTTTAAATATTTGTATTTGTTATATTTTAAAAAAATATGATATAACCTTTCAAAAGAGAACAAAATCAATTAAATAATTAAATTAATAATCTATGACTGATATTTTCAAAATAATTTATAAATGATAAAATATAATTTTTTTTGTCAAAAAAAATGATTAAATTTATTAATACAATATAAATTTAATTTATGATATAAAATAGAAATGAAATCTAATTTTAATTAGACATAAACATTTTGGTAATTATACACCCAAAATCAATTTTAATTCAAACTATCCAAACAACATAAATTAACAAAAATCATTTTTATTTTAATGCATCCAAACATAAATCAATTAAGTTCAACTCACTTTTAGACAAAATCAATTCTATCAAAATCAATTCAGTCAAAATCAATTTTTGTCACCGCAAAACCAAACACACATTAAATAATATATAAAATATCTCTTTCAATTTGACGAGAGATGTCCAGATAAAAATTATTCACAAGGAATGGTTTTCTTTGGCCAGAGATGTTCAGACAAAAAATATTTACAAGGAATAGTATTCCAGTATCAACACAATTCCGAATCCAAATAAACCTTCTTAAAGAAAATGATATTTATGATAGACCTTTAAATATAATACACGTCTTGTAATCACCTTGATAATTCATTGCCACATAACTTACAATACATGAAGTCCTTCGTGGCTTCTTCTTCCCTTCTACTTTATGATATTGAAAATAAAAATCTATGGAAAAGCCCCATGTTTTCTTCAAATCCCTCTTTCTAAAAAGAAATAATATATAAAAGTCACATAACCCTTCAACTTGTCTCTAACAAAGAGCACCTAAGTGGCCTTCTCTCTTTATTTCCCCAAACTTTAAACTCTTTCACTAAAGAAAAAGTAGAAAAAACAAAGAATTAAAGAAAAACCATTGAGCAGTCACATCACATAAATAGAGAGCCATATCAACAATATATAATACCCACCAACCAAACATTTCTTGCATCTCACAACCAAAACCAAATTTTCATATAAAAAACAGTTAACCTATAAATAGCTTGAAGTTGTACACAAAAATATCATCATCTGTAACTCCAAACTCTTGAAGAAGATATTTTTCTTGAGTTACATAATGAGGAGCTTTTCAAAGAGTAAATTCTCTCAATGTTTTCGCCCTGTTGTTGATCTAGATGCCATGCTTGAATCCAAAGTTTCTGCTCATCACTCAAAAAACGAACATAGAGTTTTAAAAGTGATCAAAGCTATGTTGTTGGAAACTATATTGGTAAGTCTCTTAATTTTATTTTTCTCCGGTCTATATGAATTAAATTCATTTAATTTTAATAGCACAGAGTTTTTGATCGTTAACTTTTAATATCTTCGTCTTGCAGAATAGAAGAGCTCGTCATAAAACTTGTCATGACCTTGATTGTTTTGGTTTGTCAAAGCATAATTATTCGACCTATGAGAAAGTAACCAAAGCCACTCATTCGTCTTTGTCAACTTTATCTTCAGATTGTTCAAAATCAGAATCAAAGATCATATCCGTCAAAGGAAAACATGAGAAAGAAACTAGCCGAGGAAGCGCAATATTAGAGAAACAAAAGAAGTTTGAATTTCATGCACTTTGTTTGGTTCTCATAAGCCTAGTATTTACAGTGTTTTTCGGGAAACTATTTGGAATTTTTTTGACATCGATATGGATCTTCCTTTTCTCTCTTTGTAACTCAAACTATAGGCGCCGAAAGATGTTGCAATATGGTCCAAGATACAGTGTAGTGTTCAGTCCAAACTATAGAAAGTGAAGTACCATAATGAACATTATTTTGTTACATGACAAACCTCTTCATTCTCAAATCAACGGTCTTACCCGGTACACATATAAAGCAGTGTGGAAATGCTACAACAGCAAACAAAGAGAATCTGTATTTATTGCTTTCGGACACTAGATTTTTTATGTAACAAGTGCTTGTAGAAAAAGTTGCTGACAGCAGAGGTTCGGTTGTTGTATAGAAAATTTACTTCACAATGAATTTTCATTTCATTGGTGTTAATACATCTGTCTAAAAAATAATCTTTAAGCTAAAAAATCTTAGCAATGCATTAAAAATATTATGGTTTGAGGAAGGGATGATTATAAATCTTAAAAATCGTGGTTGGGCTTAACACAATCCTACAAACAGGTTTTTGAGGTGAGGATTGTTCTTACTTATAAAAATAAACACATGTTCAGACCATATTTTACCCGATATATGTTCTTACTTAAAAATAAACACACTCCTTCACTTCCAGCAAGATTGGGTTGGGTGTGCTTGGATATTTATTTGATGTGAAACTCTTTAACACACCCTTCAAATTCACACCCAATGATGAAGAAAATGACAATTGCACCAAATCTTACGCAAATAACAAAGTAGTAACTTGTTGTCTCCACATAGATTGTTGTTCAACTTGGTAATTAGCAGAATTTATTCGAAACAACATAATTTAAAAGAGATGAAGTGGTTTGCAGGATTTTAATTGTCATGCCCATTGCGAGATTAAGTTGTTGTGATTTAGAAGTATAACGGCGATAAAGGAATCATTGAATACCACTTCCGTCTTTGTTGGAATTAACTTGGTTAATTATTAGTTTATGACTTGTCTTTAGCTTTAAGAAAGTCGGAATATGACTTGTGATGTATCAGTGAAAGTTTTATTTTAATATCGCCGCACTTCAACCAATTACGATTATGATTTCCTTAAGATGAGTCAAAACCCTAAATTCATTAGATTCGATTAAAATAATTTCATTTAGAAACTCTGATGATTGACCATTGCCTTGTAACGCTGATTTTATAAATAAATCAAAGAGTGTGCAAGAGTCTCTATTTATAGTGCATCATTAATTAGGTTAAAAGAAGAAAACTAGGCTTTTGTCCACCGATCCATCTTGAAAAAAAAGCAATTAGCACATTCTGCTCACGAGCCTTGTGCAAGGTGTAACGCCCTATTTTATTTATTCTATTTATTTAGTCGAGTTTAGAGTCTTTTTATTAATTTATTTGATTAATTGTGATATTTGATGAAATGTGATGATTTTTAAGATTTATTAGTAGGTTGTTATAACATAAAAAGAGAAGGAATCTAATTAGATTAGATTTAATGAGGCATAAGGGTAGTTTAGTAATTGGAGGAGTTTGTTAGGTTAAGAACAGGAGAGATTATAAATAGAGGAGAACATTAGAGATTAGGGTTAGAACCAGAAAGCAGAGAACATAAAACAGAGAACACGTAGAAGCAGTTTTGAGAGATAAAGAGGAGAAGCTTGTAGAGTTCTGAAAATCAATCAATCTAAGGTAAGGGTGAAACTAACCTTCTTTAATCATAAGTAATAATTCTGAAAAGGCTTAATCTCTTGTTGTTGAATACTTGTTGTTGTGAAATTAAGTTTTGAATTGAATTAAACTTGTTAAGAACATAGGTAATCCCATGAATTAATGTAAAAGTTGTTGTCTAGGTTGTAGATTATCAGTAGGTAATGTTTCCTATCAATTTTAGAAGTTAGGGTGTGGAAAATTGGGTTTTTGGGACAAATTCTGAAATTCTGTTTGTGTTGTTCGCAGTTATGTTCGTCGTCGCTCGCCACAACGAGCGATTATCCTCGCCTCGCGAGTAGTATATAACTCGCCACAACGAGTACTTTTGGTCTCCTCGCGAGTGACCCAGTTGTCGCTCGCCATGGCGAAATCTTTACAGTGAGCTACTGTCAGCTCGCCACGGCGAGTAGCCCTACTCGCCACGGCGAGTATCCCTACTCGCCACAGCGAACTGCTTAATGGCAGAATGCTATGGTTCGCGGTCATGTGTCTTTTTCACATGTTTCTGTTTTGAATTGGTTTTTGGTTTGAACATGAAAATTGTTGATGATTAAGTTATGTTTCCAGTAGCTTTGGTTTGACAAGAAAATCTTTTCTGGATATTTTGTTATGTGAATTACGATGTTATAGTTGTTGCATTTCTGAGTCGTATTCATTGCATAAGCATTTGTCTAAGTTGAAGGCTTGATGCCTTGTCTAAGTTGAAAGCTTGATGCCTTGTTAAAGTTGGAGACTTGATCCCCTGTTAAGTCGAATTACGACATTCTGTTGGGAGCTTGACGCTCCGTTGGTACCACATGCATAATTATATTGCATTTGTTAAGTCGTTGTTGTTGCATTGTTGAGTCGTTGTTGTTGCATTGATAAATGAAGTTAATTGATGATTGTATCTGAAATTACATGAAGTACTTGTTGATGATTAATTGTTGTTGTTTTATGTTGATTAATTCTTCTTTATGAATTGTTGCTTATTATTAATGAATGTGAAATCTCACCCCTTCTGTTTGAATGTTGCCTCTACGTGGGTAACGTGCAGATAACCAGGAGTAACCGCTGATGTGAGTTGACCCTTGTCTCCTCATAGGAGTCTTGCTCTGATATGTAACGGGATGGGGACACTTATGTTTTGTTTTTACTTTGTTACGTATCTCTTTATAAGATATTGTTGAACCACTTTTAATTTGGAAATTTAATTTTATTCTGATGTTGACGTTGAGGCCTAGTGCCAAGTTTTGATTTAAACATTGAATATTTCCCACTGCGACATTGTTTTAATTATTGAAAGAAGGTGTTTAATTAATAGTGGATTTTGATCTTATTTTTGATGAAATGATTTGAAGTATAAAACGGGGTGTTACACGAGGCGCATGTAACACACACACGTAGGGGCGCGTGCGGCGGTAAGGATTTCCTCATGCGAATTTTTCCGTTTTTTTCCCATTTTGAATCGTTCTTCCGTCTTGAAATGTCTTGGAACTTGTTATGAATTTTCTTTATCTTATATTTTCTCCAACAACCTTCTAAGAACCATTGATCTTCAATCTGAAGGTGAGAAAAACACACAAGAAGGGGGAGTTGAATTGTGTTGGCTTTTTGTAATTTCATTTTTTTGTGTGTGTTGAAGCTTGGTCAGAATCTGAGGTATGCAAATTCTGATACAAAGTCTGATTGCAGCAGATTAAGTATATAACACAAATATAAAGAGACACAGAAAGAGAAAGTAGACACAAAGCAATTTTATACTGCTTCCTCCCACAACACAGGAGTAGTTCAGTGCCCTTGCACTTTCAAGGGATTTCACTATAATCACTATGGAATACAAATTGCTCGAGGACACTTCCAAGAGACTTTATTTTGCTCAAACACAACTGCAAAGGACATCTATGCTTAAGCACATTTGCTTAAGATTTTTGCTCTAGGACACTAACTAAAGACTTCTTATCAAGGACAACATAAAGAGGCTTCCTTTTGCTTAAGCACAACTGCTTAAAACTTTTCCTTACTCAAGGACAACTCCAAGAGACTTCCTAGGTGCTCAAGGTTTGACTTATTTGCTCATGCACGTAGGCGAGAGATTTCATAAAATGTTTATAGAACTGTAAATAAGTTAATTTGTTCTTACACTTGATTTAACAATGGTAGTGTAAACTGAACAAATGAACAAACTCCTTAGAATTTCTAAGATATAAACTTGAAAAAAATAAATCCTATGTGTTTTGCGCTATTTGATTTGACAAAAGTATTGGCACAAAAAAATAGCAGAGTCTTGTTAATTCTTCTTCTTCTTCTTCTTCTTCAGGTCTTCAACTCCTTATACAAGCGGTGAAATGAGAGACGTTGGAGAAGAGTGCCAACGTAAATAGAGTCGTTGATAATCTTCAATCAATAACATTGGCCCTTTGCTTGATATGGATAATTCTGTTGGAAAATCCTTTGAATTTCCTTTGCTGAAAGAAAATTTATCTGTTGCATTCTCTTTGTTCTTAAGGTCCTTTGTTTGGTTGCTCACCTAGACAGAAGACAAATGAACTGATATATCTAGTACAATGATAGAGAAAACTCATATAATTAAACAAAATTTTACGTGGATTATGGGTCCCTCAGATCCAAGTATGCTAGTCAGCTTCCATGTGTGATGTCCGACAAAAAAACAGTTGAGATCACTATTAACTTATGTGAGACATTCTTCTGCTAAGGACGTTGACTTCTAGTTGACCTTCCTTTTGATCTTCCACCATAGTCCTCTAAGCTTCTCACGTTTCTTCTGATTCTCTTCATATCTTCTTTCTTCGTGATAGATTAGATTCTGCACACTTGAACATATGTTAGTATTCCAATTGTTCTTCAATACTTTGTTTCATTAAAATCCTAGAGGACTTGTATGAACCGTTCTTGCTCTAACACAATATTCATATCCTCGATCCTTCACATGATGTATTGTTTTGTCAATTTACATGTTTTCTCACTAAAAAGACTCAAAATACCTATATAGTTGCATGATTTAGGATAAAAGTTAATTACAACAACTCGAATGAACACAATACAAATTTTTACTCAAATTGGACTGTCATAATATTCCTAGGAGTCTTAAAGACCCCCAGAAGGGCCTGTAGACCCTCCAAGAGGCCTTAGCGCCCTCCAGAAGAGTTCTAAGGCCCAGGGCGCCGCCTCAAGTGGCTTCTAGAAACGTCTAGAACCCGCCGAATATGCTAAAATACCCCCATGGCTTGGAGACCAAGCCACTGAAACCCAAGCCCACAGCAGGCTATAAATACAACCCTTGAGAGCATTCTCAAGGCATCCAATAATCAGTCTAAACCCTAATAGACAGACACAAACCTTAGTATTCACTACTCGTACTTTTTGCAAGTACAGTTGGCGCCGTCTGTGGGAAAAGGTAAAACTAACCTAGACCACACTCATAAACTTAACCTCCCGACGACCTCGAAAAAGCGGTGGCTGGCGAATACCAAGCCAGCTTCGGTTTCAAATTTTCCACAAAGCAATAAAACTACCCTAGAGCTGCGATTGATTTTTCTAGTCGTCAGATGCTATTGATTTTAATTGCCCAAATACTTCAGATGGTATCGAGGTTCGGTTTGATGATTTTATTCGTAAATAATTATCATACGTTTTCAATTCTTTTTTATGAATATGTTCTATTATATAAAAGGTCCTGATCGCTCCGGTAACGATAAGAGCAACCTGGTGAGAATTCTTTCGATGAAAGGAGAGCACACACACAAAAGTCCAATTTTATACTTCCATCTTCATCGATTTTATTTTGTGTTATTATCTTTAATTATATGAGTATACCGCTTTGGCTTTAAAATCAGTAGTTAGGCACCAATTATTGTGGAATTTCATACATATAACGTTTTTTATTTCCATTGGCCATCAATTATGGTATCTAAATTCTTCATGAAGGAATTGCATCAATCTTCTTCTTTTTTTTTTTTATTCCAGGAGGCATGGTTATATGCCACTAGTGCTTTTGAATTTACAACTTTATTCTTAATGAACGACGTGCTCGTGATTTTCGGGTATCAAAAATCATTAATCGGATTTGAACCTTCAATCATTGAACTCTCAAAGACAGGTGCAACCTCTTCCGACTGATCCTCAATGATAGCATTGGTTTCTGGCGGAGCATGAATAAACCCAGCACTATGAAAGATGCCCTCGGCTGGCTTGAAAGTTGCACTCGACTTACCGGTAGAGAAACCGAGACCTTCTTTCCGCTTATTCTCAGGCAGCTGCACCAACTGACCCTAGCCTCCTGCTTTTCCACCTTGTACAACCTTTTGGGCGTCCTTCAAGGAGGCCATACCAGTTTCACTCTTCTTAGCAGTTCCTTCTTCCGCAGAGAACCCCTGAAATGAAGTTCCTTCCACATCATCAGCACCAATATAGGAAAAAGCGGACAAATGACTAACCAACAAAGCTGATTCACCAATTACCGTTATCAACTTCCCACAACTTACAAATTTTAGCTTCTGATGAAGAGTGGAGGTCACAGCTCCAGCCTCATGGATCCACGGTCTTCCAAGTAAACAACTGTATGAAGCTTGAATGTCCATGACTTGGAATGTGACCTTGAAAGTATGAGGGGCCACCGTAATAGGCAAGTCTATATCTGCAATTACAGACTTCCTAGATCCATCAAATGCCTTTACCATCACTGCACTCGGCCTCAACTGAGCGCCCCGGTATGCCAGCTTATCCAAGGTAGTCTTCGCCATCACATTGAGGGCGGAACCAGTATCTATCAACACATTCGACAGCGAGTCTGACTTGCAAAGGACAGAGATATGCAAAGCCCAGTTATGGTTTCTTCCCTCCGCCGGGAGGTCTTCATCACAAAAACCCAGGTTATTACATGCAGTTACATTCCCAACTATGCTCCCGAATTGCCCCAGAGTAACATCGGGATCCACATATGCTTGGGCCAAAATTTTCATCAAAGTGTCTCTATGAGCTCCAGAATTCATTAGTAAAGACATTATGGAAATTTTGGACGGGGTTTGCAACAGCTGATCAATTATCTTGTATTCACTCTTTTTGATCAGTTTCAAGATCTCATCACTATCTTCCTGAATGATCCCCTCAGGTTGACTGGCACCTTTACCTTTATCAAGATTTTGCACTGGCACATTCGGAGCATTATTCTCGTTGCGCACAACGGTGGGGAGAATACGTCCGCTTCTCATCACTTTGCCCAAACCTGCTATATTTACGACAACATCTACAGAGTGCAAAGGTATCTCTCTACCATTCTCCACGATGGTTGCCTCATACCTGTAGGGTATGGCCTTCTGAGAAGTATAGGGAATAGGTCCTGGTAAGCGGATCACTAGGGGAGTGACGTCTGGCTTCACACTATCACGGATTACCTCCGGATTTTGATTCTTAAACACAGGGGTAATGACACAAACATTCCTGGCTTCCCTCTTGATAATCAGCTCTCTTCTGTCAATCAGTCCTTGTATATCCTTTTGGACTTGCTCACACCCTCGAAGATCCACAGAACACACTTTACAAGCGTCGTGATCGTGGTTAAACATGTTTGCTTCGCACATCCTAGCATGGATCGGGACCAAAGGAGTTCTGACATCTTGAGCCCTGAGAATTAGACCCAAATCCTGATCCTCTTGAATCATATTAACAGCCGGTCCATGAGGTGGCAGAGGATTGTTCTGAGTGTTGGGATTTGTGTCCTCGAAGGACAACTCTTTTCTTTGAATCAACCTCTGAACCTCTTCCTTGAGCGGGTAGCAATGTTCAATGTCATGTCCAGGTGCCCCTTGGTGAAAGGCACAAGTAAGGTCAGCACGATGCCATGGAGGTAATGAATTCTGTAAGCGAGGAGGCTGCCTGATCTGCACAAGATTTCTTTCTAGTAAAGAGGGTAGCAAGTCTGCATACAACATGGGTATGGGAGGAAATTCTTTTCTGGGAAGGCGATTTTGTTGTTGTGGGGCTCGATTGCGAGGTTGTTGTTGCTGAGGTGGTGGTGGGTAGTATGGCTGTTGGTAACAAGGTTGCGGATATGGTTGTTGGTATAGTGGTGGATAAAATGGTGGAGGCCTTTGGGGCGTTTGTGGGTAGTAATTTTGGTTTTGTGGAGCTGGAAAAGGTGGTGGAATATTGGCAATGAGGGGGTAATTTGGATATATTGGTTGGGATCCACCATGGGCTATCATACTGACTTCCTGAGTACTCTTCTTTGGATAACCATTTCCAAACTTCTTGGATCCATTAGACGACCCACCTGACGAAGCACCCGACGAGCCACTTGACACACTACCTTCTTTGGCCAAAATTCCCTTACGGACCAAATCTTCAATACGAACCCCGTCGTCAACCATCTCAGTAAACTTCTGCGACGCACAACCAATCATCTTCTTAGAGTAATAAGGACTCAAAGTCTCAAAGAATAAATCAGCCATCTCTCTTTCTTCCTGAGCTGGGCGAATTTGGGCCGATTTTTGAATAAAACGGAGAGCATACTCCTTGAAAGACTCTTCCTCTTTTTGGGTCATAGCTTGCAGTTCCCTTCGAGTAGGCCCCAGGTGTATGTTATACCGGTATTGCTGTATGAAAGCACTGGCCAGTTCTTCGAAGGTGGTGATACCCTTCAGATTCATGTACCATATTTGTGCAGGACCAGTCAAACTGTCTAGGAAACAATGAATGAGCAAAGGTTCATTGTCTCTGTAGGCTGTCATTTTCCTCACATACATGACCAGATGGCTTTGTGGGCAAGTATTCCCCTCATATTTTACGAAATCCGGTGTTTTAAACTTGGGAGGCATTACCACATTTGGGACCAAACAGAGATCATGCACATTCTAACCATATATGTCCTTACCACGAAGGGCCTTCAGTTCTTTCTGCACTACGTCATACTTCTCTTCCAGATTTACCATTCTGTCATCTCCTGCTACACTACCAGAGTGATAGATTGGTCCTTCCTCTTGCTGGGCAGTATGCACAATGGGTGCCGTATGATTCATAACAACTTGAGGGAATGATTGTCCAGGATGGAAAAGTGGTGTTGCCTGTTGTCCATAAGGAATTGGCATTTCTGGACCGGCAAAGCGGACACCTTCATTAGCTGTGAGAGGCATGCCCCAAGGGTACTCTCTGGACATGTAGTTCTGAGGATGATAAGCAAATCCAAGAGGACGAAGACCTTCATTGTACATATTTGATGCATCTCCAAAAGAAAATCCAGCCGGGGTGGGCTGGGCAATACCAGCAGACGTAGCAGAAATCACAGCAGTAGGGATCGGTTGTGTAGAACCAGTAGGGGCAGACGAAACAACCACAGGAGAATTAGGTGTAGCAGAGACAACAACAGGAATCGGCTGAACTGGAATAGCATCAAGAACTGGTTGAACTGGAATAACATCAAGAACCGGTTGGACTGGAATAGCATTTGCGGGTTGAGCAGCTGCCGCTTGTGCCTGAGTGGCCATTATAGCTTCCATCATAACCGTCAACCTATCCATCCCTTCTCTGAGCGTAATAACCAGTTCCTTGAGATCACTGTTCTCTTGTTCAATCAAATCCATCTTCTTCTTAACAAATGCCCGAGTGTTGTGGATGCGAGAAGGCTTGTACTAAATACGCCGGGCCACTTTCCTTGACTGAGGCAGAAAGGAGAGAATTATGAGACTCGGTTTTGACATTTTATGAATGCAGTATGATGCCTGATATGCTAAATGCAAAAACAATGCAATTTTTAATTCATCGAAGAACCTATAAGGACAATTTTTGTAAACATAACAACTTTAAACATTCATTACAAAATAAAAAGCAAATACAAGATAATTCCCTTTTTAACAAACTGAGCCAAGGGATAGACTCCAAGGTACATAACAGAAAATTAGAAAAATACATAAAAGGAAACAAAAGTAAAGATCTCAAGCTCTTGAGGTAGACTACTCTTCCAAATCTGAATGCGGGCCAGCGAAGAAATCCATGCATTTCTTCTTACTCCTGGAAACCTGTTCGAGTATAGCATCCTTCACCCTGATATGCTCTTTCAACTCAGCAATTTCCTGATCTTTCTTATGATTTTTCCAATTCTCTTCTTCTAATAGACCCATGAGAGTGTCATTCTCACGCTTAGCTGCATGATATTTCTCTTTCCAATCGGCACTTTCGCGCTCTGACTCAGCCAAACGCGCATGGTACTCCTCCATGGTCTTAGGAGGTAAGGGCACTGGTATTGTTGGAATAGTTGCAGTTAAAGACCTTAGCAGGGGGTAAGGCATCCCTATCTGAGCAGCTCTATCAATGACCCATTTGATGTAAGATTCATGAGTTACACTTGACTTATACTTCAACTGGCTCTTGTTCAACCTGATAATGGATCGCCAAGCTTGCACAAACTGCATTCTCTTATCATTAACATCCTCCTTGTAAAAGAAAAACTCGCTGGATAAGAAGAGGTAAGCAGATCTCATCCTCATAGGGTATCCGAACTGACGTCTGGCAAGAAGTGGGTTATAACTGATGCCCCCGTGTATACCAAGAAGAGGCACATTGGAGAAATCCCCACAATGGTCAATGATCACTCCAGTATCATAAGCTGAGTTGTACCACACTATATCATCTAGGGTAAGAGCCATGAGCTTCTCCAACCATGGAATGAACTCAGATCGAATTTTAGGGCGAGGTAAATGTGAGGTAAACCAGGTGTAGAGAAAGGGTGTACAACAAATGATAACTCCACGTCCTTTAGACGTACGGTCATGGATTGACAAGTAGGTATCAGCAAGCAAGGTAGGGACAGGGTTCTGGGTAATGAAAATCTGGATAGCATTCATGTCAATGAAATTGTCAACATTCGGGAAAAGCACAATACCATAGATAAGTAAAGCAAGGATGGCCTCAAAGGCATCGGCATTGGATCTCTCGGAGAAAGTGGTGGCTTTTTGGTATAGGAAATTGAAGGGTAGGCATTGGAGACCTCCTTTATAGGTAAGATTGGCTTTTATCTCGGAGAGTTCAAGATGAAGAGCAGCCGCGATGGTTGAATACTTGGGTGCGGGTTCAAGACCATGGAAAGGTACTTTGTCGAGTATGGGTAAACCGATCCAATAAGAGTACTCTTCAAGTGTGGGCATAAGCTGATAATCTGGGAAAGTAAAACAGTGATAAAGTGGGTCATAGAACTGGACCAATGTATTGAGGAGCCCTTCGTCGACATCCGTCTTGAGAATACTAAGCAAATAACCATACCGCTCACGAAAGTGGTCCGGGCTAGTTAACCTCCTTGCTAGCTTCCTTAAATTCTTCAAATCCGGTTTCTTGAAATCATACTTCTTAGTCCTCTTCACAATTTTCTTCACAACACCCTCTATATCTAATATGTTTACAAAAAGAGATTTCATAAGTCCTTCGATGTTTTAATGGATGCAAAAAAAGTATCTATGTATGAATGCATGTATGCATGATTATGCTAAAGAACATAGAAAACATGGTGAGGTTAAGTACACAAAGTTGGAGCTGAGGGTAAACACGCCATTTGGTAAGGACTAAGGTTTCAGATGCACTTGTAACCAGGGTTCTAACAAAGTTCCCAAATTACAACCCCCTCCGAACTTTATTGGATGCCCGGGACAACACCCGGTCCAACAGCGTCCGTAGGAGAGTCTAGTTTGAGCGTAGCATCGCGTGTCGACTAAGACCAAGACAACACTTGGTTAGCCACCGCACTACATCCTAAAGGCCAAGATGGGTTAAAGGTAACTAAGGTCCTTAGCTTCGACGGAAACTTAAAAGCAACAATGTCTAAGCGCGACAACACACGCCGACATATATCACTTCAAGATCCTCCGCTAAGTGTGGTTATATCACATGTTCCACCACACGAGAATACTCTCGGCATGTCACTATGATTCTACCACTCCTATCTTATATTTCACGTAAGCCCGGGTGTAGGACTTATCTCGCCACTCACGAAAAAAGTAAACAATTAAGCACGTATTTACAAAGGTATAAGCAAATAATAAAGCGCAAAAGTAAAGAAAGATAAAATAGGCTTAACCCTCTAAAAGGTCCCCAGTGAAGTCGCCATTTCTGTGCTCGTGATTTTCGGGTATCAAAAATCATTAATCGGATTTGAACCTTCAATCATTGAACTCTCAACTTTCATTCGCGGGAAGGGAAAAAGTGAGTAAAAACCTTTTTAAGACCTTGGATTCGGAGGTTGGTTTCGATTGGGGAAGGTGTTAGGCACCCGAACCGACTATGGTATACCATAGGAACCTTCTATCTATTCTTAATCTTGCGCTAAATTAATTTTACTTATTAAAAAAAAAGTTTAAGAGTTTAAGTGAAAGAAAGGAGAAAGATGAAGCATGTTTTTGGTTATTTTTATTAATTTGGAAGGGTCGAAACCCTTTGCCTACTTACCCAAATAAATCGGGATCAAAATCAAGTAGTTCGGCTAAAGAACTTCTTTGATGAGTTGAATTGATTTTAACATTTTTGAAAAAAAGATTTTAAGAAGAGATGAGAGGCCTCAAGGCATGAGAAGAAAATACGATGAAGTTGGTTAATTTTAATTGCAAGAAATCCATGTCTAATGTGGATATTAAATTGATTAACATTTGATTAAGGAAAATAAAAGGAAAAACACTTGGGTTACAAACCAAGGTTTACTTTAAAAAATTTGAATTTGATTTTTTTTGATGAAAATATTTATCTAAACTAACGGCGAACTCGCGTAACGGCGGAAAAATAAATAAGCGTAAAGCGATAAATAAAGTGGAGTGTCGGTGCATGTGTCAGTGCGTGTGTCGGTTACATATTACATACCCTAAATACATTCTATGGTCTCAAAAGAAAAAAAATGCGTAAAAGTAAATTACATCATTTCCCTAATTACAAACTAAACCAATGACAATAATAGGTGACGACAATTAAATATGCATGCAAATAATTACAACAAATTCTATTATACTTACTACAAAAATAAAGATAATAAAATAAATAACAAGAAAAAATATGCATGAGATGGGGATTAATAATAATGCAATCACAAAAAACAAATAATAAAAGAACCATAAACAAATAAAATAAACAAAATAGAAGTAGTTTTGAAAATAAAGAAGAAAAAAAATATTTTAAAATGCCTAACTAACACTATATGATATAGAAATTTAACTATTAAATGAACTAAAAAATGCATGATGTAGAAATTAAAACACTAATTAATAATGCATGGAACATAATTCAATATCATATGAAGTAAAAAAATAAATGCATGAAATTATGAAAAAGAGTTACTACAAAAAAAAACATGCAGGGAGGGTACAGGCAGCAGAAAACAGGTGTACATAGCAACAGAAAAAAAATCAAACAACCAAAGAAAAAAGGGCCAAAGGGAAACGAAACTGGGCCGGGCTGTGGTAGAACCGGTTCGGTTTGAACTGAACCGGTTTGAAATAGGTGCATATATATAATTTTTTGTGGCTTTTTCATCATTTCCCTTTTCTCCTTCTCTCTCTAATTTTCTGAAAAAAATTCTTCTCTCCCTTCTCTCTAACAAGGCCGCCGCCGGAGAAGAGAAAGTGGGTGGTCGGACGAGCTCCGGCGCGGTGGTCGGCCGGAGAGCCGCCGCGCCGGAGCGGTTTTCTTAATTTTTTTTAAATTTTTTTACGTCAAACCCTCCGTCTCCCTCTTCTTCATCCAGATCTGGTCTTAGTTTTTTCAGAAACATAACAACAAATCCTAGATCTAAACACAAAGTTCAACAAAAACAAACAAAAAAAGACATGAAAAGCTACCTCTTTTGTTGTTCGGTTCGGCTTGGTAAGTCTCTTTCTTCTTCCTCTCGCGTTTTCCTTCTCCCGGTTCGGTTTCTTTCTTCTTCCGGTTCGGTTTTGCGTTTTCTTGAGCTTTCGGTTCGGATACTTTGAGTTTCGGTTCGGATTTTTGTTCTTCTTTGTGTTGATGTTTGCGTTCGGCCTTAACCTTTGTGTTGATGTTTTGGCCGAAAATGGATTATTTGTGTTGGTGATGGTGTTGGCCGAAAAATGGCTTATGGTTTATGGTTATTGATGGATGGTTGTGGTTATGGCCAAAGGTTGGTTGATGTTTGTTATTTAGATGGTTTTTGGTTCAATAATGAACTTTGAATGTTGCTGGAAAATGGTTATGTGTTCTTGGTGTTCATAATTTTTTTGTGATTTTGGATGGTTTTGATCTGGAATTCTGGAAAGAGAAAATAGAAATGTGTTTGTTGATGATTTGATGATTTTTCTGACTGATTGTGACTTGATTCTGACACTAGGGACCTATCTGACACGTGAACAGTACTTTTATAGTACAAAGTCTCTGATACATTAAAATGACGAAAATACCCCTGCTGTAACTTGGAGAAAAAGTTGGACCAGAACCAATGACAAATTGACAAGTGGACTGAGTAACTTAAAAAAAATAAAACATAATAATAAAACAGATAAATAAATAAATAACAACAACTAAATAAAATAAAAAAGAAATGATTAAATAAATATATAAATAAAAACGAAAATTAATAATAAATAGAAAAAAATGTCCCGTCGGAACCAAAAAATGAGGTATTTTAAAATACCTCTCTGCCGAAATTTCGTCTGAGACGACTGAAATGTGCGGCTTTTTTAACGCTAATAAAATACTAAATCAACGACGTGAATCAAAAATGAATTTTTAAATAAGTAGACTTTACGATAAATAAAATACGCATAAAACGAGGATAAAAAATTACGAAATTAATACGCGAGTGACATTAAAATATAAACGACGAAAGAAAAATAAATGCGATCACAATACGAATAAAAAAAACAGATATTACGGGAATTAAAGCGCGAACGAACGACTGAAATCGATCAACCTACGAATAAAAAAAAAAAAAAAAATTGGTCAAAATTTGGGGTATAACAAACGAGTAATTTTATTTTTTATTTAACCTTATCCTGCTTGTTGCCTAAATACTTCAGAGGAACCTCATTCCCCTCCTCCTTCTATGTCACGAAATTTTTTGGGCCTGGTAGGATAAATATTTGCACCAATATGCTGTTACTTGGATTTCTAATAGTTTTAAACCTGAATTTCAGTTTCCTATCCTTTTTGCTTGCTTTTATCATGAGAATACTTACCTTACTTTTTCATGGATGACTCTAATTATTTGTGAATCACCGATTCTGTTCTTTATAATTTATTTTCGTCGATGATGCCTTGTTTGCCTGAGCAGCCAGTAATATCTAATTATTTTTTATGCTATTGGTTTTCAATGACTACTTTGTTCATGTGAATATATCATTAAAGCTTATTTCTAAATTATCAATAACTATTCTTTTGTGTTTGTTGAACGATTACATTACTTTTCAATACCTACCAATTCTACGTTGGGAAGTGCATACATCGCCAAACAACAGGAAGATAAAGACCGAGACAGATGAGGCGAATTTCAGCGCGAGCCTCACAATGAAGTTATAGTGTTGCTCGTTAACAAAGTTTGGTACAAGGCCATTTTGAAGATTCTAAATAAGACTCAAAGACCAGATTTTTTGTCCGGAGAATTCTACAAATCAAGGTTGATCGAAGACTTCAAAAATTGCGAAGGTTGGACAAGCAGTTGCCTTGGCGAGATAGTACTCGCCCCTGAATCAACTTCAGATAAGTTTAGACGAGCAATTGACTTGGCAAGGTACCATAAATTTCATATAAGAATATTATTTTTGTGCTCAACAATCGTTTAATCGAATGGTATATTTTAAGACAAAATATATTACTTGAATTGAAGAGAATTTAGTGTCAAATATACTTTGAGAAAATATATTATTTGATTTGAAGAAAATTTATTGTCCAGTATATTTTGTGAAAATATACTATTTGATTGATTTAAAAAAAAAATTATGTTCAATATACTTTGAGAAAATATATTATTTGATTTGAAGAAAATTTATTGTCCAGTATATTTTGTGAAAATATACTATTTGATTGATTTAAAAAAAAAAATTATGTTCAATATAGTTTGAGAAAAAATATTATTTGATTTGAAGAAAAATTATCTTCTAATATATTTTGAGAAAATATATTATTTGATTTGAAGAATATACTTTGAGAAAATATACTATTTGATTTGAAGAAAATTTCTTGCCCAATATATTTTGAGAGAATATATTTTGTTTATTTTGCAATTATTTGTTGGTGCATATACATCATATGTGGACAATAAATCTGATAGACAAATTAGCTTTAACTTCATTTGTTTCACTTGATATTAATTTTTCGTTGGGCGATTCAATTACAATGTAATGAAGAAAGAGTGATAAGTAGAACACAAGACATAGAACTAAGTTATTAAAGCAAGACTACTCTAGGTACCCAGTGGCACAAGTGAAGTGTAGTATTGATAAAAGGTCACATAGAAGGGATTCTGTCAAGGAAAGCCTTGGTATTTAAGTGGTCCAGGTGACCCACCTCTCTTTCCTGAGAACCCCTTTCATGCACCATTTACTTTGCAAACTGAACTAAGTGCCTGAACTAACTGCTTAGTAAATGTAAATAATGGATTAATAGAGCCATGTAGAAGAATAAAGTTGAGTAGCAACCTCAGTCCTAATACATAGGAGAAAGTGAAGACGTAGAAAATAGTGCAATGAGCGAGTTAGTTCAGGTTTAATAGGAGAACGATAAGTTAATGGGCGAGATATTTAAGAGGAGTACAAAGTATAAGCGAGCTAAATAAGGAAGACAAAGAACACTTAGTTCCCGCTGAATATAATTGCATATGATTAAAGACTCCTTTATTCATGATACTGATTACTTTGGAAGCGTGGAAGAATTGTTATATTTCAGACAAATCAAGTTTGGAAGAAGAATTGTTATATTTCAGACAAATCAAGTTTGAAAGACAAACAAACCCGTCAAGGGTGAGGTTAACTGAAAGAAGAGCTCGCCAAACAGCACGCCAAATTGTATTATAGAAGCAACGTCCCGCCATTGCAAGTTTGAAAATGAAACACGAAATTATTCTGACAGTTCTCAACCTTTGAGTTTTGTTTTGCAGGTTTTTAACGAGGCAACTTAATGTCTACAAATATTTTGCTATTTCTGTTTGTTATTTTGTTTAGGTGCTACTACAATATCCACATGAATCTACAAATCGACTAGAAGCCGTAAGACCCAACTGGGCAGTGAAAACTCAACCCCAAGAGGGCTCTGAGATAGAAGCCGTAAGACCCAACTGGGCAGTGAAAACTCAACCCCAAGAGGGCTCTGAGATAGAAGCCGTAAGACCCAACTGGGCAGTGAAAACTCAACCCCAAGAGGGCTCTGAGATAGAAGCTGTAAGACGCCACGTAGCGCAGCCCTGTAAGACGCCACGTAGCGCAGCCCTGTAAGACGCCACGTAGCGTAGCCCCGTAAGACGCCATGTAGCGCAGCCCCGTAAGACGCCTTGTAGCGCAATCCAGTAAGACGCCTTGTAGCGCAATCCAGTAAGACGCCTTGTAGCGCAATTCAGACAACCCACGGAGGTTACGCCAAGTTGCGAAGTTTTAAAAGGAAAAAAGCCCATGATGCTAAATACAAATGTCACGACTAATGTCGTTCAAGATAGGCAAGCAAATCCTAAAATATAACTTCAACACTAGTTAAACACTGCTAAGCAGGTTATTTAGCAAGCATCAAAGAAGCACGTAAAACAAGTGCCAGTAGCATAGATAAAAGCTGGATAGAAATAATGCAACGAAAAGATATATTAAAGTGTCAAAGCGTCCAGTAAGGATCGTTTTTAAAAGTCAGCAGGGCACCATAAGAGGTCGCCCTCAATACAAGCAAGATAAGGCGCCACACAGGGTCGCCATCGGAAAAGAAATCATTAAAGCGATGGAAAAAGACGTTAAGTTTGGAGTCATTCCTCATCTATGAGCGTACCATCAACGATAGCTTTAGCTGCATCCATGCAGCAAAGTTCCCTTTAGGACAAAAGTGTGCGGCTTGCGCACGGGCTCACTCAAAAACCATCATAAAATACTCCATAAGAGCGCTTTTACACTCTTCGTCTTCTCTTTCCAACTTGAGGCTCTTCTCCTAAAAAGCATCTCGCTCGAACTTGACAGCTTCAAGTTCAGCAATGGCGGCAGCAATTTTAACTTCAAAAGTCCTCGCCAATCTTTAAAGAAACATCTATCCCGCCCCTCAGGAGGGCGAGGCGAGAAGCATCAGGCCTTATCCTAAAACCTATACTGAAGAAACTAGGCGGACAGTCTCATACGAAGCAAACTTTTTCCAATACAGAAGGGATCTACGACTTAAGGGTAATACATATACCCTCAAAAGCTATCAAACAAATCAGAAATATCATAAGGGGATGTCGATCTAATATAAATCACTTCGCCTTGTCCCAAGACTCGTGCTTGTTGGGCTATGGACCGTCATAATAATTTCCTAATTAGCTAGGAGGGTCCTTCCTAAGGACTCCTACGCTTGCCAAGATATAAATCACTTCGCCTTGTCCCAAGACTCGTGCTTGTTGGGCTATGGACCGTCATAATAATTTCCTAATTAGCTAGGAGGGTCCTTCCTAAGGACTCCTACGATTGCCAAGATATAAATCACTTCGCCTTGTCCCAAGACTCGTGCTTGTTGGGCTATGGACCGTCATAATATTCCTAGGAGTCTTAAAGACCCCCAGAAGGGTCTGTAGACCCTCCAAGAGGCCTTAGCGCCCTCCAGAAGAGTTCTAAGGTCCAGGGCGCCGCCTCAAGTGGCTTCTAGAAACGTCTAGAACCCGCCGAATATGCTAAAATACCCCCATGGCTTGAAGACCAAGCCACCGAAACCCAAGCCCACAGCAGGCTATAAATACAACCATTGAGAGCATTCTCAAGGCATCCAATAATCAGTCTAAACCCTAATAGACAGACACAAATCTTAGTATTCACTACTCGTACTTTTTGCAAGTACACAAACCATTGACAACTCCTCTAAATTACATCTTATTTTTCTTCAAATTAAAAGAAAGTGACTAAAATTATAACTTAAAATATCATATAATGATCCGTCATCAGAACAACCAAACGCAACTCTCAAAATGTCATATTTTTTAGAGCTACTGGTATTGTATGTTTAGCAATGCATGACAAGAGGCAAAACATTACTAACTAACTTATTACGGGATAGTGTAACCATTTCTATTGCAACGTCTTGAGTTGGTTTTTTTTTACTAGAAAGATGTTTACCACTACCATAAGGCTTTCTTGAATCAGATACATTAATAAAAAAATTAGATTCATCAATAGAGGATGAATGTGGAACAACTGCATTATTCCGAACTTAAAAATCATCAATAGAGGATGAATAAAAAGTGAATAGACCTTGTTCAAAGTAGGAAGAGGATCCATCAAAATAACCTGACTCTTAAAAACCGAAAAATCATCATTCAGGCCAAAAACAAACTGTATAACCTGATCTTCCATACGATACCTGCAAGTAACACACATGGCTTCACAACTAGACTGAGGTAAACCGGTACAAGAAAGCATATGACAATACAAGTTCAATTCTTCCAAAAGAAACTCACGGACTTTGAGCCTTGATTGAGGTTGTTGATGAAAGAACAAAGTGATGAACATATGATATGGCCAACTTTGGGAAACGTTCCTTGAGGTTCTGACAAACATCTATAGGATACTCAAGAAAAACAATAGTCTGAGAAATAGATTCATATATGTTATTGATTACTATGAATGAATAGGGTGATTGCATTGTTTCTACGCGTTGTGATCTAAGTCAAGAAAATTAGGAATTGGTATAGTACCATCAAATCAATGAATGCATGTTTGTTCAATCCATTAAGAGAAGGAACCGTTGGAACAAAAAATTGTTTAACATTACCCTTTGAGTTTTGATGATAACAAGGTATTAAAAATTGTCAATTGGATATGCTAATATTTGTTCAAGTATGCAGGACCGTAGACAAAAATTAGTGTCTTTTATTTGCATAGGTTCTGAAGAACAAATGAGAGCAATGAAATATACAAAAAGGAAGCTTGTGTTGCAAGGAAGCATTCTGAAGACAAGAAGTTTTGAAGATGACGTCATCAGAATCATTCTCATCAAAAGCACCTTCCTCTGAAGCTGACGTCATCAGAGGTTCTGAAGATCATAAGAAGGTGAAGTTTCAGGAGCTGAAGAATGGATGCTTCAAAGTTCGTTAAATGTTGTTATAATCATGTCAATCATTGCAGAAGAATAGAAGCCTGGAGCAACGGCTAATTCAGAGAGATTTTAAAGGCACTGGATGTTTATTCTTTAGAGAACGTTGGAAAAAGGACAATAGTAAAAGTGTACAACCACTGCCTCCACTACAAGAACAACAACTATGACTACGTTGGTGATCAACCAAACAAGGAATGGATTTGAAATTGTTCCCTCTTAAGACAATAACCAAATCAGGCAACAGATCATTGGTGATTCGATCAAGCTTCAAACGACTCTTTTTTAGTGTGCTAGCAATCAACAACGTCTCTTTCACACCACCATATAAAGGAGTGAAGACTTGAAGATTTCTAAGAGACTCAAAACAATTTTACAAGAGGCAAAACACTGCTGAAACTGTTCCACATCAAAGTTCATTTAGAATTTCTTATCAACTATCATATCTTAAAAATTATAGAGTCTTAAGAGTCTGTATCTGATTTGTATTTTGAACACCACTGATTGTATATTAAGTGTTCAACCTCAAACAACTTTCTTTGTAATTCTGTTTGAATAGAAGTCTCTTGCAGTTGTGCTTGAGCATAGGAAGTTTCTTGATTGCGTTCTTGAACATAGGAAATCTCTTGCAGTTGTGCTTGAGTAATTTTAAGTCTCTTGCTAGTGTTTTAGCAGTGAACATTTGTAATCAGATATTGATTTTAGTGAACTCTCCTTGGAAGTGCAAGGGGGACATGACTACTTCCGATTTGTGGAAGGAACCTGCATAATTGCTTGTGTCTTTCTTCTCTCTCTCTCTCTCTTTTCTTTTATCCACTGCATTTAGACTCTGAACATCACTTCAGAAGCTGAACTCTATCAGATTCTGAACAATGACTTCAGTTGTAGAAAAAGAAAAAGAAACTATCATTCAACCCCCCTTCTTGTGTTTTTCTCACCTTCAGGAACAACAAGAACTGAATGCAGACATTCAGTTTGATGACAGAAGAGGTTTGGTTGTTGGATTGAAAATTTACTTGTCAAAGAATTTTAAATTCAAGAAGAGGTTCAGCGCTTTTTTCTATTTTGTGGGAAAAAAAAAGTAAATAAAAGTTATTAGGATTGGTATCATAAATTACTACTATCCCTCTGTTTCATAATATTTGTCCATTTTAAAGAATAATTTTGTTTCATAATACTTGTTACTTTTAAATTTCAATGCAATAATAATTATTGTCTTGTCAAGAGAAAAAAAAAATAGAATGAAATAATAAATGATTAATAGTATTATAGAAAACACACATAATTTCATCAAAAATAAGAAAATGTTTTTTAGTTACTGCAGTTTACTTCAAAATATGGATATATATTTTGAAAAAAAAAAAAAAAAGGATTTGAATTTGAATTCCATAAGAATTAACACAGCTGCATTGTGGGAATTGGATCCATTTTCGGCTACAATGGTATAAGCGCATTAAAATCTTCACCCATTTTCACTGCCACATATAATTATGATTATTTTTTCACAAAATGCCAGACATAACTATTGTTTTCAATCTATGTACTCCAGCACATATTAATATTAGACTCCGTATCCAAAGTTTCTTTGTTCGTAAAATCTAATTTTGACTTAGTTGTATTATAAGAATCCTTTTTTTTAGGGGAAAAATCAAATTATTTACCCCTACAATTAGAATCAAATAAATTAGTACCCGTTCGGTATTTATTATAAAAAGGAAAATAAAAAAATATCAAAATTAATGCAAACACTAATAAGAATCTTTTTTTTTTACCCTCTAATTTACAAGAGTAAGTTCTTTTGTTATTTTAAAGTTTTACTGAAAGGTAAATAAAGTCTGACAAAAAAAAATTCCATTTGAAAATCGAACATTTTTTCTCCTAAACAATTCATGTTTGGTGAGCTCAATAATCACTCGAGTTCAATTATTTGGTTAAATAAGAATAAAATAATTGACTTAGCAAAAATAGTATTTTTATAAATTAATTCAAATAGTTTGTAGCTTAAAGCTTGTAGTTTATCATTTTTTATCTTAATCTTACCCCTACAATCTTAATTAAATATATATTTTTTTTATGTCATTTTATAATTTAAAACTAATTTAAATGCTAATTTTACCGAACACTACAAATTTGTCCTCGTGAGCTTAGCTCAGTTGGTAGGGACAATGCATAATATATGCAAGGTCCGGAGTTCAAACCTCGACCACCACAAAAAAAAACACTACAAATTTAATAAACTTCCCTTATTCGCTATTAGTTATAAACTAACTTATAAGTCATCTCTTATAACCTAGTGTTGGAACATTGGTAAGTTGGAAGGAAATTGAAAGATTAAACACCGAGTAATAAGACTTTGAACTAGTGTGATGAGAATTGAAAAATAGAGAGTGAGATCCCACATAAAATATAATTCACACATTTGTAGTGTTTAAAAAAATAGAGAGTGAGATCCCACATAAAATATAATTCACACATTTGTAGTGTTTAAATTACGGTATTTAATTTGAAAAACTTAATAATGATAAAAATAATAGTCATTGTTATTTTTATTCGTGAATATCACTTCGCATTAATTTAACTTATATTCGTTGTGATAAGAATACAAATATAACTGAATTTCCTATCTTTCCCTCATTCATATCTTATCCATTAGAGTAACTATTGCTGCAATTTCAGCTAAAACAGTTACAAAATCTCTATATAAATGGAGGACTCCAATCAGTTAAAAAAAACACACCAAAGAGTTCTATTAAGTTGTCGAGAACTCTTTCTATCTTCTATTTCCAGCTTATGTTGACGAGCTACTCTTCTCCTCTTCTCTTTTTTATGTCCCTTCGGAATTAGGAGAGTTAGTAAGTGTAACGCTCTATTTCTATTAAAACGATAAAACACGCGAATATAATAATTATTCAAGAAATAGATGCTACGTCTTCAATCAATTTTAGAAACAACATGCATATATAACATTCTCAACAGTCGCAACGGATATAAATCATACATCAAATAATCCAACATATAAATATATAAGTCTCAAAGTCCCGACATATGGGCAATAATCAACAACATAAGTCAAAACAATAAATATGAAGACAACGTCCTAATCAGAGCCTAAATCTAGACTCGACAGAAAAAGCAGAGGAAGCATCCGCTATCCTCGAATCAACTCACCAAGCAAGCAAACTACTCCTGCACTCCGTCTACCCATCCATACGGAAAGGTAGGCGGTCAAAACTACTGGGGGTTATCTTTACATCAATAATAATCAACCATAAACAAACATAAGCATTCAAGGAATTCATGCACAACATATATACATAACCATCCCTCTTAGAATACTAGCATCACACGAATATTGTCCCCTATTCCATACATAACATTCTATCATAATTCTAACATAGCATAGCAAAGCATATTCAAACTTTAATCAAGTCATCGACATGAGCTCATCATTTATCATCATCAATCAATGAAAAGATTTTTAACCTTATCTCATTTAGTCTAATAAACTCAACAAAATACAATTCATCCTTTCAAGTATAAGCAAGAAAGTCATCATCACCAAAAGATCATGAAATCACATTCATATAAATTATTTTCACCGAAATAAACTTCATCAATTGAAATCATCAAATGTACCAGTATCACCATTAACAACAAACATCAACAAGTACACATCTTCACATATTCACCAAATATTACCCAGTGTACAATTCACCAATCTCACCAATGTACATAAATCACCAAAGTTCACCAAACACATAATCAATTATGACGCATTTAACAAATTCATCAAATGTATGTAATGCGCCTAGACACGACTCCTAAATGCATGCGGTACCGTCACCAACCACAACTAGGCCGTCGCCCAAAGAAACTAGACCACTAAATGGTCTCTGCAAGGCCGGAGCCCCATGATGCCAATTGATACATCATATGTAAGATTTCGCGCCCGTCTTACATTAACACCTACGTAAGGGGAGGACCCCTTACATCACATATGAGACTTTGATGCATGGACATACAAGCAAAGACTCGACAATGCAAATCACCTCAACAACAACAATGTAAAAGTTCACCTCCATTTACATTGAACAACTTCAACAACAATTGCATTATCAAGAATTTACATCCATACAATCAACCTTTCACAATTCAAATCGAATTCATCACCACATTATCATTCAACATAATTGTTATCTCAACTATCAACAAACATCATCACAACTTCATATAGTTTCTCACAATTAAAGTAAAGGAGAAAATCCACCAACCCAAGATAATCATTATATTCATCACTTAGAAATCATTCACGTATCCTCAAATATTCACACAAAACCATTTACAAAAGGTTTCCGAGATAATCAATCTTAAGGATTAAATTTGACGAAGTTCGTCCATCATTTTACCACTTTAAAAATAATTGAGATAAATAAATCAAAACCAACTAAACAAGGTTCAATGCCTCAACTATGTAGACACCTTGACCACATATGAGTTCAGTAGAGTATACGTGTGTGTTTCACCGGCCAATTACAACGAAATCATCAAAATCACAAAGTTCGTCTCACTTTATCATATTTCAAAACCAATTCATTATCAAAAGAAAACTAAGTTTGATTCAAAAAGTCATAGATTAAATACTCTTAAACATCCTAATTAAACTTCTAATACTAGGAATTTGATGTTTGGAAGAAAACCAAAAGTTTCGGTTTGATTTTAAAACAGTTATGCTAAATTTTCGTAAAAGTCTTCCAAGACCCACTTGAAGTGTTTCTATCATAACTCAAAATCCACAAAATATTTTCAAGTCAAACCAAAACCATTGGAAAGCTAACTCAATTTTCTAAAATTTTCATGTTTACACCAAAGGGCAATTCAAAACAGAAATGTATGAAAAAGACGCAAGAACGCGAAACAGGGAATGTTGTCACTGTGCAATTTCGCTAATAGCGAATTTTTGGCTGTTAGCGAAAATGTTCTAGACAGAATTCGCCAATAGTGAGTTTCTAGCGAGTTTTCCCCTGTTGTTACGGTTTTTACACCATTTTTCATCCAAAAACCCAAATTTTGATTCCCCAACATCCAGATTTGATCCCAAAGGTTGTTTATAGGTTTATGCACATAAAAGACACTCAAAATCATATAGAACTTGAAATCAAAACATCATTTCAACACAATTCAATTATTCTTCACAAAACTTTGAACAACAACCCAATTCACTCCACAATTCCATAATTATGAACACCCATGACATCAATCGTCAACAACAACATATCATAACAACAACAACAACTATTAATCATGAATTCCTCAACATTCCAACAACAACAACATTATTCTTCATCAATTTTGAGCAAAACACAAGTATACCCATATATACAATTCAAGCATGCAAATTCAACATTAACAGCTCAAATATTATCAATTTCACATACTTAAACATTGCATCAAAATTAAAGCACGAATTTCAATAGTTAAATTCCCAATTAATCACTTATATTCAAATAAGCACTTATGAGATGGAGAAGAAGAAGAGATTAAACAATTGATTATGAATGAAGACTAGACCCCTTACCTCTTCTCTTCACAAAGTTAAGCTAATCCTTCACTCCCTCTTGCTCCTAGCTTGATTCCTCTTGAATCTTATCTCTAACCCTTTTCTCTATCTCTAGCCTCTTTAGATGAAATGAATGAAAAGTTAACATAGCCTCTCTAAGTTAAGCTTATATAGTCACCATCTAAATAGGGTAGAGTATATCTCCTCTTAATGGGTCTAACACTCTCCCAACTAATTAGAAATGTTACTACTCACTTAACTTAGTAGAATATCTAATTACCACCGTAACCAAAATAATTACTAATAAGTGCCTCTAGTCTTAACAAAAGAAACCATTCACCTCAAAATACTAAAATAATGTTAATTCTAAGTTTACTAAAAATGTTTCCCCTAATAAATGACCAAAATACCCCTCTGTCTAAAATGACTAAAATACTCTTCTAACACCGAATTCCGATAATCCCAACCAAAATACACACAGAGACAAATATTCACAAACAAGCACAATTAAACATATTTAAAAGCAATTAAAATAATACTAACGAAAATCGGGCTGTTACAGTAAGACCTTAGTCTCTATTCGGTATAATGTCCTTTCGAAAATAAGAAAAGGTCTTAGGAACATAGCCCGTTCTATAATATATGCCCCTTTGGAAAAAAAGAGTACTTTTAAGATCATAGTTCATATTAGAAATAATAATGTCCCGTTGAAATTAAGAATGACCTCAACAGTATATAAATATTCTTTCAATATTTTTCTACTTTAGGAGAAATTAAAAAAGTCAAAATGGTGGTATCATCATATTTGAGTGTTTGTAGTACCATATTGATATTTTGGAGAACCTAAAGTTAGAATGGTGATAATACCATATTTGAGTGGTCTTAGTACCATAATAGAATGATCACATAGCATATTAGAGTGGATTCGGTATTAAAGAGTGGTCTTGGTACCATATTTTAGTGTGTAAATCTCGAACGATTATCTACAGTGTAGTAGTTAACGACACAGTTGTAGCTGAACTTGTTTTATCTTGGAGGCGGCGTGGTTGATAGTGTGTCTTGCACTACTTTGGGCAGTGTGCAACAAAATGTTTTAAAGAGAGCGACTTAGTCGTGACCCAACCTAATAACAATTTCGGTAGATATTCTTTTTCAAAATATAATTCGGAAATCCAAATACAACAGTTTGAAAATCCAAAACCAACAATTTTAAGATGCTTCTTTCTTCCATGTCTACTGAAGTTATTACTAACTCGAATTTACTGTCCCTAAAAAAATACGAGGATAAAAGAAGATATATAAATACATCTTTAGACTAAAACAATGAAGTGATTTTTGTTATAACAACAACACTAAAAATTCACATATGCGACTTTGAAATTTATTTTAAAAAATCAGAACCGCACTTAAAATAAATAACTCTAATTGCCAAGAGAATAGGAACCCCAAAAAGGTCCTATATTGGAAATCTGCAACCACCATTAGAAAATGACAATGGTTCACAATTTATTTAATTGTGCTAAACCAAGTAATATGTACCACAAGTATAAAAACAGGTCAAGTGTTGCTCCGCAACGGAACTTAGCTGAAGAGAAATGTTAGAACAAGAATGGTTCATACAAGTTCTCTTGGATTTTGATGATAACAAAGTATTGAAGAACAACTAGATTACAAACATATGTTCAAATGTGTAGGAACTCCTATCATGAAGAATGAACATATCAAGAGCATTAGAAAGAGATTGGGATGCTTAGAAGACGGTGGTGGAAGATCTACTTGAAGGTCAACCAAAATTCAACATCCTAGTAGACAGGAGTCTCATCGAAGCTGGGGAATAACATCCACAAATTTTGTGAAGGACTTCAACACAAAAGGTGATTAGCTACATCATTATGAAGGACCCAGAGTTCATGTAAGCTTTTGTCTTATTCTATAAGTTGTCTCTATCACTGCACCTGTCAGAGCAGCTATTTTTTCTTCTTCTATCTACGTGTAATGGACATCAGGAACGAGGAAAAACAACAGATAATTCCCCTTTCAACAAAGGAGAGTGTTGCATTCACATTCTCTAAGAAAGCAGATGCATTTGTCTGATGTCCTACCATATAAGACGCTCACATGCCATATGACTGATTCCTATGGTTTATTGGGTTAAGAGTCCAAAACCCTTGGCTTGATTGGCCTCCAGGATCTACATTAGATAGCGTAGCCGTAGCGGTAGTTGAAGCCACCGAAGGCATAGTTGTCGAAGAATGAACATGGATTGTTGTCCCTATTGTCTCCGAAAACCCTGTGCCAATAGTTGGCGTTCCTTGTGGGATTTTTTTGTGTATTCTGCGCATCAAGCGTTGTATCCGACACTTTCGCTGCGATGGTAGGGCTTCATGTAGTAGCAGGATGTGATGGCTGCGAAATATTGTTACTTGGAAGATGCACCATTTCTGGAAGTTGCCTCTTTCTTCTTAAGCACATACAAAACAAAGATCACAAGTTTGAAAGAACAAATTTTCAAGAAAGTTTAAACAAAAGCACAAAACGTCCCATTGGGCGTGCCAATTTGTTTACCGTGATTTTTGGCAATCAACCTTTGGTTTAAAATTTATTACTTGCAAGATCAAAATAGTAAATCTTAGGACATATTGTGTTTGTTATGTTCCGGAAATTGATGAATGTTCTTGATGTTCTTATTAAAATGATGAATATAACTGTCGAATTTAACAAGGTTAAATCCGTCAAAATTATCTTCAATAAACAGAAACATAAAATACTTAAAAGAAACAAGTAAATTACAGAGGAATTTGAGGAAATAAACTTAAATTGCATTGATTGAATGTAAATTGGTACATAGATTTATACATTTTAGCTTGTAATTCGTTTCTCTCTAGATGTAGATAGTTTTAGTGTAAGTTTTCTATATGGTTGAATTATGACCCTTTTTTTCTATGAGAAACTGCTATTTATACTAGGAAACTACCTACACATAGATATTTGAAACTATAATTGTTCCAACGGTTACAAACACCTATTCGATTTGAAATTCAAATAGCATTCCTTGAAAGCAACTGTTACTTGGCTTTATCTGAAAACAATGTCTCTTTGACCTCTTCTTGCCTGTTGAACTATAATATTCAAAACTACAATCTTGTCAAGTCTATATCTCCGACCAAGTAATGATGTCGAACATATTAACTTTTCCTTAAAACTCAAAGTCAAACTTCATTGACTGCATTTAATATAGCCTGTTGAAAATGCAGGCTAACACCTTATTAATGTATTGTCATTGGAATGTTCTTAATAGGAGCTTTTATTAAAAAAATTATGCTCCCTCCATTTCAAAATACTTGTCACTATTAAAGAAATTACACATATCAAGAAATCAAATAAATTTTCTTACTTTTGATGAAACTCTTTGCGTTTTTTCTATAATACCCTTACTCATTTATTATTTCATTCTATTATTTCGCTCTCTACAATAAATAGAGAAAGGTATTATTGATAAACCAATAATTAATGTTGTATTGAAACTTGAAAGTGACAAGTAAAGTGAAACAAAATTATTCTCCAAAATCAACATATATTATGAAACGGAGGGAGTAAATAAATGAGGTGTATACGTGAGGTCCATTAAAAAGATCCCTATTAGTGAACTACCATTTATGGACTTCTCATGAGATTTCACTTTTCGTTTTAGACCTCCTTTCTTTTAAAATAAGATTATGACTCTACTATAACAATTAGTCTCAGATGTATTTTTTATTTTAAAGCAATGATATTTGTACATCTATTTAATGACAACTGTTATGGACCGGTCAAAGACCTGGGCTTAACTGCTTAGGCCCATTAACACACCAAGCCCAAATTCTACATTTGGTAATTTACTCGCAACACACCCCTTCCCCGTGAGAGGGTGCTCAGAGCAACTAAGACCTGTTCAAACGAACAATAACGTCTCTTTTCCCACGTTTCCGCAAATATCTCACCGGCGGTTACACTTCTACTAATTTCGTAACCGCCAGACACACGTGTGCCTTACAACGGCTCTGTATTTACCCACCTCTATAAATAGGAGGCTCCTCACAGCATCCAAGGTAGAATCTCTTTCATTCTCAACCCTCCATTATGAACCTCTACTAACTTGAGCGTCGGAGTGTCTGCAGGTACACCCCCCCATTCGGTCCAACGCTAACTGAAGTACATTCACCACCATGAACCACTACATTAAAAAGAGCACCGACGTCCATATTCTGATCAGGTACGATCAGTGGTGCCGTCTGTGGGAATTAACAAGCTCTCCATGTTTTTTACATGCAAAAAACCAAAGCTTTTACATACAAAACTATGGTTGTCAACGGTGCTACTCCACGTGTTCAAAGCCAAATCCAACGCCCCCAACGCGACGGAAAAACGGCTTCTCCCTCTCCTTCTCATAGTCCTCGAAGGGGAACTACTCCACCAAGTGCAACTTAGTAGCCCCGACGCAGGTGATTGTTGTGTTGTTTTGTGACCACTGCGTTGTTTCACCAATTTAATTACAGTTGCTGGTCTTTTTAATTAAAGTATCCATCAAATAACAGGTTTTTTTTTCTCTGCTATTTCTTTAGTATGAATTTATCAAAATTATGTTTAGAATATTATTCCATTATGTATGAGTAGATTTTTATAGAGTCTGGGATGTGATGAACGTCGTACCAATGGTACTATGTTAAATTGTATTATTAGAAATTTTAACATTAATTATTTTTATGTTTGAATATTCTGAATTTCAAACGATGAATTATTATCATAGTGAAAGCTGAAATAGAGTGATATCGGTTTCATATCGAAAGAGTGAAACCTGTATATAACCGTGGGAGATTCAGAAATTAATTTTAAAATACTACGAAAGCATTTTCTTTAATAAAATTAGAAATTACTAATTTTCAAAAAGGTATTTTAAAATTGTAGCCGGACACGCAAAAGTTGGAGTCTGTGAGTTTAAAATACGGTTTCGGCTATGTGAAAGCAAACGAGATCTATAAATTAAATTTCTACTAAAAATAAATTTTAGCGAGTAAACTGATTATTTTTCAAACGGATTTTTGAAGTTGAAAGGTGTACGAGCGGCAGCGGTCGAATAGATTACAAAGTAAAAAATTTCGGTGTTGTACACGCGAAAGCTGGCGACCCCTTTAATTTAATATTTATTTACGCGTGAAAATATTTTCCTGTTACAATAATAAAGTACAACTTAGCAAGCATCAACGGTCGACGAGAATTATATTCCGGTCTCTCGCCATTAAAATTAATTAAAAACAAAGTTATTTTTTCAATTTTGCATCTAAAATAATTAGCATTGGCTTAGATAAACATCGTGAGAATAGATAACGGTACTTGACATTGGTATATGTGGGATTCGACATATTTTATATTAAAAGCGATATTTCCGTGCAGTTGCGGACCTATCATGGAGAAGAATCAAGAGAGCATTCCAGTGGTAATGGCCACGCAAATTGAGGAAGTTCCGCAAGGAAAACGCCGCACAACACCGGTGGTTGTAGGCGACACCGCTTCTATCCTAGTGAACCAGCGGAAAGGAGGTAACAGACTTCCTGACGAATCGGACGGAGGAAGCAGCGGTCCACGCCCACGCCGTTCCGAACGCTACAAACCTTCGAAACACCGCGAGGGAGAGGATTCCCTTCTACTCCAAGGCCATCGAAAGGAAGTGGAGTGTTCTCCAGAACTCTACCACGAGAACCGCCACAAAGATCTGTTCATCAGAAGGATAGCAAAATATCATATTCCCCGCGCTTTCGCAAAACCACCAAAGTTGGAAACCTATGATGACACCAGGGATTTGGACGAGCAAATGGAACACCTAGACACTATCCTCGAGTACCACAGGGCGAGGGACGCAGTTAAGTGCAAACTATTCGTCTTAAGGGCATACATGACAACTATATCGACTCATGGGGAGAGCTTTCTAGTGAATTCGCCTACCACTTTACCGCAAGGAGAAAGCGACCGAAGACCATGGCAGCCTTGAAATTTGTCATCCATGACAAGAAAGAAACTCTGAGAGAGTACGTCGAACGTTTCACCTGGGAGGGCGTAGAAGTACAGGGCACCCACAACGGCCTGAAATGTTTTATATTCGAAAGCAACATCCGCGATGACTGCAAGTTCAAGGAAGAGTTGGGACTACGGGCGGACACATACATGAACGACCTGCTAACCCGCGTGCAGCCATACATCAACTACAAAGAAAAGAAGCTGACAGAGGAAGAATTGAGAAATAAACAGTCGAACAAAGATGGAGACGACGGGCGACACATCGAAAATGAAAAGATTAAAGGATTACGCCTCGAGTTCACAAACTAAACCCCGTTAAACACATCCCGAGAAACAATCTGACATGAATTCTTCAATAAAGAGTTCAAGGAAGCCAGCGTCTAAGCACCAAAATAAAGAGTTGAAAGAGTCCGCAAGAACCGCAAGACAAGATATTTCGCTTACCTTCGGAGCTGAGGCCATGACATAGAAGAATGCTATCAGCTCCAAGAGCGATCGAAGAATTGATAAGGAAAGGGAAATTAAGCTGCTTCATCGAAAAGGGATGCCCGTAGGGCATCGAGCGCCGAAAGGGTTCCCTACGGAAATCCCCTAAAAAGAAAGTTCCTCGGAAAGGGGTTAATCCACCCAGGAAGGAACGAAGAGCAACCAGCGGGGACCTGATAAACACGGATAGTGAAAGCGGAGAGGAAAAAGCCGACGGCCAAATCTTCCTCAGAGCAATTATGGGCGTATTCTCAGGACCAAGTGAAGAGTAGGCCAGGTTAGCCAAAATAAAGACGACTAAAATAATTGCGGTTTGGGAGGCGGCATGAAAGATAACAAAGATAAGGACATTATTAGGGTTCACCGGTAGCGAAAAAGTGAACATAATTCCTAACAAAGAATTACCGATCATCATCATCGTGGGCATTCGAGGCCATGACTTCGCTAGGTTCCTAGAATACGAAGGGTGTTTCATCCACATTTTGTAATAAGACCCCTTTGAGAAATTGGGTTTAAAGAATGAAGACTTGGAACCCTACGACGGTACCGACCTCCATCGTTTCAACGAAACAAGTACACACCCACGTCGACAATACATTTACAGATGAAGTATCTTAACAAAAACATGGATGTAGCCACAATCCATGAAGACTTGAAAGCGGCCAAAAGGTTTCACAAAGCTTGGGGAAAGCTACCTCCACCCCGATCAGCATTCATCCTCGAAGGACCTAGAGAAGACCTGTGGCATCCTACTCCTAGTTGTTCCAACCCCGACCTTGATGCCCACCAGGAAGAAAAATATCCCAGGGGTGAGAAAGGACAAGAGATGCCTACTTTTGACTGGGAGTTTAAGTACATCCAGCTTGATGATAACCCGACCCGGAAAATCAAAATAGGAGCCAATCTACGGCCACTGGTAGAGAAAGACCTCGTACAGTGCTTACGAGCCAAATTTGACCTCTTCGCCTGTTCCCCCAAAGAGATGCCCAGAATAAACCTAAGCATCGCCTGTCACAAACTGAACGTGAACCCGGAGGCTAAATACGTAAGCCAGAAGAGACGCCATCAATCCCCAGTTAAGGCACATGCCACCAAAGAAATAGTCGAAGGCTTGCTCCTAGCCAAGTTCATCTTTGGAATCAATTACACCCAATTGATCTCCAACGTAGTCCTCGTGAAAGAGGCGAGCGGGAAGTGGCGCATGTGTGTCGATTACACATACTTGAACAAAGCACACCCAAAGGACGTGTACCCGTTTCCTAACATCGACAAAGAGGTGGACAACTGATACGGCTACAAGTTGTTATCATTCATGGACCCTTACTCTGGCTATAATAAAATCCCCACGGACAGAAATGATATGAAACACCCAACCTTCATGACAAATGGTGGAACCTACAAGTACAATGTTATGCCATTTGGATTACAGAATGCGAGCGCCACCTACCAGAGAATAATAAATAAAGTCTTTCAGAAAGAAATATGAGACATGCTCGAAGTGTATATGGATGGCATGATAGTAAAATCAGCTGAAAAATACCAACACAAGCATCACTTAGAAGCAGTATTTGCTCGCGTATGCAAATACAACATGCACCCCAACAAGAAGAAATGTACCTTTGGGGTCAAGGCTGAAGTAGCAATAATTGTCGCAAGAAAGGGGGGGGTTTGAATTGTGACCCTTTTAAAATTATTCCTGAAACTTTAAACCAAGTTTGTATACTCAAGAATGTTCTTGGTTAAATATTAGTTTCAATAAATGATACTAAAGAATGATTATATAAGCAGAATGAGAAAGATTATGATTAAGCTGATTTTATCTCAAGTTTAAGTATTTATATAATTGTTTTATCTTGGACCAGAATATTTCTGGAAGCAGTTTAATTAAGATAATATTGAAGATTAAAAATTAGGACCAGAGCACTCTGGATAGTGATATAAAAATAAATGACAAGAGTAGGGAAGAGAAAATAACACAGGAGAGTTATCCTGGTTCACCAAATCCGGCTACTTCCAGTCCCCACACTTCGTGTGAGATTATCCACTATAGTATTCAGTTGGTAGAAACTTCTAACCAACACTATAAGATCTTGATCACACCAGATCAGTCCGTAACCTCTGTATTATCAACCTCAGCAGGCTTTTACAATTCATTGAACTAGCAAAAGAAAGGTTGGAATTTTCTATCTCAAACTATTAAGCCCAATAGACTTGAGAACATGAATTTCGCTTTGTAGGGAGATTGGTTTTGTGTTGAACTTGATATCTCAACACATGAAGCTTTTACAAACACAAACTCAAAGAGATAATGATACAAATAAATATAGTGAGAGATTATGGAGTTGTGTTTGATGAAGAGTTTGACTGAGAAAACGTTTGAGAGATTGATTGAGAGAATAATAGCTTTTGAGAGATAAGTGCTTTTGTATTTCAAACTCTTGCTTTAAACCTTCAGTGAGCTCTTCTATTTATAGAGCATGAGTAGCCTTGAGTACTGGTCACAAAAGAGCCGTTTGAATCCATTTCAAATTCAAAAAATACGCTCCACTCTTGCTTGGGGAACAAGTGTGCAAGCTGTCTTCAGAGATCGTTCTTCAGAACGTTTTTCAGTGTACAATCAAAACGTGGGCATGAAGCAACACGTCATTGCAAGATGTTTATGAGCTGTTTGCCTTCTTTCAGAAACTTGGAGGCCACTTAAGATGATGTAGTGTTGATGTCATTGTATGATGTCATAGAGTGACTCCTTTGATGATGTCATATGAAAGTATCTTTTGAAGAAACATTCCTTAATGGACCTTTTCCCATTTATTCCTTAATGGGTCGAAAATCTCATGGGGCCTAATCAGAATTTATTCCTTTGTAGTCTTGTGGTACAAGTGCTCATATTTGTCAAAGATTGCATCAAGTTATTTTTTGCCTTTAAGAGCTTTAAAAGAGTCTTTATCCTAAAGATCTTTTATTCTCATCTTTAGTGAGACAAAGAGAATCAATTTCCATTGATGCAGATAATAAATGTGTACAAAAAGTTTTCATTTGTCTTTTGTTTGCTTTTGCTATTTTGATGGTGAATACTTGGTAATCATTTTGCAAGGCAAGAACGTCCTCAGAATTATTCTCATGAAACATGCTCACAAAATTCATTAGTAGATAACAAGATAAAATTTGTTTGTTATCTTTAAAACATCATAAAAGGATATTGCTTTCAACAATCTCCCCCTTTTTGATGATAACAAACATTTAAAAATTTAATCTTGAAAGGAATTAAAAGCTAATAATTTTGAAAAAAATCTTAAATAAGTTTATCAATTTTCTCCCCCTCAATTTCAGCATCCAATAATCATATAAAAGAAATTGAGAATGCATATGCTTTATGAATCTATATGCTATTTTGCAGAATCATGCATAGTGCTAGTTCATTAAGTTTTTAGACATAAAATTCAAAACATAGTACTAGATAATATTTGCAGGCATAGAAAGCGTGCAATAGACAGTAACCAAATAGTTTTGCAGCACTGTAGGCATGCTTACATCAAAATAAGATAACATCAAAATATAAATAAGCAGTAGCAAGTTTTGCAGCACTGTAGGCATGCTTACATCAAAATAAGATAACATCAAAATATAAATAAGCAGTAGCAAGTTTTGCAGCACTATAGGCATGCTTACATCAAAATAAGATAACAGCAAAATATTACTAAGCAGTAGCAGCAAAATATAATAATGCAGAATAAAAAGCATCAGCAGCAAAAGATGATCCAGAGCAGCAAAAGATGATTCCAGAGATTAAATTGTTTTTCTCCCTCCCTACACTATCTCCCCCTTTGTTTTATCAAAAAGGAGCAGGTGCCAGACATTAATTCGGAGTTGGAGATGAATCATCGGAAGAGGATTCCTCTGAAGGAGCAGGAAAGAAATGCACTGGTGGAGGAAAAGGTGATTTAGCAGGCGGTGGAACATTGTAACGAGTGCTCAAGGTGTTTGAGATCCATCCTCTATGAGTCTGATTTTCCAACTTGTTATACACATGATGACTTAGACAGGCTTGCTGTCCTTCAAGAAGCCTTCGCAGATATTTCTTGATTTTGCTTAAGTCTTTTTCAACTTTAGACCGTTTAGGAGGTCTTTCATCAACAGCAACAGGGTGAGTGGAAGCGGATGGAGCAGCCTGGGATGGATTAGAAGGCATGGTAGGGACATTTAATTGTAGGGTTGTAAAAGATTCCAAAGGATTTGTGCCATCAAACTGAGGCAGAGAATTAAAGAATCTGCTAATGGAACTTGAATTGAATAATGGAGAGAACTCAGTGAAAAGTTGATTTGGGTTTGACACTTTTGTAGGTGGAGAAGGCTTAGATTTGAAGCTTTGAAGAACCTGAGTAGCTTGGATATCATTGAAATAGGAATTTTGATTTCCAAAATCATCCAATAGGTTTTGATGTTCCTCTAAAATAGGAGAACGTTGCTGAGAGCGATTTGGAGCGTGTTCAGCAGAACGATCTTGAGAAGGATCTTGAGGATTTTGAGGAGGATTTTTAGGAGGGTTCAGTGAAAGATTCTGAGGAGGATTTTTAGGAGGGTTCTGTGGAGGATTCTTAGGAGAATCTGATTCAGTATCACAGACGTGATCCTCATCTCTCTTCCTCTTTGAGGGAGTCAAGAATTGTTGAGCCTCAGACTTCATGTGGCTAACATTTTTGGCACGAAATTTTGAAATGATCCATTCACCTTCTTCACCATCTAAATCGATCTCAAGTTCTCTGAACAGCCTAGTGAGAATCATCCCGTAGGGAAGTCCATGTCGAGGGTTTTTGTCTTTAACAGCAGAGATCATATGATGGAGAATTACATGAGACAGGTTTAGCCTAACTTCATAAAACATGCAGTAAATGAGCAAGAGATCATTTTTGGTGATTTTTCCATGATTCCCCTTCCTGGGAATAAGACTATGCTGACTCAACAAGTTTAACATTTTGGGAATATAGTGTAGGTCAGCAGATGTAAAGTCAGTGTTTGGCTTAAAGATGTAACTAAAGATATCAGCAAGATTGACCTTTAAATCTAAATCCCAATTTTCTCCATACACACAGAATCCATCAGAGGGAAGGTTTAGATGTTTAGCAATAATCTCAGGTGTGAGAGAAATTTGTTTACCTTTGAGTGTAGATATGATCAAACTTTTTTCAGGATATGCTTTGGCTTGACAGTAGAAGGCTTGAACCACTTTCTTGTATGTTTTTTCTTTGATTTGGAGGAAGTGACTCCATCCCATTTTGTCAGTGAAAGCCTTGAGCAAAATTTCTTCTTTGGCCAGGTCCTCAAAATCTACATAGCGTCCAATGGCTATGGGTCTTGGTGCCCATTTTTCGTAAAACTCCTTTTCTTGTTCTGGTTCCAGAAGAGGAACAGGTTTTGGAGAGGAAATCTTTTCTTCACCTGTGAGAGGTGCCTTTCCTTTTTCCTTACGAGTTGAAGCAGGTTTGGTTGGAGGTTTTTTAGGGCGAGAAGATTCTTTTGAACATTTTGAGGTTGATTTTGAAATCTTTGATTTTGGGGTTGATTTCGAAACCTTTGATTTTGGAATTGATTTTGGAACAGAAGAGGATTTTTTAGGTTTTGATGGTTTGGTTGATTCTGGATCCACCTCTGGTTGAGGTTGAATATTTTCAGACACAATTTCCTCAGGCTCATCTTCCTTAGGTTCAGCTTCTTCTTCTTCATCTGAATCATGGATTTCATGAATGGTTTTGTCTCCTTCACAACTTTGAGTTTTTCTTAACCCAATGCCAGCAATCAATCTTTGTGATCTTCTTCTGTTTGCAGGTTGAGAAGATATGGTTTTCTTAGGTTTAGATTTGGGTTTTTTGGATTCAACATGAGAAGTTTCATTTTTGTTTTGAACAGAATCATCAATCATGTTCAAAGGTTGAATGTTCAAGGATTCTTCACAAGGAATTTGAGAGAGAGTAGGTGAAAGAGAGAGTTCGGCTGAGTGAGTGGAAGAAGAATGAGGTGATGAAGGAGGTGTACGGTTTAGGTCAGAAGGAGTTCTGGATGAGGATGATGAAGGTCTGATTGCTTTCTTAGCTATTCCCTTAGTTCTAGCCATTTTTGTTAAATGAGTGAGAGAAAAAAAATGGTTTTGTTGAAGAGGAAGATGGAAGGATGGTTGTTTTATAGAGAGAAGGGTTTTAGAGAAAAGAGAAGAAAATAGAGAGTCTGAGAGAGAGATAGCACGCGGGAGAGAGAAGAGAAAGATGAAAAGTTTTTTTGATTTGACAAATAGTGGTTTTAGAGACAAGATGGTAGTTTCCATAAAAAGCCATGAGTGTTTTCATTAAATGTGATGGAAATGGTATCTGATGGGCTGTATAACATATCATATAAGTAGATGAAAATATTTGAATTAATAAAAACAAAAGATTATGGCCATAAAAGCTCACGTGAGCAAACAATAAAGGACAATGGAGAGAATGTTTTTGAGATCGTTCTCTACATTAATTTTTTGGATTTTGAATAATATGTAATTTTTCTTTGATAAAATTAAATCTATCTTCGACTAGGGGTTTTGTAAAAATGTCAGCGAGTTGATTTTCTGTATTAACGAAGATTAACTCAACATCCTTTTTGTTTACATGATCCCTAATGAAATGATGTTTTATTTCAATATGTTTTGATCTTGAATGCTGAATAGGATTTTTTGATAAATTTATTGCACTTGTATTATCACAAAATATGGGAATGTTTGTGTACCTGACTGAAAAATCTTCTAGTTGATTTTTTATCCATAATACTTGAGAACAACAGTTTGCAGCTGACACATACTCAGCTTCAGTTGTTGATAATGCAATAGTGTTTTGCTTTCTACATGACCAGCTAATCAATGCTTTTCCGAGAAATTGACAAGATCCACTTGTACTTTTTCTTTCTATTTTATCTCCGGCATAGTCAGCATCACAGTAAGCTGTTAAGTCAAAACAAAAACCTTTGCTATACCAAAGGCCAAGATCAGTAGTACCAACTAGATACCTAAAAATTCTTTTGACGACAGTTAGATGTGATTCTCTTGGAGATGTTTGAAAACGTGCACAAAGACCTACTGCAAAAACGATATCTGGTCTACTGGCAGTTAAATATAATAATGACCCAATCATTCCTCGATATTCTTTTTCAGAAACCTTTTTTCCTGTTTCATCTTTCTCTAGATTAGAAGAAGGATGCATGGGTGTTGTCATAACCTTGGCTTCATTCATTTTATATTTTTTGAGAAGATTTTTGATATATTTTTCTTGACAAATAAATATTCCATTTGTTTCTTGTTTAATTTGTAAACCAAGAAAAAATCTTAATTCACCCATCATACTCATTTCAAATTCATTTTGCATGAGTTTAGAGAAATCTTCACACATTTTTTCATTTGTAGATCCAAAAATGATATCATCCACATATATTTGAACAATTAGAAAATTTGACGTATCATCTTTTCTAAAAAGAGTTGTATCAATCTTTCCTCTAGAAAATTTATTTTTAATTAGGAAGGTGCTTAATCTATCATACCAAGCTCGTGGAGCTTGTTTTAAACCATATAGAGCTTTTGTAAGTTTGAAAACATGAGTAGGTTTATTAGGATTTTCAAACCCAGGAGGTTGGTGCACATAAACTTCTTCATTTAAGAATCCGTTTAGAAAGACACTTTTAACGTCCATTTGAAATAGTTTAATATTTTTATGAGATGCATATGCAAGCAAAATGCGTATAGCTTCTAACCTGGCGACTGGAGCAAAAGTTTCATCGTAGTCAATACCTTCTTGCTGATTATATCCTTGTGCAACTAACCTGGCTTTATTTCTGATGACTTTCCCTTCTTCATTTAATTTGTTTCTAAATACCCATCTTGTTCCAATTATAGAGTTATTTTGAGGCATGGAGACAAGAGTCCATACTTCGTTTCTTTCAAACTCAGAAAGTTCTTCTTTCATTGCATTTACCCATGATTCTTCACCAACGGCTTCATGTATGTTCTTTGGTTCAATATGGGAGATCATTGCCATGTTGTTTTCATTTTCTTTGAAAGACAGTCTTGTTCTTATACCATCAAATGTATTACCAATAATTTGTTCAAGAGGATGATCACCAACGATTTTCCAACTCTTTGGAGGGTTTTGAGAAGAGGATGCTTGATCTGGATTACTTATAATTTCTTGAATTTTTTTAATCTCCTCATCATCTTCTTTGTTAGTAATTAAATCATCAAACTCATCAAATATAACATGCATGCTTATTTCCATAGTTTGATTTCTTAGATTATAAATTCTATATCCTTTAGAATTTGTTGCATATCCCAAGAAAATTCCTTTGTCTGATTTTGAATCAAATTTTCCTAAGTTTTCTTTATCATTTAAAATATAGCAAAAACAACCAAATATGTGAAAATAAGAAATGTTTGGTTTTCTATTTTTCCAGAGTTCATATGGGGTTTTGTTGAGAATTTTTCTAATTGAGACTCTATTTATGATATAGCAAGATGTGTTGATGGCTTCAGCCCAAAAATATTTTTCAACGTTTGATTCATTAATCATTGTTCTTGCCATTTCTTGTAGAGTTCGATTTTTTCTTTCAACAACTCCATTTTGTTGAGGAGTTCTTGCACATGAAAAGTTATGTGAAATTCCCTTATTATCAAAAAAGGTTTTAAAAGATAAGTTTTCAAATTCTCCTCCATGATCACTTCTTACAGAAATTATATTTGATTCTTTTTCATTTTGAACAAGGTTGCAAAATTTCACAAATGCTTCAAAAGCTTCGTCTTTATGTTTTAAAAATAAAACCCATGTATACCTGGAATAGTCATCGACTATAACAAAACCATATTGTTTTCCAGCAAGACTTGCAGTTCTAACAGGTCCAAATAAATCTATGTGAAGAAGCTCAAGAGGTCTTTTTGTAGAAATGATGGTTTTTGGTTTAAAACTGCTCTTGACTTGCTTTCCTTTAGCACAAGCTTCACATATTTTATCTTTCTCAAAATTAATTTTTGGAAGACCTCTTACCAAGTCTAGTTGTGAGATTTTTGAAATTGTTTTCACGCTTACATGTCCAGTTCTTTTATGCCAGATCCATTTATCTTTATCGATGGACATAAAGCAAGATTCAGCTGGAATGTCATCTAGAAATAAAATGTAGAGATTTTTCATACGAGAGCCAATAAAGAAAATATTTCCTGTGGTCATTTGTTTGACTTCACATATGTTAGGTTTAAAAATAACTTCAAAGCCACTGTCACATAATTGACTTATGCTTAGTAGATTGTATTTTAAACCATCAACATATTGAACATCTTCAATTTTAGCAGAGTTATTTTTACCAATAGTACCTTTTCCTTTGATTTGTCCTTTGTCATTGTTTCCAAAAGTTACTGATCCTCCCTCCTTTTTTATAAAGGAGATGAAGCATTGTTTGTCACCGGTCATATGTCTAGAACAACCACTGTCCAAAAACCATGGCTTTCTCCTTGAGTTCTGATAAAATACCTGCATTTTGAGTTATTTGTATCTTAGGTCCCCATGATTGTGTGGGTCCTTTTTTGTTAGTTTTCATATGCTCAAGATTTTTAATCTTGAGAAAAAAATTAATTTCTAAGTGACCGCTTCTTTTACAATATGAGCAGAAAGATCGTTCTTTGTGTTGAAAAGATTGTTCTTGCTTTGTTAAGTAAGAATGTTCTGGTCTAGCTTTTATTAGTCCTTTTTTGTGAAAGCAAACAGACTCGATGTGTCCATCTTTGTTACAGAAGGAGCATTTTAATTTGTTCTTTTCTGGTATAAAAACATTTTCGTAGATATTTTGATTTTTTGAGGTATCAAAGCCTATACCATTTTGATCAGTCATTCCTTTTTGAGATCCCATGATTTTTTGAAAAGTTTCTGTTGATTTTATAAAATGGGTGAGATCATTTCTTAATTGTTTTACTTCGTATCTTAAAACAGTATTTTCATTAGGTTTTTGAGTTTTGTCAAATTCTCTTAATTTCTCAGTTGTTTGAAAATATGAGTCTTGTAATTTTTGAATAGTTTTCTTTTGATCATTGTTTAAAATCTTAAGTTTTTCTTTTTCTTCTTTTAAGTCATCGATTTCTTTTTGTAAAGAATAGCATTTGTTAGTTAAGAAATTTGAATCAAAAAGTAAACTATCAATCGTATTTTCTAATTCTATATTTAAAGGTGGTTTGTCGAAAAGAATTACCTCTTCATTATTTGCGTTAGCCATTAGACATATGTTTGCTTCTTCTGCTTCTTCTGCTTGTGTTTCTTCAAGATCGTCCCACGTAATTAGAGCAGACTTCTTGTAAGGAGACTTTTGATTCTTTTTGTTTTGTGGACATTCATTTTTATAGTGTCCTTTGTTGTTGCACCCATAGCAGATTACTTGACTTTTGTCGACTTCCTTCTTTGAATTGTCTCTTCTGTTTGGGAAGTATCTTTTTATTTGATCTCTTCTTCTCATCATTCTTTGAACTTTCTTTGTGATGAGTGCTAATTCATCCTCTGCTTCTTCCTGAACCATTTGTTGTTCTTCTGTTTCTTTTTCCTCAACTTGTGAGGGTGATACTTCTGAAATATTTTCAGAAGCTTTAAGAGCAATCATCTTTCCCTTTTTATTTGGTTTATCTTCCTGAAGTAAAGCTTCATGAGCTCTTAATGTTCCAATGAGATCTTCTAGGGCCAGGACGTTTAAGTCTTTGGCTTGTGTGATTGCTGTAACCATAGGTCTCCATGATATTGGAAGACATCTTAATATTTTTCTGATTCTATCATGAGGGGAATATATTTTTCCCAATGACCTTAACTCATTCACTATAGAAGTGAATCTGGAATACATTTCATCAATGTTTTCCTCTTCATTCATTTCGAAAATTTCGAATTTTCTTATGCCAATATCTATCCTTGTTTCTTTTACATGACTTGTTTCTTCATGATGGATTTCTAAAGTATCCCAAATACTTTTTGCAGAATTGCATTCATAGATTCTTCCATAGTTAGTGCGCATTGTAAAAAGAGTTGTGCTTTTGAATTTAAGAGTACCCTCTTTTTATCTATGTCAGTCCATGACGCCTCAGGTGTGATAGTAACAACTGATGTGACTGCATTAGTGGTTTGTGGTACAAAGTTACCTTCAGTGATAACTTTCCACATGTCCACATCTTGAGACTTTAGGAACAATTCCATTTTCCCTTTCCAGAAGTAATAGTTCTTTCCATTGAATAGTGGAGGTTTTGTACATGAAAGGCCTTCTGGTATGTAAGACATTGCTTCTTCCTGAATCTTTTACTCTAACACGTGTTAAGTGTTTTCTCTTCTTTTAGAGACCGCGCTCTGATGCCAATTGAAGTAGCAATAATTGTCGCAAGAAAGGGGGGGGGGGGGGGTTTGAATTGTGACCCTTTTAAAATTATTCCTGAAACTTTAAACCAAGTTTGTATACTCAAGAATGTTCTTGGTTAAATATTAGTTTCAATAAATGATACTAAAGAATGATTATATAAGCAGAATGAGAAAGATTATGATTAAGCTGATTTTATCTCAAGTTTAAGTATTTATATAATTGTTTTATCTTGGACCAGAATATTTCTGGAAGCAGTTTAATTAAGATAATATTGAAGATTAAAAATTAGGACCAGAGCACTCTGGATAGTGATATAAAAATAAATGACAAGAGTAGGGAAGAGAAAATAACACAGGAGAGTTATCCTGGTTCACCAAATCCGGCTACTTCCAGTCCCCACACTTCGTGTGAGATTATCCACTATAGTATTCAGTTGGTAGAAACTACTAACCAACACTATAAGATCTTGATCACACCAGATCAGTCCGTAACCTCTGTATTATCAACCTCAGCAGGCTTTTACAATTCTTTGCACTAGCAAAAGAAAGGTTGGAATTTTCTATCTCAAACTATTAAGCCAAATAGACTTGAGAACATGAATTTCGCTTTGTAGGGAGATTGGTTTTGTGTTGAACTTGATATCTCAACACATGAAGCTTTTACAAACACAAACTCAAAGAGATAATGATACAAATAAATATAGTGAGAGATTATGGAGTTGTGTTTGATGAAGAGTTTGACTGAGAGAACGTTTGAGAGATTGATTGAGAGAATAATAGCGTTTGAGAGATAAGTGCTTTTGTATTTCAAACTCTTGCTTTAAACCTTCAGTGAGCTCTTCTATTTATAGAGCATGAGTAGCCTTGAGTACTGGTCACAAAAGAGCCGTTTGAATCCATTTCAAATTCAAAAAATACGCTCCACTCTTGCTTGGGGAACAAGTGTGCAAGCTGTCTTCAGAGATCGTTCTTCAGAACGTTTTTCAGTGTACAATCAAAACGTGGGCATGAAGCAACACGTCATTGCAAGATGTTTATGAGTTGTTTGCCTTCTTTCAGAAACTTGGAGGCCACTTAAGATGATGTAGTGTTGATGTCGTTGTATGATGTCATAGAGTGACTCCTTTGATGATGTCATATGAAAGTATCTTTTGAAGAAACATTCCTTAATGGACCTTTTCCCATTTATTCCTTAATGGGTCGAAAATCTCATGGGGCCTAATCAGATTTTATTCCTTTGTAGTCTTGTGGTACAAGTGCTCATATTTGTCAAAGATTGCATCAAGTTATTTTTTGCCTTTAAGAGCTTTAAAAGAGTCTTTATCCTAAAGATCTTTTATTCCCATCTTTAGTGAGACAAGGAGAATCAATTTCCATTGATGCAAATAATAAATGTGTACAAAAAGTTTCCATTTGTCTTTTGTTTGCTTTTGCTATTTCGATGGTGAATACTTTGTAATCATTTTGCAAGGCAATAACGTTCTCAGAATTATTCTCATGAAACATGCTCACAAAATTCATTAGTAGATAAAAAGATAAAATTTGTTTGTTATCTTTAAAACATCATAAAAGGATTTTGCTTTCAACAAAGGCGGGCAAGTTCTTTGTCATCTACCTAATGGAGAGGGGGACCGAACCTAACCACGATAAGTGACGGACGGTTCTATAAATGGAACCCCCCTTCCTTGAAGGAACGAATCATGAAATTGAACGGGATGCTGACAACACTTAGTCGATTCATCTCCATATTCGCTCAACACGCCCTTCCTTTCTTCAGACTCCTGCGGAAGGAGGCGAATTTTGAGTGGACCCAAGAATGTGAAGAAGCGTTCGAAAAACTAAAAATTATATTGCCGCAACCCCCCATCTTATTTAGGACTATGGTGGGGGAGACGCTCTACCTATACCTGGAAATATCGGCGGAAGCATTCAGCGCCGTCCTAGTAAGAGAGATATGGACCAAACAAAACCCGATTTACTTATGTTCCAAAGCCCTATAAAGACCGGAAACCCGATATTAGAAGATCGAAAAAGTGGTACTCGCCCTCATGGTAGCCGCCAAGAAGCTGAGAAGATACTTTCTAGCCCATTCTATCGTAATCTAGACCGACCAGCCACTCAAGCACGTGCTATTTCGTCTGAATTTAGACAGAAAGATGACCAAATTGTCTATAGAGCTATCCGAATTCGATATAACGTTTAAGGCAAGAAAAGCGTTGAAGGCACAAACATTCGCAGACTTCCTTGAGGCAAGCAAAGAAAAATGCCTAAAGGCACTAACATACAAGAAACGTGGAAACTCCTAAAAAACCAAACCCTGAGATGGAGAATTAATGAAAAATGGGAAGTATCATTCCAACGATACCCGCACTAAAGCATCATCAAGTGTGTCACCTTAATCCATAGGTTCATGTGACACACATCAAATATTATGAAAGATGGGTTGTCACCTTAATCCATAGGTTCATGTGACACACATCAAATATTATGAAATATGGGTTGTTTCAACTCAACCAATAACTGATGTACCTTCCTCAATCCAATTGCCATACAAATGCTTTATGGAAGTTGTCCTGGAATAGAATTCTATGGAAAACCAAAATAGTAAAATTATCGTTTTGACGATAATTTTTTACAAACTCGCGAATAAATTTTTTCCCAAATACTTTTCACTTCTCAACTTAGAAAAAAAAATAAGCATTACAATCTCATGTGATAATGGAAACCATTAAAATATAATGGAATTTCTAGTCCGTCATAATTTCTATTGAAAGAAATCTTCAGATGTTTGCACCAAAAAAGAATTATAATAAATTCCAAATTTTAATAATTTTTTTAAATACATAAACAATTTTCACATTTTAATAATATGTTTTATCAAATTGAAAAGAGACAGTAACATCAAACCCTATATATTATAAAACTACGAGTCTTACATTACCAACAATTTGTCACAAGACCATTGTCCCATTATATAACAATATTAATCAATATAAAACATGTTAAATTCAGTCAACATGTTAAAAAATCCACCTGGTTTTAAAATAACTTCATGATAAATAAATAGGATAAAATACACTGGGGAAAAGCTGCACTACATTACCATTATACAAAATTCATTATACACTATCAAACAAATACTCTAAAATGCACACGGTAACAATAACATTTTAGACACATAATCCTAATATATATGCTAGACTCATATACAATTATTGTGAAACAATAAACACCAAAATAATTAGTATATAAATTAACCAAAAATTAGGCAACATTTGTTTAATATGAGTAATAAGGAAAAAATAATTACAATTAAAAATGATAATAATTTTTTATTAAGTAAATATTAACGTAATATATGATATCACATCATCACTACAAATAACGAATTAATTTCATAACTCAAACTAATATGTTGGCTTTTTTTAGCCCTACAAATATCTTAATAATAAAATAAAATACATATTTGTTCTCAATATCCAATAAATTGATTCAAGAACATATTATTAGACTCAATTAGATGTCCCAACATCAAAGCATATAACCCAATCTAAACATAAAAATTAATCAAAACAAATTTTGAGAACATTATAACATAGATTACAATCATTTCCCACTTCGCTATCATGATCAAACACCTTGATATTGCTCCTTTATCTCGTCGCGAGAGTATCCTACATATATTGCATACAACAAAAACATGTAGAAAATAGGAGTGAGACATGTTATACCTGACTTAAAGTTGTACCATAGTAGCAATGCATAGAAACAAACACACAAATATACATTTATAACTACAAACCGTCAAAGATAAACATATCCCTATACAAGAGATGTATATGGAATACATTATTCCTACACATCTACTCCATATACATGTTGCAATGACAACTTATACACAAAAAAATCGACTATGAGGACAAGGAATTTCAAAACAGAAGATCGTGCAAATAACGTGGCTACTTAGTTGTCTTTGTGAGTCGGATATCCATGACTCAGAGAGATTAATTTTGCATTGATGGTATGACATTATCATGTGTATTGGTGCATGATGAGGTTTATTTTTGTCCCCTTCCTTTATAAATAATTTTATTATTATTATTACTATTCTATATGTGGTTAGATGACACGAGAGTGCGTTATTTTAGCATAAATATTAAACTTTGATTGACTATTAATATCTAGAATTTGTTAAGCAAGACAACGCTTGAACTTTATTAACGAGAGAATTTAAGAGGGTGGACTATAATCAATGTTAGATTTTAGTTTAGCATACATTATATACCTATGATATATTTGAATGGAACATTAATTAGGATGTATCTCATATTGTGTAGAGCATGTGTGATTTTTTATGTGTGGTGTATTTTTTATGTCAATTAGTTGGGTAACCTTTGGATGTTTGATATACTAGACTCTCACTAGGATGATATAATTAGGTAGTTATAGGATAAGTGTATGAAGACTTCCTTATGATAACATTGCAAAGTATTAAACTCAATCATTTACTCTCCTCAATTGAGATATAACACTCAATTATAATTTTCTTATCTTATGTATCAAGAACTTAAGTTGTACTTATACCTAAAAAATTTAAGGTCATTCATAAGGAAGAAAAGATAACAACAATTTCATAATCAATTTAATATGTGTGGGCTTCAAATTTTTTTTGGAGTACCCCCTCAGTGATAGTTTTTTAATTTAATTAATATATCTAATTTTCATTCAATATGTATATTAAGTTTTGCACAAAGAAATTGCAAGTTCAAAGAAATATACGAAAGCTTGAGACAAATTATAATAGCAACAACAATATAACAAGAAAAATAAAATAAAAGGATTAGGCATGACGATACATTTTCTTACCTTTTGATAAGCTCACACAATCACCGCCAGCACACTTCATAAGATATTTATAAGAATTTGGATAAAGTTTAAGGCAATCGGCATCAGTAGCACACTTTTCCTTTTTTTGATACAATGTAACAAAATTCTCTAAAATGTTAATAAAGAAAAAATAAGTATTGTTAAAAGGAGTAAAATATTGTCTATAAGATAAAAAACACCGAGCTTACTTTCAGCAGCTACCAAAACAAGCAATAAGAAGACAAATAGAATCACAATATGAACAAACTTGAGAATTTTAGCCATTTTTTTATCACCTTTTCATATAACAAATTGAAAATGGTATCAACACTTTATATATTAAAAAACCTCATGGAATGTTTACGTCAATTAAATACTTAAAAAAAATTATTGCTGCAGTAAATTCTTCAACAAAAGTAAAATAATTATTAGATATCACTAAAGTACATTTATGTATCATGTTTGTCTCTTTAGCCCAAAGAACAGACCCTATATAAAAATATTGCTTGTAATTATAGATTTGGTTTACCAACCTTTCATTATATTTTGTTTATTTTATAGCTTTTCATAATAGATAGAGAGAGGAGCGAGAGGACAAACACACACACACACACATATATAGACACACACACACACAAATATATATATATATATATATATATATATAGAGAGAGAGAGAGAGAGAGAGTGTGAAATTTTAGCACGTTAGCTTTCAGATGTTTTATACGATGTTCCAACACCACATACAAAATACGAATGTTGAATTTAATGTTTAAACATTGTGCTAACAATAACAAACAGAAATATGTAAAAGTAAAACACAAGAAAGTAAATGACAAAGGTGAATTGTTAACCTAGTTCGGTGACAAACACACCTACTCCAGAGACTACCAAGCCAGGAAGGAAATCTTTAGTGTAGTCATTATTCTAAGTTCTCATCAAACTCCAAGTTTACAACTTAAGACCTAGGACCTACCCATACTGACTTCAACCTAGGAACTCCTAGATCAGAAATCCCATCTAACTTCTAGTCAATCACACACCTTGTGATTATCTGATAACAAAACAATGATGAAGTTACCTTCAAACACAAACTACCTTCGTGCTTCAAACCTTATGAGTATATAAACTTACAACTCAATAACATAGTCCTATACTTGCATCAAAGTGATACAAGAAAGGCTCATAATCAACAATGACTCAACCCTAAAACTCTATTATGAATATGACTGCTTGAATGCGTAATTAGGTTTTGCAGACTTGTATATATACACTGAAGCAGTACGTGCTTGAACTTTTTGTTGGGCTTCAGAACAATGCAGATCCATGAGATGATCCGGTTCTCAAGAATCAGGAACAAATAAGGCAAATCCTAAAAGTCGGAACATCTTTAGGAACAACAAATACAGCACCAAGGTTTCCTTAAAGATTGCCACTACTTTAGGAAATAATCACACATCTGATTCTAGACAAAAAGCACGCGTCTTGGCCAACAAGTAACTAGGCGTGGATTCCTTAAAAAGATAAAGCGCACGTAAAACATAGCACATAATCAGGGCACACTGAACTGTACCCAGATGTTAGAACAACGTATCCAACGGCATGCATAAATATTTGTTTTAGCAATAATGAAGCCAATATACAAATATTTAACAATCTCCCCCTTTGGCAAATTTTTAGCTAAAACAAATTGAGGCCATACAAAACAAAAAAGAGAAATATCTCATAACGATTTCTTTATTCATCAAGAGCACACAACCATGAAGAAAGGAACATATCATGCAGATAACTATAGGGATACCACAAGATAAATCTTCTGTCAACACCTTAATCATACAGACATGAAGAGAATATAACAACTCAGAAACATACTACCATAATATCTATCTATATTCCTTTTTTAGCCACAAAATAAGCTAAAAGAAATTCCTCATGCAATAAATCAACATAAAGTACCAGAAGTAAAATAATGTGCAGAATACCATAAAATATTATGGACCAAAGCACACTAGGTGCTCAAATTATCTAGGGCTTATGCCACAAATGAAAAGAAAAAGAACAAAATCCAAGGGTACAAACAAGAAAGAAGAAAATGGTCCAAGGCATCAAACATCATCAGAACTGCTATTAGAGGCTTCCTTTTCATCCTCATTACCAGCATCCTCTGCTTCTTCTTCCTGCTCACCCTCAGCAACACCATCCTCTTTCTCCAATGCATGGATCATCAGCTCAAACTGAGCCATCCTTTCATCCAGCATAACACAAGTATCTATCAGGGCAACCATTATTTCCTTCCTTGTCATAAGCCCTACATAAGGTACAATCCCAGATGTTCCAACAATGTTTGGAACATGACTTGCACCAAACAGCTTGTAATGCAAAGTAAGAAGAGATTCGCTCTTCTTAGGTACATGACTAGCTGTCTTAATACTAAGGTATGGTCTAACATAATATTACACAGCAAAGTGGGAAAAGCTATAGGGAACTTTACAACATCATATTTGGCATGCTTAACAGTTTGTTCAAAAATATAGCTACCAAAGTTCATCTTAGATTTAGTTCCAATAGCATAAATAAACTTTTCCAAACCTGTGGCAATGTCTGATGAGTGAGTGGTTGGGACCTAGTTTGATGCACCAATCCTGTTGAGGATATCATACTTCACAGAGAGCTTCCAAGAAGAAATCTTTCCTTTTTTTGGCCACATTTTCACTTAGGTCGCAGTAATCTCCTTGCTTACCTGGTTATCAGTCACTTCCAGCTCTGCAACACTTGCTTCATCAATCCCTAACAACCTGATAATAATGTTGGGGGTTGACACATTCTCCTCTAACAAACACCTTCTGATATTCTTGACGGAGAGGGTTGTCACAATCTTCAGGGATATTGACCAAGAATTCCTTCACCAGCTGCTCATAGCAATTTCCAAGTTTGCAGACAGTTTTCAAAAGTCATGCTTCCTTGATTATCTCCATCACAACTTCACACTCAACATCCTTTTTACCCAGCTCTCTCACCAAGGCCAGCCTCTTATGATAAATGAATTTCCACCTTTGTGCATTTTTAGGGAGGGGAAAGGATGCCTTATCAATGGGCACATTTTCAACACTCTACACGATCATCTTTCCAGCAGACTTCTTTGATGCAAAGGGGGTGATGTTTGGAACATACTCCTCAACATCATACTCAGAATCACTAGAAGAGACAACCTTCCTCTTCTTTGATCTTCTAGCAGTAACCTTCAATTTTCTCCAACCTTTCTTAGGTCCTACACCTACAACTTTGGTCTTAGTATTGGGGGTTTCGATCACATAGGGTGTTTCAATCATTGAGGGAACAACCTTCCCTTTATTACTCCTTAACCTTTTGGCAACACTATCACCATACTTCTTGCCTAAAGGGATATCATTCGAGTCAATGTCATCAACAATTACCACATTCTCCTCATCATTCTCAATAGATTGACCTTCATCTTGAGTCACATTCAGTTCAGTCTCAGTCTTCTTGTCCTCTTCAGAGGGAGAGTTCACATCAGTATCACCAGAATGGACCTCCTTCTCAGAGGCGGTTTCAAAACCTGACTCCTCATGAACAAGATACCCTCATCAGGAAACAAACCTATAGTTAGCATTGCCTAATTTGTTTTGAACCAAAAAACTATAAAGGAAGGATGGTGCTGTTTCCCAAGAAAACAATCCCTGCAAATTCAAGCCAAAGTTTCCAAGGGAATCAGCACACTGATTTCCTTCTCTGAAAATATGGGAAACTATAAAATGCATGTTAATCAAGAGCTTCATGCAGTTGGACCATCTGATCCTTAACTGCCAAGGAACAATATCACTATTTGAAAAGGCCATTACTACTAACATATAATATCACTCTAACCAAAAATTTGTCCAATTTCTTTGAAAGGTTGTCTCTATGGCCCTCATAGCACCAAGCAGCTCAGCATAAAATGTAGAAAACATATCAAGATTTTCGGAGATACAAAGCAAACAATCTGCATTAGAGTTTCTAAAGATGATACCACAAGTAGAAGACACTGATGATGAAGATCCATCTGTGTTCCCTTTAATCCAGTTATTAAGAGGAGGATACCACAAAACATCCTTGATCTGAGGGGCTCATTGGGGGTGTATGTTAACATTAAACTTCTTTTTGATGGTGAAGTCAGTCATAGAGGAGTTGGAGGTAGCTTTGGAATTGTTACCTGACAAAGCATCATCAGATGAAATTAAGACAATAACAGTTTTCCAATGAATAACTTTCCCTTTGAATCTTGCAAATTTTCTTGTGAACCAAACCACATAGAGGATGTTTACAATGGCAGCTTTGATGATTATCTTGCACTGAGGATTTCATCTCCTTTCACAAGTGTGCCAAATTTCATCAATTTTATTGAAGTGTAAGTTAATATTCAGAGTGGTAGCAAGCCAATTCCAAATTTTGACTTCATAAGGGCAATCCAAAAACAAATGGAAAATAGTTTCAACATGAATAAGACATAGATTTCAGATAGAAGGAATGTTGCATCCTCTTTCCATAAGCTTTTCATATGTAGGCATCTTGTCATGCATAATCCTCTATGCTATCAGAGATTTTGAAGGTGGTATGTCAACACCCCAAATAGTAGAAGCCCAATGAAGCTTTTGCATATGATGATTCTTTAAAAGGTAAGCTTCCTTGAGGGTAATGTCACCAGTCTTGGACTCACACCACATAAGCTTGTCTTGTCTGTGATCCATAGATATAGTAGTAGATTCAACAATCTGTCTCAGAGAAGGAAATTGTTGTTGCAGTTGCCAAGGAATGTGCAAATAAAAATTATGGATATAGTCACTGACTTTAGAGGTATCTGATATATATCACATAAAGGAGGGCCACACCATCTATCTGTAATATCCCGCTTAAAAACACTGTCAATTTCTGTGTCTTATTTTTATTTATGAGATTTTTAAGCAAGGGGAAAAATGGTAAACTCTCATTATGAGATTATTTAAGTGATCAAGTCAGTTTTCCTTCATTTGTCCATTACATTTCTCTCACTAGAAACACTTCTTCTCCTCCTTCTTTCTAAGAGGAAAATCGGCCCTCACACTTGAAGTATGTGAAATGCTGCTGAAAATGGCTTACGGGTTTGCAAGGATTTTTCCGAAATAAGCTAAAACGCGAATTTAAGTTGGTGAATGGATCCAAAACTTAATATAAATGTTCAATGGGATGAATAAGTGGCTGTTTTGAAGTAGAATTGCAGGAAATTAGAAGCAGAAGCAATAAGTTGTTTTGCTGAAAAATGATTATGGATGGAGTTGGCAGAAATGGACAAGCGGTTGATAAGGTTAATGTGAGACGAGCCTAAGCTATTTGAAATGATTTAAGGTGAGTTCCTTAGTTAGTAAACCCTCCATTTGGGTAGTTAAATTATGCCTTGTGAAAGATATAGTTGAATGACATGGTTAATATGGTTATGATATAGTTAGATACCTCCCTAGATTGTTCTAAAATCTTCTCATGTTAATGTTTAACACTATGTTAGCTCTAAGGTTGGAGGATAGAGTTGAAATTGAAATATTCGATACACATCTACCTATATATATATATATATATATATATATATATATATATATAGTTTTGGAAAATTGAACTTGAAATATGTTTGGTTACTAATTTTACTTCCAAATTATCTTATTAATTAGAATGAAATATTTAACATGTGAAAATTGGCCATTATTCGGCTAGAATGTGAAATGCTTATTTTCCAATTATTATATGACAAAGAACATTATACAAACCTCCAACTTAGGTGCTATCATATGATTATTGCACGTTGACATAAGAGATGCATTTAGAACAAATTAGTTTTGGTAACAACTCATGGGTAGGCTACTAATTCGGGTAAACTACCATTACAAGAACATGATTATTATGTCATTAATTCCAAGTTAGAGATGAGATCACTACATCTTTATTATCTTTATTATCAGAATCAGAATATTATAATTATAAGGAAAACAATTAAGTTATGTTATGATTCTCTAACTCCCCGTTAGTAGTGGAGTTTAAATTATTTCATATTTATAAGAATCAGTTCAGTTTATATTACTAAAACATGTTTAAGTCGTGGCTTTCGCTATCCCGCCAGTTGGATACGTAAGGTTCCCGTCAGTTGGAACGGGCACTATCCGTAAGGATGACTCCATGACGACAAGAGGAGTCCCGTATTCCCGTCAGTTGGAGTTATACCGGCTAGCAGTTGAATAAATTCCGGGGTTACTCCACCTGGTTTTATTCCGTAAAATCAATCCAGATAATATTGTTTGTTCAACGCTAACATTTCTAACATAAAATGTCAGACATTATGATTATGACTATATTTATTATTTTGGCATCAGTATCAGAATCATATCGGTATTTTAGACTGAGATCCTTGTTATCCCCCGATCGCTCAGTTATGTATGATAAACATTGTATAAACCCACAATGGGTTGAGTTTAGAAACATATGGAGATCCTAGGTTCCCCGAGATCGCCTACAGCCTAGGATAGGTGGAACTCACTGAGACATAATGGCTCACCCCAATCCCTTTTATTTTATTTTAGATGCACAGGTGGGTCGCAAGCAGGATGGTTCTTGATGAAGTAGTCGTAGAAGCTGGACGTATAGGTTTACTCATCTTGTATTGGTTTATGGTTTTCGCGATTATATGTATTTTGTACACACCAGTGGTACTCTTTCAGTTGTATAAGACAAGTAATCCTATATTTTGATCAGAGAAATATTTAATTATTGTAACTTTAATGTATTCAATACTAAGTTTAATGCTCATGCTAAATATTATAGATAAACTTAGTATGGGTGTTACACTATCAGTCCAAAAAAATATGTTTTCACCATCACCAACTAAGAAATTAGAGTTGTCAAGAACTGTTGAATAATCACTTTTCACACTACTCCAAATTAAGGAAGAAATGTGATGAGAAACATGTTGTCTATCTCTGAAAACTCTGCTTCTAAGAATGACTGCCCAATTTTCATCTTAATTGACAAGATTCCAACATAATTTGAGATTAACAGCTTCATTGATCTTGATCAAGGATCTAAGACCTAGACCCCCTTCATCATAAGGTCTGCACAACTTTTCGAAGCCATTGTAAAAGCTTTGTTTGAGATATGTCTCCACTTCAGATAATTTTTTTAATGCATCTCTCAAGATCCTTTAGCAAAGATATTGGCCAAGAATAAGTTGTTATACTATGAATGAGCATGCCCTGGATCACTAACTTAACCAATTGGACTCTTCCAGTTATTGATAGTAAATAAGCCTTCCAAACTTTAAGCTTCAATCTGATTTTGTCTGCTAAAGGTTGGAAATGAATTGATTTAGGCTTCCCTTTGAAAATGGAGACACCTAAATAGTTAAATGGTAGCTGACCAATATTAAAACTGATCAAGGTAGCAAGCTGAGAAAGCCTTGTAGGAGGGACTGAGCATGAAAAAATGGTTAATTTCCTGGCATTGATTATCTGACCAGATGCTAGAGCATATCTAGTAAAAATGTCTATGAGGGCCAATAAGCAAGATTACTTACCTTTACAATACACCATGCGAGGGAAGATTGATACTTCTGGAGGCCTTGATCAACTCTCACTTGCCATCTTTCACAAGCTTAGAAATACTTCTGCTTAAAACATCTTCTACTAAACAAAATAGAAGGGAAGATAGGGGATCACCCTGTCTCACCCGTCTAGTACAATGCAAATATCTATGTTGACTGCCGTTGATACTAATTGAAAGAGTTGCTGAATTCAGAATAACCTCAATCTATTTGCAAAACTGGTCATTAAAACCAAAACTTCTGAGGACTATCAAGAGAAATTTCCAATCTAATATATCAAAAGCCTTAGAGATATCAATCTTCAAGGCCAAATTTCCCCCAAAAGACTTCTTGTGGAGAAGATTAGCAGCTTCAGATGCCAATAAAATGTCGTCTTTGATGTTTCTGCCTTGAATGAAACCTCTTTGCTCATTTGAAACTATCTGAGGCATTATTGTAGATAACCTGTCAGCTAAAATCTTAGAGATGACCTTAAACTTGAAGTTGGCCATTGTTATAGGCATGTATTGATCAACTGTGTCTGCATTAAGAGATTTTGGAATAAGGATCAAGGTGTTTGCATTGAAATTTGGAAGAAGCCAACTGGTTGTAAAGAATTCAATCACAACATTGAACACATATGTTGAGACAATATCCCAGTAAGTATGGAAAAATAAGCTCTAAAGCCATCAGGACCTAGTGCTCCCTCTTTGTTCAAATCAAAAACTGTATTTTTGATTTCTGAGTGTGAAGGCAACATTGTCAGCATTGTATTAATACTATCATCAACAAGATTGGGGATAACTTCCTGCACAAGCAATTCTTCCTACAAAACAATATAGTTAGTGCAAAAAGATTTTTATAATATTGGACAACATGATTTGAAATTTGATCTTGATTTGTAACCAGTGTATCATCAATTCTAAGAGAGGATATAAGCTTAGAAGCATTTTTAATTTTTGTGATTCTATGAAAATAGGCAGTATTTCTCTCACCCTCCACATGCCAAAACCAATCTTGTTTCTTTAGTTCATGCTTTAATTTCAATTAGGCCTCTTTTTCTTGTTTCATCAAATCATCAGTGTGACCTGTTTGTTGAATAGTTTCTTGAATTGTAGCAACTTTCTCTTCAGCTTCCTAAACTAAATTGTGAACATTACCAAAAGTTACCTTGTTCCAGTCTCTCAAGATAACCTTCAAGTTTTGAAGTTTTTTGTTCAACACATACATTGGATAACCTACCACTCTATTACTTTGTTGGGTATTTGTATTGGCTGCATTATTGCTAAAACAAACATCCATTTCTTGTGAAGTTGGAATCTAGGTTCCAACATGGTTTAGGCATCCATATGAGATGTTGGACAGAATGTTCCAATATCCTGGCACGGTTCAGTGTGCCTGAGTTCATGCCTATTTGTACGCGCGCCTTATCTTTAAAAGGAAACAAATTTTCCTTAACTTGATGACCAAGCAACATACATATCTGTACATAATCAATTTGGTTTTATTCCCAAAGGAGCAAGAATATTTGAAGGCGGTTGGTACGTTCCTAAAGATGTTCCTACATTTTAGGACTTTCCATATCTGTCTACTTGATTTTTTTTTTTTGTGGATCAGTTCGATCTACAATTTGTTACTGAAGTCCAGCAAGGTTGTTAGCCCATATTGCTTCAGTATAAAAGGAAGACTCCAAGAACTAATTAAGTATTCAATCCGTCGAAATAAAAGATTAAAACATTAGCGTTTTAAGTCTGTGCATTCTACTCTTGTATGGTTTTGATGCAAGTTTAGTTCTGTTTATTTGTGAGCCTTTCCTATATCGCCTTGATACTTGTTAGGGACTGTGTTTTTGAGTTGTAAACTCGTTGTCAACACCAAAGCTGTGAAGCAAGGTCGTAGCTTGTGTTTGAAGGTAACTTCACCGTTTATTTTCTATTTGAGGTCTGATAGGTCACTGGGGTAGTAACTGACCATAGGATAGTGAGATGGGATCTCAGATCTAGGAGTTCCTAGGTTGAAGTCTAGACGGGTAGGTCCTACGTCATAAAGTGTAAACGAGGAGTTTGCTGAGAAATTTTGTATAAGGACTACACTAATGGATCTCCTTCCTGGCTTTGTAGTGTAATACCCGCTTTATTTATTTAATTATTTTATTAGAGTATATAGTATATTATTATATATTATATGATTTTGATGATGTTTGTGACGGATGAGATGATGTTGTGATGTAGTGCTTATTTTATTGTTTAATAAAATAAGATATGTGATGCTAATATATATTTTTATATGAAAATTAAGATATGCTACAATAACAATAATTTTGAGAGATGAGGTTGTTTTTATAATAAGATAGAGTTGTGGGGATAAGTGAAATTAGAAAGAAGTATAAAAGGAAAATTATGTTTAGAGAAGGAGTCAGTACGTATTACAGACTTTTGCAAAAAGGGAGAAAAGTGGCCAGAGAAGAGGGAACCCCAATTCTGCAAACATACTAGGTAAGGGTGAGCCTAGCTTCGATTATATTACTGTAATTCATCTGTTCATGATTAACTAAGGGATTGGGAAGAGTTTAGAGAGAGTTCTTAAGTTAGGGTTTTTGTGGATTTTGATGAATTGATGTTAGAATGATGCAATTTGATGTAGAAACGTGTTACAGAACCTAGATTAATCACTAGGATCATAATTCTGAAAGATTAGAGCCATAGCATGAGAGATTGGACGAGTTTCGGCGAGAGATTAAGCAAACCCGTACCTGTTCTGCGATAGCTCGTTGTGGCAAGCAGACCTACTCGCCGTGGCGAGCAGAACAACTTCACTCGCGAGGCGAGAAGCTTAACTCGCCGTGGCGAGCAATTAGGTAGTCACTCGCGAGGCGAGCAGCTTAACTCGCTGTGGCGAGCACCCTGTAATGCGCGCGCGGCGAATAGAACTACTCGCCGTAGTGAGTACTGGCAGAATGCTAGGTAGCAACTCGCGAGGCGAGCAGAACCACTCGCCATAGCGAGCAATGTGGTCTCAGACTACTATAACTTGAGTTTTATAACTCTGTTTTGAGTGAGGCTTTGAGGGTAGACCTTTGGATGGTATTAGAGATGTTTTACGACCTAAATTACAATCTGTAATGATGTTGTAAGATGATTTTTAACTGTTGGCATTAACCTATGATTATATGCTTATTAAGTGGGTTATATGAATGATGTTTAAATGATATTTGCGACGATGAATGTGTGCTGTGAATATGTGTTAATGTGCTGAGCTGCTGCCATGTACTGCTATAATTGCATGTGTCAGTCAAGAGTCGTAAATGATGTTAAGATGTTGTGTTAACTTGTTTAAGAATAAAGAGTCGAGTCCATGCATTTTCATAATTTGAGACGGTGGAGCTTATGCTCAAAGCGACGGTGGAGCAATTGCTCAAAGCGACGGTGAAGCTTATTTAAGCTTAAATATTAGTACCACATGCATGATGTTTAAGATGTTAGAGTTGCATTTGTCGAGTCTTGTCTCTGAGACGTTATGAGATGATTGTTATGTGAAGATGTTTTAAGATGATTTATTATACGTAGATGTTTGAGATGTTTCCGTTTTATGCGATGATCATTGTTGTTGTTGTTAAGCATAATGTTTGAATTATATGTTAATATAATTGTTGTGAATCTCACCCCTTCTGTTGGAATTACCGCCTTGTGGGCAAGTGCAGGTGACCAAGCTTAGGTTCGACGATGTGAGAGGTCCTTGTGGTGTCGTAGGAAATGCTCTGATATGTAACGGGATGGGGTTTTATTGAATTCTATTCCTTTATGTATCATGTTGAACTAATTATGATGTTTACGATTTACCTTTGAATTTTGAGATGCTTATGAGGCCTTGTGCCAAGAACTAATTACTTTAAGGATTTTGAGACGATTATGATTCCGCTGCTACATTTGAATATAATTATGACGAAGAATTATTATTCTTTTTGTTTTAAAAGATTTTTATGAAATGTGACATCCTGAATATTGCGTATACTCTGATTATTTACAAGAATTTTTATACTTGGGATTTCGGGGTGTTACAATTGGTATCAGAGCAGGTCGGTCCGTCCGGCCAATTAGAGAGTCGAGTGACGATGTCTTAGAGTTAGAATACTATAGTTATATTATTCTAACTTATGTTTGCTTTGTAGAGGAATAGGATGGCTGGGAGAAATGATGCTGCTCTTGCTGCTGCCCTGCAAGCAATGGCCCAAGCTGTAGGAAATCAGAACAACGCTGGTGGAAATGATGGGACGAGGATGTTGGAAACCTTTTTGAGAAACCACCCGCCTACCTTCAAAGGGCGATATGATCCCGATGGGGCTCAGACGTGGCTCAAGGAAGTTGAGAGGATCTTTAGGGTTATGCAGTGTGAAGACGGTCAGATGGTACGGTTTGGTACCCACATGTTAGCTGAGGAGGCTGATGACTGGTGGGTTGGTATTCGACCTATCCTTGAAGAAGGAGGTGCTGCTGTGACTTGGGCGGTGTTTAGGAGGGAATTCCTGAACCGTTACTTTCTGAGGACATTCGGGGGAAGAAGGAGATCGAGTTTCTTGAGCTGAAGCAAGGGAATATGTCCGTAACTGAGTATGCTTCAAAGTTTGTGGAACTGGCAAAGTTCTACCCACACTATACTGCTGAGAATGCTGAGTTTTCCAAGTGTATCAAGTTTGAGAATGGCTTGCGTCCCGAGATTAAAAGGGCGATTGGTTATCAGAAGATCCGAAATTTCTCCGAGCTGGTGAGTAGTTGCAGAATCTATGAGGAGGATACCAAGGCTCACTACAAGGTAGTGAATGACAGAAAGGCTAAGGGTCAACAAAGTCGTCCCAAACCGTATGATGCTGCTAGAGATAAGGGTAAACAAAGACTTAACGATGAGAGGCGACCCCAGAAGAAGGATGATCCTACTGAGATTACCTGTTTCAATTGCGGGCAGAAAGGCCACAAGAGTAATGTGTGTCCTGTAGATGTGAAGATGTGTTACCGATGCGGACAGAAAGGGCATATTACCCCAGACTGCAAGTTTGATGATGTTGTTTGTTTCAACTGTGATGAGCAAGGACATATCGGCTCGCAATGCAAGAAGCCAAAGAAAGTTAGGACTACTGGAAGGGTTTTCGCATTGACCGGCACTCAGACTGAAAACGAGGATCGTTTGATCAAAGGTACTTGCTATATTAATGATATACCTTTAGTTGCTATTATTGATACTGGTGCTACACATTGTTTTGTTGCTTATGATTGTGCTGTTAAGTTGGGTCTTGCTATTTCTAATATGAATGGAGAGATGGTTGTCGAAACTCCAGCTAAGGGTTCGGTGACTACTTCTCGTGTGTGTTTGAGTTGTCCGTTGTCTATGTTTGATCGTAATTTTGAGATGGATTTAGTCTGTCTACCTTTAACGGGTATGGATGTGATTCTTGGAATGAATTGGTTAGAGTACAACCGTATGCTTATCAACTATTTTCGCAAGACGGTGTATTTCTTGTCTGAAGAGGAAGAAAGTGGAGCAGAATTTTTATCTACCAAGCAGCTGAAACAATTAGAATGAGATGGAATTTTGATGTTTTCTCTGATGGCATCTGATGACACTCTGTCATTACATAATTTTCTATGTATTTTGATCACAATTTAGAGTTCACAAGGTAACTTAAGCAGCAAGAAAACAGAAAAACTGAAGAATTCACAAGAATCAAAAACGTGTCACGATTTGGACAAAACGTGACACGATTCAAGGAAGCTAAAACATGCTCTCTGCCAAGGCAAAAACGTGTCACGTTGACCAAAACGTGACACGATTTGAAGAAACCCTAATTTAGAAGTTTGTTATACAAGGCAAATCGTGTCACGATTCTGCAAAAACGTGACACGATTTGAGGCGAATTTCTGTGCCTATTTAAGCTGAAGGCTATTCTGAAAACAAGGGTTACGATTTGAGAAGAGCAAAGTGCGATTTTTACACTGGAAGACGGATACCAGGGCGATTTCTTCACCTTCTAACCAGTTCATGTATGTATTGTTACCTCTAATGATTATGTTATTTATAAATTCAATTATGAGTAGCTAAATCCATTAGAGGTTAGGTCTGAGATGATTCTTTGTAACCCTAATTGACATATGTTGCTGTGAAACTCTATTTATTGTGAATGACAATTTAGTTATTATTCAATTCAATTGTTCTTAATGCTTTATATATCCTGATCACATATATTTATGATTTGGTGAGAACGAATGACTATTGACCATAGCTTTCGACTTTGACCTAATTGAATTGTTCTGATAATTATAATTAGTCTAGGAATGGATAATTCTTTATTAGTGATATTAGGTTAACGTTCTTCAAACCTTCGAAGATTATTAGACCACCTAAGGGATTAGGGGCTGTAATCTTAGAAGAGTGTCCTAACTCAAGGGATTGATTAGGACTATTTTGTTAACTATCGTGAAACTAAAGAATCATTCATAAGAATAGGTGCAGTGACCAATTAGGGGAACTCAGATGATTCGAAGACCTAACTCATCTCTCTCTTATTTTAAACAATCAATTTATTTTCCGTTACTAAGTTTATGCTTTTAAACAAATTTACTGCCTAGTGGCAAAACCAAATAACTTTTACTTCATCCTAAATTAATAACGTGTTTGACTTTTTGAGATTAAAACCAGTCCTTGTGGGAACGATATTTTTACTACTTCGATAGTATTTGGTACACTTGCCAAAATTCTATCAAGTTTTTGGCGCCGCTGCCGGGGACTGTTGATTTATTTCAACAAGGCAATTGCGTTTTAATTTGGGATTTCTGCAATTTATTTTCTGTTTAAAAATACTAAATTGATCCAGTGTTCATTATTTAATTTGCATTGTGCAGTGCTACTAAGGTATTTTGCTGTTTATGCAAGGTAGAAGAAGTTCAGACGACTTAGAGTACGATCCTGAGATCGAAAGAACTGCGAGAGCTAATCGGAAAACCGTCCGGTTAGCCAAATCAAAGTCAGTTCCACCGGGTGTTCGTGAACAACTACCTAATTTAGCACTAGTTGAACCTGAATCAATCCTTTCTCCTAATTCTATCATCATGGGAGATCAACCACAAAGGCCGAAGTTGGGAGATTATGGTTTAGCCAACAACCGTGGTCGACTAACTCACACCTTCCAACCTGCTAACCCTGTTGCTTTTGACATCAAGACCTCTGTTCAGAATGGCTTAAAGGAGAAACAATTTGATGGGACTGATTCGATGAGTCCTCATGAACATTTAAGCCACTTTCATGAAACCTGTGAGTTTTGTGTACCTCCAGCTACGGTCACTGAAAACCAAAAGAAGCTGAGGTTGTTTGCTTTTACCCTCACCGGAAGAGCAAAGGATTGGTTACTCTCTTTACCTAGTGGAACCATCCAAACATGGGAGGAACTTGAGCTGAAGTTTTTAGAGAAATACTTCCCTATGTCTAAGTATTGGGACAAGAAGCAGGAAATTTCAAATTTCAGGCAAGGGGAAAATGAGTCACTATATGATGCATGGGAGCGATTCAATTTGCTTCTGAAAAGATGCCCAAATCACGAGTTCTCTGAGAAACAATACCTTCAAATCTTTACCGAGGGGCTAACTTCCAACAACAGAATGTTCTTAGATGCTTCAGCTGGAGGAAGCCTGAAGGTGAAGACTGACCATGAAGTACAAGCTTTAATTGAGAACATGGCTGCTAATGAATACCGTGCTGATGCGGAAAAGAAGAAGAAGGGCGTGTTTACTGTTAGTGATCAAACTTCTATCCTAGCCAACCAAGCAGCGATGAATAAGCAACTGGAGATTCTTACTAAAGAATTTCATAGCTATATGATATCCAACAAACCTCAGCAAGTTGCTGCTGTCAAGTGTGATTTCTGTGGAGAGGGACATGCCAATGGCGAATGTGTTCCAGAAGGAGGCAGTGAAGAGGTAAATTACATGGGAAACTATCAAAGACAGAATCCTTACTTTAATTCGGGGTTCAACAAACATCCTAACTTGAGTTACTCCAACAATAACACTTTGAATCCGTTGTTACCAAACCCTCAACAACAGCAACAACCAAGGAAACCTTCAGCTCTAGAGGAGACTATGATCAATTTCATGAAGATGACTCAAGGAAACTTTGAAGATATGAAGAAGAGTCAAGAAACTGAAAGAAAGAACAATGAGGCTTCTAGGAAATTGCTTGAAACTCAAATAGGGCAGATGGCAAAGCAACTGGCTGAGCATAACAAAGGAGGATTTTCAGGTAATACAAAAGAAAACCCTAAGAATGAAACTTGTAATGCTATAGAGTTGAGGAGCAAGAGGGTGTTAACACCTCCAGTTCCACAAAACCAGAAGAAGGATGGCACAGTTGTTGAAGAGGAGGATGATGGTGAATTAGTTGAAAAGAATGTTGGGGTAGGAATAACTGTAGATGAAGCTGAACATGGCGAAGTTGAAAAAGAAAGTACTAATGGTGTAGTTGAAAATGAAAAGAAGAAAAAAACTCTTGAGAAAGAAGTAAATGATAAGTTAATAGATGTTGATTCGATCTTAAGAAAAAGTAAAAGCCAACTGCTGAAAGATGGGGACAAGGATCAAGTTATTCCATCTTATGTGAAACTCCCTTACCCTCATTTGGCTAAGAAAAAGAAGAAAGAAGAAGGACAATTCAAGAAGTTCATGGCACTTTTTTCTCAACTACAGGTCAACATTCCTTTTGGTGAAGCTCTTGATCAGATGCCTGTTTATGCTAAGTTTATGAAAGAGTTATTGACTGGAAGAAGGAAACCGAAGGATGATGAGAACATCTCACTTTCTGAAAATTGTAGTGCAATACTCCAGAAGAAACTGCCACCGAAGATGAAGGATCCAGGAGCATTTACTATTCCATGCTCCATTGGCAGCTTAGACGTCGGAAGAGCTTTATGTGATTTGGGGGCAAGTATAAATTTGATGCCTCTATCAATGATGAAGAAGCTAGGATGTGGGGAACCTAAGCCTACAAGAATGACTCTTACATTAGCTGATAGGTCAATCTCTTACCCGTATGGTATATTGGAAGATGTTTTGGTTAAGGTAAATGACCTGGTGTTTCCTGCCGATTTCGTTATTTTGGATTTTGCTGAAGATGAAGACATACCTTTACTCTTGGGGAGACCTTTCCTTGCAACAGGCCGCGCTTTGATTGATGTTGAAAGAGGTGAACTGATGTTACGATTCCAAGATGAACAGGTTGTGTTCAATATTTTTGAAGCCATGAAGCACCGAAGTGACAATCCTCAATGTTACCGTATCGATGTTATTGAAGAAATAGTAGAAGATGACTCATGTGAACCTCTGACCACACAACCTATGGAGAGAACAATTGTGAACTCTATAGAAACTTGTGAAGCTGATGAAGACCTTGAGATTAAGGAGTGTGTTGCACAACTTGAGGCGAACAAGCAAGAGAAAGGATCGGTAAAAATTGAAGAGTTGCATAGTGAAGATTCTAAGGGAGTTCAAACCTTGAGCAAGGAGGAGAAGAACAGTCCAGAATTGAAGGTTTTACCTCCTACATTGAAGTATGTTTTCCTTAGCAAAGATACTTCTCAACCAGCAATTATAAGCAGCACTTTAACACCTTTGGAGGAAGAAAAGCTAATGAGGGTGTTGAGAGAGAACAAGGAAGCCATAGGATGGTCGATTTCTGATTTGAAGGGTATTAGCCCAGCTTACTGCATGCACAAGATACATATGGAGGCTGAATTTAAACCTGTGGTTCAACCTCAAAGAAGACTAAACCCAACAATGAAGGAAGTGGTGAAGAAGGAAGTTCTAAAACTGCTCGATGCTGGCATGATTTACCCTATTTCTGATAGTGCATGGGTAAGTCCTGTTCATGTGGTGCCTAAGAAAGGTGGTATGACGGTGGTGGCTAATGATAAAAATGAATTGATTCCCACCCGCACCGTCACTGGTTGGAGAATGTGTATAGACTACCGCAGGTTGAATACCGCTACAAGAAAGGATCACTTTCCGTTACCATTCATGGATCAAATGATAGAGAGGTTGGCTGGCCAAGCTTTTTACTGTTTTTTGGATGGGTATTCGGGGTATAATCAAATTGCTGTAGCTCCGGAAGATCAAGAGAAGACTGCATTCACTTGTCCCTTTGGTGTGTTTGCATATCGAAGGATGCCTTTTGGGTTGTGTGGCGCACCAGCAACCTTTCAACGGTGCATGCTCTCCATCTTCTCTGATATGATAGAGAAGAACATAGAGGTATTTATGGATGATTTCTCCGTGTTTGGTAAGTCTTTTGATCAATGCCTATTCCATTTAGATGCTGTCCTTAAAAGATGTACCGAAACGAATCTTGTTTTAAATTGGGAAAAATGCCATTTTATGGTAACCGAAGGTATCGTTTTGGGACATAAAATAAGTGCTAAGGGCATTGAGGTGGATCAGGCAAAGATAGAGGTTATAGAGAAACTTCCCCCTCCTATTAACATTAAAGGGGTGAGGAGCTTCTTGGGGCATGCTGGTTTTTACCGGCGATTTATAAAAGATTTTTCAAAAATTGCCAAGCCCCTTTGTAACCTCTTGGTCAAAGAAAATGAGTTTGATTTTGATTCTGAATGTTTAGATGCTTTTTCTTTGATTAAAAATAAGCTGGTGACTGCACCAATAATCATTGCTCCTGATTGGGCCTTACCGTTTGAACTAATGTGTGATGCAAGTGATTATGCTGTTGGTGCAGTCCTAGGCCAACGCAAGAACAAGTTTTTCCATGCTATTTACTATGCAAGCAAGGTTTTGAATGAAAATCAAGTGAATTATTCCACTACTGAAAAAGAGTTGCTTGCGGTAATATTTGCTTTGGAAAAATTTCGTTCTTATCTAATTGGCTCCAAAGTCATTGTCTTTACAGATCATGCAGCTCTTAAATATCTCCTCACCAAGGGGGAATCAAAACCTCGCTTACTGAGATGGATTCTCTTGTTGCAAGAGTTTGATCTTGAGATTCGTGACAAAAAGGGAGTCGAAAATGTGGTGGCTGATCATCTGTCGCGACTTGAGAACAATGAGGTTACAAAGAAAGAAAGGGCCATTATGGCTGAATTTCCGGATGAAAAGCTTTTCACTGTGAATGTTAGGCCATGGTTTGCCGACATGGCGAATTTTAAGGCCGGTAACATCATACCGGATGAGATGTCCCACTCTCAATGGAAGAAATTCTTCAAGGATGCCAACCATTATCTGTGGGATGACCCTTATCTGTTTAAGATAAGCACTGACGGTTTAATTAGACGTTGTGTTGCAGGTGAGGAGGATAATAAGATTATGTGGCACTGCCATAGCTCAGCTTATGGAGGCCACCATAGTGGAGAAAGAACAGCTGCAAAGATTCTGCAAAGTGGATTCTGGTGGCCTACCTTATTCAAGGATTGCCAGGACTTTGTTAAGCAGTGTGATAAGTGTCGACGGACAGGTAACATTTCCAAAAGGAATGAGATGCCCCTAACTGGAATCATTGAAATTGAACCATTTGATTGTTGGGGCATTGATTTCATGGGACCCTTTCCTTCTTCTCACTCTTATCTCCATATACTTGTTTGTGTTGACTACGTCACCAAATGGGTTGAAGCGATACCTTGTATTGCTAATGATGCTAAGACGGTGGTAAATTTTCTGCAGAAAAATATTTTCACTAGGTTTGGAACACCTAGAGTCTTGATCAGTGATGGGGGGAAGCACTTTTGCAATAATCTTCTTGAAAATGTGCTCAAGAGGTATAACATCAAGCATAAAGTTGCAACTCCTTATCACCCACAAACTAGTGGACAAGTAGAGGTTTCTAACCGTCAATTAAAGCAGATTCTTGAAAAGACAGTAGCGTCAAATAGGAAGGATTGGTCTAAGAAATTAGATGACGCACTGTGGGCTTATAGGACAGCCTTCAAAACTCATATAGGGCTTTCGCCCTATCAGTTAGTGTATGGTAAGGCTTGCCATCTTCCAGTTGAGCTAGAACATAAAGCGTATTGGGCCATTAAGGCCTTAAATTTTGATCAAGTAGCCGCTGGTAAGAAAAGACTCTTGAAACTTAATGAGATGGAAGAGATGAGGCTTAGAGCATATGAGAATGCGCTTATTTATAAAGCCAGGACTAAAAAATATCATGACAAGAACTTAGTATCTAGGGATATTAACTCTGGGCAACTAGTTTTGTTGTTTAATTCCAGGTTGAAGCTGTTTCCTGGAAAGCTCAAGTCAAAATGGTCAGGACCATTTGTGGTCAAGAGTGTGTCACCTCATGGAGCTGTTGAGTTAACCACGCCAGACGGCGACAGAAGTTTCAAGGTGAATGGGCAAAGAGTTAAGCCATATCTAGGTGGCGACCTACCCAGAGAGAGGGTATGACTTGTTCTGACGGACCTTTAAGGGTCCTTGACAGTCAAGCTAGTGACGGTAAAGAAGCGCTTGGTGGGAGGCAACCCACATCTTTAAGTCAGGTAATACTTTATTTTTATTATTGCTTTCAAAAAAATTCAAAAATACAAAAATATTTTAGCTGAAACAACAGAGGAAAAAACTTTTAAGTTCAAAACTAGGCAAAATCGTGACACGTTTTGGGTAAATCGTGACACGATTTTACCTCCCTCTGAAGGTCCCAAAAAAAAATTTCTAAGTTAAAAATTTTTTCCTTACTGCCAGGCCAAATCGTGTCACGTTGGCCAAATCGTGACACGATTTCTGGGCAAGAAATTTTTCAAAAGTTGAAAATCGTGACACGTTTTTACCCAAACGTGACACGATTACGGTGGTTTAAAAATCTGACCGTTACAAAGCAAAATCGTGACACGTTTTTGGCCAATCGTGACACGATTTTCTCAGCCTATATATAGACCCAACACGATTTTCATTCCATCCACTTCCAAAAGTAGCCAACCTCTGCCAAAATTTCTCCCAGAACCCTAACCTGCGAAATTTTTAACCTTTCTCCCCAATTTCATCATCTTTTCATCATCTAATCACCCCTTCATCAACCTAAACCATCACCATCATCATTTATCCGATCAAATCCGTCATCTCCACAAAAAATTCTCAAACCCTAATTCATTAACCCTAACCCTAACCATGGTGGACACAAGAAAAAAATCCCAACCAACCAAAAAGGCCAAAACCACCGCCATAAGAAAACAACCCGTTAAACCTAAACCTTCAAACCAACCACCACCACCTTCCACAGACAGATTCCTCAACCAAGAGGCTCGTGATCGCTTCAAGGCTATCAAACACTTTAGGGTGATTCAAGAGCGAGCCTTCTTGCTTCCTAAACTTTTCAGTAATCCGGAATTTGAGCAGACTCTGACGGCTAGGGATTGGCACGGGCTGAATGGTATGATCTTTGAGCAAGCCAACAAGACTTTGGCTTTGGAGTTTTATGCCAATGCGAGATTTTCTGGGAGGAGGTACAGTTCGTATGTTCGTGGTAAGGTAATTGATTTCTCCCCTGCTGCTATCAATGATCTGTTGAAGTTTGTTCCTCCGGAACAATGCGATGTTAAGAGAAGGAGGGAGACTTGTGGGAGTTGGAATGATGAGGCATGGGAGGAGCTTCTGTTGCAACTGTGTGTTCAAGGAGCTAAGTGGCAAGGAGGGAAACGGATGCTGTTGAAGTCTGACTTCAAGCCGGTTCCCAAGGCTAGGGCATCTTTTGTGGTGCAAACTTTGGAGGGAACGTCGTGCACATCTGAAATTCCATTAGCACGTGTTCATGCTGTGGCAGCAATACTAGATGGTGCTCCGATTAATGTTGGTGAGTTAATTGCCGACAACATTGCTCTTTTTGCTACAGGTACAAAGAAAGCGGTACCGCATTTGAGCCTCATTAACTGGTTATGTGAAGAGGCGGACTGCCAATTGTATGCAAATGATCTGGATGCTCCGATGATGAAGCCTCTGACAGACACGTATCTAGCTGGGTTTGTGAAGGATTACCAAGAGCGTCTATTACAGCTTGGAAGAGAGGAAGAAGCAGCTGCACAACAACAGGATCAGCCTCCGGTACAACCACCTCCACCTCAACAGCAATCTGCGCATGGGGAGGGAAGTAGTCAGCAGTTCACTCATGCACCCATACATCCTTTTGTGCTCGACTACATGTTTGGCCACTCAAACTGGATGAATGAAGTTTCTGATCAGGAGTACTGGAACCGTCCGAGGTTTGGGCAGGAATTCTCAGAGATGGTTGCCCTCAACAGGAGGCCTATGACTGGGTCTTTTGAGCGCTTTGATGGGTCCGAGGAAGCTATGGACCATTATTTTGATGTGACCAGAGGACGAGCTCAGGATCGAGAACAGGAGATTAGGGCTGATTTTGCGGTTGGAGGTGCTAACTCCAGATATCATTTTGGGGAGGATTCTTATGCGGAGGAGAACCCGAACACTTGGATTGACCAAGACCAGATGGAGGATTGAGTGGACTACTGATGGTCCAGCTCTTTTGATGTTTTTCTTTTCTTTCTTTTGTTTCAGCACTTTTTTTTTGATGTACTTTTAATTTAACTTGAACAATTTTATTGCTTTCCTTTTATATTTTAGTTGTAATTCCCCTATTATGTTATTGATCTTGAACTTGTTTATTATTGATGAATTTACCTGTCTAATTGAAATTTTACAGTTTAGTAACAAATGTTTGTTCAAGTGGTATTCCAAAAGTTCAAAAGGAGGAGTGACTTGTGTTCAAAGGCGAAGTGTACGGCAGTTAATGATAGGTAGTCACAACTCCCAGAAATCTAAACACTGTAAGGTTCATGGCCAAATATTATTTTTCAATTTACTTATATAAGAGTGTTCCATGCTTTTACATTTCTAGAACTTGCATTGTTTCTTTACTGTCGATTGATTTTTGTTATTGCATACTGAGGCAAAAGTGCTTGGTCCTGTGAGCCTTTTTGAAGCCTACCCTGATTTCTTATTGAATTTTTATCCTCTTTTTAGCCAAATTGAGCCGGTAGGTTTAGAACTTCTTGTTCGGTGACAAACTACATTACAAGCTTAGAGACTTTTAGGATTTATCCCACTTTGTTATCTGAGTTAGGCATTGTAAATTGTTGCTAAATACTAAGTTTGGGGTTGCTTTTGGAATTGGCAACCAAATAAGTTTGGGGTGGTAGTACTAAGAGAACAAGAAAAATAAAAATGTGATGAATGAAAAATATACACAAAAATGGTGTAGGAAAAAAAAAGAAATGGAAAAGGGACATATTATTGAAAATCCGAGTAACTTTAAACTCGATTGTCCAAATAAAAAAGTTACAAATGTTCTCTAGTATCATTACATATTGTTGTTTAAAGGTGAATGAAGGGGTTGGATCTTTGTTTTAATTTCTGTAGGAGTGCCTAACTCATGATTTTGTGTAGCCTACTTATCCAAATATTATCCCACCTTCACCTAAGCCCCGTTATAACTCTTGAAGACCTCAAAGTATGCAGTGACATTAATTTTGATTGACGTTTAGAAATTTCTCAAGCGTATGGTAATATGTAGATTGCATGTCGACTATGTGTGAACCCTTTTCAAACTGTTGCGTGGAGTTGTGAGTTGGTGGATGCTAACAAGTCGAACTAGCTCATCTTTAGCTAGTAAGGTGTTGAACTTTTGGGTACTATCACTTGATCAGGTACTTGTTGTTTTACTGTTTAGTTTCAATTTTATAAGTAAATTCCTTGAGGACAAGGAATAGTTCAAGTTTGGGGTTGTGATGACACTCTGTCATTACATAATTTTCTATGTATTTTGATCACAATTTAGAGTTCACAAGGTAACTTAAGCAGCAAGAAAACAGAAAAACTGAAGAATTCACAAGAATCAAAAACGTGTCACGATTTGGACAAAACGTGACACGATTCAAGGAAGCTAAAACATGCTCTCTGCCAAGGCAAAAACGTGTCACGTTGACCAAAACGTGACACGATTTGAAGAAACCCTAATTTAGAAGTTTGTTATACAAGGCAAATCGTGTCACGATTCTGCAAAAACGTGACACGATTTGAGGCGAATTTCTGTGCCTATTTAAGCTGAAGGCTATTCTGAAAACAAGGGTTACGATTTGAGAAGAGCAAAGTGCGATTTTTACACTGGAAGACGGATACCAGGGCGATTTCTTCACCTTCTAACCAGTTCATGTATGTATTGTTACCTCTAATGATTATGTTATTTATAAATTCAATTATGAGTAGCTAAATCCATTAGAGGTTAGGTCTGAGATGATTCTTTGTAACCCTAATTGACATATGTTGCTGTGAAACTCTATTTATTGTGAATGACAATTTAGTTTTTATTCAATTCAATTGTTCTTAATGCTTTATATATCCTGATCACATATATTTATGATTTGGTGAGAACGAATGACTATTGACCATAGCTTTCGACTTTGACCTAATTGAATTGTTCTGATAATTATAATTAGTCTAGGAATGGATAATTCTTTATTAGTGATATTAGGTTAACGTTCTTCAAACCTTCGAAGATTATTAGACCACCTAAGGGATTAGGGGCTGTAATCTTAGAAGAGTGTCCTAACTCAAGGGATTGATTAGGACTATTTTGTTAACTATCGTGAAACTAAAGAATCATTCATAAGAATAGGTGCAGTGACCAATTAGGGGAACTCAGATGATTCGAAGACCTAACTCATCTCTCTCTTATTTTAAACAATCAATTTATTTTCCGTTACTAAGTTTATGCTTTTAAACAAATTTACTGCCTAGTGGCAAAACCAAATAACTTTTACTTCATCCTAAATTAATAACGTGTTTGACTTTTTGAGATTAAAACCAGTCCTTGTGGGAACGATATTTTTACTACTTCGATAGTATTTGGTACACTTGCCAAAATTCTATCAGCATCCTTATCTATTGAGAATCAAGAGAAGATTGACGAATTGCAAGTGGTGCGTGATTTTCCTGAAGTATTTCCTAATGAGATTCCTGATGTGCCTCCTGAAAGAGAAGTTGAATTTGCGATTGATCTTGTCCCTGGAACGAAGCCTGTGTCTATGACACCTTACCGTATGTCAGCCTCTGAGTTTGCTGAGTTAAAGAAGCAATTGGAAGATTTGCTTGAGAAGAAGTTTATAAGACCAAGTGTTTCACCTTGGGGAGCGCCTGTACTGTTAGTAAAGAAGAAAGATGGGAGTATGAGGTTGTGTATTGACTATCGTCAGTTGAACAAGGTAACTATAAAAAATAGGTGTCCACTTTCGAGGATTGATGATTTGATGGATCAGTTAGTGGGTGCACGTGTGTTTAGCAAGATTGATTTAAGGTCGGGTTATCATCAGATAAAAGTGAAAGATGAAGATATGCAGAAGACGGCCTTAAGAACTCGATATGGTCATTATGAGTACAAAGTGATGCCTTTCGGTGTTACGAACGCGCCATGAGTATTTATGGAGTATATGAATCGGACCTTTTAGGCATTTTTGGATCGTTTTGTGGTTGTGTTTATTGACGACATTTTGATATATTCCAAATCCGAAGAAGAACATGTTGAACATTTGAAGATTGTCTTGCAAGTATTAAAAGAAAAGAAGTTGTATGCTAAATTGTCTAAGTGTGAGTTCTGGTTGAAAGAAGTTAGTTTTCTTGGTCATATTATTTCTGGTCATGGTATAGTAGTTGATCCGTCTAAAGTTGAAGCAGTGTCGCAATGGGAGACTCCGAGGTCGGTTACTGAGATTAGAAGCTTCTTGGGTTTGGCTGGTTATTATAGAAGATTTATAGAAGGGTTTTCTAAGTTGGCACTTCCGTTAACGCAATTGACGTGTAAAGGTAAATCCTTTGTGTGGGATGCTCAATGTGAGAGTAGCTTTAATGAGTTGAAGAAGCGGTTGACGACAGCTCCAGTTTTAATTTTGCCAAAGCCTGAAGCACCTTTTGTGGTGTATTGTGATGCGTCTAAGTTGGGTTTAGGTGGTGTACTTATGCAGGTCGATAAAGTGGTTGCTTATGCATCCAGGCAGTTGAGGATTCATGAACGAAATTATCCTACCCATGATCTTGAGTTGGCTGCAGTGGTATTTGTGTTGAAAATTTGGAGACACTATTTGTATGGTTCGAGGTTTGAAGTGTTTAGTGATCACAAGAGCTTGAAGTACCTATTTGATCAGTAGGAGTTAAATATGAGACAGAGGAGATGACTTGAGTTATTGAAAGATTATGATTTTGGTTTGAATTACCATCCGGGTAGGGCTAACGTAGTTGCTGATGCCTTAAGTACGAAAACGTTACATATGTCTGCTATGATGGCGGAAGAGTTCGAATTATTGGAACAATTCAGAGATTTGAGTTTGGTTTGTGAAAGATCGCATCAGAGTGTAAAGCTAGGAATGTTGAGGATTGACAATGATTTTCTGAAAAATATTAAAGAAGCGCAAAAGGGAGATGTTAAGTTTGTAGATTTGCTTGTTGCAAGTAACCAAACTACAGATGGCAACTTTAGAGTCGATGACCACGGTGTGTTGAGGTTCCGAGGTAGAATCTGTATTCCGGACAACGACGAGATGAAGAAGGCAATACTTGAAGAGAGCCATAGAAGTAGCTTGAGTATTCACCCGGGAGCTACGAAGATGTATCATGACTTGAAGAAGTTGTTTTGGTGGTCCGGATTGAAACGTGATGTGGCACAGTTTGTGTATTCTTGTCTAGTTTGTCAGAAATCAAAGATAGAACATCAGAAACCTGCTGGTATGATGGTACCGTTAGATGTGCCAGAGTGGAAATGGGATAGTATATCCATGGATTTTGTGACGAGTTTGCCAACTACTCCAAGAGGGAACGATGCTATTTGGGTGATTGTTGATAGGTTAACCAAGTCAGTTCATTTTCTACCGATCAATATCACTTTTCCTATGACTCGGTTGGCAGAGATTTACATTCAAGAGATAGTGAGATTACATGGTGTTCCTTCGAGCATTGTGTCAGATAGAGATCCGAGATTTACTTCCAGATTTTGGAAGAGTTTGCAAGAAGCTTTAGGGTCTCAATTGAAGTTGAGCTCGGCGTATCATCCACAGACAGATGGTCAATCCGAGAGGACGATTCAATCGTTGGAAGATTTGTTGAGGGTGTGTGTACTCGAACAAGGAGGAGCTTGGGATAGTCATCTTCCGTTAATAGAGTTCACTTACAATAACAGTTACCATTCTAGTATTGGAATGGCACCTTTCGAGGCTTTGTACGGAAGAAGATGTAGAACTCTGTTGTGTTGGTTTGAGTCAGGTGAAAGTGTGGTTTTAGGACCAGAAATTGTTCAACAAACCACTGAGAAGGTAAGAATGACCCAAGAGAAGATGAAAGCATCGCAGAGCCGACAAAAGAGTTATCATGACAAGCGTAGGAAGGACCTTGAGTTCCAAGAGGGGGATCATGTGTTTTTGCGAGTTACTCCAATGACCGGTGTTGGTCGTGCCTTGAAGTCGAGGAAGTTGACTCCAAAGTTTATTGGTCCGTATCAGATATCAGAGAGGTTTGGGACGGTGGCATATCGTGTTGGATTACCACCGCATCTATCAAATTTGCACGATGTTTTTCATGTGTCGCAACTGAGGAAGTACGTTCCAGATCCATCTCATGCGATCCAAAGTGACGATGTATAAGTGAGAGACAACCTACGGTTGAGACTCTACCCTTGAGGATCGATGATCATAAGGTGAAGTTGTTGAGAGGCAAGGAGATACCTCTGGTGAGAGTTGTTTGGAGTGGAGCGACCGGTGAAAGCTTAACTTGGGAGCTTGAAAGTAAGATGCTGGAGTCTTATCCAGAGTTGTTTAATCGAGGTAAAATTTTCGAGGACGAAAATCCTTTAAGTGGGGGAGAGATGTAACGCCCACTTTATTTATTTAATTATTTTATTAGAGTATATAGTATATTATTATATATTATATGATTTCGATGATGTTTGTGACGTATGAGATGATGTTGTGATGTAGTGCTTATTTTATTGTTTAATAAAATAAGATATGTGATGCTAATATATAATTTTATATGAAGATGTGCTACAATAACAATAAATTTGAGAGATGGGGTTGTTTTTATAATAAGATAGAATTGTGGGGATAAGTGAAATTAGAAAGAAGTATAATAGGAAAATTAGGTTTAGAGAAGGAGTCAGTACGTATTACAGACTTTTGCAAAAAGGGAGAAAAGTGGCCAGAGAAGAGGGAACCCCAATTCTGCAAACATATCAGGTAAGGGTGAGCCTAGCTTCGATTATATTACTGTAATTCATCTGTTTATGATTAACTAAGGGATTGGGAAGAGTTTAGAGAGAGTTCTTAAGTTAGGGTTTTTGTGGATTTTGATGAATTGATGTTAGAATGATGCAATTTGATGTAGAAACGTGTTACAGAACTTAGATTAATCACTAGGATCATAATTCTGAAAGATTAGAGCCATAGCATGAGAGATTGGACGAGTTTCGGCGAGAGATTCAGCAAACCCGTACCTGTTCTGCGATAGCTCGATGTGGCAAGCAGACCTACTCGCCGTGGCGAGCAGAACAACTTCACTCGCGAGGCGAGAAGCTTAACTCGCCGTGGCGAGCAATTAGGTAGTCACTCGCGAGGCGAGCAGCTTAACTCGCCGTGGCAAGCACCCTGTAATGCGTGCGCGGCGAATAGAACTACTCGCCGTAGCGAGTACTGGCAGAATGCTAGGTAGCAACTCGCGAGGCGAGCAGAACCACTCGCCATAGAGAGCAATGTGGTCTCAGACTACTATAACTTGAGTTTTATAACTCTGTTTTGAGTGAGGCTTTGAGGGTAGACCTTTGGATGGTATTAGAGATGTTTTACGACCTAAATTACAATCTGTAATGATGTTGTAAGATGATTTTTAACTGTTGACATTAACCTATGTTTATATGCTTATTAAGTGGGTTATATGAATGATGTTTAAATGATATTTGCGACGATGAATGTGTGCTGTGAATATGTGTTAATGTGCTGAGCTGCTGCCATGTACTTCTATAATTGCATGTGTCAGTCAAGAGTCGTAAATGATGTTAAGATGTTGTGTTAACTTGTTTAAGAATAAAGAGTCGAGTCCATGCATTTTCATAATTTGAGACGGTGGAGCTTATGCTCAAAGCGACGGTGGAGCAATTGCTCAAAGCGACGGTGAAGCTTATTTAAGCTTAAATATTGGTACCACATGCATGATGTTTAAGATGTTAGAGTTGCATTTGTCGAGTCTTGTCTCTGAGACGTTATGAGATGATTGTTATGTGAAGATGTTTTAAGATGATTTATTATACGTAGATGTTTGAGATGTTTCCGTTTTATGCGATGATCATTGTTATTGTTGTTAAGCATAATTTTTGAATTATATGTTAATATAATTGTTGTGAATCTCACCCCTTCTGTTGGAATTACCGCCTTGTGGGCAAGTGCAGGTGACCAAGCTTAGGTTCGACGATGTGAGAGGTCCTTGTGGTGTCGTAGGAAATGCTCTGATATGTAACGGGATGGGGTTTTATTGAATTATATTCCTTTATGTATCATGTTGAACTAATTATGATGTTTACGATTTACCTTTGAATTTTGAGATGCTTATGAGGCCTTGTGCCAAGAACTAATTACTTTAAGGATTTTGAGACGATTATGATTCCGCTGCTACGTTTGAATATAACTATGATGAAGAATTATTATTCTTTTTGTTTTAAAAGATTTTTATGAAATGTGACATCCTGAATATTGCGTATACTCTGATTATTTACAAGAATTTTTATACTTGGGATTTCGGGGTGTTACATGTAGCCCCCAGAGTAGGTGTGTTTGTTGCCGAACTGGGTTAACAACTTATTGTGTCTTTTATTTTTCTTGTTTTATTTATGTTTATGCTTGAATGTTGAAACATTGAATGGAACATCAGAGCAGGCACCTTTCCTGTTTTAGGGTCAGCTCCAGGGAAGTTAACATCTAGTCAGATGGACAAAGAAGGAGGATTTGTTAACATACCACCTATGTTGGATGGGTTAAACTATGACTATTGGAAATCACGTATGAGTGGTTTTCTCAAGTCAATTGATAGCAGAACCTGGAAAGCAGTTCTGAAAGGTTGGGAAAACAAAATAAATATGTTGAAACCAAAAGAAGAATGAACTCCTGCTAAAGATGAATTTGCACTTGGAAATTCCAAAGCATTGAATGCTCTGTTCAATGGGGTAGATAAGAACATGTTCAGACTGATCAAGCAATGTACTGTGGCTAAGGATGCTTGGGAGATTCTCAAAATTGCACATGAAGGTACAACTAAGGTAAAAAGTGCTATGCTTCAACTTTTGACTACTAGATTTGAGAATCTAAGAATGATGGTGGATGAGAGCATACAAGACTACCATCTGAATATTTGTGATATTGCTAATTCTTTTGATTCACTTGGAGAGAAAATCTCTGATGAGAAGCTTGTCAAAAAGATCCTCAGATCTCTACCTAAGAGGTTTGACATGAAGGTGTTTAAAGTGATTTTTGGTAAACAATCGCTGGTTTACAAAAGTTTTACTTGCAAGATCAACCAGTAAATCTTAAGGACCTTTCGTGTTTGTTTCCTCCAGAAGTTTTAATATCTTTGATAAACAAATTTAAAGTTTAACGAATAAAGGACAATCGAAATCAATCCAGTTCCACACTGTCTCGAAATCGATGTAAAGGAAGACAAAATTTGCTTGAAAAAGTAAACAGATAAACTGTAAAAATGTTACTCAAAATAAACAAGTAAATAGCAAAAAGATTCAAGTAAAAAGACTTAAATTGCATTGATTGAATGTAAATTGGTGCACATATTCATACATTGCAACTTGTGACTCGTTTCTCTCTTCCATGCGGATAATTTGAGTGTAAGTTTTGTATGATGGAATTTTGACCCTTTTTCCTTAAGAAAAACTACTATTTATACTACTAAAAGTAACTACTTATTTGAATTTCGAACTAAAACTGATATAAACTTCTAAGTCTTATCCATTTTCGAATCTCCAAACGGCTCTATTGCTTGCCTTTAGAAAACTTCCAATAACGGTCGAATCAAAACTCATCGAGAGCCTTCAGCAAATTCAACCTGTCGAAATAAAGACACTGTCTTCGATAAAACCTAGTCAAAGGCTCTGACCATATTTAATGCTTTAGCCATAAAATTATTGGCTAACAAATTGCCCCCTAGAAACATCATTTTTGATCCGTCTTCAGATGGGAAGAAAAAGACGTTTTTGCTCTTTCCTTAAATCAAACCTCCTGGCCGGAGTTTCATGGACAAAATCTCATCTCCATCGTTGAACCGATGGCTGGGGCCTATTTTTGATACTGGCGAAATGCACACAAGTTGTTTCTCGAAGTTTTTCTTAGTGATAGTATTCACTTCAGCCATGAAGTAACTTTGGTCAGCTTCGACGTTTTCTACCAACCCATCTTCTCGCCATATAGCGATCCTCTGATGTAAAGTGGAGGGTACTGCCCCCACACCATGTATCCATTCTCGACCCAAAAGTACATTGAAATTGGCCTTGGTTTGAACTACCATAAATGTTGTCATTCTACTGACACTCCCCACTATTAGGTCCACTTCAACTGCCCCCAGGGAATTACCAGTTGTTCCTTCATAATTAGTGAAGACTACATTATGAGGCTTCAAGTCAGAATCAAAAAATCCAATTTTCTTCAAGAAAGATTGAGGTATCAGATTTACGGCAGCACCACCATCCACTAATACTTTATTCACCCCTACACCATTCATCTTCGCCTGGACAAACAGAGAATTGAGATGAAGCTTCGTTGAAAACTCAGGGCGTTCGAAAACCACATGTTGATCTTCGACACATCCATTATTCATGATGTAGTAATATAACGGTCGGTGGATGGCCATTTCCTCAGTGAAATCTACTTCTGTATCACTAACTTCTGACGGAACATCATATTCCACCGGGAGCATCGAGACTACGCACATTAGCTCGAAACTGGGCTCAGATTCAGAAAAGTTTGAAGTTACTTCATCATCTTCTTTTAGCGAATCCCGTTTCAAGGCAGGCAGTGGGGGAAACAATCTTTCAGTTGCTGGCCTTTTGACCATTTCGAAAGCGACTTCTTGTTTTTTTCCCTCCTCTCCACATTTGTGATATCCTTCAGAGCGTCTGCTTTCTTCTGACATTGGTACCTACTCCATCGAGTCTTTGTCATAGGGTTTTTACCCTTGTAGTTGTTATTGTAAGCATAGCGTTTGGAACTTGACGCTTCATTGATTTGGGGTGCGGTAGCCACCCTTTTCACCCACTTTGTTGTAGATGAGTACCCATATTTCTTTCCTCCAGAGAAAACCCAAGCATTTGTGGGAGTTTTCGATGAAGGACTGAAAGTCTTTTTGAACTTTCCACCTGGATTCTGCTTCGAGGCATCCATTTTGTATGGGACTCCTTTTTTGTTAAAACCAAACTTTGGGTGCCTGCTTACTCCCTTGTCTGCGTGCCTGTTTTGTGGCATAAACCCTTCGACGGATTTAGCAGCCTCTTTATCGAACACTGCACTGCATCTGGGACAAAGCATAACATTAGTGTTAGAGATTTTACACCTATTCAGGAAGTCAATCAGATCCTCTTCAGCTTTGGGATATGCCACTTCCATTTTCTTAGCCAATTGGTCATCAGTAACCACTTCTTTCTCGAACTGATGGTCCTCAGCAACCATCTCCTCATCTCCGGTGTGCAAATTATCTTCGAGCATCTACTCTTCATTAGGATTTAATTCATCAAAGGTTTCCACTATGTCTACCATGTTGATACCAATGATTTCGGTGTACATAGAATGAACAACTTTTTATCGTTCAGCCTCACTCTGTACTGGTGACTTGGATTTCTCTCCAAACTTCAACCTTCCCTCATCAAGAGCTTTTTTCACAGAGTCCCTGAAACGAGTACATCGAGATAAGTTATGGCCTAAAAAACCATGAAATTTACAAAATCCTCTTTTCTTTCTTTGCTCTATAGGAGGCACTCGAACATTCTTTGGCACTAATATTATGCCATCTACGACTAGAAGATCGAAGATTTCTTCGCATTTCGAGACATCAAAAGTATATGTCTTAGGAGGATATTTGTCATTTTTAGGTTCTTCGGGATTTTTCCCATTCGAGGGCCTTAATAATTTACAAGTATAAGGAAGGCCCTCTTTTATCTCAGCAAGATTTACTTCGTTGTCATCAACAACGTCTGACCCCCAATCAAATTCAGGGTCACTATCTCCTGCCTCTATATAGGCAATCTTTTCCCTCTTTAGGAACTTATTGGTTCGGGCCTTTTCAGCTTTAAGTCTTTCGACCTGTCGAACCCTATCTGCCAATTGTGCCATATCTCTAAGATATTGAGTATCTAATTTCTTGCGTACTGAATAGTCTAAACCACCAGCAGCCATTTCAACTAATTCATGTTCCGGCACTGATGTGAAACATCTGGCCTTAAGGAGTCGAAATCTATTCAGATACTCATCGATGGACTCTTGATTTTTTCATCTAACACTGGCCAATTCTTTCAGACTAATTTTCGACTGGCCCATGTAAAACTGCTCATGGAAAGCCTTTTCTAATTGGTTCCAACTATAAATCGAGTGGGGAGATAGTGTTGTAAACCATGTAAAGGCATTCTTTGTTAATGAACTTGGAAAATATTTCAACCTTAAGTTCTCGTTATTGGCCATATCCCCAGCCTCCATGAGATATCTAGCAATATGTTCGACGGTCGATTCATTAGTTTCCCCAGCGAACTTAGTAAACTTGGGGATTTTCGTGTTTCTTGGTATATCTGTTTCTAACACATACTCAGATAAAGCTGACACGAAATTGGGCCTATGAAGCCCCATATTGAAACCATTTTGGGCTAGTACAGCCTCGACCACATTGGCTATGTTGTGTTGTCCCTCGAAGTTATTTCGACGGTTTTGCATGACCACTTGGTCCGCATCTTGATGCCTATTTACCAACATTGGTACCCTTTCCAACCTTTCTTGGGCTGGTTGTGGGGCTTCCTGTGGCTGGACTTGGTTTTCAAGCATTTGGTTAATTTGGCTAACTGCAGGAGGTTCCACTGTTCCAATGTTCAAGACTCGAGACGCTGGTGTATTTCGCGCAGCAGGGGCACCGAAAAAATCAGCCATGCGTTCTAATTGGATGGACAATGCCTGATAACTTTTGTTAGCATCTTGAATCACTGGATTGATTACTGTTCCTATTTGTTGGGTTACTATATTAACCATATCATGGTTGGTCTCCTCCATTTGTTGCCTTAGAGCGTTCAAAGACGCATTGGTCAAAGACTGTTGGGGAGATCCAAATGGAACGAACGTTTGTTGGGGGTGTTCCAAACGAGACAGTTACCCCTGGGTTGTATAACTGAGGCATACTCACGTTCAAACTTTTCGTCGAAGATGATGGGTTTGTGTGTAAACCTTGCATCGCAGTAGTAGGCATGCCATATAACGCCTTTTGGCCTCCCAATAGATTCAACGAACTACCGGCCGGAAAGGTTTGGGAATTCGAGGCAAGCACTGTGTATGGAGGCGAAATGTTTTGTCCAGCCAAACTCGATGTAGGCATAACTTGGGACGTTTGTACGGGCAAGGTAGAATTGGGCATGGCCTGGGAACTTTGCGCAGCCATAGTGGGTGTCGCTTGTTGCAACGTAAATCCCATGTCGCCAGATTGGCCTATATGCCCTTCTCTGGTTTGCACCGGTGGATTGGTTCTCGTCCCTGACGCAGTGAAGGCGTTCGATGTCGCTGTTGTACTAGCGGCGTTCACGCGGATGAATTTGGTATTGGAGGAGGACACGTCATCTCAGGAAGTTATTTCTTATTCCTCAATTGCATACACAACCACTACCAAAAAGTTCAGAGATTAAAACTTCAAACAAATAAATAATTAGAAACAAAAAGCACAAGAGGTCCCACTAGGCGTGCCAATTTGTTTACAGTGATTTTTGGTAAACAGTCGCTGGTTTACAAAAGTTTTACTTGCAAGATCAACCAGTAAATCTTAAGGACCTTTCGTGTTTGTTTCCTTCAGAAGTTTTAATATCTTTGATAAAAAAAATTAAAGTTTAACGAATAAAGGACAATCGAAATCAATCCAGTTCCACACTATCTCGAAATCGATGTAAAGGAAGACAAGATTTGCTTGAAAAAGTAAACAGGTAAACTGTAAAAATGTTACTCGAAATAAACAAGTAAATAGCAAAAAGATTCAAGTAAAAAGACTTAAATTGCATTGATTGAATGTAAATTAGTGCACATATTCATACATTGCAACTTGTGACTCGTTTCTCTTTTCCATGTGGATAATTTGAGTGTAAGTTTTGTATGATGGAATTGTGACCCTTTTTCCTTAAGAAAAACTACTATTTATACTACTAAAAAGTAACTACTTATTTGAATTTCAAACTAAAACTGATATATACTTCTAAGTCTTATCCATTTTCGAATCTCCAAACGGCTCTATTACTTGCCTTCAGAAAACTTCCAATAACGGTCGAATCAAAACTCATCAAGAGCCTTCAACAAATTCAACCTGTCGAAATAAAGACAGTGTCTTCGATAAAACCTAGTCAAAGGCTTTGACCATATTTAATGCTTAGCCATAAAATTATTGGCTAACAGAAGGTTACTGCCATTGCAGAAGCACATGACATCTCAAGTGTGAAGGTTGATGAATTGATAGGATCCCTGCAGAACTTTGAAATAACCATCAATAGTAAGACTGATAAGAAAGGTAAGGGTGTTGCTTTTGTGTCCAATGCTGAAACTGATGAGGCACAAGAAGGCCATGAAGACGATGAAGATCTAACAGAATCTCTTGCATTACTTGGGAGACAATTCAAAAGTATTTTCAAACAAGTTGACAGAAGATCCAGATTCAATGGTCAGAACATTGGTTAGAACATCAAATCCAACATTGGCAATCAATCTAATAAAGAGAAGATGACAAAGAAGAGAAGAGTGCTCAATACAGGGGTGTTCAATGTCATGAATGTGAAGGATATGGTCATATCAGAACAGAATGTGCCTCTTTTCTGAAGAGACAAAAGAAAAGTTTGGTTGTTTCATGGTTAAATAGAGATGATTATAATGATGAAGTGGAAAATGAGTCAGGCAAACATGCCTCTGCATTTGTTGGTAAGGTTATGTTAGATTCAGAGTCTTATGAAGAAGCACTTAGTTATTATGAGTTAACTGTTTCTTATCATGAGCTGATTGCTAGAAATGTTGACCTGGACCAGATTCTTGAGAAACAAGGAGAAATCATCAGTCAATTACAATTTGAAAAGAGTGAGAATCTGAACGAAATCTCTGAACTCTCTGATGAGGTAACTCAACTCAAATCTCAACTAGAACAGGCTAAGATGCAGCTCAAGGTGATGACTGACACCAATGTGTTGGATGATTTACTTGAAGTTAAGAACATCATGAGGCCAAAGGGCACATGCTTTGATTATAAAGCTCTAAACAAGAAACAACGTAGTAGAAACTCTGCATACGCTCCAGAGGATTATGGAATTGTTAGACTTTCTCAACTTGATCAAAAGTCAGCAGCTGATGCAGAATCTGATAACTTAGAAGATTCTAAACCAATGTTGGAACATCCTAAGAAACATTAGAGACCAAAAATCAAGAAGAAATTTATCTCATAGATCTGTCATCATTGTAAGGGGGTATGTCATATTAGACCCTATTGTTTTAAGCTGCATGGAGAATCTAATCAGTACTAGGTGAAATCAACCAAAAGAAAGTGGATTCTCAGATGTGGTAATACTGGGTTAATTCCTCACACATCCCTAAGAGCATCATCCAAAGAGGATTGATATTTTGATAGTGGTTGCTCCAAACACATGACTGATGTAGAAAAGTATTTTGAAGATGTGAAATCATATACAGGCAGCTATGTTACTTTTGGAGATGGAGGAAAAGGAAAGATACTGGGTATTGGTAACCTAATCAAACATGGTATGCCAAGACTTGATAATGTTCTACTTGTGAAGGGATTAACTGCTAATTTGATCAGTATTAGTCAACTATGTGATGAAGGACTGGTTGTAAATTTTAGTAAGCCTGAATGTCAGATTGTTTATAAAAAGGGTGGAGTTCTCATGAAAGGCACCAGGTCCAAGGACAACTTCTACCTTTGGGTATCTTAAGAGGAAGCACATCTCTCCACATGTCTTATGGGTAAAGAATACGAGGTCAAGTTATGGCATCAAAAACTGGGTCAATTACACCTTAAAGGGATGAAGAAAGCTCTATCCTCAGAAGCTATTTGAGGTCTACCTGATCTTAAGATTGTTGAAGGCAGCATATGTGGTGAATGCCAGATAAGAAAACAAACTAAGATGTCCCACCCGAAGTTGGAACATCAAGTAACATCTAAAGTTCTTGAACTTCTGCACATGGATCAGATGGGGCCCATGCAAGTTGAGAGTATTGGTGGCAAAAGGTATGTTTTTGTTGTTGCTGATGATTTCTCTAGATTCACTTGGGTTAGTTTTATAAGAGAAAAATCAGATACTTTTGATGTTTTTAATGAACTTTGCACTCAACTTCAAAGAGAAAACGACTGTGGCATTGTAAGAATCAAAAGTGACCATGGAACTGAGTCTGAAAATGCTAAATTTAATGAGTACTGCTCTAGTGAGGGAATTAAGCATGAATTCTCATCTCCTATAACACCTTAGCAAAATGGTGTTGTTGAAAGAAAGAACAGAACCTTGCAAGAATCAGCAAGGGTCATGCTTCATGCTAAACATCTTCCTTATCACTTCTGGGCTGAGGCCATGAACACAACTTGTCACATACATAACAGAGTTACTCTGAGAACAGACACTACCACAACCTTGTATGAGATATGCAAAGGAAGAAAACCTAATGTGAAATACTTCCATGTTTTTGGAAGCAAATGTTACATTTTGGCAGATAGAGAGCACAGAAGGAAAATGGACCCCAAGAGTGATGAAGGGATTTTTCTTGGTTACTCAACTAACAGTAGAGCATACAGGGTATTTAATTCCAGAACCAAAGTCATAATGGAGTCAATAAATGTGGTAATAGATGATGTTTTTGAAGACAGATCTCCAGATGTTGATCCTGATGTTGAAACATCCGTACAAGAAACAATTTCTCCTGTTCAGGTGAATGAATCAGAACCTGAGAAAGAAGAAACTGAGGAAGCTGAGCAAGATCATTTGTCCATTAATAAAGGTCCCTCCATAAGAGTTCAGAAGAATCATCCTCAAAATCTCATTATTGGAAATCCTGATCAACGAATCCTTACCAGAAGATCAGTTGGAGTCATTGAAAACTTTTTCTTTGTGTCAAAGATTGAACCAAAAAATGTTAAAGAAGCTTTGACAGATAAATTCTGGATTGAAGCAATGCAAGAAGAGTTGAACTAGTTCAAAAGAAGTGAAGTATGGGATCTGATTCCAAGACCTGAAGGTGTGAATGTAATTGGTACCAAGCGGATCTTTAAGAACAAATCTGATGAGAATGGAACTGTGACCAGAAACAAGGCAAGACTAGTGGCTCAAGGCTACACTCAAGTGGAAGGTCTAGACTTTGATGAGACTTTTTCTCCTTTTGCCAGGCTAGAATCTATAAGGCTACTTCTAGGAGTATCTTGCATTCTAAAATTCAAGCTGTTCCAGATGGATGTTAAGAGTGCCTTTCTAAATGGATACCTGAATGAAGAAGTGTATGTAGAACAACCTAAGGGATTCATTGATCCTAGCTTTCCTAATCATGTCTACAAATTGAAGAAAGCTCTTTATGGTTTAAAGCAGGCACTTAGTGCTTGGTATGAGAGACTCACACAGTTTTTTGTTAATCAAGGATACAGAAAATGAGGAACAGACAAAACCTTGTTTGTGAAGGAAGAAAATGGAAGACTAATGATTGCTCAAATCTATGTTGATGACATTGTCTTTGGTGGGATGTCGAAAAGATGGTTGAACATTTCATTCATCAAATGCAGTCTGATTTTGAAATGATTCTAGTAGGAGAGCTGACCTACTTTCTTGGTCTTCAAGTCAAACAGATGGAGGATACTATATTCATCTCTCAAAGAAAATATGCCAAGAACATTGTGAAGAAATTTGGCATGGATAATGGAGGTCACAAAAGAACTCCAGCTGCCACTCATTTGAAGCTGACAAAAGATGAAAATGGTGTTGCTGTAGATCAAAGCATGTACAGAAGCATGATTGGAAGTCTGTTATATCTTACTGCAAGCAGACCTGATATTACTTTTGTTGTAGGTGTCTGTGCTAGGTATCAAGCTGAACCTAAAATGAGCCATCTTACTCAAGTTAAAAGGATACTTAAGAACATCAACAACACCAGTGATTATGGGATCTTTTACTCACACAGTGGGAACTCATTGTTGATTGGCTATTGTGATGATGACTGGGCAGGTAGTGCAGATGACAGGAAAAGTATCTTTGATGGATGTTTCTTCCTAGGAAAAAATCTTATTTCTTGGTTCGGTAAGAAGCAGAATTGTGTATTTCTATCTACTGCAGAAGCTGAGTATATAGCAGTTCGGAGTAGTTGCTCACAACTTGTGTGGATGAAGCAGATGCTGAAGGAGTACAATGTTGAGCAAGATGTTTTAACATTGTTCTGTGACAATTTAAATGCTATCAATATTTCCAAAAATCCTATTCAACATAGCAAGACGAAGCACATTGATATCTGTCACCACTTCATCAGAGATCTTGTGGAGGAGAAGGTTGTGACACTGGTGCATGTTGATACTGAGGAGCAACTAGCAGATATTTTCACTAAGGCTTTGGATGTTAAACAGTTTGAAAAGTTAAGGGGCAAGTTAGGAATTTGCCTCCATGATGAGGTGTTATGTTCTGTACATGTGAGGCGTGCTCATGTGAGGTGTGATGTTGCTCATCAAGGCTTATTTAGCAAATTTATGAAAAAGTAATAGACCATGTGGGGTTTAGTGCCCCCAATTGGATGTGCTTGTATCCGTGCCTGATCTTATTTGCTCTTCTCTCTCTTAATCGATGCTCTCCTCTTCATCATCTCCCTCATAGAACAAAAACCCATTTACCCTCATCATATTTGTTTTTAACTATCTCTTCACAAATTATTTTCAGGAAGTGAGTAAATCTTATTTCCAATAGAATAATGCTAAAAGAACTATCTCATAAACCATCCGGATTATGGCAGTGATTATCGCTCTTTTACTTTTACAAAATAAAGTTTGTCTTTTTGATCTACTCTACCTTCTAATAAATTATTCTCTCCATGCACAATTCACTTATTTGACATATCTCTATACCCTCCTTTGTTGTTTTTATGCAATATCATTCCTAATTTCTTACTTCATAGTTACAAGGGAGTTAGTGCTACAACAAGTTCACGCCAAGGTTGAGGCAAAAAGATTCGAATTGTGGCAAGTGTCGACTTGCTCATGATGGTCAGGGAGAGCTTGAGGTGATATCATGATATCTTCTAGCCAATATACTTTTTTAACACAGTCAGATATTCTATAAAATTTCAATTTAAGATACTCTACTCATTTCGATGGAGGTTGTAGTGGTTTTTTTTTTTTGGTGGTTGAGGTGTCATAGGGATTCATAAAGCAAACAAGGTATCTATAAATACAATAAGCTTTTGGAGTTTTTGATTTGTAATTTGGTCTCTAAATTTCTTACCATCACCATTCTATTATGGTACTGAGACCATTCAAATATGGTGTTACCACCATTTTAACCTTTAACATCTTCAAATGTTAATATGGTATTTCAACCACTCAAATATAGTACTACCATCATTCAAAATAAATTGAGTTCTTCCTTCAAATCTATTTTTAATTTGACTTTTGAATATTGATTGTGTAGATTATAAGTCAGAGTATTCTCTATTTTATTTTTCTTACCAGTAGTTTAGAAAGTAAAATGAGAATAATGAAAATTGGCTGTGTTTTAGAAATATATAGTAAAGACTAGTATAGAAGAAATAGTTGAATCCTTCAAAAAAAAAAAACAGTTGAAGTAAATGCAATTAATTTGAAAGAAATTATGTTTGCTTCACTAAAAGTAGGGTAGTATCAAAGACTAGCTAGTTTGTGACTTGGCCGAAAATGGGTAGCAAGCAGCCTATTTACATGCTTGACTTGTCGGTTGTTTTCTCCTGAAAGTTCAAGGGAGAACTTTATAGACTTGTATATATTATACATCATCACTTATTCTTAAAGTTTATTAGATCTTGCTATTGTTTAACCTAGATTTTTCCTTCTAATCCCCTATCATTAAATGCTAAAATGTAACCCTAAAAAAATTACCTCCTTAAAATGTGTAATTTGAAATTCAAAAACTTCTTGCATCTCTCCTTCTGTTTTATAAAATCGAAATTTTTAATAGTTTGGCTATAGATGTGACCTTTCCTATACTAATTTTCAGACCTTTAGAATATCAATTAATGCACTATTACTTTATGTGTTATAATCAAAACTTAAACAATCACTACTATTTCCCATACAACCTCTTCCCTTCCCTTCTCTTCTACTACTATATACATACACGTATTCCATCTCCAACCTTCAATTGTTTCATGTCTCAAACATTCAGCCTTGACTTCTAATAACATCCACCCTTTCATTTTCCTATCCCACATAAATTCTACTATTCTTCTCTCTCTCTATTTATCAAGCTTCATATTTCTGCTATTCTTCTCAATGGTATACTTGCTGAACAAAAACATTGGTTATTTCAATGAAAAATGATGATAATGGTGATGAAGAATGTTAGTGCAAGCTGATGAGGATTGAGATAAAAAAACACAGGTCTACCATGGATTTGGAATATATCAGTTTTGCAAAGCAAAGAGGCTTCAAGATTGTGAGAGGTATTATTTTTATTTCTACAAAATATTTATAACAGGGCTTTTTGCTTAAATATTTAGGTAGTTATATATTAATGTTGATTATGATATAGTTTGTGATATCATTGATATGTTAAAAAAAGAAGGTATTGATTTGTCGTTATGTGAATTGCAGGTTGCCATAACTACACTATATTTTCTTAACTCTTTGTACATTTTATTCTATATTAATTTAGATAAGGACTGTAACGTGGTGTTGATTTAAAAATAACAGAGAAATTGAGACATAATAAACAAGAGGAAGAGGATAAGAGAAAAAAAATAAAGCAGTGAAGAATAAGGGTTGTTTCATTATGCAGAGAGACCGACACCGCCACATTAATTCAAAAAGAGCAATGCTATATATGACGAAGGTAGTCATATAAAAATATCAAGAATTGCAACGTGTCGCCTTATATGAAGGAAATCATGTGGCAAAGAAGATGTAGATCAATGGACAAAAACTATTTGTTCCTTTCGTTTTTCATGGTTTTGTAATAATTAGCATTTTTCATAAAGAGCACTCCCAATAATATTTCTATAGTTTTCCATATATTTAAGAGAGTTGAAAGCAAAGAGTTGGGTTTCCTTTAAGTTTCATATATTCTTTTCTTTTTTTATCGAAGATGCATTTCATATATACTTTGTAACAATTTTTATGAATCTTCTCTCAAAAAGATAAAATATTAATTCAATGAATCTATTTTCTCCTCAAAAATGAATCTACTTTTGTGAATATTAATATTAATGCATTTGAATGATGACTTTAGTTTTTTTTTCTTTTCAAATTAAGTGTTATAAATGGGATAGTACCAAAATGAGTACAACACTTTGTTCATGTTGAATGGAGTAATGGATTAAATGGTTTGATTGAAGCTACAATTCTGACCGATATTCTTTTACATTTCGTTATAATTAGTTAAATAGCACCATAAAAAAATAGATCATCTCACGTTCTTTCCCTAAACCCTGGTTTATTTCCTAAACACTCATGTTACCTATTTAAATGCTCTAATAAGGGTAATTGAAGCAATTATGTATGTATCAATGCATTAGATGATGGGTTGGGTTTGATTCCAAGAGAAGAGAAAACATATCTTAGTTACGATGCTCCATATTCACGTAATATATATGATGATGCAGTGGATAATGTTCACACTCCTGGATAGTTTTAATCAAACAAATAGAATAATTTTAAAGGGAATGGTACAAGTTGATGAATGTTACCTCACATGTGGTCTATAAAAAAAGTATTTTATAATTTATAATAGGCTAAATTGCATTTTTGGTCCCTTAACTATTTAGGTAGTATCGTTTTGGTCCTTAATTAAAATTTGATTTAGTTTGGTCCCTTAACTTCTTTCTCTTACACATTTTGATCATTTCCGTTAGTTTTAATTCAAAAACGTTAGATTTTTTTCATCTTCTTCTCCTCTTTTTCATCTTCATATTATCTCCATCAACTTTCAACAACAAGAATCTCAAAAAAATTCCAAAAGAAAATGAAGAAAACCTAATGTTTTTGAATTAAAACTAACGAAAAGGACCAAAATGTGTAACAGAGAGAAGTTAAGGGACCAAAATAAATCGAATTTTAATTAAGGGACCAAAGTGATACTACCTAAATAGTTAAGGGACCAAATTGTAATTTAGCCTTTATAATATGTTATGTTTTATGTATGGTTATCTAAAAAAAATGATTGTTATCATAATACGATTAGTGTAAATCAATGTTTAACATGTGATTATTTGAGAACAATATTTTATTATGCTATGATATTGATGGTTTTTATTGTTGATATGACCAGTGCAGCGCACGGGTCGGCGATCTAGTTCTAAGAATATCTATTAGGTGTAGTCTTAACGAGAAAAATCGAGAAATTTGTAGCATAATCTGCAATTGCTCATATTATCAAACAATCATATATTTGCTTGAAAAATAATAATGAATAATATCTTCAACCAATTATTTATCATACATATCTCTTACCTCATCTCTTATATCTTATTTTAAAAGCTTATTAAGTTAAGTTATTGTTTAACCCTAATTATTTTTCATTTTCCCTCCCAAACCATCATTTAATGCGAGTTTATAAAGCATGCCAACCTCAACATCTGTTTTCCATTAAATGCGTTTTTGGAATTCAAATTTCCCTCCCACCCAAATGAAATAAATCTATCTATCTATCTATCTATCTATCTATCTATCTATCTATCTATATATATATATATATATTTATCTATCATACTTATTTTTAATCATACTTAACACTCCAACCACACTTCCAAACCCTAAACCTAATGATTTTGGACGTCAATGTATGGTGGCCGTTGATTTCAATTTATGCTAATTTTAACCGTTGATTCTAGGTCATGATGATCTACACACATCACAATACACATTTCAAATTCAAATTACCTAATACCATTTGTTCTACCTAACCATCTTCCATATGCTTATTTAATGAGTTTGTATTTTTAGCGCCATATCATAATTGCGTGTCATAAACCATTCCGTTGTCCAAGGAGCTACTGATGTCTAGATATATGTCCTATGGGGGAAAGGATTGTCTCCAGTCAAATTTTCTCATGTTTTCTCCTGTGAAGCAATCTGAGCCATCCATTTCTTTTTAATGAAAATCAATGGCTATTAATAAAAGCAATTAAAATCAACATAAATTTTGTCTATTTCATTTCCTTCCTTCTTTCCTCGAGAAACCAGCTTACTGTAAAACACAAAATTGTTTAATCTTCTTCAATAATAACAACACAACCCAGTGAATAACATCTATAGTGATGATGCTGTCGCTTGTTTTCTATGTTAGATTATGTAATATCCCACTCGTCAGTATTGAAATTTTACTCGTCGAAGATGTGTTAGAGAATAAATGCCTGTAAAAGTTAATGAAACGAAGGATGTAGTTATGTAGAGACGGTCGAGCACGCTTTCAATTACCGGTATCAAGTTAGACACGTTTAAGACAAGGGGCAATTTGGTAAAAAGCCACAAGGGCTATATAAGGCTACAAGGGCCACTATCTTTCATTTTAAGAATGCTCTTTCTCTCCTAAGTTTGGATAATCAGATTTTTCCTCTCCTCCCTCTCTCTAGAAATCGGTTCCTCCATTATCTCTTCACTTAATTCCTTCAAACACCCAATTGTTAAAAGATCATGGTTATGTTATGGTTTTTGCTTGATAATTGCAACTAGTGTGATATTGGATTAATCTTTCACAACTTGGATTCTCTCAAGTTAAGCCTTGAATGTCTAGGGTTTGGTATAAGAGTTTGAATAAACTTGAAGATTTAGCTATGTTATGGATTTTATATGAGCATGGAGGTTTATGGTAGCTTAGGTTAACTCATTTCCATCTTGATCCTCAAAAGAAGAAACACAAGAGTTAGGGTTTGGTTTGGAGAGAAGTTGGAAATTGGAGCTGGAGGCTTGAAGCTTGTACTATTGTAGAATCAATTAAGTGAGTTCTTTAGTTAGTTCCCACCCTTGGGTTATGTGTTTGGAAATGTGAGATAACATGTTTATTCTAAGTTTTGAAGATTATGAAATTAACCCCTTTTATGCCATGCTTGTTAATTTTGTTAATGCTTGCCATTTTCGTGAAATTGATTTGGTCATGTTGTTGTTGATTTGTGTTGTTTAAGAAATTAGGGTTGAATCAATTAGGTTGCTAGAAGCTTAGATAATCCCTTGAATTAATGTAAAAACTATTGTATAGATTGTAGTTAATTAGTAGATGGTGTTTCTTATCAATTTTGGGGAGTGGGATGTCAAAAATTGGGTTTTGGAACAAATTATAAGTTGTTGTTCGTACTGCTCGTCGTCGCTCGCCACAGTGAGCGATCATCCTCGCCTCGCGAGTTGTAGACAACTTGCCATGGCGAGCACCCTTAGTCACCTCACGAGTGACCCAGTTGTCACTCGCCATAGCGAGTACTTTGCTCGCAACGGCGAGACCATGGCAGAGAGTCACTACCTCGTCGCCACGGCGAGTAACCCCACTCGCCACAGCGAGTTAGGCAGTAGGTGTCCAACTTTGTGTTTTGAACATGTTTCCGTTTTCGAGTTGGACTTAGGTTTAAATGTGAAGTTGTTGTTGATTAAGTAGTGTATTCCAGTAGTTGTAGTTGACATGAAAAATCTTTCGTGGAAGTTTGATTATGTGCATTATGTGCTATTGTTGTTGCATTGTTCTAAGTTGTCTTGTCGCATAACCATTGGTCTAAGTTGAGGGCTTGATGCTCTGTTAAGTTGTTAAGTTGAGGGCTTGATGCCCTGTTTAGTCGAATTACGACATCCTGTTGAGAGCTTGATGCTCTGTTGGTACCACATGCATAAAGATATTGCATATTGTTGAGTTGTTGTTGTGTTGTTGTCTTGTTGAGTTGTTGTTGTAGTTGCATTGTCTAGTCGTCATTGTTGCATTGTTGAATAGTTGTTGTTGTAATTCATTAATAATTGGTAACTGAATTTACATGAAGTTCTTGTCAATTAATAAATATTATAGTTGTATGTTGATTAATTCTGATTTTGGATTCGTTGCTTATTATTAATGAATGTGAAATCTCACCCCTTCTGCTTGAAAATGTTGCTCTTCGTATGAGTAACTTGCAGGTGACCAAGATTAGTGCAAATGTGAGTTGATCCTCGTGTCGTCATAGGAGTTTTGCTCTTATATGTAACGGGATGGAGATATCTTCTATGTTTTGTTGTTTTTCCTTACTACGTAACTTTTTAAGATGTTAATGGACCATTTTAATTGGTATTTTATTATGTTGATGATGTTGAGGCCTAGTGCAAAGTTTTGGATTTAAAGTTGAATAATTTTTCCGCTGCGACTGTATTTTAAATATTATAAGCAGATGTTTTATTTGAAATGGTGGGTTTTAACTCCACACACGTTGAAATGATTTTGGAATAAAAAGTAGTGTGACATCCTGTTTTATGTTGAACTCTGATAAATTTAAGCATTATTTACATGTTGGGAAAACGGGGTGTTATAGAGCTCGCCATGGTGAACAGTGAACACGCTGTGGCGAGTAGCAAATCATCGGGGCGAGTTAGCCAGCACAGCAATGTGCACTTAGCTCGTCCTGGACCAGCAGGGACCGTTTTATGTTATATTTTCAATGGTTTCTTGAAAAGGTGACTTCCTCCAAATTAAATTCCTTTGGCAATGCTTTAACCTTGTGCTAAATAATAAATAAGCAAGCATTAACTTAAGATTAGGAAAGCACGGCGCCTAAGAGTGTTTTAAGCATCCGTTCCTTTCGGATAATGGTTTACTTCAAAGTAACGGGAATCTAGAGACTCAACTTAGACAGTTGAAAATTAGTCTTGATAGCACGCCCTTGAGCGTAATTAGAAATGATATGTATATGACTAAATGTATGATTATGCTAATAAGATGCCGGGTAGTAATACAAGACTAAGAATGAGAAAACCTTAGAGCCTCGACGTAGACAGTCGAGAATTATAATGTTAGCATGATCCCTAAGTATGTCGAGACATGAATTGATAAGTATAAGCTTTTCACCATGAACAAGAATGATTATGTAAGCATTTTACCGCTAATCGGGTAGATCACGGACCTGTGGTAAATAAGTAAGCAAGTAAAAGTTTAAGTCATCATGTATAAGCAAGACCATAAGCAAGATGTAGGTGTTATGTATTTCCGTTATCCACACCAAGGGGGATACGAGAGGTTCACGCTAAGGGGGACGACATACGCTCCACAAGGTAGGCCCGCACGGCACTGAAGGAGTCCGATGTACCTAAGCTAGATTTCCATCGGTAAAGTAAGGGATTGTACTCGGGGTTACTCCACCCGATACATTCCGTAAAATGAACCAAGATAATGTTGTTTGTTATACGCTAACTTCTAACATAATGAATGAACATGTTTACGATATGATACGATTATGATATATTACGAGGCATGTGTAAGCTTATGTATTAGGATAAGATTATGAAGTTACACCATTGACGGCCTTAGGATTTCCCCCAATCGTCCGGTTTAGGATCGTGTCATGAATAAGTTATGTTTAGGTCTTGATGCGTTTAACGTATCTTGATATAGCGGTCTTAGGTTCCCTTGACCGCCATGGCACGTATGATGTATGTCAAGACTTGTAAGCTAAGTTAAGAAGAACTTATGACAGATCTAGTATGCACAACCGTCTATGTAAGCTTTTCCCACACACGTATAATCAACTGGTAGGTTGTATTGTAGACATGTTGTGACCCTAGGTTTTCCCCGATGTTACCTACAACCTAGGATTAGGTAGAACTCACTGAGACACTATGTCTCATCCCAATCCTTTTTGTTTCAGATAAGCAGGTTGGTTAGCAGGATCTAGCAAGCTTGTAGCCGGATGGATCTTCAGCAAGTGCTCGTTCGTACCCGCTACAAGATGTTATGAACTTTAAGGATGTATTTTCTATATTTTGGACGAGTAGTATTGTATTGTTATTTGTACGAACGCGTAATGTTGCATAAAATATTCATTTGAAATCTTTATGTTGTAAATTTTAATGTATCCAGTACTAAAGATAATGCACATGCTAAACTTTCTAGATACGTTTAGTGTGGGCGTTACAGATTATGTATAACTTCAAGAAATTGTCATAATAGAATGAGAGATCAATGTTTGTATAACTCCAAAAAAAAATCATGACAAAATCAGTGGTTTTCAAGAAATTACCATGACATAATCCGAACCCAACAATTATCGTTATTTCCAAACATGTAAATTTTAAATTCAGTTGATAATCAATCAAATCATTATAGCATCAAGTAAATTCAAAATTAGATTAATCTAGAATAATAAGAAATGGAAATCAACCTTAAACATCAGAAAATATACACAGAGAATGAGAGAAGGAAAGAAGAGGGGAAAATAGAGAAGGATGAAGGAAAGACACCAACACTGGTGCACCGCCGAACAAACTTCAATCGCAAAAATGGTTTGTGAAGAAAGGGATAAGTGAAGAAAGACTCGTCAACACAAGTCAAGAAAAGGAGAAGAGAGAAAGAGCTCCCGACAACTCAATATAACTCTTTGGTGTGATTTTTTAACTACGTGAGCTCTCCTTTTACAGGGAGAGTTTTTAACTAATTTGGAGAAACTTAAGAATTAAGTAAACTTAAAAATTAAGCCACCCATAGATCATCTCAAGTAACAAACTAATCAGATCAGTTCAAAAAGAAACAAACCCACGAGATTAGATGAAACAAACTAATGACGGAAAGATAGTAAATTCAGTTGGATTCTCAATCTTATCACAACAAACATAACCTATAAAATTACGGGAAATGATATCCATGAATAAAGAATAATAATAATTATTTTCATCATTATCAGGTATTTATAATTAAATACCACTATTTAAACACCGCTAATGTGCGTATTCTATTTTATGTGGGACTCCCACATTCTATTTTTTGAATTCACACAACACTAGATCAAAGTTTAATTACTTTGTGTTTAATCTTCCAACCTATTTCCTGCCATCTTCACACCAATGTTTCAACAAACCCCCACTTGAATTTAAAAAATGGTTTCAATAATAACGGCAAGACGTTTCTATTAGGTTGCTAATAAACAAATGTGTCGCCTACAATTTGAACCTTTTCATAGCGGATAATATTGCGATTTAACAAGAGTTTCTAACAACATTGAACTCTATCTCAGACCTAGAACCCGCACACAAACCTTTACCTAAGGTGTGTTCTAAAAACCTGTGCATTTTGGCCCTGCACGTCTATCCCAGTTTTAACAAACGCTCTAGGTATTCTGCCCCGAATACCATAGAAATCGGCCTCAGTTTCACATTCGTATAAGTGAGCATATCAAGAGCAATATTGTAGATATTTAATCCACTCAACATAGAGTATATACCTCATTAAGAGTTTCTATTATCTCATCCTTCTGTCGTTGCAGGAATCTTGCTTTCTTACTTTTATCATAGCATGTTCTATCACTTGTGACTTGTTATTATCCATCGAACCTATTTCTTGGGATCTCCAATCATTTAGGTAGGGTTACCCTCACTTGTGATCTTTAGGCATTATTCCCATCCTATTAGATGTGTTTAGGACTTTCTTAGATATTTCTTTCGTCAAAAGATCAACTAATTCTTTATAAGTATGTACATGATCTACTTTAACTGATCCTTTTGAGAGTACCTAGCTCTCTAATCCTTTATGTGTATGTGCCTTAATTATTGTCTCTTTCCATTGTAGTAACGATTCTCAATTTTTGTAATAGCTGCAGTACTATCACAATGAATTAACACTTATTGTAATGGCTTCACCCACGGTTCTCAACTAGCAAACATCTTATCAACTTGCTTCTTCACTAGTTTTTTCTAGCTTTCTCATCTTAGATACATTCCATAGTGGACTGAGTCAATATCATTTGTTTCAACAAACAATTCCTCCAGTGAAGCTCAATATGCAGTCACTGGTCGCTTAAGGTCATCTGAAAGATGTTATATTTTGTATCTTGTACCATTCAAGTACGATAGGATACTTCTCATTTGTATCTTGTACCATTCATGTACAATATGATACTTCTCATATTGTAATACTAGAGTCATAATCTTCTTAAGGCACCTCATGACTCTTACAATAGCATGAAAATGCTTCTCATCCGTCTACTAGTAAACTTGAACAAGAGTCTCATGACGTGGCCAGCGTCGAGTCTAATACATACAATGGCATACCTAAACACTGCCAATGATACCTGCATATTCAGTTTGTCTAACAGAACAGATGAAAGCAGACTATGGAGAAGGTCAAGTTGATAAGAGAACAGATGAAAGCGTCGCAGAGTCGACAGAAGAGTTACCACGACAAGCGTAGAAAGGACCTTGAGTTTCAAGAGGGAGACCATGTGTTCTTGAGAGTCACTCCTATGACCGGTGTCGGTCGTGCATTGAAGTCTAAGAAGCTAACTCTGAAGTTTATTGGTCCTTATCAGATATCTGAGAGAGTTGGCACGGTGGCTTATAGAGTGGGTTTGCCAGCACATCTTTCGAACTTGCATGATGTGTTTCATGTGTCGCAACTTCGGAAGTATGTAGAGGATCCTTCGCATGTTATTTCTAGAGATGATGTGCAAGTTAGAGACAACCTTACGGTGGAGACTTTACCGTTGAGAATTGATGATCGCAAGGTGAATAAGTTGAGAGGCAAAGAGATACCTCTAGTGAGGGTTGTTTGGGGAGGAGTAACTAGTGAAAGTCTAACTTGGGAGTTGGAGAGTAAGATGCAGGAGTCTTATCCTGAGTTGTTTGCTTGAGGTAATATTTCGAGGACAAAATTCTATAAGTTGGGGAGAGTTGTAACGCCCCATTTTGATTCTATTATTTTTAAATGATGTTTGAATATTGTTTATATGATTTTGCATGACTTATTTGATATATATGATTTTATGTGAAATATATGATTTATGTTGATTTTATGGTGTAGTGTATTTTATTATATGATTATTTGATTATTTAATTGAATAGGTGAGAAATAATATTATTTGAAGTTTTGGAGGTTAAGAAGATAGTATGACTTTTATTAGTAAAATAGAAATAAGTAGTAATAATATTTATTTAGAATTAAGGGGATTAATTATAATTATGTGGAATAAGTGGGAGTTAAGAGAAAGAAAAGAGGGGTTATGTTTTGGGAGTTAGTAAGAAAGAGTCAGACAAAAAAAACATTTCACGTACAATAGAAAAAAAAGTGAGTTTTTGAGAGAAAGAGAAGAAAGACCAAGAGGCTAGGAGAAGGGCTAGGAAGGGATCAATCGCTGTAGATTTTCAATTCATTTTGCTGAATTAAGGTAAGGGTGGGATTTCCTTCAATAATCATAGTATATAATTCTGAAATTTGATGAATTGTTGTGTTCTTGAGTTAGGGTTAGAAAGTTTATGTTAATTGATAAAATAAGATGAATTGTATTGTTTGATGCATGTTCCTATGTTTGCCTATTTGACCTGTAAACATCATTGTAAATCATTTTGGGTGATTAAGGGATCAAAAAGTGGGTGTTTGGAGTGAAAACTGTTCTTTCCCGTAAGCGAATTCGGCCACCGATTTTCCTGAAAGCCAAAACTGGAAAAAACACTCACTTTTCACCCGTTTCTGTTTTGAATTAGCTTTTGGTGTAAACACGAAAGTTGTAGGTATGGAAGTTACCTTTCTAATGACGTTGGTTTGACTTCAAGAATATTTATATAACTTGAGTTATGGTCAAATTACTACACGTAGGTCACAGTGAATTTTTATGAATTTCAACACAACTTTCTCCGAATTTCAAATGAAAACTGGTATTGATCGGTACTGAATTAGTCTTAGGTGTAAACATGAAAGTTGTAGATAATTGCGTTAGCTTTCTAATGATTTTCGTTTGACGTGTAAAAGATTTTTAGATTTTGAGTTATGATGAAAATAGTTTAAGTGGGTATTCAGAAAATTTTAAGAAAACTTAGCATAACTAATTCTGAGTTTGTCCAAAACTTATGGTTGGTTTCCCAACTTCAAAATTAGGTATTAGGGATTTAGTTGAAGTGTTTTATGAGTATTTGGCTTATGTCTTATTGATCACACTTGCTTTGTTTTTGAAGAATGTTTTGGTTTGATATGAATGTAGTTGATTAATGTATATGTGCTATGTTGATGAATTCTGTCGTAAGAGTTGTTGTGTCAGATTTTGACTAAGTTGTGGAGTGTGTCATAAATGATTAGGCACATATGTTGTTGTCGTAGATGTTGTTGAGTTGTATGTTGATAAACACAAATTGAGTCCATTTGCATTCTCATAACTGTTGGGGGCTTATGCCCTGGAATGTATATTATTCACCCGTTGGGGGCTTATGCCCTGGAATGTTTATCATTCACCTGTTGGGGGCTTATGCCCTGGGATGCTTTAATCATCCAACTGTTGGGGGCTTATGCCCTGGAATGCTTAACATTCAACGCGCGTAGTTGGTACCACATGCATGATGCATTAGTTTTCGTTGGAGTTGCATTGTCGTATTTGTCGTTGTTGGTCTAGTAGTTGGAGTTCATTGCTGATAATGGCGCTACGTTGTGGTTGTTAAATGTTGTTGATGATAATGTTGCTGATGTATTATATATATACATATGCATTTGATGATGCTTGTTGCTGATTGTTGTTGTTTTCATTAATTTGATGAATTATATATTATTATTATTGGATGTGTATTCTCACCCCTTCTGCTTGAAATTGTTGCCCTTCGTATGGGTAACTTGTAGGTTCTGAAGATTAGTAGGTATGGCTCAAGTGTCTAGAGCTCTGATACATATTAGGATGGGGATCGTCGCGTATGTTTTCCTTTATTCTTTTATGTATCATATCTATGAAAAGACTATGTTGTTGGAGTTTTATTATTGTTGAAAATAATATTTTATAACTATTGAGGCCTTTGTACCAGGATTATGTTGACGTTGAATTTGAGTTGAATTATAATTTTAAAGATTTATTCCGCTGCAGTTTATGAGAATTTATGTTGTTTTAAAATAAATAGTTTATTCCTATTTATGAAATTTTGAAAAGCAGTGTGACACTCCGTTGTTTGATTTACTCTGATATTTTTTTTATTTAATATTACGACGTTGGGAGAACGGGGTGTTACATCTTTCTTATCAATGTTATTGATAAACAATGATTTCACATAATTCATAACATGAATCTTTAAACTAAATATGAGCAAGTCGTCTTTTGAGCGGTTGTCCGTTCCTGGTCGTGTCATTCGAGCAGTTAAGGTCGGAGCGGTTGTGGGAGCGATTACTCCCATTTTCGTCGAAGCCAGCATGGCCATGGTTGCCTCCAAGGACGTTGGTACACTTGTATCCACTGTAGGGGTGGATGTTCGTGTAATTTGTGCTTGTGAAGAGGATTTTGATGAGTGTGATGACATAGAAGCACCAATATTGACGGATTTAGTCATTTTATTCAAAGCTTTACCACTTCGTAAAGGCGTGCACAAAGATGCAGATTTTCCACAGGAAACATTTCACTGACAATAGTTGCTAATCTTGAGAAAGACTGTTTCCACAAGAAAGGTTTTAGAAAACAAGTTTTTTTTAGAAACAGTTTTGAAAAACTTTGGAAGATTATGGCAATCTCTTCCAAGGTTTTTTGTATGCATGATGGGATTTCTCCCAAAGGTTTTGTAAAAAGGGCTACAATGGAAATTTCTTCCCAAGGTTTTTTAAAAACTACAGTGGAAATTACTATCCAAGGTTTTGAAAAATGTTTTTTAAAAGAGATTCACAAACAGGGTCCCGCCAGACATGCCAATTTTTTTACCAGTGGTTTTGGTAAACAAATACCGGCTGGTTTTGATTATAACAAGAAGGACCAAACCAGATATATCCTAAAACATGTCGTGCATTTTGTTCTTGTGCGTTCATCAAGTTTTTAGGTTTCTTAGCGAACGTGATGGGAGCGTGTGGAGTTTTTCGACAAGTTTTAAAAGCGATAAAGGTACATTAAGTTTAAATAGAAAAAACTTAAAGAAAATAAAAGATAAAATGCAAGTGCATTATAAATAAAGGTGGTTCGACAAATCCTTTACATACATTCTTTATGACTCTTTTCTGTCGTACTGGTAAAGGTGATTTATGACAAGTTTTCCCAATGGAAAACTACTATTTATACATAGAAAATAAATGGAAAGGAATTAAACCCACGATCATCACTCCTTCCATGTAGACAACCACTTGTCTCTCACGTTCTCCTTTGAGGAAACCACTTCTCTTTTGAAATTCGAATCTTTCCGCATCAAAGGCAGTTGCTTGACTTCGACGGGTTCGCCTATTGCTCCGTATCAAGTCAAACTCTAAGGCTTCGAGACTTTTCAATGTGATTCCAACATCTCGTCGAAATTCCATTGACTAAAGTAAAGACTTTGATTCCTGCAAGAGTAAAAGTCAACCAATGTTGACCATATTAAATGAGGCCGGTGAAAATACCAGCTAACAAAGATATAGTAAACAATGAGAATTTGAGATTAAAACTCTTCCCAAATTCTCTAACAAAAATGCCTTTATGTGGTTTACCACACTTGCACCGCATTCTATCCAAGATTGGACTCAATTAGAAAGATTGTTCCAAGAATTTTTTTACATGGGTCAATCTAAGATAAGTTTAAAGGAATTAGCGAGTGTTAGGAGAAAATAAATGAATCTATCGATGATTATTTAAACAGATTCAGATTGTTAAAGGCTAGATGTTTTACTCAAGTGCATGAACATGAGTTCGTCGGAATGGATGATGGGGGCCTAGATTATTCCATTAGGAAGAAACTAGACACTCAACACTTGATAGTGTTGGAACAAAATGTGTTTAACATTTCCCTTTGAGTTTTGATTATAACAAGGTATTAAATATTGTCAATTGGATATGCTAATATTTGTTCAAGTGTGAAGGACCATAGAGAAAAATTTATTGTCTTTAAACTCAAGCATAGGTTCTGAAGAACAAATGAGATCAATAAAATATACAAAAAGGAAGCTTATGTTGCAAGGAAGCGTCTGAAGATAAAAGGTTCTAAAGACAAGGAGTTCTGAAGATATTGTCATCAGAAGCAGCCTACCAGAAATTGTCTTCATCATAAGCCAGAAGTTGTCTTCAACAGATCATTGGTGATTTGATCAAGCTTTAAACAACTCTTTTTGATGTGCTAGCAATCAAGAACGTCTCTTACACACCTCTATATAAAGGAGTGAAGACTTAAGGAATGGCAAGACTCATACAACAATTTACAAGTGCCAAACCTCTTCTGAAATTGTTTCACATTAGAGTTCACTTGGAATTTCTTAACAACTTTCATATCTTAGAAATTCTAGAGTCTTAAGAGTCTGTATCTGAATTGTATTGTGAACACCACTGATTGTATATCAAGTGTTCAACCTCAAACAATTTTCTTTGTAATTCTGTTTGAATAGAAGTCTCTTGCAATTGTGCTAGAGCATAGGAAGTCTCTTGCAGTTGTGCTTGAGCATAGGAAATCTCTTGTAGTTGTGCTTGAGTAGTTTGAAGTCTCTTACTTTAGTGTTTGAGCAAGTGTAATCAGATATTGATTTTAGTGAACTCTCCTTGGAAGTGCAAGGGGGATAGGACTACTTCCGGTTTATGGAAGAAACCTGTATAATTGCTTTGTGTCTTTCTTCTCTCTCTCTCTCTCTCCGCTGCATTTAGATTTTGAACATCACTTTAGAAGCTGAACTCTATCAGGTTCTGAACAGTGATTTTAGTTTAAGAGAAAACGAAGAAAAGCAAACACATTTCCACCCCCCCCCCCCCCCCCCTCTTGTATTTTTCTCACCTTCAATTGGTATCTAGAGCCTGGTTCTGTTATGTAGCATTTAACAGTGTAACATAAAAAGTTATGAGAAAAACATGTCTGGTGAAAGCTCCAATGCTGGAAACAACAACAATGTTGTTCACTATGACTATGGTACTTCTGATGATACGAAGTCTGACTCTGGAAAAGCTCCCAAGTTTAATGGAAAATCTGAAGAGTTCTCATGGTGGAAAACTAACATGTATAGTCACATCATGAGTTTGGATGATGAACTATGGGATATTCTTGAAGATGAAGTTGGTGACTTGGTTCTTGACGAAGAAGGTGCTGCTATTGATATAAAGAAACATACCCCTGCTCAGAAGAAGCTTTACAAGAAACAACACAAGATCAGAGGAATCCTTGTTGCTTCTATACCTCGTATAGAGTATATGAAAATGAGTGACAAATCCACTGGTAAGGCAATGTTTGCTTCACTATGTGAAAACTTTGAAGGCAGTAAGAAGGATAGAGAAGCAAAGGCTATTATGCTTGCTCATCAATATGAGCTTTTCTAGATGAAGGATGATGAAAGTATTAAGGAAAAATACTCAAGATTTCAAACCATAGTCTCTGAACTTCAAATATTGAAGAAAAGTTGTGTAGCTTCTGATCATGTGTACAAGATTCTAAGCTTACCTGCTAGATGGAGACCTAAAGTTACTGCTATTGAGGAAGCCAAATATTTAAACACTTTGAGTGTTGAAGATCTTTTGAGCTCTCTCAAGGTTCATGAGATTAGTCTTAATGAGCATGAATCTGTCATAAAGACTAAATCTATTGTTCATGAAAATAACAAACCCTAATGAGCCAAAAATAACAAACTAAAAACAAAATAGAAAGTTCTTGAAAATTAGGCTGAAATAATAAATACTACTAAATTACTAATAAAATCCTTCTACATCAGTCTCATCCACCTCTAAAGAACTCGACCCTGAGTTAACATTCTAATAAAGAGCTTCCCATTTATGTCGGCTCCTCCAATGAACAAGAGACCATCCTCCTGTATCCCATTGAGTGAACTGTGAGGGTCCCTTTTTATGAACAAAGCAGCCATTGAGCAATGTACCAAAAATTGGAGACGCACTTGATAATTCTATAGAAGTTAGAGCATTGTTAAGTGATACCTTACCATGTTGTACTTGAAGTATAATAATGAATGAAACCAACACAGTAAACGAATCTCTTTTTATTTGAGAGAATAACCAATATCCTTTGAAGGTGAGAAAAACACAAGAAGGGGGGGGGGGTGAATTGTGTTAGCTTTTCGCAGCTCTTGAAGAGTGAGAATCTAATTCCTTAATATCAGAGTCTGAATGGGATCAGAGTCTGATGGGAGATTAGGTTCTGTTGCAGCGGAATAATCAAGAGATAGAGAGAAGAGAGAACACAAGCAATTATACAGGTTCCTTCCACAAACCGGAAGTAGTCCTGTCCCCCTTGTACTTCCAAGGAGAGTTCACTAAAATGTAATATCAATTACAAGTTGCTCAAACACACAGTAAGAGACTTCCAATGCTCAAGCACGCAGGCAAGAGACTTCCAATGCTCAAAGACACAACTAAGAGACTTCCTTGCTCAAGGACGCATCCAAGAGACTTCTTTGCTCAAGCACACAAGCAAGTGACTTCTTACACAATTACAGAAAATAGAATAGAGTTGAAACACTTGACAAACAATCAAACGTGTTTCTATTACAACAAAGACAAACTCTGTTTCAAACAAAAGACAGACTCTGTTTTTCTGTTTAACTTAGAAATTCTAGAATACTCAGTTTGTAAGAATGATCTAAGTTGTTGATGTGTTTTTGTTAAGACTCAGTTGAATACGAAAGCAACGCAATGTAGTTTTTCTAGTTGTAGAGTCCAACAATTCTTCAAGTCTTCTATCCTTTATATAGGCGAAGGAAAGAGACGTTGAGTCATCCAGCACATCAGAATGATTTCTAAAGCTTGATCAATAGCTGTTGATCTGTTGCTTGATATGGTAATAGTCCTTCAATTGCATAATTTGAATTCCATTCCCTTTGAAGATTAATACCGGTAGACACAGTTGTCAAACTGTACGAGGTAGTGGAGTAGTGGAAACAGAGTTCGTACAACGTACTCTGTACTGGCCTGCCTTCTTTGTCGTTGTGCTTCCCACGCTCAAGTTGACTTTGAAGCTAGCCGTTACTCCATTTGAGAGTTTCTTTAGCATCGTAATGCTTGTAGAAATCCTTGTTAGCAGATTTTCAGATTTCGGGCTTCAGACTCACTGTAGCACTAAGCTTCTGATAATCTTCAGACTCTCTTGGTTTTCAGATTCTGATAGTCTTCAGACTCTGATAGTCTTCAGATTCTGATACAGTCTTTCAGACTCTCTTCGGTACAGTCTTCAGACTCTCTTCGATACAGTCTTCAGACTCTCTTCAATATAGAATCACAAGCAACAAGCTTCTCTGGATTTTTGCTCTTTAACATTGTTCGAACAGAATACTTTCTAAGATATAAATCTTGATTGATATCCTGCATATTTCAAACAAATATTAGCAATAACCAATTGACAACTTTTTAATACCTTGTTATCATCAAAACTCAAAACGTGGTATTGCTGAACACCTTTGTTCCAACAATCTCCCCCTTTTTGATGATGACAAACATTAGTATTTAAAAGGTCAATTGTTGTTAATCTAATTAACAAGTTGACTTAAGGGTTCTGAGGTTTGTAAGCTCAGAGTCTGACGTTTGTAAGCTCTGACTCCCCCTGAGTCTGATAGTTCTTAAGTTGAGGTTTGTAAGCTCCCCCTAAGTTCTATCCAAGTTAATTAAATTCATATTCATAAGCAATAGAATTTATTCTCAGAAAAATAAACGAAGTTAGAGAACAGATTCTTAAACAGGGGCTCAGAGTCTAACTAAGCACCTTTCGCAAATTTCCCTTTAACTTTTACATAGAACTTGCAATAAGTATTTAAAAGGAAACACAAATCTCATACTTTTCCCTTGTTCCCCTTGGGAAATCACAAATCTCATACTTTTCCTTTCTCCCCCTTTTGTCATCAACAAAAAGGTTTAGAACAAGTTCCTCCCCCTTTTTAAATGACTTAAGGTAAGGATATAAGCACATGTAAGGAAAAAGAGATTCAGAGGGAAAAACATTAAAGATTCAGAGCACAAAATAAATTAAATGCAAATAGGATCAAATAAAAACTTTTATAAATTTGCAAGAAACAAAAAAACAGTTCAGAAGACAGCAAACAAGAGTTACAAACAGAACAAAAAGAAATTAAACTAAGGATGGTTTTGTTTGGCAAGATGATCCATCAATTTCTGGAGATCCTCTTGCTGTTTCTTGACCATCTCTTCCAGAGCCTCAGTTCTTCTTAAATGAGCTTCCCTTTCTAGTCTGGCTTCTTCTTGAACTCTGTACAGTCTTCTTTTCAAAGAGTTATAAACCATTGATTCCGTTGGATTGTATTGATCTTCATCAAAGCATGGTTTATCTCTAATCCGCAGAATGGGAGCTTTCTCCATGGTTATAGCTTTCTCAACTATCTTGACTTCTTTAACATGCTTGGCAGTAACAAATGCTTGTTCCCTGGCAGTAGCCTTCTGAATTTTGGTAATAAACTCCAAAAACTCAGTCTTCAATGTAGAAAACTTGTCCTCATAGCTCACATTGAGGATGGGCACAAACCTTTGCTCAATAATGTCCTTGAGCTTATTGCTTGAAGAAGCAAAGAACTCATCTATCCTGTTTGAATCAAATAGGTCAATATGAGGTTTAGAGGTTAAGGGTAGAGAGGCTCTTAAAGCTAGATAAGTTTCAAAACAAGGTACAACAGTTATTGGATCACAAAGAGGTTGGGAACTGTTCTAGACACAGTTTCTGCTCTACATTCTGTTACAGGTTCTGATAGGATATCAGAAGCTTGTTCCAGATTTTCAGAAGCTGGTTCTACAACAGGTTCTGAAGGTTCAACAGAAACTAAGGTGACACTTTCTGTAGGTTCAGGTACAGGGTCTGGTTTGGAAACATATTCTGTTGTTTTTGTTGGTTTGGATTTAGCAGAGGTCTTTGGTAGGTAGTTCTCCTCCTAGATGTTTCTCAAGAGAATCTAGGGTGTCTGGAGAGTCTACATAGATGGTTTCATGTTGGGGGGATGGCTGTTTAGATTGAGTGGTTACTTCAGGCTTTTCAGAAGGTTGAATTGCCTGAAGTGGTTTGAGAAATGATGGTTGAGCAGGATGGTCAGCAGGTAGATTCATAGACACTGTGATTGTGTCTTGAATGACTCTATCCATAGTTGAATCAACATATTCAACTATTGCAGGGTCCAAAGGGTTATGGGATGATATGGGTTTGATTGGTGAGGGGGATGAATTTCTAAGGGATGGAAGAATTTGGCTCAAGGGTTTGTTATCTGATTCTGAATCAGATTCTGACTCTTGATTCAATGAGGAAGATGAGCTATATGCTACATTGCCAGAGGTGCCAATGCCAGCTTCTGGAGAAGCATAGTGATCAGACACAGTAGCTTCTGATAACTCAGCTTTTGCAGTAGCTACCTGATTCTTCTGTTTTAAAGCAGAAGCAAGCAACTTAGCAGCTTCTTTGACAATTTCCTCTTTCAGTTCTTCAGCAACCACTTCTGCTGCCATTGCCTTGCCAGCAGCATGTTCATCCTCAATCATTGATACAGAAGTACCTATCTTTTGTGCTACATCCATAGCCATAGGAACCACATCCACCTTTATCTTCTTGATCTGACTTTCTTCACCAACAGGGTCAGCATCAAAGTATTCAGCAATTTCCTCAGCCAGTTTGACATAATCTCTGTCACCCTTGCCTTTCTTCGCTTTCTTCTCATCTTTCTTTGCCTTCTTCTCGTCTTTCTTAGCCTTCTTCTCATCCTTGGTTTCTTTTATCCTATCCTTGATTTCCTTGGATGCAGAAGATACTGATGAAGGCATAGGAGCTATGGTCTTAGGGGAACCAATAGTCACTCCTAGAAGGGCAGTAGATTTGATCTTCTTCTTGAGAGGCTCCTGCTTCTATTCCTCTTCCTTGAGAACCACTTCCTTGGTCCTTTTTCCCTTGACCTTAAGAAGTCCTCCTCCAGCAGTCTCTGGAATGGCAGAATAATTGATTATTCTACCAGTATCCTTGAAGTAATCCACTACAAATCTTGCAAGAACTTCAGGATTATCTTCTTTGGATATAGGAGGGAAGTCCATCATCAAGTCAGATTGTACATAAGATTCCCTCATATCATGCTTAGAGGGGTTGAATCTTCTGACAATCTTCATGTACTGCAGAGTCTTGCCATTTATGATTCTCCCAGTCACAGTTCCAAGATGAATATCTGATACCACACCAGATTCTAATAAGACCTTCAAGAGGCCTCATTGATACAGAATCTCAGATATTAACCTTCCAAAAGGAACTTGCCTTCTGGTTTCTGATTGACTCTTCTTAATGGCCCAGCACATGTGGTGCATCACATATCTTGGGAAGTTGATCTTTATTTTGTTGATTAGAAAATAAAGAAGAACTTTGTGATCAACAGACTATGTGTCTGTTCCTCTTCCTTTCTGAAGCATACTGTCCAGTATGATCTTCAGAAGCACCCTATGCTCAGGATGCATATCCACCAGTTTATTTGAGGGTCTCCCTTCAAATAAAAGTTTGTTGCAGATAACAGCCCATTCACTCTTCTTGTGGACATTCCACTGAAATTTACCAGCGTTCTCCATTTGACAAGCCCTGGCTACCACCTCTTCAGTGATAACTACTGGTATTCCCATCACAGCAGACCTTACTTCAAGACCATTGTACGGTCTTAAACCCATTTGATCTTTGTTCTTGCCAGCCAGCTTGGGGTTGTTTGAGATTGCAACAGTTTCTTCAAGTGTAGCTTCATCCTTGTCGTAGACTTCTGACCTAACCCAAAAATCTCTTACAAGCTCCTGATATGTTGGTCCATTCAACATACCAAAGTAGTTCATCATTCCTTGTGCTAAGAAATGAGAAGAAACGTCAACTCCGTGACGATTTAGAGAACCAAAATCTACTGGAGATTCAACTTGAATTTCCAGAGTCTCCTTGATAATGTTCATCGTTCTGGGTTTGATAACATAGGACTTTCCAAACTTGATTATGACACCAGATTGGATGAGATCACTTGCCATTTTAGAGGTTTCTAAGTGTTTGATTTGAGAACAAAAAGTTTTGCAAAGGATTGAAAACAAGAAATTTGTTCAGAGAGAAAATCAAAGAGTGAAAAGAGAGGTGAGTTGTATGTGTTATGTATTTATAGAGAAAGAGTTTGAAAACCGTTTGGAAAGAGTAGGGGACAAACAAACACAAATAATAAATACATATAGCATGCAGCCGTAAAAGTATTGGGACAATGCGAAGGTAACTTGTTTAACGTAATGAAATCATTGCCCTTTGAGTTCTTACCCAATACAGACAGGCCACGTCTGAGAAACTATAAAGTAACTGTCACCGTAGTGGGGCAGGTGTTACTAAACTCAACAGTCATGCTTCCACTAATACGAGCTTCTGAGAGTCTAAAGATTCCTTACCAGAGTCTGAAAATTTATCAGAAGCTTATGTTTACCAGAGTCTCCAAAAAAGAGTCTGATTTCCAAATAGCTTCTGAATATTTTTCAGAGTCTGAATTCCGTTTTCAGAGACGTAACACATGTTCAAATTTTTCTTTATAAAATCAAATCTTTCAACAAATAAAGGTTTAGTAAATATATCAGCCCATTGATGATCAGTATCAATGAATTGAATATCTAAAATTCCTTTTTGAACATAATCTCTTATAAAATGATGTTTAATCTCAATGTGCTTTGCTCTTGAATACAGAATAGGATTCTTAGACAAACATATAGCTGCCGTATAATCACAATAAATTGAGATATAGTTTTCAGTTATTTGATAGTCCTCAAGCTGATGTTTCATCCAGAGTAGCTGTGTACAACAACTAGCAGCTGAGATGTATTCTGCTTCTGCTGCAGACAAAGCAATAGTTGCTTGCCTCTTGCTAGCCCAGGATATCAGATTCTCTCCCAGGAATTGACAATTGCCACTGGTAGATTTTCTTTCAATCCTGTCTCCAGCATAGTCAGCATCACAGAATCCAACTAGCTTGTAGTTAGAGGATTTCTTGTAAAGAAGTCCAAGATTGGTAGTTCCTTTCAGATATCTAAAGATTCTTTTAACAACTGTTAAATGAGACTCTCTAGGATCTGATTGAAACCTTGCACACAGATATACACTGAATAAAATATCTGGTCTGGATGCAGTTAGGTATAACAAAGAACCAATCATACCTCTATACAACTTCTGATCAACTTTGGTTCCTTGATCTTCTTTGCTCAGAGTGCAGGTTGGATGCATTGGAGTATTCATTTCTTTGCAATCCTCAAGATTGAATTTCTTCAGAAGCTCTTTCGTGTATTTGGACTGATGAACATAGACTTCATCTTTGCATTGGTTGATTTGAATTCCAAGAAAGAACTTCAATTCTCCCATCCTGCTCATTTCAAACTCATCCTGCATTACTTTGGAAAACTCTTTGCAAAGTGAACTATTTGTAGAACCAAAAATGATATCATCAACATAAATCTGAATTATAAGAATGTCTTTCTTTAGAGTCTTTCTGAATAGTGTAGTGTCAACTTGCCCTCGTTCAAAGTTCTTTTGAATTAAGAAATTACTTAGTCTTTCATACCAAGCTCTGGGAGCTTGTTTCAAGCCATAGAGTGATTTCTTCAATTTATAAACATGCTCTGGATGTTTTAAATCTTCAAAGCCAGGAGGCTGTTTGACATACACTTCTTCAGAAATGACACCATTAAGAAATGCACTCTTAACGTCCATTTGATACAGGGTTATGTTGTGATTAACTGCATAGGAAAGAAGTAACCTGATTGCTTCCAATCTTGCAACTGGAGCAAAAGTTTCTGTGTAATCAATGCCTTCTTGTTGACTGTAGCCCTGCGCAACAAGTCTGGCCTTATTTCTGATTACTTCTCCTTGTTCACTAAGCTTATTTCTGAACACCCACTTGGTTCCAATGATGTTCTTGTGATCACGCTTAGCTACTAGATCCCATACTTCATTCCTTTTGAATTGATTCAGTTCTTCTTGCATTGCCAGAATCCATCCTTCATCTCCAAGTGCTTCATCAATAGAGGTTGGTTCAATAACAGATAGTAATCCCAAAGCAGACTCTTCTTGTCTGAAATGTGATCTAGTTCTTCTGGGACTTTCTTTATTGCCAATAATCTGATCCTCTAGATGTGAAGACTTGTATTTGAAAGATTGTTTGGATTGACTAGCTTGCAAAGAACCATCTTGAACTTCTTCAGAAGCTTCTTCATTAGGAACTTCAGGGGATGCTTCAGCTTCTGAAGTATCTTCAGATTCTGGAATCAGATCAGATTCTGAGTTGTCATCAGAATCTTGAGATTCTGCACAACTTTCATGTTGCACTGGAGTTTCACTTCCAGGCACTTTGTCATCGAATCTGACATGCATAGATTCTTCAACACATTGTGTTTCTGAATTATACAGCCTGTATGCCTTAGAGCGTTCAGAGTAACCTAAAAAGATTCCCTTTTGAGCTTTGGCATCAAATTTCTTTAGGTAGACTTTATTGTTCAGGACATAACAAGTACATCCGAACTGATGAAAATAAGATATGTTGGGTTTCCTTCCTTTAAAGAGTTCATAAGCTGTTTTGTTCAACAGAGGGCTAATATAGATTATGTTCTGAACATAACAAGTTGTGTTTATAGCTTCTGCCCAAAAATGCTTAGCCAGATTGTTCTCATGGATCATGGTTCTAGCCATCTCTTGTAAGGTTCTGTTCTTTCTCTCTACAACTCCATTTTGTTGTGGAGTTCTAGGTGCAGAGAATTCATGAATAATTCCATGTTTTTCACAGAAAACCTTAAACAGTTCATTTTCAAATTCTCCTCCATGATCACTTCTGACTTTCAAGATTTTCAATTCTTTTTCAGATTGAATTTGGATGCAGAATTTACTAAACACAGAATATGAATCATCTTTAGTTTTTAGAAACTTAACCCAACACCATCTGCTGTAGTCATCAATAATGACTAGTCCATATTTACTTCCATATAAGGATGCAGTGTTAACTGGTCCAAATAAGTCAATATGAAGTAACTCCAAGGGTCTGGAAGTAGAAACAATTTCTTTAGGCTTGAAGGGACTCTTGACAATTTTCCCTTTCTGACATGCTCCGCAAAGAGCATCTGAATGATAATCAATGTCTGGTAGGCCTTTGACAAGTTGCAACTTGCTAAGCTTAGAGATTAATCTCCAGTTAGCATGTCCCAAACGTCTATGCCACAACCACTTCTTATCACCCATTGACAAAAGGCACACTACCTTCTGATCAGTCAGTTCAGAGAATTTTATCTTGTAGACATTGTTTCTTCGTTTTCCCTTGAAGACTATGGACTGATCATCCTTGTTAACCACAGTGCAGTTGTTCTTATTAAACAATACATCATAACCACTGTCGCATAATTGACTTATGCTTAGTAAGTTATGTCTAAGTCCATCAACGAACCACACATTACTGATTGAGATCAGAGAGTTACCAATGGTTCTAGTACCAATGATTTTGCCAGTCTGGTTTCCTCCAAATCCCACAGTTCCTCCCTCTTTCATGGTTAGGGTTAGGAACATAGACTTTTCTCCCGTCATGTGACGCGAGCAACCACTGTCCAGGTACCAAGCCTTCTGCTTTTCTAGTCCTTTTAGACATACCTGCAGCATCAATAATTTCAGACTTAGGTACCCATATTCTCATGGGTCCTCTTTGGTTAGTCTTAAGACCATTGAACTCCTTTCGTAAGTTATGTCTTGAAGTCATTGGTAATGTTTTCTCCCATACCTTGGGTTTGGAACCGTTTGGTTTAGGTTTCAACTTGCCTTTCACAGTTTCTCCTCTTTGAAACTTAGGCTTTTGTTTTTCAGACTCTGGCTTTTTCAGAGTCTGTTTATCAGACTTTGAATTTTTTAGAGTCTGAATCACTGAAGCTTTTGGTTCAAAGTTTTTCAGAACCTTTACCTTTACATTATGAGATTTTGACTTAGTCAGAACCTTAGAAATAGAAGTTGTAGGTTCTGAGTGAGTCACTGTGTTGACTTCATCAGACTCACTTACAAAGTGATTTTTCAACGCTTCTCTGGCTCCATCAGGACCAGGTTTCAGAGTCACTTCATTTGAGTTTCCTCCAATGAATCCAAGACCCTGTCCTCTGTTCTGATACGTGCTATAGATCATGGACGCAACCCTTGATCTGTCAATTCCAGTAGCAATAAATTCTTGCAGAGCAACATCTTGCTCACTTAAGTAATTACAGCTACACTTCTTGATCAATAAAGAGATATTTTCTTCTTTTAAATTTTCTAATTCCAACAGAGTTGAATTATGTCTTTTTGACAACTTATCAAGCTGTTGTTTGACTTTCTTCAACTCAGTGGTTTTAGCTTTAAAATGACCAAGAAGTTCTTTGACAGATTCTACAAGTTCAGATCTTGTGAGTTTAGAATATACCTCTGTTTCACTTTCAGAGTCTGCATCTGATTCTGCCTCGGGTGTTTCTTTAACAGATTCGGTTTTAGCCATTAGTCCAACAGCTACATTGGCTTCACCATCAGCATCATCATCCTCAGACCCTAACTCATTATCAAGATCTTCCCAGGTGGACATCAGACTTTTCTTGATCTGCTTCTTAAACTTGCTTGACTTGAAGGTTGGCCTTTTTGACTTTGATTTCTCCTTCTGCCGCTCTGGACAGTCAGCAATAAAATGTCCAGTTTTCTTGCAGTTGAAGCAACCTTTCTGTTCCTCCTTTTTGAACCCCTTCCCACTGCTCTTGCTCAGAAATCTCTTGTTCTTCTTAGCAAGGTACTGCATTCTGCATGAAAGCATAGCCATTTCCTTTGCAATATCAGGATCCTCCTCTGAGCTTTCAGAAGCTGAAGATTCATTTTCAGACTCTTCAACCTTGAGAGCCTTTGAGGACCTTCCTTTTGATTTTAAAGCAATGGTTTTGGACTTTCTTGCAGAATCATGTTCATTGAGACTTAACTCATGAACCTTGAGTGAGCTTACAAGATCTTCAACACTTAAAGTGTTTAAGTCTTTAGCCTCCTCAATTGCAGTGACCTTTGGTCTCCATCTAGAGGGTAAGCTCCTTAAAATCTTGCTAACATGATCAGAAGCTATATAAATCTTCTTTAGTATCTGAAGACCAGATACTAAAGTTTGAAATCTTGAGTACATCTGCTCAATACTTTCATCTTCTTTCATCTTGAATAGTTCATACTGATGAACTAACAGAAGAGTTTAGCTTCCCTGACCTCTTTGCTTCCTTCATAGTTAGCACAGAGAGAAGCAAACATGGCTCTAGCAGTAGATTTGTCACTCATCTTCATGTATTCCGTTTTAGGAATAGCAGTGACAAGAGCCCCTCTGATGATATGATGTTTCTTGTAGATTTTCTTTTGAGCAGCAGTGTGAAGTTTACGGTCAATGGCAGTACCTTCGTCATCAAGTCGTAAGTCACCAACACCATCTTCAAGTATGTCCCAGAGTTCTTCATCAAGACCCATGACATAACTGTAGAAGTTGGTTTTCCACCAAGAAAATTCTTCAGGATCACCATTGAACTTAGGAATTTTTCCATAATCAGCCTTTATACTGCTGTTATTGGATCCATAGTCATATGGTATAGCAGCACCAGAAGAAGCACCAGCAGAAGACGGTTCACTGGAAGACATGTTTTTCTCTGGATCTTTTTTGTCACACGGTTAAGTGCTATGACAACAAAGCCGGAGCTCTGGTACCAACTGAAGGTGAGAAAAACACAAGAAGGGGGGGTTGAATTGTGTTAGCTTTTCGCAGCTCTTGAAGAGTGATCTAAGTTTAGAAATTCTAGAATACTCAGTTTGTAAGAATGATCTAAGTTGTTGATGTGTTTTTCTTAAGACTCAGTTGAATACGAAAGCAACGCAGTGTAGTTTTTCTAGTTGTAGAGTCCAACAATTCTTCAAGTCTTCTATCCTTTATATAGGCGTAGGAAAGAGACGTTGAGTCATCCGGCACATCAGGATGATTTCTGAAGCTTGATCAATAGTTGTTGATCTGTTGCTTGATATGGTAATAGTCCTTCAATTGCATAATTTGAATTCCATTCCCTTTGAAGATTAATACCGGTAGACACAGTTGCCAAACTGTACGAGGTAGTGGAGAAGTGGAAACAGAGTTCGTACAACGTACTCTGTACTGGCCTGCCTTCTTTGTCGTTGTGCTTCCCACGCTCAAGTTGACTTTGAAGCTAGCCGTTACTCCATTTGAGAGTTTCTTTAGCATCGTAATGCTTGTAGAAATCCTTGTTAGCAGATTTTCAGATTTCGGGATTCAGACTCACTGTAGCACTAAGCTTCTGATAATCTTCAGACTCTCTTGGTTTTCAGATTCTGATAGTCTTCAGACTCCGATAGTCTTCAGATTCTGATACAGTCTTTCAGACTCTCTTCGGTACAGTCTTCAGACTCTCTTCGATACAGTCTTCAGACTCTCTTCAATATAGAATCACAAGCAACAAGCTTCTCTGGATTTTTGCTCTTTAACATTGTTCGAACAGAATACTTTCTAAGATATAAATCTTGATTGATATCCTGCATACTTCAAACAAATATTAGCAATAACCAATTGACAACTTTTTAATACCTTGTTATCATCAAAACTCAAAACGTGGTATTGCTGAACACCTTTGTTCCAACATCCTTTTCATGAAATCCAAGTAAAGGTTTGATATGCATAATATTGATCAAGAGTGGAGGCTTTGTTTATCAAGAAACTGACATAATAGCATTGCTCATAAACATTACCTCCATGTTTCTCATCCACCACCATTTTTCCGTCAGTTGATTCAATGTCACTTGCTAGGACTTTAATGGGCTTCACCTCAAATTTCGGCTTCATAAGCAAAAATTCTCTACTAGCACAATCCTTCAGAAGCTCATTCTTGTTAACACCATATTTCTTTGTGGTCAAGACATTTGAATGGAATTTAGATTTGTCAAAAGTATTGGTTAATTCATCTCCAAGTTTTTGATCTATGTGAAATATTTGAGAGGCTTCTGCAAAATCCATATAACAACAGTAAGATAACTATAGGGTTCATCTTTATTTACCCAATATTGCCATTGATCTTTTCTTGATGTCACTCCTTGTAAGAAATCAACAACTCCTTTTATTTCAGAACACTTGAATCCCATTGATTCAAAAAATTCAAGTACATTTTTTCTTGGACTTTGATACACAATTTGTCCATCTGAGAGCAATATGATATCATCGAATAATTCATAAGTTTCTAGTGCAGGTTGTAGCAGAGATACAAGTGCAGTTCCATTTAGAATATGAATTGAAGCCTTATCAACCAAGACTACTGCACCTAGAATTTCTCTTAGGAATGTGTCCATTTGGTGATATCTTTCATGAATTTGCTTCAAATGGTGTAGGCTTAACAACAAACGCTTGGAAAACACAACCTCTGGTGTTTTTCTTGTCCCACATAACCTGAAGATGAGAAAAACACAAGAAGGGGGGGGGGGGGGGTTGAATTGTGTTAACTTTTTCGCAACTCTTGAAGAGTGAGAATCTGTTTTTCCAGGATCAGAGTCTGAATGGATTCAGAACCTGATGGAAGACCAGAGTCTGTTGCAGCGGAAATAAACAAGAGATAAAGGAAAGAGAGAACACAAGCAATTATACAGGTTCCTTCCACAAACCGGAAGTAGTCTTGTCCCCCTTGCACTTCCAATGAGAGTTCCACTAAAATGTAATTAACAATTACAAGTTGCTCAAACACACAGTAAGAGACTTCCAATGCTCAAGCACGCAGGCAAGAGACTTCCAATGCTCAAAGACACAACTAAGAGACTTCTTTGCTCAAGGACACAGCCAAGAGACTTCACACAGTAAGAGACTTCTGACACTTGATAAACAATCAAATATGTTCCAAATACAAAACAAAGAGACTCTGTTTTTCTGATTAACTTAGAAATTCTAGGATACACAGTTTGTAAGAATTTGCTAAGTTGTTAATGTGTTTTTGGCTTGACTCGGAGAGAATATGATAGCTTGATAGCGTAGTTTTTCAGCTTTAGAGTCCAACAAATTCTTCAGGTGTTTTATCCTTAATATAGGCGTTGGAAAGAGACGTTGAGACAATCCAGCACATCACAGAGTTTTCTGGAAGCTTGATCAATAGTTGTTGATCTGTTGCTTGATATGGTAATAGTCCTTCAAATGCATATTTTGAATCCCATTCCTTTTGAAGCGAATTATCGGTAGACACAGCTGCCAAACTGTACGAGGTAGTGGAGTAGTGGAAACAGAGTTCGTAAAAAAGTACTCTGTCCTATTCTGCATTCTTTGTCGTTGAGCATCCATGCTCAAGTTGACTTTGAAGCTAGTCGTTACTCCAAACGAACGTTTCTTATGCATCGAAATGCCTTCAGGAATCCTTCTAAGCAAATCTTCAATTTGCTGTCTTCAGACTCTCTGTAGCACTTCAGATTCTGATGATCTTCAGACTCTCTTCAGAACTTCAGACTCTGACGAACTTCAGACTTTCTTCAGATTCTCTAAGTCTTCAGGACCTCTCGAAACAGCTTCTGATGATTCTTCAGACTCTCTAGTACTTCAGAATCACAAGCAACAAGCTTCTCTGGAATCTTGCTCTTAATTTTTTCTAACAGAATAGTTTTTAAGATAGAAATCTTGATTAAGATCCGGCACACTTAAACAAATATTAGCATATCCAATTGACAACTTTTAATACCTTGTTATCATCAAAACTCAAAAGGGGTATTGCTGAACACTCTTGTTCCAACAATCTCCCCCTTTTTGATGATGACAAACATAAGTATTTAAAAGGTCAGTTGTTGTTAATCTAATTAACAGGTTGACTTAAGGGTCTGAGGTTTGTAAGCTCAGAATATGAGGTTTGTAAGATCTGACTCCCCCTGAGTCTGATAGTCTTTAAGGTGAGGTTTGTAAGCTCCCCCTAAGTCCTATCCATGTTAATTAAATTCATTTTTAACATAATAACATAATCAAATCTCACAATAAATAAAAGATAAGTTATGAGAGAAGATTCTCTTAAATTAAATTGCAAAAAGTTTAATTTAAGGGGCTCAGAATCTAATGAAGTACTTATAGCAACTTCCCTTTTCTTCAGACTTAGCATGAATAAAGTATCAAAATACTTCCAGTTCTTTCTCCCCCTTTTGTCATTAACAAAAAGGTTTAAAAAACAAGTTTCTCCCCCTTTTTACAAGACTCTAATTGAGAAAAAAAACATTTTTAGAGAAATTGAAAAGAGAAGATTCAGAGCAAAAACTTGTTAGAATCTGTTTTTTAAAACACAATAAAAAATATCAAGATATATCAGGAGCACAAATAAACAGAAGTTAAAAACTATCCAGAAGCAAAGATTCAGAAACTGATATCCATTAAAGAGTTAAGGTTCAGAAGCAATAGAATATAAGCAGTTAAAATACAAGGAAAAACAAAACACAAGAAAAAATAGGTGTGCAACTAAGGCTGGTTTTGTTTGGCAATGTGATCCATCAATTTCTTCAGATCCTCTGGTTGTTGCTTGACAATATTCTCAAGAGCTTCTGTTCGCTTAAGATGAGCTTCTCTTTCAACTCTAGCTTCTTCTTGAACCTTATCTAGCTTCTTCTTCAAGGTCTCATACACCATTGACTCCCTTGGATTGTATTGATCAGATTCAAAGTACGGTTTGTTATCCAATGCCAGAACAGGAGCCTTCTTCTTAGCCTTTTCTTCCTCAGCTTTCTTGATTTCTTCCATGTGCTTAGCAAGAACAGCAGCTTGTTCCTTTACTGCCACCTTCTGAATCTTAGTGACAAAGTCCACAAACTCATTCTTCAAAGCAGAGTATTGATCCTCATAACTAACATTGAGGATCGGAACAAATCTTAACTCAATAGTTTTCTTGAGCTTTGAGCTTGACATTCTATAAAACTCATCTATTCTCAACGAATCAAAAGGGTTGGGAAGTATTTGAGTTTGAGTTGGCTCAGTAGAAGTGGATGGTTCAGATGTTATGGTTGTTTGTAAGGTTTCAGAAGTTATGGTTTGAGGTTGTTGAAGTGGTTCAGCAACTGATTCAAAAACAGCCTCTGCGACAGATTCTGTTACAAGTTCTGGGTCAAGAATGACATCAGATTCTTGCACCAGAGTCTCAGACACTAGTTCCTTTTCAGTTACAGTTTCTGGTTCATTTGCAGATTTTTGTTGAGTTTCCGATTCAGGTTGAAGTACAGATTCTGGTTGTGGTACAGATTTTGTAGTCTTGGTTGTTTTGGATTTAGCAGGGGTCTTAGGCAATTCTCCTCCTAGGTGTTTCTCAAGAGAATCTAGGGTATTAGGAGAGCCTATTTGAGTTGTTTCTTGTTGGAAAGAATGTTGTTGAGATTGGATGGGTTCTTTAGGTTCTTCCGTAGGCTGAATTACCTGAAGTGGTTTAAGAAAAGATGGTTGAGCTGGATGGTGAGATGGAAGGGTTTGAGACACTGTAATGGTGTCCTGGATGACTCTGTCCATGGTTGTATCAACATATTGGGCTATGCTTGGGTCAAGAGGGTCATATGATGTGGATGGTTTGATTGGTGAGAGGGTCTTTTAGCGAAGAGATGGAATGGCTCTGCTGAGGGGGGGTATTATCTGATTCAGTTTCAGATAAAGAGGATGGTGACTCTTGATTCGTTGAAGAAAAAGGTGAGTCATTAGAAAGATTACCTAAGACATTAACTTCAGGAGAAGGTGGTTGTTCAGGAGCAATAAACAAAGCAGATTCTGGTTGGTTAGCTTCTGCAAGGTTAGCAGGTCCTTTCTGCTTCAGAGCTGCTGCAAGCAACTTAGCTGCTTCCTTCAAAGTCTCATCTCTTAGTTCCTCAGACACAACTTCTGCTGCCATAGCCTTGCCAGCAGCATGTTCATCCTCCACCATAGATACTGACGTACCTATCTTCTGGGCTAGATCCTCAGCCACAGGAACAACTTTTTTCCTCCTTTTCTTGGTCTGACATTCTTCTTCAGCAACCTCTTCATCAAGAAAATCCTTAACTTCCTTCTCAAGCCTCTTCTGATCTCTATCACCTTTGCCTTTCTTAGCTTTCTTCTCATCCTTGGCTTTCTTCTCATCCTTGGTTTTCTTAACCCTCTCCTTAATTTCCTTGGATGCAAGAGCAGTAGATTGAGGCATATGAGCTATGACCTCAGAAGAACCAATAGTCACTCCTGGTGGAGCTGCTGACTTAGACTTCTTCTTCTTCTTAGGAGGTTCTTGCTTCTCTTCCTCCTCTTCTTGAATGACCTCCTTTGTCCTTTTGCCTTTGACCTTAAGAGGACCTCCTCCTAGAGACTGAGGAATAGCTGAATAGTTGATTATTCTGCTAGTCTCATTGTAGTGATCCACTACGAATCTAGCAAGGACCTCAGGATTGTCTTCCTTGGAAATTGGAGGGAAGTCTATCATCAGGTCAGATTAAACAGAAGACTCCTTCATATCTTCATCAGAAGGTATATACTTCTTGACAATCTTCATGTATTGAAAAGTCTTGCCATTTATGATCCTCCCTGTTACTGTTCCAAGTTGAGCATCAGACACTACACCAGATTCTGTTAAGACCTTCAAGAGTCCTCCTTGATACAAAATCTCAGAAATCAATCTCCCATAAGGAACTTGTCTTCTGGATTTGCTTTGGCCTTCCTTGATAGCCCAGCACATGTGGTGCATCACATATCTTGGAAAGTTGATCTTTTTCTTGTTGATCAAAAAGAACAGAAGCACCTTGTGATCAACTGAGAGAGTGTCAGAACCTCCACCTTTCTGAAGCATACTGTCTAATATGATCTTCAGAAGCACCCTATGACCTGGTGCATGTCCACCAACTTATTGCATACATTAGCCCATTCACTCTTCTTGTTGACATTCCATTGAAATTTTCCAATGTTGGTCACCCTGCAAGCCCTAGCAACAATTTCCTCGTTGATGAGGATTGGAATCCTCATCACTGCCGATCTGACTTCTAAACCGTTGTAAGGTTTCAAACCCATTTGATTTCTGGTTTTACCAACAAGTGAGCGGTCGTTCATGATTGCAGTAGTTTCTTCTATAGTAGCTTCATCCTTGTCGTAGACTTCTGATCTCATCAAGAGATCTCTAACCAGTTCTTGATATGTTGGTCCATTCAACATACCAAAATAACTCATCATTCCTTGTGATAGAAAGTGTGTTGAAACATCAACTCCATGTTTCAGAAGAGATCCAAAGTCTACTGGAGATTCAACTTGAACTTTCAGAGTTTCTTTAATGATGTTCATTGTCCTGGGTTTGATGACCACACCGGATTGAACTAGATCACTTGCCATTCTAGGGTTCTAGGTTTGAGTTTGTGAAAAGAAGTTTTTCAGAGAATAAAAAAAATGAGAGAGAATAGTTCAGAAAATGTAAAGTGTAGAAAGTGAAGTGAGTTGTGTGTGATTTCTATTTATACAGAAAGTTGAAAACGTTTGAAATGAAAAAGGGGACAAACAAACATAAGCATTTAAGACAAATAAGCATGCAGCCGTAAAAGTGTTGGGAAGACCCGAGGGTTACATGTTAAAAGGAATAAAATCATTGCTCTTTGAGTTTTTACCCAATACAAACAGACCACGTCTGAGAACCTAAAAAGTAACTGTCAACGTAGTCGGACAAGTGTTACTGAACTCAACAGTCACCCTTCCACTAATACGAGCTTCTTCAGAGTCTAGGTTTCCTTAACAGAGTCTGAGTGTCTTCAGAAGCTTATATTTCTCATAGTCTCTAAAAGAGAGTCTGATACTCAATTAGCTTCTGAGTAACTTTCAGAGTCTGAATTCTGCCTTCAGGAGCACACATTACATAGAGACATAACACATGTTCAAATTTTTCTTTATAAAATCGAATCTCTCAACAGTTAAAGGTTTAGTAAATATATCAGCCCATTGATGATCAGTATCAATGAATTGAATATCTAAAATTCCTTTTTGAACATAGTCTATAAAAAAATAATGTTTAATCTCAATGTGCTTTGCTCTTGAATGCAGAATTGGATTCTTAGATAAACATATAGCAGCTGTATTATCACAATAAATTGGGATACAGTTTTCAGTTGTTTGATAATCCTCAAGCTGATGTTTCATCCAAATTTGTTTTGTAGAACAACTAGCAGCTGAGATGTATTCTGCTTCTGCTGTTGACAAAGCAATAGTTGCTTGCCTCTTGCTAGCCCAGGATATCAGATTCTCTCCTAGAAATTGACAATTGCCACTGGTAGATTTTCTTTCAAACCTGTCTCCAGCATAGTCAGCATCACAGAATCCAACTAGCTTATAATCTGAAGATTTCTTATACAGAAGTCCAAGATTAGTAGTTCCTTTCAGATATCTAAAGATTCTTTTAACAGCAGTTAAGTGAGACTCTCTAGGATCTGATTGGAACCTTGCACACAGACATACACTGAATAAAATATTTGGTCTGGATGCAGTTAGATATAACAGAGAACCTATCATACCTCTATACAGATTCTGATCAACTTTGGTTCTTTGATCTTCTTTGCTCAGAGTGCAGGTTGGATACATTGGAGTGTTCATTTCCTTGCAGTCCTCAAGATTGAACTTCTTTAGGAGCTCTTTAGTGTAGTTGGACTGATGAACATAGACTCCATCTTTGCATTGGTTGATTTGAATTCCCAAAAAGAACTTCAACTCTCCCATCATGCTCATTTCAAATTCATCATGCATTGCCTTAGAGAACTCCTTGCAAAGTGAACCATTAGTTGAACCAAAAATGATATCATCAACATAAATTTGAACAATAAAAATGTCCTTCTTCAGAGTCTTTCTGAATAGTGTAGTGTCAACTTGACCACTTTCAAAATCATTTTTAATCAAGAAATTACTTAGTCTTTCATACCAAGCTCTAGGAGCTTGTTTCAAGCCAGAGTGATTTCTTTAATTTATAAACGTGGTTAGGATGTTTCAGATCCTCAAAACCAGGAGGTTGTTTGACATATACTTCTTCAGTAATGACACCATTAAGAAAAGCACTCTTAACATCCATTTGATATAAAATTATGTTGTGATTTACTACATAGGAAAGAAGTAACCTGATTGCTTCCAATCTTGCAACTGGAGCAAATGTTTCAGTGTAATCAATGTCTTCTTGCTGACTGTAGCCTTGAGCAACAAGTCTGGCCTTGTTTCTGATTACTTCTCCTTGTTCACTAAGCTTGTTTCTAAACATCCATTTTGTTCCAATAATGTTCTTGTGCTCAGGCTTAGCTACTAGATCCCACACATCATTTCCTTTTGAATTGATTAACTTCATCTTGCATTGCCAGAATCCATCCTTCATCTCCAAGTGCTTCTTCAACAGAGGTCGGTTCAACAACAGATAATAATCCCAAAGCAAACTCTTCTTGTCTGAAATGTGATCTAGTTCTTTTGGGACTATCTTTGTTGCAAATGATTTGATTCTCAGGATGTGAAGACTTGTATCTGAATGTATGTTTGGATTGATTGACTTGCTGAGAACCATCTTGAGCTTCTTCTGAAGCTTCTTCAACAGGAACTTCAGGGGATGCTACAGCTTCTGGAGTATCTTCAGATTCTTGGATTTGATCAGGTTCTGAGTTATCATCATAATCTTGAGAACCTACAAAACTTTCATCATGCTCTGGAGTTTCACTTCCAGGCACTTTGTCATCAAATTTGACATGCATAGATTCTTCAACACATTGTGTTTCTGAATTATACAGTCTGTATGCCTTAGATCTTTCATAGTAACCTAAAAAGATTCCCATTTGAGCTTTGCACTCAAATTTCATTAGATAGACTTTATTGTTCAAGATATAACATGTACATCCGAACTGATGAAAGTAAGATATGTTAGGTTTCCTGCCTTTAAAGAGTTCATATGTTGTTTTGTTTAACAAGGGTCTGATGTAGATCATGTTTTGAACATAACATGTTGTGTTTACTGCTTCTGCCCAAAAATGTTTAGCCAGATTGTTCTCATGGATCATGGTTCTTGCCATTTCTTTTAAGGTTCTGTTCTTTCTCTCTACAACCCCATTTTGTTGTGGAATTCTAGGAGCAGAGAATTCATGAATAAATCCATGTTTTTCACAGAAAAGCTCAAATGGCTCTGTCATCCCCCATTTTTTGACCACTTTTGAAAATTTTAGCGTTTTATAAGCCGTGTAATTTCGTCGTCTCAGACGAAATTTCGGCAGAGAGGTATTTTAAAATACCTCATTTTTTTTGTTCCGAATGGACATTTTTTTAGTCATGTTTGTTATTTCTTTATTTATTTATTCTTAATTTTCGTTTTTTTATTTATTTATTTATTTGGTTATCTCTTTTTTTTATTTATTTATTTGTTTGTTTTAATTTTTGTTTTAATTTATTTATTTATCTGATTTTATTATTTAAAGTCATTTAGTCCATGTGTCACTTTGTTATTGGTCCTGGTCCAACTTTTTCTCCAAGTTTCAGTCAGGGGCATTTTGGTCATTCCAATGTATCAGAGAACTTTACTATTTAAGTACTGTTCACGCGTCAGAAAAGGGTCCCAATCAGTCAGAATCAGTCAGATCTTTTTTTTTTTTACCCAATCAATAGTCATAAACACATTTTCACTTTCTATTTCAAACTTTCCAAATCAAAATCCACAAAAAAATCAAAAAAACTCATGAACATCAAGAACACTCATGAACTTTTTTTTTTCAATAATCATGTTCAAACCTTCAAACCACATCAACAACACAAATTTTCAGATTCAACCACAACACACAAATTTTCGAATTCAACCACAACACACAAATTTTCGGATTCAACCACAACGGAGAAGGATGGGGTTTCCGGCGGCGGCGCCACCACCCTAGGGTGGCCGGCCACCGCGCCGGAGCAAGCTTTGCTCGCCGGAGAAGATGAGTCTTCATCTTCTCCGGCCACCTTTGTTCATGTTTTTTTAGAGAGAAGGGAGAGAGGTTTTGTTTTAAATTTTTTTAGAGAGAAGTGGTGGAGTGAAATGAGGAAAAAACCATGCAAGCTTCATATATACCCCCCTTTACCGGTTCGGTTCGCCTGAACCGACCCAGGCTTGAACCGAACCGGTTCTCTTTCTTCCCTTGAGCCCATTTGTTTTTCTATTTTTCTCTAGTGTTTTACTATTTTCCCCATTTGCTTCCACTTTTTGCACCTCCTTTCCTCTAAAAATCATTTTTCTCTTTATTTTCAAAACTATTTTCACTTCGTTTAATTTATTTTGTTTAGTGTTCTTTTATTATTTGCATTTTTTTATGTTTGCATTATTATTATTCATCATCTCATGCATATTTTTAATTCTTGTCATTTATTTTATTGCCATTAATTTTTAGTATGTATAATAGAATTTGATGTAAATATTGCATGCATATTTAATTTTCGTCATTCATTTTATTATTGCCATTGGTTTAGTGTGTATAACTAGGGAAATGATGTAATTTATTTTTGCGCATTTATATTTCTCGCCATCATATTTCTCTTGAGGCTATAGAATGTATTTAGGGTATGTAATATGTAACCGACACAAGCACTGACACACGCACCGACACTTCACCATTTTATTTACCGCTTTACGTTCATTTATTTTTTCGTCATTACGCTAGTTCACCGTTAGTTTAGAAAAATATTTTTATATCAAAAATCAAAAAGATCAAATTTCAAATTTCTTTAAAGTAAACTTTGGCTTGTAATCCAAGTGTTTTCCATTTATTTTTTTTAATCAAATGTTAATCAATTTAATATCCACATTAGACATGGATTTCTTGCAATTAAATTTAACCAACTTCACCGTACTTTTCTCTCATGCCTTGAGGCCTCTTATCTCTTCTTAAATTTTTTTTTTTAAAAATGTTAAAATCAATTCAACCCATCAAATAAGTTCTTTAGCCGAACTACTTGATTTTGATCCCGATTTATTTGTGTAAGTAGGCAAAGGGCTTTGGCGTTTCCAAATCAATAAAAATAACCAAAAGCATGCTTCATCTTCCTCCATTCTTTCATTTAAACTCTTAAACAATAATTTTCAAATAAGTAAAAATAATTTAGCGCAAGATTAAGAATAGGTAAAAGGTTCCTATGGGATACCATAGTCGATTCGGGTGCTTAACACCTTCCCCAATCGAAACCAACCCCCGGATCCAGGTCTTATAAGGGTTTTTACTCACTTTTTCCCTTCCCACGAATAAAAGTTGAGAGTTCAAAGATTAAAGGTACAAATCCGATTAATGGTTTGGTACCCGAAAATCGAGAGCACATGCTCATTTTCAAATTCTCCTCCATGATCACTTCTGACTTTCAAAATTTTCAATTCCTTTTCAGATTTTATTTGGATGCAGAATTTACTAAACACAGAATATGAATCATCTTTAGATTTCAGAAACTTAACCCAACTTCCTCTACTGTAATCATCAACAATGACTAATCCATATTTACTTCCATATATGGATGCAGTACTGACTGGTCCAAATAAGTCAATGTGAAGTAGTTCCAAGGGTCTGAAGGTAGAAACGGTTTCTTTTGGTTTAAAGGAGCTTTTAACAATTTTTCCTTTCTGACATGCTCCACAGAGAGCATCTGAATGATAGTCAATGTCTGGTAAGCCTATGACTAGTTGCAACTTGCTAAGCTTAGATATTAACCTCCAGTTTAAATGTCCCAACCGTCTGTGCCACAGCCATTTCTTATCACCCATTTGTTGGAACAAAGGTGTTCAGCAATACCACGTTTTGAGTTTTGATGATAACAAGGTATTAAAAATTGTCAATTGGATATGCTAATATTTGTTTGAGTATGCAGGATATTAATCAAGATTTATATTTTAGAAAGTATTCTGTTTGAACATTTTAAGAGCAAAGATGTAAAGAAGCTTGTTGCTTGTGATTCTGTATCGAAGAGAGTCTGAAGACTGTATCGAAAAGTGTCTGAAGACTGTATCGAAGAGAGTCTGAAGACTATCAGAATCTGAAGACCAAGAGAGTCTGAAGATCATCAGAAGCTAAGTGCTACAGTGAGTCTGAAGCCTGCAATCTGAAGATCTGCTAACAAGGATTTCTAAAGGCGTTACAATGCAAAAGAAACTCTCATTTGGAGTAACGGCTAGCTTCAAAGTCAACTTGAGCGTGGGATGCTCAACGACAAAGAATGCAGGTCAGTACAGAGTACGTTGTACGAACTCTGTTTCCACTACTCCACTACCTCGTACAGTTTGGCAACTGTGTCTACCGGTATTAATCTTCGAAAGGAATGGAATTCAAAATGTGCAATTGAAGGACTATTACCATATCAAGCATCAGATCAACAGCCATTGATCAAGCTTCAGAAATCATCCTGATGTGCTGGATGACTCAACGTCTCTTTCCAACGCCTATATAAAGGATAGAAGACTTGAAGAATTGTTGGACTCTACAACTGAAAAAACTACGCTGCATTGCTATCGTATTCAACTGAGTCTTAACAAAACACATCAACAACTTAGATTATTCTTACAAACTGAGTATTCTAGAATTTCTAAGTTAAGCAGAAAAATATAATCTGTCTTTGTTTGAAACAGAGTCTGTCTTTGTTGTAATTGGAACACGTTTGATTGTTTGTCAAGTGTTTCAACTCTATTTAATTTTCTGTAAATTGTGTCAGAAGTCTCTTGCTTGTGTGCTTGAGCAAAGAAGTCTCTTGGCTGCGTCCTTGAGCAAAGAAGTCTCTTAGTTGTGTCTTTGAGCATTGGAAGTCTCTTGCCTGCGTGCTTGAGCATTGGAAGTCTCTTACTGTATGTTTGAGCAACTTGTAATAGATATTACATTTTAGTGGAACTCTCCTTGGAAGTGCAAGGGGGACAGGACTACTTCCGGTTTGTGGAAGGAACCTGTATAATTGCTTGTGTTCTCTCTTCTCTCTTTCTCTTGATTATTTCCGCTGCATCAGAACCTAATCTCCCATCGACTCTGATCTCTTTAAGACTCTGATACTAAGGAATTAGATTCTCACTCTTCAAGAGCTGCGAAAAGCTAACACAATTCAACCCCCCCTTCTTGTGTTTATCTCACCTTCAGTTGGTATCAGAGCTCCGGCTCTGTTGTCATAGCACTTAACCGTGTAACAGAAAAGATCCAGAGAAAAACATGTCTTCCAGTGAACCTTCTTCTTCTGGTTCTACTTCAGGTGCTGCTATACCATATGACTATGGATCCAATAACAGCAGTAAAAAGGCTGATTATGGAAAAATTCCTAAGTTCAATGGTGATCCTGAAGAATTTACTTGGTGGAAAACCAACTTCTACAGTTATGTCATGGGTCTTGATGACGATGGTGCTGCCATTGACCGTAAACTTCACACTGCTGCTCAAAAGAAAATCTACAAGAAACATCATACCATCAGAGGAGCTCTTGTCACTGCTATTCCTAAATCGGAATACATGAAGATGAGTGACAAATCTACTGCTAGAGCCTTGTTTGCTTCTCTCTGTGCAAACTATGAAGGAAGCAAAAAGGTCAGGGAAGCTAAAGCTCTTCTATTAGTTCATCAGTATGAACTATTCAAGATGAAAGAGGATGAAAGTATTGAGCAGATGTACTCAAGATTTCAAACTCTAGTATCTGGTCTTCAGATACTAAAGAAGAGTTATATAGCTTCTGATCATGTTAGCAAGATCCTAAGGAGCTTACCCTCTAGATGGAGACCAATGGTTACTGCAATTGAGGAGGCTAAAGATTTAAACACTTCCAGTGTTGAAGATCTTGTAAGCTCTCTCAAGGTTCATGAGTTAAGTCTCAATGAACATGAGTTTGCAAGAAAGTCTAAAACCATTGCTTTAAAATCAAAGGGAATATCCTCAAAATCTCTCAAGGTTGAAGAGTCTGAAAATGAATCTTCAGTTTCTGAAAGCTCAGAGGAAGATCCTGATGTTGCAAAGGAAATGGCTATGCTTTCAAGCAGAATGCAGTATCTTGCTAAAAAGAACAAGAGATTTCTGAGCAAGAGCAGTGGGAAGGGTTTCAAAAAGGAGGAACAGAAAGGTTGCTTCAACTGCAAAAAGACTGGACATTTTATTGCTGACTGTCCAGAACTGCAGAAGGAGAAATCCAAGTCAAAAAGGCCAACCTTCAAGTCAAGCAAGTTTAAGAAGCAAATCAAGAAAAGTCTGATGGCCACCTGGGAAGATCTTGATAATGAGTCAGGGTCTGAGGATGATGATGCTGATGGTGAAGCCAATGTAGCTGTTGGTCTAATGGCTACAACTGAATCTGTAAAGGAGACACCTGAGGCAGAATCAGATGTAGACTCTGAAAGTGAAACAGAGGTATTTTCTGAACTCACAAGATCTGAATTAGTAGATTCTGTCAAAGAACTTCTTGGTCATTTTAAAGCTAAAACCACTGAGTTGAAGAAAGTCAAACAACAGCTTGATAAGCTGTCAAAAAGACATAATTCAACACAGTGACTCATTCAGAACCTACAAATTCAAGTTCTAAGGTTCTGACTAAGTCAAAATCTCATAATGTAAAGTTAAAAGTTCTGAAAAACCTTGAATCTAAAGCTTTAATGATTCAGACTCTAAAACATTCAGAGTCTGATAAACGGACTCTGAAAAAGCTAGTGTCTGAAAAACGAAAGCCTAAATTTCAAAGAAGAGAAATTGTGAAAGGCATGTTGAACCCTAAGCCAAACGGTTCTAAACCCAAGGTGTGGGAGAAAACACTGCCAATGACTTCAAGACGCACCTTACGAACGGAATTCAATGGTTCAAAGACTAACGCAAAAGGACCCATGAGAATATGGGTACATAAGTCTGAAATTGTTGATGCTGCAGGTATGTCTAAAAGGACTAGAAAAGCATAAGGCTTGGCACCTGGACAGTGGTTGCTCGCGTCACATGACGGGAGAAAAGTCTATGTTCCTAACCCTAACCATGAAAGAGGGAGGAACTGTGGGATTTGGAGGAAACCAGACTGGCAAAATCATTGGTACTGGAACCATTGGTAACTCTCTGATCTCAATCAGTAATGTGTGGTTAGTTGATGAGCTTAGACATAACCTACTAAGCATAAGTCAATTATGCGACAGTGGTTATGATGTTTTGTTTAATAAGAACAACTGCACTGCGGTTAACAAAGATGATCAATCCATAGTCTTCAAGGGAAAAAGAAGAAACAATGTCTACAAGATAAAATTCTTTGAACTGACTGATCAGAAGGTAGTTTGCCTTTTGTCAATGGGTGATAAGAAGTGGCTATGGCATAGACGGTTGGTGTAACACCCCGTTTTCCCAACATTAATAATTAACAAATTAAATCAGAGTTTCTCACCAAAACGGAATGCTACATTTTCTTTCAAATAAAATCTTTAAATGAATAAATAACTATTTATTCTCCATAAAAGTAATCGATAAAAATTAACCTTCAAACTTCGCAGCGGAATTAATTTCAAAAACCAAAATAAGTCTTTGGCACGCAGGCCTCATTAAGTTCTCATAATTCATAAATAATACGTAAGGAAAGAGAAAAACAAGTAACAAATTCCCGTCCCATTACGTATCAGAGCCATAAGACACTTTGAGCCGACATCTCTACTAATCTTCGTTACCTGCACTTGCCCACAAGGCGGCAATTCCAGCAGAAGGGGTGAGATTCACAAACAACAATAGATATTATAATTCATCAATTAAATTCAACAACAACAGTATAATGATAATCAACTATCAGTTTGTAATTTAAACAATTCAACAACATCATCAACTATGACACCGACGACTCAACCAACAACAACGACAACGACAACAACTACAACGATAACAATGCGACTAATGCAAATGCATGTGGTACCATTTTACGCGCGTTGAATGCTAAGCATTCCGGGGCATAAGCCCCCAACATTTGAATGAAATAACATTCCAGGGCATAAGCCCTCAACGATTGAGTGAAAACACTCCAGGGCATGAGCCATCAACGGTTGAGTGAAAACACTCCAGGGCATGAGCCCTCAACAAGGTATGAGTATGAATGGACTCACTAGTGTATATCTGCATACAACTCGACAACAACAACGACAACCACAATACGCATAATCAACGATGACATAAGACTCCAACTTAATTGATAGGACACAACAAAAGGGCACAACAAGCCTCACAACAAAATTCAACAATTTAGGCATGCTACAGTACTACTCGCCGTGGCGAGCTACTCTACTCGCCGTGGCGAGTTCAGGAAAAGGAGCTACTCGCTATGGCGAGTTGGGGGCGAGCAAAAGTGGTTGCTCTCGACATTTTTGACATTTTTCACCTAAAATCTTCATTTTTAAGTTCCCAAAACCCAAATTTGATTATGTAAAAAGGTGTCATTCATCCCTAAATATATTAAGGCACTCAAATTGATATAAAAATTGACCTAAAAACATCATTAAGGCAATTAACGACTTTTAATTTAAGCAACTCGTCGTGGCGAGTGCATCTGCTCGTTGTGGCGAGCGATAAGGCTTCACTACTCGCCTGGCGAGTGGGACTGCTCGCTGTGGCGAGCTACACAGGCATTGCTCGCCTGGCGAGTGGGTTTACTCGCCGTGGTGAGCGGCGATTGACAGAACCACGAACTGTACGAACAGACTTCTCCTTTTCAACCCTAAACCCCTTTTTCAATACCTAAAAACTCAATTTTGATGTATTTCATCACTCCTATGCATTCCAACGTTAGAACAACAACAATTACATGAATTAATTAAGTTTTTAACATCAATTCATCTTTAACCTAATTCAATTCATCAACCCTAACAACCCTACATAAATCAACGAATCATAGAACCTAAAGCTGAGAGTTAGCCGCACCCTTACCTTAGATTATTTTCCTGAATTCAAGCTGCGTTCTTCTCTCCTCTTGCTTCTTCTCTCTTGTTCTAGGTTTTCTCCCTTTTTCTCTGTTTCTCACTGCTTCTACGTGAAAACTGTTTTCTGACTCTCTTTCCTTCTAACTCCTATTAATACCACTTATTTCTCACTTATTCTAATTAACTCCTATTAAAATATTATTCAATTCATTTTAATCCCCAACTTTCTAATAATTATAATTCTCACCTATTTTAATTAAATAATCAAAATAATCATATAATAACATATATCACACCATAAAATCAACATAAATTATTTAAAATCATATAAACTTCATTAAAATCAACCGAAATTAAATAAATAACAACTAGGGCGTTACAACTCTCCCCAACTTAAAGAATTTCGTCCTCGAAAAATTACCTCAAACAAACAACTCAGGATATGACTACAGCATTTTACTCTCCAGCTCCCAAGTCAAGCTTTCACCAGTCACTCCACCCCAGACAACTCTCACCAGAGGTATCTCCTTGCCTCTCAACTTCTTCACCTTACGATCATCAATTCTCAACAGTAAAGTCTCCACCGTAAGGTTGTCTCTAACTTGCACGTCATCTCTTGGTATAACATGCGAAGGATCCGCTACGTACTTCCGCAGGTGCGACACATGAAACACATCATACAGATTCGAAAGATGTGGTGGCCAACCCTTTCGATATGCCACTGGCCCAATTCTCTCCGATATCTGATAAGGACCAATAAACTTCGGAGTCAACTTCTTAGACTTCAACGCACGACCTACACCTGTCATAGGAGTGACTCTCAAGAACACATGATCACCCTCTTGAAATTCAAGTTCCTTTCTACGCTTGTCAAGGTAACTCTTTTGCCGACTCTGCGACGCTTTCATCTGCTCTCTTATCAACTTGACTTTCTCTGTAGTCTGCTGGACTAATTCCGGTCCCAACACTATACTTTCTCCCGATTCAAACCAACACAACAGAGTTCTACACCTCCGACCATACAAAGCTTCAAATAGTGTCATACCAATACTCGAATGGTAACTGTTGTTGTACGTGAACTCAATCAACGGTAGATGACTATCCCAAGCTCCACCTTGTTCAAGTACACACACTCTTAGAAAATCTTCCAACGACTGAATCGTCCTCTCCGACTGACCATCTGTTTGAGGATGATAAGCCGAACTCAACTTCAACTTAGAACCCAAAGCCTCCTGCAAACTCTTCCAAAACCTTGAAGTAACCTCGGATCTCTATCCGACACAATACTTGATGGAACACCATGTAACTTCACAATATTATGAATGTAAATCTCTGCCAACTGAGCTACTGGATAATTGATATTGATCGGAATAAAATGCGCTGACTTTGTCAACCTGTCAACAACTACCCAAATGGCATCATGCCCCTTCGGAGTATTCGGTAAGTTCGTTACAAAATCCATGGATATGCTATCCCACTTCCATTCTGGCACATCTAATGGTGTCAACAACCCTGCAGGCTTCTGATGTTCAACTTTAGATTTCTGACAAGTCAAACATGCATAGACGAATTGCGCGACATCTCGCATCAATCCTGACCACCAAAACAATTTCTTCAAGTCGTGATACATCTTCGTAGCTCCCGGATGAATACTTAAGCTACTCCTGTGACTTTCTACTAGAATCAACTTTTTCAACTCATCATTATCAGGAATACAAATTCTGCCTCGGAATCTTAACACACCATGATCATCAACCTGAAAATCACTATCTTCCGCTTCGTTATTAGCAACCATCAAGTCTACAAACTTAACATCAGCTTCCTGCGCTTCCTTGATACTGTTCAAGAATTCATTATTGATCTTCAACATACCCAACTGCACGCTCTGAGGTGCCAATTCACAAACTAGACTCAAATCTCTTAATTGCTCAAGTAACTCGAACTCCTCCATCATCATAGCAGACATGTGCAACGTCTTTCTGCTCAAGACATCTGCAACCACATTGGCTTAACCCGGGTGGTAATTCAAACTAAAATCATAGTCCTTCAACAACTCGAGCCATCTTCTCTGCCTCATATTCAACTCTTTCTGATCGAATAAATATTTCAAACTTTTATGATCACTAAACACTTCAAATCTGGAACCATACAAATAATGCCTCCAAATTTTTAACACAAAAACTACAGCAGCCAACTCTAAATCATGTGTAGGATAGTTCTTCTCATGTACCCTCAATTGTCTCGAAGCGTACGCTACCACCTTACCATCCTGCATAAGTACACCTCCTAAACCCTACTTAGACACATCACAATAAACAACAAAAGGTTCATCTGACTTTGGTAAAATTAAAATTGGAGCAGTCGTCAACCGTTGCTTCAACTCATTGAAACTATTCTCGCACTTAGTATCCCACACAAAAGTTTTACCCTTACAGGTCAACTGAGTCAGAGGAAGTGCCAACTTCGAAAATCCTTCGATAAATCTGCGGTAATAACCTGCTAATCCCAGAAAACTTCTAATCTCTGTAACTGACTTCGGAGTCTCCCATTGCGATACCGCTTCAACTTTCAACGGGTCAACCGCAATACCACTACCAGAAATAATATGACCAAGAAAACTTACCTCACTTAACCAGAACTCACATTTTGACAACTTGGCATACAACTTCTTATCTTTCAACACCTGCAAAACAATCTTCAAATGCTCTGCATGCTCTTCTTCAGTCTTAGAATAAATCAGAATATCATCAATAAAAACAACAACAAATCTGTCCAGAAAGTCATGGAAAATTCTGTTCATATACTCCATAAATACACCAGGTGCATTAGTAACACCGAAAGGCATCACTTTATACTCATAGTGACCATATCGCGTCCTGAACGCCGTCTTCTGCATATCTTCATCCTTCACCTTGATTTGATGGTAACCTGACATTTGGAGTAACGGCTAGCTTCAAAGTCAACTTGAGCGTGGGATGCTCAACGACAAAGAATGCAGGTCAGTACAGAGTACGTTGTACGAACTCTGTTTCCACTACTCCACTACCTCGTACAGTTTGGCAACTGTGTCTACCGGTATTAATCTTCAAAAGGAATGGAATTCAAAATGTGCAATTGAAGGACTATTACCATATCAAGCAACAGATCAACAGCCATTAATCAAGCTTCAGAAATCATCCTGATGTGCTGGATGACTCAACGTCTCTTTCCAACGCCTATATAAAGGATAGAAGACTTGAAGAATTGTTGGACTCTACAACTGAAAAAACTACGCTGCATTGCTATCGTATTCAACTGAGTCTTAACAAAACACATCAACAACTTAGATTATTCTTACAAACTGAGTATTCTATAATTTCTAAGTTAAGGAGAAAAACAGAGTCTGTCTTTGTTTGAAACAGAGTCTGTCTTTGTTGTAATTGGAACACGTTTAATTGTTTGTCAAGTGTTTCAACTCTATTCAATTTTCTGTAAATTGTGTCAGAAGTCTCTTGCTTGTGTGCTTGAGCAAAGAAGTCTCTTGGCTGCGTCCTTGAGCAAAGAAGTCTCTTAGTTGTGTCTTTGAGCATTGGAAGTATCTTGCCTGCGTGCTTGAGCATTGGAAGTCTCTTACTGTGAGTTTGAGCAACTTGTAATAGATATTACATTTTAGTGGAACTCTCCTTAGAAGTGCAAGGGGGACAGGACTACTTCCGGTTTGTGGAAGGAACCTGTATAATTGCTTGTGTTCTCTCTTCTCTCTTTCTCTTGATTATTTCCGCTGCATCAGAACCTAATCTCCCATCAGACTTTGATACTAAGGAATTAGATTCTCACTCTTCAAGAGCTGCGAAAAGCTAACACAATTCAGCCCCCCCCCCCCCTCCCCCCTTTTTGTGTTTTTCTCACCTTCACCATTGACAGAAGACAAACTACCTTCTGATCAGTCAGTTCAGAGAATTTAATTTTGTAAACATTGTTTCTTCTCTTTCCCTTAAAAACTATGGATTGATCATCCTTGTTGACTACTGTGCAGTTGTTCTTATTAAACAACACATCATAACCACTGTCACACAATTGACTTATGCTCAGTAGGTTATGTCTAAGTCCATCTACAAACCACACATTACTAATTGAGATTAGAGAATTACCAATGGTTCCAGTTCCAATGATTTTGCCAGTCTGGTTTCCTCCAAATCCCACAGTTCCTCCCTCTTTCATGGTCAGGGTTAGGAACATAGACTTTTCTCCCGTCATGTGTCGCGAGCAGCCACTGTCCAGGTACCAGGCCTTCTGCTTTTCTTGTCCTTTTAGACATACTTGCAACATCAACAATTTCAGACTTAGGTACCCATATATTTATGGGTCCTCTAGGGTTAGTCCTTAAACCATTGAATCCCCTTTGTGTTGTGTGTCTTGAGGTCCTTGGTAATGTTTTCCTCCAAACTTTAGGTTCAGAACCATTCAGTTTAGGATCCAACTTTCCTTTCACAGTTTCTCTTCTTTGAAACATAGGCTTTTGTTTTTCACACTCTGGTTTCTTCAGAGTCTGTTTACCAGAATCTGATTTCTTCAGAATTTGAATCCTTTAAGCCTTGGGTTCAAAGTTGTTCAGTACCTTTGGCTTTAGATTCTGTAGTTTTGACTTTGTCATTACTTTAGAACTTGAAGCTTTAGGTCCTGAATGAGTCACTGTGTTGACTTCATCAGACTCACTTACAAAGTGATTTTTCAATGCTTCTCTAGCACCATCAGGACCAGGTTTCACGATCACTTCATTTGAGTTGCCTCCAATGAATCCAATATCATGTCCTCTGTTCTGATATGTGCTATAGATCATAAATGCTACCCTGGATCTATCAATTCTAGTAGCAATAAATTCTTGTAGAGCAACATCCTGCTCACTCAAGTATTTACAGCTACACTTCTTGATCGGTAAAGAGTCATTTTCTTTCTTTAAACTGTCCAACTCCAACAAGGTTGATTCATGCTTTTTCAACACCTTATCAAGCTGTTGTTTGACTTTCTTCAACTCAGTGGATTTGATCTCATCGTGACCAAGAATTTCTTTGATAGAATCAACTAATTTAGATCTTGTGAATAGAAAATACCTCAGTCTCATTCTTAGAATCTGTGTCTAATTCTGCCTCAGGTGCTTCTTTTACTGGTTCAGTTGTAGCCATTAACCCAACAGCTACATTAGCTTCACCATCAGCATCATCTTCATCATACCCTGACTCATTATAAAGATCCTCCCAGGTAGCCATCAGACTTTTCTTGATTTGCTTCTTAAACTTGCTTGACTTGTAGGTTAGCCTCTTTAACTTGGATTTCTCTTTCTACAACTCTGGACAATCAGCAATAAAGTGCCCAGGCTTCTTGCAGTTGAAGCAACCTTTTTGTTCTTCCTTCTTGAAACCCTTACCACTGCTCTTACTCAGAAACTTCTTGTTCTTCTTGGCCAGGTACTGCATTCTGCTTGAAAGCATAGCCATTTCTTTAGCAACATCAGGATCTTCCTCAGAGCTTTCAGAAGAAGAAGATTCATTTTCATACTCTTCAACCATGAGAGCCTTTGAGGATCTTCCCTTTGACTTTAAAGCAATGGTTTTAGACTTTCTTGCAGATTCATGTTCATTGAGACTTAACTCATGAACTTTGAGAGAACTGACAAAATCTTCAACACTCAGGGTGTTTAAATCTTTAGCTTCCTCAATTGCAGTAACCTTTGGTCTCCATTTAGAGGGTAAGCTCCTCAGTATCTTGCTTACATGGTCAGAAGCTATATAACTCTTTTTCAGTATCTGTAGTCTAGATATTAGAGTTTGAAAGGTTGAGTACATCTGCTCAATGTTTTCATCCTCCTTCATCTTGAATAACTCATACTGATGAACCAATAAAAGAGCTTTAGCTTCCCTGACCTTCTTGCTCCCTTCATAGTTTGCACAAAGAGAGCCAAACATGGCTTTAGCAGTAGATTTGTCACTCATTTTCATGTACTCATACTTAGGAATAGCAGTGACAAGAGGTCCTCTGATGATATGATGTTTCTTGTAGTTCTTCTTCTGAGCAGCAGTGTGAAACTTACGGTCAATAGCAGCACCTTCGTCATCAAGTTGTAAGTCACCAACACCATCTTCTAGTATGTCCTAAAGTTCTTCATCAAGATCCATGACATAGTTGTAGAAGTTGGTTTTCCACCAAGAAAATTCTTCAGGATCACCATTAAACTTTGGAATTTTCCCATAATCAGCTTTCTTATAGCTGTTATTGGATCCATAGTCATTTGGTATAGCAACACCGAAATTAGCACCAGAAGTAGAAGGTTCACTGAAAGACATGTTTTTCTCTGGATCTTTTCTGTTACACGGTTAAGTGCTATGACAACAGAGTCGGAGCTCTGATACCAACTGAAGGTGAGAAAAACACAAGAAGGGGGGGTTGAATTGTGTTAACTTTTTCACAACTCTTGAAGAGTGAGAATCTATTATTCTAGGATCAGAGGCTGAATGGATTCAGAACCTGATGGAAGACCAGAGTCTGTTGTAGCGGAAATAAACAAGAGATAAAGGAAAGAGAGAACACAAGTCATTATACTGGTTCCTTCTACAAACCGGAAGTAGTCATGTCCCCCTTGCACTTCCAAAGAGAGTTCCACTAAAATGTAATTAACAATTACAAGTTGCTCAAACACACAGTAAGAGACTTCCAATGCTCAAGCACGCAGGCAAGAGACTTCCAATGCTCAAAGACACAACTAAGAGCCTTATTTGCTCAAGGACACAGCCAAGAGACTTCTGACACAATTTACAGAAAATTGAATAGAGTTAGAACACTTGATAAACAATCAAATATGTTCCAAATACAAAACAAAGAGACTCTGTTTTTCTGATTAACTTAGAAATTCTAGGATACACAGTTTGTAAGAATTTTCTAAGTTGTTGATGTGCTTTTGGCTTGACTCAGAGAGAATATGATAGCTTGATAGCGTAGTTTTTCAGTTGTAGAGTCCAACAAATTCTTCAGGTCTTCTATCCTTTATATAGGCGTTGGAAAGAGACGTTGAGACAATCCAACACATCACAGAGTTTTCTGGAAGCTTGATCAATAGTTGTTGATCTGTTGCTTGATATGGTAATAGTCCTTCAAATGCATATTTTGAATCTCATTCCTTTTGAAGCGAATTACCGGTAGACACAGTTGCCAAACTGTACGAGGTAGTGGAGTAGTGGAAACAGAGTTCGTACAAAAGTACTTTTGTCCTATTCTTCATTCTTTGTCGTTGTGAATCTCATGCTCAAGTTGACTTTGAAGCTAGCCGTTACTCCAAACGAACGTTTCCTATGCATCGAAATGCCTTCAGAAATCCTTCTAAGCAAATCTTCAATTTGCTGTCTTTAGACTCTCTATAGCACTTCAGATTCTGATGATCTTCAAACTCTCTTCAGAACTTCAGACTTACTTCAGATTCTCTGAGTCTTCAGGACCTCTCGAAACAGCTTCTGATGATTCTTCAGACTCTCTAGTACTTTAGAATCACAAGCAACAAGCTTCTCTGGAATCTTGCTCTTAATTTGTTCTAAAAAAATACTTTTTAAGATAGAAATCTTGATTAAGATCCTGCACACTTAAACAAATATTAGCATATCCAATTGACAACTTTTAATATCTTGTTATCATCAAAAGTCAAAAGTGGTATTGCTGAACACCCTTGTTTCAACACAACCTACCTATAATAGTTGCAAACGAACTCACTTGGCGCTGAGTAATCAATGGAATGAGTGTGACCTTAACTTCTGATTTGAACACTGTTTTGGCAGCTAGGAACATGTTGAATTCTGAAAATTGGTTAGAAATAACTGAAAACACATTTCCTTTGTCTTCTGTATTACTGCTGATGTGTCCCCCCCACTATATAAACCTCATCAGTTACAAATTTCAAGGGTTGTGTTTTATCAATTCCTCTTTTCTCAGATACAATCCCAAGTGCAATACCATATCTGCGAGGCCGATCAAGAACTACTTCACTATTTTCAAATAAATGCCAATGAAGAGACTTATCGCAAACAAATTCATATATGAGAATATTTTTATTTTCTTTGCAACAGTACCCCAACAACATCAGTATATTCTTGTGTCTAGCAAAACTCAAGACATACACTTCAGAATTGGCTTCATCAATGTCTTCAGAATCATCTTTCTTGGTATTTGACTTATGTTCCTTTCGTGAAACATAAGCATTGATGGCTTTGAAAGATTTTTCAACTGATGATGCAATGAATGGTCTCCAAACTAATATAACCATGAAACACACCTATTTTGCTAATATGGAACCCTTCGTTGTCTCAAGCCCATACGATGCCGTCGACGTTGGTTGTGGATGAGCCACCGCCTGCATCTTGGTGTCCGGAGGTTCTGGTGGCGGTGAGATTGCTGCGGTAATATTAAAATTGGAACGAGGTTGATTTCTGATACCGTCTTCTGTATAATTAGCCTCGTGAATTTTGTGGCTTTCAGCTGAACCTTTCTTTACTTCAATTCTATATCCATCGTGCACTTGTGATGCTTCCACGGGAGATGAACTAGATTGAACCCTACTTAGAGCTCCATTAACAGAACATGTTGATGAAACTTCTGCAATAGGAGTTTTTGCAGGCATGTTGTCGTGGTTTTGTTCTCCTTTTGGCTGGCTTTTATGCAAAGATTCAACGGATTTTGGATGAGGTTCCTTCAATGGCTGTGAAAAAACTGCAGGTTTGGTGATTCTTGGAGGAAAATTGATGTCCAAAAGTTGTATTGGTGTGTTTTCTTTCGTTCTGAATGGCACAGAAGTAATTCTAGGTGATTCATATATTCCTGGAGTGGGAATTCCTCACTGATCATGTTAGGAAAAGAGCAGGAGAAATCTGCTCTGATACCAACTGACGCAGTACAGAAGCGTAGGCTAGCAAGCGCTAAACCTAGAGAGAAACGAACAAGTTCGCTAGCGACAAACTTGTGAAAATAGGGTTCCGGAATCCACCAGAAAGTAGAGAAAAGTCTCTAAAATATTATTATTGAATGAATAAAATTTATAAGTTGTCTCTTAGGTTACAACTGTTAAGCTTAAATAGGGAAATAACAAACCCTAATGAGACAAAAATAACAAACTAAAAACAAAATAGAAAGTTCTAGAAAATTAGACTGAAATAATAAATACTACTAAATTACTAATAAATCCCTCGTACATCAATATTATACATCATTCTAGAAATGTCTATTAGGTGCAGGCTTAACAAGAAAAATCAAGAAATTTGTAGCATAATCTGCAATTGCTCATATCATCAACCAATCATATTTTTACTTGAAATATAATAATGAATAGTACCTTCAACCATTTATTTATCAGTAGAATACATATCTCTTATCTTTCATTATAAATGCTTATTCAGTTCTTTGAGGAAAAAAAAAAAGCTTATCATATCATACTTAATATAAATCCTAAGAAGCCTGATAAGCACAATTTGGTAACTCTAATCTACTTTATGAAACTCTAAGGGTCCGTTTGGTTCGAGAGTTTTGGAGGGGAGGGGAGGGGTGGGGAGATTTTTAATTTGACGTGTTTGGTTCAATTTGTAGAAAGGGAGGGGAGGGAAGTGGAGGGGAGCAAATCTCTTTAAAAATTTATTGCATTGCCATAATATCCTTAAATTAATTTCAAATCTCAATATCAACTTTGTAACAACTTTTATTGTTATTAGATTATATTATTTTGTAACAATCATATTATTATTAGGTTATTTTATTCTTGTAACAAATTTTATCATTTTCTTATATTTTCCTTATAACAACTTTGATTATATATTAAGAGATGTGCTATTTTTTACGGAAGTAATTGACAAAAAATGCAAGGATTACAAAGAATTGCTCTTATAAAAAAAAAATATGATTCATGGAGTAAAATACATGAGCCAATTTGAGATAAAATAAACAGCTTAGATATGCGCTACTCTTTCGTCGGTTTCTGAAATCGTAAAAACTAATAGTTTTTTTTTATTTAATTAAGTTTAAGGGTAAAACAGTAAAATAATCTTAAAATTCCTCCCCTCCCCTTCCATCCTTCTCCCCTCCCCTTGCGAACCAAACACGTTTTTAATTAAAAATATCTCCCCTCCCCTCCCCTCCGTTAAAATCCTTCCCCTCCCCTTCCATTCCCTCCCCTCCTGATTCTCGAACTAAACAGACCCTAACCTGCCTTTTTTATTCAAAACCTTCATACTTAATATAAATGCTAAGCAGTTTGATAAGCACAATTTGGTAGCCCTAACCTACTTTATGAAACCCTAACCCGCCTTTTTTATGCAAAACATTCTTTCTAATTACATATGTATTAAATTAATTAATTTACTAGACTTTTGACCCGTGCACGCACGGGTCCTATCGACCATAATAGAAATAGATAAATGATTTTTGACTCGTGAGATACGCATGCATCTATCAATAAACACAAATTAGATTATTAAAGATCAAATATCGTAATCAAATTCATCTCAATATGTCTTTAATGTTATTTGATAGAGAAAACATAATCTTCTAAAGACTATTTATTTATTTAATCACAATATAATTATTGGGGCAATTATTCTCTTTTTTTCTTTATAATTGAAAAAAAAAACACTCTTCTTTTTTACTTATAAAGAAAAAAAAAATAGTATTCATTAGGTTAAATTGCTGCTAACCTAATGCAGCATTTTAGAGGAAAATTATTAGGTTAAATTGATGCGGACCTAATAATAAATAAGGAAAAAAAGTCTAGAGAAATAATAGATATATACAAACGATGACACAACAGGTTAGGAATGAAAAGATCATCAGTGAAGAGAAATAGTAGGGATTGCTGCATTTTAGATGAAATTTGTTGGGTTAAATTGGTGCGCTGCATTTTAGATGGAATTTGTTAGGTTAAATTGCTGCTAACGTCCGTTTGGTTCGAGAATTAGAAGGGGAGGGAATGGGAGGGGATGGGAGGGATTTTAACGGAGGGGAGGGAAGGAGAGATATTTTTAATTAAAAACGTGTTTGGTTTGCAAGCGAAGGGGAGAGATTTTAAGATTATTTTACCGTTTTACCCTTAAACCTAATTAAATAAAAGAAACTGCTGGTTTTTACGATTTCAAAAACCGACGAAAGAGTAGCGAATATCTAAGTTGTTTATGTTATCTCAAACTGGCTCATGTATTTTGCTCCATGCATCATATATATATTTTTTATAAGAGCAATTATTTGTAATCCTTCCATTTTTTGCCAATTACTTCCGTAAAAAAATAGCACATCTCTTAATATATAATCAAAGTTGTTATAAGGAAAACATAACAAAATAATAAAATTTGTTACAAGAATAAGATAACCTAATAATAATATGATTGTTACAAAATAATATAATCTAATAATAATAAAAGTTTGTTACAAGGTTAATATTGAGATTTGAAATTAATTTAAGGATAATTATGGCAATACAATAAAATTTTAAAGAGATTTGCTTTGCTCCCCTTACCTCCCCTCCACTTCTACAAATTGAACCAAACACATCAAATTAAAAATCTCTCCTTCCCTCCCCTTCAAAACTCTTGATTCAAACGGACCCTAATGTAGCATTTCAACAGCATTTCAGAGAGAAAATATTAAGTTAAGTTGCTACGAGACTTAACAAAAAATTAATAAATAAGGATAAAGATACTGTAACTCCAACCTACTCCAAGCAAAGACTATGCACAAGACAGCGGCGGCGGATTCATCTGTAGGATTGTCTGCTACTTTCAGTTAATCTTCATTCATTTCCAAGGAAAAAATTAATCTCTCTCCTAACCACCTTTTCCCTCTTACAGAGTCTACATCTTATTTCTTATTCATCCACCATTATTCTTTCTTCATTTGTACCAGCAACGAATATTTGGGAGGCAAGGGAGAATCTTAGGAAGGAGATAATTGGAGGTTTTGTTGTTCTCTTTGTGCAAAAACAATGAGAGCGGAACCGACATTCTCGAGTGAGACACACACAAATGATAAGGAATTTGTGGTTTTGAAATTAACTCACAGTTTGGGAGATTCAACTTTGATTATGCTTCTAGTCAGGTGCTTCTGTTTTAATTTCTAATGATGTAAATGTTGGACAAAACATTCTCCAGTCTTGTCGCTTAGAATTTTCTTTTCCTTTTCATATTTTTATTGTAATCTCACAAAATAAATAGAAGAATCATGTTTGGTTAGTTCGTTCTGTGTTGTTTGTTGTTCTGTCCAAATCATCAAATCATTCTTGAACGCAGAATCAGATTGCTCGAATATTGTGGTGGACGTTGACTCAAACGATCGCAGATGCAACATTCATTGTTTCCTAAACGGATTTCCATGTAAGGATGTGTTCTTAAAGCTTTTTTTAATTATGTAATTCAAGAACTTTGACTGAATTTGTTGATGGTATCTTCAAAATATGATGTTATTCCTGTAATTTTTTCAAACTATATAATTCTAGGCTATATCTTATGCTTGGTGGTCTTGATGGTTTGAACTCACATGATTGAAAGTGAATTTCATTGATATTTTTCCCTTTAATAATGTTGGCTTAATTACTGATGTGTCCCTTAAGTTATTTGTTGGTTACATTTTAGTCTTATTAACGTTACAATTTTGTCCCTTTAAGTCATCTTCTGTCAACCAAATAAATCCTCATGTCAAAACCGTTTACCCAATATCTAAGGTGGATACACATTGCAAGTTGTCACGTCATCGTTCACATCTGTCTATTTAATGTTTTGGCAAAAGACCGACGATGAAGATTTATTTGGCTAACATATACTAACTTAAAGGACCAAATTGTAACGTTAATAACTTATGTGATCAAAATGTAACCAACAAATAACTTAAGGGACCAAATAATTAATTAAGCCAATAATATTTGTGGTGCTTATGTTTTCAATAGGTGACACTTCTCTGACCTTTGTCATTTAAGAGTTTTGTGGTGCTCCATAGCAGAAGAAGTTTATACAGAATGAGATAGAATGGAAGGATGACTCTATTCATCATCCTTGCTCACTTAAAATTATAGGTGTTTTTTGAAGGTTAACAAGTTTGTATTTTATTTGATTGTTTCACCTATTTTGTCTATCCAATTTCTAGGTAAAAAAATTATTTATTTTAGTATATTCATCATTCTTTGTTTTATTTTTCTTCTTTTTTTAAACAGAAAAAATCCAAATGAACAGAAAAGTAGAAGCATTTGATGCAGTCAAATTGTTATCCATATCTATCATGAAAAAGAGAAGACAACATATGGAATAGAATCAGCCTATGGTGTAGTTGGAAGAAAATGAGGAATACGATGACTATATATATTACTTTGTGGATGAATTTTAGGAAAGAAGTTCTCATATTACTATAGTAATAATGTATCTAAGTTTATTTTCAACATGGGTTAATTAAGTTTTTGCTCCCTATAAATATCAGTTTCGTTTTTAATCCATATAAAATAAAATTACACTTTCTAGTTCCTGTGACATTTTCCTTTAGCATTTTAGGGATCAAAAATGCTGACGTAAAAATTTTACAGGGACTAAAAATGTTGATGGAAATTTTTACAGGGACTAAAATTGTTGACGGAAAATTTTACAGGAACTAAAAAGTGTGATTTTATTTTATAAGGACTAAAAATGAAAATGCAGATATTTATAAGGACCAAAAACTTAATTAACACTTTCAACATTAGCCAATCAAAGCATCTTTTGACAGAAAGTGTAGATTTTATCACTACTAAGCATATCTTGCATTTTTTATCTGTGTTTTTTCCTTCTAATTTTAATGTAATTGTGACACTTCATTAACTTTGATGTGATCCACATAATTGATTAGGCCAAGTCTCGGTAGTGAAACTATTATCAAAGAAACTGACATATTTTTTTCTTAACTGTGTGTTGCAACTTGCAGGTATACTGGGTGAGGATGAGAACAATGTCAAGGTAAACATGCCCCTGAAGATAAAGCAATTACAAGAGAATTGAAGCTGCTTGCAATTAATATTTGATTTGAAGGACAATGATGCTATGCAATTGAGATTATTTCTCCCAATTTTATATCTCAGAATGCTACTTTTTCATGTGCAGGTGACTTTTCAAGGTGAATCTATTACATCGTTCTTCCTTTTTTTTGTTTTCTTATACCCTTTGTTGCTATTAAATCGTGTCATTATCTTTTAATTTACATTTATGGAATTAGTGAAATATTTATTTACTTACTTTCATTCTTCTTATAGTTTAGGATGACTTGAAATATACATTTGTGGTTATATATGCTTAAACTCAATTGATTTTCTTAGAGTCTTATGCAATTTACACACATCAACAAATTTATCAGGTAGTGTCCTAACAGAGAATGAAGTAGTATAGTAGTAACTTTAAAGTTACTGTTGAATTTAATCAAAAGACCATAACTCAATTAATTTAATCTTTGAAATTATTAAAAGGGAAAATAATACTTAGGTACCGTTTGGCCTAACTTTTTTTCTACTTTTCTAAGCTTTTAAGGAGAAGGCAGGCCAAACACATTTTAAATTAAGCTCCTAATAAAAAAAGAACTTTTTTTAGAATACAAAATTCCCGCCAAATGCTATAACCCTACTTGTATATATTGTCTTCTCCTACTCCCAATTTTCCATTGCGCCGCCGTTTCTGTGAGTTGCTTTCTGCCATATCAGGTACTTTTTATTTATTTATTTTCTTTGTTTTTTATTATATTCTTTGATCCATCAATATTACTTTATACTATCTTGTTATAATATATTGTGATCTATTAAATTTCTTATCACTTGTCATTGTCTGCCACCATTGCCGTATTGTGCCGGTTTGATTCATTTTTACATGTGTTTATGTAGTATATCATGATTTTGTCATACGTAGTGGTTCCATATATTATCCTACTGTACATACCCACCATTTATATATTATCCTATTAAATAATATTTGATTTTTTTGACTTTGCTACAAACTAAGGATGATGGTATCAAGGATTTGATATCAAAAAATTAGTAGAAAAGTGGGAGTCGCACTTTACGTGTGCATTAGGGATTCTTGTTAAAGAATAAAATTTTATACAAATTCGTGGTTCCAATGTTAGATGATCAATAATTCTATCAAAATTATGGTTGCGTATGAAAAAATTAATTGCATTTGTCTTTCTTACATAAGTAATATTTTCTCTCAAGTGTTTTATTGATTTTCAAATATAATGCAGCTATGACTACCAAAGAAAACATTTCCTCTAAATCTGAAAATTTAGAAAAAGCTACGTGGAAAAACCCATTTGATACCAAAATATTACATGACCTTTGTAAAGTGAAATTCAAAAGTGTGGAAAACCTGGAATTGCTTTTAGGATTAAGAAATGGGAAGAGATACATGAAGCATTCAATAAAGGTGCTAATAAAAACTATACCCAAAAAAAATTGAAGAATAGAATGGATTACTTGAGAGCTGATTGGACCATCTGGAAACAATTAGTGGGTAAAGAAACAGACTTAGGATGGAATCATCAAACTGGAAATATTGATGCTGATTCTGCATGGTGGGATGCTAAAATAAGGGTGAGTATTACATATATTTTAATTTTAATTTGGCGAAAGTTGAGTAAGAGAATGGTTTGTCTAAGTCTTATATCCCTTATTGCTTTCGCAAGAGAATGCGAAATATGGAAAGTTTCGATATCAAGGTTTAGAATTTCGTGATGAATTGGAATTTATATTTCGTGATGAATTGGAATTTATATTCGTGATGATGTGCTGCTAGAAAATATTGAATCTGATGATGAGGAGGAGGACTTTACTCATGTGGAAAAGGCCCAACCAAAAAAGAAAAGAAAGCTACTTCGGATATGGGTGAGAAAATGACAAAGGGTAAGGCAAAGGTTGGGACTGCATCTACTATGAGAAACACATTTGAGCGATTAATTCAAGCAGTGGAAAGTCATAATGAAGTTGAAAAAGCTGAAATTGCAGCCACATCTAATGTCTATGGACAATACTCAATTCCAGACTGCGTTAAGATATTGAAAAGTCTAAAGGATGAAGAGCTCTTGAATGATCAACAATTTAGCTATGCTTTAGAGTTGCTTAAAGATGAAAATAATAGAATCATACTGATGTCCTTTAAAGATTCTACTAATGCCTTGGTGGGCTGGATTCTATACAAGTATAAGTGAAAAAATTATGAGTGACAAAAAAATATCTATTATTAGCTTAAGACTTAGCTTTTCATTTTCTATTTATTTTGAATTTTATGCTTTAGGTTGAATTTTGGTTTCATGTCATATCCTCTAGTATCTTCTCGTATTTGTTATTTGTTTTGAAATTTTGGTTGGGAATTTTGTATTGACATTTATCTTTATGAATTTGAGTTACTTTAATGATTATGTATCTGTATTTAATATCCGCATTTATTCCCATGTTTTTCAATTGTCTTAAAGATGCATTCTAATCAAATCAACGAGCGTTCCAGAAAAGTTAAAAAAAGAAAATGTGGGTTCTATAAGATATGTTACGCTGCAACAGTAATTGCATATGACTATCATATGAAGTACTTAATGAATCAAGGTAAAAGATTTCTTTATTCTCATGGATGGACTTGGGTTCGATAAACACTTAACACTCCAGGTGAAAGTTATAACATGTTTAGGATGGAAACTCGTGCCATTTTGAAACTTGAAAGACTATTAGTGAGTAAAGGATGGTTACATCCATCTAAAGAAATGACATCGTTAGAGGCACTTTGCTATGTTTCTTTGGAGTTGCGCACATAGTGAGACTAATCGAAATGTTCAAAATAAATTTGGAAAATCAGGAGAGACTGTGAGCAGAAAGTTTGGGGAAGTTTTAGATAGTTTATGTTTATTAGCAAAGGAAATTGTAAGGCCTCCAAATTTTAATTTTGTAGAAATTCCATCCAAAATAAAAAATGATCGTAGGTATTGGCCTCATTTTAAAAGGATGCATTGGTGCAATTGATGGAACACATATTCCAGCCATTTCCCACTACAGAACAAATTCGTTATATTGGTCGAAAGGGATATCTAACATAAAATGTCATGTTGGTGTGCAACTTAGATATGTTGTTCACTTTTGTTGTTGTTGGTTGGTCTGGTACTGCACATGACACTCGCATTCTTTCATCTGTTATTGAAGAAATGAAAAATTTGTTTCCTCATCCTCCTGAAGGTATGCATAAATTCATTGTATTATAAAATTTAACACACACACATATAAATATATCTATAAAATTTAATTTTCAATATTAACTAACAACAAAGTTTTTATAATTTTTAGGAAAGTATTATTTGGTTGATGCTGGATATCCAAACATGAAAGGGTACCTATCACCATACAAAGGTGAAAGATATCACATTCCTGATTTTAGAGATGGAAGTCAAGCATGCACATTCTTCACTGAGAAATGTCATTGAAAGAACAATTTGAGTTTGGAAGAAAAGGTGGCATATCTTATGTGATATGAGACCATTTTCACTAATTAAACAACAGAAGATCATAGTTGCAACAACAACGCTTCATAACTTTATTCGAATATGTGGTGTTGAAGACAAGGAATTTAATAAATGTGATGATATCTCATGATATATGATTGAGCGCGAAGAAGAAATTAATATGAATGAAGAAATGGGTTCATATAATCCAGGAAAAGTACAAGATGGAGGCTACATGAATAAAGTTAGAAATCAAATAGGTGTTTCATTGATGGAAAATAGAAACGTTCGAGTTTGTGATGATTTATGTTTTTTTTAACAAGATGATTTATTTTTTAATCATGAATTATTTGCTAAACTCTTTTGATTTATTTAAGATTATGAATTTGTACTCATGGTATAAATAATTAATGTTTTTGAGGAAACAAAATTTCGTAATGCAAAAATCTTTTATTTTTTATTTATTATAATAACTCATAATAAGTTTAGAGCTTTATAAACATATTGTACCAAACAACTTTTAGCTTAAAAATAGTTTTGAAGTAAAAAAAAACAAAAATTACCAAACAACTTTAACTTTTTTTTTCTAAAGTCCTTACTTTTACCTTTATTTGAAAAGTAATTTTTGGACTGTAAAAAAGTTGGGCCAAACGAAGCCTTAGAACCATTAGACTGGATTGTCATGATGTTTGATTGCTTTTTCTCTTGTAGGTTTGGAGAACCAGTATGAAAAAGTTCTTGAGAAGGCTTACAGATACGCCATATTTGACTCAAGGTTAGCCAAGACTAACACGGTTATGGCCGTCGAATAGAGAGGTCTTTAATTTAACACATGCAAGGATTTTTAGGCAGACCAGAACCTTTGAATCTCACAGATAGGCATCAACATACATGGCTTAGGCTTTGGTTGGTGGAGAAACATGACGAGTTCAGCTAAAAAAATTATGACAGGAAGAAAAGCATTGAGTCCATTTTTTCAGTATACTTTGTTGTCTTATTTCTCATATTTTTCGCTTTTCTTATATTATATTAGAGACAAACACAGTCTTAAAAATCTAAATGATCATTTATTATGTGACAATTTTTTTTCCTAATCTTTCATTATGGGATAGATGGAGTGTTAAATTAGAGGTGTAAAATTCATTTCTGTGTCAATATATAAGGAATTTTTTCCTATGAGATAAAGATGTATAATGTAACTTAGTCTCTATTACAAAAACTTTCAGAGCTATTTATCTTTGAATATACGCATTTATTATGCTTAACTAATTTAGGCATTGGTGATGGTAGTATAGGAGAGAGCTATGATGTCAATATCACCTGATTTGCTCCTTCCAAGTTCTAGTGATTCACTTGCATCAATTGCTCAGAGCACATATCCTAATTTGTAGGAAAATATACATGACTCATAATTTTTTCAGGATGGGGCTATTTTGGCTCCTAAAAATGCAATAGTTGATATCATCAATAATTACATGTTAGACTGTGTTACTATGACATTTTTTTTGGACTATTGATTTTGTTTCAAATGTAACTTGCTTTGTTGATTTTCTAACGTATGTCAAGAATTACTTCACTCTACACTGTCATCCAATATAACAGACCCACGCGACAGCGCGGGTTAAAAGTCTAGTTCGATTAAGTTATTGTTTAACCCTAATTGTTTTTGCCTTTTCCCTCCCAAACCATCATTTAATGCATGTTTATAAAGCATACAAACCTCCTCATTTGTCTACATTAAATGCGGTTTTTGAATTCAATTTTCCCTACAACCCAAATGCAATAAATTCGTCATATTCTAAAACTTCTCATTCACCTCATGGGCCCACTAAGGATATTACTCGACACAAGATATTTTGGTAGCCGCACCACATTAACCTTTGTTCATTTCCAAGGTTAAGAATTAAACTTTTTCATTTTCCCACAATTCTCTTATTATAAAAGCATAACAACATCCCCATCTGACTCCATATCTCTTATCTCTTATTATAAAAGCTTATTATGTTAGGTTATTGCTTAACCCTGATTGTTTTTGTCTTTTCCCTCTCAAACCGTCATTTAATGCATGTTTGTAAAGCATACCAACGTCATTATCTGTTATCATTAAATGCGGTTTTTGAATTCAAATTTTCCTTCCACCCAAATGCAATAAATTCTTCATAATCTGAAACTTCTCATCTACCTCATAGGCCCACTAAGGACATTACACAGCACAAGACACCTTGGTAGCCGCACCACATTAACTTTTGTTCATTTCCAAAGTTGAGAAGTCAACTTTCTCATTTTCCCCTAAATCTCTTATTATAAAAGCATGTCAACCTCCCCATCTGGCTCTATTAAATCTCTTATTAGAAAACCTTATTAGGTTAAGATATTGTTTAACACTAATTGTTTTTTCCTTTTCTCTCCCAAACCATCATTTAATGTGTATTTATATAGCAATTCAAATTTCCCTCCCACCCAAATGCTATTAATTCATCATATTCGCAAACTTCTCATCTACCTCGTGGGCACACTAAGGTCATTATTCAACACAAGACGGTTTGGTAGCCGTACAATATTAACATTTGTTCATTTCCAAGGTTGACAAGTAACTTTCTCATTTTCCCGTAAATCTCTTATTATAAATGCATAACAACCTCCCCATCTGTCTCCATTAAATTCGTTTTGAATTCAAATTTCCCTCCCACCCAAATGCAATAAATTCGTCATATTCTCTAACTTCTCATCTACCCCATGGGTCCACTATGAACATTACTCAACACAAGACACATTAGTAGCCGCACCACATTAACCTTTGTACATTTCGAAGGTTAAGAAGTATAGTTTCTCATTTTCCCGCAAATCTTCCATCTTCTAACATTCTTGTTTGATGTTCTTCTCTCGTATATTTTAACCTTCTTCTTCCTCCAAAATAGAACTATCTTTCAATGTTTTGGTGAAATTCAACCCGATCTGTCTTAATTAGTCTCCTCTTCAATATATTCGTCACTTATGATAAGTTTTGGTGAGTTTTTTCGCCTATGTTTTGGAGAGTGCTGTCAGAGGCACGATTGACGGTGATGAGTGTACGGTGAGGTTCAACTGCTTGAATCTCTCCAACCATCCACTTCTTCTACTTCTAATCGTTCTTCAATTTTATTTGCTATTTACATCATGACTTTTTTTTTTTTTCAACCTATCATGATCTCAAATATCAATAAAAGAAGATTGATTTTTTGGTTGCATTTCTCAATTACAGTTCTTCAATGCTAATAGTGTTGTTATAGAATTGGTTTTGAGTTTTTAATTGAAAAACTGTGAATTTAATTTACTTCTTTAATTCATCTTATTGATTGTTCTCTCTCTTCATTTTTATTCTTTCCTTTATGAAATGAAGTTTCTAAAAAAGCTCGATGCGATGGCTGACGTGCTAGTGATTTTCTGCATTGGCTCAATGTTGCAGTAGCTCGCGATGACAATTTATGCAGTGGCGATTACCTTTAGCAGCTTGCAGTAATGGTATGTTTCAAAATGGTAAACTTCTTGCATTTTTTGTTTGAGTTTAGTTTTTTCTTTTTCATTGTTTATCTCTGAGTTAGTTTACTTTTCAAATTTCATTTTTTTTAGTTGTTTCTTACTTTCACTGAATTTAATTTGTCATTTTTGTTGATGCAAAAATTGAATGTTGTTGATATAATATTTGTCTCTAAGATTATGCATGTGGGTTACTTCTCAAGTATCACTTATTTTGATTAATGTTTCTATAAGCATATTTCAGAAATCACATTGTACCTTATTATGCATTAACTATCAAGGTACTTCTTTTTGCGAATCTAGATTTACACAAGACATGGTCATGTAGATTAAATCATTTGCTCATTTTTAAAACAAATATTTTTTGCTTTCTATTCTTCAATCTTTAGCTTATTCACCTATGTTTTCAATCTCTGTAATTTTATTGTGTGCTACTGATATACTATGTTTTATTTGTTTACCAATTAATATTTGATTTTCATATATAATATATTTTGTATATTGGTTTGTAAACAAGAGAAATTTCCTTACCGAGACATTATTAACGGGCACTACTAAAAAAGCAAAAATTAGTGAGAGAACTTTAGAGAGGAAAAACGTGAAATCCCTCTCTAATTCCGTCACTAAATTTTGCAATCAATAAATTTGTGAAGAATTTTAATTTTTCCGTCACTAATTTCCCTCTCTAATTTTGCTTTTTCTAGTAGTGGGGAGGACATTTCAGTTTTTATGCAATTTGTACTCAATTTTTTAATTCTTTATAAGTTCACATTTAAAGATGACTACTACGCATCTAACTATTGATAAATGTGATCTCTATTATGATCATGAATTTATAGTACCGTTGTTAGTCTTGATGATTTATAGGTTGTGATAGTGTTTGCAGCCATTATAAGGTCCAATTTTGAGTATATGTTGTTGTAGTTTTTGAGGCTGGACTGTTTTCTCTATTATATTTTTTTTTTGTGTGCATATTTAGTTATATTTGCAGTGGGAGTTAAAGGTTTTTTGGCACACAAGCTTTTGTTCATGTTAACCTTCCTTTTCTGCACCCTTGAAAAGCTTAAGGACTCACACCATATATAGGTATGAATTTGCTTCTCTTATTTGAATTTTTAAAAAACTGTCCCATTAAATTTATGAAATACGGTTTCTTTTGAACATTTTGGCATTTTTATTTTATTTGTTATGAATGTTCAAGAGTGCACATCAATAATCTCATTCATGGTTAAATTAAAGAACTGAAGAATTTTTCCCTGTGTGCATTTGCATATTTTTTTTTAATTTGGGAGGGATAATTTCTTACTCCATCCGTTTCTTTTTAAGTGCCGTTTGACTACGGATTTAGCATTCCTATTTGACTGTCGTTTTGGTATTTTAACGGTATGATTTTTCACTTATACCATTTCTCAATTACTCTTATTTTTTAAATAAAACTAATTAATGGTATCTATTATTTGGAATTTTTTTTTTAAAAATCTATTTTAAAAACTAAAGTTTGTTATTTTTAAATAATGTATTTTTTTTAAACAAAGTTTTTTTTTAATGAAAAAAGGTTTGTCTTTTTTATCTTCATTCAAAACCATGTTCTAGTGTGAATATAGTAATGGTTGAAATCATATGTTTTTTTTAAAAGAATCCTTAATTTTAATATATGATATATATGGTTATATTATTTCTCTATTGTTGAAATGTATGACATTCAACTATGTGAGAAAGTCTTATATCAAGTTGTCATATGTAACACCCTCAAACTTCTAATACAATATTTAATAATAAATCAACATATAGTCATGAAGATTAAAGATGTCACTTTATCATTAATCCATAAACAGTCATAAATCATCATAAACATAAAATGTCGTAGTGGAAATACATCACATAAACATCATAAGTCATAATCTCCAAAATCTTAGATACATCAAAATAGGTGAACTCAAAGGTTCCTCAACAACATGAAAATTCAAAAGTAAATATAAAATAGGCTCTCGACACCTTAAGCAGAGCCCAACTACTAAGACTCCAAAAACCATAATTAAGGAAAGGAAGAATAGGCCTCAAGCCATCCTCAAGTACCCACGTCAATTCATACATCCTAAGCCTGCACGCCTACACCGTGAGGATGTAGGCTACCAAACTGCCACTGAAGGGTAAGATACACGTTCAACATAAAGAAAATACGAGTTCAAGTGTAGTATTTCAGAATTTCAAATATCATATAACAATACACATGTTTATTTCTTAATATATATATATATATATATATATATATATATATATATATATATATTCTCTTTCAAATCAAGTGCAACAATTCTCAAATCATAAGTGGCTCACTCAATTCAAAAGTAAACAATACCCTTTACTTTTTATGCTTCACTTTTTTATAAAATAGATCATTCTTTAGTTTTCTTTAATAACTTTAAATTTTTTTTTTGTGGTAGAGAAAAAATTGATCCATCACGATGACTGTCTTAGGGAACATGCTTATGACATGTTGCTTCATACGTACTTTGTGTAAATAGTAATACATATTGTTTTAAGTTGGATCGTTGTAAATGTGAGTTAAAACTTAAGTGTAACTTGATTACCATTTAGAATCGGTTATAAATACTAAAAGTGTAAATCAATATATGTTATAGAAAAAATTAAGTTTTTTAGCAGGTCAAGTACGTGTTATTGTTAGTACTAATTGATCCATTTTGTTTGTCAACAATTGATGCATAGAGTAATGGATGGTGGAAAATGTAACACCATCAAATCTCAAATGCAATAAATCATACAAATAAATTATTTATTCAAAAGAGTTTAAGATGTCACGTCAACATTTTCTTAAAACATACATAAATATTGTTTTCTTAAAAACTCGGAGTGGAAAACAAAAATCATAAATATCTCAACAACATGTAATCAAATAGGTGTTAGGCATTTGAGACTCATTTTCATCATGTTCCAAAATCAATTCTTTTCCAAAGGAAAGCTATGTTAAACCACTCAAATAAGTTCAATTACACTCTAATCAAATAGGTGTAGGCATTTGGGACTCATAAGGATGCATTTGGACCCTTAAAAACACGAAAAATCGATGTTATGGGACCCTGCACACTAGGCACGGTCGTGCAGACCAAGTGCGAGTGGTACGCGCGGTCCGTGCCACCAACACGCACGGTCGTGCGAGACCACCAGGCAGCAACTTCAGAAAAATTCGTTTTCGCGCGGGAGTCTGTTTTCGAAACCGTTTTCGACCCCAATTGCAACAAACACGTCCCAAACACTTATACCATTTATACTCACTCAAAAACATAGTTTTCTAACCAAAAAAAACTTAATTCAATTCACCCAAAATGACTTATTTCTTAAAAGTGCTTAAAATGGCTTTTAGATCAAAACCCAAATTTTCACCGAATCAATTCCTCACTCAAACATATCAATTCAAAACAGATTTTCTAACCAATCAAGCACAACACAACAACTCCATGAATCCATTCAAAATTATCAAAATCAAAATCACACTTCTCATCTTTTAATCCATTCTAATAAAATTCACCAAAAAGACAACAACTTAACCAAACATCATATTTACCACAATCAAACTCATGGATTCTCAATATAAACATATATCGAACAACATTTAGAGCTCATAGGTCATAATTCAACCTTAATCAACAAGAACATCACCATTTTCATCAATTTAAGCTAAAATCTCAAAGTAAGCAACTTAACATGTATAAACAATGAAATTCATGCATCCACAACAAATTTTCAACAATTTTCACATTCCCAAAATCATCACTTGATTCCAAGCACAAAAATTAACACACATACTCATCAATTTCACAAATCAACATGACCCAAAAGCTAAAAACATGATTATAGATTATTAGGAAGAACAAACCTATCCCTCTTACCTCAATCCCTCTTAAGCCTAAGCTACTTCACCAAATCTTCAACCACCCCCCCCCCCCCCCCCCCCATTGAATCCTAGCCTTGCTCTTCTCTTTCTCTTCACTTGGGTGCTTCTTTTTTCTTCTATCTTTACTACTCTCTCAATTTCCTAATTATCCTCTTAAGTTATCCTTATATACTCCAACTAATGGGATATGTTAACTCATCTCATAATGGATCTAGTGACTCTTACCACATAAAAATACTACTAACTTAGTAAAAATAACTATTCACACTAAAATATTCTACATTCTAAAATTATTAGTTTACCCTCGATCATCAAATTACCAAATTACCCCTAGTCTTAAAAATGACCAAAATACCCTTTCTCGTTTAAAAATCCACTAATCTCAATCCAAACACACAAACAAGCCATTAAACACATAAAATAAATAAATAAAATTATCCTAGCGAAAAACAGACCATTAAATATCACACTTAGAGAGAAATTACTCCTATTAAAAAGATGAATCGTTGAATCGTCAAAGGACCACACTAAATACACATTTCATTCAAGATATCTTAAATAACCCTTCGATGGAGAAGATTCACTCTAGTAGGCATCCTGTCTAACGATGATGAATACGTTCTCTTAAAAAGTGCTATAGAAGTTGGTTTTCCACCAAGAAAATTCTTCAGGATCACCATTAAACTTTGGAATTTTCCCATAATCAGCTTTCTTACTGCTGTTATTGGATCCATAGTCATTTGGTATAGCAGCACCAGAATTAGCACCAGAAGTAGAAGGTTCACTGAAAGACATGTTTTTCTCTGGATCTTTTCTGTTACACGGTCAAATGCTATGACAACAGAGCCGGAGCTCTGATACCAACTAAAGGTGAGAAAAACACAAGAAGGGGGGTTGAATTGTGTTACCTTTTTCGCAACTCTTGAAGAGTGAGAATCTATTATTCCATGATCAGAGTCTGAATGGATTCAGAACCTAATGGAAGATCAGAGTTTGTTGCAGCGGAAATAAACAAGAGATAAAGGAAAGATAGAACACAAGCAATTATACAGGTTCCTTCTACAAACTGGAAGTAGTCCTGTCCCCCTTGCACTTCCAATGAGAGTTCCACTAAAATGTAATTAACAATTACAAGTTGCTCAAACACACAGTAAGAGACTTCCAATGCTCAAAGACACAACTAAGAGACTTATTTGCTCAAGGACACAGCCAAGAGACTTCTGACACAATTTACAGAAAATTGAATAGAGTTAGAACACTTGATAAACAATCAAATATGTTCCAAATACAAAACAAAGAGACTCTGTTTTTCTGATTAACTTAGAAATTCTAGGATACACAGTTTGTAAGAATTTGCTAAGTTGTTCATGTGTTTTTGGCTTGACTCAGAGAGAATATGATAGCTTGATAGCGTAGTTTTTCAGTTGTAGAGTCCAACGAATTCTTCAGGTCTTCTATCCTTTATATAGGCGTTGGAAAGAGACGTTGAGACAATCCAGCACATCACAAAGTTTTCTGGAAGATTGATCAATAGTTGTTGATCTGTTGCTTGATATGGTAATAGTCCTTCAAATGCATATTTTGAATCCCATTCCTTTTGAAGCGAATTACCGGTAGACACAACTGCCAAACTGTACGAGGTAGTGGAGTAGTGGAAACAGAGTTCGAACAAAAGTACTTTTGTCCTATTCTGCATTCTTTGTCGTTGAGCATCCCATGCTCAAGTTGACTTTGAAGCTAGCCGTTACTCCAAACGAACGTTTCCAATGCATCGAAATGCCTTTAGAAATCCTTCTAAGCAAATCTTCAATTTGTTGTCTTCAGACTCTCTATAGCACTTCAGATTCTGATGATCTTCAGACTCTCTTCAGAACTTCAGACTCTAACGAACTTCAGACTTTCTTCAGATTCTCTGAGTCTTCAGGACCTCTCGAAACAGCTTCTGATGATTCTTCAGACTCTCTAGTACTTCAGAATCACAAGCAACAAGCTTCTCTGGAATCTTGCTCTTAATTTGTTCTAACAGAATACTTTTTAAGATAGAAATCTTGATTAAGATCCTGCACACTTAAACAAATATTAGCATATCCAATTGACAACTTTTAATACCTTGTTATCATCAAAAGTCAAAAGTGGTATTGCTGAACACCCTTGTTCCAACACAACCTACCTATAATAGCTGCAAACGAACTCACTTGGCGCTGAGTAATCAATGGAATGAGTGTGACCTTAACTTCTGATTTGAACACTGTTTTGGCAGCTAGGAACATGTTGAATTCTGAAAATTGGTTAGAAATAACTGAAAACACAAGAACTACTTAACTATTTTCAAATAAATGCCAATGAAGAGACTTATCGCAAACAAATTCATATATGAGAATATTTTTATTTTCTTTGCAACAGTACCCCAACAATATCAGTATATTCTTGTGTCTAGCAAAACTCAAGACATACACTTCATAATTGGCTTCATCAATGTCTTCAGAATCATCTTTCTTGGTATTTGACTTATGTTCCTTTCGTGAAACATAAGCATTGATGGCTTTGAATGATTTTTCAACTGATGATGCAATGAATGGTCTCCAAACTAATATAACAATGAAACACACCCGTTTTGCTAATATGGAACCCTTCGTTGTCTCAAGCCCATACGATGCCGTCGACGTTGGTTGTGGATGAGCCGCCGCCTGCATCTTGGTGTCCGGAGATTCTGGTGGCGGTGAGATTGCTGCGGTAATATTAAAATTGGAACGAGGTTGATTTCTGATACCGTCTTCTGTATAATTAGCCTCGTAAATTTTGTGGCTTTCAGCTGAATCTTTCTTTCCTTCAATTCTATATCCATCGTGCACTTGTGATGCTTCCACGGGAGATGAACTAGATTGAACCTTGCTTAGAGCTCCATTAACAGAACATGTTGATGAAACTTCTGCAATAGGAGTTTTTGCTGGCATGTTGTCCTGGTTTTGTTCTCCTTTTGGCTGGCTTTTATGCAAAGGTTCAACGGATTTTGGATGAGGTTCCTTCAATGGCTGTGAAAAAACTGCAGGTTTGGTGATTCTTTGAGGAAAATTGATGTCCAAAAGTTGTATTGGTGTGTTTTCTTTCGTTCTGAATGGCACAGAAGTAATTCTAGGTGATTCATATATTCCTGGAGTGGGAATTCCTCGCTGGTCATGTTAGGAAAAGAACAGGAGAAACCTGCTCTGATACCAACTGACGCAGTACAGAAGCGTAGGCTAGCAAGCGCTAAACCTAGATAGAAACGAACAAGTTCGCTAGCGACAAACTTGTGAAAATAGGGTTCCGGAATCCACCAGAAAGTAGAGAAAAGTCTCTAAAATATTATTATTGAATGAATAAAATATATAAGTTATCTCTTAGGTTACAACTGTTAAGCTTAAATAGGGAAATAACAAACCCTAATGAGAAAAATAACAAACTAAAAACAAAATAGAAAGTTCTAGAAAATTAGACTGAAATAATAAATACTACTAAATTACTAATAAATCCCTCCTACATCAATGTTATACATCAATCTAGGAATGTCTATTAGGTGCAGGCTTAACAAGAAAATTCAAGAAATTTGTAGCATAATCTGCAATTGCTCATATCATCAACCAATCATATTTTTACTTGAAATATAATAATGAATAGTACCTTCAACCATTTATTTATCAGTACAATACATATCTCTTATCTTTCATTATAAATGCTTATTCAGTTCTTTGAGGAAAAAAAAAAGCTTATCATATCATACTTAATATAAATCCTAAGAAGCTTGATAAGCACAATTTGGTAACCCTAATCTACTTTATGAAACTCTAAGGTTCCGTTTGGTTCGAGAGTTTTGGAGGGGAGGGGAGGGGTGGGGAGATTTTTAATTTGATGTGTTTGGTTCAATTTGTAGAAGGGAAGTGGAGGGGAGCAAATCTCTTTAAAAATTAATTGCATTGCCATAATATCCTTAAATTAATTTCAAATCTCAATATCAACTTTGTAACAACTTTTATTGTTATTAGATTATATTATTTTGTAACAATCATATTATTATTAGGTTATTTTATTCTTGTAACAAATTTTATCATTTTGTTATATTTTCCTTATAACAACTTTGATTATATATTAAGAGATGTGCTATTTTTTACGGAAGTAATTGACAAAAAATGCAAGGATTACAAAGAATTGCTCTTATAAAAAAAATATGATTCATGGAGTAAAATACATGAGCCAATTTGAGATAAAATAAACAGCTTGGATATGCGTTACTCTTTTGTCGGTTTCTGAAATCGTAAAAACTAATAGTTTTTTTATTTAATTAAGTTTAAGGGTAAAACGGTAAAATAATCTTAAAATTTCTCCCCTCCCCTTGCGAACCAAACACGTTTTTAATAAAAAAATATCTCCCCTCCCCTCCGTTAAAATCTTTCCCCTCCCCTCCCATTCCCTCCCCTCCTGATTCTCGAACCAAACAGACCCTAACCTGCCTTTTTTATTCAAAACCTTCATACTTAATATAAATCCTAAGCAGTTTGATAAGCACAATTTGGTAGCCCTAACCTACTTTATGAAACCCTAACCCGCCTTTTTTATGCAAAACATTCTTTCTAATTACATATGTATTAAATTAATTAATTTACTAGACTTTTGACCCATGCACGCACGGGTCCTATCGACCATAATAGAAATCGATAAATGATTTTTGACTCGTGAGATACACATGCATCTATTAATAAACACAAATTAGATTATTAAAGACCAAATATCGCAATCAAATTCGTCTCAATATGTCTTTAATGTTATTTGATAGAGAAAACATAATCTTCTAAAGACTATTTATTTATTTAATCACAATATAATTATTGGGGCAATTATTCTCTTTATTTCTTTATAATTGAAAAAAAAACACTCTCTTCTTTTTTACTTATAAAGAAAAAAAAATAGTATTTATTAGGTTAAATTGCTGCTAACCTAATGCAGCATTTTAGAGGAAAATTATTAGGTTAAATTGATGCAGACCTAATAATAAATAAGGAAAAAAAGTCTAGAGAAATAATAGATATATACAAACGATGACACAGCAGGTTAGGAATGAAAAGATCATCAGTGAAGAGAAATAGTAGGGATTGCTGCATTTTAGATGAAATTTGTTAGGTTAAATTGGTGCGCTGCATTTTAGATGGAATTTGTTATGTTAAATTGTTGCTAACGTCCGTTTGGTTCGAGAATTAGAAGGGGAGGGAATGAGAGGGGAGGGGCGGGATTTTAACGGAGGGGAGGGAAGGAGAGATATTTTTAATTAAAAACGTGTTTGGTTCGCAAGGGGAGGAGAGAGATTTTAAGATTATTTTACCGTTTTACCCTTAAACTTAATTAAATAAAAGAAACTGCTGGTTTTTACGATTTCAGAAACCGACGAAAGAGTAGCGGATATCTAAGTTGTTTATTTTATCTCAAACTGGCTCATGTATTTTGCTCCATGCATCATATATTTTTTTTTATAAGAGCAATTATTTGTAATCCTTCCATTTTTTGCCAATTACTTCCGTAAAAAAATAGCACATCTCTTAATATATAATCAAAGTTGTTATAAGGAAAACATAACAAAATAATAAAATTTGTTACAGGAATAAGATAACCTAATAATAATATGATTGTTACAAAATAATATAATCTAATAATAATAAAAGTTTGTTACAAGGTTAATATTGAGATTTGAAATTAATTTAAAGATAATTATGGCAATGCAATAAAATTTTAAAGAGATTTGCTCCGCTCTCCTTCCCTCCCCTCCCCTCCAAAACTCTCGATCCAAACGGACCCTAATGTAGCATTTCAACAACATTTCAGAGAGAAAATATTAAGTTAAGTTGCTTCGAGACTTAACAAAAATTTATAAATAAGGATAAAGATATTCTAACTCCAACCTACTCCAACCAAGACTATGCACAAGACAGCGGCGGCGGATTCATCTGTAGGATTGTCTGCCACTTTCAGTTAATCTTCATTCATTTCCAAGGAAAAAATCAATCTCTCTCTCAACCACCTTTCCCCTCTTACAGAGTCTACATCTTATTTCTTATTCATCCACCATTATTCTTTCTTCATTTGTACCAGCAACGAATATTTGGGAGGCAAGGGAGAATCTTAGGAAGGAGATAATTGGAGGTTTTGTTGTTCTCTGTGTGTAAAAACAATGAGAGCGGAACCGACATTCTCGAGTGAGAAACACACAAATGATAAGGAATTTGTGGTTTTGAAATTAACTCACAGATAATGTGACGCAGAATGGAAGCAAGGATTAGAACCGATAAACCTAGAAGATAAATAGACAAATTGCAAGTGACAAACCGGTCAAATAAAGGTTTATGGAATCCATCAGAATTGAGAAAAAGATCTCGTTAATTTTATTGAATGAAAAAGAGCCTCTAAGGCTACAAAAGTTTTGTTTATAAACTAGGGGACATAACAAATTTGTATGAGGCAAAAAAATAACAAGCTGACATAAAACAGAAAAATATTAAATATGTTGAAATAGTAAAATGCGGTTTTGGGTCTTCAAATGCTCGTGAGGTTTGGGGCTTTTCAAAAAAGAAATAATTTGAGTCAATCCGACGCCGGATACTAAATATGCACTTCCAAATGAGCATTTCTTGCGCACCACTTCATCTTTGATACACGCCGTCAGTTTATATACATCATGATGGTACAATACTACCATAAGGAAGAAAAGTATATGACTATCAAAATTACGTTTTTAAATAAAATAGAACTTCAATTGTAAATTTTATTATATCGTATAAAATCCGTTTACTTTGATAAAAGAAGATTGTTGATAAAAATATTCGTCATGTATACTGTTTTGTATGACTTTTTATGCTAACAAATTTGGTTTTCAAACCAATTTTTTTTAACCTTAGAATTTCTTTAAATAATGTATTTTACGAGGACCAAAAGAAAGTCAAAATGGTCGTGTCGCGTCATTTTTTGGAGATCAAAGCTATTTGATTAGCTTTTGACTCACTAATTATTTCACGACTGAACATTTTATTTTTTAAAGAAAGAGGAAAAAAGTTCAAATACCACATTTTAGAGATTAAGGGTTCGGGGGTTGGTTACATAAAGGGAAGGTGTTAGCACCCTTTATGTTCGTAGTACTCTACGGGAACCTCTTGGTTTTTATCTAATTAATGTGCTATAACTTGCTTAGCTTGAAAAAATGGAATTAAAAATGATTAAAAAAGAAATCTAATTATCTACATTTTTTATTGATTTGGAAGGACGAGTGTCATTTGCCTATGTACCCGTGAGGGATCAAAACCTCGTAGTTCGGGGTAGAAATTGCGTTTGATTGGTTGTGTGTTTTTTATTAGTTTTGAAAAAGTTTTAGAAGGAAAGGCCAATTGGCAAATGAGAATTTGTTTGTGTTTTTTTTTTTTTTTATATTTAAAAGAAACTACTTGAAATAAAGTTAAATTGTTTAGACATTTGATTAAGAAAATAGAAATTAAAAGAGGATCACTTGATCCTAGATCAAGGTTTGTTATGAAAATATTTTTTTGTGATTTTGTGATTATTTGCAAGTTTTTGTTTGTTTTTTGAATAATTAAACGAAAATTAAATCTAACGGAGCAAGAAAGTAAACGTAGGTTTTTGTGGTGACGTTGGATCACCACGAAAACCTTTAACCTAAAACTAGAAACAATAAAGATAAATCATGCACACACACACGCACACATGCACACAAGCTATTACAAAATCCTATTAATACATTCTAGGGTCTGCGATAAAAATAAATAAATTACATTACAGAGCCTATTTACATTCTAATACTCTTGCTATAAAAATAATGAATAATAAAACTAAACTAACTGAAAATGCATGAGGAATAGAAATAAGATATTGAAGAAAAAATAAAATGCATGAAAGAAAAAAAAGAAAAAATAAAAGAAAGGACAAGGGGTGCCGTAATGACCAGGGGGTGTGTGGTTAAGAAAAAAAGGAAATGGGCCTTAAACGGGTGTAGGGCGCGTGGGCCAGCAGAGAATTGGTTGGGGGCCGGTTCGGTTCAAATCCTGGGTGTACGCTAACGTGGCAGGCTGGCGCGCACAGGATTGGAAGGTGCCTATATATAGGCTGTGGCCTTCAGATTTATTCATTTTCACATATTCTTTCTCTCTCTCTTCCTTCTCTCTCTTCTCTTCCTTCTCTCTATCTAGAGAGAGAAGCTCTGTTCTCTCTCCTCAACTCTCAAGAACACCGACGGTGTTCATCCTCCCAGCCCAGATTCCGGCGACGGCAAGGGGAGTTCCGGCGGTGGTCGGCCGGCCAAAGGTGGCGGCGCCGCCGCCGGAAAATCTAAAAAAAATTGTTTTTTTTGTTTTTTTTATGTATTCTATTCTATTCTTTCTCTTCTATTCTATTTTTAACTCTAAAAATCCAAATCACCACTCAACAACCCTAGATCTACAAATTAGAGAGGAGATAAAACAAAGAAAATTACCTCTTTTGTCCGAATTCGAAGTCCGGCTTGGATTTGTCTTTGGAATGTGTTTGTTGTGCGATTGGCCTCCGATTTGGTTCGTATTTGCCGATTCGGATCTTGAAGGATTTTATCACCGGTTGGTGTTTGAACCGGTCTGGATGTGTTGGATTAGTGCAATCACAGCCGTCTGTGATGCTTGGTGTTGGAGGTCGCCGGTTTCGTGTACGGCTGATTGGGATGATTGAGGATTTTCGTGAATTGGCTATGTAAAATTGTGTGGGTTCAGATGAATTGGGCGTTTTGATTTTTGCAGGTTGCTGGGTAAATTTTTCCGGCCGTCAGTTGTTTTTTTTCGTGAAAAAATCCGTGTCCCTGTGGCTGTGTGTGAAAGTATTATTTATAGTGGGAACATTGGGATTTTAGGGTTTGTTGGATGAGGTAGAAAAACCTGGTTCTGGATTGGGATGAAGGAACGAAGCGCGTATCTTTTTTTTTGGCTTCTGAACCGGTTTTTGGATTTGGACCGTTTCAAATATGGACCGTCTTTTTTGGATTTCTATGGACATTAAAAGAAGAAACATGATAAAACCTATGAATAGAATAAATAAACAATAAATATTTATAAACTACTAATTAAGCTAATTAATTTTTAAAAAAAAGGTGAAATAGAAAATAAAAGATGGAAATGAACTGAAATAAATAACAAAAAAAATAAAATAAAGAGAGACGAGGGCCCAAATCGGAACAAAAATGAGGTATTTTAAAATACCTCTCTGCCGGATTTTTACTTGAAAATTCAGAGACTAATCAGGTTTAGACGACGCGTGTCTGTGGTATCTTGGGTCAAAAATTGGGGTATGACAGATGCCCCTATTTAAGTTTCTTCGTCCGGAGATTTGAAGATGGAATCTTTGATTTGATGGGTTGAAGAGACTTAAATACAAAGTACACCTATTTTTGACCCTAAGATACTGTGTGAATGCATGTGACGCAACTATGAATGCCAGACGGCATGGATGACTCGAATTGGACGGCTAATAAAGACGGGATGCCCGAACTCTTTATAGAAAGGGATCCGACTCTGTTAGGGGAATGTAGTTTTACTGGGGAAAATGATTGCTAATATTGTGTTAGTTTGGGAACATAGTTTAATGAAGACAAAAAATTTGATGACATCTCTGGACCAGACGCGCTGGGGATGACACTCGAGGGAATAACAGATAGATGCGGACTGTCCGTTGTTTAGGACTAGCAGCTTGAAACAAGGCAAAAGGTAAACTTAAGTGGTCTGTTGTTTAGGACCGTTGGCTTGAAAACAGTAAAGATGTAAATGGTCCGTTTTGTAGGACTATCGGCTTGAAAGCAAATAAGAGTGTAAGCGGTCCGTTATGTAGGATTGTCGGCTTGAAAGCAGATAAAGGTGTAAGCGGTTCGTTGTTTAGGACTGTCAGCTTAAAAGAAGATAAAATGTAAGCGGTCCGTTGTGTAGGACTGTCGGCTTGAAAGCAGTAAAGTGTAAGCGGTCCGTTGTCTAGGACTGTCGGCTTGAAAGCGGTAAAGCGTAAGCGGTCCGTTGTGTAGGACTGTCGGCTTGAAAGCAGTAAAAATGTAAGCGGTCCGTTGTTAGGACTGTCGGTTTGAAAGCAGTAAAAATGTAAGCGGTCCGTTGTCTGGGACTGTCGGCTTGAAATCAGTAAAAATGTAAGCGGTCCGTTGTGTTGGAACAAAGGTGTTCAGCAATACCACGTTTTGAGTTTTGATGATAACAAGGTATTAAAAAGTTGTCAATTGGATATTGCTAATATTTGTTTAAGTATGCAGGATATTAATTAAGATTTATATCTTAGAAAGTATTCTGTTTGAACAATGTTAAAGAGTAAATAATCCAGAGAAGCTTGTTGATTGTGATTCTGTATCGAAGAAAGTCTGAAGACTGCATCGAAGAGAGTCTGAAGTCTGTGCCAAAGAGAGTCTGAAGACTGTATCAGAGTCTGAAGACCATCAGAATCTGAAAAGCAAGAGAGTCTGAAGATTATCAGAAGCATAGTGCTACAGTGAGTCTGAAGCCACAAATTTGATAATCTGCTAACAAGGATTTCTACTGCATTGCGATGCAAAAGAAACTCTCAAATGGAGTAACGGCTAGCTTCAAAGTCAACTTGAGCGTGGGAAGCACAAAGACAAAGATTGCAGGCCAGTACAGAGTACGTTGTACGAACTCTGTTTCCACTACTCCACTACCTCGTACAGTTTGGCAACTGTGTCTACCGGTATTAATCCTCAAAGGGAATGGAATTCAAATGATGCAATTGAAGGACTATTACCAAATCAAGCAACAGATCAACCGTCATTGATCAAGCTTCAGAAATCATCCTGATGTGCTGGATGACTCAACTTCTCTTTCCTACGCCTATATAAAGGATAGAAGACTTGAAGAATTGTTGGACTCTACAACTTGAAAAATTACATTGCGCTGCTTTCGTATTCAACTGAGTCTTAACAAAAGCACATCATCAACTTAGATTCTTACAAACTGAGTATTCTAGAATTTCTAAGTTTCACAGAAAAACAGAGTCTGTCTTTTGTGTAAAACAGAGTCTGTCTTTGTTGTAATTGAAACACATTTTGATTGTTGTCAAGTGTTTCAACTCTATTCAATTTTCTGTAATTGTGTAAAAGTATCTTGCTTTTGTGCTTGAGCAAAGGAAGTCTCTTGGCTGCGTCCATTGAGCAAGGAAGTCTCTTAGTTGTGTCTTTGAGCAAGGAAGTCTCTCGCCTGTGTGCTTGAGCAAGGAAGTCTCATACTTTGTGTTTGAGCAACTTGTAATTTGATATTACATTTTAGTGAACTCCTCTTGGAAGTACAAGGGGGACAGGACTACTTCCGGTTTGTGGAAGGAACCTGTATAATTGCTTGTGTTCTCTCTTCTCTCTATCTCTTGATTATTCCGCTGCAATCAGAACCTAATCTCCTATCAGACTCTGATCTCATTCAGACTCTGAGTTTAAAGGAATTAGATTCTCACTCTTCAAGAGCTGCGAAAAGCAAACACAATTCAACCCCCCTTCTTGTGTTTTTCTCACCTTCACGTTGTCTAGGACTGTCGGCTTGAAAGCAGTAAAGTGTAAGCGGTCCGTTGTGTAGGACTGTCGGCTTGAAAGCAGTAAAGCGTAAGCGGTCCGTTGTGTAGGACTGTCGGCTTGAAAGCAGTAAAGCGTAAGCGGTCCGTTGTGTAGGACTGTCGGCTTGAAAGCAGTAAAATGTAAGCGGTCCGTTGTTAGGACTGTCGGTTTGAAATCAGTAAAAATGTAAGCGGTCCGTTGTCTAGGACTGTCAGCTTGAAGAAAGATAAAAGTGTAAACTTAAGCGGTCCATTGTCTGGGACTGTCGGCTTGAAACGATAAAGGACTTAAAATGATAGGATGTGGCCAAAACAGGATTTCAGGTGACCGATGCAACCACGTGTGAATGATGTTATGTATATGTTGTGTGTGAGTGAAAGTAATAATGCAGGATGTATGAATGTATGAATGAATGTATGAGTGTGTAGACTAGGTTGTGATGGATAAACTCGACGAAACGAGAAAAGACAGGTAAGATGAGAGATAGACTGACATCGCAAACTTCCTTGAAGATGATATTATTGCGAACAGATTGAGCCATTTGCAGGGTGAAACCTGGCACGAGATAGCAATTGATGCTTCCTGGGGAGAGAGCTTATTGTTGACTGAAAAGTTGGGAAGAAGTCGCCATTTGTGAACCGGCGTAGAGTGTTCTGATAAATGCCACTGTTGACCAAAAGTCTGGAAGTCGCCATTTTGCATAGAGTGTCAATCCATTGGTATGCCCCAGCAGTCACACTCCTTTTTGTTTTTTGGTTTTCTTGTTTTTTTTTTAAATCCCTAACTTTTGTCTGGACCGCCCTTTCGGGTTTTTAGTCCACCGGGAGTATATTCCTTTTTTATGCCCCTAATTTTTGCCTGGACCGCCCTTTCGGGTTTTCAGTCCACCGGGACGCTCTCTATTGCCTAAGTCGCCTTTTCAGGTTTTCAACTTAGCGAGCTTTCATTTTTGTTCTTGTTTTTGGATTGGGACTACATCTTGCTCAAAGCAGAGGTCCTCTTCATAGTGCTTAGACATGTTTCCCTTCCGAAGTGTAACCGTTCTCGAGGCGGATGCCGATGTTCGCTTCTCCTGCTCACGGGTTCGAAGAGAGTGTGTTTGTTGTTCGCACTTTTCAAAAGATGTAAAAAATGTTTTGTATTTTGAATTTTTTTTTGCTTCGAGTGTTGCCATAAAAAATAGAAGAAATTTTGTAAATTGAATAAATGAGAGTTCCAAATAAATGGGCACAGGCTCAAATTTGATGAATTGAGTGGTGACACGCCAATGGCACGGCTCCATGGATCTTTGAGATATTTTGGAAAATGGTAAATGTAATGGGAAGGGTACATTGAACACGATAACCGCTATTCTCCCTAACAACTTTGAATACCCCTGTTCTGAGTCTTTGATTTGCAGATGCTTCGAATCGGAGGTCTTTTGATAGCTGGGTGCCCCAAGTGGACTGTACTTAATTTGATGCAGTTACTTTGTCATGATCCTTATCTTTTGCATAGATCGCCCTTTAGGTTTTTAATCTATCAGGATAATCATTTTGTTTATGTCTCTAATTTTTGCCTGGACCGCCCTTTTGGATCTTCGGTCCACCAAGACGCTCATTTTTGCCTAAGTCCCTTTTTCAGGTTTGCGACTTATCGAGCTTTTATTTTTGACAGAGTATTTCTTGACTGCACCGGTGTTCATAGGACGTGCGAGTTTGTTACCATCCATAGTTGTAAAAGTCATTGCACATGAGCCTTCATAGTCAGGCATCCACTTGCCCCTGGAGTAAGATTGGAAAGAGTGCCTTTTTGAGCACAAAGTCTGACGATCCTTCTTGTTGGAAGTTTGTCTCAACTTCTTTTGATATAGCTGTACCAGGTCGTCATGCATTGTGAGTTCAATCAATCTTGAGATTTCAGCCGAAACCCTGTTGGCGGGACTTTGACCTCCATGAGAAGTTCGTCCCTTCATGTCATATACTGATGGAAGGAGGGGGGGTTGCCCCTGCTGAAATGTTTATTGAAACACAATGCCCGTCTGAGGCAACAGTGCTATCTCATGCTGGTCTTTGTAAGTGACAACCATTCTCTTGGCGATCTTCTTGATTTTGTTTGTAGCTTTGATGGCTAAGATGCTCCAGTATGTGAGAGGTTTTGTCGGGAATCATTTCATTCTTCTTCATCTTTGGACACAGGGAATTCAAAGTCGAAAAAGAGTATAAGGTTAATGTGTTCAACGGGCTTATTTATGTTTGATTTTAGAGAATGAATAATTGTATGCAGACATTTGGAAATGATTAAAGAAGAAGATTTTTGGTTTTTTTGTGTTACCATTTTCCAGAAAAAGCACAAAATAAAAACAAAGTCGTGATCAAAACGACATTTTTATTAATGATGACAATACTTAAAGCAAAAAGCCCTACACAAGTTCACTTTTGTCTCGGGCGGAACAAAATGATATTTTTGAAAAAAGTAAACAGCAAACAAACACATTATTTGAACGGATAAGTAGCGGAAGAAAACATCAACAATGATCTGATTGCGGCTAGCCATCCCATGTGTCACAAGCACCATGTATTATGATCTGGTAGCGGATGGACTTGTGCGTTCGGAGAGTCTTAAAAGGTCAGGCGGTTGGTCCTAATCAAGTTCTGCACTGCCTTTTTTAGTGCGTTACAATGTTCGACGTCATGTCCAGGTGCCCCTTGATGGAAAGTACAGAAAAGGTCAGGTCTATACCATGCTGGAAATCTTGTTGGTGCTAGGGGAGGCGCTTTAGTCTGAACCAGATTCTTTTCTAGCAACTGTGGAAGCAAATCTCCGTATTTCACAGGGATTAGGATAAATTGTTTTCTTGAGATTTGCTGACAATGTTGCTGAGGATACTGTTGCTGATGATACTGTTGCTGAGGATACTGTTGCTGATGATACTGTTGCTGAGGATACTGTTGGAATTGTGGCTGATCCTTTGTGACCATCAACGAAGATACCAGGTTAGTTAACTTCTCTACTTTGGCCCGAAGCGTTGTCACCTCTTCACGAAGCTCGTGGACCTCTTGTTCAAGCTGATCCGTCTTTTGTGTTTGCACGAGTGTTTGCATGTGCGAGTTGAAGTTGAACGAAGACATCTGACCACTAAATGATGGATCGACCTTTTATTGAAAAGACATAGTGTGAGACTCAGATTTGAAACTATGAATGCAGAATGATGCATGGTATGTTTATGCAAAAATAGACATTTTTATTGAAGGACTTATAAAAGCATTTATGTAAACATCGTAGTTGAAAATTTCATTGAATAATAATTTAAAGCACCATAGGATAATTCCCTTTTCTTAACCAACTGAGCCAACGGACAGACTCCAAAATACATCACAGAGAGGCTAGAAAATGACATAGATGATAAAAATAATTGCGAAGTTCCCCAACTCCTGAATTGGACAACTCCTCGAAATATGGATGAGTGCCAGCAAAGAAATCCATATGCTCTTTCTTGTTAATATGTCGTTTGAGAAGCTTGTTCTTCACTTGGATGTCAATATTCTGTGCGACAATTGTTCGACTTTGTTTGAGGAGTTTATGCTTGTGCTGTTCTATTTCTCCACTCATTGTTTCCATCTCGCGCATAGCTTCATCGTATCTTCTTTTCCAAGTGACACTTTCAAGGGTTGACTCAGTCAATCGCTCCTGATACTCCTCCTTAGTCCTGATGGGTATGGGTAGAGATGGTGATGGGGTAGTCGAGGATAAGTACCTCGGTAAGGTGTAAGGCATCCCAAAGCTTGTAGCTCTGTCAATAACCCATTGGGTATAAGATCCATGCACAAAGTCTCCCTTCTTTCCCAACTGGCTTCTATTAAGTTTACGGATGCCACTCCAAGCTTGCACAAACTTATCTCTCTTGTTCGAGTAATCTTTGTCGTTGTAGTAGAATTCTCCGGTTAAAGGGAGATTATCCGGTTGGGTTCTCATTGGGTATCCGAATTGTCGTCGGGCAAGGATAGGGTTGTAACTAATTCCTCCATACATACCAAGAAGAGGCACGTTGGGATATTCACCGCAACTGGCAATGATGGTTCCGTTGTCCCAAGCTGCATGGTACCAGACTATATCAGATGGGGTCAGAGACATGATTTTTTGGGACCATGAATGACCCTCGGGATTGGCTTAAAAGGAATGGGTTTGAGGTAGATGTGAGGTAAGCCATTTGTAAAGTAAAGGTGCACAACAGAGGATAGCTCCACGGTCTGCTAAGGTCCGATCATGGATGGAATGGTATGTGTTGGCCAACAGGGTAGGGACGGGATTTTTGGTGAGGAAGATTTGAATGGCACGGATGTCCACGAAGTTATCAATATTTGGGAAAAGTACAAGGCCATATATGAGTAGGGCTAGAATGGAGTAAAAGGCCTCGTTACTGGCTACATCAGCGAGAAAGGAGGCTTGTTGATAGAGGAACTTTGTCGTAAGGCCTTGGAGACCTCCTTTAACAATGAGGTTTGATTTTATGACAGAGGCTCCCAGATGGAGGGCGTTTGCAATGGTTGAGAGTTTAGGGACGGGTTCAAGGCCGCTGAATGGTATCTTGTCAAGCACTGGTAAACCAACCAAATAAGAGTACTCTTCGAGGGTGGGGACAAGTTGATAATCAGGGAACGTGAAGCAGTGGTAAAGAGGATCATAGAACTGGACTAAAGTTTCCAAGACTCCTATCGCAACATCCGTTTTAAGGATACCAAGCAATCTTCCATGGCGAGTATGAAAATCTTTCGGACTAGCTACTTTCTTCCCTAGCTCCCTTAATTTCAGCAAATCCGGTCTCTGGAAAGTATATTTCTTAGTGTTTCTTCTTGCAATCTCCATCTATGATGTTTTACAGAAAAATTTATATAAGTCCTTCGATTGTTTGATGAAAAAAAGGTTTATGAATGAATGCATGTATGCATGATTATGCTAAAGAACAGAGAAAACATGATGAGATTAAGTCCATGATGCTGGAGTCAAGGGTGAGCGTGCCATTTGGTAGGGACTATGGTTTCATTTGTACCTGTATCACGGGTTCTACCAAGTTCTCAAGGTCTACAACCCTCTTCCGAAGATTATTGCACAGCGGAATTTACTTCCGGTCCAAAAAATGTTCGTACGAGAGTCTCGCTCGAGTGTAGTATCGCGTATCAACTAGATCAAGATTTACTCCTGAATAGCCACCGCACTACACCCTAAAAGGCTAGGATGGGTTAAAGGTAACTAAAGGTTCTCAACTTCGACGGTCACTCGAAAATAGTATGCCAAACACGAATACTCATGTCAACATTGTATACTTCCAAGATTCCTTCGTTGAGTGGGGTTATCACATGTACCACAACCAAAAATCACTCTTGGCAAAGCACTATGATTATACCTCCGTCCTATCTTATGTTTCCCTCAAGTCCGGGTGGGGGACTTATCTCACCACACACGTTAAGAAAGGAGAAAGAAGAAGGAAGAGCATATATACACGTATTTCCATTTTTGTTTTTATTTTTAAGCAAGTTATAGCACAAAATTTAAATAAAGCCAAGTTAGGCTCAACCCTCTTAGGGGAGTCCCCAGTGAAGTCGCCATTTCTGTCGCGTCATTTTTTGGAGATCAAGGCTATTTGATTAGCTTTTGACTCACTAATTATTTCACGACTGAACATTTTATTTTTTAAAGAAAGCGGAAAAAAGTTCAAATACCACATTTTAGAGATTAAGGGTTCGGGGGTTGGTTACATAAAGGGAAGGTGTTAGCACCCTTTATGTCCGTAGTACTCTACGGGAACCTCTTGGTTTTTATCTAATTAATGTGCTATAACTTGCTTAGCTTGAAAAAATGGAATTAAAAATGATTAAAAAAGAAACCTAATTATCTACATTTTTTATTGATTTGGAAGGACGAGTGTCCTTTGCCTACGTACCCGTGAGGGATCAAAACCTCATAGTTCGGGGTAGAAATTGCGTTTGATTGGTTGTGTGTTTTTTATTAGTTTTGAAAAAGTTTTAGAAGGAAAGGCCAAGTGGCAAATGAGAATTTGTTTGTGTTTGTTTTTTTTTATATTTAAAAGAAACTACTTGAAATAAAGTTAAATTGTTTAGACATTTGATTAAGAAAATAGAAATTAAAAGAGGATCACTTGATCTTAGATCACGGTTTGTTATGAAAATATTTTTTTGTGATTTTGTGATTATTTGTAGGTTTTTGTTTGTTTTTTGAATAATTAAACGAAAATTAAATCTAACGGAGCAAGAAAGTAAACGTAGGTTTTTGTGGTGACGTTGGATCACCACGAAAACCTTTAACCTAAAACTAGAAACAATAAAGATAAATCATGCACACACACACGCACACATGCACACAAGCTATTACAAAATCCTATTAATACATTCTAGGGTCTGCGATAAAAATAAATAAATTACATTACAGAGCCTATTTACATTCTAATACTCTTGCTATAAAAATAATGAATAATAAAACTAAACTAAATGAAAATGCATGAGGAATAGATATAAGATATTGAAGAAAAAATAAAATGCATGAAAGAAAAAAAAGAAAAAATAAAAGAAAGGACAAGGGGTGCAGTAATGACCAGGGGGTGTGTGGTTAAGAAAAAAAGGAAATGGGCCTTAAACGGATGTAGGGCGCGTGGGCCAGCAGAGAATTGGTTGGGGGCCGGTTCGGTTCAAATCCTGGGTGTACGCTAACGTGGCAGGCTGGCGCGCACAGGATTGGAAGGGGCTTATATATAGGCTGTGGCCTTCAGATTTCTTCATTTTCACATATTCTTTCTCTCTCTTCCTTCTCTCTCTTCTCTTCCTTCTCTCTCCTCAACTCTCAAGAACACTGACGGTGTTCATCCTCCCAGCCCAGATTCCAGCGGCGGCAAGGGGGGTTCTGGCGGTGGTCGGCCGGCCAAAGGTGGCGGCGCCGCCACCGGAAAATCTAAAAAAAATTGCTTTTTTTATTTTTTATTTTTATGTATTCTATTCTATTCCTTCTCTTCTATTCTATTTTTAACACTAAAAATCCAAATCACCACTCAACAGCCCTAGATCTACAAATTAGAGAGGAGATAAAACAAAGAAAATTACCTCTTTTATCCGAATTCGAAGTCCGATTTGGATTTGTCTTTGGAATGTGTTTGTTGTGCGATTGGCCTCCGATTTGGTTCGTATTTGCCGATTCGGATCTTGAAGGATTTTATCACCGGTTGGTGTTTGAACCGGTCTGGATGTGTTGGATTAGTGCAATCACAGCCGTCTGTGATGCTTGGTGTTGGAGGTCGCCGGTTTCGTGTACGGCTGATTGGGATGATTGAGGATTTTCGTGAATTGGCTGTGTAAAATTGTGTGGGTTCAGATGAATTGGGCGTTTTGGTTTTTGCAGGTTGCTGGGTAAATTTTTCCGGCCGTCAGTTGTTTTTTTTCGTGAAAAAATCCGTGTCCCTGTGGCTGTGTGTGAAAGTATTATTTATAGTGGGAACATTGGGATTTTAGGGTTTGTTGGATGAGGTAGAAAAACCTGGTTCTGGATTGGGATGAAGGAACGAAGCGCGTATCTGTTTTTTTGGCTTCTGAACCGGTTTTTGGATTTGGACCGTTTCGGATATGGACCGTCTTTTTTGGATTTCTATGGACATTAAAAGAAGAAACATGATAAAACCTATGAATAGAATAAATAAACAATAAATATTTATAAACTACTAAATAAGCTAATTAATTTTTTAAAAAAAGGTGAAATAGAAAATAAAAGATGGAAATGAACTGAAATAAATAACAAAAAAAATAAAATAAAGAGAGACGAGGGCCCAAATCGGAACAAAAATGAGGTATTTTAAAATACCTCTCTGCCGGATTTTTACTTAAAAAGTCAGAGACTAATCAGGTTTAGACGACGCGTGTCCGTGGTATCTTGGGTCAAAAATTGGGGTATGACAGGTCATAATGGCATGAGTGTAATTTTGGCTATGTTTCCATTTGATGATTTCCTCACGTGGTAATTTACAAAACTAAAACGAAGTGTGGCAAATGTTTCCCGTTACCTTCCTGGAAGATAATTAGTACGTGACTGATAGTGACACTACTCATTAATATTTACTCTTTTTAACGTGAAAAGTAACAAGAAACACAAATTTGACTAGTTTTAGTACAAGGCATAAAGAGCAGTGATTATAGTATCTGCTGAGAAAGACCCTTATCATTGACTCTTATTATACTATAACATGTTGGGATATGAAACACGTTTTGTATGTGAAAGCGTGTAGTATATATATTCAAGTAAGACTATGCTCTGACACAAAGAAACAAGGTACAAACAAGACCAATTAATATAGCTCTCATCTTGTAGAGACAAACACACTCACTCATTGAGTTTGAGTTAACTTGTTTCTCAAAAAATAATTAAAATGGCAAGAACTCCTTCTTGTGACAAAAGTGGAATGAGGAAAGGGACATGGACTGCTGAAGAAGATAAGAAATTAATTGCTTATATCACTAGATATGGTTGCTGGAATTGGCGACAACTACCTAAGTTTGCAGGTAATTAATATATATAACATGGACCTGAAATTGGATATTGGACTTTAATTATGATGCTTGTGAAAAATTGTGGTCAAATAACATAAAATTTACTCACTATTGCATTGTTTTCTATTTCAGGTCTTTCAAGATGTGGGAAAAGTTGTAGACTTAGGTGGCTGAATTATCTAAGACCTAATATCAAAAGAGGAAACTTCACTGAAGAAGAAGAGGAGTTGATTATTAGAATGCATAAAAAGCTTGGGAATAGATGGTCAACCATTGCAGCTGAGTTACCTGGAAGAACAGATAATGAAGTGAAGAACCATTGGCATACTTCTCTCAAGAAGAGTGTTCAACAAGATAGGGATATTTCCTTTCACCAAGTCACTTCTCCAGCTTGTTCCCAAACCTCAAACATCACTGGTCCATTATCCACACTTTCATCATCAAGTGAATTCTCTTCCAAAGATTATTCAGATCACAGTTCCACTTATGTGGATGATTTTGGTTTTCTAGATGGATTTATAGAATACGTGGGTGAAAGATTTTGGGATGACCTTTCCAACACACCAAGTGGAATAGTGCAAAACAATACTAATTGTGATTTTAAAAATCAAGATACTACCACTAATGATGGTTTTTTAGTGTCTCCCAATCATTCATCTGATGAAAGTTTTGTGCTGGATAATGACTTCGGAAGCTTTTTAGATGTGTACAACGAGTCAACAATTGGTAGTTTTTGGACACAACCATATGAAGCAGACATGGACCACGTTTCAAGCCAATTGTTAACACCTTTGCCAATGGAATCTGAATATTTTTCTATAGTATATGATGAGGATATTTGGAGTTGAACTGTTGAGTAATTTTGTAAGATAAAATATTAGAAAGCGACGAATACAAAATCATTTTTTTTAATGATCAATGATAGTAAATAATTTTTTAGATTAATAATTTACTCTTTCGTTTGCGTTTGAATCCAAAATCTCTAACTTTTTTTCCTTAACTTAAATCAGTTGATCTTAGTTTTTTGTCGCTTGTTTTGTTGAAGCGGGAGTCGGGTATGAGGTTTGTAGATGGTTAGCTTGGGAGTGGGTTTTGCCGATAGAGTAAGTTGATCCCCTTTTTTTGTCTCTTGACTTGTTGCAATGAGGGCCTGGTATGAGGTTGTAGGTGGTTAGGTTGAGAGTGGAATTTTCAGGGTAATTTGGTTGGGTTGTTTCAAGTTTTTGTATCCTTAGGAGGGCAGCGGTGGTCTAGGCTTGGTTTTATTTTAGTCTGACATGCAACTGTGTGGTTTATTTAAAAAGTCTGAATTTTTTTTTTTTACGGCATTATCGTTGAGGTTGAGCATCTGGTGGAGATGATCCAATTCCAGTCTTGAAATTTGTTCTTGGCTAAACACTCTGGTCACCATCCTTCCCTTTATGAGTGGAAGGTGGAATCCATCTTTTACTAGAGTCAGTGGTGGGTGGTGGGTGCTAGGCAAAGATGGATTTGATATGTGCTTTGGGAGTTTGGGTGGGTCCCTGACTGTTGTGGTTTTCATGTTGGTGTTTTGTTTGTTTTGTTGTTTTTCTATTCTCCCTCTTTTTCTACTCTTCATGTCTTCTTGGCGGGTAAGGGTTGTTGGGCTCTTTTGGAAATTGTTTGCTTTGTTGTTTTTCTATTCTCCCTCTTTTTCTGGTATTTGGTGGATTTGTCTTTTCAGCTCTTTGTATCTTTTTGGCCTCCTGGTGCACTTTGCTCGTTGTTTTAGTCCCTGTAATATTAGCGAATTCCGGTTTTAGTCCTTGTAAAAAATAATTTAGATTTTGTCCCTGTAATTTCAGATTCTTCCACTTTTGGTTTCTCATTTCACCACGTCATAAGAATCTGCATACATGGCACATGAAATGAGGGACCAAAAATGAAGGAATTTAAAATTAAAGGTACCAAAAGTTGGAGGAATCTGAAATTACAGGGACATAATTCATGTAGATTCTGTTGACGTGGTTAAATAAGGGACCAAAAATGGAGGAATCTGAAATTACAAGGACATGATCAAAAAAAATATTTTACACGGACTAAAACCGGAATTCGCTAATATTTAAGGGACCAAAAGCAGTATTAACCCTAAAAAAAATGATAACTTTCCTAAAATAAATAAATGATAACTAGCTTCGGCCCCATCGATGCTAAAAAAGTAAAGTGATGTTTTGAATTAAGTAGATTTAAAATTATCAATATTAGTGTCTGCTAGGCCAACTCTAAATCCTATAAATATAAGAAATTAATTAAGAATAATTTAAACCTCTTTTGAGTGGGTTGGGCCGACTCTAATCAGACATTATTAGCGTCGGTGTCGGTGGCCGACGCTAAAATTGGAGGCTATTTAGCTGTTTTCTTGTAGTGTTAAGTATCATCTCATCTTTTCTTGAGATTTTGGACTTGCTTTTGAGCTTCAACTTTATCTCTTCTCATAGGTAATAGGAAGCAACTTAAGAATGCTTCAAAGTCAGCTGAAACAATGGTGACCTCGTCCTTAGTTTTTCTGGTATTGCATCTTGAGATGAACAAATTAGGATACATAAACGATATTATCTAAGGTGGGCCTATGTTGATACACTTACATGTTGATTTGTAAACACTTTGTTGACACCAATGATCCAAGTGGACATAATCGGTGTTGGGAGTGGTAGAAGTCTCATGGATGAAGCCCCATGGAAGGTGTAGTGTGTAACACCCCGTTCTCCCAAAGTAAAAATAAAATAATCAAATCAGAGTATCACATAAAACGGAATGCTACATTTCTTAAATTCTCAAAAATAGAATAAATAATGATTTATTCTTCGTAAAATGATAGTCAAAATTATTCGAACTTCGCAGTGGATAAAATTCAATGTTAACAAAATAATCTTGGCACGCAAGCCTAATCAAAAGTCTCAACATAGTTCAAAGCTACTACTTATTCATGTCAAATCAAGGTAATACGTAAGGAATAGAAAATATATAAAAGTCCCCATCCAGTTACGTATCAGAGCACCTAAGGACACAGTGAGGGTAGCCACTCACAACAGCAAACAACAACTAAAGCTGAATCACCTGCAAGTTACCCATAGGGAAGGCAACATTTCCAAGCAGAAGGGGTGAGATTCACAAAACAAGAACATTAAACATATAATTCAATAATTATATTTAACAACATAACTTCATCATCATAATATCATAACAATAGTCTATTAACATCTTAATCCACATCATAATCAACATCATAGTTCAACTTAATAGTTTGACTCGACAATGCAACTTCGACTCGACTTATGCAACTTAGACATCTTATACATGCATGTGGTACCAATCTAGGGCATAAGCCCTCGTCACTATTGAGTATAAATATACTCCTAGGGCATAAGCCCTCGTCGTTGTTGAGCATAAAAATACTACTCGAGCATAAGCTCTAGTCTTTGTTGAGCAAAAGCTCCTAGGGCATGAGCCCTCGTCTCTGGATGAATATGCATGGACTCGACTTCTTAAATCTTAGACATCTCAAATAAACTCCAATAATTTGGATTACAACTCATAAATCTTATAACGACACATGTAGCTTTTAATCAATAACAATATGGCAGCATGGCAACAAATCAACATCTCAAAACATAGTAATATCGTAAACATTCACATACATCATCTCTTATAATTCAAAGAAAGCATACACACTTGTATAGATCACTATGAACAAGTCAAGCATTAATTAACAGCTCTACAGGTCGTCTTAATATTATAGTAGTACTTAATTCTAATCCAGGGGTAATCTCATAACTAATCGTGCGACAAGAGTCGCATTATTCGAAAAGGCAGTATGATACAGAACTACTCGCTATGGCGAGTGGGATCTCTCGCCTTTCGAGCCACCAGGGGTTACTCGCTACGGCGAGTTGAACTGCTCGCCTTGCGAGTCATCACGGGTAGCTCGCTATGGCGAGTTGGGTTGCTCACCTCGCGAGCCTTCTCAAGGGTTGCTCGCTATGGCGAGTGGGTTGTCCGCCTCGCGAGCCTTCTAGGGGTTGCTCGCCTCGCGAGCTGATGGAGAGCACTCGTCGTGGCGAGTTGGTTGCTCGCTGTGGCGAGCGATGACAGAACAGTTACGGGTTTACGAGGATTTTCACCCAAAACCCCAAATTTCATCTTATTCCTCCTCAATTTCGACTATAATGATGTTTAAGGGTTTCCCTATGGCCTGTAAACAGTTTTCTCATCATCTAATCATCAATTCATCACTTTTTGACCTAATTCTTAGTTTCTAATTTCTCATGAAATACTCCTAAACATGTTAACTATAATCATGAATCATAAGCTTAATGGAATTGCAATGCTAGGCCCACCCTTACCTTAAGAAAATTGAGCAGCATCCTCTCTGTTTCTTCTCTTCTGATTTCTCCCTTTTTCTCCCAAACTCTGAATTGTACGTTCTGACAGTTTCTAAACCTAGGTTTTCCCTTTTAAATCACTTTTTGTTTTATTTTATCTTATTTCCTCACAACTCTATTTAATTCTAAAAACAACCCCATAACTTAATATTTATTTTATTTTCAAATCTTATTTTATTAAACAATAAAATAAGTCACAACACCTCATAAAAATCACATAAATCATATACTTCACTTAATTCACACAAAATCATATAAATGTTCTCTATACTATATAAAATAATTTAAATAATTAAAACGGGCGTTACAACTCTCCCCAACTTATAAGATTTTCGTCCTCGAAAATTTACCTTAAGCAAACAACTCTGGATAAGACTCTAGCATCTTACTCTCTAGCTCCCATGTCAAGCTTTCACCAGTCGCTCCGTCCTAAACGACTTTCACAAGAGGTATCTCATTTCCCCTCAACCTCTTCACTTCACGGCCTTCGATCCTCACTGGTAAGGTCTCAACCGTCAGGTTATCTCTAACTTGCACATCATCCCTTTGAATCACATGGGATGGATCCGGAACATAATTCCGAAGTTGCGACACATGAAGCACATCATGCAAATTCGAAAGGTGCGGCGGTAAACCTACTCGATACGCCACTGTTCCAATTCTCTCTGATATCTGATACGGACCAATAAACTTTGGGGTTAACTTCTTCGACTTCAATGCACGACCCACACCGGTCATGGGAGTAACTCTTAGGAACACATGATCTCCCTCTTGGAACTCAAGGTCCTTCCTACGCTTATCATGATAACTCTTTTGCCGACTCTGCGACGCTTTCATCTTTTCTTGAATCATTTTTACCTTCTCTGTAGTCTGTTGAACAATTTCTGGTCCTAAAACCACATTCTCATCTGACTCAAACCAACACAACGGAGTTCTGCATCTCCGACCATACAAAGCCTTGAAAGGTGCCATTCCGATATTAGAATGATAACTATTATTGTACGTGAACTCTATCAACAGAAGATGACTATCCCAAATTCCTCCTTGCTCAAGTACACAAATTCTCAACAAATCTTCCAACGACTGAATCGTCCTTTCCGACTGACCATCTGTCTGCGGATGATACGCCGAACTCATCTTCAACTTAGAACCTAGCGCTTCTTGCAAACTTTTCCAAAATCTAGAAGTAAACCTCGGGTCTCTATCTGATACGATGCTCGAAGGAACACCATGCAGCTTCACTATTTTTCGAATATAAATCTCCGCCAACTGAGCTATAGGAAAACTGATGTTAATCGGAATAAAATGGGCCGACTTTGTCAATCTATCAACAATCACCTAAATGGCGTCATTCGCTTTAGGCGTATTTGGCAAACTCGTCACAAAATCCATGGATATACTATCCCATTTCCACTCTGGCACATCCAAAGGTGCCATTAATCCAGCAGGTTTCTGATGTTCCACTTTCGACTTCTGACAGGTCAAACAAGAGTACACAAACTGTGCCACATCACGTTTCAATCCAGACCACCAAAACAACTTTTTCAAATCATGGTACATTTTCGTAGCTCTCAGGTGAATACTCAAGCTACTTCTATGACTCTCTTCAAGAATCATTTTCTTCATCTCGTCATCGTCTGGAATACAAATCCTACCACGAAACCTCAACACACCATGATCATCGACCTTAAAGTCGCTGTCTTCAGTCTGATTACTAGTGTAACACCCCGTTTTCCCAACACGTAAAACAATACATAATTTATCAGAGTTCAACATAAGAAAGGATGTCACATTTTCATACTTCAAAAATCTTTTCAACTTAATAGGGTTTAAAACCCGTTTTTAAATAAAACACCTGTTTTCAAACAGTTAAATAATATCGCAGCGGAAAACTTAGTCTCAATCAAACTATAAAATTCAAGGTTTGGCACTAGGCCTCAACACCATCAACATAAATCAAATACCAGTCAAAATGGTTCAACAACAACTTCAAAAAGTTACGTAATTAATAAAGATAACATAATAAATGATATTCCTCATCCCATTACATATCAGTGCGACACTCCTATGACGACACGAGGATCAACTCACATCTGCACTATTCTGGATTACCTGCAAGTTACTCATATGAAGAGCAATATTTTCAAGCAGAAGGGGTGAGATTTCACATCCTTTAATAATAAGCAATAAATTCAAAATCAGAATTTAATCGACATACAACTACAACAGTTATCAATTAACAAGAACTTCATGTGATTTTCAGTTAACAATTATTAATGAATTACAAACAACGACCATTCAACAATGCAACAATGATGACTCGACAATGCATCAACAACAACAACAACAACTATGTAATGACACAACAACAACTCAACAATATGCAACATATGTATATGCATGTGGTACCAACAGAGCGTCAAGCTCTCAACAAGATGTCGTAATTCGACTAAACAGGGCATCAAGCCCCCAACTTAACAGCTTAACAGGGCATCAAGCCCTCAACTTAGACCAATGGCTATGCGACACGACCACTTGACAACATGGAACAACACAACTTGGACAACATGCAACAATACAACTTAAACAACGTACAACTATATAGCAAATAATGCACTTAATCAAACATCCACGAAAGACTCTTCTTATCAGCTACAGCTACTGGAATCCTCCACTTAACCAACAACAATTTCCTAATTTAAAACCTAAGTCCAACTCGAAACAGAAACAGGTTCAAAGACACAAAGTCGGGACACCTACTGCCTAACTCGCCGTGGCGAGTGGGATTACTAGTCGTGGCGAAGAGAGGGTGGCTCTCTGCCATGTGCTCGCCGTTGCGAGCAAATTACTCGCCGTGGCGAGTGACAACTGGGGTCACTCGCGAGGCAAGGATAATCGCTCGCTGTGGCGAGCGACGACGAACAGGGGGACGAACAGTACGAACATCAACTCAGAATTTGCCCCAAAAACCCAATTTTTGACATACAAACTCCCCAAAATTGGTAGGGTACATCATCTATTGATTATCTACAACCTATTCAACAGTCCTTACATTAATTCAACGGATACCTAAGCTTCTGACAACCTAAATTGATTCAACCCTAATTTCTTAGACAACATAAATCAACAACATTATGATCAAATTAGTTTCAGAATTCATATACTAATCATTAAAGAAAGCTAGTCTCACCCTTACCTTGGATTTTTCTTGGTTTTACAGAACTCTACAGTTTTCTCCCAAAAGCTGCACTTTAACGTTCTCTCTGTTTCTCTGATTCTGGTTTCTAACCTAATCTTCTACCACTCCCTCCTATTTATAACCTCTCTTAATCTTTTCTAACAAACTCATCTAATTACCAAATCATCCCTACTTAATTTATTTTATTTTTCTTAAACAAACTTTATTATATTTCTTCACCAAATATAACAAACAACATCTACTACCAACAAATATTAAATTCAACATATATCAGCATATATCACAACAAATTCAATAAATTCAACAAAAGACTCTCAGCTTAATTAGTCCTCGAAAATTTACCTCTTTCAAACAACTCTGGGTACGACTCTAGCATCTTACTTTCCAACTCCCACGTCAAACTTTCACCAGCCGCTCCCTCCCAAACAACTTTCACAAGGGGTATATCCTTGCCTCTCAGCTTCTTCACTGCACGACCTTCGATCCTCACTGGTAAGGTCTCGATCGTAAGGTTGTCTCTCACTTGCACATCATCTCTTGGAATCACATGAGATGGATCTGCAACATACTTCCAAAGTTGTGACACATGAAATACATCATGCAAATTCGATAGATGCGGTGGTAAACCCACCCTATAAGCAACCGTTCCAATCCTTTCTGAAATCTGATACGGTCCAATAAACCTCGGAGTCAACTTCTTTGACTTCAATGCACGACCAACACCCGTCACCGGAGTGACTCTCAAAAACACATGGTCTCCTTCTTGAAACTCAAGGTCCTTTCTACGCTTATCATGATAACTCTTTTGTCGACTCTGCGACGCTTTCATCTTTTCTTGAATCATTTTTACCTTCTCTGTAGTCTGTTGAACAATTTCTGGTCCTAAAACCACATTCTCCCCTGACTCAAACCAACACAACGGAGTTCTGCATCTCCAACCATACAAGGCCTCGAAAGGTGTCATTCCGATACTAGAATGATAACTGTTATTGTACGTGAACTTTATCAATGGAAGATGACTATCCCAAGTCCCTCCTTGCTCAAGTACACAAACTCTCAACAAATCTTCCAATGATTGAATCGTTCTTTCCGACTGACCATCTGTCTGCGGATGATACGCCGAACTCAACTTCAACTTAGAACCTAAAGCCTCTTGCAAACTCTTCCAAAATCTAGAATTAAATCTTGGGTCTCTAACTGATACAATACTTGATGGAGTACCATGCAGTTTCACAATCTCACGGATGTAGACTTCTGCCAACTGAGCTATAGGAAAACTGATGTTAATCGGAATAAAATGAGCCGACTTTGTCAACCTATCAACAATCACCTAAATAGCGTCATTCCCTTTAGGCGTATTCGGCAAACTCGTCACAAAATCCATGGATATATTATCCCATTTCCACTCTGGCACATCTAAAGGTGTCATCAGCCCAGCAGGTTTCTGATGTTCCACTTTCGACTTCTGACAAACCAAACACGAATACACAAACTGTGCCACATCACGTTTTAATCCAGACCACCAAAACAACTTCTTCAAATCATGATACATTTTTGTAGCTCCCGGATGAATACTCAAGTTACTTCTGTGGCTCTCTTCCAGAATCATCTTTCTCATCTCTGCATCTTCAGGAATACAAATCCTATTTCGAAATCACAATACTCCTTGATCATCAACTTTAAAGTCACCATCATCAGACTGATTACTTCTAACCATTAAGTCTACCAGCTTCACATCTTCTTTTTGAGCTTTTCTAATACTATCCAAAAATTCGTTGGTGATTTTCAATATTCCCAGTTTCACACTCTCGGTCGACACTTCACAAACCAAACTCAAGTCTCTGAACTGTTCTAGTAATTCTAACTCCTTAACCATCATAGCAGACATGTGCAAAGTTTTTCTACTTAAGGCATATGCAACAACATTAGCTTTACCCGGATGGTAATTCAACCCAAAATCATAATCTTTTAACAACTCAAGCCACCTTCGTTGCCTCATATTAAATTCCTTTTGGTCAAATAAGTACTTCAAACTCTTATGATCGCTGAACACTTCAAATCTAGAACCATACAAATAATGTCTCCAAATCTTAAGCACAAAAACCACTGCAGCCAACTCCAGATCATGAGTAGGATAATTACGTTCATGAATCCTCAATTGCCTTGATGCATAAGCTACTACTTTATTATCCTGCATAAGCACGCCACTTAGGCCCAACTTAGACGCATCGCAGTACACAACAAATTGTTCATTAGACTTTGGTAATATTAAAATCGGTGATGTCGTCAAGCGCTTCTTCAATTCATTAAAGCTGTTTTCACATTGAACATCCCACACAAAAGCTTTGCCTTTACAAGTCAACTGAGTTAACAGAAGTGCTAACCTGGAAAATCCTTCAATAAACCTCCGGTAATAACCTGCTAAACCCAAGAAGCTTCTAATCTCGGTAACCGACTTCGGGGTCTCCCATTGCGATACCGCATCAATTTTAGATGGATCTACAGCAATCCCTCTACTAGAAATAATGTGACCAAGAAAACTTACTTCGTTCAACCAGAATTCGCATTTAGATAACTTGGCATATAACTTCTTCTCTTTCAGCACCTGCAAAACAATTCTCAAATGTTCGGCATGTTCCTCCTCGGACTTAGAGTAAATCAGGATATCATCTATGAATACTACAACAAAACGATCCAAATAAGCATGAAAAATACGGTTCATATATTCCATAAACACTCCCGGCGCATCAGTAACACCAAAAGGCATCACATTATATTCATAGTGTTCGTAACGAGTTCTAAAGGCTGTCTTCTGAATATCATCATCTTTCACCTTAATCTGGTGATAACCCGACCTTAAATCAATCTTGCTCAACACGCAGGCACCTACTAACTGGTCCATCAAATCGTCAATCCTCGGAAGCGGATATTTATTCTTTATTGTTACTTTATTCAGCTGCCGGTAATCGATACACAACCTCATGCTACCATCTTTCTTCTTAACCAATAACACAGGCGCTCCCCAAGGTGAAACACTCGGGCGCTCCCCAAGGTGTTACTTTATTGTTACTTTATTCTTTATTTTTATCAAGTAAATCTTCTAACTGCTTCTTCAACTCAGCTAATTCGGAAGCTGACATACGGTAAGGCGCCATAGAAATAGGCTTCGTACCCGGAATAAGATCAATTGAGAATTCTACCTCCCTCTCAGGCGGCACATCTGGGATTTCATCAGGGAAAACTTTTGGAAATTCACACACAACTTGCAACTTATCAATCACTGCTTGATTTTCAATGGACAGGGACGCCATCAAAGAAAACATCGAGATTACGTCTTTCATCAGCTGCTTCAACTGTTTAGTAGTCAGGAGCTCAGCCTCTCCTTCTTCTTCTTCGGCAGAAGAAAAACGCATCGTCTTCCTAAAGCAATTAATATAGACGTAGTTGTACTCTAACCAATTCATACCCAGAATTACATCCATCCCATTCAACGGCAAACATATTAAGTCTACGACAAAGTCTCTACCAAACATCGACAAAGGACACTTCAAACATACAAGAGTAGTAGTCACCGAACCCTTAACGGGGGTTTCGACAACCATTTCTCCATTCATAAAAGACGCATCAAGACCCAACTTTGAAATAACACCAGCAGCAATAAAACAATGCGTAGCACCAGTATCAATGATAGTAATTAAAGGAGTACTATTAATAAAACATGTACCTCTGATCAGACGATCCTCATTAACTGTCTGAGTGCCAGTCAAAGCAAACACTTTCCCTCTAACTTGTTCCTTCTTATGATTAGGACACTGAGGACTAATATGTCCTTCTTCACCGCATTTAAAACAAATCATCTCATCATGCTTACAATCTGCAATCGTATGCCCTTTCCTGCCACAACGGAAACACCGTTTCACTTCACCCATATTGCAAGCATTACTCTTGTGACCTTTCTCTCCACATCGGAAACAAACAATCTCAACAGGAGCATCTCTTCTCCCAGTCCTCTTCTCATCATTTGGCCTTTTCTCGTCCTTCACTTTCTGTTTGCCCTTATCAGCAGGAGCACTGTAAGGCTTACCACGACTTTGTTGTTGCTTACTCTTCCGCTCATTTAGAACCTTATAATGAGCTTTGGTGTCTTCCTCATAAATCCTGCAGCTACTCACCAACTCAGAAAACTGGCGGATCTTCTGATAACCAATGGCCCGCTTAATCTCAGCACGCAGACCATTCTCAAACTTGATACACTTAGAGAACTCAGCATTCTCAGGAGTGTAATGCGGGTAAAACTTTGCCAACTCAACAAACTTGGCAGTATACTCCGTTACAGACATGTCACCTTGCTTCAATTCCAGGAATTCGATTTCCTTCTTACCTCGGACATCTTCCGGGAAATACCTGTTCAGAAACTCTCTTCTGAACACAGCCCAAGTGATCGCAGCTCCTCCGTTCCCTAGAACCGGTTGCACACTCACCCACCAATCATCAGCCTCCTTAGCCAGCATGTGTGTGCCAAAGTGCACCATCTGAACATCAGTGCATTGCATAACCCTGAAGATTCTTTCAACTTCTTTCAACCATGTCTGCGCTCCATCAGGGTCATACCAGCCCTTGAAAGTTGGTGGATGGTTCCTCAAAAAGGTTTCTAGCATGCAAACACCGTCGTTACCACCAGCATTGTTCTGTTGACCCACAGCTTGAGCCATCGCTTGCAAGGCAGCAGCAAGTGCAACATCGTTCCTTCCAGCCATCTCAACTCACTACATAACGAGAACAAGTTAGGGAAATTCGATATAGAATTAAGCTAACACTCGACACAAACGACTCAATCTACTTGGCCGGACGGACCGACCTGCTCTGATACCAACTGTAACACCCCGTTTTCCCAACACGTAAAACAATACATAATTTATCAGAGTTCAACATAAGCCAGGATGTCACATTTTCATACTTCAAAAATCTTTTCAACTTAATAGGGTTTAAAACCCGTTTTTAAATAAAACACCTGTTTTCAAACAATTAAATAATATCACAGCGGAAAACTTAGTCTCAATCAAACTATAAAATTCAAGGTTTGGCACTAGGCATCAACACCATCAACATAAATCAGATACCAGTCAAAATGGTTCAACAACAACTTCAAAAAATACGTAATTAATAAAGATAACATAATAAATGATATTCCCCATCCCGTTACATATCAGAGCGATACTCCTATGACGACACGAGGATCAACTCACATCTGCACTATTCTGGATCACCTGCAAGTTACTCATATGAAGAGCAACATTTTCAAGCAGAAGGGGTGAGATTTCACATTCATTAATAATAAGCAATAAATTCAAAATCAGAATTTAATCGACATACAACTACAACAGTTATCAATTAACAAGAACTTCATGTGATTTTCAGTTAACAATTATTAATGAATTACAAACAACGACCATTCAACAATGCAACAATGATGACTCAAAAATGCATCAACAACAACAACAACGACTATGCAATGACACAACAACAACTCAACAATATGCAACATATGTATATGCATGTGGTACCAACAGAGCGTCAAGCTCTCAACAAGATGTCGTAATTCGACTAAACAGGGCATCAAGCCCCCAACTTAACTACTTAAAAGCTTAATACCATTACCAGAAATAACATGGCCAAGAAAACTTACCTCATTCAACCAAAATTCACACTTTGATAATTTCTCATAAAGCTTCTTCTCCTTCAGCACTTGCAAGACTATCCTCAAATGTTCAGCATGTTCTTCTTCAGACTTGGAGTAAATTAAAATATCATCGATGAACACAATCACGAATCGATCCAAGAATGCATGAAAAATTCGGTTCATGTACTCCATAAACACACCAGGTGCATTCGTAACACCGAAAGGCATCACTTTGTATTCATAATGCCCATAACGCGTCCTGAACACTGTCTTCTGCATATCTTCATCTTTCACTTTAATCTGGTGATAACCCGACCTCAAATCAATCTTGTTAAACACTCGTGCACCCACTAACTGATCCATCAAATCGTTAATTCTCGGAAGTGGATACCTATTCTTTATAGTTACTTTATTCAACTGTCGGTAATCAATACACAACCTCATACTACCGTCTTTCTTCTTTACTAGTAATATTGGCGCTCCCCAAGGAGAAACACTTGGTCTAACAAACTTCTTGTCAAGTAGATCTTCTAACTGTTTCTTCAACTCAGCCAACTCGGAAGCTGACATGCGATAAGGTGTCATAGACACAGGCTTCGTTCCCGGAATAAGATCAATCGAAAATTCAACTTCTCTTTCTGGAGGCACATCAGGAATTTCATCGAGAAAGACTTCTGGAAAATCGCATACCACTTTCTGCTTATCAATCAACGTTTGGTTCTCAATAGATAAAGATGCCATCAAGGAAAACATCAACATTCCGTCACGTTCTAATTGCTTCAGCTATTTAGTAGATAAAAACTCTGCTCCACTTTCTTCTTCATCAGAAGAGAAATACACCGACTTACGAAAACAATTAATATGTACATGATTGTACTCTAACCAATTCATACCCAGAATTACATCCATACCACTCAAAGGTAGACAAACCAAATCAATTTCAAACTCACGGTCATACATAGACAAAGGACATCTTAAACACACAAGAGAAGTGGTCACCGAACCCTTAGCTGGAGTTTTGACAACCATTTCCCCATTCATATTTGACATGGTAAGACCCAACTTAGAAGCACAATCAATAGCAATAAAACAATGCGTAGCACCAGTATCAATAATTGCAATTAAAGGAGTACTATCAAAATAACAAGTACCTCTAATCAAACGATCCTCACTCTCTGTCTGTGTGCCAGTCAAAGCGAAAACTCTTCTAGTAGTCTGAACCTTCTTAGGCTTCTTGCATTGCGAACCAATATGACCTTCTTCATTACAGTTAAAGCACACAACATCATCATATTTGCATGCCGAAGTAGCATGTCCATTCTTACCACAACGATAGCACCGCTTCACATCTCCAGTACAAGCATTACTCTTGTGGCCTTTTTCACCACAGTTATAGCAGACAATCTCAGCAGGAGCATCTTTCTTCTGAGGTCTCCTCTCATCATTAACTCTTTGCTTGCCCTTATCAGCAGGGGCACTATAAGGCTTCGGACGACTCTGCTGACCTTTACTCTTCCTCTCATTCACAACCTTGTAATGAGCCTTAGTATCCTCTTCATAAATCCTGCACTTGCTCACCAGCTCGAAAAAGTTACGAATCTTGTGGTAACCAATTGCCCTTTTAATATCAGCACGCAAGCCATTCTCGAACTTGATGCACTTAGAGAACTCAGCAGTCTCAGCAGTATAGTGTGGATAGAACTTAGCCAACTCCACAAACTTGGCAGCATACTCAGTCACCGACATGTTCCCTTGTTTCAGCTCAAGGAACTCAATCTCCTTCTTCCTGCGAACATCTTCCGGAAAGTAACGGTTCATGAACTCTCTCCTAAACACAACCCAAGTAACAGCAGCACCCCCATTCTCTAAGACCGGTTGGACACTCACCCACCAGTCATCAGCTTATTCTGCCAACATGTGCGTGCCAAAGTGCACCATCTGGATGTCCGTACACTGCATAACTCTGAAGATCCTCTCGACCTCCTTAAGCCAAGTCTGAGCACCATCGGGGTCATATCTCCCTTTGGAAGTAGGTGGATGATTCCTCAGAAAGGTCTCCAACATCCTCACTCCATCATTTCCACCAGCATTCTGTTGTTGGCCCACAGCTTGAGCCATCGCTTGTAATGCAGCAGCAAGAGCAGCATCATTCCTTCCAGCCATCTTAGTTCACTACGTAACGAGAACAGGTTAGAGAAATCTAAATAGAATTAACTAACACTCGACACAAAAGACTCGATCTACTTGGCCGGACGGACCGACCAGCTCTGATACCAATTGTAACACCCTGTTCTCCCAAAGTAAAAATAAAATAATCAAATCAGAGTATCACATAAAACGGAATGGTACATTTCTTAAATTCTCAAAAATAGAATAAATAATGATTTATTCTTCGTAAAATGATAGTCAAAATTATTCGAACTTCGCAGCGGATAAAATTCAATGTTAACAAAATAATCTTGGCACGCAGGCCTAATCAAAAGTCTCAACATAGTTCAAAGCTACTACATATTCATGTCAAATAAAGGTAATACGTAAGGAATATAAAATATATAAAAGTCCCCATCCCGTTACGTATCAGAGCACCTAAGGACACAGTGAGGGTAGCCACTCACAACAGCAAACAGCAGCTAAACCTTAATCACCTGCAAGTTACCCATAGGGAAGGCAACATTTCCAAGTAGAAGGGGTGAGATTCACAAAACAAGAACATTAAACATATAATTCAATAATTATATTTAACAACATAACTTCATCATCATAATATCATAACAATAATCTATTAACGTCTTAATCCACATCATAATCAACATCATAGTTCAACTTAATAGTTTGACTCGACAATGCAACTTCGACTCGACTTATGCAACTTAGACATCTTATACATGCATGTGGTACCAATCTAGGGCATAAGCCCTCGTCGCTATTGAGTATAAATATACTCCTAGGGCATAAGCCCTCGTCGTTGTTGAGCATACAAATACTCCTAGAGCATAAGCTCTCGTCTCTGTTGAGCAAAAGCTCCTAGGGCATGAGCCCTCGTCTCTGGATGAATATGCATGGACTCGACTTCTTAAATCTTAGACATCTCAAATAAACTCCAATAATATGGATTACAACTCATAAATCTTATAACGACACATGCAGCTTTTAATCAATAACAATATGGCAGCATGGCAGCACATCAACATCTCAAAACATAGTAATATCGTAAACATTCACATACATCATCTCTTATAATTCAAAGAAAGCATACACACTTGTATAGGTCACTATGAACAAGTCAAGCATTAATTAACAGCTCTACAGGTCGTCTTAATATTACATTAGTACTTAATTCTAATCCAAGGGTAATCTCATAACTAATCGTGCGACAAGAGTCGCATTATTCGAAAAGGCAGTCTGATACAGAACTACTCACTATGGCGAGTGGGATCTATCGCCTTGCGAGCCACCAGGGGTTACTCGCTACGGCGAGTTAAACTGCTCGCCTTGCGAGTCATCACGGGTAGCTCGCTATGGAGAGTTGGGTTGCTCGCCTCGCGAGCCTTCTCAAGGGTTGCTCGCTATGGCGAGTGGGTTGCCCGCCTCGCGAGCCTTCTAGGGGTTGCTCGCTATGACGAGTGGGTTGCTCGCCCCGCGAGCTGATGGAGAGCACTCGCCGTGGCGAGTTGGTTGCTCGCTGTGGCGAGCGATGACAGAACAGTTACAGGTTTACAAGGATTTTCACCCAAAACCTTAAATTTCATCTTATTCCTCCCCAATTTCGACTATAATGATGGTTAAGGGTTACCCTATGGCCTGTAAACAGTTTTCTCATCATCTAATCATCAATTCATCACTTTTTGACCTAATTCTTAGTTTCTAATTTCTCATGAAATACTCCTAAACATGTTAACTATAATCATGAATCATAAGCTTAATGGAATTGCAATGCTAGGCTCACCCTTACCTTAAGAAAATTGAGCAGCAGCCTCTCTGGTTCTTCTCTTCTGATTTCTCCCTTTTTCTCATAAACTCTGAATTGTACGTTCTGACAGTTTCTAAACCTAGGTTTTCCCTTTTAAATCACTTTTTGTTTTATTTTATCTTATTTCCTCACAACTCTATCTAATTCTAAGAACAACCCCACAACTTAATATTTATTTTATTTTCAAATCTTATTTTATTAAACAATAAAATAAGTCACAACACCTCATAAAAATCACATAAATCATATACTTCACTTAATTCACACAAAATCATATAAATGTTCTCTATACTATATAAAATAATTTAAATAATTAAAACGGGCGTTACATAGTGTACCTGTAAACACTCATACATTCAACTTAGTATGTAAATGAGAGTGTGATAGGGTTTAGAGAATGTATACCTCTAATGAGTGGTTAAAGCTTGGTGGATTATGGCTGAAGCTCCATGGAAGGTGTGGTGTACCTGTAAACACTCCTACTATCAACTTAGTATGTGTTTGAGAGTGTCAAATTTTTAGGGTTTAGAGAATGCATAATTTTTAATCTGGATCACATATCATTATTTATAAGATTAACATTAGGGTTTCCAGGTGAAATCTATCGAATTAGTTACCAATATTCAACGTCATTCATAGACCACCATTTGATACCTATTGTATGACTCAGATGGGATCACCAGATTCGCTTTGGTACACTTGGATATTCTCATATAGCATACTCTACAGTGAACAAGTTTATTTGTAGATTGGGTTAGACCAGAAAACGAATTGTTGACTTGAATTCGTCGAAAATTTGAGAAAAAAAACAAAGAATAGTCTTTACGCTCTTGAACGTTGCTAATTCTAATTAACATGCGTGATATTTACTTCATCCATTTTAAAATAAGTGTCATTTAAGATTCATATTAAGAAGTACAATAAATAAAAGAAAGAGAATATTAATTTTATCAAATCATCCTTATTAATTATTGGTATGTTTTCTACTATCATAGATTTGAAGTTAATCATAATGATTTGTGAATAATATATATTATGAATTAGAATGTATAATTAAAGAAAAAAAATTATGTTACATATTGAAAATTGAAAAATAACAATCATTTTGAAATAATTTTTTTCACTAAAGTGATAACCCTTCTGTCTCATAAAAAGAATGTCATATTTAAGTTCTGCGTAGATCTTAAGAAAATAATTAGTTTGTTTATTTGAATGGTAAAATTAATATCATTTACTAAAACATTTTTATTAAATATAGTTTATAATAAAGATTTTTAATAGCCATAGATAGTCGAGTGAAATGCAATAAATAAATGTACAAAGTAATAAATGTTAAATTAATATTTTTAGCCATTACTTTATAGCTGAGAAAAGGTGTGATTGAAAAACTTGCAGCAATGATACATGGACATACTTAGGTGGCATACACCCTTGTACCTCCACATAGTAATGCAACACATGGCCTTCTCTCCCTCTCTCTCTCTCTCTCTCTCTCTCTCTCTCTCTCTCTCTCTCTCTCAATTCATCCCCATCACTCATCATTCCCATCCTCTCTCTTCCTTTTTTCCTCACCGACACCCTTCCCCCTCCATCCTCTGTCACCTCCACCGCCACTGCTACCACTGTTACCGTACTCGTCTATAGAACTCACCCCTGTCGTCGTCATCCGCCTTCTCTCCCCTTTCTCTCAACTGTCGTCGTCCCCTCTGCTCCACCTTCACCGGCCCTCTTCTGTTCTCGACAGCGACGACGACAAACCTTCGTCCTCACCGTTCTCATCTCTCTCTCGTCCATGTTGTCATCTCACTCTCCACTCGCCGTCGAATTCCTCTTCCTCTCCAGTCTCTCTAATTTTAGATCAGTGAAGAGGGGTGATGAGGAAGGATAAGTACAATGGTGGAAGTGGTGGTCGGTGATGGAGGAGAATGATGGTGGTGGTAGTTGGTGTGGATGGTGGGTACTATTGGGGGAGAGAGGGATAAAGTGCAGGACGGCGGCCGACTGTTAAAGGGAGAAAGAGAAGAAGAGTCAGAGAAGAAGAGCGAAAGAGAGAAGGGCTGAAAATGTTAGATGAAAAGGACATGTGAAATCTCAATTTTGCCCTTGCTTTTTTAACAGAATTACAAAGTTGTCATCCACATGGGCAATTGTACAAAAGTGGTACAAGGAAAAGAGTGTCAATGAAACATTGTTCAAAACTTTTTATGAGACAGAGGATACTAGGCAGCCTCTCATGATGATTACTAATAGGTACCCCCAATGTGAACATCCACAATTGAGACCCTCAATTTTGAGGTCTTCACCATTTAAGACCTGATACCTAATAGGTACCCCCAATGTGGAATTTTGTTTTTAGGGTATCCTAGGACCCAGGGTCTCACTTAAGACCTCAATGTTTAAGTGGACCCGACATTAATTTTTATTAAAATAATCATTGTCATTGTACTATTGCTTTTCAATTGCAATTTAATATTATAAAATAGATAGTGTCTTAAATAAATAATTATTGATGGGATTTGTTAGAGATTCTTCACAGGATACTATTATTAAAAAATTATAAAAAAGTGAGGTGTTTATGTGGGACCCGTTTAAGACCTCAAAATTGAGGGTCTCCATTGACCTTGAATCTTATTAGTACATAAATGTATCGTATTGACTGTGAATCTAAGGATGTAGAGCTTCTGTTGTTAGTTTTGAAACTGGTTTATTGCCATGAAATGAAGATTATTTGGTTGTTGGCATTCTTATTGAACCAACTTGGTTCCAACAAAACTCTCGACAGTGGAAAGAAAAAAAAATCAATTGTAAGAGGCGGAGAATCCATGGATTGCGGAGGGATTTTTGATACCATTCAAGAAGATAAAATTATTTATTTCTTGTTTATACGAGCTAATGACATGTACATGCAACGAAGTGTTTATTAGACATTTCAACTAGGTTGACTCCCCTACTAGTAAAGTGCGTAGGTGTTTTGGTCTCCTCTCAAGGTAAATATTTTCACTTCTATGTGAGTCTTATTTACATTCAGAATTAACGAGTCTTCATAAAAAGAGAGGTTAGGTTTCATTTGAAGAGAAACTTAAGAATATTCTTTATTATTTTGAAATAATCTCAACCATATTTTACATTCTCTCGTCTTCTTTTTTTCTCTAATACGAACATATGAAATGGTTGAAAATAATTATAGCTCTATATTTATGTTTATTTTTAATTTTTGTTTTTGTTTTGAAGTGCAGGTCAAGCTTTAGTTTTGTTTCTGTATGTATCATGAAATTATGGTAAGAAAAGGACGTGCTTCTTGTTCATGCTACTTTGATTTTTTCTATCAATGTAGGTAGCTTATAATAATTATAATTTATTTTTTAAGAAACTAATTAAATTTATAACATAATCTTGTTCTGATATATGGATTGCAGTTAGGAACACTTGCAAACTTAGTTATAAAATTTTATTTTTTGTGTGTTAAATAACGAGACTTTGACCAAAGACATTCTATGAAGGATGAAGAAAGTTTTTTTATAAGTAGGAAACTGTTAAACTAATTAGCCTGCTATTAGTCCAATGAATCGTTCGTTCTTATTCAGAGTCATATACCAGAAACCGCGTTATTTAGCTTCATTCATAAATATAACTTAAAAATCGATGGAATTAAAAAGTATAATCTATATCTCTGACTTTTCAAAATAATTGGTACACGATGTATTTGAACGTGACAACGACAAATGAATAATAAAATTTAATTAACACTTTTGTTCTTTATCTTTTTTATCATGATTTAGTCCTTTATCTTTTTTATCCTTTTTTATGAAAAAAATAATCAAAAACTCCAAAAAGAATATTCATCAAACTCATAGACAAACACAAATTTTATCATACAAGCTTAGAAAATCAAATTTTATTGAAAAAATCTCATAAAAAATGATAAGATATTGTCATTTTATAAATAAAGGACTAAATTGTGACAAAAAAATAAAAAATGAAAGTGTTACCGAAAGTTAAGTTAAAGGATTAATTATGTTATTTTGCACTAAAATTTATATCAGCAGACATCTGATATGAACTATCGGAAAAAAGGAACGTGTTTACGCGCATGCATGACAATAGTAGAATAAGATAAATTTAAGGGAGCATTATTATTTTACACAATAGACACTTGTTTGGTATCTTAGTTTTTTTAAAGCCACCCTTAATATTATTATTGTTTGGTAAACTTCTTTGAGCCTCCATGCAATGTTTCATTGAGATTACTAGTTGACGAGACATGTCATAAATTTGAATCCTTAATGTCATCTATTAGATTTCTCTTGATGTTAGATAGAAATTTTTAAATAACTTGGTATGATTTAAAATTATGTTTGAAGTTGTTCTTTGAAATTAGCAATATTCTAATTTTGAGGCGGGGTATCAGTAAAACTTAAGTAATCAAAAAGAAAATAAAATGAATGAAATAAAAACCATAAAAATAGGTCTACGCAAAATATAGAGCATCAAGAGCGAAAAATTTGTCTCTTATAAAAAACAGTTCTATTGTACCAATCTTGTTTTTCTACAAGGAAGGAAGAACGGTAATAATTCATTGTTTAGAGATCCGTAGGTAAAATATAATTCCAAGTTGTTTTGTCACCCTACTTTTTTAAATATATACCACCTTAACTTAAGTCATATTACAACCTCGAAAGACCTTTAAAATGTGTAAATAATTTAATCTTGAAAGAATGTTTAGAATTTTTTCAAGTTCATACCAAGGTGCATTCACATGACAAATGGAGTGGGCAAATGCCATTACCAGCTCTAATGGTATTAAGAATGTCATGCTTGCATGGAAGTGATAAGTTAGTCAAACTTGGAAATCGAATGGATGATGATCTGAATTTTTTGAAATGTATGTTCTTTGTAAAATTTATGCAAATTTATAATTTGAGCTATTTCATTACTTGAGGAGAAGAAACAACTTAAGTCTAGGGTAATGATGACATGTCATCTTAAATTATTATAAGTTTGTTTTTCAGTCATTTTGTCAGACATTTGAGTCATAATAGAGGAATTGTAGAGAAGTTGATTATGGTTTAAGAGTCATTTTATAATGTTTTCAGAAGTCAAGATCAAGCTTGTTCAAAGAAAGAAATAAAAATCAACTGAGGTTGTAGAACAGCTGATCAGGTAGATCAGAATTGAAAGTCAACGAATACAGAGGATTGAAATTCTCAGGATCGGAAGCAGAAGCAGAATGGCATCAGAAGTGTAGACACGTAAAACACAAAACGATATTATGAAAGAAACTTGCCTTAAGGTGAACAATATCAGAAACGGTAAAGCAAGGAAGAAGATATAACGGGTAGTTTCACAAGTTATTTGGTTATAAAGGCAAGCCATTAAAGGACAAAAAAAAAACGACCTTATCTCAGCAACTAGTTTTTGACTTCCTCGACAAGATAAAGTTCTATAACGGGTATCATCATTAAAATGAAGAAGATATCAATTTCCCTCATACCTAACAACTCTCATTTTCATCAGAATCAGATCCCAAAAAAATCAGAAGTAGAAAGTCAAAATTTCATGAAAAATATCATAATCATCTTTAAGCTTGAGATTCTTTCTCAAACATTATATAATAATCAAAAATACACTCAAGCCTCCGTTATCAGATGGAACTTCGAGAGAAAGAAAGGTCATTGTGATATCCAATTGATCATTGTTAAGATCAAGATCACAAAACAATTGTGTTAGCAGTTGTAAAAATTCACTAATCCTCTTTTGATTATTTCTGCGGATTATGTGGTAGCTAAGTTCTAAAGAGGTTAACTTAAACTTGTAAGGTCAGATAAACCATAAAAGAAGTGAAAATGTGCAGATTATGAGAGGGTGTCTTTGACACCATATTCGAAAATCTCACAGCCCGTGGGAACTAGACTAGCCCAATAAGGGTGAACCAGTATAACTTATTTGATAGTTCATAAACCAACACAATCATCAAATCTCTTCTTTTATCAACCATAGTGCAGATCATCAGTTCCGAACATCTTCTCAAGGTTAAGAAGCATACAAAATTTCAAAAGGTCACAATTCCAACCATAGACCAAAGACTATGTCGCTCACCCAACTATCTTTCCAAAAGTTTGTGGAATACCCGTTAGCTATCGTTTTGACCACGAGTTCCATTTGGTTGACAATGATTTTTGGTGACATTAGTGACTTTGTTGTTTTCTCTCTCCAAATCAATCATTTTCGCTTATCAAAAGGATTTATTTTATTCATTCATTTATCATTCTTTCATAAAAGATACACTAAAGTCACTAATGTCATCAAACCTCAATGTCATCCAAGTATTTCCCTTGACCACACACCCTCATAAAACTAATTTGTACTCACTTCTATTGAAGTTCCCAGCAGCGAAACCTCCCTTAAAATTTATAACATTCTTAGTAAACGATTGTACAATACTCTCATTAAAGAAGAAAATATAATTTTCAAGTTTTCTTTTTGTAAAGAAAATAAAACTTCAATTGTAAAGTTTATTATTTCATGTAAAGTTCGTTTGCTGTGATAAAAAAAAAAAATTGATAATAAAAATGGTTTTGTCTTGTTGTATACCAGCTTTGTATTGTATGAATTTTATGCTAACAAATTTGGTTTTCATACCAATGGTTAGAACTTAGACTTTAATTAAAATATGTATTTGTTGGAGACCAAAAGAAAGTCAAGATGGTCATAATGGCATGACTGTAATTTGTGTTGTGTTTCCATTAGTAGATTTGCCTCACGTGCTAATTTAGAAAGCTAAAAGGAAGCGTAGCAAATGTTTCCTATTACCTTCTTGGAAGATGGAAAATAGCATGTGAAAAGGAGCACAAAATTTGACTAGCTTTTATAGTACGAGTCATAAAGAGCACTTATCATTATACATATATTAATATTATATTATAAAACAAATTGGACATGAAAACGTGTAGTATAAATACAAGGACTGCTCTAACACAAATTAGGTTATTATCAGCAGGACCAATATAACTCATCTTGTAGAAACAAAACACACTCACTCTCTCACTGAGTTTGAGCTCACTTGTTTCACAAAAACTTATTGCTAAGATGGCTAGAACTCCTTCTTGTGACAAAATTAGTGGAATTAGGAAAGGAACATGGACTGCTGAAGAAGATAGAAAATTAATTGCTTATGTAACTAGATATGGTTGCTGGAATTGGCGCCAACTACCTAAGTTTGCAGGTAATTAATATAATAGAACTTGGACTTAAGAATTTGTACATTAGACTTGGATGATGATTTTTGTATGGTTATTTAACCTAAAATTCATTCATTAATTGGTTTTTATTATTTCAGGTCTTTCAAGGTGTGGGAAGAGTTGTAGACTTAGGTGGCTGAATTATCTAAGACCTAATATCAAGAGAGGAAACTTCACTCAACAAGAAGAGGAGTTGATTATTAGAATGCATAAAAAGCTTGGGAATAGATGGTCAACCATTGCAGCTGTGTTACCTGGAAGAACAGATAATGAAGTGAAGAACTATTGGCATACTTCTCTCAAGAAGAGGGCTATAGATAACATAGTCACAAATCAAGAAACCAAATCCACACAAGGGAGAGATATATCCATTTACCAAATTACTCCTCCAGCTAGTTCCCAATTCTCAGATACCAATGGCCCTTTATCCCCATTTTCATCATCTAGTGAAATATCTTCCACATCTTCAGATCAAAGTTCCACTGCTTTGGATGATTTTGGTTTTCTGGATTCATTTATTGAAGATATGGATGAAAGTTTTTGGCTTGATGATCTTTCCAACACACCAAGTGGAATAGTGCAAAACAATATTGATTGTGGTCATTCGACCAATGAAAGTTTTGTCATGGATAATGATTTTGGAAGCTTTTTAGATGCTTACAAGGAGTCAACAGTTGATAGTTTTTGGACACAACCATATGAAGTTGACATGTCCCATGTTTCAAGCCAATTGCTGACACCTTTGCCGATGGAATCTGAATATTTTTCTATAGTATATGATGAAGATATTTGGAGTTGAATTAAGTAACTTAAAGAACATTTTGGAGCAACTCATCCACATGCACAACCCCCAATTAAATTATATTCATACACATAAATGATAAAACTTAAAATAATTTAATATTAGTTCTCTTTAAAATTTTATCACTTATGTATGTGTGTTCAAATAAAATTTATTTGAGTTTGTGATCGGGAAAGAGTTTGCCAACATTTTGATAGTATAAGATAAATATTAGACTCTTTCAAATTAATAAAATTACCCCATCCTACTCGGTGTATTTATGGAAAGTTTTGCAAAAAAATTAATTGCAAGATTATATCAAGCGTTTATATTATGACTAAACCTTTATTTCTAAATATATCGATTAAAAATTTACATTTGTTTCTTGTTGCAAACTTACATTTGTAATTCTTTACCTAATTTTAGATGATGATTCGGTTTTTTTACATCATTTTGATCTGTTCGTATCTACAAACATGAAAGGAGGACCCTAGATTTCAAGACCTAGTTCTGACAAGAAAATAAATCCATATGAAAATAAATTAAAATATACTTGCGATGAGTACAATCTATCAGACCATGGTTAATCTGTTTAGGTTATGCCTTGATAATTCTCTTAAGGGGGTTATTTATAGTCTATCTTGGGCTTGGATTTCCATGACTCAGGCCCTAATTTACTTGGGCCTAAGTCACACCTGCAGCGTTCTAAATGTTTCTAGAAACTGTTTTGAGGCGGCGCCTTAGAGGACTAGCCTAAGGTTATTTTGGCCCTTACGAATGGTGTCATGCATTTATCTATATGTTATCGTTCCACAAGCCCCTCAAGCACGAGTTTTTGGACAAGGCGAAGTGATTTCTAATGAGATTATCGGTCCATAAAACGATCAAAATGATGTAAAAAATACATATCAAGGATCAAATTGTTATTTGAATTTAAGTCCAGGGATCCAAATAACGTAAAAAAAAAAATATGATGTTCTTCTTGATATGGCTATGGAGGAGGAAAACCGATCAGAGGAGACGTCTCGTACTTTGTCTCTCGTCTTCAGGGATTATGCATCTTCCCAAAGTTATCTCTTTCTCCTAGAGATGATCAATGGTATATAGACATCGGGGCTACATCGCATATGATGGTGAACAGAGGTAATTATATATATGTCTTATTTCAATACAAGTAACAATGTTACTGTTGGTAGTGGTCATAATATTCTAGTTATTGGTTATGGGCATGCATCATTACCATAACAAAATGCATGTTTTCCTAGTTTTCTGCAGAATTCCAACTAATAGGTTTTTACGCATTGTAGGCTCGGTTCAAGGAGGTTGATTACAACATGAATGTTCATATGAAAAAACAATTTGAACAATTTGTTTTGCCATATACGACCTTTTTGCTTTGGGAGCATGTTGACTCCCGGGATCCACAGACACAAGCTTCGTAGACAAATTTAACAGGGAAAAAAAATAGAAAAAGTGCATGGAAAAGTAACATGTCTTCTAATCCTCCTAAGCTAATTTCCGGTTAAAGTTAACATACCACACAAGGACCAAATTCCACCATTCATGGCATGAATTTATTGAGAAGGTTGTGGAAGTAGTTGGTATGGTCATTGTGGATTTCGTGCGGTTGCGGGCCTACATAACATGTCTATTGATGATCACCAGATGATCCATTGCCAACTTTAAAAAGAGTTTATCGATGAAGAAAATGGTTGTCATCGACACTTGATTGGGTCAGATAGGCGATATAAACTAGTATTAGGCACTCTAACTTGTTCTGGTATTGGTCTTGCACCACCAAATAAATGGATGATTATGCCGAATTTAGGGTTCGTCATTGCAAAAAGATACAAACATGTGGTTGTTCTACTGTCCATTGAGAAAATGGCGATTAAAAACTTTTTCCCTCTATGAGGTGCATCGTCGCATAGAGACCGAATGATGTGCATGACACATGTGAATGACAACCATTTGAGGATGTTATATTTGAAGGATTGTTGTCAACTTCCTCCCACTTCCACGCTATGAAGAGAACATCGACGAGATAGTGCAAAAAAAATGAGATGAAAGATATGTCGGTCGGATGGTTGACACCATTTCTTTAGGGTAAAATTAAGCAACCAAGTTGTATAATATTTTTAGTCAAAAAAGTCGTATAATATTGTAGAGTTTAGACATAACAAATAACAAATATAAAACAACAAAGAATTCTAAAAACATTACTATTCAAATTGATCCCCGTGACGCCATATGCTTACATATTGACGCGTTTACATTGCGTCACTTTAACTTGTCGTTGTCTCTTAAAATAATTAAATTTGCTATGGATGTTAATTAATTAATGAGTATAAAAACGTCCTTTCACATGAACTATCTCCTTTAGGAAATAACGAAATATGCATTGCACTATCAGCATCTGGTGAGTCGCCTTTTTTGTGTTTTTGTTTGGCAATTGAAGGATTATTTTGTTGCTCACTAACATAAAAACGAGAACATTGGTACCTGTCTATTCTTATTATTTCAAAAAAATAAAATTATATTATATATATTGCTTAGAAAAAAATGGTTTAGAAAGGGATTGACAAACATTTGTAGGTAGTTTTTCTAATTCTTTAAACTATGATGTAAGTTTAGATTTAAATTTGAAAAATAATTCAATTGTTCACGATAAAAATAAATATTGATAGGAACCGTATCATGATAAATGCATTTATTAACGAAATATTTAAAGGTTTGGAATAAAAAAACTATATCGTCGTAGGCATAACTCAGTTGACAGAGATATGTATTATTAGAATATTTGTATGCATGTATTACTTGTTCCTAAAGTTTCTCATTTATTAGATGTGAATTTTCTCTGTAAATAGAGAACTCACATAGTAATTTCATTCCATACACCAAATAGTTCTATTAACTTGTCGAGCACTCTTTCTCTCTTCTCCCTCCAGCTTGTGTTAACAGACTATTCTTCTCCTCATCTCTTTTTTTTCTATGCCTTCGGAATTAAGAGTGTTCTTAAGACCACAATCCTTTTTCGTTTTATTATCCCTTCAAAATTAAGAACGGTCATAAGAACATAGTCTCTTCAATTATTCATGTCTTAGAGATGTTAAATATACATTCTTCTTCAATTCTTGGAGATGTTACATGTTAAAATAGTGATAACACCTTATTTGAGTGGTTAAATACCATATTGACATTTGAAGATGTTAAAAGTTAGAATGGTGGTAGCATCACATTTGAATGGTCATAATACCATAGTAGAATGGTCATAGTATCATAATAGATTGGTTTCATTTTTAAAAGAGTGTCATTAATAGTCATATTTGAGAGTGTAATTCTCAAACGGCTTTCTATAGTGCAGTAGTTAACCGCATAGTTGTAGCTGAGCTTGTTTTATATTAGACATGGTTGTTTACCCTTGTTTTTGGTAAACAACCGCCGATTTAAAATTAGTAACTTGCAAGATCAACCAATAAATCTTTGGGACTTTTATGTTTGTTATTTTCAAGAAAATGATGAATGTTCTTGATATTGTTGTCAATAATATGAATATAATCGTCGAATTCAAGAAAGATTGAATCCGTCGAAATTATCTTCAAAGGAGTAAAGTAAATTGCTTGAATAGAGCAAGTAAATTGCAATGAAATTTAAAGACATAAACATAAATTGAATTGATTGATTGTAAATGGGTATACAGATTCATACATTGTGACTTGTGATTCGTTTCTCTCTGTATGCGGATAGTTTGAGTGTAAGCTTTCTGTATGATTGAATTGTGACCGGTTTTTTCTATGAAAAACCAATATTATACTAGGTAACTACCTACACAGAAGTGTTCGAACATAATGGCTACATATATCTCTTTGATTTGAATTCCAAATAGCATCTCTTCGACAACAACCGTTACTTGACTTCCTTATCTGGCACCAACTCCCTCTCGACTCCTTCTTACCTGTCAAACTATTATCTTGAAAACATCAAATCTCATTAAGTCCGTATCTTCGGCCAAATAAGTGAGTCGAATTCACTAATTCTCTTCAAAGTTTAAGTCAAACTCCATTGACTACATTTATTATAGTTTGTCAAAAATACAGGCTAACATCGGCGTGGTTGATAATCTGACTTACATAATTTTGGTCAGTGCCACAAAACATCTTAAAGAGAGCGACCTGGTTGTGTCTTAACATAGTAACAACTTTGGTAGTTATTATCTCTTAAAATTGAATTTGGAAATCCAAATACAACAGCGTGGAAGTTCAAAAACAACAATTACATCTGATTATTCACTTGTTTATTTGTATCCTATCAATATTACTCATGTTTTGGCGTAAATATATACTTGTGAAGTGAATAATTAAAAATCTCTCATCTTCGCTATCTTTGATCTTATTTGATTAATTTTGTAGCACGTTATAAACACGATGAAATGACCAATTGAGATACGACAATTTGAAGCTATTGTTTTGTGAGAAAGAACTTATATGTGCAAATAATTCAGTAACACACATTGTGGTTGAAAATTAGGAAAAAAACGTTGTTGTGGTAAAGCTTTTTAACCAATTCCTTTATTTAGCTATATAATTATAATACAAGCATTTAGATAACCCTGAGACTATGAAGGTTTGGATCTCATTCATATCTATAGTTATATAATTTTTGTTTTGTACATAAATTTTTGTTGAAAAAGATTTGTTGCAAGTGTAATAGAGAATAAGAAATCAGTTCCTTCGTGACGCCCCTATTGAAATGTTTGCCCGCCTAGAGAGTATTTGATGTAGTAAATCCGCAAGCGTACAATTTACCGAAGTAGTAAAAATAGAGCATCGTTCCAACAAGGAGTTGTTTAATTGATTTTCTTTTTAAGTAGATTAGCTGAAGAATTAAGGTTGACAAGTTGGGATTTTTATCAGTTGAAAATAATAATAATAAAAAGCGTCTGGTATTATGGGTTCATCTTAATAACAAGTCTTTCACAATTCAAACTCTCAACCTAAATCTTATGTTGGCTCTATTTTCTAAAGATAAGTTGCTCTTTGGCTTTTCATATCTCCTTTCGATCTCAATGAATGTATTTCAATAGCAACCACGCTTACTCTCATGGTTGATTCCTATTGAAACCCTTTAAGATCAAAACTTTAAAGGTCTCAAGGTTTTCTAGACTATTCTCATGTTTCGAAAACCTTGTCTAATCTCACATGTCCAAATACCGATCTTCATCTTTCGATCATTCGGTTAGTATTTGAAATGAATCAATAACAACTATTAAACTTCATCTTTCGATCCTACTTTTAATACTTGTTATTGATTATAAGAACGGTGAGATTAGATTAGAAAATAGGGTTACATAAAATTAGGGTTCTAGGCTTGGTTTGAATAGGATTATGTCATTAGACTTATCCAACAATCCCAAGACAAAGATGTCTACTCACTCATGTTCATTGTAGACATAGAGTAAAAGAAGAAGAGGAACATAAAAATAAATAACAAGAAAATAAAGAACTTTTATTCAAAGAAATAATTGTCACTTATAATTCTCAAGAACAAAAGATGAAGATATATGTATGATGGCTGCTATATTTATAGCCTAATACTGACTTAAGCTCTAAGAAATAAATCACTAGAGTGTTACACAAGAAAATCCATGGGCTTTTAGTTTAAATACGTAACAAATAGCAGCCTAGAACCTTGCACGACCGTACCACCACAGGCACGGGCCGTGCCAACACTCTGGAACAAAAGCAGCAAAGGGGTAGCACCATTGCGCACGGCCGTGCCACTAGCAGCACGGGCCGTGCCATGCTTCTGACTTGGGCATGTTGCTTCCAACTTTAGAGGCGTGGCCACGCCGCTGTCTGGCACGGCCATGCCTGATAATTTTGCACAAGATCTTCGTATTTTTGCCTTCAATAAGCTCCAAATCCCTTTTCTTTCGCTCCAAGACTCAATCTTTCATATATTTGTTCCTGAAATTAAATAACAAGTAATTGAAGTAAAATAGTTCTAGAATGTAAATAAAAACACATAAAATCTAAATAAAATAAACTAAACTAAACTCTTAAAAGACACTAATTATTGACTCATCAAACTCCCCCATACTTGAATCTTCGCTTGTCCTCAAGCAAAAGGCATAAACATTAGCAACATAAACAAATTTAACATATGACAATAAAATTAAAAACTCTTGTCCCCTCTAAGGCTATGTTCTAAGCGTACACTAATAACAACTTTAAGCATTTCTCATTAACCTTTTCAACCCAACAACAAATCTCAAGTGAGTGTGTGTGTGTAGTCCATCCTTTTTCTTGCGCATGTGAAAGAGATATTATGAGAAAACAGTTTCTAACCTTAACACTAAACCAACCTAGAAAATTTCTTTCTTCATTTCATATAAGAGATATGAGAATCATATAGATCACTTGACATTTACACATATCGAGGAACTGCAAAATTTTAATTAAGGTTAAGAGAAACCACCTTCACGTAGGAAGGCAGGTAGGGAAGCTCCTGCCCCATATGTATGTATTTGTTCTGACCCCTTTTTGAGATTTAGAAGGATTTACGGAAGCTACTTTTGGTTGTCAATGAAACACCATCTTCACGTGGAAAGTTAGTGAGGCCTACTCCTGCCCCCCAGAGTCAATGATGTTCCCTTATAGATATATTTTCTTCCGCCCCTCTTTGATTCAATCTTTATTCCCCCACACTAACTTATACTAATTTTACTCTGAAAACATTAAAGTGTTAATTTACCATTGAAGTTAGAACGTGCTCCTTAAAATACCTACCTACACAATTACTTAAAGACTGCAACTTGTACTTTTCTAAAAAAGAGAATTTTCACATTGAAATATGATGTGGGTATAGCAAGAACACTTAAAAAACAAGAAATCTTTTTCATGTACAAAAAACAGTCATTTGGAAGAGGCTTAACAAAAAAAATTATGTCATAATATACAATAAAAACAAGCTGCTTGCATGCCTTTCGCAATAAAATAAAACAACAAATTAAAATTCAAGATAGTTTGGAACACTAAGACACTTTAAAACTTAAACAAGACACTTTATTGGCTCCCCCATACTTGGGTGAAGCATTGTCCTCAATGATTAAAAAAGAAAAACTAAAATGAAAAGGAGAAAGGAAAGCTCACAATTAGTTTGGGGATCCTGTGGAGGATTCTTCATGTGGCTTTTCTTTTACTAATCAGCAAAACAAAAATAAAGTAAGAAAGAAATACATTAAACTGTGCGTTGCCTCCCACGCAACGCTCTTTTACCGTCACTAGCTTGACGACAAAGAGGAACTTGTTCCTCAAAGGGGGTCGTTAAGAGCCAAGACGGCTCCCATTTCATTGTCTTCCCCTACATTGTAAACCTTTAGCCTTTGGCCATTAACTTTGAATGGTCCGGTTTTTTCAGAAAAAATCTCAATTTCCCCAAAAGGGTAAACCTTGCAGACTTGAAACGGACCGGACCACCTTGACCTTAGATTTCCAGGAAAAAGCCTCAACCTAGAGTTGAAGAGCAACACAAGATCACTGCTCTTGAAATTCCATTTGATGATATGCTTGTTATGCCATTTTTTAGTTCTTTCTTTGTAAATGCGGGCATTCTCATAAGCATGCATCCTAAGTTCTTCCAACTCACTTAATTGAAGTTTTCTTTTCTCGCCAGCCAATTTTAGGTACAAGTTGAGGTTCCTAATTACCCAATAAGCCTTATGCTCTAGCTCAACCGGTAGGTGACAAGACTTCCCATAAATTAGTTTAAATGGAGTCATTTCAATGAGAGTTTTGTACGCCATCCGGTAAACCCAAAGAGTATCATCAAGCTTAGTTGACTAATCTTTTCTAGATTTTGAAACAGTTTTCTCAAGTATTGCTTTAATTTGCCTATTTGAAACCTCAACTTAGCCACTTGTTTGGGAGTGATAGGATGTTGCAACTTTGTCTCTCTCTCCAAATTTTTGTAAAAGTTTTTCAAAATGATTAGAGATAAAGTGAGATCCTCCATCGCTTATCACAAACCTTGGCACTCCAAACGTTGGAAAAATTATTTTCGAAAACAGTTTAATCACTACTTGTGCATCATTGGTAGGAGAGGAAATGACTTCAATCCATTTGGGACACATAGTCAACTGCCACCAATATGTTTTGATTTCCAAAAGAAGAAGGAAATGGCCCCATGAAGTCAACATCCCATACATAAAAAATTTCTACTTCAAGGATGTTGTTCAAGGGCATCTCATTTCTTCTAGTAATATTACCGGTGCGTTGACATTGGTCACACTTAGAAACAAATAGATGCACATCTTTAAAAAGTGATGGCCACCAGAAACCAGATTGAAGAATTTTAAAAGAAGTCTTTTGAGTACTGGCGTGCCCACCAAAAGAAGAAGAGTGGCAATGGTTTATAATGTCACTTACCTCATTTTTCAGGAATGCATCTTTTGAAAATCTCATCTGAGCCCCTTTTGAAGAGGTAGGGCTCATCCCAATAGTAATGCTTGAGGTCATGAAAGAACTTCTTCTTCTGCTGGTAGTTCAAATTTGGGGGAAGTACCCCTGCTGCAAGAAAATTAACAAAATCTGCATACCAAGGTGCGTTAATTTGTGCCAATGAGAAGAGTTGATCATCCGAGGAGGAATCATCTAAAGGCAACTCATCCCCATTGGGCTCCCGAAGACGGGACAAGTGATTAACTACAACATTTTTAGTACCTTTCTTATCCTTTGTTTCAAGGTCAAATTCTTGAAGGAGCAAAATCTATCAGATCAATCTCGGTTTGACATCCTTTTTGTTTAACAAATATTTTATTGCCGAGTGATTTTTGTATATAATGATTTTTCATCCTACCAAGTATTGCCTAAATTTGTCAATGGCATGAACTGCAGCTAACAATTCTTTTTCTGTTGTGGCATAGTTTACATGTGCCCCATCTAGGGTCTTAGTTGCATAGTATATCGCATGCATCTTCTTCTCCCTTCTTTGACCTAACACCGCCCCAACCGCATAGTCACTTGCATCACATGTAACACCCCGTTTTCCCAACATTAAAATTTCTTGATTTAAATCAGAGTATCGCATGAACGGAATGCTACATTCCTTAATATATATCAAAAACAACGGAATAAATAATAATTTATTCTAATCAAAATCATTTAAACTTTGCAGCGGATAAAATTCAAATTAACATAATGGTTCTGGCTCGCAGGCCTAATAAAAAAATCTAACATAATTCAAAACTACTCTTATTCATGTCAGTTCAAGGTAATACGTAAGGAATAGAAAATACATAAAAGTCCCCATCCCGTTACGTATCAGAGCACCTAAGGACACAGTGAGGGTAGCCACTCACAACAGCAACAGCAACTAAAGCGTAAATACCTGCACTTGCCCACGAGGCGGCAATTCCAACAGAAGGGGTGAGATTCACAAAACAAAAACATTAAACATATAATTCACAATTATATTTAACAACATAACTTCATTATCATAATATCACAACAACAGTCAAGTAACAACTTAATCATAATCAACGTCATAAATCCACATCATAATCAACATCTTAGATCACATCATACTAAGCATCTCAAATCATCATCATAATAAACATCTAAAATCAACATCTTAATAAACATCTTAATCAACAATCTTAGTTCGACTTGACAATGCGACCTCGACTCGACAATGCAACTTAGACTCAACAATGCAACTTAGTCATCTTAATCATGCATGTGGTACCATATTGAGTATAAATATACTCCTAGGGCATAAGCCCTCGTCGCTATTGAGTATAAAAATACTCCTAGAGCATAAGCTCTCGTCGCTATTGAGCATAAGAATACTCCTAGGGCATAAGCCCTCGTCGCTATTTGAGCAAAAGCTCCTAGGGCATGAGCCCTCGTCTCTGGATGCATATGCATGGACTCAACTTCTTAACTCTTAGACATCTCAAATGAACTCCAATAGTTTGGACCATAACATCATAAATCTCTGACGACACATGCAGTTTTTATTTATTAACAACACAGCAACATGGCAGCAACGAATCATCACAAGCATTCACATACATCATCTCTTATAATTCAAAGAAGCATATACTAATGTATGGGTCACTATAACTAATCAACATCAACTAGCAGCTCCACGGGTTGTCTTAATATTTCAGTACTTAATCTAGTCCAGGGTTAATCTCATAATCAATTGTGCGACAAGAGTCGCATTAATCCAAAAGGTAGTCTGATACAGGACTACTCGCTATGGCGAGTGGGAACCCTCGCCTCGCGAACCATCAGGGGTAACTCGCTGTGGCGAGTTGGGTTGCTCGCCTCGCGAGCTTCAGGGGTACTACTCGCTATGGCGAGTAGGGTTGCTCTCCTGGCGAGACATCACGGGTTGCTCGCTATGGCGAGTGGGGGTTGCTCGCTTTGCGAGCCTTCTCAAGGTTGCTCGCTATGAAGAGTGGATTGCTCGCCTCGCGAGCCCGCTAGGGATAACTCGCTATGGCGAGTTGGGTTGCTCGCCTCGCGAGCTTCAGGGGTACTACTCGCTATGGCGAGTAGGGTTGCTCGCCTGGCGAGACATCACGGGTTGCTCACTATGGCGAGTGGGGGTTGCTCGCTTTGCGAGCCTTCTCAAGGTTGCTCGCTATGGCGAGTGGATTGCTCGCCTCGCAAGCCCGCTAGGGGTAACTCGCTATGGCGAGTTGGGTTGCTCGCCTCGCGAGCTGGTGAAGAGCACTCGCCGTGGCGAGCTGCGACAGAACAGATACAGGATTACGAGGGTTTTCACCCAAAACCCCAAATTTCATCCTAAACCTTCCAAATTTCGACTATAATGATGTACAAGGGCTATTCTATGGTCTGTAAACGGTTTCCTACGTCAACGGTACAATTTCTCATCATCTAATCATCAATTCATCACTTTTTAACCTAATTCTTAGTTCTTAAATTCTCATGAACAATCTCTAAACATGTTAGCTACAATCATGAATCATAAGCTTAATGAATTGAAATGCTAAGCTCACCCTTACCTTAGAAAATTGAGCAGCAGCCTCTCTTGTTCTTCTCTCTTGTTTTCTCCCTTTTTCTCCCAAAAGCTGAATTGTACGTACTGTACAATTCTAAACCTAATTTTCCTTTTTAAACCACTTCTATTCTGTTTTATCTTATTTCATCTAATCCCTCATAATTCTACCTAATTCGAAAACAGCCCCACAACTCAATATTTATTTTATTTTCAACCCTTATTCTATTAAATAATAAAATAAACCACCTAATACGATCACAACATAGCAGATAAATCACATAAATCATGTAAATATATTCTAACTTGGCAAATTAATTAAATAATCGAGACGGGCGTTACATCACACATTATTTCAAAGGGCAAGTTCCAATCTGGTGGTTGTATGATTGAGGCAGTGGTCAAAGCTTCCTTCAACCTGCAAAATGCCTTAAGGCACGAATCATCAAAAAGAAAATCTGCATCCTTAAGGAGCAAGCTTGTTAGTGGCTTAGTATTCAATGAAAAATCTTTAAAGAAACGGAGGTAGAACCCCGCATGACCTAGGAAACTTCTTTCTTCTTTGGCCAAGGTAGGAGGCGTAACACCCCGTTTTCCCAACATATAATTAATACTTAGATTTATCAGAGTTCAACATAAAACAGGATGTCACACCACTTTTATTCCAAAATCATTTTCAACGTAAGTGGAGTTAAAACCCACTATTTCAAATAAAACACCTGTTTATAATATTTAAAATAAAATTGCAGCGGAAATTATTCAACTATCAATCCAAAATTTGGCACTAGGCCTCAGCATCATCAACATAATAAAAATACCAATTAAAAATGGTCCAGCAACATCTTATAAATGTTACGTAATAAGGAAAACAAAACATAAATAGATATCCTCATCCCGTTACATATCAGAGAAAGACTCCTATGACGATACGAGGATCAACTCACATCAGCGACTACTCCCGGTTATCTGCACGTTATCCACGTAGAGGCAACATTATAAACAGAAGGGGTGAGATTTCACATTCATTAATAATAAGCAACAAATTCAAAATCAGAATAAATCAACGTATAACTACAACATTTAATTATTAACAATTATTTCATATAAATTCAGTTACCAATTATCAATGAACTGCAACAACAACTATTCAACAATGCGACAACGAATTCAACAATACCACAACGACGACACGACAATGCAACAACAACAACAACTCAAAAATATGCAATATAATTATGCATGTGGTACCAACAGAGCGTCAAGCTCTCAACATGATGTCATAATTCGACTAAACAGGGCATTAAGCCTCCAACTTTTCAACTTAACAGAGCATCAAGCCCCCAACTTAGACCAATGGTTATGTGACAAGAAAACTAAAAAAAATGCAACGACGATAGCACATAATGCACATAATCAAACATCCACAAAAGGTTTTTCATGTCAATTACAGCTACTGGAAAAACGCGACATAATTATCAACAAAGTTCATATTCAAACCTAAGTCCAACTCGAAACAGAAATATGTGAAAAGACACAAGAAATATTTGAAAACAGAGTCTGTCTTTGTTGTATCAGAAACACGTTTGATAGTTTGTCAAGTGTTTCAACTCTATTCAATTTTCTGTAAATTGTGTCAGAAGTCTCTTGCTTGTGTGCTTGAGCAAAGAAGTCTCTTGGCTGCGTCCTTGAGCAAAGAAGTCTCTTAGTTGTGTCTTTGAGCATTGGAAGTCTCTTGCCTGCGTGCTTGAGCATTAGAAGTCTCTTACTTTGTGTTTGAGCAACTTGTAATAGATATTACATTTTAGTGAACTCTCCTTGGAAGTACAAGGGGGACAGGACTACTTCCGGTTTGTGGAAGGAACCTGTATAATTGCTTGTGTTCTCTCTTCTCTCTATCTCTTGATTATTTCCGCTGCATCAGAACCTAATCTCCCATCAGACTCTGATCCCATTCAGACTCTGATATTAAGGAATTAGATTCTCACTCTTCAAGAGCTGCGAAAAGCTAACACAATACAACCCCCCCTTGTGTTTTTCTCACCTTCAGTTGGTATCAGAGCTCCGGCTCTGTTGTCATAGCACTTAACCGTGTGACAGAAAAGATCCAGAGAAAAACATGTCTTCCAGTGAACCGTCTTCTTCTGGTGCTTCTTCTGGTGCTGCTATACCATATGACTATGTATCCAATAACAGCAGTAAAAAGGCTGATTATGGAAAAATTCCTAAGTTCAATGGTGATCCTGAAGAATTTTCTTGGTGGAAAACCAACTTCTACAGTTATGTCATGGGTCTTGATGAAGAACTCTGGGACATACTTGAAGATGGTGTTGGTGACTTACGACTTGATGACGAAGGTGCTGCCATTGACCGTAAACTTCACACTGCTGCTCAAAAGAAAATCTACAAGAAACATCATATCATCAGAGGGGCTCTTGTCACTGCTATTCCTAAAACGGAATACATGAAGATGAGTGACAAATCTACTGCTAGAGCCATGTTTGCTTCTCTCTGTGCTAACTATGAAGGAAGCAAAAAGGTCAGGGAAGCTAAAGCTCTTCTATTAGTTCATCAGTATGAACTATTCAAGATGAAAGAGGATGAAAGTATTGAGCAGATGTACTCAAGATTTCAAACTCTAGTATCTGGACTTCAAATACTAAAGAAGAGTTATATAGCTTCTGATCATGTTAGCAAGATTTTAAGGAGCTTACCCTCTAGATGGAGACCAAAGGTCACTGCAATTGAGGAGGCTAAAGATTTAAACACTTTAAGTGTTGAAGATCTTGTAAGCTCTCTCAAGGTTCATGCGTTAAGTCTCAATGAACATGAGTCTGCAAGAAAGACCAAAACCATTGCTTTAAAATCAAAAGGAAGGTCCTTAAAGGCTCTCAAGGTTGAATAGTCTGAAAATGAATCTTCAGCTTCTGAAAGCTCAGAGGAAGATCCTGATATTGCAAAAGAAATGGCTATGCTTTCAAGCAGAATGCAGTACCTTGCTAAGAAGAACAAGAGATTTCTGAGCAAGAGCAGTGGGAAGGGTTTCAAAAAGGAGGAACAGAAAGGTTGCTTCAACTGCAAGAAAACTGGACATTTTATTGCTGACTGTCCAGAGCTGCAGAAGGAGAAATCAAAGTCAAAAAGGCCAACCTTCAAGTCAAGCAAGTTTAAGAAGCAGATCAAGAAAAGTCTGATGGCCACCTGGGAAGATCTTGATAATGAGTCAGGGTCTGAGGATGATGATGCTGATGGGGAAGCCAATGTAGCTGTTGGACTAATGGCTACAACCGAATCTGTTAAAGAAACACCTGAGGCAGAATCAGATGCAGACTCTGAAAGTGAAACAGAGGTATATTCTGAACTCACAAGATCTGAATTAGTTGATTCTGTCAAAGAACTTCTTGGTCATTTTAAAGCTAAAACCACTGAGTTGAAGAAAGTCAAACAACAGCTTGATAAGCTGTCAAAAAGACATAATTCAACTCTGTTGGAGTTAGAGAGTTTAAAAGAAGAAAATGACACTTTATTGATCAAGAAGTGTAGCTGTAAATACTTGAGTGAGCAAGATGTTGCTTTGCAAGAATTTATTGCTACTGGAATTGACAGATCAAGAGTTGCATCCATGATCTATAGCACGTATCAGAACAGAGGACAGGGTCTTGGATTCATTGGAGGAAGCTCAAATGAAATGACTCTGAAACCTGGTCCTGATGGAGCCAGAGAAGCGTTGAAAAATCACTTTGTAAGTGAGTCTGATGAAGTCAACACAGTGACTCACTCAGAACCTACAACTTCAAGTTCTAAGGTTCTGACTAAGTAAAAATCTCAGAATGTAAAGTTAAAAGTTCTGAAAAACTTTGAACCTAAAGCTTCAATGATTCAGACTCTAAAACATTCAAAGTCTGATAAACAGACTCTGAAAAAGCCAGAGTCTGAAAAACAAAAGCCTAAGTTTCAAATAAGAGAAACTGTGAAAGGCAAGTTGAAACCTAAACCAAACGGTTCCAAACCCAAGGTATGGGAGAAAACACTGCCAATGACTTCAAGACGCAACTTACGAAAGGAGTTCAATGGTTCAAAGACTAACCCAAAAGGACCCATGAGAATATGGGTACCTAAGTCTGAAATTATTGATGCTGCAGGTATGTCTAAAAGGACTAGAAAAGCAGAAGGCTTGGTACCTGGACAGTGGTTGCTCGCGTTACATGACGGGAGAAAAGTCTATGTTCCTAACCCTAACCATGAAAGAGGGAGGAAGTGTGGGATTTGGAGGAAACCAGACTGGCAAAATCATTGGTACTGGAACCATTGGTAACTCTCTTATCTCAATCAGTAATGTGTGGTTCGTTGATGGACTTAGACATAACCTACTGAGCATAAGTCAATTATGCGACAGTGGTTATGATATATTGTTTAATAAGAACAACTGCACTGTGGTTAACAAGGATGATCAGTCCATAGTCTTCAAGGGAAAAAGAAGAAACAATGTCTACAAGATAAAATTCTATGAACTGACTGATCAGAAGGTAGTGTGCCTTTTGTCAATGGGTGATAAGAAGTGGCTGTGGCATAGACGGTTGGGACATGCTAACTGGAGATTAATCTCTAAGCTTAGCAAGTTGCAACTTGTCAGATGCTCTTTGCGGAGCATGTTAGAAAGGGAAAATTGTCAAGAGTCCCTTCAAGCCTAAAGAAATTGTTTCTACTTCCAGACCCTTGGAGTTACTTCATATTGATTTATTTGGACCAGTTAGCACTGCATCCTTATATGGAAGTAAATATGGACTAGTCATTGTTGATATCTACAGCAGATGGAGTTGGGTTAAGTTTCTGAAAACTAAAGATGATTCATATTATGTGTTTAGTAAATTCTGCATCCAAATTCAATCTGAAAAAGAATTGAAAATCTTGAAAGTCAAAAGTGATCATGGAGGAGAATTTGAAAATGAGTCGTTTGAGATTTTCTGTGAAAAACATGGAATTATTCATGAATTCTCTGCACCTAGAACTCCACAACAAAATGGAGTTGTAGAGAGAAAGAACAGAACCTTACAAGATATGGCTAGAACCATGATCCATGAGAACAATCTGGCTAAGCATTTTTTGGGCAGAAGCTGTAAACACAGCTTGTTATGTTCAGAACAGAATCTATATTAGACCTCTGTTGAACAAAACAGCTTATGAACTCTTTAAAGGAAGGAAACCTAACATATCTTATTTTCATCAGTTCGGATGTACTTGTTATGTCCTGAACAATAAAGTCTATCTAAAGAAATTTGATGCCAAAGCTCAAAAGGGAATCTTTTTAGGTTACTCTGAACACTCTAAGGCATACAGACTGTATAATTCAGAAACACAATGTGTTGAAGAATCTGTGCATGTCAGATTCGATGACAAAGTGCCCGGAAGTGAAGCTCCAGAGCAAGATGAAAGTTGTGCAGGATCTCAAGATTCTGATGACAACTGAGAAGCTGATCAGATTCCAGAATCTGAAGATACTTCAGAAGCTGAAGCATCCCCTGAAGTTCCTAATGAAGAAGCTTCTGAAGAAGCTCAAGATGGTTCTCTGCAAGCTAGTCAATCCAAACAATCTTACAAATACAAGTCTTCACATCCAGAGGATCAGATTATTGGCAATAAAGAGAGTCCCAGAAGAACAATATCGCATTTCAGACAAGAAGAGTCTGCTTTGGGATTACTATCTGTTATTGAACCAACCTCTATTGAAGAAGCACTTGGAGATGAAGAATGGATTCTGGCAATGCAAGAAGAACTGAATCAATTCAAAAGGAATGAAGTATGGGATCTAGTAGCTAAGCCTGATCACAAGAACATCATTGGAACCAAGTGGGTGTTCAGAAATAAGCTTAGTGAACAAGGAGAAGTAATCAGAAACAAGGCCAGACTTGTTGCGCAGGGCTACAGTCAACAAGAAGGCATTGATTACACAGAAACTTTTGCTCCAGTTGCAAGATTGGAAGCAATCAGGTTACTTCTTTCCTATGCAGTTAATCACAACATAACCCTGTATCAAATGGACGTTAAGAGTGCATTTTTTAATGGTGTCATTTCTGAAGAAGTGTATGTCAAACAACCTCCTGGCTTTGAAGATTTAAAACATCCAGAGCATGTTTATAAGTTGAAGAAATCACTCTATGGCTTGAAACAAGCTCCCAGAGCTTGGTATGAAAGACTAAGTAATTTCTTAATTCAAAACAACTTTGAACGAGGGCAAGTTGACACTACATTATTCAGAAAGACCCTGAAGAAAGACATTCTTATAGTTCAAATTTATGTTGATGATATCATTTTTGGTTCTACAAATAGTTCACTTTGCAAAGAGTTTTCCAAAGTAATGCAGGATGAGTTTGAAATGAGCATGATGGGAGAATTGAAGTTCTTTCTTGGAATTCAAATCAACCAATGCAAAGATGGAGTCTATGTTCATCAGTCCAAATACACGAAAGAGCTTCTGAAGAAGTTCAATCTTGAGGATTGCAAAGAAATGAATACTCCAATGCATCCAACCTGCACTCTGAGCAAAGAAGATCAAAGAACCAAAGTTGATTAGAAGCTGTATAGAGGTATGATTGGTTCTTTGTTATACCTAACTGCATCCAGACCAGATATTTTATTCAGTGTATGTCTGTGTGCAAGGTTTCAATCAGATCCTAGAGAGTCTCACTTAACAGCTGTTAAGAGAATCTTTAGATATCTGAAAGGAACTACCAATCTTGGACTTCTTTACAAGAAATCCTCTGACTACAAGCTAGTTGGATTCTGTGATGCTAACTATGCTGGAGACAGGATTGAAAGAAAATCTACCAGTGGCAATTGTCAATTCTTGGGAGAGAATATGATATCCTGGGCTAGCAAGAGGCAAGCAACCATTGCTTTGTCTATAGGAGAAGCAGAATACATCTCAGTTGCTAGTTGTTGTACACAGCTACTCTGGATGAAACATCAGCTTGAGGATTATCAAATAACTGAAAACTGTATCCCAATTTATTGTGATAATACGACAGCTATATGTTTATCTAAGAATCCAATTCTGCATTCAAGAGCAAAGCACATTGAGATTAAACATCATTTTATAAGAGACTATGTTCAAAAAGGAATTTTAGATATTCAATTCATTGATACTGATCATCAATGGGCTGATATATTTACTAAACCTTTATCTGTTGAAAGATTTGATTTTATAAAGAAAAATTTGAACATGTGTTATGTCTCTGGGTAATGTGCGCCTCTGAAAACAGAATTCAGACTCTGAAAAATATTCAGAAGCTATTTGGGAATCAGACTCTCTTTTGGAGACTCTGGTAAATATAAGCTTCTGATAAACCTTCAGACTCTGGTAAGGAATCTTTAGACTCTCAGAAGCTCGTATTAGTGGAAGCATGACTGTTGAGTTTAGTAACACCTGCCCCACTACAGTGACAGTTACTTTATGATTTCATTACGTTAAACAAGTTACCTTCGCATTGTCCCAATACTTTTACGACTGCATGCTATATGTATTTATTGTTTGTGTTTGTTTGTCCCCTACTCTTTCCAAACGGTTATCAAACTTTCTCTATAAATACATATCACACACAACTCACTTCTCTTTTCACTCTTTGATTTTGTCTCTGAACAAATTTCTTGTTTTCAATCTTTAGTAAAACTTTTTGTTCTCAAATCAAAAACTTAGAAACCTCTCAATGGCAAGTGATCTCATCCAATCTGGTGTCCTAGTCAAATCTGGAAAATCTTATGTGATCAAACCTAGAACGATGAATATTATCAAAGAAACTCTAGAGATTCAAGTTGAATCTCCAGTAGATTTTGGTTCTCTTAATCGCAACGGAGTTGACGTCTCTTCTCATTTCTTAGCACAAGGAATGATGAACTATTTTGGTATGTTGAATGGACCAACATATCAGGAGCTGGTAAGAGACTTTTGGGTTAGGTCAGAAGTCTACGACAAGGATGAAGCTACGATTGAAGAAACAGCTGCAGTTATGAACAACCCAAAGCTGGCTGGCAAAAACAGAGAAAAAATGGGTCTAAAACCATACAAGGGTCTTGAAATAAGATCAGCTCTGATGGGGATTCCAGTCCTTATCACTGAAGAGGTGATTGTCAGAGTTTGTCAAGTAGAGAATGCAGGTAAATTTCAATGGAATGTCCAGAAGAAGAGTGACTGGGAGATATTCATCTTGAAGGTCTTATCAGAATCTGGTGTGGTATCAGATATTCATCTTGGAACTGTGACTGGGGGAATCATCAATGGTAAAACTCTTCAGTACATGAAGATTGTCAGAAAATTCAATCCTTCTAAGCATGATATGAGGGAATCTTATGTGCAATCTGACTTGATGATGGACTTCCCGCCTATATCCAAAGAAGATAATCCTGAAGTTCTTGCAAGATTTGTGGTGGATTACTTCAAGGATACTGGTAGAATAATCAACTATTCTGCCATTCCTGAGACTGTTGGAGGAGGACCTCTTAAGGTCAAGGGAAAAAGGACCAAGGAAGTGGTTCTCAAGGAAGAGGAAGAGAAGCAGGAGCCTCTCAAGAAGAAGATAAAATCTACTGCTCTTCCAGGAGTGACTATTGGTGCCCCTAAGACCATAGCTCATATGCCTTCATCAGTATCTTCTGCATCCAAGGAAATCAAGGATAGGATAAAAGAAACCAAGGATGAGAAGAAGGCTAAGAAAGACGAGAAGAAGGCAAAGAAAGACGAGAAGAAAGCGAAGAAAGGCAAAGGTGACAGAGATTATGTCAAACTAGCTGAGGAAATTGCTGAATTCCTTGATACTGACTTTGATGGTGAAGAAAGCCAGATCAAGAAGAGAAAGGTGGATGTGGTTTTTGTGGCTAAGGATGTAGCACAGAAGATAGGTACTTCTGTATCTATGATTGAGGATGAACATGCTGCTGGCAAGGCAAGGGCAGCAGAAGTGGTTGCTGAAGAACTAAAAGAGGAAACTGTCAAAGAAGCTGCTAAGTTGCTTGCTTCTGCTCTAAAACAGAAGAATTTGATAGCTACTGCAGAAGCTGAGTTATCAGAAGCTACTGTGTCTGATCATCATGTTTCTCCAGAAGCTGGTGTAGGCACCTCTGGCAATGTAGCATTTAACTCATCTTCCTCTACGAATCAAGAGTCAGAATCTGATTCAGAATCAGACAACAAACCCTTGAGCCAAATTCTTCCTTCCCTCAGAAATTCATCCCCCTCACCAATCAAACCCATATCATCCCATAACCCATTGGACCCCAAAATAGTTGATTATGTTGATTCAACTATGGACAGAGTTGTTCAAGACACCATCACAGTGTCTATGAACCTACCTGCTGACCATCCTGCTCAACCATCATTTCTCAAACCACTCCAGGCAATTCAACCTTCTGAAAAGCCTGAAGTAACCATTCAATCTAAACAGCCATCCCCTCAACCTGAGACTATTTGTGTAGACTCTCCAGACACCCTAGATTCTCTTGAGAAACATCTAGGAGGAGAACTACCAAAAACCCCTGCAAAATCCAAATCAACAAAAGCTACATAATCTGTTTCCAAACCAGACCCTGTACCTAAACCTACAGAAATTCTTACCTTAGCTTCTGTTGAACCCTCAGAACCTGTTGTAGAACCAATTTCTGAAATTCTGGAACAAGCTTCTGATATACTATCAGAACCTGTAACAGAATGCAGAGCAGAACCTGTGTCTAGAACAGTTCCTGAACCTCTTTGTGATCCAATAACAGTTGTACCTAATTTTGAAACTTTTCTAGCTTCAAGAGCCTCTCAACCCTCAACCTCTGAACCTCATGGCCTATTGGATTCAAACAGGATAGATGAGTTCTATGCTTCTTCAAACACTAAGCTCAAGGACATTATTGAGCAAAGGTTTGTGCCCATCCTCAATGTCAGCTATGAGGACAAGTTCTCTACATGGAAGACTGAATTTTTGGAGTTTGTCACCAAAATTCAGAAGGCTGCTGCCAGGGAACAAGCATTTGTTACTGCCAAGCAGTTGGAAGAAGTCAAGAGAGCTGAGAAAGCTATAACATAGGAGAAAGCTCCTATTCTGCGGATTAGAGATAAACCATTCTTTGATGAAGATCAATATAATCCAAGAGAATCAATGGTCTTTGTCTCCTTGAAAAGAAGACTGTACAGAGTTCAAGAAGAAGCCAGACTTGAGAGGGAAGCTCACTTAAGAAGAACTGAGGCTTTGGAAGAAATGGTCAAGAAGCAGCAATAGGATCTCCAGAAATTGATGGATCATCTTGCCAAACAAAACCAACCTTAGTTTAAATTCTTTATGTTTTGTTTGTAACTTTTGTCTGTTGTCTTCTAAACTAGTTTTACTTTCAAATTTATACAAGTTGTTATTTGAGCTTATTTGCATCTAATATATCTTGTGCTTTGAATTTTTTATGTTTTTCCCTCTGAATCTCTTTTTCCTTAAAATGTGTTTTTATCCTTACCTAAAGTCATTTAAAAAGGGGGAGGAACTTGTTTCTAAACCTTTTTGTTGATGACAAAAGGGGGAGAAGGGAAAAGTATTATGAGATTTGTGATCTCTTTTTATCTACATATTGCAAGTTCTATGTAAAAGATAAAGGGAAATTTGTGAAAGGTGCTTAGTTATACTCTGAGCCCCTGTTTTTTTCTAGAATATGTTCTCTAATTCTATTATTATTCTGAGAATGAATTCAATTGCTTATGAAATTGAATTTAATTAACTTGGATAGAACTTAGGGGGAGCTTACAAACCTTAACTTAAGAACTATCAGACTCAGGGGGAGTCAGAGCTTACAAACCTCAGACTCTGAGCTTACAAACCTCAGACCCCTTAAGTCAACTTGTTAATTAGATTAACAACAATTGACCTTTTAATTACTGATGTTTGTCATCATCAAAAAGGGGGAGATTGTTGGAACAAAGGTGTCCAGCAATACCACGTTTTGAGTTTTGATGATAACAAGGTATTAAAAGTTGTCAATTGGATATTGCTAATTTTTTTTAAGTATGCAGGATATCAATCAAGATTTATATCTTAGAAAGTATTCTGTTTGAACAATGTTAAAGAGCAAAGATCCAGAGAAGCTTGTTGCTTGTGATTCTGTATTGAAGAGAGTCTGAAGACTGTATCGAAGAGAGTCTGAAGACTGTATCGAAGAGAGTCTGAAGACTATCAGAATCTGAAAACCAAGAGAGTCTGAAGATCATCAGAAGCTAAGTGCTACAGTGAGTCTAAAGTCTGAAGATCTGCTAACAAAGATTTCTACAAGCATTACGATGCAAAAGAAACTCTCATTTGGAGTAACGGCTAGCTTCAAAGTCAACTTGAGCGTGGGAAGCACAACGACAAAGAATGCAGGCCAGTACAGAGTACATTGTACGAACTCTGTTTCCACTACTCCATCACCTCGTACAGTTTGGCAACTGTGTCTACCGGTATTAATCTTCAAAGGGAATGGAATTCAAACCATTCAAATTATGCAAGTGAAGGACTATTACCATATCAAGCAACAGATCAACAGCTATTGATCAAGCTTCAGAAATCATCCTGATGTGCTGGATGACTCAACGTCTCTTTCCTTCGCCTATATAAAGGATAGAAGACTTGAAAATTGTTGGACTCTACAACTGAAAAACTACGCTGCATTGCTTTCAAATTCATCTGAGTCTTAACAAAAACACATCAACAACTTAGATCATTCTTACAAACTGAGTATTCTAGAATTTCTAAGTTAAACAGAAAAACAGAGTCTGTCTTTGTTTGAAAACAGAGTCTGTCTTTGTTGTATCAGAAACACGTTTGATAGTTTGTCAAGTGTTTCAACTCTATTCAATTTTCTATAAATTGTGTCAGAAGTCTCTTGCTTGTGTGCTTGAGCAAAGAAATCTCTTGGCTGCGTCCTTGAGCAAAGAAGTCTCTTAGTTGTGTCTTTGAGCATTGGAAGTCTCTTGCCTGCGTGCTTGAGCATTAGAAAGCTCTTACTTTGTGTTTGAGCAACTTGTAATAGATATTACATTTTAGTGAACTCTCCTTGGAAGTACAAGGGGGACAGGACTACTTCCGGTTTGTGGAAGGAACCTGTATAATTGCTTGTGTTCTCTCTTCTCTCTATCTCTTGATTATTTCTGCTCCATCAGAACCTAATCTCCCATCAGACTCTGATCCCATTCAGACTCTGATATTAAGGAATTAGATTCTCACTCTTCAAGAGCTGCGAAAAGCTAACACAATTCAACCCCCCCCTTCTTGTGTTTTTCTCACCTTCAGTGACTCCCTGCCAAGAATTTCTCCATTGCGAGCAATGAACTCGCTATGGCGAGTGACAACTGGGGTCACTCGCGAGGCGACCAAAGGTGCTCGCCATGGCGAGTTATCTACAACTTGCGAGGCGAGCGACGACGAACAAGATGACAAACAGTACGAACAGCAACTCAAAATTTGCCCCAAAAACCCAATTTTTGACATCCCAACTCCCAAAATTAATAGGAAACATCATCTACTGATTAATACAACCTATACAACAATTTTTACATTAATTCAACGGATTACCTAGGTTTTTATTAACCTAATTTGATTCAACCCTAATTTCTTTAACATCACCAATTAACAACAACGTGATCAAGTCTATTTCAGAATTCATATGCTTAGGATTAAAGAAGGTTAGTCTCACCCTTACCTTGGATTGGTTGATTTTACAGAGCTCTACAGGCTTCTCCTCTTTTCTCCCAAAAAGCTATTCCTCTAGTTTTTCTCTGTTTCGTTGTTTCTGGTTTCTAACCCTAATTTTCTATTATTCTCTTCTATTTATAGCCTCTCCTAATCTTAACCTAACAAACTCCTCTAATTACCAAACTGTCCTCATTTAATTATTTTTCTAATCAAATCTTATTATATTTCTTCACCAATTATCACAAAACAACTTAATAATAATTATCAAAAATCATCACACAACATCATATACCACAATTAATTAAATAGATTAATAAAAGACTCCAAACTTGATAAAATAATTAACTAAATAAAATAGGGCGTTACAGGAGGTAGCATTTTTTCAATGATTTCAATTTTTGCTTTATCTACCTCTATACCTCATTCAGAGACCAAGTGTCCTAGGAAAATTCCTTCTCTTACCATAAAGTGACACTTTTATCAATTCAAGACTAAGTTCACTTGCTCACATCTCTCTAAAACTTTCTCTAGATTAGCCAAACAGTTATCAAAACTGGATCCATACACAGAAAAATCATCCATAAAAACTTCCATTATATTTTCAACAAAATCAGAAAAAATAGACATCATGCATCTTTGAAAGGTAGCTGGAGCATTGCAAAGACCAAAAGGACTCCTTCTATAGGAAAAAATGCCAAAAGGTCATGTAAAAGTTGTTTTCTCTTGGTCATTAGGGTGGATGAGTATTTGGAAAAATCGACAATAACCATCCAAGTAACAAAAATGTGAATGCTTAGCTAATCTCTCTACCAATTGATCTATAAAAGGGAGTGGGAAGTGATCCTTATGGGTTGCCTTGTTAAGCTTCCTATAATCGATGCACATACTCCACCCCGTGACAGTTCTTGTGGCAATGAATTCATTTTTATCATTTTTAATAACTGCGAGGCCACCCTTTTTAGGTACTACTTGAACTGGACTAACCCATTTAGAATCAAAAACTGGATAAATAACCCCTGCATCTAGGAGTTTTAAAACTTCTTTTTTCGCAACTTCTTTCATATTTGGGTTTAATCTTCATTGATATTCAATGGAGGGTTTATAGTCCTCTTCAAGTAGTATTTTATGCATGCATAATGAGGGGTTTATTCCCTTAATATCTTCAATAGTATACCCTATAACTTTAGGATATTTCTTGAGGATTTTAAGCAATTTTTCAGTTTCACCCTCATTTAGGCTTGCATTTACAATAACAGGGTAGGTAGAGTTAGGGCCCAAGAATTCATACCTCAAATTTGGTGGGAGAGATTTAAGCTCCACTTTTGGTGCCTCTTTCGAAAGACGGATAGCTTCCACCTCAACCAATTCTTCTATACCCAAGCCTTCTATGGGAGGATTTTCGTCCAATAATTTTTCATAGGCTTGAACATCTCCCTCTAACTTTGTACCTGCATTGTTTACCAAACACATTTCCAAATCATTGTGTGTATGTGATGCTAAAGAGCATTCTTTCACATAATGGTCAATTACATCAATCATGCAACAAGAGTCCTTAATGTAAGGACCTTTCATTAGATTAGCGAATTCAAATTCAATTTTTCCGTACCAACATTAAATGCCAACCTACCATGCTTAATGTAACGCCCTATTTGATTATTTGATTAATTTGTTGAGTTTAGAGTATATTTGTATGATTTATGTGATTTAAATAATTACGTGATGTGTTGTGGATTTATTAAGTGGCTTATTTTATTATTCAATAGAATAAGATTTGAAAATAAAATAAATATCGAGATGAGGGGTTGTTTTGTGAATTTAGAGAGTTTAGTGGAAATAAGAGGGAATAAGATAAAGTGGATTAGGGTTATATAAATAGGAAGAGTCAGAACTTAGAAAAAAAAAAAAAGGAGAACACGTGAAATAAGTTTTGGAAAAAAGGAGAACAAGAGGAGAGAAGAACAAAGAGGAGAGACTGCCAATCGATAATCCTAAGGTAAGGGTTGGACTATCATTCAATCATCTTGAGTCTATGATTCTGAAAATTTCATTTAACATGTTGCAGGTTTAGTTTTTGAGAATTGGAGAATTAGGGTTAAGAATATTAATTGATGATTTATGTTATGTTGTTGTCGATTTGTGGTTGGATTCATGATTATGAGTTGTGGTTGTTGATGATTATTGTTGTTAATGTCATATTATGAATTGGGTATGAATTATGTTGAGTTGTTGTTGATGATTGTGATGATTTTGAATGAATGTGAAGTTTGAATAATATAAGTTGTTTTTTCTGATTTTTTTTTTATCTCTGTCCCGAAATTTGAAACGAAAACTGGTAGTGATCGGTACAGAGTTGGTCTTAGGTGTAAACACGGAAGTTGTAGGTATGGATGTTAGTTTTCTAATGCCGTTGGTTTGACGTTAAAAGGATTTATAGAACTTGAGGTATGGTCAAATTACTGCACGTAGGTCACAGTGAATTTTTATGGACTTTCTGCACGACTTTTTTGAATTTGAAATAAAAACTGGTATTTATCGGTACAAAATTGGCTTTGGGTGTAAACATGAAAGTTTTAGATAATTTTGTTAGCTTTCCAGTGGCTTTGGTTTGACAAGAAAATGACTTTTAGTTTTTACGTTATGATGAAAATACTCCAAGGAGGTCTTAGCGAAATTGTACGGTGACAACATTCTCTGTTTCATGTTTTTGCGTGTTTTTCACACGTTTCTGTTTTAAATTGGTCTTCGTTATAAACATGAAAGTTGTTGATAATTGTGAGATCTTTCCAGTAGCCTTGGTTTGACATGAAAATATATATTTTATAATTTATTATGTTTTTATGATTGTAGAATATGGAATTATGATGTGAAGTCGCTGTCGTTGTCGTTACCACAGTTGTCGTCAATGTCTTCAAAGTTGTAAGTGTTGTCCAAGATGATGAAGTTATAAGATGTTGAGGCCATGCATACTCAATAGAGACGAGAGCTCATGCCCTAGGAGCTTTTGCTCAATAGCGACGAGGGTTCATGCCCTAGGAGTATATTTGCTCAAAAGCGACGAGGGATTATGCCCTAGAATGGTACCACATGCATGTGTAAGATGATAGAGTCTCATGGTCAAGTTATATTTGCATTGTCGAGTTATAGTTGCATTGTCGAGTCAAGTTGTAAAGTTGATTTATGAATATGATATTGATGTTGAATTATGAAGTTGATTGTGATGATGATAATGATGCTACATGACTATTGTTATGATATGTTGATGATGTTTATGTTGTTAAATATAATTGTTGAATTATATGCTTAATATTATTGTTTGTGAATCTCACCCTTTCTGCTTGGAAATGTTGCTCTTCGTATGAGTAACTTGCAGGTGATCGAGAGTAAGTAGATGTTGCTTGCTGTCGTGAGTGGCTATCTCTCACTATGTCTTTAGGTGCTCTGATACGTAACAGGATGGGAACCTTTGTGGCAATTTTCTATTCCTTACGTATTGCTTATGATTTTACATGACTATGATTTAGTTTTGGATTGTTACGAGATGTTTTGATTAGGTCTTCGTGCCAAGACTAATTATGTTGATTGAATTAAATCCGCTGCGAAGTTTAGAATATTTATGTTGACCAATTTATGAAGGATAAATTGTTATTTATTCCATTTATGTTTTTTTTAAGAGGTGTAGCATTCCGTTTATGTGGAAAAAAACTCTAATTATTTGTTATGAAATTTTTATGTTGGGAAAACGGGGTGTTACAATTGGTATTAGAGCAGGTCGGTCCGTCCGGCCAAGTAGTCGAGTAGTGTCGTTTAACAGTTGGAATACCATTATTATGTTGTTCTGATTGTTATTTGATGTGAAGAGAACTAAGATGACTGGAAGAAATGATGCTGCTCTTGCTGCTGCATTGCAAGCGATGACTCAAGTTCTGGGACAACAACATAATGCTGGTGGTAATGATGGAGTGAGGATGTTGGAGACTTTTTTTGAGAAACCATCCACCTACTTTTAAAGGAAGGTATGACCCTGGTGGAGCTCAGACGTGGCTTAAGGAGGTCGAGAGGATTTTCAGAGTTATGCAATGTACGGATATTCAGATGGTGCGCTTTGGCAGGCACATGTTGGCAGAAGAAGCTGATGACTAGTGGGTGAGTGTTCAACCGGTTTTAGAGAATGGAGGTGCTGTTGTTACATGGGCTGTGTTTAGGAGAGAGTTCCTGAACCGATACTTTCGGAAGATGTTCGCGGGAAGAAAGAGATTGAGTTCCTTCAGCTGAAACAGGGGAACATGTCGGTGACAGAGTATCAAGTGTATCAAGTTCGAGAATGGCTTGCGTGCTGATATCAAGAGGGCAATTGGTTATGAAGAAGATACTAAGGCTCATTAAAAGGTTGTGAATGAGAGGAAAGGTAAAGATCAGCAGAGTCGTTTTAAGCCTTATAGTGCCCCTGCTGATAAGGGCAAACAAAGAGTTAATGATGAAAGGAGACCTAAAAAGAAAGATTCTCCTATTGAGATTGTCTGCTATAATTGTGGTGAAAAAGACCACAAGAGTAATGCTTGTACTGGAGATGTGAAACGGTGTTTCCGTTGCGGTAAGAAAGGGCATACTACTACAGAATGCAAATATGATGTTGTGTGTTTTAACTGCAATGAAGAAGGTCATATTGGTTCGCAATGCAAGAAGCCTAAGAAGGCTCAGACTACTGGGAGAGTTTTTGCTCTGAATGGTACTCGGACAGAGAACGAGGATCGTTTGATCAGAGGTACTTGTTATTTTGATAGTACACCTTTAGTTGCTATTATTGATACTGGTGCTACGTATTGTTTTATTGCTATTGATTGTGCTTCTAAGTTGAGTCTTGCTATGTCAAATATGAATGGAGAGATGGTTGTCGAAACTCCAGCTAAGGGTTCGGTGACTACTTCTCTCGTGTGTTTAAGATGTCCTTTGTCTATATTTGATCGTGATTTTGAAATTGAATCAGTTTGTTTACCTTTGAGTGGTATGGATGTGATTCTTGGTATGAACTGGTTAGAGTACAACCATGTCCATATTAATTGTTTTAGCAAGTCGGTGTATTTCTCTTCTATTGAAGAAGAAAGTGGAGCGAAGTTTTTGTCTTCTAAGTAGCTGGAGCAATTAGAACGTGATGGAATTTTGATGTTTTCTTTGATGGAATCTTTATCTATTGAGAATCAAGCAGTGATTGATAAGCTACAAGTGGTATATGCGATTTTCCATAAGTTTTTCCTGATGAAATTCCTGATGTGTCTCCAGAAAGAGAAGTTGAATTTTCGATTGATCTTGTTCCGGGAACGAAGCATGTGTCTATGAAACCTTACCGTATGTCAGCTTCTGAGTTGGCTGAGTTGAAGAAACAATTAGAAGATTTACTTGATAAGAAGTTTGCTAGACCAAGTGTTTCACCTTGGGGAGCGTCGGTACTGCTAGTGAAGAAGAAAGATGGTAGTATGAGGTTGTGCATTGATTATCGACAGTTGAATAAAGTAACTATAAAGAATAGGTATCCAATTCCAAGAATTGACGACTTGATGGATCAGTTAGTGGGTGCACATGTGTTTAGCAAGATTGACTTGAGATTGGGTTATCGCCAGATTAAAGTGAAAGATGAAGATATGCAGAAGACAACTTCTAAAACACGTTACGAACATTATGAGTATAAAGTGATGCCTTTCAGTGTTACAATTGCACCTGGTGTGTTTATGGAGTATATGAATCGCATTTTTCATGCATTATTGGATCGTTTTATGGTAGTATTCATTGATGCTAATTTGATTTATTCCAAGTCTAAGGAAGAACATGCTGAACATTTGAGGATGGTTTTGCAAGTGCTGAAAGAGAAGAAACTTTATGCTAAATTGTCAAAGTGTGAATTCGGGTTAGAGGAGGTGAGTTTTCTTGGCCATGTTATTTCTGGTAATGGTATTGTAGTTGATCCGTCTAAAGTTGATGCGGTATCACAATGGGAGACTCCTAAGTCGGTTACGGAGATTAGAAGCTTTTTGGGATTGACTGGTTATTACAGAAGATTTATAGAAGGATTTTCTAAGTTGGCACTTCCGTTAACGCAGTTGACTTGTAAAGGTAAAGCCCTTGTGTGGGATGTTCATTGTATGAACAGTTTTCGTGAATTGAAGAAGCGTTTGACGACGGCTCCAGTCTTGAGTTTGCCGAAGACTGATGAACCTTTTGTTGTGTATTGTGATGCGTCCAAATTGGGCTTAGGTGGTGTGCTTATGCAAGATGGTAAAGTGGTTTCTTATGCATCAAGACAGTTGAGAATTCATGAACGAAATTATCCTACTCATGATCTTGAATTAGCTGCAGTTGTATTTGTGCTTAAGATTTGGAGACATTACTTGTATGGTTCGAGATTTGAAGTGTTCAGTGATCACAAGAGCTTGAATTATTTGTTTGATCAGAAGGAATTGAATATGAGACAGCGAAGGTGGCTTGAATTATTGAAAAATTATGACTTTGGTTTGAATTATCATCCGGGTAAAACTAATGTTGTTGCAGATGCCTTAAGTAGGAAGACTTTACATATGTCTGCTATGATGGCTAAAGAGTTTGAGTTGCTGGAACAGTTTAGAGATTTGAGTTTAGTTTGCGAATGGTCACCTCAGAGTGTAAAGCTGGGAATGCTGAAGATTGATAGTGATTTCTTGAAAATTATTAAAGAAGCGCAGAAAATGGATGTTAAGTTTGTGGACTTGTTGGTTGCTAGTAATCAAGCTGAAGATAGTGACTTTAAGGTCGATGATCAAGGTGTGTTGAGATTTCGAGGTAGAATTTGTATTCCAGACGATGACGAGATGAAGAAGATGATTCTTGAAGAGAGTCATAGAAGTAGCTTAAGTTTTCACCCGGGAGCTACGAAGATGTATCATGATTTGAAGAAGTTGTTTTGGTGGTCTGGATTGAAACGTGACGTGGCATAGTTTGTGTATTCTTGTTTGATTTGTCAGAAGTCAAAAGTGGAGCATCAGAAACCTGCAGGGTTGATGACACCTTTAGATGTGCCAGAGTGGAATTGAGATAGTATATCCATGGATTTTGTGACGAGTTTTCCGAATACTCCTAAAGGGAATGACGCTATTTGGGTGATTGTTGATAGATTGACGAAGTCGGCCCATTTTATTCCGATTAATATCAGTTTTCCTGTAGCTCAGTTGGTAGAGATTTATATTCGAGATATAGTGAAGTTGCATGGTGTTCCTTCGAGCATTGTATCAGATAGAGATTCGAGGTTTACTTCTAGATTTTGGAAGAGTTTGCAAGAGGCTTTAGGTTCTAAGTTGAGGTTGAGTTCGGCGTATCATCCGTAGGCAGATGGTCAGTCGGAGAGAACGATTCAGTCGTTGGAAAATTTGTTGAGAGTTTGTGTACTTGAGCAAGGAGGAACTTGGGATAGTCATCTTCTGTTGATAGAGTTCACGTACAATAACAGTTATCATTCTAGTATTGGAATGGCACCATTCGAGGCTTTGTATGGTTGGAGGTGCAGAACTCCACTGTGTTGGTCCGAGTAGGGTGAGAGTGTGGTTTTAGGACCAGAAATCATTCAACAAACTACTGAGAAAGTTAAGATGATCCAAGAGAAGATGAAAGCGTCGTAGAGTCGACAAAAGAGTTATCATGATAAGTGTAGGAAATACCTTGAGTTTCAAGAAAGAGATCATGTATTTTTGAGAGTCACTCCTGTGAGTGGTGTGGGACGAGCATTGAAGTCAAAGAAGTTAACTCCGAGGTTTATCGGTACGTATCAAATATCAGAAAGAATTGGAACGGTGGCGTATCGAGTGGGTTTACCACCGCATCTTTCGAATTTGCATGACGTGTTTCATGTGCCGCAACTTCGGAAGTATGTTCCGGATCCATCTCATGTGATCCAAAGAGATGATGTGCAAGTTAGAGATAACCTTACGGTTGAGACCTTACCAGTGAGGATTGAAGGCCGTGAAGTGAAGAAGTTGAGAGGCAAGGAGATACCTCTTGTGAAAGTCGTTTGGGAAGGAGCGGTTGGTGAAAGTTTAACGTGGGAACTAGAGAGTAAGATGTTGGAGTCTTATCCAGAGTTGTTTACATAAGGTACATTTTCGAGGACGAAAATTCTATAAGTTATGGAGAGTTGTAACGCCCTCTTTGATTATTTGATTAATTTGTTGAGTTTAGAGTATATTTGTATGATTTATGTGATTTAAATAATTACATGATGTGTTAGCATGGTATAAGAAGAGTATCCACCGCTTATTTTTATGCAAATCACTCTATGAATGTAGAAGAATCAGTGGTGGTTGTCTAATAGATAGAGCAAGAAAGCTAGGAGCAGCAAGGGAAGTGATTGGCGAATCTATAGTTTCTAGTTCCTCTCTTTCTCTAAAGGTTTTGAAAATGCAATCCTACAAGTACAGTTTCAGCAAGTAAGATTTGGATCCCCAACGACAAGAGGGAAATTCTGAGCACATAATTAAGGGAGCCATGGAAAGGTGACTGAAACACCAGAAACGGCGACTACCCGAGCTAATGATAGAGGCAAGAACACTTTCCGGCCAAGTCCCATTAATTGATCATAACGATATCGTGGAAATGCTGCGTGGACCCATATATATAAAAACAGAAACAGAATCACCTTGATACTAAACCAGATCGAGCCCGGGATCCTCTTGAAAATGGGAAGATCTAGGATAGGCGGCCAACCTCCTGGAGAGAGCAATGTGCATGGACCAGGTGAGTAGGGATGCAGCTCCGTGGTCCGCTCGTCCGGCCTGATAGGTGGTGGTCTCACACCCTTCTCAAAGGAACCGTACGTGAGACTCTCGCGTCATACGGCTCCGTCCTGGAAGAAGGACCCCCCCTTTCCTTTGACCAACGGGTCCTCGAACCAACCTTCCCGTTTTCTTGCTCGTTAGCGCTTTAGTTTTCAATAAGTTTAGGCTTGACTAATAGAATATATAGGGCTCTTCTCGCTTGTTTAGTATTGCTTTCGCTTCGTTGTCCGTATCTTGCTGGCGCGGAAGCTGCCGCAACTAAAAAAAATGAATGAAGAAGGCATTAGCATTAAAAAGACTACAAAGGCATTCCAGGCCGACTACAATACAAGTCATGAGCGATAGCGAAGCCAAGCCAGATAGGGTTTTGTATTTATGTCGAAAGCCTTAAAACTAGCTATCTTATAGCAAACAACTCAAGCAAGCCTACTCAATGAATCTCATAAGTAAACGCCTGTTCGCATCGCAACTAATAGAAAAAACACGACTAGACTAGTAGTGGAGTGCTCCTTGTTGTTCGGATCTTAACCGGGTCCGAGCTTCCCAAGTTGTATGCTGTTGGGGAACTCTGCAAGGGTCTTACCACCTTCTTTATTTACTATATTTGAGTCTTTAGAGTACTTGGGGATTATATTTTGTGCCGAGGATTTGTGCTTGTGGGCTAGGGTGAATATTGCAGACCAGCGGATCTGGTGGTCAACAATCGTTCGAACTTGGTAAAGGTTGTCGCAACACCTGTAGTAGGACAGAGGACTTATCGCGATGCCCACAGACCAATTTACGATGTCTCCGTCGCTGACGTTCGTCAAGCAGGCCACATGGATTGGCCAGGGTCTTCTTCGGCTAATGATACCTCGATCCCGAAGCCGAAGGAGTATCTTTTTTATAGGCGCCTCTATTTGTATGGGGAATTCACTGGTGATAGATCCCGCCCTGTGTCCTCCTCCTTCCCCCGCCGTCTTCCGACCCGCAGGAGTATCAATGACAACTTCCGGACACTCATGCCCGATCGTGCGACTGCCTCTTGAACGTCTGATGGCGCGTTGCTCCGACCTGAGTTATGCAACAACGAGATCCCCCTCGATCCTTGCCAGATGTGCTGGAAGGTCCCCCATAATATGCTTACTTGGGGACTTCTGACTCCAGCTGTTCTAAGAGTCTCCGCTAGTAAAACCCCATCCAGTAGACTCCCTCTTTCGCTCATACCTTTCGTCAAATGTTTGATCGGGATACTATTCCCTAGGTTCCTAAACATGGAATGGATGGCGGATCGTAGGTGGAAAACAGTTATATGGATACGGTGCTTTACCCATAGACACTTCTCTAGCTCTCGCAAGAATTGTATGGGAGTCGTCCTCGGAGGGACTTCCTGAATGATCGCTCCGGGGAATTCTACCGTACTCTGTGCAGCTATTGTTGTGGATTTATTAAGTGGCTTATTTTATTATTCAATTGAATAAGATTTGAAAATAAAATAAATATCGAGATGAGGGGTTGTTTTGTGAATTTAGAGAGTTTAGTGGAAATAAGAGGGAATAAGATAAAGTGGATTAGGGTTATATAAATAGGAAGAGTCAGAACTTAGAAAGAAAAAAAAAAGGAGAACACGTGAAATAAGTTTTGGAAAAAGGGAGAACAAGAGGAGAGAAGAACCAAGAGGAGAGGCTGCCAATCGATAATCCTAAGGTAAGGGTGGGACTATCATTCAATAATCTTGAGTCTATGATTCTGAAAACTTAATTAAACATGTTGTAGGTTTAGTTTTTGAGAATTGGAGAATTAGGGTTAAAAGTGATAATTTATGATTTATGTTATGTTATTGTCGATTTGTGGTTGGATTCATGATTATGAGTTGTGGTTGTTGATGATTATTGTTGTTAATGTCATATTATGAATTGGGTATGAATTATGTTGAGTTGTTGTTGATGATTATGATGATTTTGAATGAATGTGAAGTTTGAATAATATAAGTTGCTTTTTCTGATTTTTTTTTATCTCTGTCCCGAAATTTGAAACAAAAACTGGTATTGATCGGTACAGAATTGGTCTTAGGTGTAAACACTAAAGTTGTAGGTATGGATGTTATTTTTCTAATGCCGTTGTTCTGACGTCAAAACTATTTATAGAACTTGAGTTATGGTCAAATTACTGCACGTAGGTCACAGTGAATTTTTATGGACTTTCTGCACGACTTTTTCGAATTTCAAATGAAAACTGGTATTGATCGGTACAGAATTGGCCTTAGGTGTAAACATGAAAGTTTTAGATAATTTTGTTAGCTTTCAAGTTGATTTTGTTTAACGTGAAAATAACTTTTAGTTTTTGAGTTATGATGAAAATAATTCAAGCAGGTCTTAGCGAAATTGTACGGTGACAACATTCTCTGTTTCATGTTTTTGCGTTTTTTATGCACGTTTCTGTTTTAAATTGGTCTTCGATATAAATATGAAAGTTGTTGATAATTGTGATATCTTTCTAGTAGCCTTGGTTTGACATGAAAATATATTATGTATAATTTATTATGTTTTAACAAAGATGCATGATGAATTGTTGATGTTTAAATACGATGTTATAAGACGGTGTTTATGATTGACAAATATGAATTTATGATGTGAAGTCGTTGTCGTTGTCGTTACCACAGTTGTCGTCAATGTCTTCAAAGTTGTAAGTGTTGTCCAAGATGATGAAGTTATAAGATGTTGTTTAAGTTGTTGAGTTCATGCATACTCAATAGAGACGAGGGCTTATGCCCTAGGAGCTTTTGCTCAATAGCGACGAGTACTCATGCCATAGGAGTATATTTATGCTCAAAAGCGACGAGGGCTTATGCCCTAGAATGGTACCACATGCATGTGTAATATTATAGAGTCGCATGGTCGAGTTATAGTTGCATTGTCGAGTTATAGTTGCATTGTCGAGTCAAGTTGTTAGGTAGATTTATGAATATGATATTGATGTTGAATTATGAAATTGATTGTGATGATGATAATGATGCTACATGACTATTGTTATGATATGTTGATGATGTTTATGTTGTTAAATATAATTGTTGAATTATATGCTTAACATTATTGTTTGTGAATCTCACCCCTTCTGCTTGGAAATGTTGCTCTTCGTATGAGTAACTTTCAGGTGATCGAGAGTAAGTAGTTCTTGTTTGCTGTCGTGAGTGGCTATCTCTCACTGTGTCTTTAGGTGCTCTGATACGTAACGGGATGAGAACCTTTGTGGCTCTTTTCTATTCCTTACGTATTGCTTATGATTTTACATGACTATGATTTAGTTTTGGATTTTTACGAGATGTTTTGATGAGGCCTTCGTGCCAAGACTAATTATGTTGATTGAATTAAATCCGCTGCGAAGTTTAGAATATTTATGTTGATCTATTTATGAATGATAAATTGTTATTTATTCCATTTATGATTTTTTTAAGAGGTGTAGCATTTCGTTTATGTGGAAAAAAACTCTAATTATTTGTTATGAAATTTTTATGTTGGAAAAACGGGTGTTACACTTAACATCAATTATGGCCCCTACGGTAGCAAGGAAAGGCCTTCATAAAAGAATTGGTACTTGGATGTCTTCCTCAATTTCCATCACAATAAAATCAGCAGGGATGTAAATCCCTTCTATTTTGACCGGGAAATCCTCAATAATTCCAGTTGGGTACTTAACAGAACAGTCTGCTAATGGTAGGGTCATTCTTGTTGTTTTAAGTTCCCCTATACCTATTCTCTCACAAAGGGACAAAGGCATCAGTCTGACATTCGCTCCTAAGTCACTCATGGTTTTCTCAATGGTTTCGGATCCTATGACAGAAGGTATGGAAAAACTTCCTGGATCCTTAAGTTTAGATGGCAGTTTGTTTTGAATGATTGTACTACACTCTTCCGTAAGCTTTACCATCTCATCCTCCTCAATTTTTCTTTTGTTAGAAAGAATTTCTTTTAAAAACATAGCATAGGAGGGCATTTGATTCAGAACCTTAGTAAAGGGAACGTTAATGTTGAGATTATTTAGCATTTCAACAAATTTCCGAAATTGCTCATCTAACTTAGACTTAGCAAACCTTTGTGGGAAAAGAATTTTTGGCTTATAAGGTGGTGGTGTAATCGGCTTTTCGCTTTCTACCTTGGTTTCCTCACCTTGTGGCTCATTACACTCTTTTTCAACCTCACTTGTTTTGGGTTTCCCTATGGGGTCCAGTAGTTGCCTACCATTCCTAAGTGAAACAACATTCAGTTGTTTAGTTTTAGGTTGGCTAACTTGCTGGGTTACTTGGGAGATTTGAGTTTCTAACATTTTTGTTGTGAGTTGCAATGGAATCCACTTTTGATGTAAGCTTGACAAGAGAGTCATTCAAAAATTCAGTTGGATTTTTAAGCTCTTGGAGCTGCCTGGATTGATTCATAACATAACTTTTCATTAAAAGTTCCAAGCTGGATTTCTGAGGGACTCTTTGGTTGTTTCCATAACTAGGTGGTGCTGCTTGTTGTCCATATAGGGATTTTGAGGAGTTTTATAAAAAAATTGGTTTGGCCTCATCCCTTGTTTATATTGAGCATAATTCAATTGCTCAATATTTTCAACAACTCTACCTAGTTGGCCTTCAACGCCAGTATGGCCAAATATACCACATACTTCACAAGGTGGTGAAACAGGGGCAGGTGTGACAGCACTTACACTTATTTTATCAAATTTTTGAAAGAGTGCGTCCACCTTAGCAGATAGATGATCAAGGGCAGGAACTTCGTACATATCTGCCTCATTTTTAGAGGGTGAAGGAGCACCCGCAGTGATGGCTCTTTCACTTGTCCACTAATAGTAGTTTTGTGCCATGTCCTCGATCAAAGCATATGCTGCTGTGTAATTTTTGTTCATTAAAGCTCCACCTGCAGCTGCATCAACAATCATTTTTGTAGCATATAAAAGACCATTATAAAAAATGTGGACAATAAGCCACTTCTCTAAACCATGATGGGGGCAAAGCCTAAGAATTTCTTTGAAATTCTCCCACGCATTGTAAAGAGATTCCCCATCTTAAGAGTGTGTGTACACAATAATAGCATGTGGCTCTTCCATAGAAGGGGTTTCATACTCCTTAAGAGTGTGTTCCTCATCCCCAGCGTTATTAATTTGTGCTTCTCTCCTTCTCATATGCAAGTATCTTTCAATCTCAGGAACGAGTTCACCAAGACTTTTGCTTCTTCACATAAAAGAACGAGAAACCAAATAAGTTAAAGGTAATATAGAAAAAGAAAGAAAAAGAAAATCATTCTTACTGCTATTAAAATTTTAATCAATTATTTAACTCCCCAGCAGCGGAGCCAAAAACTTGATGTCGTAAATCCGTAATTGCACGGTTTACTGAACTAGTAAAAATAGAGTATCGTTCCAACAAGGAGTTGTTTAATTGATTTTCTTTTTAAGTAGATTAGCTCAAGAATTTAGGTTGAGAAGTTGGGATTTTTATCGATTAAAAATAATAATAATAAAAAGCGCCTTGGGATTATTGGTTCATCTTAATAACAAATCTTTTACAAGTCAAACCCTCAACCTAAATCTTATGTTGGCTCTATTTTCTAAAGACAAGTTTCTCTTTGGCTTTTCATATCTCTTTTCCGGCTCAGGGAATATATTTCAATAGCAACCACACCTATTCTCATGGTTGATTGCTATTGAAACACTTTAAGAATTAAACTTTAAAGGCCTCAAGGTTTTTTAGACTATTCTCATGTTTCGAAAACCTTGTTTAATCTCACATGTCCAATACCGACCTTCATCTTTCGATCCTTCGGTTAGTATTTGAAATGAATCAATAACAACTACTAAACTTCATCTTTTGATCCTTCTTTTAATACTTGTTATTGATTATAAGAACGGTGATATTAGATTAGAAAATAGGGTTACATAAAATTAGGGTTCTTGGCTTGGTTTGAATAGGATTATGTCATTAGACTTATCCAACAATCCCAAGACAAAGATGTCTACTCACTCATGTTCATTGTAGACATAGAGAAAAAGAAGAAGAGGAACATAAAATTAAACAGCGAGAAAATAAAAAACTTTTATTCAAAGAAATAATTGTCACTTATAATTCCCAAGAACAAAAGATGAAGGTATATGTCTGATGGCTGCTATATTTATAGCCTAATACTGACTTATGCCCTAAGAAATAAATCACTAGAGTGTTACACAAGAAAATCCATAGGCTTTTGGGTTAAAAACATAACAACTAGCAACCTGGAACCTTGGCACGGGCCGTGCCAACACTCTAGAACAAAAGCATCAAACGGGTTGCACCATCGCGCATGACCGTTCCACTGGCAGCGCGGGCCTTGCCAAACTTCTGACTTTGGCATGTTTCTTCCAAATTTGGAGGCGTGGCCACACCGCTGTTCGGCGTGGCCATGCCTGATATTTTTGCACAAGATCTTTGTATTTTTGCCTTCTATGAGCTCCAAATCCCCTTTCTTTCGCTCGAAGACTCAATCTTTCATATATTTGTTCCTGAAATTAAATAACAAGTAATTGAAGTAAAATAGTTCTAAAAAGCAAATAAAAACACATAAAATCTAAATAAAATAAACTCTTAAAAGACTCTAATTATTGACTCATCAGTATTGACGGAAAACACTATAAGAAGCTAAAAGAAAGTGCCAACATGTATAACCAAATGAGCTGGAAGAGAACAGGAGTAGTTGTTACCGCTGAGGACAAGCTTGTCTAACCCCAAAGAATTCTTCCTCTACCACTTGTGCATGCCGCCTTCAATGTTTGTTTCCTTTTTGGACCTCTTCTTCGACATTGGTCCCGTGTCTTAGATAGACCCCTTCGATGGTATGTTCGTGATTGAATATGTATCAACATCCAATTCTCAAGTTATCTTAAAATAAGGGGTATGGTTGGCCACCAACTATGTCATCACCACATCCTATTTGGATGAGCTTCTGGACGCCATGACCACATCTGTTTCTGGGGCAACCTTCATTGTAAGGGAAAATGATATCTTTCCCATGACACTTTTGCTAGCTTGAATCTTGTCTCAAAAGAAAGAAAAAATAAGTTAGTAAATAGAAAAACAAGATCAAAGTCTAAAATAGAGAAAACAAAGGAAACAATATTCACTAAACATTGACCTCCCCGCATCCTTGGTCAGCCTCTTGGTTAGAAACACCCCCGTTTCAACAACATAGTCCTTGCAGATAAATTTTCCGAGTTTCTTGGGATTAGAGGCCAACCCATTCTCTTTAAAAAATTGTTGAGCATATTGAAGGTGAGAAAAACACAAGAAGGGGGGTTGAATTGTGTTAACTTTTTCGCATCTCTTTAAAAGATTGATTCTGTTTTCCAGATCAGAGTCTGATAGAGTTCAGGTTCTGATAAGGAGTTCAGAGTTTGTCCAGCGGAATAAAGTAAAGAGATAAGGGAAAGAGAGAACATAAGCAATTACACAGGTTCCTTCCACAAACCGGAAGTAGTTCTGTCCCCCTTGCACTTCCAAGGAGAGTTCACTAAAATGTAATAACAAATTACAAGTTGCTCAAGCACACAGCAAGAGACTTCCAATGCTTAAGCACACAAGCAAGAGACTTCCAAATGCTCAAGGACACACCCAAGAGACTTCTATTGCTCAAGCATGCAGGCAAGAGACTTCTAACACAATTTACAGAAAATTGAATAAGAGTTTGAACACTTGATATACAATCAGTGGTGTTCACAAATACAAAACAAAAGACAGACTCTGTTTTCTGTAACACTTAGAAATTCTAGAATAAAGAGGTTTGTAAGAATTTCCTAAGTTGTTGATGTGTTTTGTTTTGACTCAGGGAGAATATCAATATATGCGTAAGAGTTCAGTAAGTCAGTAACCAATTCTCCAAGTCTTCATTCCTTTATATAAAGGTTGTAGAGAGACGTTTGAAAAAAGCCAGCACATCACAGAGTCATCTAAAAGCTTGATCAACCACTGTTGATTTGTTGCTTGATATGGTAATCGTTCTTTAAAAACAATTTTGAATTCCATTCCTCTTGGAGCGAAAATACCAGTAGACACAACTGCCAATAGTACAAGTAGTGGAGTAGTGGAAACAGGGGTCGTACATGTACTTTGTCCTTTTCATGCGCTCTTTTGTCACAAAGCATCCCATGCTTAAGTTGACTTCAAAATAGCCGTTACTTCATATGAATGTTCCTTCTGCAACGAAATGCCTTCAGGGATTCATTAATTCAATATCTTGAGTTTGCGATCTTCAGACTCTCTGTAGAACTTTAGACTCTGTTGAGCTTCAGACTCTCTTCAGCTCCTTTAGACTCTCTTCGTTCTTCAGATCCTATAGACTTGTGCTTCTCGAAACAGCTTCTTCAGACTCTCTAAGTCTTCAGAATCTTTTGACTTGTACTTCTTCGAAACAGCTTCTTCAGACTCTCTAATTCTTCAGAACCTCTCGAAACAACTTCAGATGATTCTTCAGTCTCTCTAAGTCTTCAGAATCACTTGCAACAAGCTTCTTATAGAAATAGCTCTTCATTTGTTCTTTCAGAATGCCTTCTAAGATTAAAATCTTTGACTAAGATTCTGCATACTTAAACAAATATTAGCATATCCAATTGACAATTTTTAATACCTTGTTATCATCAAAACTAAAAGTGATATTGTTAAGCACCCTTTGTTCCAACACATATCATTCATCCTCATCTCCTCGGAGGACAAACCATTATCATTAAAAGTATATGTTCTTGTGGCCATAGGAAATTGGTCATCCAATTAGTAGATGTTGACCCCACAAAGGTATCTATACCTTGTCATCTTGAGGTACACCTCGCTCCACCAAATCTTGACCTCTATTCCACTACCCCCTCTATCGGGCATGACGTAAAGGGCTGCGTGAGCTTCCTAGGTCTTTGTCTTCACCAAAAAGTACTTTTCCTTGAAACCCATGATGGTGTCAATGTAGTTCATAAAACTCTTCTTGATGGACTTCAAGCAAATCAACCCCTAGGAGTCTCTTTGACCTAATTTCTGATTTTCTTTGGACGAAAAAAAGTAAGGACAACGTCACCTACATCTGGAGGCTACCAAGCCAGGAAGAAAATTCGCTATAATAGTATCAGTTTGAAGCCTAGATAAACTATCTCTAGTCTACTAGCTCCGCAGCTAATCACTATCCGTGCAATTTCTATCTAAGACACTCTTAGATATGAAAGCCCCTCTAACTTTCCCTCAACACTCACCAGTGATAATCAACACTTACAAATGAAATGGAGACACACTCTATAAAAAACAGGATTCACTCTTGCTTAAAAGCATGCGAGTGATTCACAACTTACAACTCAACTAACATTCCAGCATCAAGGTAATACAAGAGTGGCTCACAAACAACAAGGACTCAAAACCCCAATAAGACTCTTTTGTTAAATGACGGCTTTGATTGAATACAACTCAACTAAAACAAACCATCTATGTGCTTTGATAATTAGTGGCAACACCCAGCAAGGTATAAAAAATAAAGCACAAGGCTTAACAATGAAACCCTAAAAGACTCAATTCAATAACATTGAATTGGTGAATAAAACTAGGGTTTGAGTCTTCCTTATATAGCCATTCAGCAACTTGGAATTTTTCTTCACAGGGTAAACAATTTCAGCTGACAATAATTATATTTTCAGCTACAATTTTCTAGAAGCAAAATATATTTTTCACAAATATATTAGCATCAAATATTCGTTCCCTAAATATATTTGCATCATACGATGCAAAAATATATTTTCTCTCCATAAATATATTTTGAACGACAATCTCCTTGAAACACAAAAATATATATGAAACAATTTTTTTATATTTCTACACCAATCTTCACAAATATATTTTTACCAAATCTATTTTGCAAATACAATTCAAATATATGGCAGCATTAAACCAGCAAAGGAAGCTTCTAGAAACACACGTCTCTTGGAGCACAAGTCACTTGAATCATATCTTCAATCAAATCTTCAATGATCTCACACAAAAATAAAATATTTTAAGAATGTGAAACAAGACACGCTACGATGTTGTACCAACATGTCGAGACATCTTGCTACAACATATGAATTAACAAAATGAGGCCAATCACAAAATACAAACCTAACATGTTTTTGCAGGTTTCTTCTCCATCGTCGATGAACAGCCTCCGCCATTCCAAAGCTCTTTCAACGCGTACAAGATCGTCGGCAGCACAAGCATCGAGATTGCATGGTCCTAGTTCTGTTCCCAAACATATCACAAAGCGAGCAAAAAATTATTTAAAAAACTAAAATGGCATTGCATGAAGGTTTATCTATTAAGTTATCCCTAAATGATTGTCAATTATATCATTTCCCATTAGGAAATTATGGTAAGAAAACGATCTGTTTCGTCTGCTCTCTACTTTAATTTATTTTTACAAATACGGGCAGTATTTTTAATTGCTCAATTCCACTTTTATTTGGTCAATATGAGGGCAGCATATAATAATTCTATTTTATTTTAAGAAGTTAATTCCATTTATACCACAACTTGTTCTTAAATATGAATTGCACTTAGGAACACTTGCAAACTTAATTAAAAAAATATACCATTTGTGTATTAAATAACTAGACCTTGACCAAATACATTCATTTCGTAAAGGATGAAGAAAGTTTTCTTTAAAAGTAGAAAGATGTTAAACAAATTCTAGCCTGATATTAGTCCCAATAATCGCCTGTTTTGATTCAGAGTACATATACCAGAAACCGCGTTATTTAGTTTGATTCATACATTTTACTTTAATGAATAATTGAGTATCCATCACTATACCACCATTTTGTAAAAAATAAAAATAAAAATAAAAATCATATAACACCATGCCACTATGGATAGAAAAATATAGTCTATATCGCCGACTCTTCAAATTGGCACATGATAAATTGCAACCGTGACAACGATAAATGAATAAAAAATTTAATATCATTAGCAGTTATGTAGTATAAGACAAAAGGAACGTGTTTACCCACATAACATAAAATTTAGGTGAACATTATTATGACACATCCGGGACTAGACTTCTCTAGAACTAACTATTCACTTATGTGACATAACTATTCACTTATGGTTGAAATATGTATATACATGACAAATTATTTGTGTTAAATTATCAACTTTTAGATTAGGGATGGCTAATTACGGGTCAACCCAAATATATCTTATTTATCCTATTTAATTTAAATTCACACATTTACTTTTTTAAAAATGAGTCACAAATAGTTCAGGTGAATATTACGGGTTGTTATGGGTATGCTTCGTTCGGTTCAGATGAATGCAATAAACTTTTGTCGTTAAATTTTAGATAATTATTAGAAAAAAATTATCCATAAACATTTGAATATATCCGTGAATGCAACAAAATCTATAGATTATCCGCTTCCACGCAGATATAAACAAAGGACATATGTCATATTTATTGAACAAAACACACATGAATATCATATTATCCGTACCCATCAACATATATTTACATCGACATACATAACCAAGAAGTCTTTTTGTTCAGAGACCAATAAAAGTGCCGAAAACCTTTGACCCAAACATGATTACAAGATTTTTTTTTACAAATATCATTACAAGATTAAATTAAAGATAGTATGATATTATCATTTAAGAGAAATTGGTTGACAAGGAGGGGATATGGGGGTGGTTGAAGGAGGGAGGGAGAGAGAGCTAGGTTTGGTGGAGGATGTTGACTGACATTCGTAATGGTGTAGGCATGGGGGCGGAGAGCTGATTTGAAGACACTATCTGTAGGGTGGTTGGTGGAGGGAGGAGTACTTACTTTTGGTCAGACAATTGGGTGGGGGGAGCACCGTTATGAGTGCAATTTCCTCGCCTATTTGATCTGGCTCAAAATAATGGGGCAACGGTGAGGGAGATGGAAGAAAGAGGGTGGGTGGTTGAGGGTGGTGTATGGGTGTGGAGGAGGTGTCTCTTGGCATGGGAAGATGAGACCGTTATAAAATGTTCGGCTATGTTGTCTGATATTGTTTTGTAGGATACTATTCTTGACAGGTGGCGATGGGTTCTTGATCCTATCAATGGTTACTCAGTCAGAGGGACTTAATAGTATCTCACGTCGTCCAACCCACCAGTGGAGTGGGGCCTTTCTGACGCAATGTTGCTGAAGCAAGTTCTGTGGAAAGTTTCAGTTTTTGTTTGGCGACTTCTTCGAAACAGATTGCCAACAAAAGACAATCTGGTTTGCAGAAAAGTTCTTCATCATGACGACACCGCTTGCGTTGGAGGATGCGGTTGCCCGAAGACGACTGTAACACCCCAAATTTCCAACATAAAAATTCATACATAATTATCAGAGTATAACACAAATGGGATGTCACACATCATAAAAATCCTTAAAATAAAAAGAATAATAATTATTTATCCTTCAAAATTCATTAACATAAATCTTTTCAAAAACTTTGCAGCGGAATCATAATTCAAAAATCCTTAAAGGAATTAGTTCTTGGCACAAAGGCCTCACAGACATCTCAAAAATTCAAAGATAGATCGTAAACATCATAATTAGTTCAACATGATACATAAGGAATAGAATTCAATAAAACCCCAGCCCGTTACATATCAGAGCATTTCCTAGGACACCACAAGGACCTCTCACATCATCGTACCTAAGCTTGATCACCTGCACTTGCCCACAAGGCGGCAAGAGGTGATATTTCACAAACAATAATAATAAGGATATAATTCATCAAATGCATTTAACAACATGGACATCATCAATTAATCATAATAAGTCTTCATATACTACTTCTTTAACAACTCATAAGCTACATTATGTAATCATCATAACAACATCAATTAGTAATACAAATAACCACGTAGTTCATCTTTAATAATACTTCATAAAACAATATAAACAACATAAACAACAATCAACATCAAATCATCTTTAATGATACTTTATATAAACAATATAAACAACATAAGCAACAATCAACTTCAAATCATCTTTAACGATACTTCACATAAACAATATAAACAACAACATATAACTCTTCATTAACGATTCATTGATAATTATCAACTCGACAACTTAGACAACTCGACAACTTCGACATCGACTCGACTATGCAACATCAACAACTTCGACTTAACAATCTTTGACTCGACAATGTAACTCGACTATGAAACTCTATCATCTTACTCATGCATGTGGTACCAATCCAGGGCATAAGCCCTCGTCGCTATTTGAGCATAAAAATACTCCAGGGCATAAGCCCTCGTCTTTAAATGAGTATGCATGGACTCAACATCTTATATCTTAGACATCATAGATGACTCCAATAACATGGATCAATAACTCATAATCTTAGACTGACACATGCGGCTTTTAGTCAATAATAAACAGCAACATGACAACACATCAAATATTTCAAGATATGACAATATCATAAACAATCACATAGTGCATCGCTTATAGTTCTCAAAAGGCATATACAATTATATATGTATCTCAAATTATTCAACAACAATATTCATATTAATTCAGACTCACTGAAAGACAATACAATTATAAACAACTTCATGTAACATCATATTCATCAACTTATACCTTCATATAATAATTCATCAATCATGAACACATCATATAACATCATATTCATCAACATATACATTTATATACTAATTCATCAATCAGGGAAAACATCATATATTATCATCAACATATACATTCATATAATAATTCACTAAAGCCTCCTTGGAGTATTTTCATCATAAATCAAACACCAAAAATCATTTTCAAGTCAAACCAAAGCCAACAGACAGCTAACACAATTATCTACAACTTTCATGTTTACACCTAAGACCAATTCTGTACCTATCAATCCCAGTTTTTATTTCAAATTCGGGAATGGTTGTGTTGAAATTCATAAGTATTCACTGTGACCTACGTGCATTAATTTAACCATAACTCAAGTTCTATAAATCATTTAGAAGTCAAACCAACGACATTAAAAAGCTAACATCCATACCTACAACTTTCGTGTTTACACCTAAAGCTAATTCAAAACAGAAACGGGTGAAAAGTGAGTGTTTTTCCAGTTTTGGCTTTCAGAAAATCGGTGGCCGAATTCGCTTACGGGAAAGAACAATTTTCACTCCAAAAACCCAATTTTTGATCCCTTAATCACCCAAAATGATTTACAATGATGTTTACAGGTCAAATAGGCAATATAGGAATCAAAACAACATAGGAACATGCATCAAACAACACAATTCATCTCATTTTATCAATTAACATAAACTTTCTAACCCTAATTCAAGAACACAACAATTCTTGAAATTTCAGAATTATATACTATGATTATTGAAGGAAATCCCACCCTTACCTTAATAAAATTGGAGCAGCAGCCTCTTGGTTCTCCACTTCTAGTTTTCTCCCTTTTTCTCCCAAAACTGATTGTACGTACTGTCTGTTCCTAAACCTAGGTTTTACCTTTTATACCTCTTCTATTTGTTTTATCTTATTCCACTTATTCCCTCATAATTCTAACTAATTCAAAAACTGCCCCACAACTTAATATTCTATTTAAAAATATATATAAATTACTTCCATAACAAATATCAAATATATTTATAACAAATATATTTCTAAACAAAATAATAAACATATTTATACAAATATATTTCTAAACAAAATAACAAACATATTATCACTTATCAAATATAAAATCATGTAAAAGTATTCAAATATTAACTAAAAATAATTAAATAAAAAGGGGCGTTACAACGACGGTTTATTTCATTCTTCGTTGTGACATCTTTGGTAGATTGTGGCACCTTATTTATCAGTGGGTTAGTATTTTTTTCATATCTCCAGAGTCGGTTAATGATCATCTTCATCACTTTGGTCATTTGGGGGGTTTACCGCAATTTACTCACTCTTTCCTCAAAGTGATTTGGCATGCTAGTGTTTGGGTTATTTGGAAGGAAAGAAACAACAAGATTTTTAAGAACAAAGCTCAAGATTTGGTTAAGTTATTAGACTACGTCAAATTTATGTCTTTTTTATGGTTAAAAGCTAGGCTGCTCACTTCTGCTTTCAGTTATAATGCCTCGTGGCAGCATCCTTTATTATGTATGGGTGTTAGGGAATAGTTTTCTTTTGGTTTATTTTTCGTTGTGCTTTATGGCAACAGACTCAAAACTTTGTATTCTTTTTGGGTGATTCTCTTCTGCACACCTTATTCGAGTTGAATCACTCTTATTGAGTAATATTTCATTTTGGTTTCTTAAAAAAAAAATCATTTAAGAGCAAAATATAACTTTAAAAATTTATTTTTCAAGAAAAAATTTACTTGGACTTTTTTTTAGGGGTAAATTTTTTTTTACTTGGATTGTAAAGTTTTTTTTTTTGGTAGAATTGTAAAGTTTATTATTTCATGTAAAATTGACTTTGCTCAAATAAACTTTGATAATAAAAATAATTTTATCTCATATATTAGCTTTCAAACCTATAAATAATTGTCTTGTATATTAGCTTTCAAACCAATGGCTTGAACTTAGAATTTCTTTAAAATATGTATGATTATAACAACATGGTTTTTCAAACCAATGGTTAGAACTTAGAATTTCTTTAAAATAGTATGTATTTTTTTTTTTTTTGGACCAAAAGAAACTCAATATGGTCATAATGACTTGACTGTTATTTTGTTTGTGTTTCCATTAGTAGATTTGCCTCACGTGGTAAATTACAAAGCTAAAAGGAAGCGTGGCAAATGTTTCCTGTTAGCTTCCTGGAAAATAAGTAGTATGCTACTGATAGTGACACTATTGTTATATACTCATTTTAATGTGAAAAGGAACAAAGAAACCCTAATTTGACTCTTATTATACTATAACATGTTGGAATATCAAACACGTTTTGGATGTGAAAGCGTGTAGTATAAATTCAAGTAAGACTATGCTCTGAGACAAAGAAACTGAGTACAAACAAGACCTATATATTTTTCTCATCTTGTAGAAACAAAACACACTCACTCTCTCACTAAGTTTGAGTTCACTTGTTTCACAAAAACTTATTGCTAAGATGGCTAGAACTCCTTCTTGTGACAAAATTAGTGGAATGAGGAAAGGGACTTGGACTGCTGAAGAAGATAGGAAATTAATTGCTTATGTCACTAGATATGGTTGCTGGAATTGGCGCCAACTACCAAAGTTTGCAGGTAAATATAGAACTTTACTTGCAATTGGACACTGGACTTTTTTTTTTTTTTTTTTTTGAAGAAGCTAAAATGATATATATTCACACTGAAATTATGCCTCTTTAGCACAAGGCGTGCTAAGGAAATGCAAGAGAACCAAACAATTTGTCAAAGTACGAAAGCAGACATTAGTCGATACCCAAACAAAGTAACGGGTTCGACCGCTTTTGCTGACAACCAATTGGACACTGGACATTGATAATGATCCTTGATAATATTTATGGTCAAATAACATTAAATTTACTCATAATTGCATTGTTTTTTATTTCAGGTCTTTCAAGGTGTGGGAAGAGTTGTAGATTGAGGTGGCTGAATTATCTAAGACCTAATATCAAAAGAGGAAACTTCACTCAACAAGAAGAGGAGTTGATTATCCGAATGCATAAAAAGCTTGGGAATAGATGGTCAACCATTGCAGCTGAGTTACCTGGAAGAACAGATAATGAAGTGAAGAACCATTGGCATACTTCTCTCAAGAAGAGAGCTATAGATAACATAGTCACAAATCAAGAAACCAAATCAAAAGAAATTATTGATTCTACACAAGAGAGAGATATATCCATTTACCAAATTACTTCTCAATCTAGTTCCCAATTCTCAGACACCAGTGGTCCATTATCCCCATTTTCAACATCCTCCAGTGAATTCTCTTCCACATATTCAGATCAAAGTTCCACTACTTTGGATGATTTTGGTTTTCTGGATTCATTTATAGGAGATGTTGATGAAAGTTTTTGGCGTGATGATCTTTCCAACACACCAAGTGGAATAGTGCAAAATATTAATATTGATTATGGTTTTCAAAATCAAGATACTACCACTAATGAAAGTTTTGTTCTAGATAATGATTTTGGAAGCTTTTTAGATGCTTACAAGGAGTCAACAGTTGATAGTTTTTGGACACAACCATATGAAGTTGACATGTCCCACGTTCCAAAACAATTGCTGACACATTTGCCGATAGAATCTGAATATTTTTCTCTATATGATGATATTTGGAGTTGAGTTAAGTAAGTTGTAAAACATTTTGATTTTGATATTATGAGATAAATATTATACTCTTTTAAACTAGAGTCTTCCTAACCAGGGCCCTTGGGACAATGGTTAAAGAATAAAAAAAAAAGAAAATAATTATGAAATTTCATGTAGAAAAAGTTGTTTTTTACTATTTCAATAAGTTGAATGCATAATTTTCAAGATAAAGTTACTATTTTAAGTTTCTTATCAAGTCTCCTAAGAGCACTTGTCAGCATTTCCATTTAAATTAATAAAATTACCACATTTAAGTCTAGGGATCAAAATAACAAAAAAATAAATATTCAATGCTCTATTTGATGTGCCCATGGAGGTGGAAAGCCGATGAGTGGAAAAGTCTCGTACTTTGTCTCTAGTCTCGAGCGATTGGGTGCCTTCCCAAAGTTAAGGTTTTTTCATGGAACACACTAACACTATGAGACGATGAACAAAACCTACTCAACCAAGGACATGAGACACAAAGTCGGAAAACAACTCTAGAGACCCCGCTCAAAGGTACCTAAAAAATACCCCCTTACAAAAGTGCTACCGACTTTAGCAGAGGAGTAGAGATCCAAGAAAAAATATTATTCAAAAACAATGAAAGACAATTTAAAAACACAGAGTCTATATAAATAGAGGTTTCTCGTCAAAGCCTATATACGTGTCTAGTCTCTGCAAAGAGGACTCACTTGAATTTTCGTCCCTATACTTACTTTTTTTTTAAAACAGCAAATTTTATTTAACAACCGGATCCTTGCTCAAGACGAACAGAGACCGGTGAAACTGAGAATACAAACTAAAGGCGCCGTATATAGGAGGAACGACTGAAAATAAACACCCTAAAAAACATCCTTGACTACAACACCCACCATAATACACATCACCACCTAAAACAGACTCCTTCACGAAAAACAACCTCTGTAAAAACGATATCCAACACCATCTATCGTCACTACTCACCCCCCAAGAAACACCCCTCAAAAATAAACTCTCAGTCCTCAACACCAAAGCAAAGCCACGTCCGAAAAGCTAATATCTGATAAGATCAATCAGCTTCCACCACCTCTCAACCTCCGATCCACCGAAAGAAACCATAAAAATCCCAAAACCAAACTTGAGTCAAAGACTGACTTTCGATCTCGAATCAAAAGTGATTGGCCCACCAGACTTTAGGACCAAATCAGAATGGCACCCCTCACCCCCGGTATACGAGAGAAACACCAAATCAAGCCAAACAAGAATGCTGCTAGACACCGACTCCCGATCTCGAAGCAAAAGTAACCGGCCTACCGGAAACTAGCACACAAAAAGTAAGACAAACGACTTGGTATGCGGTGGTGAAAACAACAAACAGATCAAAAGGAAAATGCTCAGTTCAACGGGACCCGTTCCCTCAAAACACTCTAAACACCTAAACAACCCCAAAAACGCAAACAAGAGCTAGTGACTATAACACCCTAGTTGTTATTATTTATTTTTGGTTGATTTTTAATATTTTATATGATTTTAAATGGTTTATGTTGATTTGATGGTGTGGTATAATTTATTATATGATTATTTTATTGTTTAAATAAAATAGGTGGGAAGTATAATTATTGGAAGTTTGGGGATTAAAAAGAATTGACTAGTATTTTTTAAATAGGAGTCAATTAGAATTAAGTGGGAATTAAGTGGAATTAATAGGGAGTTAGAGAAAAGAGGAGGGGGAAGTCAGAAATCAGTTTCACGTAGAAACAGAGAGAAACAGAGAAAAGGGAGAAAACCAAGAACCAAGGGAGAAGAGCCAAGTGAGGAGAATTGTAGAGCTTTGTTCCTCAAAATTCAGGTAAGGGTGAGAATAACTCTCAATTTTAGGTCATATAATACGTTAATTGATGTTGTTGTTGTTAAGGCTGATGAACTGAATTAGGTTGAAGATAAATTAGTTTTAAAAACTTGATGAATTCATGAAAATGTTGTTGTTTATTGCTGTTCTGATGTTAGTTTGAATAGAAGTAATGCAATTCATCAAAATTGGGTTTTTGGGTGTTGAAATTGGGGTTTAGGGTTGAAAAGTAGAAGTCTGTTCGTACAGTTCGTAGTTCTGTAAATCGCCACTCGCCACAGCGAGCAAACCCACTCGCCACGGCGAGTAAAACCTGTATAACTCGCCACAGCGAGTAAATGCATTCGCCACGGCGAGTTGCTTAAATTAAAAAATGTTAATTGTCTTAATGATATTTTTGGATCAATTTTTATATCAACATGAGTACCTTAATATGTTTAGGAATGAATGGCACCTTTTTACATAATCAAATTTGGGTTTTGGGAACTTAAAAATGAGGATTTAGGGTGAAAAATGTCAAAAATGCTGAGAGCACCCAGTTTTGCTCGCCTTCAGCTCGCCCTTAACTCGCCATAGCGAGTAACTCGTTTTCTTGAACTCTCCATAGCGAGTAAATTAGCTTGTCACGGCGAGCAGTACTGTAGCATGCTTTATTTGTTGAATTTTGTTGTGAGACTTCGTTGTGTCCTTTTGTTGTGTTCCTTCGATCAAGTTGGAGTTTATGTCATAGTTGAATATGCATATAGTAGTTGTGGTTGCAGTTGTTGAATTGTATGCAGATATACATTATTGAGTCCATTTCATACTCATACATTGTTGAGGGCTCATGCCCTGGAGTGTTTACACTCAATCGTTGAGGGCTTATGCTCTGGAGTGTTTATCACTCAACTGTTGGGGGCTTATGCCCTAGAATGTTATTTCATTCAAACTGTTGGGGGCTTATGTCCCGGAATGCTAGTCATTCAAACGCGTTAAATGGTACCACATGCATTTGCATTAGTTGCATTGTTGTCGTCGTAGTTGTTGTTGTCGGTCGAGTCGTTGATGTCATAGCTTGTTGGTGATGTTGTTGATTGATTAATTATAAACTGACAGTTGCTTATTGTCTCATTGATGTTGTTTAATTTAATTGATGAGTTATATTATCTATTGTTTTTTGTGAATCTACCCCTTCTGCTTGGAAATTGTTGCCTTCATATGGTAACTTGCAGGTAATGAAGATTAGTAGAGGTGTCGGCTCAAAGTGTCTTAGGGCTCTGATACGTAACGGGATGGGAATTTTATTATTTGCTTTCTCTTTCCTTTTGTATTATTTATGAATTATGAGACTAATGATGAGGCCTGCGTGCCAAAGACTAATTTGTTGATTTGAATTAATTCCGCTGCGAAGTTTGAAAGTTTATTATTGACTACTTTTATGAAGAATAAATAGTTATTTATTCATTTGGAGACTTTGTTGAAAGAAATGTGACATTCCGTTATGTGAATACTCTGATTTATTTATGAATTTTTCTGTTGGGAAAACGGGGTGTTACAGTGACGATGAACCCCAACAAACACTCGCCTCCTCACCTAACCAACAAAAACCATTGCCACAAAATCAAGCAAAATCTTAAGCCCACGGGCACCGGCGCGAACGACCACAACCACCACGATCCTTACGACGACAAACAATCCAGGAGTTCTTTGAAGGAGGATTAATCGTGAATGAGAGAGATGTCGTCACACCTGCAGCCGCCGGAAACGAACGACTCATATCGGCGCCGCAGATCACCCCATCCACACCACACGTCCATCCTCACCGCTTGCCACCCCGTCACCACCTACACTCCGACCGAACCACCCACCAATAGCCGACACACCTACAGTCGCCAATGTAACACTCCAAATTTCCAACATAAAAATTTCATGCATTATAATTATCAGAGTATAACACAAATGGGATGTCACACATCATAAAAATCCTTAAAATAAAAAGAATAATAATTCTTTATCCTTCAAAATTCATTAACATAAATCTTTTCAAAAACTTTGCAGCGGAATCATAATTCAAAAATCCTTAAAGGAATTAGTTCTTGGCCCAAAGGCCTCACAGGCATCTCAAAAATTCAAATATAGATCGTAGACATCATAATTAGTTCAACATGATACATAAGGAATAGAATTCAATAAAACCCCATCCTGTTACATATCAGAGCATTTCCTACGACACCACAAAGACCTCTCACATCGTCGTACCTAAGCTTAATCATCTGCACTTGCCCACAAGGCGGCAATTCCAACAGAAGGGGTGAGATTTCACAAACAATAATAATGAGCATATAATTCATCAAATGCATTTAACAGCATAGACATCATCAATTAATAATAATAATTCTTCATATAGTACTTCTTTAACAACTCATAAGCAACATCATGTAATCATCATAACAACATCAATTAGTAATACAAATAACCACGTAGTTCATCTTTAATAATACTTCATATAACAATATAAGCAACATAAACAACAATCAACTTCAAAACATCTTTATCTTTAATAATACTTCATATAACAATATAAGCAACATAAACAACAATCAACTTCAAATCATCTTTAACGATACTTCACATAAACAACATAAACAACAACATATAACTCTTCATTAACGATTCATTGATAATTATCAACTCGACAACTTAGACAACTCGACAACTTTAGACAACTCAGCAACTTCGACATCGACTACGCAACTTCAACTCGACAATGTAACTTAGACATCTTATTCATGCATGTGGTACCAATCCAGGGCATCAAGCCCTCAACGTAATAAGTATTAATATACTTCCAGGGCGTCAAGCCCTCATCGCAAATGAGCTAAAGCTCCAGGGCATCAAGCCCTCAACGTGTAGAGTAAAAACTCACAGGGCATCAAGCCCCCAACTGAAATGAGTATGCATGGACTCAACAACTTACAACATAGACAACATCAACAACTTATAAGACTCCAATACTTTGGAACAACCACTTACAACTCAGACAACTTAGACCAACACTTGCAACTTTAACGACATTGACGACAACAGTGGCAATGACAACGACAACGACTTCGCATCATAATATCATAATTCATCAGTCATAAACAATATCATATAACATCGTATTAACAACAACAGTTCATCAATTATGAACAACATCATGTAACATCTTATACATTCATATAATAATTCATCAACCATGAACAACATCATATAACATCATATTCATCAACATACACATTCATATAATAATTCATCAACCATCAACATCATATAACATCATATTTATCAACATACACATTCTTATAATAATCCATTAATCATGGAAAAACATCATATATTATCATCAACATATACATTCATATAATAATTCACTAAAGCCAATGGAAAGCTAACACAATTATCTACAACTTTCATGTTTACACCAAAGGTCAATTCTGTCCCTATCAATATCAGTTTTCATTTCAAATTCGCGAAAGGTTGTGCTGAAATTCATAAATATTCACTGTGACCTACTTGCAGTAATATGACCATACCTCAAGTTCTATAAATCATTTAGAAGTCAAACCAACGACATTAAAATAATAACATCCATACCTACAACTTTCGTGTTTACACCTAAGACCAATTCTGTACTTATCAATACCAGTTTTCATTTCAAATTCGGGAAAGGTTGTGCTGAAATTCATAAATATTCACTGTGACCTACGTGCAGTAATATGACTATAACTCAATTTCTATAAATCATTTAGAAGTCAAACCAACGGCATTAACAAGCTAACATTCATACCTACAACTTTCGTGTTTACACCTAAGACCAATTCAAAACAGAAACGGGTGAAAAGTGAGTGTTTTTCCAGTTTTGGCTTTCAGAAAATCGGTGGCCGAATTCGCTTACGGGAAAGAACAATTTTCACTCCAAAAACCCAATTTTTGATCCCTTAATCACCCAAAATGATTTACAATGATGTTTACAGGTCAAATAGGCAATATAGAAATCAAAACAACATAGGAACATGCATCAAACAACACAATTCATCTCATTTTATCAATTAACATAAACTTTCTAACCCTAATTCAAGAACACAACAATTCATCAAATTTCAGAATTATATACTATGATTATTGAAGGAAATCCCACCCTTACCTTAATAAAATTGGAGCAGCAGCCTCTTGGTTCTCCACTTCTAGTTTTCTCCCTTTTTCTCCCAAAACTGATTGTACGTACTGTCTGTTCCTAAACCTAGGTTTTACCTTTTATACCTCTTCTATTTGTTTTATCTTATTTCACTTATTCCCTCATAATTCTAACTAATTCAAAAACAGCACCACAACTTAATATTCTATTTAAAAATATATATAAATTACTTCCATAACAAATATCAAATATATTTATAACAAATATATTTCTAAACAAAATAACAAACATATTTATACCAAATATATTTCTAAACAAAATAACAAACATATTATCACTTATCAAATATAAAATCATGTAAAAGTATTCAAATATTAACTAAAAATAATTAAATAAAAAGAGGGCGTTACAGCCAACACCACATCACAACCACCAACACCACACATCGCCACCAACACACATCACCACCACCACAACACCGCACATCGCCACACATCGCCACCACCATCACATAACCACCACCACATCAAAGAAATAGTATTAGTTATGAAGTAATAATTAAATTACCAACTATGAAAAGCTTGTCTTGTGCAAAGGTTGCATTTCTTTGCTTGAGAGCACTACTATCAACTTGAGAAGCAAGCATTGATGGTCCAATAGCACTGAAACTTTGGCCTGCAATGAAGTTTGTTACACTACCCTCAAGCTCCTATATGTATTGCAACTTCCTCACACGTGACCTTTCTTCTCACCACCACACAATACCAACATGTTGCCGGAAAACAAAAGGTCGTTTGATATGAACAAAGAGCTATGATGAAAAGGGAAAAGGGAAAGAGTTTAGACACCGCGGATCTAAAAAACAGCCACCGCGGATTTCAAAACGGCCACCGCGCAGTCGCCGTTATAGCTACCGACGACAGATCTACACAGTACTCCGATGATGTGGAGAAACTGTTGAAGAATGCCGTCACACCACCATACACCTAGATCTACATGGTGGCTGCAAGTTTTTGGATATGAGGGGAAAGGTTCGTACGTGAGAGTGAAGGTTAGAGAAAAGGGATAGAAAAGTTTTTCAAGAGAGAGAAAGTGTTTGTAACTCCTTTCGTTGTCCCTATACTTACTAATGCTCCCAAAATTTCACATCAATTATTAATTATTTGATTTTTTTTTGTCCTAATTTCATTTGGTTACTTAGGTGGCACATGATTAGTGAGTTGGCGATGACATGGCAGAATCTGATTGGAAAATGACATGGATGAGTCAACAAATGACACATGAAATGATCATTTTGCCCTTAATGAAACTAGATAAAGGAATAATGACTATTATACTCCTTCCTTTTTCATGCTTCTTCATTCTCTTCCACCACCATCAACACCATTGAACTCTTCCATCACCAGCACCCACATCCATCACCACCAAATTTGAACCACCAATTTGCGTGAGCTGTAAAACGAATCATAAGAACAACGAGTATGGATTGATATGGAGAAGAGTGAAGTGAAATTGAACATTCCATAACACACTGACATGTTTTCCCAATGACACCAATAAGAGAATTTTTTGAAGAATTTTTGGAAGAAACAAGAATTGCAACACATGGCAACAGTAGAGGAGCAAGAACCCAAACCTATTTCCCTCCAACAGTAAGAGAAACTCAACAAACTCTCCGACGGCAACACACTCTTCGGCGCCACCGTTGAACTCGAATCCATCTCTAAAACCCTAAACCATGAATCTTTCTCCTCTATTCTCATGAGATCATAATCAGAACTCGGTGATTTCATTTTTGAAACGCGGTTTTTTGCATTGTGATTGAAAAATTGAGGTCAAAAGGAGCGTGTTGTGGTTGAAATTAATGGAAACCGCATGTTTCGATAACGTCGATGAATTTGGTTAAGATTGTTAGCATCAATGGATTGTGTAGAAGGTGGAGGTGTCATGAATCATGGTTGGCGCCCGTGGTGGTGGTTGGGGAGAAAGAGAAGAGGACAACAGAAAGAAGAAGAATGAGGTTAAAGTGAATAGGGCATTTTGGTAATTTCTAGCATGACTGATTTCATTAAAGGCAAAAAGGTCAATTCAGGTGTCATTTGCTGACTCATCATGATCCTTTTCCATTCAGATTCTACCACATCATCGTCATCTCACTAATCATGTGCCACGTAAGTAATCAAATGAGATTAGAACCAAAAATCAAATGATTAATAATTGCAGCAAAATTTTGGAAGGATTAGTAAGTACATGGACAAAAGTTCAAGTGAGCCCTATTTGCAGGGACTAGACACATATTTAAGCCTAAGAAAAATAAACAAAAACTAGAGGACATATGTCGTTTTGAAAGTATTTAGTAATTAAAAAGATTACAAGAGTTTAAAATAATACAGTGATAGAATTTTGTCCAAGAAAATAAAATAAGGGATTCCTTAAAAAAAATTAAGGGATTGAGTTGATGTGGTTTGTTAGTGTAATACCTCATATTTTTACGTATTTATTTTTGAATATAATGTTTTTTGAAAGAGTGTTATCTCTTATTTATTAATCTTAACCGATCAAACTATATTTAATCCTAATCTAAAAAATTTCCCTCTTTTTGAATATAATGTTTTTTGAAAGAGAGTTATCTCTTATTTATTAATCTTAACCGATCAAACTATATTTGATCCTAATCTAAAAAAATTTCCTCTTTCTTCACGCAATTAATCTAAAAAATCTTTAAAGAAAAAAGTCTTTGAAGGGTTTTGAACCTAAGCCTTAATGGCTTCTTCTCAACATTTTCACCACTAAACAAATGACAATTTTCTTGATTTAATTTTGCTTCCATTAATTGATATTAATTTTGAAATACCCGTGCAGATGTTAATTGGTAGATAATTGGACACTTAAAATTAATTTAAGTTATCTATTTAAAGATATTTGGATATTTTTTCAATTGTCGATTATTTTATTAGGTTAATAGATTATCACTTGTTTTCCCGTCAATCGATTAGGTCATCTATTTAATTTGTTCCTTCAAAAAAAATCTATTTAATTTGTTGTATAATATTAAAACAAGAAAGAATTCTAAAAAATTATTCAAACTGTTCCCCTGTGACGCCATATGCTTACACATTTGACGCGTTCACATTACGTCACTTTATCTAGTCGTTGAAGAACTCTTAAATAATTTGCCATGGATGTTAATTAATGAGTATAAAAACGTCCTTTGACCTAAACTAATTCACAAGACAAGAACGTAGTATTATATCTCTCCTTTAGGAAATAAAGAAATATGCCTTCCACGCACTATCAGCATTTGGTGAGTTGCCTTTTTTGTGTTTTTGTTTGGCATTTCTCCGTAGGTATAAAAAGAGTATAATATTTTAATTTCTTTTAAAGAAAAAGAGAGGAGGTGTTGGTAGTTGCATAATTATTTTGTTGCTAACTAACATAATTACTGCCTATTCTTATTTCCTATTTATATTATATCGATTTTAATTTGTTTTTTTATTTCAGTTTTATATTATATATATTGTTTAGAGAGCTTTTGTTTAGGAGGAGATTGACTAAATAGGCAGTTTTTATAATTACCGGTGAAAAGACGGATGCTCACGTGTTCGTTCTTGAGTTTTTAACTAAGACAATAACAAAGTATAAATCAAAGCAAGAAGCAAACAATCAAAGAACTTTAACATTTATGAACATAGTAGAATTCAGAAGGTTGAACAAAGTTCAGAAGATTGGACATAGTTCAAAAGGTTCAGGATAGTACACAAGGTTGTTCTTATGGTTATGAAGAACAAGCCCAGAGATGTATGAACATTATCAAGAACATTTAAGGCTCACGTGACATAAGTAAAAGTTCAAAAAAGTACTATAAATTAGATTAATCAAAAATTAAAGGCATTTATTTGGGTAAAAGTCAAAAAACCTTTTTCAATGTTTATTTAAGACTTATGAAGAATTGAAGTACAAAACATTAGGAATATTCCTCTATGAATATCATCCTAGATTTCATACACATTGCACTTCATTGATGTTTCAATATTAGGATTTGCTTACATCAAATTGAAGTCTAACTCAAATCTTCCTAAGTGAAACAAAGAAACATTATAAAATTCAGAAAGTTCGTTTCCAGCTACATGTTTTATCTGACTGAACAATGCGGTAGGTGAAAAGTAAAATCAAAAGCAAAATGCAAGCTCAAGTTTTATTCAATTAGAATTAAACACGTATGTGAGTTGATATAATAAAAGACCAGCAAAATCCCCTAAGCATGGGCATGAAGTGACAATTCCACTTTCCTCTCTCCTGCACAAGTTCCAAGAACATACCTACAAAGGCATGGGTCCAGAAACTTCTGAATTTCATACGAAGAACAAGATTAATGGACAAGCCCATAATTTTACTTGACATTCATATGATTAACCTAGAAAAAAATCTGACATTCATACATATAAACCCAGGAACATTCTGACGTTCATACTGATGAACATATGAACATTCTAAATTTCATTTGATGAATCTAGAAACATTCTGAATTTCAGAATTTTGATCAAGACTTTCAAGCAAAAGTTGCTAAGTACCAAGACACATGGAACAATACTATTGGACACGTCCTAACAACTACATCAGGTCAAGAAACTCTATAAAAGTGGTTGAAGACTCACTTTGAAGGTACACATCTTACAAGCATACTTAAACATCTTATTTAAAGTGTTTAAAGATTCATAGCAAAAAATGATTACACAAATCAACTCTAAAGATTTCTAAAATCTCAAAGAGTGTGTATTAGTTATCTCTTATCTTTTCAAAGATAATCTTCTCCTCCCTTTTCTTCTTGTCTGATTCATTCAAACTTTCAATTCATTTGTAAGAGAAAAATCTCATCTAGCTTTAAGGGTATAAAAATATAGGTTGAGTAGAAACCTGTAAGTCTTGCGTGACTTAGCAAAGAAAGTTGGTGCAAGATTTGAGAAGGTTGTCTCAAGTATAATAGTGAAGGATCTCACCTAAAGGTAGGGACTGGAGTAGGTACAATGGGTGAACCAAGATAATTCATATGTGTTCCATTTCTCTATCATTTAACCCTTTACTTACATCATTCACATTACACACAAAGTTATTTAACTTAATATTCTATTATAAACTAACACTTCATAACGTTATGAAGTCTTTCTAACTTTGCTCTTCCAAGTTTCAACTTGAGAAATATTTTTGAAGTACAAGATTTAATTTTAAAAAGGGTCATAATTCAAACCCCTTATTCCTTGTGACTATTATATCCACTTCAGAGACCAACCTCTAACTATATATCTAGTTTGATCCATGGCTTCCAAATTTGGACCAAGAGTTAGCAAACATATGAAGATGAACGAATACCCTAAAATATTCTGAGTGATGCTACCCACAACAACAGGGAAAAATGGATTAAAGAAAGTAGATTTTATGCAAAACTATGGTTGATCAAAGTGGGAAGTGTTAAACAGTGCAAAACGTCTCCATAAAGTATAAAGGAAAATGGAAACGTATCAATGAAGGTTAGGGAAAGACAAGTTCTGACTGAAATATTTCAAAAAAACTATCAAGTTTTCAAACTCCCGCTTTATATAGCCATCAGGAAAGGGAAACGAATCAATGAATCCTGATCACTAGAAGACAAAAGGTGTGGCATAACGCTACAAATCATGCCCCGAGAATGTAATTGTACTTGATGTGTCCAAGCGCGTTGCCTTATTCCATGAGTTTGTGGCATACACGTCATTAATCCAGAAAAGGGGAGTCATTTCAACAAATATGCACGCATTTGATGGTGTACCTTCCCCGACTCAACACGTTTAAGATACCAATCAGACCGACCTCATGTAAAGATTCGTTGAAGGAAATGACAAAATGTTAATAGCCGACTTCACAACTGTCCAACGTAAAAAATCTCATCACATCATAAAGACAGCGGGTAAATGTTCTAGACTGGATTACGGCTCATACAATGACCAAATTCAACAGATCCATTAACCCATTACACCACCATAGAAATGCTTTTGGAAGGTCACATGTGCACCACACTACACATGAACACAGCCTCGAATTAAGGCCTAGTTGTTGAACCGATCTCTAATGGTATCTCGCGTTCAACACCAAATTTCACGAAAGCAATTACACTGAGCTCCAATGGCGGAGCCAGAAAAAAAAAGCTCGGATGGGCCACGAAATTATGAACCTTTTTATATAATACAATTGTTGATTGGAGGAATTTTCAGTTGACAGGACAATATAGAGGAGGTTTGAAATCCCCGCAAATTAAAAGGTATGTAAATCGCCGCCAACCAGCCACGTATAAGCATGACAAAAATAATGTACGCCACTTCTGAAACCGTTGAAAACTAAAATCGTTGAAAAATTGATTAAAATCTCGCATAATGGACCTATGTTTTTTCATTTTTAATTGCTCTGGATGGGCCACAACACCATTTTATAGAGATTTAGATGTATTGAAAATTAAATCTATCACAAAATTGTTTAAAATCTCGCAAAAAGAACACATAATTATTAATTTTTTAATTTTTTCGGGTACCCCAACCCATTAAGGACTCCGCCCCTGCTAAGCTCGTCTATATTGAAGATGATATTGTTTATTACTTTAGGTTATGTTTTGATGATGTCTAGATAGTTAGGTTTTTTTATGTTGTTCATTATGTTGATTAGTTCTAGCTTAGAAACTTATCACTTAACTGTCTGAATCGATTCACACATTAAGTGCATCGATTCAATATGTTGTTTTTGGCCGAAATTTTGTTCTTGCCACCCTTTTTTATATATACTTACTTCCTCATAACACCTAAATCATTGAATCATTTGCAACTATTCTCTCTAGGTCTCAGAAACTCTTTGTTCATAAATTCTTCAAGATTAAACACTTTTTCTTAGAATCACTTTGTATATTGAGTCACATTGATTTGCTAGGGTGCTTATAGGGATTGTAAGTTGGTTCTCTCAATGAAATTGGTTTGGCTTAATCAAGGTTTCAAAGTGAATTGAAGAATCTCATTCCACCTCCAAAGGGCTTAAGGGTGCTTTCTAATTGTTCTCGCAATCGAAGGGGATTCGTTTACCAGACGTAGCATCGAAGACTTGAGTGAAGAGTTCGAAGGAATGCACAGGTAATCAAGAGTTCAAAGATTCAAGGAGCACCAAATTCAAATGTTATTTGAAGTTTGGGGGAATGTTTACATAGGGGTTGAAGAACTAGGATTAGTTTCAAGGAACTCTTGTAATTACATTTGTATTCAACATTATTACTATTAGTGGATGACCTTGGTGAAGGTGTGTTTCACCAAGAAGAGTAACCGTAGCTCTAGCGAGGACGAAAATAGCGAACTACTATATAATAATTGGTGTTATCTCTCTTCATTATCATCTTTACTTTTGATTATTGCATATGTTAATTGATTGATTGTTAGGGTAGAAACTTGTGTTGATCTAAGTTGTTTTTGATTAAAATTAATCTAATTTCTTGAACTAGGTTTTAGTACTTTGCTTGGATCAATAGGTTTCAACTCTATTCAATTCATCAATGACATATGCATTGTGAATTTGTTCGATAGCTTGTTATATTTTCATATAGGTTTGGTTTGAAATTGTTTAAGTTTTGCAAATTGTTTAAGAACTATTAACTTTTTATTGTAATAAGATTTGTATTGTGAATCTCTCAATTATACATTGAATCTTATTAGCACATAGCTTTATCTTTTTGCAAATTGTTGTGATTGCTCAAGTGTATTTCCAAATAGTCAATTCAATTGAAATCATTTTTATTAAAAATCCAAAACTTTTTTGAAAGCGTTATTCACCCCCCTATAGCGCGCTACCTTATTGGTCATATTGACCAACATATATAAGCGTGGACCCACAGCCACGATCATGTACAATCACATTTAGAAGCATTTTCTCGTATTTCTCTCTCAAGTTCACATACTGACTTGAGTGACAGAAAAATTACATGTTTTTGTAGGTTCTTTCTCCATCGCAGACGAACAACCTACGCAATACCAAAGCTCTTCCAACACCATACGAGATCATCATCAACATGAGCATCGAGATTGCATGGTCTTATAGTTCTATTGCCAAACAGATCACACAGCGAGAAAAAGAAAAAAAAAAACCTAAAATGGCATTGTATGAAGGGTTGTCTATCCAAAATGGTTGTCAATTATTAATTTCTTTCCTCAAAATAAATAAAAAATTATATAATTTCTCTTTAGGAAATTATGGTAAGAAAAGGATCTGTTTCTTTCTTCCTGCTCTCTACATTAATTTATTTTTACAAATACGTGCAGCTTATTTTTATTTGTTCAATTCCACTTCTTTTTTGGTCAATATGTGGGCAGCAATATAATATTTTTTTTTTTTTAAGAAGTGAATTCCATTTATACCACAATTTGTACTAATATATTAGTTATAAAAATATCCATTTGTGTATAAATTAGCAAGACTTTGACCAAATACATTTATTTCGTAAAGATGAAGAAAGTTTTCTTTAAAACTAAAAAAATGTTAAACAAACTAGTCTGATATTACTATATTAGTCACAATAATCGCCTGTTCAAATAAATAAATAATTGCGTTATTTAGTTTGACTCATACATTTTGTAAAAAAATAAATAAATAATCACTATACCAGCAATGCCACCATGAGATAGAAAAATAAAATCTACATAGCGGACTCCTCAAATTGGCACATGATAAAATGGAACCGAGTCAGTGACAAACGAATATAAAAATCATTATCAGCAGCAGTTATGTAGTATTAGACAAAATGAACATGTTTACCCGTATAATATACTTCTCCGTCTCACAATTGTTGTCTATTTCTCTCAAAATAATTGTCACTTTACAATATCAATGTATCATTTATTATTTTTTCCATTATTATACCCTTATTTATTGAATTTCATCTAAATTAACTACTTCACTAACCGCAATTAATTAGGGTGTTTTAGTAATGCTACTAATTTTACCGTTGAAATCAGGAAAATTAACCATTTCCTTAATAATTATGCATAAACCTTAAACGATTAATATTATAAGACAAAACAGAGGGAGTAAGATGTAAGGGAACATTACTATGGCACAGTGGGGCAAGACTTCTCTATAACTAACTATTCACTTATGGCGCCATCTCCTGTACGCGATGGCCATGGGTCACGTACCGTGCTTGACTTGCTTTTTGTTTTGTTTACCTGCATGTGTAGGTTTTATACAGTTTTCCAACCTTTTGCAGAAGGTTAATATATGACAGAAATTTATGGTACGACCAAAATAACAAGGGCAATTTCGGTAATGCATAAATCATAAAATAGCAATATATTTGTCTTGTGATTCATATCACCAACACCCCATCCAGAACTAATCCCTCCCTTCTCTTGTACATATGGTTGTTGTTCATAATAATTATTTGAAATATATTGCAATAAAAAAATTTGTACTATTTTTTAAATATTTTGTTACCAATGATGTTATAATTTTTTTTTTATCTAATTTTGTTAATTGTGTCTTACTAATGTAATTTATTTTTTACACACTTATTTGAAGATATTATAAAAAATACCAACACAATTAATTACCATTAAATTTATACTTTAGTTCCACTATTTTAATCGTTCATCACGGGTAAAATTGTAAATGTCACATAACAGTCTTAAAAAATGAAGGGTTCTATTAAAATTGTAAATGTCACACTTGTCGTATCTTTAAAGAGCATGCTTTTGTCTTTCAAGAATTTTATCATGATGAGATCCAATAGAAAAAAAAAAAGTATCGACGACTCACATTGATGGAACAACAAAACTTCAACCTGCCAAAAGTTATTCTAAATCAGTGAAAGTAAATAAATTTTGATTTGCACTAACAATTGTTGAAATTGGAGATTTTAATTAAGGCCGACCCTCATTAACCTTCCAAAATTGCTTTTGAGTTGCCAAATTAATCCTTCAAATGAATTTTTTTTTGTCCTTCTCGATAGACTAATGACATGACTCAAAAGGATAGATGGGATGAATTATTATGCAGTTAAGATAAGAGGGATTAAGTTATATCTTTTAGGATTAACCTCTAATTATAATTGAATTGTGGTCTGTATTACAATATTATGGGGTGTGGAAAGGAAGAGGTAACAAAATTGGGCTAATTTAGTATTATGATTATTTAGGCCTAACTAATGTAACGAGTTGAAATTGAAAGACTAGCCATAATAAATCTCTCTCTCTCAAGAGCTGTTATGGTAAGCGCACACTGTTCCTCCATCTTCTCCAAACCAAACCAAGTTGATTGCATTGCCATTCTTTCACTCAAAACATGGAAAGAAATGGTGATCTTGATTCTATCTACAACATTGATAATCGTTACTTGCATCAAAAGGGGTAAATATCATAACTTTTCTATAACTTGATTTTTGTTTCTTTTTGGTAATCCAAGGCATCCATGAGCTTGGGGTATTTTAATTTTTGAATATGTTATGGATTTACTTAGTTTTTGTTGAATATCATATGATGTTGCTTGTGATAGTTTTCTCAGGATTACGAAATTAGACATTGTTTTATACTATCAACAGTGCCGTTACAAAATTAAAAAAATATAGCTTCATTCAAATATTAAAATTTTGAGTGTTAATTGTGATTAAGTTTGTAAACAAGACATTGTTATCTACACTTTAGAGACCATCATATTAGTGTGGGTTAGTTTCATAGTCTTTTGTTAGTTAGTTGTAGTGCTTAGTGTCTTTTTTTTTATTCAAAGAATCACAGAGACGTATTATTTTTGCAATCAATTCAATTGGTTTGTTACAAAAAATACAAAACACCAATAGTTTTTTATGTACATTTGCCTAATGAACTTCCCAAATTTATTTTAAACATAACTGATTGCTACTGCTATTAATGATCATGGAGATTGAATGTCATTGCACATATAGTGCAAAAGAAACGTTCAAAATTGTCATCTATCCAAATCAGGCAACCGTTGGTTCAAATAAAAATTTATAATTGTCGATGTTTTATTTTAATTTTTAACCGATTTGTGATTATTTTATTTTCATCCTTCATTGACGGAAAGGATATCGGTGTGCCTTGTTTTTATGTCGAACCAGCTGAGACATGTTAGACCACCAAAAATTGTATTTTTGTTTCAAGATAAAAAATGACATTTAACGTCCGGTCAATGACTATCGACGGGGATACCTTCTTCCTTGGTGGTAGAGAGTTGGCTGCAAAAATGGGCCTGCATGTGCCAACTTCCGTTATGATTGAATATATTGGAGATGACCTTTTCTTTTAGGTTTACCAGCTGGGGGTAGATGGTACCGAAAATTTACGTACTTATCAACCTACTAGCGACGAAGTGGAATCCGTGGGGGAAAATATAATTGAGGCGGTACCTGATGGTAATCTGCAGACTCTGCATGGCTCGTGCTAGTAATCTGCAGACTCTGGTAAGTTGTGTAACTATTTTCGTTAATGATGGCCGGTTCATTTAGATATATGCACTAAATGATCAAATTAGTGATTTTCGTGTGATATTTGGTTCATTTAGATATCCGCAGACCTATGCCGATGCACTGCATTGATGACTATTAGTTGCGATGAACGCGAATGTATTTTTAAAGAATCATACACAAGAATTTTTTTTTTAAAGTTACAATAACAAGTTAGATAATGGTCAATTGCGATTAATATGCTTATTTAAAAATGCAAAAAAATATTGACCATTACCCTACCAAGAACAATTAAAGATGAGCAAATTTGTAGAAAAAAAAGGCTTAATAGTAGTTTTAACCCCCGAACTTTCCTAAAGTTGCGATTTTGGCCCCCTAAAAAAAACTACAAAACCGCCCCCTAAGTTTTGCATCTGTGGCAGTTTTAGCCCCCAAGACTAATTTTAACTCGGGCTACGCTAACATGACACCTTAAGTGAGGTGCCACGTGTTATTTTTTCTTTTGGGCTTGAGTCCAAAACTGCTACAGTTGCAAAACTTAAGGGGCGGTTTTGTAAAAAAAATTCTTAGGGGGCCAAAATCGCAACTTCGTAAAAGTTAGGGGGCGGAAACTGCTCTTAAGCCAAAAAAAATTAAAAACAATTTTTATTAGTTCTTAATAACCAATAAATTAAATTAATAATAATATTTACATAAATATGGTTGAATTGAATTTTCATCAATCATTCAACATCTAATTGAACAATTCACTTTAATTGTGGTACAATAAAGGTGAATAAGAAAATGTATTATGCCTTTCGGGTAAATCATTAGGTCTAATGTATAGTATACAAAGATATATCATGTTAGTGTCACATCAAATATATCATCTTAGTGCTATTTTGTTTATAATTTATAGATATTGGAGTAAATTTTGTCGTAAAGATTATACATCATGTCTTCTGAATCCTAGAGGTTTGGTTTAGGGACCCGATATTATAATGGATTGATTAACTATCCTTAGCTTTATTTATCCACCAAGTTTTTTGGATGCCAAAGTTTCTGATCATATATTTGTGGAAACCTTTTCGAGCCAACATATGTCAGCTGTCACAAACCAGTCTAATCCCTAATGTAGCAATTGACTTTTCTTATTAAAGGAATGACATAAAATGATTATCATACATATCATTAAAGAAACTATTCAATATATCATACATTTGTCCAAAAAATGAAATACATTATGATGTGACCAAATAAGCAATTTTCCATTAATGCACAAGTGTCTTTCAAATAAGTATTTTTTTGTTTCAATCATGATGAGATCCATAAGATAAACTTTACACTACCTTACATTAATCGTATTTTTTTTCCAATGTGATTTGGTTTCATATGATAAATCAAAACATATTTCCACAGTAATTAAGATAGAGGGTATATTGAAATACACTAATTAAGTTATATTTCAACCGCAATTTAATGAAACACTCCATCAATCTTATTGATAAAATCGAAGAACCAAATAATAATAGCAAAATGTACTGAGAAAAATAATTACTCAAATATTCAGATTGAAAAATATTTTATCATGAAAGTACTGATAATCCAAGTTGGTAATAGTATTAATAAACAAAGACATTGTTTAACACGTAAATTATATATAGTAGATAATACACAAATAATTGAGTGATTTTGAAATGCATATTGTTTTATCATAAATAACAATATATTTCATATACAATATAAAGTTTATAAGCATTTTATACAAGCAATGAAATATAACATTATAATACATGCATATGATGATAACAATCGGAATTTAACAAAATTCAAAAGGAATATAACGTGCAAAAGAAATATAAACCAAGAAAAAACCAAAACAATAAACACCCAAGCATCAAAAACAACATTAATACTAAACCACAGATAAGAACCACATATATCAAATTATAACATGTCTTACACCAGTCAACATAGCATTGTCCAGGTAATACACCATTAATATACAAAACCACAAAGTATAGTGAATGTAGAGCAAGTTTGCAGATGCATAATATCCAAAATAGGAAGACAAGAAGAAGATGCAAGGGGAAGGGAAAGAGTAATTGTGGGTCGAGGGTTGTTGGGGTTAGTAATTCAAAAATACTAAGATATTGTTAATTAATGAATTGTGGAATACCTAAACTGCCCATATGAAGAGTGTATTTGGAAATAAATAACCAAGCCCGCGTGATTTAGTTGTAATATGATATTGTGGTTGATTTTGTTTATAGGGAAAAGTTCTTATAAAATTTAATTAATGATAATGTGTTCAATACAACTTGGGATTACATAATAAGTAGTGAGACTAACTATGGAAATGACTTCTCTTGCAAGAATATGAGCCGTCGAATTCGATTGTCGTCTAATAAACTCTACTGGGAGTTAGGAAAAATTATATTGTGATTGATAATGAATTGATATCAAACCTCCATATTTATTATAGATAGATTGATTCAATTCACTATTATTCTCATCTCAATAGTCATATTTATTTAGATATTGTGGCAAGTTTTTCATTGACATGCAATCAGAATTGTCCGTTACACGTTTGACATGATTTACAAAAATTATGTTACGTTTATGCAACTCTAAATAAATCAAATAAGCAGTTATTACCTCAACTTTGTGTATTTAATATATATTTATCAAAAACTATTTAAAAAGGTCATTTCACGCTAATCGTACAGTTAAACATATTGCATTAAACACGAGTAATACATATTTTTTAGGCATCCATGGAAACTAATTGAGGAAACATGGATCTCAAAAAATTAAGATTCCATGTTGAGTATAGTTGTGATGTGACTGAAGAAACATTGTCAAGAATTTCATCACGATGAGATTCAAAAGTTAAAAGAACGAAATCTAAATTCATGAAATTAAATAAACTTATTTACCATTCAGTATTACCAGAGTGAGAAACTGTAAGACACACATTTATTGGTCGTCGGAGATTATTTTTGAGTTGTGAGGTAAATAATATATCATACATACTACCAAGAAACTGATTGAGAAAAAAACGGATATAAAAAATATAAGATTCCATGTTGATTATATATATCGTGTGATAAAGGAAATACTTTCAAGAATTTCATCATGATGAGATCCAAAAGATAAAACTAGGTTAAAATATGATTTTGGTCTTGCAAATATAGTAAATTTGGGTTTTGTTCCCTAGTTTATTTTTTTTAATCAATCCCTTTTTTTTATTTCATTTTAAATATTGATTTTTTTTTTTAAAACATATAACTTATTTTCAAAATTTTAAAAAAACATTTAATTTTTATTTATAAAAAAAACATATAATTTAGGGTTACTCAATTCCCCCATGCTCCCCCTTTTCTCCTCTCAATTAATCTACCCATTTAATTTTCATCCTTTTCCATCAATCGATCCATCATTTCCTTTCCTCAATAGATCTTTATCAACTTTCGTCATCAATCATCCGCCTTCTTCATCCTGTTATTGCTATTCGTCCTTCTTGGTCATCCTGTTCTTCGATCCGGAAATGTCAAGTAGAAGAGGAGACTATTCAAGAAATGGAGGAAGTCGGAGGCATGGTTGTCGCAGTCAAGGTCGTATTTCAGAAAATGAGGTTGATTTGTTACCAGTCATGCAACCATGTTGTGGTTGCACTTTACCAATGAAGGCTTACATTTCTAACACTTACACGAATCAAGGTCGGAGGTTTTGGCGGTGCCGTAACTGGACCAACAAGGTGAGTTTATACACAGATAATGTAAATCAATAATGTATTGTTTCTTGATTTTTGTTTAATTTTGTTGGAGATTTATTCAATAGAGTATCCATACACGCGACTTACAAATCTTGGACGATGATATTATACATGTTTTACACCAATGATTGAAGTTACACCTACAATAGATAGGATAATGGATGCAAGGGAAAATCATGTTTGCAGCAAATGTGAAAACATTGATGAAGTAATGAAGGTATTTGAATTGAAAGAAATTGTGAAATGAAAGACAAAATATGGGGATGAGAATAAGAAGGTTAGATGGATGTCGTTGATCATGGTCATTAGCTGGGTTTTCTTTGTATGGTCTTGTAAAATTTTAACTGTTGTTTGAGTTAAGTTGGTTTTGGGTTGTTAAGAAGTAATGTTACTTTGTTTGTAATTTGATGTTTAAGTTACTTTTATGCTTAGATAGCTTTGTGTAAGAACATTAATGTACCTCTATGGTTAATTGAATGAAAAAGTTTCATTGTGTTCAAAGTTGCAACTGTTGTTATTGCTTAAGCCATGAAGGCAACTGTTATTGCATAATAGAAACAAAAATTGCAGTATCCATAATTACATTGCATAAGCCATAACAGATCGAGCAGTATTTCGGTTGAGATGAGTTTGATTTGAATGACAAATGAAAAGGATGAAGATGATTCGATTGAATGCGAGGAGAAAAGGGGGAAATGAGAAACCCTAACATTTTCCCCCCAATTCTTCAATTATATATTTTTTTAATAAATTAAAATTAAATATTTTATTATAATTTCAAACAAATATGTTAAGTTTATTTTTTAAATTCTTTTAAATAAGTAATATGTATTCATTGACACGTGTTTGCCACATGTACATAAGTAAACAGTCAACAAATGTCACCTATGCAAAAATCAGACACATACGTAAGGAAGTGGTCCTAAAGACCTTTTTAAAAAAAAAAAAAAATTCCCGGATTGATTTCAATATATTTTTTTTACTAGGGTTCTAAAACCAAATTACATATATTTGCATTACCAAAAGCATATTTTAACCATAAAACTATCAAGAGCTAATTTCATGAAGGTAATTAATTTGAAATCAAAATGAGAAGGTTGAAGATACATGGTGTGTGGTCAACCTATAATTTTATTTGAGTTGTCGTGTGTATTACAAAGTTAGTGGGTGTGGAAAGGAGGAGGTCATATAAAAGTAATATAATGACATAAATTAGCCCATTTAAGGGGACGACCCATTGATTAAAAGCAACACCAACCATTTCCCGATCCATAGCCCTTATTTCTTTCTCACCATCGATCAAGATTGTTCTCGCGTACTGTTCCTCTTCTCCAACCAACTTGCATGTTCTTGCCATTGCCATTGCTTTTGAAAAACAATAAAAAGAAATGTTGATCTTGCTTCAGTTTACGCTAGTGCTAATCGTTCACTGCATTAAAAGAGGCAAACACCAATAATTTTCAACAAGTTGGGGTTTATGCATCTTTTTACTTTTGGTGGCACTCAATCAATTGGGGTTCTAAAATTTTCTTAATTTCTCCTTGGATTTACTTTATGTTAGTTGAAAATAGCATGTTGTTTGTAATTTTATTTTTCCAATTTCAGTTATAACTAACGGTGCCATTCGATCAACATTTTTGAACAGTGTTGTCGATTAATCACAATTTTTTTCTTCTTGAAACATAGATTGAACTATTATATTCAACTGTGAGTGAGTTTGTTACGATTTTTATTCAAAACATTTGTATCTATATTAGCACTACTCCCACTATGCAGCAAAAATGGAATATTTTTTAATGAGTCAATGTTAGATTAGGGATATTAAATGTTAGATTAGGAATATTAATGGAATATTTTTTACATTGAAAAAAATCTTCAATTGAATGTTTGTTTATAATCATGATTCATCAGGGATATTAAATGTGGTTGTACATATGCTGCAAAAAATTCTTTCAAAATGATCATCCATCCAAAAGAGGTAACTGATATTGCCATTAAATTTTTTTAAATGTTGATGGTTTAATTTAATTTTTTACATTCTTTGTGTTTAATGTATTTGCATCCTTGATTGTAGACAAGGATATCGGTGTGCCCTGTTTTTTTTTTCGAACCGCCTATGATAAATCACTAGATACTGCATTTTTGTTTTCGTCACCTAAAAACCCTGTGTTTGTTAGGGTTTTGTTCATGTGTAATGATGGGGATAACTACTTGCTTGATGGTAAGGAAGTGGCCGCAGATTTTCGCATACAAGTGCCAACTGCTGTCATGATTGATTATATATGAGACAAATGGTGCTTTAAGCTAACCATCATGTGGAGTTATGTTGTAAATGATGGCAAACATTTACAGAAAGTTCAACCTGTAGCAGTCGTTGAATCTGTGGCAAGTAATACAGTCGAGGAGGATTAAGTCTATGCTACCATAATTGTTTGTATGACGGCGTCTGTACTTTAATGTGTGACACTTTAACTTATTTTGGGAACTAGTCAAACTTTGTTGTAGCTTAGTTGGCTGAATGCATGTTAAGACTATCAATTATATTTTCAAATCTTATTTTCATATCAGTAGGTCGTCTTTCAGCCTTGCCTTTTCTCATGTTGAAATCATTATAAATGAAGGTTTATGCATTCAATAATGTTGATGTTACTAAAAATGTCATAATTGTGGATTCCTAAATGCTAGTAAAGACTTCTAATTAGATGATGTTCCGTACTTGTAGATTTATAAAGTTGGTATTAGTATTATTATGTTGTTAGCCGTAATCGTGTTAAATTCTAATATTTGTATATTATCTATTATTTCTATATTACTTCAATATCTAGGTTATATTGGTGTTATATCAAACTTTCATATTAGTGACAATTATTATTGAACCAATATAAATTCTTTAAATAATTATTCGAACCAATATAAATTCTTTAAACAATTAATCATAATTCTTATTCCAAAAAAAAGACAAAAAATATATACCTCAACTAACTTTGTTAATTAATTTGGCAATGTATACCGAGTTTCCAGAATACTCCCTAAATATATTTACCTACACCTCCTTCAAAATAAATGTTATACGACGCAATCATTTTCCTATAATGTATTTTCATATTTAGTATGATTATCAACAAGATAATACTAAGAATAACAAAGGATTGCAAATAATAATTAGTGTTGACAATTTAAACTACATGCCAAACCCATGTCTAATTGCCAAAGCTCGTAGACTATTCAAAAAACCCCAACACTTCAAACCCATATCAAATAATGTTATTTAAAATCAGGTAGGGCCACTACTTTCATTGTCCAAAACACCCTTTACTTTATTTTACTACAACCACCATTACATTTTCGAAAAATTAATTAAAGTTAAAATAAGAACCTTTTGTCAGGTCATAATACCATTAAATCTCAACCATCCACTTCAATTCATATATATCCAATGGCTACAAAGCAAAAAAAAACAAAACAAAAAACATGCAAGGCACGGTACGTGACCCATGAAGGCCGCGTACCGGAGACGGCGCCTTCACTTATGTGACATAACTATCGATAAAAATAAATGGTTGAAATATGTATATACATGACATTCTTAAAAGAAATTGTATATACACAGTGGCGGAGCCAGAAATTTTATAGGGCTTAGGCAAAAAAATTATCGCAAATTCAGATGTGACATAATCAGTGGCGAAGCTAGAAAAAAAAAAGCTCGGGTGAGCCACTAAAATAAGTTATAACATATAAACACAAAGTAAAGTCGTAATAAGTATCAAGCATGAAGTTGAAATGACGGAGTTTGACTAAAAAGCTAGGGTGAATACTTAAATAATTACATATTTTACAACTGTTGGAAATTTAGGTCATAGTAAAAACAGATTTCATAAAACATGTTCAACAATTACGAATTGATAGCGGAAGCAAATAAAACATTGAACATGATTATAATCGAATCTACAACATGTTTGATTTATCAAGGATAATAAGAATTAGGGTATTAGGAATACATGGATAGAGCTTTCATGACAGCCTCTCAACAACAACCATAAAGAGATAGAGGTGATATGAAACGAACAACAAGGTTAGCGGCGGCTGATTTGGTTCTTCCTCAACCAGTACCTTTATGCCTCAAGTTATCTTCAAATGGGGAGAAGAGAGAGTATTGTCGTGTTCGGTGTATTGGGGACCATAGCCTTTTTTATATTTGATGACTATTAAGGTTTCCCATTATTCCGTTAATGGGTCATCCAGACATCCACTCATTGAGTCCATATCAACTAATTAAATATTTAATTAATTATCCAATTAGAAATCTAATAGCCTTATTACTGAATTTGATCACTAATCAATTAAGGCTCACAATTGATAAATAGCTAGTATAATTATTATTACGATATTTTCCCACATAATGATATCAGAATATAATTAAATAATAAAATATTCCAACAATCTCCCAATTGGGCTACATATCTTAATAATTATACTAGAATTCTTAAGGCGCGCGTCCATATTCTATTTATCTTTAGATTTAAACTTTATAATTTGGTCCACCTCATACATTAATAATGGGACCACCGCGGCTGTCGTCATTGACGTATAACGTGACGGAACCCCGACGATCACCATATCAATGCACTTGATGACATATATAGATCGATATGGATGAGTGACATGGAAATTCATGCAATGTGATCTCTAAATTATGTCTATTTCCAACTGGTCCAACTGAAAACTTTAGTGAGATCAAACCGAAGATTGAAAATTCAATATTTGCACAAATGATTCATAAATGGTTATAACAATAATAACCTTATGAACTTTATTTCTGCAGAAAATCATAACATAAAGTCTGTATCCAAAACAAAAGTATAGAACATAAAATAAAAGAGACTCCCACTAATTCAAGACATCCTTAATGACAACAACCATATGATTCATCATTTAAGAACAAAATATAACTTTTAAAATATATATATATTTTTTTTTTTTACTTCGATTGTAAAGTTTATTATTTCATGTAAACTTAACTTTGCTCAAATTAAATTTGATAATAAAAATAATTCTGTCTTGTATATTAGCTTTTCAAACCAATGGCTTGAACTTAGAATTTCTTTAAAATATGTAATATTCTATCAAATTAGTTTTCAATCCAATAGTTAGAGCTTAGAATTATATTTCTTAAAATAGTATGTATTTTATTTGGACCAAAAGAAAGTCAATATGGTCGTAATGACTTGACTATTATTTTGTTTGTGTTTCCATTAGTAAATTTGCCTCACGTGGTAAATTACAAAGCTAAAAGGAAGCGTGGCAAATGTTTCCTGTTAGCTTCCTGGAAGATAAGTAGTATGTGACTGATAGTGACACTATTGTTATTTACTCTTTAATGTGAAAAGGAACAAGAAACACGAAATTTGACTATTTTTAGTACAAGGCATACAGAGCAGTTATTAGTATCTGCTGAGAAAGACCCTTATCATTGACTCTTATTATACAATAACATGTTGGGATATGAAACATGTTTTGTATGTGAAAGCGTGTAGTATAAATTCAAGTAAGACTATGCTCTGACACAAAGAAATAAGGTACAAACAAGACCAAGATACCTCTCATCTTGTAGAGACAAAGACACACACTCACTCACTGATTTTGAGTTCACTTATTTCTGAAAAAATAATTAACATGGCAAGAACTCCTTCTTGTGACAAAAGTGGAATGAGGAAAGGAACTTGGACTGCTGAAGAAGATAGGAAATTAATTGCTTATGTCACTAGATATGGTTGCTGGAATTGGCGACAACTACCTAAGTTTGCAGGTAAATATAGAACTTTGCTTGCAATTGCACACTGGAATAGACAATGACATAAAATTTATGGTCAAATAACATAAAATTTACTCACTATTGCATTGTTTTTTATTTCAGGTCTTTCAAGATGTGGGAAAAGTTGTAGACTTAGGTGGCTGAATTATCTAAGACCTAATATCAAAAGAGGAAACTTCACTGAAGAAGAAGAGGAGTTGATTATTAGAATGCATAAAAAGCTTGGGAATAGATGGTCAACCATTGCAGCTGAGTTACCTGGAAGAACAGATAATGAAGTGAAGAATCATTGGCATACTTCTCTCAAGAAGAGAGCTATAGATAACATAGTCACAAATCAAGAAACCAAATCCACCAAATCAAAAGACATTATTGTATCCACTCAATCTAGTTCCCAAATCTCAGACACCAATGGTCCATTATCCCCATTTTCAACATCTAGTGAAATCTCTTCCACATCTTCAGATCGAAGTTCCACTGCTTTGGATGATTTTGGTTTTCTGGATTCATTTGTAGAAGGTGTGGATGAAATTTTTTGGCTTGATGATCTTTCCAACACACCAAGTGGAATAGTGCAAAACAATACTAATGAAAGTTTTTTTCTTGAAAATGATTTCGGCAGTTTTCTAGATGCTTACATGGAGTCAACAGTTGATAGTTTTTGGACACAACCATATGAAGTTGACATGTCCCACGTTCCAACTGAACTACTCAGACCTTTGTCGATGGAATCTGAATTTTTTTCTATTGTATATGAAGAGGATATTTGGAGTTGAAATAGTTTGTAACATAATATATTAGAGTTTTTTAGTTAACAAAATTAACGCATCCTCCTCTTTTAGTTAATAAAATTGATCGACAACTCAATCTAATATCACAAATAAACGATTATCATACCTAGACTAACCCTGCTTATTTGACCAATTCAATTTCATTCTTAGAAAATCAAGTTATATGTGATTAGGATATAAAAAACATTAAGAACAATTGAATTGAATAAAACTAGATTGATATTCACATAAAATAAAGTTTCACAACAACATATTTCAATTAGGGTTACATCAGAATCATCTCAGACCTAATCCCTAAGAGGTTTAGCTACTCATAATTGAGTTTACAAATAGCATAATCAATGAAAGAAATAAAACATACATAAATTGGTTAAATAGCGAGGAAATTGCCCATTATTCAGTCTTCAGGTCTCAGAATCACACTTTCTCTCTCTAGAATTCGTAACCCTTGTTTCAGGAACTAACTTCAGCTTAAATAAGCAAAAACACGCGCCCAATCGTGACACGATTCTCAGTAATTGTGTCCTGATTTTGCCTTGATAAAAAAACTAACAAAATTAGGGTTCCTAAAACTGTGTCACGAAATATCCATCGTGACACGTTTTCTCAATGTCGAATGCACATCATCCGGAGTTCCAAATCGTGATACGTTTTTCAGCAACTTGTTGGAACAAAATATGTTTAACATTACCCTTTGAGAGTTTTGATGATAACAAGGTATTAGAAATTGTCAATTGGATATGCTAATATTTGTTCAAGTATGCAGGATCATATACAAGGTTAAGTTTGTCTGTAAAGGTTCTGATGGAACAAATTGAGGGCTATGAAATCAACAATAAGGAAGCTTGAAGCATCTGAAGAAAAGTGCTCCTGAAGTTAAGTGCTCCTGAAGTGATGACGTCATCAGAAGCAAGTTCATCAGAAGCTGAAGATCACCAGAAGCTGAAGTTCATCAGAAGATGAGAGACTTAAAGCTTCAAAGGTTGTTCATTGGATTTGATCTCGTCTAAGCATTGCAGAAGATCAGGACAGTGAAGCAACGACTAATTCAAATGAAGTTGAAGGCATTGGATGCTTGATTTTTGAAAAGCGTTGACTAAGTACAATTGTACAAAGTGTACGACCACTACCTCCACTACTCAGTTTGTGTCTCTGCTACAAGACAAAGATAATAGCTACGTCTTCAACAATGTTCCTTCATTCTTGGAATGGATTTGAAATTGATCCTTCATAGGACAATAACCATATCAGGCAAAAGATCATTGGTGATTGATCAAAGCTTCAAACGACTCTATTTTGATGTGCTGACAATTTACAACGTCTCTTTCACATCTTTATATAAAGGAGTGAAGATTCAGAGAATGGCAAGAACAAAACAACATTTTAAAAGTGTCAAAACTCAGTCAAAATTGTTCTTCATCTAAAGTTCACTTAGAATTTCTTAACAAAGTTCACATCTTAGAAATTCTAAAGTCTTAAGAGTCTGTATCTGATTTGTTTTGTGAACACCACTGATTGTTTATTAAGTGTTCAACCTCAAACAATTTCTTTGTAATTCTGTTTGAATAGAAGTATCTTGCAGTTGTGCTTGAGAATAGGAAGTCTCTTGATTGTGTTCAGGAGCATAGGAAATCTCTTGCAGTGTGCTTGAGTAGTTTGAAGTCTCATGCTAGTTTTAGCAGTGAGCATTTGTAATCAGATATTACATTTTTAGTGAACTCTCCTTGGACGTGCAAGGGAGACAGGACTACTTCTGGTTTGTGGAAGGAACCTGTATAATTGTTTTGTGTCTTTCTTCTCTCTCTCTCTCTCTCTCTCTCTCTCTATTTTATCTGCTGCAATTAGTTCTGAACATCACTTCAGAAATAGAACTCTATCTGCTTTTGATCAGTATTTTCAGCTTAGGAAAAATCGAAGAAAAAGCAAACACAATTCAACTCCCTTTCTTGTGTTTTTCTCACCTTCAATTGGTATCTAGAGACTTGGTCTGTTATCTTAACACTTAACAGTGTAATAGAAAAAGTTCTGAGAAAAACATGTCTGGTGAAGACTCCACTTCTGGATCTGGGAACAACAATGTTGTTCCATATGATTATGGTAACAACAAAAAATCTGACTCTGGAAAAGCTCCAAAGTTTAATGGAGATCCTGAAGAATTCTCTTGGTGGAAAACCAACTTCTACAGTTATGTCATGAGTTTAGATGAAGAACTATGAGACATTCTAGAAGATGGTGTCGGTGACTTAGTCCTTGATGATGAAGGAGCTGTTGTTGATAGAAAGAAACATACTTCTGCTCAGAAGAAACTCTACAAGAAGCATCATACGATTAGAGGATCACTTGTCACTGCTATACCTAAAGCATAGTATATGAAGATGAGTGACAAATCTACTGCTAAGGAAATGTTTGCTTCTCTTTGTGCAAACTATGAAGGTAGCAAGAAAGTCAGAGAAGCAAAAGCTCTTAAGCTTGTTCATCAGTACGAGTTGTTCAAGATGAAGGATGATGAAAGTATTGAGGAAATGTACTCAAGATTTCTACCCTTAGTCTCTGGACTACAAATACTGAAGAAAAGCTAGGTTGCTTCTGATCATGTGAGCAAGATACTGAGAAGCTTGCCTGCTAGATGGAGACCTACGGTTACTGCTATTGAGGAAGCTAAAGATTTAAACACTTTGAGTGTTAAAGATCTTGTCAGTTCTCTGAAAGTTCATGAGATTAGTCTAAATGAACATGAGCCTGCTAAGAAGAGTAAATCTATTGCTCTATCATCTAAAGGGAAATCATCAAAAGCTCTTAAAGTTATTGAATTTGAAGAAGAATCATCTAATGGAGAATCTCACGAAGATCCTACTGAAAAGATGGCTATGCTCTCCAACAAGCTTGAGTATCTAGAAAGGAAGAATAGGAAGTTTATGAGAAAGAAAGGTGGCTACAAAAGCTCAAAGAAAGAAGATCAAAAGGGATGCTTCAACTGTAAGAAGCTGGGACATTTCATTGCTGATTGCCCTGATCTTCAGAAGGAAAAATCAAAGGACAAGTCAAAGAAGTCAAGCTTCAACTCCAGGAAATTCAGGAAGCAGATCAAGCAGAGTTTAATGACAACTTGGAAAGATTTAGACAGTGAATCTGGATCTGATAAGGATGATGCTGATGAAGATGCAAAAGTAGTTGTGGGGTCAGTGGCTATAGTGACTTCAGAAGAAGAATCTGAATCAGACTCAGAAGAAGAAAATGAGGTATACTTGAAAATTCCCAGAGAAAAACTTATTGAGTCTCTTAAGGAGCTCCTTGCATATTTTGAACTTAGAAGCAATGAGTTGAAATATTTAAAAGAAAAATATGTTGATTTAATGAAACAACAAGAATCAACTCTATTGGATCTGAAAGCTTCTGAAGAATGACTTAGAGGCTTTGACTTCATTTGTACAACCTATGAAAAGAAGCTCAAGTTTTTGTGTCAAAAGCTACAAGAAAAGTGTAATGGAAAACCTTTAAGTAAACATGAAATTACTCTTGAAGATTTTATTATGTCTGGTATTGACAGAAGCAGAGTTACTTCTATGATTTACAACATTTACATAAACAATGGCAAAGGGATTGAATTTTCAGAAGGGAAACCTAATGAAATCAATCTTAAAGCATGTTGTGAATTCATCAAGGAAGGGTTGAAAACCTTCTTTGTACCTGAAGGTGCTAAATTTGAAATTGTGGTTCAGTCGGAACTTGAAGCTTCTAGCTCTTAGGCTAAGATTACTTCAAATCCAAAGAACTTTAAGTCTAAGGCAATGATAAATTCTGACTCTAAGACCTCAAAGATCAAGATTCTGAAGAGATCATAACCTCTTCCTCATAGTCTGTAGAATCCAGAGTCTGGTATCCTAAAGTCTAAGTTTCAGAAGAACCAAACAGTTGCTGCTTCTTGGGAATCAAAACCAAAAGGTGTTAAACCTAAGGTAGTGATTAATCAGAAGCTATCAAACTTAGAACACAAGGTACAAGAAGTGAAGAGTAAAACTTCTAGTACTAACCTCAGAGGACCCATAAAACAATGGGTACCTAAATCTGAAATTGTCAATACTGCAAAAATGCCTAAGAGCAAAGAAAAAGCAAAAATCATGGTACCTAGACAACGGTTTCTCAAGACATATGACAGGAGAGAAGTCTATGTTCCTCACCCTCATAATGAAAGAAGGAGGAAGTGTGAAGTTTGGAGGCAACCAGTCTGGCAAGATCATTGGTACATGAACTATTGGTAACTCCTCTATCTCTATTAATGATGTGTGGTTGTTAGATGGTCTTGAACATAACCTTTTGAGTATAAGTCATTTTTGTGATAATGGTTATGATGTGATGTTTGAAAAGACCAACTACACAGTAATTAACAAGGATGACAAATCCATAGTGTTCAAAGGAAAGAGGTTAGAAAATGCCTATAAAATTAACTTCTCTGAACAGGTTGACCAGAAGGTAATTTGTCTTCTATCAGTGAATGATAAGAAATGGATGTGGCACAGAAGGTTGGGACATACTAACTGGAGATTAATCTCTAAGCTCAGTAAGTTACAACTGTTAAAGGCCTTCATGACATTGACTATCATTCAGATTCGCTTTGTTGTGCATGTCAGAAAGGAAAGATTGTGAAATCATATTTTAAAACAAAAGACATTGTCTCAACCTCCAGACCCTTAGAATTACATCGTATTGATTTATTTGGACCAATTAACACTGCATCCTTATATGAAAGTAAATATGGACTAGTCATTGTTGATGATTACAGCAGATGGACTTGGGTAAAATTCCTGGGAAGTAAGGATAATGCTTATGATGTATTTAGTAACTTCTGCACTCAAATACAGTATGAAAAAGAAATGAAAATTTTGAAAGTCAGAAGTGATCATGGTGGAGAATTTGAAAATGAGCCATTTGAAGCTTTTTGTGCAAAACATGGAATTATTCATGAATTCTCTTCTCCTAGAACTCCACAACAAAATGGGGTTGTAGAAAGAAAGAATAGAACTTTACAAGAAATGTCAAGAACCATGATTCATGAAAATAATTTGGCTAAACATTTTTGGGCAGAAGCTGTGAATACAACATGTTATGTTCAAAATAGGACCTATATCAGACCTATCTTGGAGAAAACAACATATGAACTCTTTAAGGGAAGAAGACCCAATATCTCTTACTTTCATCAATTTGGATGTACCTGCTACATTCTAAATAATAAGACCTACCTAAAGAAATTTGATGCCAAAGTCCAAAGAGGAATCTTTTTAGGTTACTCTGAAAGGTCAAAGGAATACATGGTGTATAATTCAGAATACATGATGGATGGATACTAACTATGCAAGAAGAGCTCAATCAGTTTCAAAGAAATAATGTATGGGATCTGGTACCCAAACCTCAGCAGAAGAACATTATTGGAACAAAATGGGTATTCAGAAATAAGCTGAATGAACAAGGAGATGTAATCAGAAACAAAGCTAGACTTGTTGCACAAGGTTACAGTCAATAAGAAGGCATTGAATACTACCATAATGTAATAAAAGTAAGTGAACGAAACTTACGATCCATCTCTCTGACTAAGGAGTCCTCTGGGTTCAACAACAGAGAAATTAGAGATAATGTGCTTCCTTAACTTGATTCCACAATCATAAAATGAATCATTTATAAACATTTCTTCCAAAAACAACGTCTGTAAAGTAATGTAAACTTTAGTATCTCTTAGAAAAGGGAAAGGAAAATTGAATATAATGAGTTATAAATATCATTCTCAAGACATCTCTATGTCTAAGGAACTTTCTTTCTTCACATGGTGCTGAATCCAACACATACATCTTTCTGTCACTAAAGTCAACAACCACGAGATACCAATGCACACCTTGATCATTAATAGGAATGAAAATCTGCAAAAATTAGTTAAAAAAAACTTTTATGAAACTAATGTACTTAATTATGTAAGATACTAGCAATAAATGGTATAACATGCATACTATGGTACCCAATACATCTCATAAATCACACCTTTCCAACCCCCTATTATTCCCATGAAGGCATTCTGATGCAACTCCCTTACATCCTTAGGACTATCTTCCAGTCAAGTGCATATTGCTTTCATGTGAAACAAAAAAAAAAGTTACAGGTTAGTGAAATAAAAGACTTTACAAATTTTTAATTATAGTAAAATGAAACATAAAATATGTAGAGTATGTACCGCAAAATGTGTTGGTAGGTACCACAGAGATGGTGTTCCGCCATATCTTTCTATGTGTGTTAGTATACAACACATTAGATTAATGACCTATACGGTAACCAGAAAACCAATTATATATCTATATCTATATCTATATTTATACTATATATAAAGAAAACTACCCCTTTCAACATATTTTGGGTTGGAATTTTCTTTCCAAAAATACCCTTAATTTTCAATACAAATAGCACATGTAACAAATAGATAAGAATAAATTTAAATATTAAAACAAATGTAACAAACACGATATGAATATATGTATATCTGTTTTTTTCCTTTCCTTTTATCATTTAAAAAATATAACAAACTAAATGAGTATATTTATACTTACTTTTTATATTATCTCAATTATATCCTTAAAAAACTTTTTCTATAATAAAGATTGTTGTTCGTTTTATTAAAAAAAGCAACCATCATTCATATTTTTACTTTTAATCAAAACCAAGATTTCATACAAAAAATATCGTTCATAATTTACAAACATTAACGCAATAAAAAGAACGGAAAGACGGACACGGATGCCCGTCTTTTCGCTAGTTATATATAAAGAAAACTATTCATTTCAACATACTTTGGATTGGAATTTTCTTTCCAAAATACCCTTAATTTCAATACAAATAGTACATGTAACAAATAGATAATAATAAATTTAAATATTAAAACAAATATAACAAACACGATATGAATATATGTATATCTGTTTTTTCCCTTCCCTTTATCATTTAAAAAATATAACAAACTAAATGAGTATATTTATATTTACTTTTTTATTATCCCAATTATATAAACAACTTTTTTTATAATAAAGATTGTTGTTCGTGTCATTAAAAAAGCAACCAACATTCATATTTTTACTTTTAATCAAAACCAAAATTTCATAAAAAAAATACCATTTATAATTTACAAATGTTAGCGCAATAAAAAGAACGAAAAGACGGGCACGGAACCGTCTTTTCGCTAGTGTCTAATAAATTTAACTAAATATAGAATAATATTATGCAATTTATAACTGATCTCCTGGTCAACCGGACAATCAGGCATCAAAGTCTTGAGTGTTTTCCGATATCCCACGACCCCAAGTTCACTTTTTGCCGGTATTTCCTCCTTGTGTAGTGTTAGTAACATATGTTGACAGATGAAAATAAATAGTAGTATCCATTATATTAAATAAAATAACATACCCATGACGATTTTTATCATCAGCAATAAATATGTAAGCTGCCATATATGCTTCCATATCATTCTTAACCATGTGTGGGAACGGATGGATTGAAAGAGGAAAATACTGAAGAAAAATATACAAATCCATATTAAACTAAATTACATACATAGCATAATTAATTATTAAAATTACAGTCGTCTGTAATCCCTTCAAATCCAGTTGAATTCGGGTGGTAGTTATAGCAATCCCTTCAAGATAATTGGAATGATATAATCATTTGACATATTATTAGATAAATTTTTCATTCTCTAAGCTGGATACTAAAAACACCTATTTTTTCTTGCTATTTTCACTTATCTATACTCCCTACTTGTAAAAAAAAAAATATTAAACTAACCTGTATTGTTTTTTATATCATTTATTGAACATAATTTCAATTTCTATATTAGTTTTGTCAAGAATACATTAATACCTTCATACTAAATACCACCAAACTTCCTATATAACAAGCAAATGAACTGAAATCATATTTAACATGAAGGAATGTTAAAGAAATCTAACACAGGTGATGATAGTTCAGTTGTTAGAAAACCTTCTTATGGTACCTATTCAATATTCTGCAACCTTAGCAATATACTCCCTATTTTCAAAACCCACTAGCATTAAATTTGACCATATTTCTAAAATGGATGATATATAAAAAGAGAGAACTGGTGCTAATAATGTTGTTACTGACCCGAAAAAAAAGGTGGGAGAATAATTAGGTTTCATTGTTCTTTGACATATAAATATAAGTGCAGCATGCTAGAGTCAGGAGATGAACGTTTTGGAACATAGAGATCTCAAAACAGTATATTACAACTGTCAAATGCAATTTTTTGTTAGTTATGAATGCAATAGAAATTACCTGGGTGAGAGAACAATCAATTCAGTGTTAATGTCTTTCTTCTCTTGTTCTGTTGGTTTTCCACACAAGCTAACTGAATTCCTCCGGATTTGTGGGCTATTGGACCTCATCTTTTTCAGCCATGGTTGATTTTGTTGTTTTTTAGAGAATTAGAAGTTAGAAGTTTGTGGGCTATAGAACACGTTCTCTTCTTTTGTTGCTAACAATAAACTGCCCCACTCAACTACTCACATAGTTGCTTCTGTTCTTCTCTTATAGAACACGATTTTTTATTTATTTATTTTAATTTTTTATGGAACACGTTCTTCTCTTTCTTTATATTGCCTACTTGGTTTTTTTATTTTTTTCCCTGTAGTTTTTTTCTCCTTTGCCTTCTTCTTGGAATTCATAAAATACTTATTAGTCAATAAAAATATATATTAAAGAAGTAAAATAAGTAAAATTTACGATTTTAAAGACGAATAATAATTTGAAATGGATTAAAATTCATTAGAGTCCAACATAAAACAGGATGTCACACTGCTTTTTATTGAAAAATCATTTCAACGTAAGTGGAGTTAAAACTCACTATTTCAAATAAAACACCTGCTTATAATATTTAAAATAAAGTCGCAGCGGAAAATTATTCAACTTTTAATCCAAAACTTGACACTAGGCCTCGACATCATCAACATAATAAAATATCAATTAAAATGGTCTGATAATTTCTTAAAAGTTACGTAATAAGGAAAACAACAAAACATAAAAGATATCCCCCATTCCGTTACATATAAGAGCAAGACTCCTATGACGACACGAGGATCAACTCACATCTGCACTATTCTTCATCACATGCAAGTTACTCATACGAAGAGCAACATTTTCAAGCAGAAGGGGTGAGATTTCACATTCATTAATAATAAACAATAAATTCAAAAGTCAAAATTTAATCAACATACAACTACAACATTTATTAATTGACAAGAACATCATGTAAATTCAGTTAACAATTATCAATGATTTACAACAATGCAACAACGACTCGACAATGCAACATCAACAACAACTCAACAATACAACGACGCAACAACAACTCAACAATATGCAATATATTTATGCATGTGGTACCAACAAAGCGTCAAGCTCTCAACAGGATGTCGTAATTCGACTAAACAGGGCATCAAGCACCCAACTTGACAACTTAACAGGGCATCAAGCCCTCAACTTAGACCAATGCTTATGAAACAATACAACTTGAACAACATGCAACGACGTAACACATAATCAAACATCCACGAAAGATTTTTCATGTCAACTATAGCTACTGGAATACACTACTTAATCAACAACAACTTCATACTTAAAACCTAAGTCCAACTCGAAACAGAAACATGTTCAACGACACAAGGTCGAGACACCTACTGACTAACTCGCCATGGCGAGTGGGGTTACTCATCGTGGCGAAGGGGTAGTGGCTCTCTGCCATGTGCTCACCATGTAGATAGTAAGCCCATTAAAAAGATTAAGAGAGAAACAAACTCTAGGTGGTTATAAATAGAGGAGAAGATTAGAGAATTAGAGTTACAACAGTTTTTGGGAGAAAAAGATAGCGGAGGCATAAGGAGAAAACTAGGGTTGAGAGGAAGCTTGTAGAGTTCAGAACTTCAACCAATCTAAGGTAAGGGTGGGACTAACCTTATTTAATCATAAGCATATAATTCTGAAAAAGGTTTAATCTTTTTGTTGTTGTAGAAGTTAGGTTTTGAATTGAATTAGGTTGTTGAAAGTATAGGTAATCCAATGATAACTATATGAAAGTTGTTTATATGATGTTTATATGATATTTATATGAGATGTATATATGATATTTATATGATGTTTATATGATATTTATATGAGATGTTTATATGATGTTTATATGAAAGTTAATTATATGATACGTAACGGGATGAGGATATTTATGTGTTTTGTTTTTCTTTGTTACGTATCTTTTTAAAAGTTGTTGTTGAACTACTTTTAAGTTGGAATCTTAATTATGTTGTTGATGTTGAGGCCTTAGTTCCAAGTATTGATTAAGTGTTGAATATTATCCGCTACGACATGGTTTTGAATTATTGAAAACAGTTGCTTAAATAAATAGTGACTTTAACTCTATTTATGATGAAATGAAATTTTGAAGTACGAAATGTGACATCCTGTTTTTGATGAACTCTGATCTATTTTATATTATTTATATGTTGGGAAAACGGGGTGTTACAATTGGTATCAGAGCAGGTCGGTCCGTTCGACCAAGTAGTCGTGTCGTTAATGTCGTATGATGGTTGATTACTGTCGTTGTGTTTGCTTTGTTTCCTAATCATTGTTCATTGTGTTTGCTTTGTTTCCTAATCATTGTTCGTTGTGTTTGCTTTTTTTTCCTAATCATTGCTCGTTGTGTTTGCTTTAGCTGGTACTCAGATATGAATGAGGTACATTTTCGAAGACGAAAATATTCTAAGTGGAGGAGAGTTATAACACCCCATTTTTATTATTTATTTATTATATCGAGTTTAGTGTCTTTATATATTTTATTTGAATAATTGCGATGAGTTATGTTTTGAGTGATTTTTTTGTAGTTATTAGTTGGTAGTTATTAGTAGTTTTTTATGACTTAAATAGTGAAGGAATATAATTAATTAGATTAATGAGGCATAAGGGCAGTTTTGGAATAAGAGAGATTTGTTAGGTTAAGAATAGAATGAGGTGTATATAGTGGAGCTGAATAGTTTTTATAGAATTAGTAACCAATCTGAGGGTGTGTAGATAGTAAGCCCATTAAAAAGATTAAGTGAGAAACAAACTCTTGGTGGTTATAAATAGAGGAGGAGATTAGATAATTAGGGTTACAACAGTTTTTGGGAGAAAAAGATAGCGGAGGCATAAGGAGAAAACTAGGGTTGAGAGGAAGCTTGTAGAGTTCAAAACTTCAACCAATCTAAGGTAAGGGTGGGACTAACCTTCTTTAATCATAAACATATAATTCTGAAAAAGGTTTAATCTTTTTGTTGTTGAATTTTGATGTTGTAGAAGTTAGGTTTTAAATTGAATTAGATTGTTGAAAGTATAGGTAATCCCATGATATATCTATATGAAAGTTGTTTATATGATGTTTATATGATATTTATATGAGAGATGTTTATATGATATTTATATGATGTTTATATGAAAGTTATTTATATGATGTATATATGAAAGTTATTCATATGATGTATATATGAAAGTTATTTATATGATGTATATATGAAAGTTATTCATATGATGTATATATGAAAGTTATTTATATGATGTTAAAATGAAAGTTATTTATATGATGCATATATGGAAGTTATTTATAAGATGTTTATATGAAAGTTATTTATATGATGTATATATGAAAGTTATTTATATGATGTTTATATGAGAGTTATTTATATGATGTATATATGAAAGTTATTTATATGATGTTTATATGAAAGTTATTTATACGATGTTTATATGAAAGTTGTTGATGATTAAGTTATGTTTCCAGTAGCTTTGGTTTGACATGAAAATCTTTTGTGGATATTTTAATATGTGAATTACGATGTTATTGTTGTTGCATTTTGAGTCGTATCATTGCATAAGCATTTGTCAAACATAGGGGGCTTGATACCTGTCAATTTGTAGCGAAGGGGGCTTGATGCTTGTCAAGTCGAATTACGACATTAACGAAGGGAGTTTGACGCTCTGTTGGTACCACATGCATAATTATATTGCATTTGTTGAGTCGTTGTTGTTGCATAGTTGAGTCGTTGTTGTTGCATTGATGAATGCAGTTAATTAATAATTTGTAGTTGAAATTATATGAAACATTGTTGATGATTAATTGTTGCTGTTTTATGTTGATTGATTCTTTTATATGAATTGTTGCTTGGAATTGTATGAAGCATTGTTGATGATTAATTGTTGTTGTTTTATGTTGATTGATTCTTTTATATGAATTGTTGCTTATTATTACTGAATGTGAAATTTCACCCCTTCTGTTTGATTGTTGCCTCTACATGGGTAATGTACAGATATCTAGGAGTAACTGCTGATGTGAGTTGAGTCCTCGTGTCGTCATAGGAGTCATGCTCTGATACGTAACGAGATGTGGATATTTATGTGTTTTGTTTTCCTTTGTTACGTATCTTTTTAAAAGTTGTTGTTGAACTACTTTTAAGTTGGAATCTTAATTATGTTGTTGATGTTGAGGCCTTAGTGCCAAGTATTGATTAAGTGTTGAATATTATCCGCTGCGACATGGTTTTGAATTATTGAAAGCAGTTGCTTAAATAAATAGTGACTTTAACTCTATTTATAATGAAATGAAATTTTGAAGTACGAAATGTGACATCCTGTTTTTGATGAACTCTGATCTATTTTATATTATTTATATGTTGGGAAAACGGGGTGTTACAGATGGCCCAACCGATCATGTCAAACCAAAAATTTATTATGATTTGTAAACTTCTGGTTTACAATCACATGTTTTTCAATTATACCAATGTAAGGGTAGCACAAGCCAGAAGAAAATGCGTGTAACTTTTCCAATACACATTTTTTATCCAAATCATGTTTTGTGATACACAAGGTATTCAATACTTCATTCTTTTCTTGTTTCAAGATGGTATCCATTTAAGCGTATGTCCTTGAAACTTAATAGATTTTTACAAAACTTAGAGGAATATAACACATTTTCAATATATAACTTTGTTCCTCCATATATAATGATATATTAGCTCTTCCAGAGCCTTCAATATTTTTCGTAGTATCAGATATGGTATTGACATTAGATTTTCTCTTTAATAAATGAGAAAAATATTTTTTTTATCTCAATAATTTTTTATATATAAACACATAAAATTTGCAACGAGTGTGGTGCAAATATTTAACGACATTTAATATTATTAATAAAATTAGTCTTCTCTCCTCCTCCCTAAACTCTAGCCGTCACCATCTTTCTTCTTCTTATCTACCGAAGGGGGTAATTTAGGGTCAACTTTGACCCCAAGTTCCTTCTCCGAATTGTTTTTCGTTCTTTCTTAGTCAGATAGGTGACATGTTAGAAAACTATAACATTTTATAAAAGAGTTGCTTATGATGATATTAACATGTTTGTAAAAAATCATTAAAAAATTTAGAAGTTTAAGCATAATTAGACAAATTTTAATTTTAATTTAATTATATGGTGAAAATATGTATACGGACCAAAACTTATAGTTTTTTTTTATGATGACTAAAAACAAAATCCGCTATATTTATAAGTACTAAAAACTTAATTAACCCTTGTTGTTGTTGCTATTATAATTATTATTATTAATCCCAAGGTTGAAGTAAAAGAATAGTTGGAATTGATTTTGTTAGAAACAAAGTTACTTGCATAATTCACAACCAATTAGAACTTGATGTGAACACCAATCCTCAAACTAAAAAAATTCTTACTTTTCAACTACTTTGGCAGCCCCTTCCACTACATTTTGCAATCATGTTTACTGATCTACACATCAATTTACTCAACAATAGCATAAATTAGATGCATAAGCCAAATACAATCCATAACAACAATACTTGACAATTTTTGTACACGCACTAGTTGCTTGAAATTTGATAGAAAAATCGGCAACAACCATTACCATTATATACTCCATCTAAGATGCACCACTACCAACAAAATTGCCCAATCTTCATCCATGGGATTTAAAACAATGTAAATTAACCTATGACTTCTCCATTACAAATATTGACAATGAAATGGTTTTGAATCCTACAATAACAATTATTCAAAATACATCCGCTTTGAATACACACAACCACAACAACAACAATTAACAATTTGAAACTAATGAAATAAAAGTGAATCACAATTAGAACCCAACTTTGAAAAAATAACTACAATCCTTAGAAAAAACAAAGTACTAACCACCATCCGTTTACCAAGCCAGTTTTATTAAACAACTTTCATGCTTTAACGAGATCAAAATTTGTTAGTCCCCAAAATCATGTATACAACTTATATAACTAAGTCATGCACCAAATGTTGCCTAATCAAAAATTCATTTCCTTTATATACAAACAACCATTTTAATCTTACCGGATTAACGACCTTTGTTCATGACTTGTTGGAGCATATACAAGATGAGCCATTAGTAGTCCGTGACATTCCAAAAATATACTGAAATCATGACATATTCAAATTTTAGATAAATTTGTCATAAAAATGACATAATAACAGCATAAGCAATACTATACTATATAATACACACATGTGGTGGTTGTTGTAAAATAGGAGTAGTTTGGCCATTTATAGATTGAATAGAAGGAAGTACTTGGCTTGAATTGGCCAAATGATACATTGGATAGTGCATTTGGTATACATTTGGTTGCACTCTAGACATCATAGGTTGACTTCTAAGATGGTTTGTTTCATTCTGAAACGACGACATTTTCAAATTTCATATAAATATGTCATAAAATTAACATAATAGCAGAAAAATGATTAATATAATATACAATACAAACCTGTGGTGGTTGCTGTAAAATAAGAGGTGTTTGACCATTTATAGAATGAATAGGAAGAAGTACTTGGCTAGAATTGGCAAAAGGATGCATTGGATAGTGCATTTGGTGTACATTTGGCTGCACTGTTGACATCATAGGTTGACTTCCAATGAGATGGTTTATTTCATTCTGAAATTAACATTTTCAAATTTAAGATAAATTAGTCATAAATTTAAGATTATAGCAGCAAAGTAATTACTATATTATACAATACAAACCTGTTGTGGTTGCTGCAAAATAGGATGAGTTTGACCATTTATAGGAGGAAGTCCTTGGCTTGAATGGGCAAAAGGAGGAATTAGATAGTGCATTTGGTGTACATTTGACTACACTTGGGACGTCATACCTTGGCTTTCATTGGGATGTCTAATTTCATTTAATTCGTTTGACTTCTTCTTCTTCAGATTAGAATTGCTTTCTCCCTTCACATTTTGTAAAAACATAAAATCATAAATTACTATACACAATTTTGGTAAATAAAAAACATGTAAGTTGTTATGGCAATAAATTATTCAATTCATCAATTTTCTTTCCAATGGGATGGTTAACTGCATTCAACTCTTTTATCTTCTTCTGCTTCAGTTTAGAACTACTTTTTCCCTTCACATTCTGTAAAAAACATAGAAGGATAAATTACTACAAACAATTTTGGAAAATAGCAATCACATAAGTTGATAAGGTAGTAATTCAATCACTTTATCAATTTGCCTTCCACGTTCTTTTGATCTTGATCTTACGGAACCATGGATCTTGATCCTGCAAGATGTTAAAAATGATGATTCACCAAAAAATGGTATAACACCAGATTTACAAAAACAATTTGACAGATAAACTTACAATACTCTACTATCTGCTGCATTGCTAAATTTTGTAGCATCTGACTCAGATTCCTCCTCACTGTGTATTTGCGATCCATTAACACCATTATGCTTGGGACATGTCCTAACATTGTGGTTAGCGCCAATACAATTTGAACAATGTCTAGACCTCTTCATGGAAAAAGTTTTCTTCTTTGGAGCTCCTTTAGATCGTATAACATCGGGAACACCAATATGTCTGTTCCCTTCTGAATTTTGTGTCTTGACATTACCTCCCAATTTTAGTTTAGCATACTTTTCAGTAAGCTCCAAAATATCATCCATTACATCATTAAAAGATGCCCCACTTTCAGCAGCAACCTTGCAAAACCTATTACATGCTGCTGAATATTCACAACACCGAGCAAACTCTGTCATGTTAGAATCTATTCCATTCCCAAGATTGGTTCACATTATTGGAATCTTAGCATTCTTAGTCCACCTTTTCAAGATCAAACTGCTTGAGATATGATCAATGTGCACTACTTTCATGACAACAATAATATGAGAACATGGAAATCCACGAGACTCAAACAATCTACATTCACAGTGAAAAGAAGAGTCTGCAGTGTCGTATACAACCTCTTTTCGATAATTTTCGTTCCATGTTTTGCTTAATTTAAACATTGATTTGTCTTCAACATCCAGTTGGTCATGAACAATTAACACTGAAGACTTGACAATGTGTTTTCTAACATTTTTGAATATCTCGGATGTATAAATCTTTGCAGCATCTTTCTTAATATTATCTAGACCAATTATCAACACCGGATCAGAGGTATTACTCTTAAAATCAGCAACTTGTTCATTGTTTCTATACTCTCTCAATGTCTGGTCAAAGTTATGCATGAACTCATAAATGTTGCATTTCTTTCTGACATATTTCTTGACTACTGAATTGATAGCTTCACACTGGGAAGTTGTTCGTATGCGACCAAAAAACTTATCTTGAAAGTATGCGATTGCCCATAACTTCTTGTTCTCGTATGTTTTGGAAACCCAATTGTTACCTTGTAGATCACTCATCTCAACAACACTTGCCCAAAACTCTTCAAATTCATCTGGGTGAAATTTGAGTACATTGCTTTCTTGAAATTTGTCAAAAATTCTTTATTTTTAACATTTTCGTAAGCATTCTTGTGCAAATGCCAGGCACACAGTCTGTGAAATGCTTCGGGAAAACAACTTTTATAGCATCCCTCATAGACATGTCACCATCAGTCACTACTGCTTTTGGTTGTCGATTTCCCATTGCTTCTAAAAAAGAGTTCAACACCCATGTATATGTCTCTATTGTTTCATCTGAAACCAAAGCAGCCCCAAAAATAATCGTTTGTGAATGGTTGTTGCAGCCAGAGAATATTACCAATGGAAAATTGTATTAATTTTTCTTGTATGTGGTATCAAACGCAATAACATCACCAAAACACAAAAAATCATTTCGACTCCATCCATCTGCCCAAAACAATCTTTTCAATTTCCCATTTCTACCATACTCATATTTTACATATAACATAGGATCCAAGCCCGCCATCCCCTGAAGATAGCTTAGAGAAGCAACAACATCACCATAGTCAAGTGTTTTTTGCTTCTTAATCCATTTCTATTGCACACAAACTGTCGCATTACAATTTCTTTCCCAACTTTGCAGCAGTACACTTTATCTTTCCTAACAACGAAACCGGTGTTTTTTGCTTACTTTTGATAAAAGGCATAAGCTTCTTCTTCACTACTAAAATCAAGATTCATAATATCATCCGCCGTCATGGTATTAATCTTAACAAACCTACCATCTATTACACCAGAATCCAAATTCTCATTGTAATCACCAGAGAAATCGTGGTCTCTAGACTCTATACTTTCACCGTCTTCACTAGAAGTAGAATACCCATTATCTCCATCTTCATCAAAATTAAAATCAGAATCATCAGAGCTATCCATCTGCATAATAACCAACTATTGCATATAAATCTTAATAAACCAACAACTTAATATTGAAACTTTTATACTCCAAACCCTCAATTTCAAGTGAAAACAGAGAAAGTTTATTTTTAGTAGTTTTTGGTTTACATGTGAAGAAAATATACATGTCAATTTTCCCATAGAAACATAAACGCAAACAACAAAAAAAATATGAAATTGGATTAAGAGAGTTTGTTTCAACACTGTATTTTCACTCACGTGAATAGATACAACATTGGCTGGTAGTACATGCCTTTTATAGGCTGAATTCTTGCAACAAATTAGGTAACCCATTGTGTTAAGTAAATGCATAAACCGGTGTACTAAGGCGGTGCTGCCACTAATCTTACATTACAAATATGTTAACAAGTAAGTAAGTATAATAAATACTAAACAAGAAAATTCTTTATACATTAAGCAAAATACCAGACGGTGGTGATGAGAAAGTCAAGCGGTTGCCTCTTCATTTTGCTTTTGTCCAATAATATCTTATCTAAATGGCAAAGACTTGTGTTCTAGAATGCCTCTAACAACTTTTAGTTTATGCTTGATTTAATTTTCTAACAAAGAGGCTTATTGGCCCCATCTTATATGGTAGCTGATAGTGAGAATAATTGATCCATAAATTTGAAACTCTCACTATCAGCTTGAGTTCTTTAGAGTAAATTAATGGTTTCCTTTCATCCTAGAGGCTTATTGTCACCCATCACATAAGGTCTTTCATAGCAAACAAAACCGCAAATTTACGGATCAAGTATTTCAAATAAAAGCTTAAAAATACAATTCACAACCATAATTACAACAACATCATCAAGGTTTTTGATATCTAAGTGGTTGCATCCCCTATTTGACTACAATCCTATTGACTAGTAAAGATAGTGAAAATAATTGAATGAAGTCCATGAACCTAGTTTATAGGCAAGCGAGAACAAAACAATACTCAAAAACACCATGTCACCGAAAAACACACCCTTTTGGAGTGGAAAACATTCCACACATTTTTTTTTTGAACTGCAAATATTATTCTCCTCGAGATTGTGTTTTACAAATAATATTAAGCAGGGCTAACACAAGGAGCACTTAACCCGCATAGGAGGAAAAAGAGTTACACTAAGAGAGCCTTATAATAATGGCACCTCTCCACCGGAACAAACAACTCAAGAAAAAAAAAAACCTATAGTCCTATTATGACAGCAAACAGGACAAAACAAAACAAAAAATCCCAACAGTAAGAAATATGCAGAAACCAAACTAGTCCTCCAAGCCAACCGCCCAACAAACACTCACCTACTAAAACAGAAGTTGTTGTACCAGCAAAACAGCCACACAAAACAAGCAGCTCCCAACCGCCAAAACTGCTATTGACAGCAGCAGTGACTGAGGGCTTGCAGGCCGGAAACAGGGAGCCACTCTAGACCTGTTGAAGCCGCAAAAACCAAACAACCACCCACAGAAAACCACCAAACCCAATCAACCGCCAAAGCAAAAGTGAGGATTCCAACACCACTCGTAAAATAAACATGTCGAAATATCCAAACTCGAGATTGTGTAAGGAGCACAAAACCTCACGGACAACATTCGAACAAAGAAGAGACTAATACAATGGAATACTAATACAAACACCCTACCAAATTATATCCCAAAAAAATTGACGCTGAAGGGCGAAAACACAGTAGCAACCAAACAATCGAACCAAAACAAAACAAAACACAACTAACACAAAACAACCCAACCCATCTGACAATAATGCTAGCATATTCCAACACAAGTTCAACCAGCTGCACACATGCCTGAAACAACCACAACAAGCAGCAAGCTTCTGTCTGATACCGAAACCAAAAATGACAATATCCTAGCCACACACTATCACTAGGTTTTTCTCTAAAGGAAGTATTTATAATGTTACAAATGTACTATAGGCGACATGCTAAGGTTGTGCACGCTAGCCTTTGCCTTTTTTTCGTGGTCAAGTTCATTACTTTGGTATGCAAAGCTTAAAAGGAACTTATCTACACAATATTTTGATAATTGAAATTCCAATTCTTTTAAACATTAATTATTCAAATACGTAAATCACTGTCATTATAGTTCCTTAATCTATCAAATTGCATAATTACAATGAAGCTTCAAACAAAATGTTGATTTGCCCAAGATCTAAAACAATGACAACAATTAACAATTCCTACTACCAAAAAGACGTACTTACCCTGGTTTAAATAAATTTAAAATACGCCTATAAAATATGAAGATTACACTTTAAACTAACCTACTTTTAAAATGTCACGAAACAATTGGCTCTAACACTAACTTTCAAATTTCAATTGAAAAAAAACACTGTGGGTCACATAACTTCCTTTATTTATACTGCAAAGTAGAAATCAGGTATATTTGAAAATACCGATAGAAAAAAAAACAAAAAATTGTACCATTAAAATACTAGAAAAAAGGTCACATACAAACAAAGCCATGCCATCAATTTCCCAATTAAAATTCAGTAAGCATAATTAATGGTGAGAAAGAAATGAAGGAGAAAATATAGTACCTGAGTGAGAAAGAATGTTATTAAAGGAAGCTTTATTCAAAGATGTTTGAGACAAAATTGGTAAATGAAGTTTTGTGTTTCCAGAAAGAAAAAGAGAAGGTTACGTTTCAGATGATGATTGTTGGAGAGAAATTTGTGATGGCAGTTAATGATTTGATTTTGATTTGATTAAAATAATAATTAATTAATTGACTGAAATAATAATTTGTACAATTTTTGGGGGTTAAATTGAATAGAGAAGTGTACCAAAACTCTTTCCCTAAGTCAATCTTTAATAATGCTGACATGGATTATTTAATTGAAATGACACTTTTCTATTGGTTAAACAATTGAGAGTACCAAAACACTCAATTTTGTTTGGAGTACCATAGAAATTGCCAAAAATTTAACTAAAATTGAAAGGACTACTAAGTTGTTCTTACAATAAAATAAAGAAAGTTGGGCGCTGGACCCACCAATGACATCAGGCTTAAGGCTTGTTCCCTACCAACTATGTGAGTAGTCTCGAGTACGTTACCTGTAAATGTGATCTATCATGAGGTTGAGTTAAACCCCCAAGGCAAAATAGTTCGCTCATCCTTGAAGGTGAATTCCTCATCTGGGAGGTGGAATTGTCATCTTCCGATGTGGTATCTCGACTTCCATCGAAATCATCATAATCTAATGGTGTATAGTCCACACATCCACTGAAAGGGTCCCCAATTCGAAAATAACAAATATACAAATTCAAAGCAAGAAGCTAAAATGGAGCAAACATTATAAGTGAATTAGAGATCTCACTCCAACATGTACAAAAACAAGTAGCAAAATATTGCTCATAATAAAACTCACTATGCTTACGATTCCGAAATTAATACCACTCCTCAAAGGGTTGTGGCAGGGCAATTAAGGATATGGGTATCTTATTCATCTATCAAACTCGATTATTCGTTATGGGATAAGGTGAGTTTAAAACGCACCCGTGCCACCTCCCTAGTGTGCACCTTGTGACTCCTCTCTGGTGGACACGTAACTATGAATGCATGAACATACGATTCCCCATATATGCTAGGAATTTATAATCATAGGCATTATCTCAATTATATCATCAACATATGTAAATTATTAATCTCAAGAATATAACTTTGCATATATAAACATTTACTCACTTTGACAACGAGGCATTCTCTAACACGTAAGCAAATACAAAGCAATTATAAACATAAATATCATTTTATTTTTATGAAATAGAGAGGTGTCGTTACCTCGATTAACTTTTCATCCAAGGAAAATTAGTCTTTGTCCCTTAAATTTCTTTTAGTCATCCAAGTCACTCCAAGTCAAGACCTTTATTTCTCCGCTTACACATTTCCCCAACTCTCACTCCAACACTCACAATCTCACTTTTTCTCGATTATCACGACACCAAAATTCAAGGAAAGGAAAAGAACACTAAAGAATTATAGAAAGATGATTGGACTTGAGAGAGAGAGTAAGAAAAATACGACTTGACAATTTTCTACCCAAAACCATAATTTTGAATTGTTGGTTCATTTTCGTTCCTCTTCTTCCCTCAAAGTAGCTTCTTCTTCTTCTTCTTCTGAATAGTTGACACAGTTAATATTTTAATTTCTAAAGATGATTTTCTTTAGTTTAGCCACCAAAATTTACTCTGATTTTATTAATTAATAGAACTAATTTTTATATAGAATAATAAAAGTAAAGTTCAATTACTTGCCGGAACAGAACACGAGTTTCTGGGAGAGAATTACTTGCCTGTCTCAAAGTTAATTAGGTCTCAAAGATAATTATAAGTAGTTCTGAACATAGTACAAGTAGAACTACTTGGAATTACTTTCATGTCTCTTCGTATAATTATTTGAGCATACGGTAGTTACAATCCGAATACACGTTTTGCAATTTCTTTTTTACACCTCTGGTATATACATACCGAACCTAATAACTTTTTTTATTCCGCAAATAATTACCAGAATGTTCATTATATATAAAAGAGTCCAGTTTTAAAGCAGTTATTTTCTATTGTGCACTCAACTTCAATATTGTTCTAAACCTTGTGTTTTTTGGGCAATTTTGTTGTATTTTCATCACAATCAATAAAGCAAATAGCGTCAATTTTTACTCAATTGAAATCAATTAACGGATAAACCTTACTTCTTCTTATCTCATTTTATTTCAGCATAATTTTTTAGAGCTCTGTCATATTAAATGAAAAGTTTGACCCTTTTATTTTTGTAAATTTTGTGCACCCTACTAAAAGTTTGTGAACTTGCCAATAGAGCAGAGCACGTACATATGAATAAAAAACTCACACTACAATTCATGTGCAACAAAACCGCAACTCATTCGTTTGTCTTGCTTGTATCCGAACTTCAGTATAGAAAAACAACAATGCCTTCGGTATATTCAATGCTTTTTTTATTTACACTTTTTTTTAAACAATAATGCTTTTGTTTAACTTTTAATCATTTTATAATTTTAATGCATTGGTTTATACATTTGCTTGGTATTTAAATGTATTTGCTTACACAATTTTTTTGTTATGTGTATATAGATATTGTTGACCTTGCTATAGTTCCAAATCTGGATTCAGAGGTCTATTCCGTTGATGTTGCTGAATTTTTTGTTACGACAAAGAAAAAAAGTATGAAGATAGAGAGGAGATGATTATCTAGTCTCGTCGTCAAGCAATATAGGCTGGATTTACACTTATAATAGATAAATCCTATAGTGATTCCGGATGCAGAAAATGGAAGCTTGTGAAAGAAGTGAGGAGTATAAAGGAACAAATAAGTATAAACGAGAAGACATATGTTCAAAGAAATTGTTATTGGTATGCATAATTTAATGGATGTATAGTGAAAAATCAAGGGTTATTAAAAAAAACTTTACACCGTTCATTCTATTTTATCTGTGCAAGCCTCACTTTCCCATTTGAAAGTGGACTAATTTAACTCAAGGATACTTCAACAAAAAATTAGACTTATTTGAATCAATCTTCCCCTAAATAATTTCAATTTTTTATTTTGATTCCATAATTAATAAAACGTACGTTTAAGTCTTTCATTTTTTCTTCCGTTTGCCAAATAAATCCTTGAGTGTTAAGTTTAACCGCTAATGTTTATGGTGGACCAACCATAAGAGTGGTCCACCATAGACCTTATGAATTTTTTTAATTTAAACCGTTTGATCTGTTTTTTCTAAAAGATGACCATTGAATTATACGTATCTATTGTAACTTACGGCGTACCAACAACAACTATTTTTATTCTTTCTTTCTTCATCTTCTATCTTACTGATCTTCATCTTCTTCACTTCACAGACATCTTGTTAAATGATTACAATTCAAAACGTCAAGTCAGGCAAATAGAATCATTATATACTTAGCCAATTCTAAAAGAAACACATGCATATACTTAACGAGTACTAACAAAGGTAATTTTAAAATTCACACGTATATTTACTAATATCGCTTCAGAACTGGATCATGGATAACATTATTTCAACTAATGTATAAATTTAAAGTATCCACAAGCATGAAATGGGTGGTCCAAATGTTTTTGTCACAAAATTAACTTTGCTTTCCATGAAGGTATTATGAAGTGAATACTAATAAAAGACCGTATTTACAAGATACAAGCATATATACTAACAATAACAACAATACCTTCTATCATTAAATTGCTTAGCCAATCAAGAAAATTTTGGTTACATATCCATTCCAAATCTTTGCTGCAATATATTGGCCAAAACTCGACGACAAAGACATGTCAAGAGGTCCACCACTATATCCCTCCTGCACCACTTCAACGAAAGGAGGTTGAGAACCAGATGCTGACTATGATGATGGCATCTCGATATTATGAGACTGTGAACTAGAGCCTTCCAGTCTTTCTCCAACCACACCCATGTGTCCTTGGAGGTGCGTTTTCCCCTTGCACTTTGTGGGCAGAAGCATGCAATGCATCCTTACACGTCGTGTCCAACCAACATCTTCATTATCCATATCTTCAACAACGATTTTTTTTTTTAATCCTTGATGCATTTAAACAAACATATTCAAATTAATTACAGATCAACTACATATGCTTAAATTTGCAATGGAGTTTGAGGAAACCAAAACTATTATAGGCTTCAGCACCTTCTCTTTTAACCTCTATCATTCTTTCAACTATCTTAGTTAATCAAATTCATTCATAATTACTCTTAAGTGCATATGAGCAAATAATTAAATGCTTATCAGAACATTGACATGATATCAAAATCTATAATCACACAGAGGTTTGCAAGTTCTGATTAAGACCACTCTGATACCTTATCAGAGTCTGATAAGTTTAAAAATTGAGCGCATATTATTTATTTTTATAATTTATTGAAAGCAGAAAACAAATTACTATGTACATCATTTTACTCTTTATATCACTATATATTACTCCCCTCTTATCCTATGTCTTATGCCCCATTTGTAATCAGAAAAAAAGGATGAATAAAGAAAATTAGAGATTAACTTTATATAGAATTCAAGAAGTTACTTAGTAAAAATTTAATGTTTTCAAAATAAACAAACAAAAGAACATTAAACATTGTTAAAGCATAGAGTCATCAAAATCTTCAAATTTTCTTGTACATCTTATTCACAACCTTCTTAATCTACTGCCCTCTCCTTTAAGTCTGTTAGAAGTTGTTATAGAGTAGAGACACTTTGAGAAAGACTTTTCAATTCCTTCAACAGGATTGCATATCTTGTTTTACATGGATAATTCCTGAGCTTTGTGATGATTTTAAGTGCTTTTGGTGGATGAAATTGGCTGAGTTTGGGTAGGTTCAATGTTGGCCAAATGAGGTTCAGAGTTTATTCTAGATGGTCGAAGAGAAGTCGTAAGGGTGTTGAAAACATGAGATGCCGGTATATTGATTGGATTTGAATTTGTATCATGATATATATATATATATATATATTATGTATATATAATAATAAGGCATTTCTTTGTTGATTTTGCTTTGTTTCAAAATAATAAAGTCCTTAGAATAATTAGTCCGTTTAATGGAACATTAAGTATAACTTAATTATGAAACCCCATTAAACATAAGGACACTATTCTTAAAGTATCTGTAGTCAAGCTTTATTGTGAAGTCGGATATCATTAAAACTTGGAGACTATTATGTGGATAGAATGACGATCACACCTCACAGATCATGGATAATGAGTTATCAACATTTCACATAGATATAAATTTTCAGAGTAATATTTATATTGGGTTGACCCCCGATGAAAATAATACATAGTAAAAGTTATGAAAAGTATCATAAGATATTCTCATAGTGATAATGGTGTATTTCACCCTTTGAACTGAAACCACTATATACCCTAAATGTAGTAGTCGAGTGGTTTATTACCATTTAAACATTTTTTGTAATAGGATGACTATAAAGTTGGTTGAAAGGTACTTCATGAATCATGTTAAGGAGCATAAGTGACCTAGATAGAATTTTCCCCTCCTACATAACTTGATAAATGTTTACAGACCCAATATTGAACTAGACAAGGATGACATGTTATGTTTTGTGTTCAATATAGATATGAGGCTAAAAGGGTAATCATACACATGATCATTATCATAGAAAGTTTTCGTCAGATCACATGACATTCTCGTCACTAGGGTAGCAGTGATGAATTGCTAGATACTGATCATTGTTTATAATATTAAATATGTGATTTAATATTATTGTCAATGATACAGGAACCTAAAGGGTCACACAAAAAAGACAGATAGATGAGAGAAATAAATAAGTAAGACTTATTTATAAAATAATAAGTAAGACTTATTAGTAAATAAATAGTTAGGTATGACTTATTATTTAATTTATGAAAAAAGAGAAACACGGTCCACCATAAGGTACAATGTGTTTAAGTGAAATATGATGTACCATAAGATACTGTGTGTTTAAGTGCTTGGCTTGATGACCACACAAATGGTCTAGAAATAGAACCCTTTGTGTTGAAACCTTTGAGTTGTTGAAACGCTTAACCTAATTCACAAAGTTTAGACACCCTAGCCGCCACTCTCTAAACCTTACTATCTCTGAATCTCTGTTGAAATTGGCTAGCACCGCTCATTGGAGAAGTTCTACTCGGGTGGACTTAGTAGAGGAATCGTTATGTTGCTTTGCTCGTGATAAGAAACAATTATGATATAAAGGTTTTACGCTTCAAGAGGTTAATACATAATCATTAAATTGTTTAAGTATGTGTTGTGTTTGATTTGTGATTAATGATTTAATCAAGATCTATTTCAATGGGATTTGTTCCGCTAAGAGGATCAAAATTTACAAAAACCCTTTTTAAAATCTCAACAATGGTATCAGAGCATATTGTAACGCCCGTTTTAATTATTTAAATTATTTTATAGTATAGAGAATATTTATATGATTTGGTGTGAATTAAGTGAAGTATATGATTTATGTGATTTGTATGAGGTGTTGTGACTTATTTTATTGTTTAATAAAATAAGATTTGAAAATAAAACAAATGTTAAGTTGTGGGTTTGTTTTAGAATTAAATAGAGTTGTGAGGAAATAAGATAAAATAAAACAAAAAGAGGTTTAAAAGGGAGAATTAGGTTTAGAATTGTACAGAACGTACAATTCAGCTTTGGGGAGAGAAAGGGAGAAAACAGAAGAGAAGAACCAGAGAGGCTGCTGCTCAATTTTCTTAAGGTAAGGGTGAGCCTAGCATTTAAATTCCATTAAGCTTATGATTCATGATTATAGTTAACATGTTTAGGGTTATTTCATGAGAAATTAGAAACTAAGAATTAGGTCAAAAAGTGATGATTAGATGATGAGAAAATGTACCAATGTTGTAGAAAACTGTTTAAAGACCATAGGGTAACCCTTAAACATCATTATAGTCAAAATTGGGGAGGAATGAGATGAAATTTAGGGTTTTGGGTGAAAATCCTCGTAACCCCGTAACTGTTCTGTCGTCGCTCGCCACAGCGAGCAACCAACTCGCCACGGCGAGTGCTCTTCATCAGCTCGCAAGGTGAGCAACCCACTCGCCATAGCGAGCAACCCCTAGAGGGCTCGCGAGGCGGGAAACCCACTCGCCATAGTGAGCAACCCTTGAGAAGACTCGCGAAGCGAGCAACCCAACTCGCCATAGCGAGCTACCCGTGATGGCTCGCAAGGCGAGCAGTTCAACTCGCCGTAGCGAGTAACCCCTGATGGCTCGCAAGGCGAGAGATCCCACTCGCCATAGCGAGTAGGTCTGTACCAGGCTGCCTTATAGAATAATGCGACTCTTGTCGCACGAATAGTTATGAGATTACCCCTGGATTAGAATTAAGTACTACTGTAATATTAAGACGACCTGTAGAGCTGTTAATTAATGCTTGACTTGTTTATAGTGACCTAAACAAGTGTGTATGCTTTCTTGAATTACAAGAGATGATGTATGTGAATGTTTACGATATTACTATGTTTTGAGACGTTGATGTGCTGTCATGCTGCCATATTGATATTGATTAAAAGCTGCATGTGTCGTTATGAGATTTATGAGTTGTAATCCAAATTATTGGAGTTTATTTGAGATGTCTAAGGTTTAAGAAGTCGAGTCCATGCATAATCATCCAGAGACGAGGGCTCATGCCCTAGGAGCTTTTGCTCAACAGAGACGAGAGCTTATGCTCTAGGAGTATTTTTATGCTCAACAGCGACGAGGGCTTATGCCCTAGGAGTATATGTATACTCAATAGCGACGAGGGCTTATGCCCTAGATTGGTACCACATGCATGATTAAGATGTCTAAGTTGCATAAGTCGAGTCGAAGTTTCATTGTCGAGTCAAACTATTAAGTTGAACTATGATGTTGAATTATGACATTGATTTATGATATTGATTAAGATGTTACATGACTATTGTTATGATATTATGATGATGAAGTTATGTTGTTAAATATAATTATTGAATTATATGTTTAATGTTATTGTTTTGTGAATCTCACCCCTTCTGCTTTGAAATGTTGCCTTCCCTATGGGTAACTTGCAGGTTATTAAGCTTTAGCTGCTGTTTGCTGTTGTGAGTGGCTACCCTCACTGTGTCCTTAGGTGCTCTGATACGTAACGGGATGGGAACCTTTATGATTATTTTCTATTCCTTACGTATTACTTTGAATTGACATGAATAAGTAGTATTTTGAAATATGTTGAGACTTTTGATTAGGCCTGCGAGCCAAGATTTATATGTTAACTTGAATTTTATCCGCTGCGAAGTTTGAACAATTTTGACTAGAATAAATTATTATTTATTCCATTTTTGAGAATTTAAGAAATGTAGCATTCCGTTTTATGTGATACTCTCATTTGATTATGAAATTTTTACTTTGGGAAAACGGGGTGTTACACATATGGTTCTGATTAAATCATTATTCAAATATGATTTATGTCTATTATGATAATATGTTAGTTATATTCATCTTTGATCTGTCCGGTGAGGATGGATGAGTGGCAATGGTGGCAGTCAGTGCTTCGGTGTGACAGTGAAGTTTTCCGGCACGGTGGCATTGAGTCTTCGTGGTGGAACGAAAAGTGCCTACAGGAACGTTAGCACTCCGACGCTCAAGTCAGTAAAGGAACTGAGAAAGAGTGTGTAGAAAGTGTTGTGAAAAGTGAAACATAGCTTGAGGGCGAAGCAAGTTCACCCATATACAGGTGCGAGTTGGTGATAACCGCCTCTGGGATATGCAACATGTGATTAGGGCCGGTTAGAAGACAGATGTAGGGTGATAATCGCACAGAAGCGTGTTCTCGTGCGGTGCGATGCTCTTGAACTAGCGTGTTCCCTCAGGTGCTGAGGTGTAATGCCCTATTTCTATTAAAGCGATAAAACACGCGAATAATACAAATATTCAAGAAATAGACGCTATGTCTTCAATAGATTTCAAACAACATGCATATAAAAATCTCTCAATAGTCGTAGCGGATATAAATCATACATCTCGAAGATAAACATGTCATAAGCTCAACATATATCATCATATAAAATCTCCAAATCCCCACATGTGGGTAAATTCTCAACAACATAAACAATCCAGAATAAGCATAAAGACTGACATCCTAATCAGAGCCTAATCTAAGACTCTAAGAGATAAACAGAGGAAGCTCCCGCTATCCTCAAGCAATTCACCAAACACGCTAAAAGATCAATTCTGCACGCGAAAATCACGTTTTCTCCCAAACGACTCGACTAACACACCCACAACATGAAAACATAAATTATACTGGTTCTAACTCATCCAAAAACTCAATCAATATCCTCATATATCAAAAGTTCATTTTGGTCCTTCACATGAACAACTTAGCTTCACAAATTCAAACCACAACTTCACAAAATGTAATACCCATAATGTAATTCAAAAACAACAACATATCCAATTCAACAACAACTTCATTTAAACATGAATTCATCACAATCAACAACAACAACCCTAATTCATACCAATTTGAACAAAAATCAACAAAGTATCATATAAACACAATTCAAGCATGTAAAATCAACAACAACATGTTTAGCATCAATTTCAGATACCCAAAATTAGCATCAAAATAGGTGCACAAATTTCATTAATTAAATTCACAATAATCACTTTTCACAATTAAGCACTTATGAGTAGAGAAAGATTATACTAAAAATTATGAGAGAACACTAGCCCATTTACCTCAATTGAACACAAACCTAGCCTTAGCTTCAATTTAGCTCCTTGAATCTATAACCCCTTCTTGATCTTCAAGCCTTTCTCTTCTAACCATTTTCTTCTCTTCCTCTAGCACTTTCTCTCTACCTATTTCTAAAGTTTTGTGAATGAGTGTTAAAACCGTAAGTTTCTTATGACATGGGTTTATAAAGACTTACCACTAATGGGCCTAACCCTCAAATGTTCTAATTAATTAATCAACAAAGTTTCTATTCACTTACGGCAAAAAGATAACGAATAGTTACCGGCTCATAACTAATTACCACAACCCACTAGTAACCTAGTAAAATAATGGCTCTCACTCGAAACACTAAAAATAACCATCAATGTGAAATTACTAATTTACCCTTGCTCGCTAAATAAACAAAATACCCCTAAGTTCAAAATGACCAAAATACCCTTCTAACACCGAATTCCAATAATCTCAACCAAAATACACACAGAGACAATTAATCACATACAAGTACGTATAAACACATATAAAAATTAAGTAAAATAAATCTGATGAAAATCGGGCTGTTACATAAGGCGGTGTAAGTTAATGCCACATGTTAACGTGTGATTTGATCTTATGACTAGCTCAAAACAGGTTCCCCAAGCCATTGATGCCTTTAATGTGCCTTTGGTTGTTTCTTTGATAAGGAATTTATATAGTTCCTAATTGAAAACCAAATGGTAAAATTTGGCATTAGTTGCCTTGAAATTCAAAGTTTTGGGTAAAAACCAAAAGAAGTGGTTGAAGTTAAAATAGATGTAATTCCTATTTAGTATCCTTTTGGTAGGATTGTCAGTGACAAAATTGTGGGTTTATTTAAGTTTTCACTACAAATCTTGGTTTATTTGCAAGTAGTTTTTGTTGCAAATAATTATTATCCTGAAAATTGAAAATCTTTTCCATTTATAATTCGTCGAGAAAGTGAATTTCTTTTGATAATATGTCGAAATAAAACGCATGTAATGGAAAATATAAGCCTATTGTGTGAAAACGCTGCATGCAAGACCTGTTTAACCTCCTGCGCATCTGGATCCGGTTGTTGGAAAATTGGAAAGCCAAAGCGATACAAAATGTTGAATGCCCACTGTCCAAAAGTTGCTGCATGTAGGCGATCTTCTCTGTGCAGGGTTTAGGATCAAAGAGGTAGAACAGACATATCCGTGGTAAAGCTCTAAGGACATCAGGACTACTGAGGAACCTCCGGTAGCGAAGAGAAGGGGCCCTGAATCTGAAAAGATTCTTGATGACGAAATTAGCAACCTTCGTAACAATAGGAAGCAGAAGGTGATCTTGCAAATCGTCCATATCACACATCAAATAAGATACATGAAAGAGAAAAGGGAGTGGGAGTTTAATAAAGTGGTCAGAATAGAGAGTTTCCCAAGCCTTTTATTGTCATGGTACAGGTGAACTATTTAAGAGTGTTGAGAGAGATGAGTTCGCTTTTGTAGATTCAAAAACAAGAATCCAGAGGAAAACGCGCCATATTTGTAAAGGCTGGGAAAGTACACAAGTCCTGAAGGTAAAAAAGCCCACAAGGATTGGACGATATCCCAAGGAGAAGTAAATGAGTACCACTAACTTTTCTAACTACTGAAATAACGGCCCACAAAATCGTGAAGTAGTGGAGTCCAAAGGAAAACATGAAAAGATTGTTCCCAAAAGTTATGATGACTATGACGTCATAGTAGTGGAAAGAGAAAAATATTTTTCAAAAATTCCATCTTCTCCTTTATTGACGAGTTCCGTTAAAAATGACATTTTTGGGGGGCAGTTTGTTAGCCTATAATTTTGACATGCTTATTTAGTGTGGTCAACATTTAGTTGACTTTTAACCTTGCAGGAATTGAAGGCTTTCTCATTTTAACTTGAGGACCTCGACAAGATAGCAAACCTAGCACGCATGGTCAAGAGTTCGATAGAGCAAGGCCGAAAGCATGATTGCGTCGAAATCAAGCAATCAAGGCGGGAAAGATTTGATTCTAAGCTCAAAGGCAATTTCCTTAGTGGAAACGTGGGGACAAGCGGTTGTGCAAGATGGAGGGAGTGCTGGTCATGGGATTAGTCTTTTTCCAGTTATTTTTCTTATGTATAAATAAGAGTTTCCTAGTCGAAAAATAGGTCACAAATCATTTATAGAAACTCTACAACACTCAAACTACTGGCGCATAAAGAAACGAGTTATACAGAATGTATGTAAACTGATTTGTAGACCATTTTACTTTTAATGCAATGCATTTTACATTTCCTTTAAGTTTATGTGTTTAAGCTTTTACCTTTTTCTTTAATTTTGCTTTGCTTTTACTTGCAATCTCAAACCTGTCAAGAGACAATGCCCTTTTTACTCTAAAACCCCTCCTACCCTCTAAGTAACCTAAGTGCATTTTGTGGCCCTTTTTCAAACCCTTTTTGATCAAAACTTTTGCACAACATGTCCTAAGATTTTTAGTTCGGTCACACTTGTAATAATTATAACTAGCCCGTAGTTTGCCGAAAACACCGGTAAACAGCCGGCCTGACCTATTCCCAACCCTATCTAAGACGCCCAGAAACCTCTATAAATAAGTGTTTTTCAGTTTTCATTATCATTTCCAATAAAAAAACACAAACACACCAAAGAAACCATGAATCTTTCGCATGCTGTTTTAAATAGATAACTCTATATTTAAGTGCATGATTAAGATCCTCAGCATGCTGTAAATAATATAGAGATAGATCTTGATGCCTTGGTTTATTTGCTGCAAAACACACGAAAAACTCAAAACAATCCTCTTTGAATACCAAGAGGTTGCTATGAGCTAGATCTTGCTGTCTTGGCGATATAAATATCTCAGTTGGCAAAGCAGTAAGATCTAACTCAAAACAATCCTCTTGAAACACTTTGTCTTTCATCGTTATGTTGTAGATCTAAATATGGAAAGGTTTTTTTGAACTCGATCTAGTTGGTTTGCCAATAGAAATATGTCAGTTGGCAGACTAGCTGAATTAAGTTCAAAAACACCTTTTCGAACACCATTCTAGAATATTATGTGGTTTATGTTGTTTTACATTGTTTACTTGTTTTTTTATGTATTTTTTTTAATTATTTTTCTATGTCATATTCCATGAAAATCTTCCAAAAACACAATCTGGTTTTGTTCGGATTATATAAGTCGGTATTTTTAATGAGTTTTGATATATATAATCCGAAAACCATCAGTTTTTTTGGACGGTGACGTTTCACCAAAGGTTTGGACCGTTAGTGGAGTGCTTAATGCATTTCTGGACGGTGGAACACGTTTTATTTGACTATAGTTATGATCTAGGACTTGTTTAGGGCTATAAATAGGCTTGCATGTTAAACAAATTTCTTTAATCAAACTTCACCTATTTTCTTACATTTTTTAGTTTTTTAAGAGTGTTTATGATGTCATGGTCATTATTGACCGTACATATAATCCCTACAATTGCTTTGTAGCTTATGCGGGGATTATACGACGGTCAACAAAGACCTTTGACATCAAAGAAAACACAAAAAATCGCTGATCGAGGTAATTCGTATTTTAAAATCCGGAAAAAACTAACAATCTGGTTCGGATTATATAATCCAAACCACGAGTATTTTTCATCTTTTTTGCAGGATGCGTGAGAATGACATATGGTGGGAAAAGTAATAGTCAAAATTGATTTAGATTGAATTCACTAAAAAAAAACACCAATAAATAATACACCTCGTAAAAAAAATACACTTTGATTTATGGATCGGATAAATAATTCATCCATTAAAATCTAATAATGGATGGATTATGTGGACTTTATTCTTAATGGATGGATTAGATAGATTTTTTTAACCGAAAAAAAAAAAGTGAATTGTAATGGACTAATAAACTTTTTTTAATCAATCCATTAGGATCCAAATCCATCCATTTTGTCACCCCTAATTTATAAGACACAAATATGATAAGTTACAAATACATGAAGAACCATAAAACAAAATACCAATAACAATGAATATAAACATTCATTAAATTATAGAAGTTATGAAACATAAAAAGCATTGTAAAATAACATCCACATCATATTAATATTATTTTTTTGAGGGATATTAATATTATCCATAACGAGCGACATTTATTAATAGATGTTCTTTTACTGATACGACTTTGCATCTTCAAGTCAACAAAATAACCATTTGTTCCTTAAAAATAAAAAGAAACCATTTGTAAACTCCACATCTCAGATCTCACTATTTTTTTTTATTTTTTTATAAAATTCAAGATCTAATTCTATCACTCTAAATCTACGTATGATCTATAACATTTATAATCGGAATTTTTATTTTTATTTTATAAAAGGAATACATCATTTGTGTATGGATTTTTTCTTCCACTTTTATTCTTTCTTTAAAATATTTTAACATTTATAATATTATTTAAATTAGGCTTAAATGTAGTTTTACCCACCCCACCACTTTATTTTGGCTTAATTTGGATTTTACCTCATTTTAAAACTTGGAATTTTACCCCCTATTTTATATTTTCAGAACTTTGTCCGCCTCCTTATTATATTATATAAAAAATAGGCCAAATACTTCTTTAGTCCCTTACACTTGACAAAAATATCGGGGTTAATCTTTTAAGTTTCTAGGTTTTAAATAGGTCCTTGTATAAAAAATTAGGGACAAATTTACTGAATTAGATAAGATTTAATAAATAAAATGAATAAACGGACAAATTAGTACCTCAACATAAAATGGGTAATAGATACAATTTAAGTTGTTAATTTAATGCCCCGTGTTTCAATTTAGCAGCAGTTTGAAAGGTTGACCTATTCGAAAATCCTCCAATCTATGCTTATTTTCAACTCCCCAATCATTTCGTCGCTTACTATGCCCTTTCTCGTCTCTGGGTGCCTAGGTATCCACCATAAGCCTTTCCTCGTTTTAACCTCGCCCTTAGCTTGAAGTCCTTGCCATCCTAAGGTGCTGATAGATGGAAGGATCTTATAAACGTCTATAAATAATAAATCATACCATAGCTAAAACCCTGAAACCTTGAAGAGGAGCACACTCACATATCGCAAGTCAATACCACCAAGTTGGTTATTTTAAGGACTTATTTGAAATTTAAAAACTTAAAAAAAAAAAAAAAACTTCAAAGAGATGCATTAAATTAACAACCTAAATGACTTATTTAAAATTTTAAAAACTTAACGAACTAACTCGATATTTTTGTCAAACTTAAATGTCTATCAGAGGTATTTAATAAAAAAATATATTTTTTTTTTCAATAATTACATTTTTTCTTCAAATTTTACCTTTCCTTTTCATGCTTGTATTAACAGGAGTATTAATCATCAGTTTCTATCATTCTAAATATCAATATCTGTCACTCAATAATGTTTTAAGTCTACCTTTTTGGTAGTTATGGGTTAAGTCTTTCTATATACATATGTCCCTAATCTCATTCAAAAATGAATCATTTATTTATATTAGAATTACGACTTTCAGGTTTACCAAAATACTAATATTGCAATCTCGCTTCAAATAATTATTACTCACACGTCGCACGAATCAGCATTCATATTTAATTCTATCATCATTATTTACAGTAGTACTCCTCAGAAAAAACAATAATATTATGTTAGTCATTCTGAAATCTCAGTAACAGTATGAAATAAACTAACAAAAGTTTGTCTACTTGGTGAACCAATGATTTTTTTCCTCAGGTTCCTCAGCTTAAAAAATCATTGGTTCATCAATTAGACCAAACTTTTGTGTGGCGCACGTCGCACGTCGGATTCTGTGTGGCGCGGTGCACTTAAGCTGACATGTTTCCTCAGGTGCGAAGCCTTCAAGACAATGCAAGTTATATCACGTGCGGTTGGTCTTCTGACCGGTCTAGAACAAATAGAATCTAGAAATCATATTTGTACTAAAAAATTGAAAAAGAAAAAAAAAATCTACGAAGCATTAGGAATTTAAAAATAACGTACGCGGCAGCTAAAGACTTTGTGTTAGAATAATAAACTAATACTAATACTCCTATATGCCTATCACACTTCGTTTCACAAAAAACAAAAAAATGGAGATGGGTTTAATTAATTTAAATTATATCCCCACTATAAATATTGTGTATAATAAGCAGAGAACTTCTGAAAATCATTAGGAAATGGTAAGAGCTCCTTTCTATGACAAAAATGGTGTTAAGAAAGGTGCATGGAGTAGAGACGAGGATACAAGGTTAAGTGATTATATTCAGAAACATGGTCATTCTAATTGGCGTCAACTCCCCAAGCTTGCAGGTACATGTTTTATTCGGTATTGAATTAATATTTATGATTAATGTTAATGATCAATGCTTCTGTTTTTACTAGTAAATATAATTTCGTCTCCCAAGACACTGGTTATGTATACCAAAAAAAAAAGTTATATAGTAAGAAATAAAAAGAGTGCAATCAATCCATTAAAAATAAAGAGTGTCTTTTTTATGTTTGTAACTTTCTTTTTTTATATCCTTAACCGGTGTCCTAGGACATCGGAGAACACCGTTAACATGACCTTTTCGTTATCAATATCTCACCTAAGAATACAATTTAAGCTTCATTAATTTAGGAATTAAGAGTAAGAAATGTAAAATATATATATTTCAATCAGTGTTGTTTTATTACAGGTTTAGCAAGGTGTGGAAAAAGTTGCAGACTTCGTTGGTTGAATTACTTAAAGCCAAATCTTAAACATGGGAACTACACAAGCGAAGAAGAAGAAATTATCATCAAATTACACCACCAACTTGGAAATAAGTATATGATAAATTTCCAGCTTTGACAATTTTATTCTTCTTTTTCTTTTTTCACAAATTGACAATTTAACTCTAGAATTCATAAAATAAAATAATATAATACATATATATAGGGTTATGCTCCCTTAGTTTATTAAAAAAAATGATTTATATATAATAGTCAACTTTAGAGAGTATTAAGATTGCAATTTGCCTATTGAGTACATTGTTTATTTTATCAGTATATTAGATGTGGAATAAAGAACCAAAACTGGAATGTTGAATTAAATATTACCCATTGGAGATGCAATTAATTAGGAGACTAAGTTATGGATAGAGTTCAATTTAATTTGTGAAAACCAAAATAATATAAAACTAAGTATTGCTAGCTGTTGATTAATTGAAAGATTATATTTAATCATAAAGACTTGCATAATTTTATTTTCTAGTTGATTTAAGTGTTGACATTTAAATTTTTTTATTTTTTTTATTAGTATATCTAATTACATTTATATTTCTTTTTAGATGGTCCTTGATTGCTGAAAAGCTGCCTGGAAGAACGGACCACGAGATAAAGAACTATTGGCATAGCTATCTAAAAAAATGTTCAAAGAGCAATGACTATAAAGAAACAATTTCTGAGTTGAAATCTAAACAATGTGATACTGTTGAAGCAAATGACACTGATCATTTTGTAACACCTGAAAGCCCAAGTTCTGATGTTGGTAAAGACTTCCATTATATTTTAGAAAGCTCAACAATAACCATATCCAGAGAAACATTAGTGGAAGATAGCTCTTCACCTACCTCCATCAACTGCCCTATAATGGAAGAAGACAATGTTGCTCCATGGTTAGTGTTTGAATCATTTAGTGGAGATTTTTGGACTGATCCATGCACCTTAGAAGATACATCCACCACTAATGAGATATCAAGTGAAGACATAGACTTCTTGATTCCAGATTTCTATGATGGTTCATATATGTTTTAGATTCGTCGAGTTCTTTGTTTGATTTTTCAGAGGTTTCTTTTAGGCTTTGTTTTGGAGTTTGCAGAGTGAGGGAGGAGAGCATGTTGGATGGATGCGATTGAAGGAAAAAATAGAGAAATACTTTTCAATTTTTTTTTTTAGTGTTTCTTCTAAGAAATAGAAATGATAAAAGAATACTTATGATTAATATACTTTTAGTTTTTTCGAGTATTATAACAGTATATATTGGATTTGGAAAATTTTAGTTCCTCTAATATAATTTTTTATTTCCTCTAGATAAGGGTGATTTTGTGTTATGAAGAAAATTAAGCCCTCCCAAAGTTCTCTATTCTTTCCATTTCTTTTTTTTTAAGGCTTAATTGTTATTTTCGTCCCTTAACTATTTCATTAGTATCGTTTTGCTCCCTTAATTAAAATTTGTTCCATTTTGGTATTTTAAATTTATCTCCGTTATACATTATGGTCATTTCCGTTAATTTTAATTAAAAAATATTAGGGTTTACATCATATTCATCTTCATTCCCCCTTCTTCATCACCTTCATGCTACCTTCATAAAAAACTCATGAGAAAAACCCAAAATTGATTCACATCAAGTTATTCAAACCCTAACTTTATTTTACACCCAAATTCATTTAATTGTTGTGAAAGGGTTAACCCAAATTCAAACCCTCTCTTCCCCTTTCTTCTCATTTTTTTTTTGCTCCAATCTGATACCCATTCCTCTATTTCACTCTGCCAAAAACAAAATTATCATCATCTTCGTTTCAAACACAACCCCAGAAAACAACATAAACGATTTTCTTCTTGTGGCAATTCTTACTGTATCTGGATTTTTGCTTCAGATGTTTGTTCATAAGGGACAATACTTCAACATGTTCACCTCACTTTTCCCAATTTTGAATCTGCTTAATCAAATCAGCTTAAAGAACAACAACAACGAGAAAATCACACCCATAGTTATGGATCTGCTGAGTCGTTTCTCCTTTGAAATTTTCAAAGAAAACAATTTGGGGGAATTGATGAATGGGTTTGAGATTTGTGTTTTTTAGCTACCATTTATTAATTTTGTTCTTGGTTTTGAATAATATGAAAGAAAGTTTGAAAATTTGGGATTATTGTGAAATGGGTCTGAAATTGCTGTTGTTTAATGTTATTGCAAAATATGTTTGTTGTTGTTGCAAAAACTTTAAATTTTCTTTTATGGGTTATTTCACGAGGATGAAGATGATTTGATGGTTTATTTTTTGTATAAGAGGATGATGATGATGCCGAAATTGATGTTGTTTGATGTTGCTGCTACTATTTGATTATGTTGTTGTTGAATGAGAGGATTTATAGGTTACTTCACGATGATGATGATGATGCCAAAATTGTTGTTGCTGCTGCTTAATTTTGTTGATGCTACTATCGTTGTTCTTCCTATTTTTCCAGAAATAGTTGAAGGAGATGAAGGATTGAGATGGAGAAGATCAAGAACAGTTGGCTCCCAAACGGAGCCTTAGTTATTGTTCTTTTAAAAATCGGAACTATATCAAAAAATGGTTTTAAAAGTCTGAAGTGATGTCTAGGATCTAAATGTAGCGGATAAAAACAGAGAGAGAGAGAGAGAGAGAGAGAATAAAGACATAAAGCAATTATAAAGGTTCATTCCACAAACCGACAGTACTCCTGTCCCCTTGCACTCCCAAGGAGAGTTCACTAATAACAATATATGATTACACTTTCTCAAACACTAAAGTAAGAGACTTCAAACTACTCAAGCACAACTGCAAGAGATTTCCTATGCTCAAGCACAACTGCAAGAGACTGTTGGAACAAAGGGTGTTTAACAATACCACTTTTAGTTTTGATGATAACAAGGTATTAAAAATTGTCAATTGGATATGCTAATATTTGTTTAAGTATGCAGGATCTTAGTCAGAGATTTTTAATCTTAGAAAGTATTCTGCAAGAACAAATGAAGAGCAAATCCTAAAGAAGCTTGTTGTAAGTGATTCTGAAGACTTGGAGAGCCTGAAGAATCATCTGAAGCTATTTCGAGAGGTTCTGAAGATGAAGAGAGTCTGAAGAAGTCGCCTCGAAGAAGTACAAGACTTGGAGAGTTTGAAGAAGCTGTTACGAAGAAGTGCAAAACAAGAGGTTCTGAAGACTCAGAGAATCTGAAGAACAAAGAGAGTCTGAAGTAGCTGAAGAGAGTCTGAAGTTCAACAGAGTCTAAGAGTTCTACAGAGAGTCTGAAGATTGCAATTCAAGAACTTGTTTCGACTACAAAAGAAACGTTCATATGGAGTAACAGCTAATTTCAAGTTAACTTAAGCATGGGATGCTTTCCGACAAAGAATGCAGAAAAAGGACAGAGTACTGTGTACGAACCCTGTTTCCACTACTCCACTACTTGTACTACTGGCAGCTGTGTCTACTGGTATTATTGCTTCAAATGGAATGGAATTCAAAATATGTATTGAAGGACGATTACCATATCAAGCAACAGATTAACAATATTTGATCAAGCTTCTAGATGACTCTGTGATATGCTGGATTGTCTCAACGTCTTTCTACAACGTCTATATAAAGGAATGAAGACTTGGAGAATAGACTACTGACTCTGAACGAATTTTTTGAGCTATTACGCTATTTGCTATTCTCCCTGAGTCAAACAAACACATCAACAACTTAGAGAATTCTTACAAACTTGTTTATCCTAGAATTTCTAAGTGTTACAGAAAACAGAGTCTTATTGTTTTGTAATTGGAACACCACTGATTGTATATCAAGTGTTCAAACTCTTATTCAATTTTCTGTAAATTGTGTCAGAAGTCTCTTGCTTGTGTGCTTGAGTAATAAAAGTCTCTTAGTTGTGTCTTTGAGCATTTAAAGTCTCTTGCCTGTATGCTTGAGCATTTAGAAGTCTCTTGTTGTGTGCTTGAGCAACTTGTAATTGATTATTACATTTTAGTGAACTCTCCTTGGAAGTGCAAGGGGGACAAGACTACTTTCGGTTTGTGGAAGGAACCTGTATAATTGCTTGTGTTCGCTCTTTCCCTTATCTCTTTACTTTATTCCATTGCAACAGACTCTGAACTTCCATCAGAACCTGAACTTGTTCAGACTCTGATCCTGGAAAACAAAATTAATCTTTTAAGAGACGCGAAAGTTAATTCAATTCAACTCCCCCTCCCCCCTTCTTGTGTTTTTCTCGCCTTCAGAGACTTCCTATGCTCAAGCACAACTGCAAGAGACTTCTGTTCAAACAGAATTACAAAGAAAAATGTTTAAGGTTGAACACTTGATATACAATCAGTGGTGTTCATAATATAATTCAGATACAGACTCTTAAGACTCTAGAATTTCTAAGATATGAAAGTTGATAAGAAATTCTAAGTGAACTCCGATGTGAAACAATTTCAGCAGAGGTTTGGCACTTGTAAATTGTTGTATGAGTCTTTCCATTCCTTAAGTCTTCACTCCTTTATATATAGGTGTGAATGAGACGTTGTAGATTGCCAGCACATTAAAAAAGAGTCCTATGAAGGAACAATTTCAAATTCATTCCTTGTATAGAGGAATAACCAGCGTAGTCACAACTGTTTTCTTGTACTAATGCAAACACAAAACAGAGTAGTGGAGAAGGTGGTTGTACAATTGTACTATTGTCCTTTTCCAACGTTCTTCAGCAAATATGCTACCAAAGCCTTCAAATTCTCTGACATAACCGTTACTCTAAGGCTTCTATTCTTCTGCAAATATAGACTTGATTTCCATAGCAGTTGACATTCATTTAAAGCTTTCAACTTCTGGCTTCTGATGATCTTCAAAACTTCTGATAGGCAACTTCAGATAAGAGTGTTTCTGAAGACGTCATCTTCAGAACCTCTAGTCTTCAGATCCTTTGGTCTTCAGATCCTTTGGTCTTCAGAACCTCTTTTATTCAGATGCTTCCTTGCAACATAAGTTTCCTTTTTGTAGATTTCACTTGCTCTCATTTGTTCTTCAGAACCTATATCTTGAAATAATAGACACTTAATTTTTGTCTATGGTCCTGCATACTTGAACAAGTATTAGCATACCCAATTGACTATTTTCAATACCTTGTTATCATCAAAACTCAAAGGGTAATATTTTAAACACACTTTGTTCCAACAATCTCTCCTTTTTTGATGATGACAAACACTGTATTTAAAAATGTTCAATTGTTGTTAATCTAATTAACAAGTTGACTTCTAGGGTCTGAGGTTTGTAAGCTCCCCCTAAGTCTGATAGTCCTTTAAGGTGAGGTTTGTAAGCCCCCCTAAGTTCTATACAAGTTAATTAAATTCATTTAAAAACGAAGTAACACTCAGAATAATCTCACATTCAATGAATAAACTAAGAGATGAGAAGAAGGTTCTCTTAATTCAATTAATTTAGAAGAAAATTAATTTTACGAATTAATGGGGCTCATAGTCTTTAAATACTACATCTATTCCTCCTTTTGTCATCAACAAAAAGATTAAAATAAGACAAACGGAGAAAGTAAAATATGTGAGAAAAACTAAATAGTATAGATCAGAGGTAATCTAGTTAACAAGTTCATAAGCAGTTAAAAATATTCAGAAGCAAAGATAAGAAAATAAGAAAACAAGCAAAAATGTGGGAAATCTAAGGTTTGGCTTGTTTCTTCATCATCTTCATCATTTCTTGCATCATAGAGTAGGATTTCTTAGACTGCTTCTCCATTGATTCCTTCAAATCACTGTAGCTCTTCAAGAGAGCTTCTTCTCTGATCCTAGCTTCTTCTTCCTGAGAAATTAATTTCCTCTGAAGTTTAGCAGTTGTACTTGCAAAAAGTACGAGTAGTAAATACTAGGGTTTTCTCTATCTATTAGGGTTTAGACTAATTATTGGATGCCTTGAGAATGCTCTCAAGGGTTGTATTTATAGCCTGCTATGGGCTTGGGTTTTGGTGGCTTGGTCTCCAAGCCACGGGGGTATTTTAATATATTTGGCGGGTTCTAGACGTTTCTAGAAGCCACTTGAGGCGGCGCCCTGGAAAGGACTTGCCATGGGCCTTAGAACTCTTCTAGAGGGCGCTAAGGCCTCTTGGAGGGTCTACAGGCCCTTCTGGGGATCTTTAAGACTTCTAGGAATATTATGACGGTCCATAGCCCAACAAGCACGAGTCTTGGGACAAGGCGAAGTGATTTATATTACATCGACATTCCCTTATGATATTTCTGATTTGTTTGATAGCTTTTGAGGGTATATGTATTACCCTTAAGTCGTAGATCCCTTTTGTATTGAAAGAAGTTTGCTTCATATGGGACTGTCCACCTAGTTTCTTCAGTATAGGTTTTAGGATAAGGCATGATGCTTCTCGCCTCGCCCTCCTGAGGAGCGGGATAAATGTTTCTTTAAAGATTGGCGAGGACTCTTGAAGTTAAAACTGCTGACGCCATTGCTGAACTTGAAGCTGTCAAGTTGGAGCGAGATGCTTTTAAGAAGAAGAGCCTCAAGTTGGAAGGAGAATTTGAAGAGTGTAAAAGCTCTCTTATGGAGTATTTTGATGATGGTTTTGAGAGAGCTCGTGCGCAAGCCAAGCATTTTTATCCTGAAGGGAACTTTTCTGACATGGATGCAGCCAAAGTTATTGTCGACGGGCAGCTCGTAGATGAGGAATGACCTCAAACTTATTATTGTATTATGTCTTTTCAATTTCTTCTTTGGGCGACCCTGCGTGGGGCTTTGTTGACTTTTTTTAAAGATGGTCTTTGCTGGACTATCCTTTTACATTACGTTTATAGTTCTTTGCATTGTTTCGACCCAGCTTTTTATTTGTGCTTATGGTTTTCTTACTTCTTGATTCTTCAACCTTTGCTTAGTTAATTTGCTTAGCAATGTTTAGGTGACGTTAATGCTACGCTTAGAATTCGCCCTCTTATCTTGAGCGATATTGGTTGTTATAATTGTATGCTAAACCTTCGTTTTGCTCTTAAGTTTGCGCTACCGGCCGGCCTATATTGAGCCTTTGTTTGACTTTAGGACTAACGTATAATGGCGACTTATATTTAACCATCGTGGATTTTAAGATTGCGCAACGTGGCGACTTATATTTAACCATCATGGGTTTAAGAGTGCGCGACGTGGCGACTTATATTTAAATATCATGGGTTTTAAGAGTGCGCAATGTGGTGACTTATATTTAACCTCTGTGGGTTGTCTGATTTGCGCAACGTGGCGACTTATACTTAACCTCCGTGGGTTTTCTGATTTGCGCAACGTGGCGACTTATATTTAACCTTCGTGGGTTGTCTGATTTGCGCAACGTGGCGACTTATATTTAACCTTTGTGGGTTGTCTGATTTGCGCAACGTGGCGTGATTTGCGCAACGTGGAGACTTATATTTAACCTCCGTGGGTAGTCTGATTTGCGCAACGTGGCGACTTATATTTAACCTCCGTGGGTTGTAAGATTGTTGGCGGGCTGCGCTGATTTGATATGCTTGCTGTCGCCATGGTGTTTTGTTTGCCCTGACACTGATGAAAAATATAACAATACAAACAGCAAAAATGAGCAGCAGAAATGAGTCAACATCTTTTTTTAAGAGGACAAGTTGCCTCTTTAAAAACCTGCAAAACAAATCTCAAAGGTTGAGGAAGGTTTAGAATATAACTTCGTGTTTCATCTTCAAACTCTTAATGGCGGGACGGCTGCTTCTCTATTTCATTTTGACGTGTTGTTTGACTCCTTTTGTGAATCTCGCCCTTGGTGGGCTTGTTAGTATCCCAACCTTGATTTATCTGAAATATAACAATTCTTCCACACTTCCAAAGTCATCAGTATCAAAAATAAAGGAGTCTTTAATCATACGTAATTATATTTAATGAGAACTATTTATTCGTTGTCTTCTCTCCTTATTAACTTGTGCTCTTAATCCTTCTCTTTCTTCTATTCAATTCTATTACTTCTCTTAAATCGACAATCACTTATTCCCTTCTTAGATTTGAACTAACTAGCCCACTTCATTCTTTGATTTTATGTTTCATCTTTACTAACGTGAAACTGATTAGTTTTGTTATTTTATCTTCAATATTTCTCCTACGAAGCTGGAAACTAGATTCTGAATCTTGGAATCTTTTTCTTCTCCCCATTCTTTTTCTTCTCCCCTGTTTATTCTTCTAACGTGGGTCGATTTTGTCTAATCTGGCATTATTACTCCGTTATTTATGTTTTTACTAAGCAGGTTAGTTCAGTTTGCAAAGTAAATGGTGCATAAAAGGGATTCCCAGGAAAGAGAGGTGGGTCACCTGGACCACTTAAATACCAAGGCTTTCCTTGACAGAATCCCTTCTATATGACCTTTTATCAATACTACACTTCACTTGTGCCACTGGGTACCTAGAGTAGTCTTATTAACTTGGTATTACCTCCTAAGCTCTACCCATCTTTTCTTTTTCTATTTGTAACTAAATCGCATAGTGAGAATTAAAAGCAAGTGAACAAATTAAGTTAAGACTAATTGTCCATAATACTGATTACCCACCAATTATGTATGTACACCGAAAAAAAATATATATTGCGAAATAAACAAAATCGATAAGAGCCTTTGAAATTAAGGTTGTAAAATATATTTCCTCAAAATATATTGGGTAAGAAATTTTCTTCGAATCAAAAGGTGGAAATATATTTTCTCAAAGTATATTGAACGTAAAATTTTCTCCAAATCAAAAAATGTAGATTTTTCTCCAAGTATATTGAACATAAATTTTTCTTCAAATCTAAGGGTCTGTTTGATGGTCATGATAGGATAGAGACATGATATGATATAAAGCTGGATAGAGATAAGATATGATAAGGACATGATAAACATTAATCCTATGATGTGTTTGATGCGCACATGATAACAAACAGGATATCATTATAATTAAATGAAAAATTGATCTCATAATTAATTAAATATTATAAAAATGGCATGTTATTAATTATTATGGAAAATGCATGCTATCATTATTTTAAAAATGACAATATTTTAAAAATGGCAGAATATCAAGATAATAAATAAGGAATGATCTTCTAATCCTATCAGGATAATTCCTAACTCAGCCTATACTCAGGATATAAATTACAAAGGAAAGTCAGGATATGATAAAAAAATGGTTTATTTTATCCTATTCTTTTTTGTTGCATCAAACATAAGATTTAAGCAGGATATGATTAGTCTCCCTATTCTGACCATCAAACGGACCCTAAAAGTGCAAATATATTTTCTCAAAATATATCGGGCAAGCAATTTTCCTCAAATTAAATAGTATATTTTCACAATATATTAGGCGATAAATTCTCTTTAAATATAAATAATATATTTTCTCAAAATATATTTGGCAATAAATTTTCTTCAAATATAAAAAGTAGAAATATATTGTCTCCAAATATATTGAACATAAAATTTTCTTCAAATCAAAAAGTGTAGATATATTTTCTCAAAATATATCAGGCGAGAAATTTTCTTCAAATTAAATAGTATATTTTCTCAAAAAATATAGAACCTGGTTATAATTGCTTCAGGATAGGAGAATTGCTTCGAGAGAATATGTTGCCTAAATATTGAGACCTCCCGAAAGTTCACAAGTCAATTGCTCATTAATATCCTTAATCAGCTTTAGTTGAAGTTCTCGTTTTATCTTGTTTGTAGAATTCTCCTTACAAAGATATTACATATATACTCGAACAAATCATGTTAGTAACTTTCAAATCAATTGTCAAAGCTCTGTAATATCGTAAATGCAATTTATTTACGAAAATTTAAAGAAATACGATCCCCTTTGAGTTAGAGCCAATTCATGCCAAATAAACTTCAAAAATTAAAGCAAGAAGAAAAACTAACAGACATGTGGGAGCTGAATCAAATATATATTGATGAAAGTCAGATAAATTAGTCAAAATTCTACAAGCATGATAATATGACACATCGAAACTTATCCACGACGACTGATCAAAAAGTAGAATTTCACCATCCAAATAATTTTCTTGTGGCTTCAAAATCTTTAGACTATGCAATTCAACATATTCCAAAAAACTATTATTTCATATAATAGCTGACTTTTAATTAGGTAGATGGGCATCATGAATTTGTCGCAATGGTTGAGTAATAATAAACTACCTATCCCTGTAGCTGAATATAACAGATATGTGTTTAGAGTAACAATGCGTATAATTGTTATTTTATGTAACCAGAATAAGGACAAGCTAATAAAAGTTAATTTATGAAACTATAAACACCCTAAACACGAGATTTAGGTTTTGTCGCAGGTGCAACGATTCAGATTTTTCATACCACGCCACAACATAAATCGCATACTATATTAAATAAGTAAGACCGGAAGCACAATAATAACAATAATATGAAATCGATTTGAATTGTAAAGTATGTGTTACCGAACGAAGTCGAAGCGAAGTAATTTAGAGTATAGCAAACCAAAAGAGAAGTGAGAGGTAAAACGTTCTTTGTGGCGTTGCTGGCATCAAGAATAAAGGTAATGGATAATCTTCACCGCTTATGGCGGCGGTTTCTTTGTGCGTTTGAGATCGCCAAGAGGTTTTAGGATTATGAGTGTGGTCTAGGTTAGTTTTACCTTTTCCCATAGACGACGCCAACTGTACTTGCAAAAAGTACGAGTAGTGAATACTAGGGTTTTCTCTGTCTATTAGGGTTTAGACTGATTGTTGGATGTCTTGAGAATGCTTTCAAGGGTTGTATTTATAGCCTGCTGTGGGCTTGGGTTTTGGTGGCTTGGTCTCCAAGCCACGGGGGTATTTTAATATATTTGGCGGGTTCTAGACGTTTCTAGAAGCCACTTGAGTCGGCGCCCTGGAAAGGACGCTCCCTGGGCCTTAGAACTCTTCTGGAGGGCGCTAAGGCCTCTTGGAGGTTCTACAGGCCCTTCTGGGGATCTTTAAGACTTCTAGGAATATTATGACGGTCTAGCAGTAATCATCTTTTACTCAAACAAGCCTTTCTTCAACTGTAGATTGGCTTTCTCCATTTCATAATCATGCTTTAGCTTTTCTAGAATTGGAGCATCAGCTTGAATCTTCAACTTTGTTAACCATCTGAAATCAAGATTCTCAAAGTGTACACTGGAGGTAATAATGCTTGAGGCGTCCAAATACATAGGTGCATCAGAGAGATACAACTTGTTCTTGTTGGCATTTACTCCCTCCATGTTTTTGGCAACATCTGAAAACCATACTTTCAGGGACTTCAAAGCATGATCATGTGCTTTTAAAGATGACTTCTGAAGTTCACACATCACATGATCCACTCTTTCTCTGAGACTGGTCCATTCATTCACATAATTATCCTTATGAACCAGATCATTCCTTGATTTCACCAACCTGTTCAGAACCTTAAATATATTCTCACTCACCTCTTTAAATACAATAGAATCCAGTAAAAGGGTAGGTGGTGAGGAAACATCAACAGATAGGATTTGAGGACATGTTTGATCAGAAGAACCAACAAGTTCAGCTGAAAGGGTTGAAGCATGGGCAGTAGGTTCTGTGATAGGTTCCAGAATAAAAGGTGAAGCTGAGCTTAAAGTTGGATTTGAAGATCAATAAGCAGGTAATTGAGAGTCTTGCTCATCTTCTATAATCATGTAATCAGGTTCTTGAATATGGTTGACAATGGTAGCTTGTGTAGGTAGAGCTACATTGAGTGGTTCAACAATTGTAGGTGCTTCTGATGAGGAAGGGGGATTATCAGAAGCAGTCGGTTCAAAAGGAGAGGTTTGCTTGTTGACCAAATTTCTTAATGCAATTCAAAAGGAGATATTAGAATGAGTTGCATTAAGGTGGTAAGGTTTGAATTCAGGGTGAATGATAAGTTCTGAACAAGTATTGATAGGTTGTTGTTGGCTTTCCAAAACAACTTCCTCAGAAGCTTTTTCAGAGGCTTTTTTAAGTTAGGTTCAAAACTTGGTAGTTCACCTTGATAATGACTAGCCAGTTCATCAAGAACATTTGAATCACTTTTTTGGGTAGAAATTGGATGTTGGGTTGATGATGTTGACATTGTGTTAACAGGTTCAGATGTATCCTGCACTTCTTCAGTTTCTGCATCAACAGGAATTATCTAAAGTGGCTTGATAAATGGAGGTTGAACAGGGTGATCTAGAGGAAGATTCTGCCAGATATCTATCCTCTGCTGAGATAGTTCACCTATTCTTCTCTAAGCATCTGGGTACACTGGCACAAAAGATTCAACAACATCAGGCTTTTTATGGAGCTTGGTAGATGATGATGGGGCTAGTGGTTTAAGTAGAGTTTGATAAACTCTATTCAAAGGGATATTGTCTATACTATCAAAAAAGGTTGAGATTAGGGTAGAGGTTGCACTAGATTATTTTTCTATTATATTAGAGATAGTGTGAGAATCTGAATTACCTCTTACAGCATCTGAAACAGTAGCTTCTGAACAGGCTTCCTCCCTTACTTCTTCAGCAGCAACCAACTCTTATAAGTCTCCTGCCAGCTCAACAACCTTTTGAGCAGCTTCTGAAGTAGATTCCTTCAGCAAGTTATCAGCAGGCACTTCTACTTCTCTTGCAAGTTCCAAGGCTTGCTTTAGAGCTTTATCATTAGCAGCTTTCTTCATCACCTCTCTTGTTACCATCTTAGTTGACTCTTCAACCTGACCATCCTCTTCTTCAACATATGAAGAGACTTTCAACTTCTTGATACTTTGTTTCCTCTTCTTTTTAGGAATTTCTGGTTGAGGAGGAGTGGACTGTGAAGATCCAGCAGATGATGCACCTCTAGTTCTCTTGGTTAGAATTTTTGTAGGTTCTAACTCAAAAGCTTCATCCTGAATAGTTGGCATAGCAGGCTCAACTATTCTACCAGATTTTTCCTTATTTATCTTCTTCGCTTTGGGTTTAGAAGCTTCTTCATCTTCAGTAGCTTCTGAAATTGTTTGCTTCTTAGACTTTCTCTTCTTAGAAACTGGAAGAGAACCACCATACATAGTGTCTGGAATATCACTGAACTTGATAATTTCTCCTGTAGACTTCCAGTGTTCATACACATATCCAACTTGAACTTCAGGAGGATCCTGTTTGCAAATGGGAGGAAAATCTCCCAAAAGATCTGATAGGATGTTTGACTCCTTAAGATCAGTGTCCATCTTGACAACTTTCTCCTCCAAGTTCATGTTCTTCAGAGTGCTTCCATTGATATACTTGTCAACCACTGTTCTCATTTGTTTATCATCTACTGCCTTTGACAACTTGAGAGCTTGCAAGATACCTCCCTGATAAAATATTTCAGAAAGCAATCTTCCATAAGGAATAAAGCTTCTATTCTTCTCCTGACTATTCCTCAGTGCCCATATCATATGATTGAAGATGTATCTGGGCAAGTTTATCTTCTCATAAGATTCTAAGATGTGTAAGAACACCTTGTGTTCTAGTGATAGCTGATCTACCCCTCCACCTTTGGGTAGAAAACATTCTTGAATCAGCTTCTGAAGAACTTTAAATTCTTTACTCATATCCTTGTATTTTGGTTGCCTATGAATTTTCCCTCAACGTTCAATCTACAAGCTCTTCCCACAACTTCATAAATGGAGATAGGAATCCCCATTATATTGGAGCGTATCTCAACACCTGTGTAAGGTTTCAATCCAAGCTGCTCTCTAGTCTTTCCTTCAAGACATGGATTAATCAGAATCAGATGATTCTCTTAAGCTTTAGCAACATGTTTATCATAGACTTCAGCTCTAACCCAGAAGTATTTGACCAAGTTTTTGTATGTTGGACCATCCAACATAGTGAAGTAATCAGACCAGTCTTGAAATCTCAGATAATTTGTAATATCACACTCATGACGATTTAGTGATAAAAAATCCACCGGGTTTTCCACTTGAACCGTTAACTGACCTTCTTCAAATGCCATAGTTCTTCCTTTGATTTGAAGAGAGTCTTCAGTATTCAGTTGCATGGCAGGATTTTGACTTGAACTAGATGATGCCATTGATGACTAAATATGATTAGAGGGTTCTAGGTTTGTTGATTTTAGAAAAGATTAGATTTTCAGAGAATCGGTCTAAAACTTATAAAATGTAGGTAGTGAAGTGAGAAGTGTGTGTTTTTGACTAAGTGTATTTAGTAAAAATGATTACAATTCAGAAGGGGACAAACAAACACAACATTAATGACAACGGGGGCGCGAGATAGTACTTTTAAAGCTTAAAATCATCATTGCCCTTTTACGTTATAAACCAATACATTTAAGCCACGTTAGAATTTTTCAAAGTAACTGCTAAGTAAGTGGGACATGTGTTACACAAAGTAACTTCCAACGTTTCCACTAATTCTACTATTCAGAAGCAAAGAATTCAGATTCTTAAGTTCAGATGTTGATGTCATCAGAAGCACATTTTCCTCAGAACCTCAGTGAAGAGCTTCTGATTGACTATGACTTCTGAACAACATCAGAACCTAAATTCTTATTCAGAAGCAAGTATTTTAATCAGACACAAAGTGCATGTTCAAACTTTTCTTTATAAAATCAAATCTTTCAACAGTTAAAGGCTTAGTGAATATATCAGCCCATTGATGTTCAGTATCAATGAATTGTATATCCATGATTCCTTTTTGAACATAGTCTTTGATAAAGTGGTGTTTGATTTCAATGTGCTTGGCTCTAGAATGTAGAATTGGATTCTTTGATAAACAAATAGCAGCAGTATTATCACAATAAATGGGAATATTGTTAGCATTAATCAGATAGTTTTCTAACTGATGTTTCATCCAAAGCATTTGTGTACAGCAACTAGCAGCTGAGATGTATTCTGCTTCTGCCGTTGACATAGCAATTGTTGCTTGTCTTTTGCTAGCCCAGGATATCATATTCTCACCAAGAAACTGACAGTTTCCACTGGTTGATTTTCTTTCAATCCTGTCACCAGATTTGTTGTTCCTTTCAAATACCTGAAGATTCTCTTAACTGCAATTAAATGAAATTCTCTAGGATCTGATTGGAATCTTGCACACAAGCATACACTGAATAAAATATCAGGCCTAGATGCAATGAGGTATAACAAAGAACCAATCATACCTCTATACAGCTTCTAGTCAACCTTTGTTCCAGTATATTCTTTGCTCAAAGTGCAGGTTGGATGCATTGGTGTGTTCATCTCTTTACAGTCTTCAAGTTTGAACTTCTTCAGAAGCTTCTTTGTGTATTTTGACTGATGAACATACACTCCATCTTTGCATTGATTAATTTAAATTCCAAGAAAGAACTTCAGTTCCCCCATCATACTCATTTCAAATTCATCCTGCATTAACTTAGAATTTTTTTTGCAAAGAGATGTATTAGTAGAACCAAATATTATATCATCAACATAAATCTGCGCAACTAGAATTTCTTTCTCAAGAGTTCTTCTGAAGAGTGTTGTGTCAACCTGACCTCTTTTAAAATCATTTTCAATCAAGAAATTACTTAGTCTGTCATACCAGGCTCTAGGTGCTTGTTTGAGACCATATAGTGATTTCTTGAGTTTATAAACATGGTCAGGATTCTTAATATCCTCAAAATCAGGGGGTTTTTTAACATACACTTCTTCAGATATCACACCATTGAGAAATGCACTCTTAACATCCATTTGATATAATATGATACCATGATTAACTGCATAGGATAGAAGTAACCTGATTGCTTCCAATCTTGCAACTGGAGCAAATGTTTCAGTGTAGTCAATGCCTTCTTGTTGACTATAACCTTGAGCAACAAGTCTGGCTTTGTTTCTCACTACTTCACCTTTTTCATTCAGTTTGTTTCTTAATACCCACTTTGTTCCAATAATGTTCTTGTGCTGAGGTTTGGACACCAGATCCCATACATCATTTCTTTGAAATTGATTGGGTTCTTTTTGCATAGCTACAATACATCCATCATCTGATAGTGCTTCATCTATAGTAGTAGGTTCAATCATTGATAATAATCCCATCATAGACTCTTCTTATCTGAAGTATGATCTTGTTCTCCTAGGACTTTCTTTATTTCCAATGATTTGATCTTCAGGATGTGAAGACCTGTACTTGAATGTTTTCTTGGATTGATTAGCTTGCTGAGAACCATCTTGAGCTTCATCAGAAGCTACTAAGTCTTGAGCTTCTGGAGTGGATTCAGCTTCTGAGCTGTCTTCAGATTCTTCAATCTGATCAGGTTCTAAAATTTTTTCAGGTTCCTGCATATCTGCATAACTTTCAACCTGCTCTGGATTTTCTCTTCCAGGCATTTTATCATCAAACTTGATATGCATAGATTCTTCAACACATAGTGTATCTGAATTATACACCTTGTATGCCTTTGACCTTTCAGAGTAACTTAAAAAGATTCCTCTTTGAGCTTTGGCATCAAATTTATTTAGGTAGGTCTTATTATTTACAATGTAACAAGTACATCCAAATTGATGAAAGTAAGATATGTTAGGTTTCCTTCCTTTAAATAGTTCATATGCTTTTTCCTCCAAGATATGTCTAATATAGATTCTATTTTGGACATAACATGTTGTGTTCACTACTTCTGCCCAGAAATGTTTAGCTAAATTATTTTCATGAATCATGGTTCTAGCCATTTCTTGTAAAGTTCTATTCTTTCTTTCTACAACCCCATTTTGTTGTGGAGTTATAGGAGAAGAGAATTCATGGACAATTCCATATTTTTCACAACAGTTTTCAAATGGCTCATTTTCAAATTCACCACCATGATCCCTTCTAACTTTTAAAATTTTCAATTCCTTTTCAAACTGTATTTGAGTGAAGAAGCTACAGAAAACATCATATGCATTATCTTTGCTTTTTAGGAATTTGACTAAAGTCCATCTGCTATAATCATTAACAATGACTCATCCATATTTACTTGCATATAAAGATGCAGTGTTAACTGGACCAAATAAATCAATATGAAGTAATTCTAAGGGTCTGGAGGTTGAGACAATGTCTTTTGTTTTAAAAGATGATTTCACAATCTTCCCTTTCTGGAATGCACCACGGAGTGCATCTGAATGATAATCAATATTTGGTAGACCTCTTATCAGTTGCAACTTGCTAAGTTTTGAGATTAATCTTCATTTAGCATGTCCCAACCTTCTGTGCCACACCCATTTCTTATCATTCACAGATAGAAGACAAACTACCTTCTAATCAACCAGTTCAGAGAAGTTAATTTTATAGACATTATCTACTCTATTTCCCTTGAATTTTATGGAGTTGTCATGTTTGTTGACTATTGAGCAGTTGGTTTTATCAAACAATACATCAAAACCATTATCACAGAACTGAATAATACTGAGAAGGTTATGTTTAAGACCATCTACCAACTACACACTATTAATAGAGATAGAGGAGTTACCAATAGTTCTTGTACCAATGATTTTGCCAGATTGGTTGCCTCCAAACTTCACATTTCCTCCATCTTTCATTGTGAGAGTAAGGAACGTAGCTTTCTCTCCTGTCATATGTCTTGAGCAACCGTTGTCTAGGTGCCATGATCTTTGCTTTTCCATTGCTCTTAGGCATGCCTCATTTTCATCATCTGAATTTGATTCTGGTTCAGCTTCTGAAGTCATTGTGGCTACTAACCCCGTACCAACATCAACTTCATTCTCAGCATCTTCCTCGGATCTAGATTCACTGTCTAAATCTTCCCAGGTGGCCATTAAACTTTGCTTTATCTGCTTTCTGAACTTGCTTGACTTGAAGTTTGGTTTCTTGGACTTCTTCTTTGATTTATCCTTCTGAAGATCAGGGTAGTTAGCAATGAAATGACCAGGCTTCTCACAATTGAAGCATCCCTTCTGATCTTCCTTCTTGAAACCTTTGTAGCTGCCTCTTCTGCTTAAGAACTTCTTGTTCTTTTTAGCTAGATATTGAAGCTTGTTGGAAAGCATAGCCATCTTTTTAGCAGGATCTTCATCAGAATCACCATCAAGAGATTCTTCTTTAGATTCAGTAACTTTAAGAGCTTTTGATGACTTTCCTTTAGATGGGAGAGCAATAGATTTAGTCTTCTTGAAAGATTCATGCTCATTGAGACTAATCTCATGAACCTTGAGAGAGCTCATAAGATCTTCAACACTCAAAGTGTTTAAATCTCTAGCTTCCTCAATAGCAGTAACTTTAGGTCTCCATCTAGCAGGCAAGCTTCTGAGAATCTTGTTCACATGATCATAAACTACATAGATTTTCATCAATATTTGAAGTCCAGAGACTAGGGTTAGAAATCTTGAGTACATTTCCTCAATGCTTTCATCATCTTTCATCTTGAACAACTCATATTGATGAACAAGCATAGTAGCCTTTGCTTCTCTAACTTTCTTACTACCTTCAAAGTTTGCACATGGTGAAGCAAACATTGCCTTTGTAGTAGATTTATCACTCATTTTCATATACTCTGTGCGATGTATAGAACTAACAAGAATGGCTTTGATCTTGTGATGTTTCTTATAAAGCTTCTTCTGGGCAGGGGTATGTTTCTTTCTATCAACAACAACTCATTCTTCATCAAGGACCAAGTCACCAACTCCATCTTCAAGAATATCCCAAAGCTCCTCATCCAAGCTCATGATGTGACTATACATATTAGTTTTCCACAATGAAAACTCTTCAAGTTTTCCATTGAACTTGGGAGCTTTACCGGATTCAGACTTCTAATCATCAGCAGTACCATAGTCATAGTGAATAGCATTGTTGTTTTCAGTAGTATTAGAGCTTTCATCAGACATGTTTTTCTCAGAACTTTTTATGTTACATTGTTAAGTGCTAAACAACAGAACCAAGGCTCTAGATACCAATTGAAGGAGAGAAAAACACTAGATGGTGGGGTTGAATTGTGTTTTATTTTTCTTCGTTTTCTCTTAACACTAAAATCAGAGTTCATAACCTGATAGAGTTCAGCTTCTGAAGTGATGTTCAGGATCTAAATGCAGCGGATAAAAACAGAGAGAGAGAGAGAGAGAGAGAGAGAGAGAGAGAAGAAAGACAAAAAGCAATTATACAGGCTCCTTCCACAAACCGGAAGTAGTCCTGTCCCCTTTCACTTCCAAGGAGAGTTCACTAAAATCAATATCTGATTACACTTGCTCAAACACTAAACTAAGAGACTTCAAACTACTCAAGCACAACTGCAAGAGATTTCATATGCTCAAGCACAACTGCAAGAGACTTCCTATGCTCAAGCACAACTGCAATAGACTTCTATTCAAACAGAATTACAAAGAAATTTTTTTGAGGTTGAACACTTGATATACAATCAGTGGTGTTCACAATACACTTCAGATACAGACTCTTAAGACTCTAGAATTTCTAAGATATGAAAGTTGATAAGAAATTCTAAGTGAACTCTGATGTGAAACAATTTCAGCAGAGGTTAGGTACTTGTAAATTGTTGTATGAGTCTTGCCATTCCTTAAGTCTTCACTCCTTTATATAGAGGTGTGAAAGAGACGTTGTAGATTGCCAGCACATCAAAAAAGAGTCGTTTGAAACTTGATCATATCACCAAAGATTTGTTGCTTGATTTGATTAATGTCCTATGAAGGAACAATTTCAAATCCATTCCTTGTATAAAGGAATAACCAGCGTAGTCACAACTGTTGTCTTGTACTATTGCAGACACAAAACGGAGTAGTGGAGAAGGTGGTTGTACAATTGTACTATTGTCCTTTTCCAACGTTCTTTAGCGAATATGCTACGAAAACCTTCAAATTCTCTTATATAACTGTTACTCTAAGGCTTATATTCTTCTACAAAGATAGACTTGATTTCCACAACATTTGGCATTCATTTGAAGCTTTCAACTTCTGGCTTCTGATGAGAGCGCTTCTGATCACGTCATCTTCAGAACCTCTAGTTTTTAGATCCTTTGGTCTTCAAAACCTCTTTTATTCAGATGCTTCCTTGCAACATAAGTTTCCTTTTTGTAGATTTCACTTGCTCTTATTTGTTCTTTAGAACCTATATCTTGAAATAATAGACACTAAATTTTTGTCTATGGTCTTGCATACTTGAACAAATATTAGCATACCCAATTGACTATTTTCAATACCTTGTTATCATCAAAACTCAATGGGTAATGTTTTAAACACACTTTGTTCCAACAAATATTCCGTGCCTTCAAATCATATTGGACCTTCTTTTTGTCATCATCGCTCCAAACGGTCTTTGGCTTGTCTAGGACTACACCGTTTTCGCCATCGGCGACAATTTCGTTTGAAACCGCCCATTGATAACGGCGTTCCATACGTCCATATCCACCGATTGGATGTGAACGCTCATGCATTTTTTCCAATAGTCATAATTTTCTCCGTCGAAATTAGGTGATCTATTATACGCCCCCTTGGACACCTTATTAGCCATATGGATCAACTCCTCTGGTAGTCAGCTGTAAGAAGAGACCAAGCTGATACCACTTGTTGGTCTATATGGTTAATTAGTTACCAAGCTATAGGGGGGTGAATTGCATTTTGATAAGTTTTTCCGAAGTTTTAATCAAAACCAATTTTGACGAAATTGACTATTGGAATCGTGCTCGAACAATCACAAACAATAAATCATACAGACAAATATATCTGCAATAAGATTTAATCTTAGAATTGAGAGATTCACGATACAAATATTATTATACAATCAAACTTTAATAATCCTTGAACAATGTACAAAGCTTATAGATAGTTTCAAACCAAACCTATATGAAAAAAATTACTAAGCAATCAAATCAAAACACAATACATGTGCAATTGAAGAATTGAATGAATTTTGCAATCAATTGATCTAAGAAAATTATATGAAACCTAATTCACTGAATTAGATTAATTTTCAATGAAAAACAACATAGATCAACACTAGAAATTATCCTAACAATTATTCAATTAATCTCATGCAATAGTAAAAGTAAAGAGGATATGGAAAGAGAGATAACACCGATAATTTTATAGTAGTTCGCTCTTTCTCGTCCTCGCTAGAGCTACGTCTACTCTTCTTGATGAAGTACACCTTCACCAAGGTAATCCACTAAGTAAGAAATGTTGAATACAATGTGTTTACAAGAGTTCCTTGAAATTAAACCTAATTCTTCAACCCCTATGTAAAACACTCCCCCAAACTCCAAGTAACCCTTGAATTTGGTGCTCCTTGAATCTTTGGATCCTTGAATACCCGTGCACCCCTTCGAACTCTTCACTCAAGCCTTCGATGCTACGTCCGTTAAATGAATCCCCTTTAACTTCAAGAACGGTTAGAAAGACCCTCAAGTCCTTTGGAGGTGGAATGAGATTATTCACTTCACTTTAAAGCCTTGATTTAGCCCAATCAATCTTCTTGAGAGAACCAACTTGCAATCTCTACTAGCACCCTAGAGAACCAATGTGACTCAAAGAACAAGTGATTCTAAGAAAAAGTGTTTAATCTTGAAGAATGTATGAACAATGAGTTTTTGAGACCTAGAGAGAATAGTTGAAAATGATTTAATGAATTGTGAGTTATGAGAAGAAGGGTTTATATAGTGATGGGTGACAAGGCACAATTTTCGCACAAAAACAACAGAGTAAATCGATTCATTTAAATAGTGAATCGATTAAGACACCAAGAAGACAAGCCCATAAAGAAAAGAAAAGTCATGAAGATTGATGAATGTCATGGTATTTTGAAACGATTCAAGCTGCCCAGATGAAGGTCTGAATAGATTCAGGGTTAGTATAAATCGATTCAGAGAGAGTCAGAGAGTTTAGTGATACGTCTCACAGATGACTGATATGATTCAAACATGAATTAATTCTTAAACATCTTGAATCGATTCTCATCAAGTCAGAGACTTAAATGATACGATTCAGACAAGGATGAATCGATTCATGCAGAGTAAAGACAATTTGACAAATACCAATCTAGGGTGCTTTAACAAAATCTAAATGAAAAGCTAGACTAACACTATACAATCTAAATAACACTAAAGAATAAAGGCTAACATCATCAAAACTATAGTTAGAGGCTTCATATATATATATATATATATATATATATATGGACACAAGAAAGTGAATACAAATATGATACTATATACAGTTCACCAGATTTGTATGGCGAACAATAAATTGTATTTAAAACAGAAAGATTTAATTTTTTTTTAATCTTTTTTATTATTATTATTATGGAAGACGAGTTTTGTAGCACAAAGTTTAAGTTGCGCCATTAAACAATTTCGCTAGTTTATTAACCAAAAAATTTACATTGGCAACTTTTTGAAACATATATTTGATTAACCACTTTAACTACATCACATCTGTAACTACAAAAATGCAAGACAATATCCACTTCTTTTTATAGAGGAATGATTGAACATCACATTTATACAACCAACAACTTATTTGCTATTTTTTAATTTTTTTTATTGATTTATATTTGCGTGCTCCTCATAATGCTATATGGTGTTGCATTCGGAGATAGTCTTGCATATGCACAAACAATTAGGCATAAAATTTAGACACACACATAAATCAAAAAAATTTAAAGATAAATAAAATAGACATCAATTAATATCACTTCAATCATTTTCTTTTAATTTTTTTAATTTTATATGTGTGTCTAACATGCAATATTTGGTGTTTTGCCTAACCAAGAATTTCTCATTTTTTAAGGGACTTTTGTAATATGATATAATCACAAGATTGATCCTTTAATTTTAATTAATATTGATAAAATATTACATTTATGTTTTCCAATTTTATTATTATATATAATGGTGAAAATGCACTTTTGTTCTTTCAAGTTTCCCAAACTAGCGATTTTGACCCTCCAAGTTTCAAAATTGCACTTTTGGCCCTCATAGTCAATGCTGATGTGGCGCGTTTTTTTAAGTTGCCAACAACATGCATACGTGGAAAATGATTAAAATTTTAAAAATTAATAATCTCTTATTCTTCCACCTCAATAATCCCCTAATATAAATCAAGCCACATTTTGGTTGACAACATCAGAACATGACCCTCTTTCAAGCCTCAAAACATAACCCTCAAAATCAGAACAACCACATTGAACAACACGATAATCCTCAAATCTATGACTCTTGATAGCAGTGTTAAATCAAGCCTCTCAAAACATGACCCTCGTTCATGTCATGATCCGTGTGTGAGTTCCAAGTTTCGACGAGAAGAGGAAGTTGGCCACTGATGGAGGGTGAAGATTGATCTTTTATTTTAGTTCTCATCATCACCCGTCCCTCTTTTCTTTCTACCTTTTCGATTTTGGTTAGATTTGACAGATTTCATGAATTAGAAAAATTGGTGGGCTTTGTTGAATTTTAGTGAATGAGAGAAATTTGTTATAGTGTTAATACCCTTGCTGGTTTTGGTGAATGAGATAAATTTACTTTCAGTTCTCCAATTTTTGAGTTGGTTGGAAATCAAAGTATTTTTTTTCTTAGGAAAGAAATCAAAGTATTTGATTTTGGATTAATGAAGTTTCTTTATTTCGTAAGTTGAATGATGAATGTATGAATGGTACGGTGGCGGTGACAAACAATGTTGTGGTAGCAATGGAATGGGAGAGCGAAGGGAAAAGATGTTCAGAGAAGAATATGTTCATAGGAGAACAAGAATAGATTTTTTTATTTATGTAATTTCCACGTGCACGTGTGTAGATGGCAATTTTAAAAAATAAAACAATATCCACATAAGCATTGACTGAGTCAAAATCAAAGAGGGCCACGGTTTTGCAAAGTGGTGGAAAGTTGGAGGGCTAAAAGTGCGATTTTCAAACTTGGGGGGCCAAAATCGCTAGTTTTGAAAACTTGGGGGATCAAAAATGCATTTTAGCCTTATACAATTTTTTTATTTTGCTAAAAATAATAATATATGTTTGTAACATAATTTTGTGGCTTGTAGTCCACAACGAGAAATTGTACCTTTATTGTTTTTCATTCTTCTCCTTTGCTAAAGGTGACCAAGAGCTTGACATACCCCCATAATTTAGTTGAAGAGCCGTTGAATCCATAAAGATCGGATCCAACGTATAGGGCCATATTTTTCTCCATCAGTTGTAGATTTTTGAATAAGTTGTGTACATCATGTTGCATGAGGCTCCTTGGTCGACAAGGATTATGCAGACATTGAAGTTTGCCATCTACGTCTGCACAAGAAGTGGTATAACAACATTTGGTTCTATACTTGTCATTTATTCATCATAGAACGCCAAGGGAGTTCATCCAATACCTCCAACAGAAGCGACGACGTGTTGTCTGATGCTCAACAACACCTCGAATCTCCTTTTGATGGTGCTTTTTATAGTATGGCTTATTCCTTCCCATGTAACCATGTGGGAAGAAGGGACTCTTTATCAAGTGCTTGTATAAGAGGTTACCTCTAGATATTCAGGGAAGGATGAGAAGTCCTCGGGGTGGTAGATCAGTGTAGAAATTTCATGGATCTTTTTGTCCTCAACACCTTCAATGGTTCCTTCGTTCGTCTTCTTCGGACGGGGAGGTTCAACTCTTTTTCTTTCTGGTGAGGCAATTTTTGTGTATAGCCTCAACTTTCCTCTTCGTATGAGGATCATTATTGCATCCTTGAGATGGATGCTATTGACAGTTGTATGAAAGTGGCACTAGTGAAACCTACAATATTTTATCGTCTGTTGCCCTTACTTTTGGTGTAGTCTCATTTGGAAATTCAATTTATCCTTCCTTAAAATCAGTGAAGTTGAATAAGGTGGTATGTATTTGTTGAATCGGCGTATAGGTCCTCGACCTTCACTTTGAGCCTTTTCTTCTTTTTCTTTTCCAAAAAAGACCTTTTGGAGGATTCAGCTCGAGGATCTCCTTCCTCATTTTGGTAAGATTTAATGTGTATAACCTTATCTTCGTACCTGATGTAGGTCTTTTCCATCTTCAAGAATTCATTCATATAGTGGGGACCGTCAACCCCAACAGCCTTGAAAAAATTGGTTCCTAGTTAGAGACCTCTTTCTAGCATATAGATAATCATTAGTTTGTCCACTCCTAGGACCTATATGTCATACCCCAATTTTTGACCTAAAATCGTACATTCATACACCGACACGTGTCATTTGACCCTACACTCGTACACCGTTCGATCATGATCAATCGCTGACTTTTCGGTGAAAATTTCGGCAGAGAGGTATTTTAAAATACCTCATTTTTGGTTCCTAGTCGGACCCTCATTCTTTATTCATTTATCGTTTATTTTTTTAATTTCCATCTTTTACTTTAATTTTTTTAAAATTCTTATTTTTAATTAGCCATTTTTATTTTAATTACTTTCATTTTTATTTTGTTTTGTTTTATTTAATTGTCCAAAAATCCAAAAAATGGGTCAAAAAACGGTCCTGATCCAAAATAGTTCACGCCTCAAACACAGCCTGTTCACATCCAAATCTCCAGTTCATTCTGATCCAAAAGCACAGGTTTTTTCTCTGCTTTCTCAACAAACCCTAGCCAAGATGTAACGCCCTACTTTTATTATTTATTAATTTATTAAGATTAGATATCTTTTTATAATTTAGTCGATTTATTTTGATGAGTGATATTTTGTTATGTTATATGTTGGTATTTATTAGTATAATATATTTGTTATTTGGTGTAGAAATATATATTATTTGGTGTAAAAGTATATTTGTTATTTGGTGTAGAAATATATATTATTTGGTGTAAAAGTATATTTGTTATTTGTTATAGAAATATATGTTATTTGGTGTAAAAAATATACTTGATATTTGCTATAGAAATATATTTGTTATTTTGTGTAGAGATATATTTGTTATTTTATGTGGAAATATATATTATCTAGTATAGAAATATATTGGTTATTTTGTGTGGAAATATATATGTTATCTAGTATAGAAATATATTTGTTATTTTGTGTAGGAATATATGTTATCTAGTATAGAAATATATTTTGTGTAGAGATATATTTGTTATTTGGTGTATTATTATTATTAAGTGGGGGAGAGATATATTTAATTTAGAAATAAATGAGATTACGAGGAAAAAAGTAGTTTTGGGGTGTAAGAGAAATTATGGTTATTATAAAAAGGAGAGTTAGAGTTAGAAAATAATAGGACGTGCAAACTGTTTTGGAGAGAGTGGAGAAACAAACTGTTTTGGAGAAAGTGGAGAAACCTAGAGTCTGAGAAGAGAAGTCTGTAGAATATTTGCAATCAATCAATCTAAGGTAAGGGTGGACTAACCTCCTTCTTTAATCATAAGTATATAATTCTAAAAAAGGTTTTAATCTTTTTGTTGTTGTGGTTGTAGAAGTTAGGTTTTGAATTGAATTAGGTTGTTAATTCTAAAAAAGGTTTTAATCTTTTTGTTGTTGTGGTTGTAGAAGTTAGGTTTTGAATTGAATTAGGTTGTTAAGAGTATAGATAATCTCATAAATTTATATGAAAGTTATTTATATGATATTTATTTGATGTTTATATGAAAGTTATTTATATGATGTTTATATGGAAGTTATTTATATGATATTTAAGTTATATATATGATGATTTTAATTGTTGGTGTTGACTATGATTATATGTTTATTAAGTTGGAGTCTTATGTGATAGCTGATTATGCAATATAGTAGTTGTTGTAGTTGTTTATGCAATATAGTAGTTGTTTTTGCTGTTGTTGAGTTGTATACCTTGTTAATTAAACCAGAGTTTTCACCAAAAACGGAATGATACATTTCTTAAAATCTAAAAAAAAAAAAAAAAAAATTTCAATAGCGGCATCCAAAATGCCTATACGAACTCAATTCATTCTTTCAGAATAATCATTAGAACGAAATAGGTCTTTAGTATGAAAAAAATGGTAATTATTGGTTTCTTTTTTTTTTGAACACAGAATATTTTTTTTACTTCAACTTTTTGACTGAAAGATAGAAAAAAATGATATGATTTGATAATTTATTCTAGTCAAAATTATTCAAACTTTGCAGCGGATAAAATTCAAGTTAACAAAATTCAAGTTAATAAATATTCAACTTTCTGTTGTTGTTGCTGTTTTATGAGGCCTGCGTGCCAATTTTATCCGCTGCAAAGTTTGAAACAAAAAAATAGGCTTTCTACATATATATATCATTACGAAACAACGATTTTTATGAGCTGTAGCAAAGAAAGAAACTTCATAGAAGTCAAAATATGAAGAAATAGATATGCCTAGATACTTTTTTTCTATGGATAAAAGATCTAATTGATAGAGGAAGCACCGTAAAGATCAATTCACAAGGTTTTTGGCCGATACAACAAGAACTGCTTACTTATATGATGATAGATTAGGAATCTGCTTATGTAATAAAGTGGATCCCCTAAGGTTGTGAGCAGCGGTGTAGTATCAGATCCCAAAGATAGTAAGTCTTTTCTTATGAAGAAAAGTCTTTCTCAAAGATTCTATAGAAATTGATATATCCTATATGAAAGTATATGATATATGAAATTGAGATAGTTAACAAGTATCCTGCCCTATTCCGGTCATGGAATAGATGAAATAACCCAAAAAGTAGATTTTTGTTCACGAATGAATCGGAACTATAAAGCGCTCATCTTTCGCAACCCCATCACATCCTGGATCGGATGAAATAGGATGAATTGAGACAGTATTTTGTTTGAATAATTTTGACTAGAATAAATTATCATTTATTCCGTTTTTTTTTTGAGATTTTAAGAAATGTAGCATTCCGTTTTTGGGTGAAAACTCTGATTTAATTAACAAGGTATGAATATGAAATGGACTCAATAGTGTATATCTACATATAACTCAACAACAGCAACAACAACTACTATATGCATAATCATAATCAGCTATGACATAAGACTCCAACTTAATAAACATACATATAATCATAGGTCAACACCAACAATTAAAATCATCATATATATAACTTAAATATCATATAAATAACTTTCATATAAACATCATATAAATAACTTTCATATAAATATCAAATAAATATCATATAAGCAACTTTCATATAAATATCATATATTTAACCTTCATATAAATATCATATAAATAACATAAAAACAACTTTCATATAAATATCATATATTCAACCTTCATATAAATATCATATAAATAACATAAAAACAACTTTCATATAAATATCATATAAATATCATATATAAATAACATATAAACAACTTTCAATATAAATATCATATAAATAACATACATAATAAGAATTTTCATATAAATATCATATATACAATCTTCATATAAATAACATTCATATAAATTTATGAGATTATCTATACTCTTCAAAACCTAACTTCTACAACCACAACAAAATTCAACAACAACAAGATTAAACCTTTTTTAGAATTATATACTTATGATGATTAAAGAAGGTTAGTCTCACTCTTACCTTAGATTGATTGATTGCAAAAATATTCTACAGACTTCTCTTCTCAGAATCTTCTCTCTTACTCTAGGTTTCTCCACTTTCTCTCCAAAATAGTTTGCTCCAAAACAGTTTGCACGTCCTATTATTTTCTAACTATAACTCTCCTTTTTATAATAACCATAATTTCTCTTACACCCCAAAACTACTTTTTTCCTCGTAATCTCATTTATTTCTAAATTAAATATATCTCTGCCCCATTTAATAATAATAATACACCAAATAACAAATATATATCTACACAAAATATATTTCTATACTAGATAACATATATTCCCACACAAAATAACGAATATATCTCTACACAAAATAACAAATATATTTCTATACTAGATAACATATATATTTCCACACAAAATAACCAATATATTTCTATACTAGATAATATATATTTCCACATAAAATAACAAATATATCTCTACACAAAATAACAAATATATTTCTATAGCAAATATCAAGTATATTTTTTACACCAAATAACATATATTTCTATAACAGATAACAAATATACTTTTACACCAAATAATATATATTTCTACACCAAATAACAAATATACTTTTACACCAAATAATATATATTTCTACACCAAATAACAAATATATTATACTAATAAATACCAACATATAACATAACAAAATATCACTCATCAAAATAAATCGACTAAATTATAAAAAGATATCTAATCTTAATAAATTAATAGAACCAACAAAGAACACACAAGGACGGCCGAAAAAATCACAAACAATTTGAACGCACAAACAACAAGAACAATCACCTACAATCAAAATCAAAAACAACAGATACAACAACAACACCAGCTACGCGGTTCCAAACCAGTCTCGATACAATTTGAATCGGCCGTATCACCGTCACAATCAACAAAAATCATAATCTCAAATCCCAATACCCCTAAACCGACCGTACAGCAAGGACCGCAGCCTGTCCGAATTCGGGAACGTTACATAGCCGTAAAACAACCAACCGGCCAGTACCTCAATACAAGTCAGAAACAACAACAAACAATCCCAGGTCGGATTTGACATCAATAAAAAGGTAGTACTCTTCTTCCTTTTTTAACTTTTTGGATCTAGGGCGCATATTGTAATTGTTGTTTGTTTTGAGTGGAAAAGACAGAACAAGAAGAGAGTAGGAGAAAAGAAAAAGCCAAAGAATATAAAAAGGGTATTTTTTTTTAAAAAACTTAAGATCTAGGGCTTTAGGAGTTTTGTCTGGGAATTTTGAGGTAAGAAACGGGTGTAGAAAGAGGAGTAGAAGAGAATAAGCAAAAAATAAATAAAAAAGGTAATAATATAGGGTTCCGGCGGCGGCGCCGCCACCTAGGGTGGCCGGCCACCGCGCCGGAGGCTGGGATTCACGGCGGTGTTGATGAACACTCGCCGGAATCTTCATGGTTCTTGAAGAACCCAGAAGAAGAGAGAGAAGAGAGAAAAGGAGAGAGAGAAAGAATTGTAGAGAGAGAAGTAAAAGGCAAAAATGATTAAAAAAAACCGGTGCTCCCTATTTAAAGGGAGACCGAACCGGTTCTGCAGCCGAACCGGTCTGAACCGGTTTAAGCCCAGCGCCCCCTTTTTCCTCCCTGAAGCCCAATCCACTTTTTTTTAATTACTGCACCCACCCGTTCACTGTTAGCACCCCCAATCCTTTTTTTTTTTTCCATTCTTTTGCATGCATTTTCATTTCCTTTATTTTAAATTCTGCATTTTATTATTATCACATGCATGTTTATTTTATGTCATTTATTTTTACCGCATAAAATTTAGTTTGTATTTAGGCTTTAATGTTATTTATTTGTTTATGGCATGGGACTTAGAATGTAAGCTAGGCTTTAATGTAAATAATTTTTGTCCCTTGTCAATTTATTTTCCTCGGACCTTAGAATGTATCTTAGGCTTAATGTAAATCATGCATGTGTGCGTGTGTGGGTGTGTGCCTTTTATCTTCGTTCTAGCTTAGGGTAATGGTCTTTGCGGTGACCCTACGTCACTACAAAGTGCCTACGTTTTACTTTCTTGCTCCGTTAGATTTAATTTTTGTTTAATTATTCAAAAAAAAAAAACAACAAACAAAAAAACATTGCAAATAACAAAACACAAAAAACATTTTCATAATAAACCTTGATCTCTAAATCAAGTGATCCTTTATTTTATTCTTTCACAAATCAAAATTGCAATCAACTTTAATTCTACTTTAAACATTTTTCCTTTAAATAAAAAACACAAACAAATACTCTTTTGCCACTTTGGCCTTTTACATTTTAAAACTTTTTTTCAAAACTAATAAAAAACACACAACCAATCAAACGTCGATTTTTACCCCGAACTACGAGGTTTTGATCCCTCACGGGTACGTAGGCAAAGGACACTCGTCCTCTCAAATCAATAAGAATGTAGATAATTAGGTTTTTTTCCTTAATCATTTTAAATTTCTTTTTTCAAAGCAAGTAAGTTATAGCACAAGAATTAAATAAAACCAAGAGGTTCCCGTAGAGTACTACGGACATAAAGGGTGCTAATACCTTCCCTTTATGTAACTAACTCCCGAACCCTAAATCTTTTTTTAAAGTGGTATTTGAACCTTTTTCCACTTTCTTTTAAAAAATAAAATGTTCAGCCGTGAAATAAAATAGTGAGTCAAACGCTAATCAAATAGCATTGATCTCCAAAAAATGACGCGACACTATACAACTTCATTCTTTGATCTTTCGGTATTGTCGCGTCGTTTTTTGGAGATCAAGGCTATTTGATTAGCTTTTGACTCACTAATTATTTCACGACCGAACATTTAATTTTTGAAAGAAAATAGGGGAAAAAAAGTTCAAAGACCCCGCATTTAAAGAGATTTAGGGTTCGGGGGTTAGTTACATGAAGGGAAGGTATTAGCACCCTTCATGCCCGTAGTACTCTACGGGAACCTCTTGGTTTTATTTAATTTACTGTGCTATAACTTACTTAATATGAAAAAAGAGGGAATTAAAAAATGATTAAGAGACCTAATTATCTACATTTTTTATTGATTTGAGAGGACGAAGTCCTTTGCCTACGTACCCGTGAGGGATCAAAACCTCGTAGTTCGGGGTAGAAATCGCGTTTGATTGGTTGTGTATTTTTTAGTTTTCGAAAATGTTTTGAAATAAAAAGGCCAAGTGGCAAAATAAATCTGTTTGTGTTTTTTATTTTAAAGAAAATGACTGAAGATAGAATTTAGGTTAATTGCAATTTTTATTTACGAAATGATAAAATAAAGGATCACTTGATTAAACAACCAAGGTTTATTATGGAAATGTTTTTTGTGTTTCGTTATTTTTGAATGTTTTTGTTGTTTTAAATATTGAACTAAAACAAAATAAAACTAACGGAGCGGAAAATAATAAAAACGCGGGGAACTCACAATGGCTTTGGACCACATGAGGACCCTTAACCTAAGCTACGAAGCATAAAAGACAACGCATAGCCCACACACACACATGCACCTATGCTATTACATAAAAACCTATTATACATTCTATGGTCTGCGAGAAATAAATGAAAATAAATAACTTACATCAACGCCTAAATTACATTCTAATGTCTGCGAGAAAATAAATATGCATAAACCTAAACTAGATATGTATTTACACCACACCTAATATACATTCTAAATTCATGCAATAAAATTAAATAAAGTTAAATGACGTAATTAAAATATGATGTGTATGAGTACGGAATGCGAACGAGAACATAAAAAAAATGCAAGAATTAAAAAAAATACGAGCAGGGGGGTGTTAACAGTAAAAAAGGGGTGCAGAACTTGGAAAAAAAAAGAAAATTGGGCCTAAGGAGGACAGACGCGTGTGGGCTGAAGGGGAAACGCTCTGGGCCGTCTGATTGAAATCAGACAGCTTGGATTAGATCACAGGCCAGGGCAGCAGGGGCCCTTGGATCTTGATCAGAGGTTCAAGGAGGTGAAGGTGCACGCTAACGCGTGGTCGTGCGCGCATAGGAACGGGGAGGGGGTATAAATACCCACTCTCCTTCAGACCCCTTCATTTTCCTTCTCATTTCCTCTCTCTTCCTTCCCCTTCTCTCTCTAGCTCTCTCCTCTCTCCTATGTTCTTCAACAAGAACACAACCGTGTTCTTCAAAAACACCAGACTCCGGTTGGAGTTTCCGGTGAGGGTTCAACGTGAACCCAGTTTCCGGCGGTGGCAGGGGTGGGGTTCCGGCGGCGGTTGGCCAGCCGACGGCGGCGCTGCCGCGCCGGAACCCTAGATTTGCTTTTTTTTTATTTTTTTTTTGTGCTTTCTATCCCACTCTTCTTTCTACACCTAAATCTAATGTCAAAAAATTCAAAAACTTAAGCAGCAGTCCTAGATCTACAAAATATGAAACGAGAGAAAACTACCTTCTTCACTTCTTTTGATTTCTGTTTTGGATTTGTTATGACTTGTGATGATTGTGTGTCACGGATTCGTGTGTGTGGCTATGCTTCGGTTCGGGTGGAATTTTCGTGTGTGCTACTGTGTGTGCGATGCTGGGTTTCGCTTTGCAGGTCCTTATTGATTCGAAAATTTCGCCCCTGATGTTGTTGTTCTAGTCCCGGTTCTTTGTGTAAAGTTTCGGCCTTTGTGAAGGCGTTTTTTACGATTTTTTTTCGCCGAAAATTTTTTCTCCCTTTCGTGTGTACACTGTGTGTTATATATAGAGCCCTGGATTAGGGTTAGGGTTTGTTAAAAAGGCAGAAAAACCTGCGCTTTTGGATTGGAATGAAACCGGATTGGAATGAAACTGATGAGGATGAAAAAACTGAAAAACAGCACGTTTACGCGTGACAGTGAGGATGAAAAACACGTTTTACGTGTGATGCCTTTTCGGATCAGACCAATTCTTGACATTTTTGATTTTTTGATTTTCTTTAAGATTTTATCAATTAATGATATTTATAGAATAATAATAAAAGGCATTAAACGAATAAATAAATGGTAATAATGATAAAAGGAAATATATGGACCTGGACTTAATAATGACTAATAAAATTAAAATTAATGGACGGAAATAAAAGGAGACGGCGACGCGATTCGGAACCCAAAAAAAATGAGGTATTTTAAAATACCTCTCTGCCGAATTTTTTTACTGAAAAGTCGAGGACAGATCGAGATCGAACGGCGTACGAGTGTAGGGTCGAATGACACGTGTCGGTGTATGAATGTACGATCTCAGGTCAAAAATCGGGGTATGACAGATGCCCCTATTTAAGTTTCTTCGTCCGAAGATTTGAAGATGAAATCTTTGATTTGACGGATCGAAGGGACTTAAATACAAAGTACACCTATTTTTGACCTTAAGATACTGTGTGAATGTGTGTGACGCAATTATGAATGCAAGACGGTGTGGATGACTCGATTGGGACGAGTAATAACGACGGGACGCCCGAACTCTTTGTAGAAAGGGATCTGACTTTGTGGGAGGAATGTAGTTTCACCGGGGAAATGACTGTCTATTTTTGTATTAATTTGGAATGATGGTTTAACGAAGACTAAACTTTTGATGACATCTCTGGGCCAGACGCACTGGGGATGACACTCAAGGGCATGACGGATAGATGCGGATTGTCCGTTGTTTAGGACTAGCAAGCTTGAGACAAGGCAAAAAGTAAACTTAAGTGGTCTGTTGTTTAGGACTGTTGGCTCGAAAGCAGTAAAAATGTAGGCGGTCCGTTGTGTAGGACCGTCGGCTTGAAAGCAATGAGGTGTAAGCGATTCGTTGTGTAGGACTGTCGGCTTGGAAGCAGTAAAGTGTAAGATGTAAGCGGTCCCTTGTGTAGGACTGTCGGCTTGAAAGCAGTAAAGTGTAAGATGTAAGCGGTCCATTGTGTAGGACTGTCAGCTTGAAAGTAGATAAAGTGTAAGCGGTCCGTTGTGTAGGACTGTCAGCTTGAAAGTAGATAAAGTGTAAGCGGTCCGTTGTGTAGGACTGTCAGCTTGAAAGCAGATAAAGTGTAAGCGGTCCATTGTGTAGGACTGTCAGCTTGAAAGTAGATAAAGTGTAAGCGGTCCGTTGTGTAGGACTGTCGGCTTTAAACGGTTGAGGACTTGAAATGACAGGATGCGGCCAAAACAAGATTTCGGGTAACCGATGCAACCACTTGTGAATGATGTTGTGTATGTGTTGTGCGTGAGTGAAGGTAATAATGCATGAATGTATGAATGAATGTATGAATGTGTAGACCGGGTTGTAATAGGTAAATTCGACGGAAAGAGATAAAGCAGGTAGGATGGGGGACTGGCGGACATTGCAGCACCCACACTCGGCAAACTTTCTTGAAGATAACATTGTTGTGGCCTAATCGAACAATTTTCTTGGTGAAACCTGGCACAAGGTGGCAACTCTCAGTGTTTCCTGGGGAGGGAGCTCGTTATCGACCAGAACTTTGGGTAGGAGTCGCCATTTCGCATAGAGTGCCTATCCATTGGTATGCCTCAGCAGTCACGCTCCTTTTGTTTTCTGTTTGTTTGCTGGTCTTCTTTTGAAATCCCTAACTTTTGCCTGGACCGCCCTTTCGGGTTTTCAGTCCACCGGGAGTATATTTCCTTTTTTGTGCCCCTAATTTTTGCGTGGACCGCCCTTTCGGGTTTTCAATCCACCGGGGCGCTCTCTATTGCCTAAGCCGCCTTTTTAGGTTTTCGACTTAGCGAGCTCTCTTTTTGTATTTTTTGTTTCCTTTTGTAAAACTCCCCACATTGTCTAAGCCATGCTTGTTTAGTAGGGTCCGAACGTTCCTGGAGGAGAATGTCGACGTACGCTCCATTTTACTCGTGAGTCTTAAGGAGCACTTATTTGTTTATGCTTTTGAGAGACGTGAAAAAGTTTTAAGAATTTGCTTCGCAATATTACCATCAAAAACAGAAGAAAGTATGAAAAATAGAATAAATGAGAATTTCAAAATAAAGGGGAAATGGCTCAAATTTTATTGATTGAACAGTGGTCAGCCGATGGCATGACTCCATAGATCTTTACAAAAGTTTAAAAAATGGTAATTTATTTGTGGAGGGGTACATTGAACTTCGCGACCCTATTTTCCCTGACAACTTTGAGTTCTGCTGTTCTGATGCTTCAGATTGAAGGTTCTTTGGTAACAGGTGTGCCCCGAGTCGGTGGCGTCTGACCGGATGCAGTTACTTTGTCTTTTTCTTTATCCTTAATTTTTGCATAGGCCGCCCTTTCGGGTTTTCAGTCTATCAGGATAATCTCTGTTTAATGTCTCTAATTTTTGCCTGGACCGCCCTTTCGGGTTTTCAGTCCACCGAGACGCTCATTTTTGCCTAAGCCGCCCTTTCGGGTTTTTGACTTATCGAGCTGTTCTTATAATTTTTAGACAAAATATTTCTTGACTGCATCCGTGTTTACAGTACGCAGAAGTTCTTCACCATCCATAGTTTGAAGAGTCATGGCACCACCGGAGAAGACTCTTTTGACGACGTATGGGCCCTCATAGTTAGGAGTCCACTTGCCCCTGGAGTCGGGTTGGAAAGACAAAATCTTCTTTAGCACAAGATCACCCTCTTTGAATTCACGGGGACGAACTTTCTTGTCGAAAGCCTGCTTCATCCTTCTTTGATATAGTTGTCCATGACATAGAGCAGCCATGCGTTTCTCCTCGATTAAATTCAACTGATCATACCTACTTTGAGTCCATTCAGCTTCTGATAACTCAGCTTCCATTAAAACTCTCATTGAAGGGACCTCAACTTCTACGGGAAGTACTGCCTCCATACCATATACCAAAGAGAAAGGGGTTGCCCCTGTTGACGTGCGTACGGAAGTACGATATCCATGTAATGCGAATGGAAGCATCTCATGCCAGTCTTTGTAAGTTACCACCATTTTCTAGACAATCTTCTTTATATTCTTGTTTGCGGCTTCGACAGCACCATTCATCTGAGGCCTATAAGGAGAGGAGTTGTGATGCTCGATCTTGAAATCATCACATAGTTCTTTCATCATATTGTTGTTCAGATTCGTCCCGTTGTCTGTAATGATTCTGCTAGGGACGCCATAGCGGCAGATGATTTGATTCTTGATGAACTTGACCACCACTTGCTTGGTCACATTAGCGTAAGATGCAGCTTCAACCCACTTGGTGAAATAGTCAATAGCCACTAAAATGAAACGGTGCCCGTTTGAAGCCTTGGGCTCGATCCTACCAATCATGTCGATGCCCCACATGGAGAATGGCCACGGGGAAGAGAGAACATTGAGCGCGGTTGGTGGAACATGAATCTTATCAGCATAGATTTGGCACTTATGACACCTCCTGGCATGCTTGTAACAATCCGCTTCCATCGTCATCCAGTAATACCCGGCCCTTAATATCTTCTTGGTCATTGCATGCCCACTTGAGTGAGTACCGAAAGATCCTTCGTGTATTTCATGCATCAATAAATCCGCTTCGCGGGCGTCCACGCATCTAAGCAACACCATGTCAAAGTTCCTTTTATACAAAATGTTTCCGTTCAGGAAGAAGTTGCCAGATAGTCTTCTTAAAGTTTTCTTGTCTTTGTTGCATGCTCCGGGTGGATACTCTTGACTTTGAAGGAAACACTTGATATCATGGTACCATGGTTTGTCGTCGACCACTTCTTCAGTTGCAAATACATGAGCAGGTCTTTCAAGACACCTGATACTGATTAATGGTACTTCATTTCGACGGTTTACTTGGTACATTGAGGATAAGGTAGCTAAAGCATCTGCCATTTGGTTCTCATCACGGGGGATGTGGTGCAATTTGACCTTGTTGAAGAAGGTCAGTAACCGTCTCGCGTAGTCTTTGTATGGAATCAAGCCGGGGTGGCGAGTTTCCCATTCTCCTTTGATCTGATTGATTACGAGAGCTGAATCACCATAGATGTCAAGGTTCTTGATTCTTAGGTCGATGGCTTCTTCAATACCCATAATGCATGCTTCGTACTCTGCCACGTTGTTTGTGCAGTCGAAGGTTAGTCTGGCAGAGAATGGGATGTGGGTACCTTTAGGAGTAATAATGACTGCTCCAATGCCGCTACCATAAACATTAACAGCTCCGTCAAATATCAAACCCCATCTTGATTCAGGGTCTGGGCCTTCCCCGAACAACGGCTCGTCACAATCTTTCATTTTCAAATACATGATCTCTTCGTCGGGGAAATCGAACTTTATGGGCTGATAATCTTCGATCGGTTGGTGAGCCAGGTGATCGGCAAGGATGCTACCTTTGATTGCTTTCTGGGAACGGTACTCAATATCATACTCGGATAACAACATCTGCCACCGGGCGATTCTTCCTGTTAAAGCTGGCTTCTCGAAGATGTACTTGATCGGATCCATTTTAGATATCAACCAAGTGGTATGGTTAACCATGTAATGACGGAGGCGTTTGGCGGCCCAGGCTAAAGCACAACAAGTCTTCTCGAGCATGGAATAACGAGACTCACAATCAGTAAACTTCTTGCTTAGATAATAAATAGCGTGCTCCTTTTTCCCGGTCTCATCTTGTTGCCCGAGCACACAACCCATAGAAGCATCTAATACAGTTAGGTACATAATCAACGGTCTTCCTTCAACTGGAGGGATAAGAATGGGCGGTTCTAGTAAGTACTCTTTGATACTGTCGAAAGCTTTCTGGCAATCTTCTGTCCATACAATCCCTTGATCCTTGCGGAGTAACTTGAATATCGGTCCACACGTCGCAGTCATATGAGAAATGAATCTGGAGATGTAATTTAAACGTCCGAGGAAGCCTCTTACTTGTTTTTCTGTTTTTGGAGCAGGCATCTCTCTGATGGCTTTGACTTTGTCCGGATCTACTTAGATACCTTTTTGACTAACAATGAAACCCAGAAGCTTCCCGGATCTGACACCAAAAGTGCACTTATTGGGGTTCAGACGGAGTTGGTATTTTCTCAATCGTTGGAACATCTTTAGCAAGTATTCGACATGTTCTTCTTCAGTGCTTGATTTGACGATCATATCATCCACATAAACCTCAATTTCTTTGTGCATCATGTCATGAAAAAGGGTAGTCATACCTCTCTGATAAGTAGCTCCTGCGTTTATCAAACCAAATGGCATTACTTTGTAACAGAAAGTGCCCCAAGGGGTGATGAAGGATGTTTTTTCTCTATCTTCAGGTGCCATCTTAATTTGATTATAACCGGAGAAACCGTCCATGAAGGAGAAAACCTTGGATTTTGCAGTACTGTCAACTAACACATCAATATGAGGCAGTGGGAAGTCATCTTTGGGACTAGCTTTGTTCAAATCACGATAATCAACACACATTCTGACCTTACCATCCTTCTTCGGAACGGGCACTATGTTGGCTAACCATTGAGGGTATTCTGACGTAACGAGGAATCCTGCATCAATCTGTTTTTGTACTTCCTCTTTGATCTTGAGAGCCATATCAGGGTGAGTTCTTCTCAATTTCTGTTTGACCGGTGGACATTCAGGCTTCAGAGGCAAACGGTGTACCACAATATCAGTATCCAGCCCTGGCATATCTTTATATGACCAAGCAAACACATCGACATATTCTTTGAGGAGTTCTATCACTTGTTTCTTGACATTTGCTTCAAGTGACGCCCCGATCTTTATCTCCTTCTTGTCTTCTTCAGAGCCTAGATTGATTACTTCTAATGCTTCCCCATAAGGCTGAATAGCTCTTCTTTCTTGTTCAAGTAAACGAGAAATCTCATCGGGAATCCCTTCAACCTCTTCTTCTTCTGCTTCGTATACAGGGAACTCAAAGTTGGGAGAGATCATAGAGTCACGTTGTTCAACGGGTTTATTGATAATTAATCTGCACATATGTTTAATGATTGATTTTAGAAGAAATGTGTAAATGCAGACATTTTGGAAGTGATCATGTTTTTTTGGTTTTTTGTATTACCATTTTTCTTTAAAAGCACAAAATAAAACAAAAGTCGGAAACAAAACGACATTTTATTGATGATGGTAATTTTTGAAGCAAAAAGCCCTAGATAAATTCACTTTCGCTTGGGGCAGGACGAAAGGATTTTTTTTTAAGGCATAAAGACAAACAAGTGCATTACTTGGACAAATGAGCAACAAAAGGAACGTCGACAGCAACCCAGTTGTGGTTAGACCCTCCTTGCGTCACAAAGTGGCATGGAATTTCTTCGGGGTTGTCTTCAATGACTGCGTTGGTTTCTGGCGGAGAATGAATGAATCCAGCACTGCGAAAAATTCCTCTCTGTGGCTCAATGACGAACCCTGCCTCGGGGATTCCAGCTGATGAAGAGAAGCCGAGACCTTCTCGATGCTTGTTCTCTGGTAAGCTTAACACTTGCCCCCAGCCTGTAGACCCACCATCTTGGACTACCCTCTGAGCGTCCTTGAAAGATGAAATAGATGCCCCACTCTTCTTCGAATTCTCTTCTTCTAAAGAAAGTCCTTGAAATAAAGATCCCTCGGTATTGTCGGCACCAATGAAAGAGAAAGCCGACAAGTGGCTTACTAACAAAGCCTCTTCTCCATTCACAGTTACCAACTTCCCATTCTTCACAAACTTCACTTTCTGATGTAAGGTTGACGTCACTGCCCCAGCTCCATGAATCCAAGGTCGGCCCAATAGACAACTGTATGATGCTTGTATGTCCATTATTTGAAAAGTAACCTGGAAAACATGTGGCCCGATTGTAATGGACAGATCCACCTCTCCGAGAACAGTCTTCTTAGAACCATCAAAGGCCTTTACCATTACTCCACTTCGTCTTAACGGCGTGCCTTGGTAGGAAAGTTGGTTGTAAGTTGTTTTAGCCATCACATTTAGGGCTGACCCGGTGTCCAACAACACATTCGACAAAGCATCTGTCTTGCAATTCACTGATATGTGTAACGCCCAGTTATGGTTCCTTCCTTCTTTTGGGAGTTCTTCATCACTGAAACTCAAGTTGTTGCATGCAGTGATATTCCCCACTATTCCACCAAACTGAACAACAGTCACATCATGGTCTACAAATGCTTGCTCTAACACACTCATTAAAGCTCCCCTATGAGCTTCTGAATTCAGTAGTAAAGACATTATTGATATTTTTGACGGAGTCTGCATCAGTTGATCAATTATCTTATAGTCGCTCCTCTTGATTAGCTTGAGCACCTCATCGAAATCAGAACTCGTGCCGGCCCCACTAGACTGGCCTACATCTTGGAGTGCATTAGAAACTTTAGCTTGAACCTCTTCAATTAACGGGGCGCTAACCCTCTTTGGAAACACTGCAGGGACAACACGCCCGTTCCTCAGTACTCTACTATCTTCAGCAATATTACCCACAGATGGCAAAGATGGTATAGGAACCTCATGACCTCCTTCTATCATAGTGGCATTATACTTGTATGGTATGGCTTTTTCAGAGACATAAGGCACTGGCCCTGGTAAGCAAATTACTAAAGGAGTAGCCGACTTCCGACTGTCAAAGAATATCTCCAAAGGCTCAGGAGTCATGACACATACATCGTCACATTTTCTTTCAACAATTAATTCTCCCCGGTTCAGTAGTCCTTGGATATCATCCTTTACTTCCTGGCAACCCCACGGACCTAGACGGCACACCTCACAAGCGGTGTGGTCATGCTTGAAAAAAGATGCATCACATAACTTGGCGTGTAATGGAACCAATGGTGTTCGGATATGTTGCACTTTAAGAACAAGGCAAGCCTCTTGGCAGTCTTCGACCATGTTGACAGCTGGAGCACCATGATTTGGCAAAGGGTTGGTTTGAACATTTGGGTTTGAGTCGGTGAAGGTTATTCTCTTTTCATTGATTAGCCTCTGGACTGCATTCTTCAAACAATAACAATTCTCAATGTTATGGCCTGGGGCCCCTTGGTGAAAAGCACATGTCTGGTCTGGTCTGTACCCTGGTGATGGTTTTTCTGGCACTGGAGGGGGTGGTCTAGTTTGGATCAAATTCTGTTTGAGTAACCCTGGAAGCAATTCTGCATAGGTAATGGGAATTGGGTCAATTTGTAATCTTTGAGCTTGTGGTCGTGGTTGTTGTTGTCGATATGGTTGTTGTGGATACTGTTGGTATGGTTGTTGCTGGTATGGGCGTTGTTGGTATGGTTGTTGGGGATACTGTTGAGGATATTGCTGAGGATATTGGGGAAGATATTGTTGAGGAAAATGGGGAAGTTGATAATTTAGTGGTTGAGTAGTGCTGGTGGCAGGTGTGATGGCAGTAATATGGTTATAGGTTGGATAATTTGGTTGATGGGTCACCATGTTGATCTCTTGTTCTTTTTTCTTTGAAAAACTGTTTCCGAACTTTCTTGTACTGCCGGTGGATGTACTTTCCTTCACTAACCGTCCTTCTCGGACCCCTTCTTCCAACTGCACCCCCATGTTAACCATCTCTGTGAAGTCTCTGGGCGCACTTCCAACCATCCTCTCATAATAGAACTGACCTAGAGTTTTCAAGAACAGTTTGGTCATCTCCTTTTCTTCTATACCTGGGCTAACCTGGGCAGCAACATCCCTCCATCGCTGGGCATACTCTTTGAATGTTTCTCTGTCTTTCTGAGTCATAGCTTGAAGATCACTACGGTCTGGAGCCATGTCCACATTGAACTTATACTGCTGCACAAAAGCTTCACACAGACTATTGAAAGTTCGGACCTCTGTACGGTCCAGATTTATGTACCACTTCAGTGCGGCACTAGCTAAACTGTCTTGAAAGTAGTGAATGAGGACCTGGTCATCACGTACATACGTGGACATCTTTCTCATATACATCCGTAGATGCTCTTTAGGACAGGACGTCCCTTTGTATTTCTCAAAGTCTGGGAGCTTGAACTTATGGGGTATCTGGACATTTGGTACCAAGCAGAGATCATAAGCATCTTTCCCGAATATTTCCCTTCCACGGAGGGCTTGCATTTCCCGATTCATCATCTCAAACTTCTCCTGTAAGTCGATCACCTTATCATGGGCCCCTGTACTCCCTGAGGGAATGATAGGGTCTCCTCTTTGTGGCATAGTGTGAACCAGCGGTATTGAGTAGGTTGCGGTCGGAGTGGAAAATGAACTGTGAACGGTAGACACCAGAGTTTCTGAGCCATGAGGACGGAGTACTTCACCAAAGCTAAAAGGCATGCTCCAAGGACGACCTTCTGATGTCACTTGCTGTGAGGTAACAAAAGAGGGATCTGCCTCAGCCTGAGTACTGCCAGGGGGAGGAGGTGGTGGTGGCAGCTGATCTTGCGCGGCCGTTAATGTCTTCACCAATTCAGTCAGTTCGTCCATCTTGGCCTGCATGGTCTCATTTGCTTCTCGGAGTACTCGGTTTTCTTGTTCGAGAGAGTCCATTCTTTTCTTTACAGTTGCACGAGTGTAGTGAGTGCGAGTAGACTTGTGGAGAATGCGTCGGGCCACTTTTCAAACGGGTTGACCTTTAAGAATAAAGAATTTGTGTGAGACTTGGGATTTGAAACTATGAATGCAGAATGATGCATGATATGTTTATGCAAAAAGACACATTTTTATCGAAGGATTTATAAAAGCATTTCTGTAAACATCATAGTTGAAGGTTTCATAATAATTTAAAACATCACAATATAATTCCCTTTCTAACAAACTGAGCCAAGGGATGGACTCCAAAGTACATTACAAAAAGTTAGAAAATGACATAAATGATAAATAGACTGTGAAACTCTTCAACTCTTGAGATGGTCTACTCCTCAATATCTGGATGCGTGCCGGCGAGGAAGTCCATGCGCCTCTTCTTACTCCCAGGAACCTGGTCAAGTATGGCGTCTTTCTCCCTGATACGGTCTTTTAAATCAGCAATTTCTTGGTCTTTCTTGTGGTTTTTCCAATTTTCTTGCTCTAACAGGTCCATTAAGACATCGCACTCCCGAACCTTTGCATGGTACTTTCCTTCCCAGTCGGCTTTCTCGCGTCCCAACTCAAACAAACGTGCCTGGTATTCTTCCATATTCTTGAGGGGTAAAGGTGGAGGTGCTTCCGGAATGGTTAAGGTTAAAGACCTTAGCAGGGGATAAGGCATCCCTATCTGTGCAGCCCTGTCAATTACCCATTGGACGTAGGATTCGTGGGCTATCCTTGACTTACTTCTCAACTGGTTTCTGTCCATCCTAACAATGGAGTGCCACGCCTGTACAAATTGTTTTCTCTTGTTCTGAACATCCTCTTTGTAAAGGAAGAATTCACTCTCGAGGAAGAGGTAGGCAGGTCTCATCCTCATAGGGTATCCGAACTGGCGTTTAGCAAGCATCGGGCTATAGCTGATTCCCCCATGTATGCCCAGAAGAGGTACATTAGCGAAATCTCCACAATGATCAATAATTACTCCGGTGTCATCAGCTAAGTTACACCACACTATGTCATCCGGGGTGAGGGCCATAATTTTCTCGGACCATGGGACAAACTCTGATCGAATCTTAGGACGGGGTAAGTGAGAGGTGAACCAAGTGTAAAGTAAAGGTGTGCAACAGATGATAAGTCCACGCTTCTTATTGGTACGGTCATGGATTGAGAGGTAAGTATCGGCAAGTAAAGTAGGGACAGGGTTTTGGGTCAAGAAGATCTGGATTGCGTTCATGTCAACAAAGTTGTCAACGTTCGGGAAAAGCACGATGCCATAGATAAGTAAGGCGAGGATAGATTCGAAAGCATCTGCATTGGATCTTTCCAAGAAAATGGTAGCTTTTTGGTAAAGGAAATTGAAAGGTAGGCATTGGAGACCTCCTTTGAGGGTAAGACAGGCTTTTATCTCGGCTGCCTCAAGATGAAGAGCAGCTGCAATGGTGGGGATTTTGGGCATGGGTTCAAGGCCATGGAAAGGTACTTTGTCCAACACGGGTAAACCGATCCAGTAAGAGTATTCTTCAAGTGTAGGCATGAGCTGGTAATCCGGGAAAGTAAAGCAGTGATACCGTGGGTCATAAAATTGGACCAAAGTATTGAGGAGTCCTTCGTCAATATCTGTCTTGAGAATGCTAAGCAAATATCCATACCGATCTCGAAAGTGATCCGGGCTAGTTAACCTTCTGGCTAGTTTCCTCAGGTTTTCCAAATCTGGCTTCTTGAAGTCATACTTCCTAGTTCTCTTCATAACTTTCTTTATGGATGTTTACAAAAATATATAAGTCCTTCGACGGACGCAAAATGAATATTTATGGATGAATGCATGTATGCATGATGCTACACAAACAGCGAAAACATGGTGAGGTTAAAGGTCCATAGTGATGGAGTCAAAGGTGAGTACGTCATTTGGTAAGAGCTATGGTTACATGTGTACCTGTATCACGGGTTCTATCAGGTTCCCAAAGTCCAACCCCCTCCGAACTTTGTTGGATGCCCGGGACAACACCCGGTCCAACAGCGTTCGTAGGAGAGTCTCGTTTGAGTGTAGTATCGCATGTCAACTAATTCCAAGACAACACTTGGTTAGCCACCGCACTACGTCCTAGAGGCCAAGATGGGTTAAAGGTAACTAAGGTCCTTAGCTTCGACGGACACTTAAAAGTAATGACGTCTAAACGTGACAACACACGCCGACATACATCACCTCAAGGTCCTCCGCTAAGTGTGGTTATATCACATGCTCCAAAACACGAGAATACTCTCGGTATGTCGCTATGATCCTACCACTCCTATCCTATATTTCCCTCAAGTCCGGGTTAGGACTTATCTCACCACACACGTTTGAGAATGGAGAAAGAAGAAGGAGGAACATACATACACGTATTTCTATTTTTGTTTTTTAAGCAAGTTATAGCACATAATTCGAATAAAACCAAGTTAGGCTTAACCCTCTTAGAGGTGTCCCCAGTGAAGTCGCCATTTCTGTCGCGTCGTTTTTTGGAGATCAAGGCTATTTGATTAGCTTTTGACTCACTAATTATTTCACGACCGAACATTTAATTTTTGAAAGAAAATAGGGGAAAAAAAGTTCAAAGACCCCGCATTTAAAGAGATTTAGGGTTCGGGGGTTAGTTACATGAAGGGAAGGTATTAGCACCCTTCATGCCCGTAGTACTCTACGGGAACCTCTTGGTTTTATTTAATTTACTGTGCTATAACTTACTTAATATGAAAAAAGAGGGAATTAAAAAATGATTAAGAGACCTAATTATCTACATTTTTTATTGATTTGAGAGGACGAAGTCCTTTGCCTACGTACCCGTGAGGGATCAAAACCTCGTAGTTCGGGGTAGAAATCGCGTTTGATTGGTTGTGTATTTTTTAGTTTTCGAAAATGTTTTGAAATAAAAAGGCCAAGTGGCAAAATAAATCTGTTTGTGTTTTTTATTTTAAAGAAAATGACTGAAGATAGAATTTAGGTTAATTGCAATTTTTATTTACGAAATGATAAAATAAAGGATCACTTGATTAAACAACCAAGGTTTATTATGGAAATGTTTTTTGTGTTTCGTTATTTTTGAATGTTTTTGTTGTTTTAAATATTGAACTAAAACAAAATAAAACTAACGGAGCGGAAAATAATAAAAACGCGGGGAACTCACAATGGCTTTGGACCACATGAGGACCCTTAACCTAAGCTACGAAGCATAAAAGACAACGCATAGCCCACACACACACATGCACCTATGCTATTACATAAAAACCTATTATACATTCTATGGTCTGCGAGAAATAAATGAAAATAAATAACTTACATCAACGCCTAAATTACATTCTAATGTCTGCGAGAAAATAAATATGCATAAACCTAAACTAGATATGTATTTACACCACACCTAATATACATTCTAAATTCATGCAATAAAGTTAAATAAAGTTAAATGACGTAATTAAAATATGATGTGTATGAGTACGGAATGCGAACGAGAACATAAAAAAAATGCAAGAATTAAAAAAAATACGAGCAGGGGGGTGTTAACAGTAAAAAAGGGGTGCAGAACTTGGAAAAAAAAAAAGAAAATTGGGCCTAAGGAGGACAGACGCGTGTGGGCTGAAGGGGAAACGCTCTGGGCCGTCTGATTGAAATCAGACAGCTTGGATTAGATCACAGGCCAGGGCAGCAGGGGCCCTTGGATCTTGATCAGAGGTTCAAGGAGGTGAAGGTGCACGCTAACGCGTGGTCGTGCGCGCATAGGAACGGGGAGGGGGTATAAATACCCACTCTCCTTCAGACCCCTTCATTTTCCTTCTCATTTCCTCTCTCTTCCTTCCCCTTCTCTCTCTAGCTCTCTCCTCTCTCCTATGTTCTTCAACAAGAACACAACCGTGTTCTTCAAAAACACCAGACTCCGGTTGGAGTTTCCGGTGAGGGTTCAACGTGAACCCAGTTTCCGGCGGTGGCAGGGGTGGGGTTCCGGCGGCGGTTGGCCAGCCGACGGCGGCGCTGCCGCGCCGGAACCCTAGATTTGCTTTTTTTTTATTTTTTTTTTGTGCTTTCTATCCCACTCTTCTTTCTACACCTAAATCTAATGTCAAAAAATTCAAAAACTTAAGCAGCAGTCCTAGATCTACAAAATATGAAACGAGAGAAAACTACCTTCTTCACTTCTTTTGATTTCTGTTTTGGATTTGTTATGACTTGTGATGATTGTGTGTCACGGATTCGTGTGTGTGGCTATGCTTCGGTTCGGGTGGAATTTTCGTGTGTGCTACTGTGTGTGCGATGCTGGGTTTCGCTTTGCAGGTCCTTATTGATTCGAAAATTTCGCCCCTGATGTTGTTGTTCTAGTCCCGGTTCTTTGTGTAAAGTTTCGGCCTTTGTGAAGGCGTTTTTTACGATTTTTTTTCGCCGAAAATTTTTTCTCCCTTTCGTGTGTACACTGTGTGTTATATATAGAGCCCTGGATTAGGGTTAGGGTTTGTTAAAAAGGCAGAAAAACCTGCGCTTTTGGATTGGAATGAAACCGGATTGGAATGAAACTGATGAGGATGAAAAAACTGAAAAACAGCACGTTTACGCGTGACAGTGAGGATGAAAAACACGTTTTACGTGTGATGCCTTTTCGGATCAGACCAATTCTTGACATTTTTGATTTTTTCATTTTCTTTAAGATTTTATCAATTAATGATATTTATAGAATAATAATAAAAGGCATTAAACGAATAAATAAATGGTAATAATGATAAAAGGAAATATATGGACCTGGACTTAATAATGACTAATAAAATTAAAATTAATGGACGGAAATAAAAGGAGACGGCGACGCAATTCGGAACCCAAAAAAAATGAGGTATTTTAAAATACCTCTCTCCCGAATTTTTTTACTGAAAAGTCGAGGACAGATCGAGATCGAACGGCGTATGAGTGTAGGGTCGAATGACACGTGTCGGTGTATGAATGTACGATCTCAGGTCAAAAATCGGGGTATGACAGGTATAGTCTAAGAGACGTTTATTCTTTCCTTGCACGATAGCTTTGAGGTTGGCAACGGTTTTGGGTTCTCTTTTCAAAGCTGTTAAGTGCGCTATGAATTGATGACAAAGCTCCTCCTAAAATTCGATCGAGTTTCTTCTGAGACTTTTTACCGCGCCATTGCTCCTTTTTAGAGGGTGGTAACCAAAATCTTTCAGTTGACAGATCCACGAACATTGCGTTAGACAAGCACTTCCTCGATGTGCTTGATGTTCTCGTCTAGGTCAGTGGTCCTATTGTAGGTTTCCAATTGAGAGGGTTTCCCTAATCTGATGGGAATTTATGTTTCCCATATTTTCTTTGTGAAGGGCTTGTGGGTTGAACGATCATCATCACATTAAGATGACGACCACGAGCGCCTTCTTTGGCATTGTGTTCTCGAGGACCTTTTATTGTGTTCTTTCAGATAGTGTCACAGGGACTTAGATCTCTCTAGAGTTGAGCTTCTTCCCCTTCTGTGTTAGCGGGGAGTAGGATAACTTCTTGCCCGTGATTCTTTGGCTCAGGCCTCCTTAATCTAATGGGTACGTCTATTATTCTCTTCGATCACCTTGTTTTAATGATTCAATAGCTGAACAATGTTTTTGTGCATCGTGTTAATAGAGGAAATGGTGCTCGTTTCAATTGAAGGAACTAGCAGTACAATGGCCAGGTCCTAGGGGAGAGATACCACTAGCTGCAATGGTTGAAGGTTGACATCATGCATATGGGTTTCAATTGGTGATGGAATGGAGGTTTGATTATCGCGGTGAATGTCGCTCCTAATTTGGTTTTTCGCATTATCAACCGTTCTGAAGTATGAATGTATTTTTGGACTTTTGATTAGTTTTGATCTTTTCTTAGAGAAAAAGATAGGGATAATAGTTTTCCACATACGACACCACTGATTTGGTGTGATTAACATAATGACATTTGGTGCAGTGAGCTTGTTGTCCTTGTAAGCTTAAAACAGAAGGACGGTGTACCTATAGACACTTCAATGCTCAAGTCAGTATTTTGAGGAAGAAATGGGGTTAATGGTAGAAAAGTATTGTACCTTTGGGGAATGTGTAAAGTCATTTTTTGTAGAGATGCAAGTTGTCATTGTTACGACGTTCGTAGCCATTTCTTGTTGGTTACAGATGCAGGATTCGTAACCATCAAACCTTACGATTTGCAATGAGTGTAGGTAGCTATGGTTCCATGATTTGAATTGTTGCTTTTTATAGATATTAACACCCCCTTGTGGAGAGGGGTGTGAATGGAGTAATTGGCTTAATACTAAATTAGGCATGTGCATTGGGCCTTGGACTGTTGCGAACATATGCTTTTGAGCAATCCAGAACACATAATATAGATTTGAGTGAGGATATGAATTGATTAATATTAAGTATGTGAGGAAACAAGGCATATGAAGAGATTTGACATATTAGTTATAGATTAAAGGTATGGTGGTTGATGTATAATATGATATGATATATATGATTGAATCATGATAGCATATGATATGAAACACTAATGTTTGTATTTATTGGATCAAGCTGTAATGTCCCAAAGATACTATTGGTTAAAAGATTCTCAAAAGGCTGTACATTTGATACGTAAGTCCATTTTGTTGTGTCACTACAACATAACACTTGAGATTGATGGGCTCGTTACATCAATCCACGTGCTACTCTATGTAGATGTTATAGTTCCATACTTATATGAAATGATATAAACGATTGACTACTACAATCCATAGACTCCACAAGAAGTTTATAGGCGTTAGCTTTCTATTGTGGAAGTGTTGTTGCATTAGGGTTGGACAGTGTTGGAACAAATGGGTTTAACAATACCACTTTTGAGTTTTGATGATAACAAGGTATTAAAAAATTGTCAATTTGATATGCTCATATTTGTTTAAGTGTGCAGGATCTTAGTCAAACTATTTATTCTTAGAAAGAATTCTGTAAGAACAAATGAAGAGCAAAATCCTAAAAGAAGCTCGATTTGCAAGTGATTCCGAAGACTTGGAGAACCTGAAGAATCATCAGAAGTTGTACGAACCCTGTTTCCACTACTCCACTACCTCGTACAAATTGGCAGCTGTGTCTACTGGTATTTCGTCTCAAATGGAATGGAATTCAAAATCTGTATTGAAGGACGATTACCATATCAAGCAACTGATCAACAACAATTGATCAAGCTTCTACATGACTCTGTGATGTGCTGGACTGTCTCAACGTCTCTTTACAACGCTTATATAAAGGGATGAAGACTTGGAGAGTATAAGACTGACTCTGAACGATTTATTAAGCTATTTGTTATTCTCCCTGAGTCAAACACACACATCAACAACTTAGAGAATTCTTACAAACTTGTTTATCCTAGAATTTTTAAGTATCACAGAAAACAAAGTCTCTTACTGTTTTGTATTTTGGAACACCACTGATTGTATATCAAGTGTTCAAACTCTCTGTCAATTTTCTGTAAATTGTATTAGAAGTCTCTTGTCTGCGTGCTTGAGCATTTGAAGTCTCTTGGGTGTGTCCTTGAGCAAAGAAGTCTCTTGCTTGTGTGCTTGAGCATTGGAAGTCTCTTACTGTGTGTTTGAGCAACTTGTAATTGGTGATTACATTTTAGTGAAACTCTCCTTGGAAGTGCAAGGGCGACATGACTACTTCCGGTTTGTGGAAGGAACCTGTATAATTGTTTGTGTTCTCTCTTTCCCTTATCTCTTTACAATTTCCAATGCAACAGACTCTGTTCTTCCATCAGGTCCTAAACTTGTTCAGACTCTGATCTTGGAAAACAGATTCATACTCTTTAAGAGTTGCGAAAAAGTAAATACAATTCAACCCCCCTTCTTGTGTTTTTCTCACCTTCAGACAATGTCAGTCTTAGGGTAAGAGAGGGAAAGAGTTTTCCATCATGGAAAGAGTTTTTTTCAACCATTAGATCAAATGAAAAACACATTCTTATCCTACTCTCTCAACACTAGATTATTTTTTACACAATCTACCACCCCTTATCCCTTCTATATCCTCACTCACCCACCACCACCACCACAACCACCACCACCAAACAAAAACATTTGCTTCCATCCTCTCTGTTCCTACGCAACCATTATCACAATAAACATCACAAACTCATAAAATACCAACATTACAAACTCATATCTGAAATTTCTCGAAACTGCCACCACCGCCGAAAAAGATACTGGCGCCGAAGAACTTACATGTTGCCATCCTCCCTCCGCTAGTGCCACAAATCGTCACCATACCAATTGTTTTTTATGATCATAAACCAATTTTCCTGCGATAATCAAGTGGATTTTGTCGTTGCCTATAAACCCACAACTACTTCCACCACTGGTGGTATATCGCCACACAACCAAATCCAGATTATCATTTACGCTCATCAACAAAGGAAAATATGAGATTTATGGAGTTCCCGAAAATGAAGTCGGCGGTCATGTGTCACCAGAAAACATTCATTTTTGCACTTTATCTCGCCGGATTTACAACTCAGAAATTAAACAACCTCCTTGCTCATCGATTCACATAGAGCAAGTTCCTTGAAACCCCAATTGGAAACATGTTGTATTTTCACTTTGTTTATTGTGTTGCATATATGTGTGACATGACATTCACCACAAACATCAAAGCCATGGTTCTCAAATGTTTTTAGAATTAATTAAAAATCAAAGTGGTAGTTCGGATGAGGTGGTGTGGCGATATGCCGCTGCCGTGTTGCCGATAATTGGGAGGGAATTGGTGGTTGTTGATAGGAGAAGGGGAAAGGGAGGGAGATCAAAGTATTAAACACGATGGTGGTATGGTGGTTCTGCTCTAAAGGGTATAGAGAGGAAAGGTAGAGAAAAAGTGAGAGAGATTTGATACTAAGAAACTATAATAAAAATGTGTTCTTGATTAAATCTAATAGTCAAAAAACCATTCCCACGGTAGGAAACTCTTTCCCTCATCCACCCTAAATGCCACTCAATGTTAGTAAATAGTTCATGTCATGCATCAAATAGTTAATAAATAATCTGATAAACACTTTATTGAAGATAATTGATATGATTGATTCAAGAATGTTTTCTTAGTTGTGTTTGATATAATTTAAAAAAAAGTGGAATATTTAGAAAAATGGTTATGAAAATCGATGTTGTGTTAATCTTTTTGATGCAAGTAATCGACGTTGTGTGGAAAAATGTTATATCGAAATTTAAAAATTTAAATTATTATTTTCATTACAAAAATCTACTTTTAACTTAATTTTTATATGTAAACAAAATGATAAACATCATATAAAATTTAGACAGACAACTACTAGATTTTAAATTCGAACAATGATAAAAAAAAATTAAAAATTGACTTTATTCGAGCTAACAATTTAGTGTTGTTAAAAAACATCCTAGAATTACCTTTTAAAAATAAAAAATTTGCACTTGCCTGGTAGCCAGCAGGTAATCTCTTTGTTCTTTGTCACATGGAATATGCTATATAATATATTTGATAAAAACAGCTTGCTCACTAGGCAGATGATAACGTCACCAAATCACGTCAAGATAATGAGGTCAGGAAGGGCATGATAAAAAGAAGAATTTCACTTTCGAGAAAATTCAGCAAAAGTAAGAATAAAAAAAGGAAATCCTGAATAGTGTTTTAAGACATTTGTCAAAGTAACACGTGTAATAATAAGTTTTTTTTAATACATTTGATAAAGAATGAATATATATAATCTTTGATAATAAGGTTCCTTCAAAAAAAATTAATCTTTGATAACAAGGTAAGATCTATGTTCCTTAAAAAAAAAGAAGGTAAAATCTATGTCTCATCCGATTATTGAAAAATGGTTAAATGTTTTTACTTTGTTTCTTCATGTTGATGAAATGTTGTATTTAAATTTTATTGTTCGTCCTTTACAAACTTTGTACTCATAGGAGTATTTATTGCCGTTTAATATAAGTTTCAATTTGGTTTATAAAAAAAAAACAATTTTTTTTGTTCTGTAAAAGACGTATTGTGTTCAATTATTTTGTTTAAAATTATCAAAAAAAATTATAAATTGATTTCTTTTCATTACTAATTAGTGTTTTCATGAAATTTGTTCGTACAATTCATACAAAAATTTATAATTAATTTTTTCTGGTTTACTAATAATTGATGGAATGAACCCCCAATTTCATCCTTTATTTATTGGCATGATTTCTTAAAATAAAATAAAATAAAATAAAAACCTTTTTTTGGTATGCTAGAGACTTTGTTTGGTTAATTTATCTAATTTTTGGTTTAATTTTTAACCGCATTGTAGTCTAGTCCTTAAATTATATATTTTTTCTGAGTATAATGTTTATACATATTTAATTTCTATAGGAGGCATAAGAGTTGGTTAAGTTTTCAAGTTTAAAATTGGGGTGGGAAGGTTATATGTGTCTCACCTTCAGTATGCTGATGAGACTATTTTTTTAGGTGAAGCCTCCTTGTTCATTCTCTGGACTATTACGTCTATGATCTGGTGTTTTGGTATGACATTTGGCCTCCGTTTTAACTTTGCTAAGAGTAGTATTTTAGGTGTTAACGTGAGCTGAAATTCCTAACGTTAACTGGGAACTTCCTTCATTGTAAGGTGGGATCTATTCCTTTCAAGTATCTAGGTCTTTCCCTTGGGGCGAACCCTAAGAGATCTAAGACTTGGGATCCTTTGGTGAGGCTTATTACTAAGTGACTTGGGTCTTCTAGTAGTAGGTTTTTGGGTTTGGGTGGGACGTAGTTCTAAACAAAAGAGGGGTCTTAGGGTTAGAAATTTGAGAATTTTTAATCAGGCCATGTTTGGGAAGTGGCAGTGAAGACTCCTTTTTGGTGGTTCGTGCCTTTGGAGAGAAACCTTTTGTGTTAGGTATGGTAGTTATCATGCGTTGTCTTCTCAAGGAGGAAGGGGCGGTTGCTTGTAGTTTGCCTCCCTATAGTGGAAAAAAAGTCTCCCTTTTAGAAGGTGGAGATGTTGTTGTATCGTCTTGGTTCTCACAAGGAGTGGTTAAGATTTTATGGAATGGTCGTGTGACTTCTTTTAGGGATGATGTTTGCGTTGGCGATTATTTGTTTAGGTAGAGGTTTCCTAGGTTGTATATGGTCTCGATCCAGCAATCTCTGCTGGTCGATTATTTTAGGTGGGGATGTAGGTTGTTTGTGTGGAAACAAGTTCTAGTGGTTGAGTTAATGGTTGTTTTGGGTGGGAACCCGTTGTCAAAAGGTGAGTATTCGTTGTCCTATAAGCTTTCTTCATATAGGGGTATTTAGTTCGATTCGCGTTTGACCCTATCTTAGAGGTACCTCTGGGAGTCGGCGACAGAGTGTTGGAGTTGTCCCATTTGTTGTTGCATGTATGAAAAAGTTGGGGCCCCTCTAATATCCAGGTGTTCTCTTGACAACTTCTCCTAAATATGATTCCAATTAGAGCTAATTTGTTAAGTCATGAGGTTATTAATCAACTCAAACACATGCATTGTTGAAATTGAAATTAATAACTAGCATGACTCAGGGACACAATACATTTATACAAGATTTCTATCAAGTGTCAAGTTCGTTCATCCTTTTAAAATGTTATTCATTCTTACAAATATTGTTTCTTTCAAAATGATATTATAAAACGTCATTAAATTTGCAAGTTTAAAAAACATGGGAGTAGTAATTTTTTTGGTTGAGTTTACCGAAAAATGCTAGATCTACACAACATTGCAAATTAATGTTTGAATTTCCTTTGAGAAAGATGCTCACACTAAGTGACTAATAGTACCTTGGATAGGGTTACCTGTGTAAAAAACAAAAATAAACATTTTAATCAGTAGTAAAAAAATATTGAATTTATACTATTGTATTTTGCTTATATAAGTTATTATATGCATTTATACTATTGTATTTTTGTTTCAATATGCATTTATACAATTATCACACAGTTAATGAATTTTAGTTAAAGTTAAATTCATCCAAAATTGTAACTAAAAAACAAAATCATCCAAAGTAGCCAAATTTGATTGATAGTTAAAAATATATTTGATCAAATTCTAGCTACTTATAGTGTCTACTCTTTGGATTACTAAATCATTTTTCTCTAGAAATCAACGAATTAAACAAAACAAAAAAGTTTTGAGGATCTTGACTTCATCTTTGTTATCATTGATCTTGTTGGTGCCTCTTGCTCTCTGTGTGAGGTCTTTTTCGAGTCAAATAATCACCTTTTCGTTTTGTGTGGGGTGGCCTCTACGGTTTGGTATAGGATTCTAACATGGTTAGGGAGGGAGTCAAGATTAGGTATGGTTTTTTGTGTGGGGTGGCCTCTATGGTTTGGTATAGGTGCTCTTGGGGTTAGCAGTGACTGAAAAGATTAGGTATGGTTTTTTGTTGGACTGACATACTATTGTGTGGTATATCTCGACATACCATAGTGATTTTGTGTTAAGGTACTAGGTGTGAAGAAATTGGTTCATAAGATTCAGTTCTCTTTGTGTTATTGAGTTTTTGGGAAACACCATGGTGCTCCTTCTTCCCCCTATGAGTGGGTGGTGGAACATATATATGTAGAGGCTCTTGCTAATCCTTGTGGTTTAACTTAAGACAAATGTTAAGAAATGTAGAAGTAATAATATACATTGATAAAATAAAATTTTCACTTTTCAAAAAGTTGAATATGAAATATTTAAGATGAATATTTCTATATTGAGTTCATTAGCATGTGCCCTTAATATTAAGAGCATATGTTAGCATTAGCGATGTGTATTTTTTTTAAAGGTAAAAAAGAACATATATTAAAACAAAAATCAAAGCACAAGGAGTGTTATAATTTTAAGGATGCAGAGTCAACCAAGACAAAGAAAGCACTAATACAATATTATATCCAAACCAAACAACAAACAACTGAAAATCAAATTACAGATAAGTCATTCCTAAACATTTGAGTGGTTAACGCTTCATTGATGGAAATCACAAGAACAATCTTTAGCTTTTGACTTGATCCATTATTGTACCATGAGTTTAACCATATCCAAAGGTGTGCTAGATAAACATTCTTGATTACCAAACACCAAATAATTTCGATACTTCCAAATTGACCAAATACATGTCAACCGAATCACGTGAAAACACTCCTTCACTTTTTTCCTTGAGAAGACAAACCTATGAATTAAACTGAACGACAAAAAAAATCATTTGTCATTAGACACATAATTCCTAACCAAGATAACACATCCTTCAATAATTTTTCCTAACCCAAAAAATCATATAACCAATTATTAGTTTTTTCAATCATATTACAACCGCCCATAGGAGAAGTCATTGCTATATTTTGCATCCCACTTCGAAGAAGATTGCTTTGGTGGGAAGACAATTATGAAGTAATGTCTATGTAAATGGTAAAAACTTCAAAGAAACCAAATTGTTCGAAATGACCTTATATAAAGGGAAATATGTTATATCTTCAAAATTAGATATCAACTCACCAACTTCTTTAACATAATACATACCGTTAGGGTTAAGATTCCAAATCCAATATCTTTCACATTATCCTACAAAGAAATGTTAGACAATAAAACCTTACTCTGCTCCACCAACTCAACATCTCACACAAACAAATTTCTTCTCCACCGCTAACAATATCCCTCAACACCAATGCCTAACACCATATCCCACAGTGAGATATTTTTCTCCATTGCTAAATTCAACAACTATTAAAACACTCCTTAACCACCTCCCCACCTAACGATGACTCATGGTAAAACAATGTCTTACAACTATTCCCTATTTTCATAGTAACATTTTGAACAAACCATCTTGCCTCACTCACCTCATTACTTCTGTCAATACTAAAAAATCCTTCCATCAAATCGAATCTATACTTCTTCCCTAACCAATTCACCATTTAGTAGCCCATATTTAAATGCCAAAACTTGACACCAAAACCAATTCTTTTTCCTCTTAACCTCCAACACTACTTTCTTAAAATAACTAAATTAAAAAAAAAATCAATTTCTTACTGATAAACTCCCTTCAAGTAATCACACATTGTCCACATGATCCCAATGGATTTTACGAGCCTCTTCACTTGCACCCCACAAAAAAGGTTTAATAAGAGACTCAATATTAATAATTGTACTTGTAGGACCTTTGAAATGAGATAAGAAGTATACTGACAAAGAGGTTATGTAATCACACTTTGTGCACATGTAGTGGATTTTACGAGCCTCTTCACTCCCAACTCACAAAAAAGATTTAATAAGACCCTCAATCTTAAGAATTATACTTGAAGGAGCTTTGAAAAGAGATATGAAGTATATTAGCAGAGAAGTTAAAACATATTTCAAGAGGATTCATCGACCAACCATCGAGAGGTTTCGACAATTCCAAGAAGATAATTTATCTCTAATTTGATCGACCATAGTATTCCAAAACTATAATTTATTAGTATTATCACCAATTGGCAGCCCCAAATATTTGAAAGGTAAATATCTAACTTTGTAATTCAACGTATATGTCCCTATTTGGGGTTGGCCTAGTGGTTGAATTGGGATCTTGGAGTTTGTTCCTCACAAGGTCCTAGGTTCGATTTCCCCTGGTATCAATTTCGGTGAGTAATTTCAGTAAATACCAATTTCTCTGGCTTTAAACATGCCCCCCCCTCAAGTGGGCGCCTTATGTAACCAAGATGAGTCGATAACACCAACAAGCATACTTTTATGGAATTTTACTTTCATCCTGGAAAGAAACTCAAAAAGTAAAAGAGTGGTTTTTATGGTACAAATAGTGCACCGATTTTTTTTTACCAATGTTTACTGAATCATCCACAAATTGAAGGTGGGTAACCTTGAAAGGTTTGTCATACCCACTTGAAACCCACAAAACTTTCCCATCAAACCATTCAACTACAATGACGAGCATAAATAGGGAAAAAGGATCTCCTGGTCTTAACTTATGACCCATCGAGAAATCGTCAGTCAGATGGAAAATTCATCCTTCTCATATTCAAGTCATTATAAGACCAATCAACATAATCCTAAGCTTTTTCAAAATAAAATTTAAACATAATTAACTATTTTTTTCTTCTTAGCTTCACCCACAACCTTGTTCGCAATCAAGACCCAGTCTAAAATTTGTCTTCCTTTCACAAAAGTCAATTGAGTTTCCAACACCACCTTGTCTATAACATTTAGAAATAATATTATACACATAACCGACTAAAGATGTAGGTCTAAAATCTGATAAATATTGAAGACATATCTTTTTTGAAATCAGAGCTATAAAAGTACTATTCAATTCATACCAATTTTCCATTGTCGTGAAAATCATTAAAAAACTTCCAGAAATTTTCTTCAAGCATTTCCCAAAATTTTTGTTATCTCCAATAAACTTTGTATGGTCATTAAAAATAACAAAGTCCTACACAAATTTATCTTCTGGAAATTCCTTTTAAAGTTATTAAAGACCTCACTTTTAGTTTCTTCCGATCTTTCCACTCTTGCACCATTAACAAATAAGCTTAGAATATCATTACTCTGATTCTTGCTTCTGACCATGCCACAAAAGAACTTCGTATTTGCATCACCTTCTTTTAACGATAATGCTCTTAACCTTAGCCATTGAAGATGACCTTTGTTCTCGAGTAACATCCCACAAACAAATAAAACACTATTTAGGGTAAAAGAATACTCTACTACAAACAGATTTGGATCACACATAGTCTCGATACCAAATGATCTTTCTACATACAATTTAGAAGAGAAATGAACCTGTTTCAATCCCCACACCATTTACAAACAAAATGCTCAACATGCTCCCACTTTGTTTATTAAATACAAACAATATCGGGTCTTTCTGGCAAATTTTTTTTTAATTTCCTTCTTTTCCGCCCCTCGTACCCCCCTCTTTTTTTAACTTATAATCTTCATAACAACCACACGACACCCAACTCGGGTTAGGATCCTCTCAATTTATAAGCATTGTCATTTCTTCCATTTAGAAAAAGAAAGACGCAAAAATGTTTAATAATCCTGAAATCCACTTAAGTAGTAGTAGAACATAAATTTCTATATCTATATCTCACCAAATGATATCATCCCTTTAATTTTATAAAGGGTTAATAGTGTTTTACCCTCTCTTATATAAGTCATTTTCGGTTTTTCCCCATGTAAAATTTTCTTTTTGGATTCCGTCCTTGTAATTTGAAGTTTCTTGGTTTTGGACCTTCATGAATTTTGACCGTAGAAAATCGATGATATGGCAGGGGATAAACCAAAATTTGCTAAAATTAATAGGGGGTAAACCAAATATTTGCTCAAATTGCAGGGGGTAAACCGAAATTTTCTCAAATTACAGGGGGCAAATTTTTTCATGAAGGTCTAAAACCAAAAAATCTTTAAATTACAAAGACGGAATCCAAAAAATATATTTTACAAAGAGAAAATCGAAAATGACATATATTACAGTAGGCTAAAGCACTATTATTCCTTTTATAAATAATGAGCATCCTAACTCAACCCAACACCACCACCAACATCAACCAACAAACTGCCCCCAATAACGATACTCTCCCTCTTTACCACAATATTATGTCTATCTCCCTCATGTTTTAACCTCAACTCTTCCCCAAGCCATGTAGAATTGAATGTCATTTTTTTTTATTGTCAATTAAATTAATTTTTATTCTCTTCCATAACATCAAATTCAGCATCTTAGAATTTCAAGAAATGAGTGAAAGTCAAAAATGCATATCTCTTTCATTTCCCTTTCATTTTCGTAATAAATTTAATTTAACTTTCAAAATTTTGACACTTTATTTTTCCATTCTTATTCATCACTTCTCCAAACACATGATAAGCTTAAAATATTGAAACTACAGTATGAATGTGTGTGGACACTGCACTTAGTTTTATGTGTGAAAGAATAAAATAAACATTACTGTATTACGTACACCAAAAATATTATAATATACGAGAGGGTCCATTATGCTTTTTTTTTGTTTTTTTGACTCCATTATGCTATTATATAAAGCTTAAGTCATGATTAGATATGTCAGTACACATGATACGCGTTTTAATCCTATAGCATATCACACTATTAATACTGAGATGTCTTTTTTGTCTTGAGCTCATTCATATAATCAACTTTGGTCCGAAGAAATAAAACAAAATATTACAACATGGTTAGAGCTCCTTATTTTGACAAAAATGGAACAAGAAAAGGTGCATGGAGTAAGGAAGAAGATCAGAGGCTTATTGTTCACATTGAGAGACATGGCCACCCTAATTGGCGTCAACTTCCCAGAGTTGCAGGTATGAAACTTTGTTATAAAAATTAAGCAGGATATTTATTAGAATTTATTTATTTTTTATTAATTAATCATGATATTTGTAGTAAATTTTACTCTTCTCTTTAACAGGTTTGGCAAGATGTGGAAAGAGTTGTAGGCTGCGTTGGATGAATTACCTTAGGCCAAATCTAAAACGAGGGAACTATACACAGAAGGAGGAAGAAATGATCATGGAATTGCATAAAAAGCATGGAAATAAGTATGATATTATTACTTTAGTATAAAAACAATTATGATATTATTTGTTCTCATTAATCTTTGATAAATGATATTATTACTTTAGTATAAAAATATCTCTCATTCAACTACCATGGTGGCTTAGTTCTTTCATTATGTTAGGCATAGGTTAATTCTATTTCTTTCTTTGTTTTCAGTTACAGTTTAATTGTTTACCTTTTTCTGTAAATATATTTGTGACTCTAGTTCTTCTCCTCGTACATCTTATGTTAAGAAGTACTTTCTTTTTTGTTGAGTGATATATTTCATTTTAACCTCTTAAAAAAATCTTCGATAGATATTGCATATATTGAGTGTAGTTCATTTGACAACAGAGAGGGTCATAAAAAAGAAATTGACAACACACACGATAAGCTTTGTCGGTTGAAGTATAATAGCTTAATGCAAAAAAATACACAGCTCTGAATGAGTCTAAGCTTTAAAATTAAATTCAGTATCACATCAAATCTAAAAGTCCCCCTCAAAAAAAGCCTTAAACAATGTTTTTATACACTTGTTTATCAAGACTCACTAAAATATAGTAATCAATATTTTATTGGACTTGTCTTTTAGTTTAGATCAATTAAAGGTATTTGAGGGGAATATAAGTGCATAGACCTTCGAGGAGGGAGTCTTAGCTTAATATGATTTGATATTAAATTTGTATTCTCACTAGAAAGGAAGACAGTAGTGCTTTTGTTTTTTTTAAGGAAGGAAGACAATAGTACTTATAGATAAGATGCAATTTTATCCTCTTAAGAAAACATATATAACAGATAAAAAAATATGATGACAAATATAATAGATATGATGTAATTTATTAGGCGCTCTCTTAAGGCAACCTAAATTTTCCAATATTAAAATATTTGATAAAAAATGATAACATTGAAATATCAAGATATATAGTTATTTATAAATAAGGCTTAAACAGGTCTTTTGCCCCTGCAAATATAGGTCATTTGAATTTTCGTCCCTGAAGTTACTAATCCTTTCAATATGCCACTACAAAATTTAATCATTTAACTTTTGGTCATAATTAGATTTCTTTACTGAGGTGGGTTGTCATTAGTGACTTGTGCCCATGTGGCAAGTGATGATTGGGCGAAGTGGTTGGTTTAAATAGGTCTTTCGTCCCTGCAAATATAAGTCATTTGAATTTTCGTCCCTGAAGTTACTAATCAGATGTAATTAGGACCATTTTTCAAATGATTAATATTTGCAATGGCAAAATAGAAGAATTAGTAACTTCAGGTACGAAAATCCAAATGACCTATATTTGCAAGGTTGAAAGACCTATTTAAGCCTATAAATAATATAAAATTATTAGTGGCAATCATTTAAAAACTTTTTTTTGGTTGTTGGTTGGAAGGATGGTCACATACTATTAGAAAGGAGATATTTGTACATCTAGACCCACATAAATACTTTAAAATTAATTTTTCCATTAATAATAAAAAAATGACCAAAAAAAAAAATCCACTTTTCACTTTTTACATTTTGTTTGTTGCAATCTATGTTTTAAAACCGGACCAAATTGGCTGACTCAATCAACTGAATTGTACCGGTTAATTTGCTATTTGGTTTAAAATCAGTTGTATAGTAGTTTGATTGAACCAAATTGATAGGGTTTGTATTGCGGTTGGTTAATTTTTTTTTTTTTACGTTAATATTTTAATTAATTTTTCTTAATTTTTGAGGGGTTAAATTTAAACTCTTGTACACCAAAAAAAATATTCATGTGATAAATTGTCAATCTGTTGCAGATGGTCTCTTATAGCTGAAAATCTACCTGGAAGATCTGACAATGAGATAAAGAATTACTGGCACAGCCACTTACAGAAATTCTCAAAGCGCAATGACACTAAGCTCACTCAAGAGATTGAAAGTCCAAAATCGACAAGTGAAGCTGTTAGTGTTGATTCCCACCACATTTTGGAAAGTTCATTTTCAATGTCCTCTGAAATCTCCTACCCTAATAATAAAGTCAATTCCCCTTCAATTTCCTCTAGTCATGTAGAATCAAACATGGACTTCTACATAAAAGAAGATAGTGTTGCTTCTTGGGAAACATGGGATGGATTCAGCAATAATTTTTGGACTGAACCGTTTGTTTATGAAAATGCATTGAGTCAAGATTACTTTCCCATTTCATGTTATGGAGAAGAGGTAGAGGATCCATTTGTTTTGTGGTAGGGAAAATGTGCAATATATGTTTTACTACAATGGTGATGCTAAAATTGACATGTTACACCCAGTAAATAATAGAAAACAAATATTAGGTTGTGTTTTGGGTTCCATTCTCTCAAATAGAAAACAAGGAAAATAGTTGTTGTGCTAGGGAACTTTTTCATGTATGAGCATTTAAGTAATATGATCTCGTTGTGTTTTGGGTTCACTTCAACAAATAAAACATATCAATATACTCCATCCGTTTCAAAATAAGTGAAGTTTTAATCGACTGCACACAGATTAAGAAATGAAATAAAGTAGTCAAATGTCATAACAATTTTACTAAAATAGCCTTGACAAAGACAAACTTAAAGTTGCATTGGAAATTGTGAGAGAGAGAAAAGTTGGAGTATTTATTGGAAATTTTTTTTTTCCGACCCTCTTTCCCTAAAAAATTCAACATTTGACCCCCTATGAAAATTATTGACAAAAATGACTCACTTTCAATTTTTTTTTTGTCGTTTTCCTCATTACCGCCTTTTGAAACGGCGGTAATGAGCCGCCACCACCTCTGACACATGTCAGTTTGTGACAGGCGCAACAACTTTTTGATTTTTTTTCAATACCGCCATTTGAAATGGCGGGAATGAATTTATATTTTTTTTTTCGTTTTTTTATTTTTTTTGGGACAACCTATGTTTATTTAAAACACAAATAATAATAAATAAATAAATATTAATGATGATAATTATTAATTTAAAAACACTAACTATTTTACTCATAAGAAATAGAAGCAAAAACTACTTTCTCCGCGGCAGCCATTTACGCCAATGTAAACTATGACCTCCCGTGGCACATAATTTATCTTTTTTATTTCGTACGGGTCGTTGATCTTCCTCTTCCTCTTCCTCTCCCTCGTGCTCTTCCTTTTCCACATCGTCATCGGGAATTTCAGCATCAACATTAGTTTCCTTAGTGACTTCATTTTGCACTTGTGAAGCTGAGTTGGTCCATATTTCATTAACAAAGTCATCGTCATTAAACCCTGCAGCCAGACTTTCTATGGTATTAGTTTGTGAATTTGGCCATTGAGGTGTGTAGTTTGTTTGAGGATAGTTTACAATGTGTGGAGGGGTTGGTAGGTTGAACGAGGAGTATTGTGATTGGTCTGGGTAACTGGTTTGTGTGGTGTACTGAGTTGGATTGAAGTCATCAAATGAATAGTTTGATGTTCGGGAGCTTTCTCCTTGATGACTTTGTTGAGAATAGGTTGGATATGAGATTGGGGTGTTATGTAAGTTTTGGTTTGTGGGTTGTGGCGGTGATTGGTAAGTTTGGTTGTAGTTGGTGTATGGGTCAAAGCTTTGGTCAAAATAAGTGGGTGGAGGTGTCATGAATTGGTTGTACGGTGGAGGTGTATTTGACCACATATTTTCATCTGGAACCGTATAGGTTTCTGGCGCTGCAGGATAGTCATGCGACAATCCTGGTAAAAGTCTTGCACATTCTTGCTTTGGGTTTGCCAATAATACTTCTCTAGAAAGCCACAGATGATCTCCGAAAAATTCCCAGTACCATGCAAAATATTGACGATTTGGATAAACCTCATGGATATACGGAACATCGTGAAGTGCTAATTGATGACGTTGGTTCCAGTTTTGGACTTGACGATGATGCTTATCTTTCCACGAGCCTTTAATTTTATCTTTGACCAATGAAATTTTGTGGAAATCTTTCAAATTATCTGGTAAGGCAGGTGGATGTTGTGGTAAGCCAAATTGAAGCTTTACTCTATCCGTCTGATGCCTCTCGACTAACTGAAAACAGATGAGATATGTGTTTGCAGACCAAATTTGACTTTCTTCTTCGTTAGTGTAATGAAAGTGGAGATAAGGGCCTCCAGGAGAACTGTTTAAAAGAATGAATATTAGTCTTTAATTGTTGACTAAAAAGCAATCACAAAAGAAAAATATAATACCTGATCATATGTCATTGTGTCGATTTTTAAACGTGTAGATATGAGATTATGCCGAGGATTTTTCACGAATTTATTACCATGTTCTAGCCATCTATTTAATTTATAAAATGTTATAATTAATATAGGCTAGATAAATGTATTTAAAAATTAATAAAAAATAACATATTTATTTTACTTACATATTTGCCAAAGGAAGTTGTGTATCAGCTTGTGGTGGTTGCCTGGGCACGGGAGCTAAGCGTGACATTCTTGACCACGCCCATGCTTGTAAGAGAATTGTACACCCAGGCATGTCGCTAGTGCCATATATTGCGTCGTCACACAAGGATCTATATAGCGTGGCCAAACAAGCTGAACCCCAACTGTATTGTCCAACCTCCTAAGGTGATTTATCCAACAATTGCAAAAATGGTAAATGTACAAGGTTACCATTATAATTAGGCATTATTCGAGAGCCTATCAAGTATAAGACATAGGCTCTATACATATGTAGAGTCGTGGGGGGACCTGCCATACCAACACCGTTGATATAATCTTGAAGCCATGATAATCTTATACTCTTCCCGTCACGTCGAATGTTTGATGGCTTACTTCCTAAAATAGGTTCAACAATCTCCCACCCAACTTCTGTTTTACCAGTAACCGGTTCACCATTAATCTTTAAAGCAAGAAGCATATGAACGTCTTCCAACGTTATTGTACACTCGTCTGATGGAAAGAGAAATGTGTGTGTCTCTGGCCTCCATCTTTCACATAACGCGACAATTAAACGATTATCAACGTTGTATTTGTTTAATTTAGTAAAGTTCCATAATCCAGCTGATGTAACACCCACTTTATTTATTTAATTATTTTATTAGAGTATATAGTATATTATTATATATTATATGATTTTAATGATGTTTGTGACGTATGAGATGATGTTGTGATGTAGTGATTATTTTATTGTTTAATAAAATAAAATATGTGATGTTAATATATATATATATATATATATATATATATATATATATATATTTATATGAAAATTAAGATGGGATATAATAACAATAATTTAGAGAGATGGGGTTGTTTTCATAAATAAGATAGAGTTGTGGGAATAAGTGAGATTAGTAAGAGGTATAAAAGGAAGTTAGGTTTAGAGAGAAACAATCAGTACGTTACAGACTTTTGCAAAAAGGGAGAAAAGTGGCCAGAGAAGAGGGAACCCCAATTCTGCAAACATACCAGGTAAGGGTGAGCCTAGCTTCAATTGTATTTACTGTAATTCATCTACTTGTGATTAACAAAGGGATTAGGAAATAGTTTGAGAGATTTCATAAGTTAGGGTTTAGTGGATTTTTGGATGAACTGATGTTATAATGATGCAAATTAACGTAGAAACCTGTTACAGAACCTAGATTAATCACTAGGATTATAATTCTGAAGGATTAGAGCCATAACATGAAGGATTGGACGAGTTTTGGCGAGGTTTCGAGCGAACCCGTAACCTGTCTGCGATAGCTCGCCGTGGCGAGTAGATCCGCTCGCCGTGGCGAGCAGTTAGGTAAATACTCGCGAGGCGAGCAGCTGAGCTCGCCGTGGCGAGCGACCCCTTTAGTGCGCGCGAGGCGAGCAACATCACTCGCCGTAGCGAGCACTGGCAGAATGCAAATTCAGCAGCTCGCCGTGGCGAGCAGAACCACTCGCCATAACGAGCAATGTGGTCTCAGACCACTATAACTTGAGTTTTATAACTCTGTTTTGAGCGAGGCTTTGAGGGTAGACCTTTGGATAGTATTAGAGATGTTTAAGACCTAAATTATAACCTGTAATGACGCTGTAAGATGATTTTTATTGTTGGCGTTAATCTATGATTAAATGCTTATTAAGTGAATTTTATGAATGAAGTATAAATGATAACTTTGTGCTGTATATACATATGTTAAGTGTGCTGAGCTGCTGTCATGTACTGTTACAATTGCATGTGTCGATAAAGAGTCGTATATGATGTCAAGATGTTGTGTGTTAACTTGTTTAAGTATATGAGTCGAGTTCATGCATTTGCATAATTAGCGACGGTGGAGCTTTTGCTCAAAGCGACGGTGAAGCTTATTTAAGCTTAAATATTGGTACCACATGCATGATGTTAAGATGTTAGAGTTGCATTTGTCGAGTCTTGTGTCTGAGATGTTATGAGACGTTTGTTATGAGAAGATGTTCTAAGATGATTTATTATACGTAGATGTTTGAGATGTTTCCGTTATATGTGATGATTATTGTTGTTGTTGTTAAGCATAATTATTTAAATTATATGTTAATATAATTGTTGTGAATCTCACCCCTTCTGTTGGAATTGCCGCCTTGTGGGCAAGTGCAGGTGACCAAGCTTAGGTTCGACGATATGAGAGGTCCTTGTGGTGTCGTAGGAAATGCTCTGATATGTAACGGGATGGGGTTTTGTTAAATTCTATTTCTTTACGTATCATGTTGACTAAATGATGATGTTTGCGATGTAACTTGATTTTGGGATGTTTACGAGGCCTTGTGCCAAGAATTAATTATTATTTTAAGATTTTGAGACGTTTATGATTCCGTTGCTATGTTTTGAATATTGATGAAGAATAAATTATTATTCGTTTTGTTTTAAAGATTTTATGAAATGTGACATCCTGAATGATGTGATATACTCTGATTAAATGTATGAAATTCTTAAGTTGGGATTTCGGGGTGTTACAATTGGTATCAGAGCAGGTCGGTCCGTTCGGCCAATTAGAGAGTCGAGTGACGATGTCTTAGAGTTAGAATATTATAGTTATATTATTCTAACTTATGTTTGCTTTGTAGAGGAATAAGATGGCTGGAAGAAATGATGCTGCTCTTGCTGCTGCTTTGCAAGCAATGGCCCAAGCTGTGGGTAATCAGAATAACGCTGGTGGAAACGATGGGACGAGAATGTTGGAGACTTTTCTGAGGAACCACCCGCCTACCTTCAAAGGGCGATATGATCCTGATGGGGCTCAGACGTGGCTCAAGGAAGTTGAGCGAATCTTTAGGGTGATGCAGTGTGAAGACGGTCAGATGGTACGGTTCGGTACCCACATGTTAGCTGAGGAGGCTGATGACTGGTGGGTTGGTATTCGACCTATCCTGGAAGAAGGAGGTGCTGCTGTGACTTGGGCGGTGTTTAGGAGGAAATTCCTGAATCGCTACTTTCCTGAGGACGTCTGGGGGAAGAAGGAGATCGAGTTTCTTGAGCTGAAGCAAGGGAATATGTCCGTGACTGAGTATGCTTCGAAGTTTATGGAACTGGCAAAGTTCTACCCACACTATACTGCGGAGAATGTTGAGTTTTCCAAGTGCATCAAATTTGAGAATGGCTTGCGTCTTGAGATTAAAAGGGCGATTGGTTACTAGAAGATTCAAAATTTCTCCGAGCTGGTGAGTAGTTGCAGAATCTATGAGGAGGATACCAAGGCTCACTACAAGGTAGTGAATGATAGAAAAGCTAAGGGTCAACAGAGTCGTCCCAAACCTTATGATGCTCCTAGAGATAAGGGTAAGCCAAGAGTGAATGATGAGAGGCGACCTCAGAAGAAGGATGCTCCTGCTGAGATTACCTGTTATAATTGCGGGCAAAAAGGCCACAAGAGTAATGTGTGTCTTGTTGATGTGAAGAGGTGTTACCGATGCGGACAGAAATGGCATATTACCCCAGACTGCAAGTTTGATGATGTTGTGTGTTTCAACTGTGATGAGCAGGGACATATTGGCTCGCAGTGCAAGAAGCCAAAGAAAGTTAGGACTACTGGAAGGGTTTTCGCGTTGACCGGCACTCAGACTGAGAACGAGGATCGGTTGATCAGAGGTACTTGCTATATTAATAATATAACTTTAGTTGCTATTATTGATACTAGCGCTACGCATTGTTTTGTTGCTTATGATTGTGCTGTTAAGTTGAGTCTTTCTATGTCTGATATGAATGGAGAGATGGTTGTCGAAACTCCTGCTAAGGGTTCGGTGATTACTTCTCGCGTATGTTTGAGTTGTCTGTTGTCGATGTTTGATCGTAATTTTGAGATGGATTTAGTCTGTCTACCTTTGACTGGTATGGATGTAATTCTCGGGATGAATTGGTTAGAGTACAACCGTGTGCTTATCAACTGTTTTCGCAAGACAGTGTATTTCTTGTCTGAAGAGGAAGAAAGTGGAGCAGAACTTTTATCTACCAAGCAGCTGAAACAATTAGAACGAGATGGAATTTTGATGTTTTCTCTGATGGCATCCTTATCTATTGAGAATCAAGAGAAGATTGACGAATTGCAAGTGGTGTGTGATTTTCCTGAAGTATTTCCTGATGAGATTCCTGATGTGCCTCCTGAAAGAGAAGTTGAATTTGCGATTGATCTTGTTCCTGGAACGAAGCCTGTGTCTATGACACCTTACCGTATGTCAGCTTCTGAGTTAGCTGAGTTAAAGACGCAATTGGAGGATCTGCTTGAGAAGAAGTTTATAAGACCAAGTGTTTCACCTTGGGGAGCGCCTGTATTGCTAGTAAAGAAGAAAGATGGGAGTATGAGACTATGTATTGACTATCGTCAGTTGAACAAGGTAACTATAAAGAATAGTTATCCACTTCCGAGGATTAATGATTTGATGGATCAGTTAGTGGGTGCACGTGTGTTTAGCAAGATTGATTGAAGGTCGGGTTATCATCAGATAAAAGTGAAAGATGAAGACATGCAGAAGACGGCCTTTAGAACTCGATATGGTCATTATGAGTATAAAGTGATGCCTTTCGGTGTTACGAACGCGCCAGGAATATTTATGGAGTATATGAATCGGACCTTTCAGGCATTTTTGGATCGTTTTGTGGTTGTGTTTATTGACGACATTTTGATATATTCCAAATCCGAAGAGGAACATGCTGAACATTTGAAGATTGTCTTGCAAGTATTGAAAGAAAAGAAGTTGTATGCTAAATTGTCCAAGTGTGAGTTCTAGTTGAAGGAAGTTAGTTTTCTTGGTCATATTATTTATGGTGATGGAATAGCAGTTGATCCATCTAAAGTTGAAGCAGTGTCGCAATGGGAGACTCCGAGGTCGGTTACCGAGATTAGAAGCTTTTTGGGATTGGCTGGTTATTATAGAAGATTTATAGAAGGATTTTCTAAGTTGGCACTTCCGTTAACGCAGTTGACGTGTAAAGGTAAATCCTTTGTGTGGGATGCTCAATGTGAGAGTAGCTTCAATGAGTTGAAGAAGCGGTTGACGACAGCTCCAGTCTTAGTTTTGCCAAAGCCTGAAGCACCTTTTGTGGTGTATTGTGATGCGTCTAAGTTGGGTTTAGGTGGTGTACTGATGCAAGACGGTAAAGTGGTTGCTTATGCATCCAGGCAGTTGAGGATTCATGAACGAAATTATCCTACCCATGATCTTGAGTTGGCTGCAGTGGTATTTGTGTTGAAAATTTGGAGACACTATTTGTATGGTTCGAGGTTTGAAGTGTTTAGTGATCACAAGAGCTTGAAGTACCTGTTTGATCAGAAAGAATTAAATATGAGACAGAGGAGATGGCTCGAGTTATTGAAGGATTATGATTTTAGTTTGAGTTACCATCCGGGTAAGGCTAACGTAGTTGCTGATGCCTTGAGTAGGAAAACGATGAACATGTCTGCTATGATGGCGGAGGAGTTCGAACTATTGGAACAATTCAGAGATTTGAGTTTAGTTTGTGAAAGATCACACCAAAGTGTAAAGCTAGGAATGTTGAGGATTGACAATGATTTTCTGAAAAATATTAAAGAAGCGCAGAAAGAAGATGTTAAGTTTGTAGATTTACTTGTTGCGAGTAACCAGACTGCAGATGGTGACTTTAGAGTCGATGATCACGGTGTGTTGAGGTTCCGAGGTAGAATCTGTATTCCGGACAACAATGAGATGAAGAAGGCAATCCTTGAAGAGAGTCATAGAAGTAGCTTGAGTATTCACCCAGGAGCTACGAAGATGTATCATGATTTGAAAAAGTTGTTTTGGTGGTCTGAATTAAAACGTGATGTGGCACAATTTGTGTATTCTTGTTTAGTTTGTCATAAATCAAAGATAGAACATCAGAAACCTGCTGGTATGATGGTACCGTTAGATGTGCCAGAGTGGAAATGGGATAGCATATCCATGGATTTTGTGACGAGTTTGCCAACTACTCCAAGAGGGAACGATGTTATTTGGGTGATTGTTGATAGGTTAACCAAGTCAGTTCATTTTCTACCAATCAATATCACTTTTCCTATGGTTCGGTTAGCAGAGATTTACATTCAAGAGATAGTAAGATTACATGGTGTTCCTTCGAGCATTGTGTCAGATAGAGATCCAAGATTTACCTCTAGATTTTGGAAAAGTTTGCAAGAAGCTTTAGGGTCTCAATTGAAGTTGAGCTCGGCGTATCATCCACAGACAGATGGTTAATCCGAGAGGACGATTCAATCGTTGGAAGATTTGTTGAGGGTGTGTGTACTTGAATAAGGAGGAGCGTGGGATAGTCATCTTCCGTTTATAGAGTTCACTTATAATAATAGTTACCATTCTAGTATTGGAATGGCACCTTTCGAGGCTTTGTATGGAAGAAGATGTAGAACCCCGTTGTGTTGGTTTGAGTCTGGTGAAAGTGTGGTTTTAGGACCGGAGATTGTGCAACAAACCACTGAGAAGGTAAGAATGATTCAAGAGAATATGAAAGCATCGCAGAGTCGACAAAAGAGTTATCATGACAAGCGTAGGAAGGACCTTGAGTTCCAAGAGGGAGATCATGTGTTTTTCCGAGTTACTCCAATGACCGGTGTAGGTCGTGCCTTAAAGTCGAAGAAGTTAACTCCAAAGTTTATTGGTCCGTATCAGATATCAGAGAGGATTGGGACGGTGGCATATCGTGTTGGATTACCACCGCATCTATCGAATTTGCATGATGTTTTTCATGTGTCGCAACTGAGGAAGTACGTTCCGGATCCATCTCATGTGATCCAAAGTGACGATGTACAAGTGAGAGACAACCTTACGGTTGAGACTCTACCCTTGAGGATCGATGATCACAAAGTGAAGTTGTTGAGAGGCAAGGAGATACCTCTAGTGAGAGTTGTTTGGAGTGGAACGACTGGTGAAAGCTTAACTTGGGAGCTCGAAAGTAAGATGCTGGAGTCATATCCAGAGTTGTTTAGTTGAGGTAAGATTTTCGAGGACGAAAATCCTTTAAGTGGGGGAGAGTTGTAACGCCTACTTTATTTATTTAATTATTTTATTAGAGTATATAGTATATTATTATATATTATATGATTTTAATGATGTTTGTGACGTATGAGATGATGTTGTGATGTAGTGATTATTTTATTCTTTAATAAAATAAAATATGTGATGTTAATATATATATATATATATATATATATATATATATATTTATATGAAAATTAAGATGGGATATAATAACAATAATTTAGAGAGATGGGGTTGTTTTCATAAATAAGATAGAGTTGTGGGAATAAGTGAGATTAGTAAGAGGTATAAAAGGAAGTTAGGTTTAGAGAGAAACAATCAGTACGTTACAGACTTTTGCAAAAAGGGAGAAAAGTGGCCAGAGAAGAGGGAACCCCAATTCTGCAAACATACCAGGTAAGGGTGAGCCTAGCTTCAATTGTATTTACTGTAATTCATCTACTTGTGATTAACAAAGGGATTAGGAAATAGTTTGAGAGATTTCATAAGTTAGGGTTTAGTGGATTTTTGGATGAACTGATGTTATAATGATGCAAATTAACGTAGAAACCTGTTACAGAACCTAGATTAATCACTAGGATTATAATTCTGAAGGATTAGAGCCATAACATGAAGGATTGGACGAGTTTTGGCGAGGTTTCGAGCGAACCCGTAACCTGTCTGCGATAGCTCGCCGTGGCGAGTAGACCCGCTCGCCGTGGCGAGCAGTTAGGTAAATACTCGCGAGGCGAGCAGCTGAGCTCGCCGTGGCGAGCGACCCCTTTAGTGCGTGCGAGGCGAGCAACATCACTCGCCGTAGCGAGCACTGGCAGAATGCAAATTCAGCAGCTCGCCGTGGCGAGCAGAACCACTCGCCATAGCGAGCAATGTGGTCTCAGACCACTATAACTTGAGTTTTATAACTCTGTTTTGAGCGAGGCTTTGAGGGTAGACCTTTGGATAGTATTAGAGATGTTTAAGACCTAAATTATAACCTGTAATGACGCTGTAAGATGATTTTTATTGTTGGCGTTAATCTATGATTAAATGCTTATTAAGTGAATTTTATGAATGAAGTATAAATGATAACTTTGTGTTGTATATACATATGTTAAGTGTGCTGAGCTGCTGTCATGTACTGTTACAATTGCATGTGTCGATAAAGAGTCGTATATGATGTCAAGATGTTGTGTGTTAACTTGTTTAAGTATATGAGTCGAGTTCATGCATTTGCATAATTAGCGACGGTGGAGCTTTTGCTCAAAGCGACGGTGGAGCATTTGCTCAAAGCGACGGTGAAGCTTATTTAAGCTTAAATATTGGTACCACATGCATGATGTTAAGATGTTAGAGTTGCATTTGTCGAGTCTTGTGTCTGAGATGTTATGAGACGTTTGTTATGAGAAGATGTTCTAAGATGATTTATTATACGTAGATGTTTGAGATGTTTCCGTTATATGTGATGATTATTGTTGTTGTTGTTAAGCATAATTATTTAAATTATATGTTAATATAATTGTTGTGAATCTCACCCCTTCTGTTGGAATTGCCGCCTTGTGGGCAAGTGCAGGTGACCAAGCTTAGGTTCGACGATGTGAGAGGTCCTTGTGGTGTCGTAGGAAATGCTCTGATATGTAACGGGATGGGGTTTTGTTAAATTCTATTTCTTTACGTATCATGTTGACTAAATGATGATGTTTGCGATGTAACTTGATTTTGGGATGTTTACGAGGCCTTGTGCCAAGAATTAATTATTATTTTAAGATTTTGAGATGTTTATGATTCCGCTGTTATGTTTTGAATATTGATGAAGAATAAATTATTATTCGTTTTGTTTTAAAGATTTTATGAAATGTGACATCCTGAATGATGTGATATACTCTGATTAAATGTATGAAATTTTTAAGTTGGGATTTCGGGGTGTTACAGCTGACCTTAAGCTATCTTTAATAGCTGGGGGCGCCGGGGAAATCTTACGATGACAGCGAACTCGAAGGTAATGTTGGTCTTCGTTCTACAAATAAATAAATACAATGAAAAATTAATAATAATACATAAATAAAATAATATTAATATAATTGAATTACAAGGAAAGAAAATATTAATAAAGAAATAGTATTAATTATACATAAATAAAATAATATTAATAAAAACTAATATTTATACATAAAAGAATACAAGGAAAAATTAATAATTATATATAAATAAACTAAATTAACTTACATTGATAGTTTTTGAAATATGACATGATCTATGTTTGTTGCCTAAATAAAGGATATCTTTCATCTTTAAATTAGAAGGAAAGAAAAGTTTTGCAGTATGTTATTTTAACAAGGAAAGGAAGGTTTGATTGAGAGCAATTCAATTCACAACTGTGTATAATGTTCAGCTACAATGCTGATTTTATAGAAGAAAAATTTAAGTCCCATAACAGCTAGTTTCAATTATTCAGTGTGGTCTTTTCAAGTAGGGATGCAGAGTCTCAAGAATCTTAATTTTTTACAGGCTTTCAGACTGCATTTCATTACAGCCATTCCAAACGGCGGGAATGCCCAGTCTGCAGACCAACTGACCAATCACAAGCCAGCGTTGCCTGCACACGCACCTGCCTACACTGTTCATGCGCCAGCTTTTTGGTCAATACCGCCAATTCAAATGGCGGGAATGAAATGGCCACTCAAATTTGGACACGTGGCAATGTTGGCTGGTGTGGAGCTCATGCATTCACCTATATAGTCTCTTGTTAACACTTAGCATTTGCAAATATTGTCAACACACAACAACAATGACATCCACACCAGAAAATATTTTTCTCATTGTCCATTACAATGGAAAAGTTTCAAGAAATCAGTTTGGTTCATTTTTTGAAAGTGAGCAAAGAAAATGTTTTTACGTTAGTATCAAAAGCACAATTGTTCATTTGAAAAAAAGAATAGAGCAGAAGCTACACCTTGGTGAATCTCAGGTGATATCTAAAATTATATATCGAGCACCACAATGTTTTACTGCAACTCATATCCAGTATAATGACACAGAAATATGTGACAACGATGACATTGCAGATATGTTCGCCAATCACAAATATTTTAATGCAATCAGTTCCATTGCAGTCAGTTCCATTGAGTTATCAGTTACGATTGAAAACCGGGATATTCCACAACCTCGTCAAACACCGCCACCCAATCAAATACCACAACAAAATCAAACACCACGATATGAGTATCAACCCCCATCTTCATCACAACAATTACCATACACCTAATTGTTTTCTCAAACACAATATGAATATGAACCCCCCATCTTCATCACAACAATTACCATACATCCAATCGTTCTCTCAAACACAATATGAATTTGAACCCTCTTCTTCACAACCACCGCCGCAAACGCAATCATAAACACAAACCCGCCTGGAGGATCTTTTTGTTCATCAGTTTGAAGACTTGCCAGACAACATTCAAGAAGAAGAAGAAGCTAGTAGTGAAAGTGATGAAGAGGAGGCACTTCAGCATGATACAAATGAAGAAGACGAACACCAAAACAAAAATGAAGAGGAAGATATTTGGGGGAACATTATGTCTGGCACACAACCACAACCACCACAACAGGCAGTACCGATCAGAGCCGCTTATTGTCCCCCGTTGCATATGCGTAACGTTGACGTTGCTGCATATGATGCTCTATCTACCGACGATCACTGGAATACGAATGTTCCCGTCGATGGAGCTATAGAGGAAGGAATGACATTTCACAGCAAAGAAGATTGTTTGCATGCCATCAAGTCTTTCCACATCCGACAATCGTTGGATTACGATGTTATACACTCTGATCCAAGAAGATATGTCATTCAATGTACCCAGGAGACTTGTCGATTTAATTTGAGAGCGTCCTTCAGAAAAAGGAGTGGTAGATGGAAGATTGGGACCATGGCGGGTCCACACAACTGCACATCGGCTTTACTGTCACAAGATCATCGCAAGCTCAACTACAAACTTATAAGCCAGAGCATCAAAACACTTGTGCATGCAGATGCCTCAATAAAGCCAAAGCTGATCATTGCGCACATACAACAAAAATTTAACTCACAACCACATATCGAAAGGCGTGGTTGGCAAAGAACGCGACAATCGAATCTATTTATGGGAAATGGGAGGAATCTTATAATGATCTTCCGCAATGGTTGAATGTGATGAAGGAGACAATGCCATGGACTATCTTTGATTTAAAAACAAGAATTGGCGACAATGGTGAAACACAGTTTCATCGTCTATTCTGGGCCTTCTATCCATGCATCCATGGTTTTAAGTATTGTAAACCAGTTGCCCATGTCGACGGGACATGGTTGTATGGCAAGTACAAAGGGACATTGTTGCTTTCGGTGTCACAAGATGGAAACAACAAAACGATTTCAATCGCCTTTGCGCTTGTCGAAGGTGAGACAAAGGAGGGATGAAGTTTTTTTTTGAAAAATCTAAGAAGGCATGTCACACAAGGATGATCCGTCTGCATGGTCTTCGACAGACATGAATCAATTAAAAGCGCATTCAATGACCCCAAGGAATGGTTGGCAAGAAACCGGTTCAACTCATGTGTACTGCATTCGACACATTAAACAAAATTTCATGAGGACTATCAAGGATGGAGATCTTAAGGATGTAGTAAATAATATGGGTAAATATATTATCTTATATCTTTTTTATTTTGTGTTATTATTAAACATGTTCACTTTCTAACTAATTGTCTTTTCTTAACGTGCAGAACATGCCCTTAACGTACCTTTGTTCGATTACTACCGTGGTATAATCCTAAAGGCAAATCAACGTGCATTAGATTGGGTGGACAATATACCAAAGGAAAAATGGACTTAAGCATATGATGGGGGTCGATGATGGGGCCACATGACAAGCAACATCGTTGAGTCGTGGAACTCTGTGTTTAAGGGAACCCGCAACCTACCTGTTACACCTATAGTCCAATCAACCTACTATAGGCTGGCATGTCTCTTTGCTGATAGAGCTCAAAAAGCGTTTGCAAGGGTAGGCTCCGGAGATGTGTTCAGTGAATATTGCCAGAATGCGATTAAGGATGACATTGATAAGTCTAACACCCATCATGTCGAACAGTTTGACCGAGAAAGATATACATTCTCAGTCCGTGAGACCGTCAACTACAGGGAGGGAAAACCAATGGGAACTTTCAAGGGGGACCTACAAAAGGGGTGGTGTGATTGTGGGAAATATCAAGCTTTACATTTGCCTTGTTCCCATGTCATAGCCGCGTGTTCTTCATTTCACCATGACTACATAACCATTATTCCAGATGTGTTCAAAAACGAGAGTGTTTACGCGATCTACAACACATCATTCAAAGTAGTCCACGACAAGAGTTATTGGCCCCCATACGATGGTCATGTGCTTTTCCATAATCCAAACATGCGAAGACTAAAGAAAGGTCGACCCAATAGTACTCGCATAAGGACTGAAATGGACGAGGAGGTGGTAGAGAGGACTCCGACACCGAGACAGTGTGGGTTGTGTCGGAATACCGGTCATATTAGGAGAAATTGTCCGAGTATAAATAACCGGTAGTTAATAATGTTATGTATTATGTGTTCAAATAAATTAATATTTATTATCATTATCATTAATATTTATTTAGTTATTTATATTTATTTATTATTATTTGTGTTTTAAATAAACATAGGTTGTCCCAAAAAAATAAAAAAACGAAAAAAAAAATATTAATTCATTCCCGCCATTTCAAATGGCGGTATTGAAAAAAAAATCAAAAAGCTGCTGCGCCTGTCACAAACTGACACGTGTCAGAGGTGGCGGCTCATTACCGCCGTTTCAAATGGCGGTAATGAGGAAAACGACAAAAAAAATAAAATTGAAAGTGGGTCATTTTTGTCAATAATTTTCATAGGGGGTCAAATGTTGAATTTTTTTGGAAAAGAGGGTCGGAAAAAAAAAATTCTATTTATTGAGGGCAAAGTTGAAAAAAGAAATTAAAGTTGCATTGAAAATGTAAAGTGACATTCATTTTGAAACAATTTTTTTTAGCTAAAACGACACTCATTTTAAAATAGAGGGAGTATAATTCAAGTTAGATCTTTAGTAGGATTTGTAGTTGATAGATTTAAAGTTACAAGCGCATAGCTATAGATCAAAGAAAGGTATGAACTTAAAGCCGACAAAAGGGAAAATATACTAATATAACTATGTTTGAGTTACTTAATGTGAAAACATGTGTTATCTATTTAGGCGTAGTTTTATGGAACGAAACTGGTCTCCTTTGCATGAAGTTTGATTTTAAACAATTTTTTTTAGCTAAAACGACACTCATTTTAAAACAGAGGGAGTATAATTCAAGTTAGATCTTTAGTAGGATTTGTAGTTGATAGATTTAAAGTTACAAGCGCATAGCTATAGATCAAAGAAAGGTATGAACTTAAAGCCGACAAAAGGGAAAATATACTAATATAACTATGTTTGAGTTACTTAATGTGAAAACATGTGTTATCTATTTAGGCGTAGTTTTATGGAACGAAATTGGTCTCCTTTGCATGAAGTTTGATTTTAAATTTACAGACAAAAAATAAACCAACTCCAATATTGCATGGATGACATGTGTCTTCTAACTTGCATTAACCTTCCTTTGCAAGTTTCTTCCATTCAATTTAAATTTTTGGTGTTGAAAGACTTGTAACCGATAGCTTGAAAGACCAACTAGGACATGGGCTCACAAGTTAAATTCTCTACCTATAAAGTTAATAGACACAGTTTTGAACTCTTTCATGCGCAAAGTATAGTCAAACACAATATGATCAATAGTATTGGAGCCACTAATACGTTCAATTACTACAAGAGTATCAGATTGTACAATGATTTTGTTAAACTTTTGACCTTTAACTAGTTGGAGACAAAATCTGATACCAAGAGCTTCTGTAACACCCCGAAATTCCAGCTTAAAAATTCATTTATATAATCAGAGTATAACACAATATTCAGGATGTCACATTTCATAAAATCTTTAAACAAAAGAATAATAATTTATTCCTCGTCTTTATTCAAAATGTAGCAGCGGAATCATAATTCAAAGAAAGCATATACTAATGTATAGGTCACTATAACTAATCAACTAGCAGCTCTATAGGTCATCTTAATATTTCAGTACTTAATCTAATCCAGGGGTAATCTCATAATCAATTGTGCGACAAGAGTCGCATTATTCCAAAAAGGTAGTCTGATACGGGACTACTCGCTATGGCGAGTGAAATCCTCGCCTCGCGAACCATCAGGGGTAACTCGCTGTGGCGAGTTGGGTTGCTCGCCTGGCGAGACATCATGGGTTGCTCGCTATGGCGAGTGGTTTGCTCGCCTCGCGAGTCTACTAGGGTTAACTCGCTATGGCGAGTGGGTTGCTCGCCTCGCGAACTGGTGAAGAGCACTCGCCGTGGCGAGTTGATTGCTCGCTGTGGCGAGCTGCGACAGCACAGTTACGGGATTACGAGGGTTTTCACCCAAAACCCCAAATTTCATCCTAAACCTTCCAATTTTCGACTAATACAATGTCTAAGGGGTATTCTAAGGTCTGTAAACAGTTTCCTACGTCATCGGTACAGTTTCTCATCATCTAATCATCAATTCATCACTTTTTAACCTAATTCTTAGTTCTTAGATTCTCATGAACAATTCCTAAACATGTTAACTATAATTATGAATCATAAGCTTAATGAATTGCAAAGCTAGGCTCACCCTTACCTGGTAATAAAATCCTGAATCAAAGCTGCGTTCTTCTCTCTTGCTCTTGCCTCTTCTAGGTTTCTCCTCTTACTCTCCAAAAACTGAATGGTACGTACTGTACAGTTCTAACCTAGTTTTCCTATTTATATCTTAACCTAATTTCTCTTCTCACACCAAAACTTACTCTTTCCCTTTAACTTATTTATTTCTCTTAATTCCACAAAACTCTCTAAATTCACAAAACAACCCTTCAGCATATTATTTATTTTATTTCCAACCCCTATTCTATTAAATAATAAAATAGACCACCTAATGCAATCACAACATAACACATAAATCATATAAATCAAGTAAATATATATTCTAACTTGGAAAATTAATTAAATAATCGAGACGGGCGTTACAACTCTCCCCAACTTATAGAATTTTCGTCCTCGAAAATTTACCTCGATCATGTCTGCGTACCAGTCAAAGCGAAAACTCTCCCAGTAGTCTGAGCCTTCTTCGGCTTCTTGCATTGCGAACCAATATGACCTTCTTCATTACAGTTAAAGCACACGACATCGTCATGTTTGCATGCCGTAGTAGCATGTCCCTTCTTACCACAACGGTAACACCGCTTCACATCCCCCGTACAAGCATTACTCTTGTGGCCTCTTTCACCACAGTTATAGCAGACGATCTCTGCAGGAGCATCTTCCTTCTGAGGTCTCCGCTCATCATTTACCTTCTGTTTACCCTTATCAGCCGGGGCGCTGTACGGCTTATCACGACCTTGTTGACGCTTACCCTTCCGCTCCTTCAGAACCTTATAACGAGCTTTGGTGTCCTCCTCATAAATTCTGCAGCTACTTACCAACTCGGAGAACTGACGGATCTTCTGATACCCAATTGCTCGCTTAACCTCAGCACGCAAGCCATTCTCGAACTTGATACACTTGGAGAATTCAGCAGTCTCAGCAGTGTAGTGCGGATAAAACTTAGCCAGCTCAACGAACTTAGCAGCATACTCCGTGACTGACATGTCGCCTTGCTTCAGCTCCAGAAACTCAATCTCCTTCTTTCCGCGAACATCCTCTGGAAAGTATCTATTCAGGAATTCCCTTCTGAACACAGCCCAAGTAACTTCACCCTCGTTCTCTAGGTTCGGACGAACACTAACCCACCAGTCATCAGCTTCCTCGGCCAAACAATGCGTACCAAAACGAACCATTTGAGGTGCAGTGCACTCCATTACTCGGAAAATCCTTTCAATCTCTTTGAGCCAAGTCTGAGCTCCATCGGGATCATATCTGCCTCTGAAGGTAGGTGGATGGTTCCTCAGAAACGTTTCCAACATTCGAACTCCATTGTTACCACCAGCGTTAGGTTGTTGCCCAACAGCTTGAGCCATTGCTTGCAACGCAGCAGCGAGGGCAGCATCGTTTCTTCCAGCCATCTTATTCCTCTACAAGCAAACATAAGTTAGAATAACATAACTATAGTATTCTAACTCTAAGACATCGCCACTCGACTCTCTAACTGGCCGGACGGACCGACCTGCTCTGATACCAATTGTAACACCCCGAAATCCCAGCTTAAAAATTCATTTATATAATCAGAGTATAACACAATATTCAGGATGTCACATTTCATAAAATCTTTAAACAAAAGAATAATAATTTATTCCTCGTCTTTATTCAAAATGTAGCAGCGGAATCATAATTCAAAGAAAGCATATACTAATGTATAGGTCACTATAACTAATCAACTAGCAGCTCTATAGGTCATCTTAATATTTCAGTACTTAATCTAATCCAGGGGTAATCTCATAATCAATTGTGCGACAAGAGTCGCATTATTCCAAAAAGGTAGTCTGATACGGGACTACTCGCTATGGCGAGTGAAATCCTCGCCTTGCGAACCATCAGGGGTAACTCGCTGTGGCGAGTTGGGTTGCTCGCCTGGCGAGACATCATGGGTTGCTCGCTATGGCGAGTGGTTTGCTCGCCTCGCGAGTCTACTAGGGTTAACTCGCTATGGCGAGTGGGTTGCTCGCCTCGCGAACTGGTGAAGAGCACTCGCCGTGGCGAGTTGATTGCTCGCTGTGGCGAGCTGCGACAGCACAGTTACGGGATTACGAGGGTTTTCACCCAAAACCCCAAATTTCATCCTAAACCTTCCAATTTTCGACTAATACAATGTCTAAGGGGTATTCTAAGGTCTGTAAACAGTTTCCTACGTCATCGGTACAGTTTCTCATCATCTAATCATCAATTCATCACTTTTTAACCTAATTCTTAGTTCTTAGATTCTCATGAACAATTCCTAAACATGTTAACTATAATTATGAATCATAAGCTTAATGAATTGCAAAGCTAGGCTCACCCTTACCTGGTAATAAAATCCTGAATCAAAGCTGCGTTCTTCTCTCTTGCTCTTGCCTCTTCTAGGTTTCTCCTCTTACTCTCCAAAAACTGAATGGTACGTACTGTACAATTCTAACCTAGTTTTCCTATTTATATCTTAACCTAATTTCTCTTCTCACACCAAAACTTACTCTTTCCCTTTAACTTATTTATTTCTCTTAATTCCACAAAACTCTCTAAATTCACAAAACAACCCTTCAGCATATTATTTATTTTATTTCCAACCCCTATTCTATTAAATAATAAAATAGACCACCTAATGCAATCACAACATAACACATAAATCATATAAATCAAGTAAATATATATTCTAACTTGGAAAATTAATTAAATAATCGAGACGGGCGTTACAACTCTCCCCAACTTATAGAATTTTCGTCCTCGAAAATTTACCTCGATCATGTCTGCGTACCAGTCAAAGCGAAAACTCTCCCAGTAGTCTGAGCCTTCTTCGGCTTCTTGCATTGCGAACCAATATGACCTTCTTCATTACAGTTAAAGCACACGACATCGTCATGTTTGCATGCCGTAGTAGCATGTCCCTTCTTACCACAACGGTAACACCGCTTCACATCCCCCGTACAAGCATTACTCTTGTGGCCTCTTTCACCACAGTTATAGCAGACGATCTCTGCAGGAGCATCTTCCTTCTGAGGTCTCCGCTCATCATTTACCTTCTGTTTACCCTTATCAGCCGGGGCGCTGTACGGCTTATCACGACCTTGTTGACGCTTACCCTTCCGCTCCTTCAGAACCTTATAACGAGCTTTGGTGTCCTCCTCATAAATTCTGCAGCTACTTACCAACTCGGAGAACTGACGGATCTTCTGATACCCAATTGCTCGCTTAACCTCAGCACGCAAGCCATTCTCGAACTTGATACACTTGGAGAATTCAGCAGTCTCAGCAGTGTAGTGCGGATAAAACTTAGCCAGCTCAACGAACTTAGCAGCATACTCCGTGACTGACATGTCGCCTTGCTTCAGCTCCAGAAACTCAATCTCCTTCTTTCCGCGAACATCCTCTGGAAAGTATCTATTCAGGAATTCCCTTCTGAACACAGCCCAAGTAACTTCACCCTCGTTCTCTAGGTTCGGACGAACACTAACCCACCAGTCATCAGCTTCCTCGGCCAAACAATGCGTACCAAAACGAACCATTTGAGGTGCAGTGCACTCCATTACTCGGAAAATCCTTTCAATCTCTTTGAGCCAAGTCTGAGCTCCATCGGGATCATATCTGCCTCTGAAGGTAGGTGGATGGTTCCTCAGAAACGTTTCCAACATTCGAACTCCATTGTTACCACCAGCGTTAGGTTGTTGCCCAACAGCTTGAGCCATTGCTTGCAACGCAGCAGCGAGGGCAGCATCGTTTCTTCCAGCCATCTTATTCCTCTACAAGCAAACATAAGTTAGAATAACATAACTATAGTATTCTAACTCTAAGACATCGCCACTCGACTCTCTAACTGGCCGGACGGACCGACCTGCTCTGATACCAATTGTAACACCCCGAAATCCCAGCTTAAAAATTCATTTATATAATCAGAGTATAACACAATATTCAGGATGTCACATTTCATAAAATCTTTAAACAAAAGAATAATAATTTATTCCTCGTCTTTATTCAAAATGTAGCAGCGGAATCATAATTCAAAGAAAGCATATACTAATGTATAGGTCACTATAACTAATCAACTAGCAGCTCTATAGGTCATCTTAATATTTCAGTACTTAATCTAATCCAGGGGTAATCTCATAATCAATTGTGCGACAAGAGTCGCATTATTCCAAAAAGGTAGTCTGATACGGGACTACTCGCTATGGCGAGTGAAATCCTCGCCTTGCGAACCATCAGGGGTAACTCGCTGTGGCGAGTTGGGTTGCTCGCCTGGCGAGACATCATGGGTTGCTCGCTATGGCGAGTGGTTTGCTCGCCTCGCGAGTCTACTAGGGTTAACTCGCTATGGCGAGTGGGTTGCTCGCCTCGCGAACTGGTGAAGAGCACTCGCCGTGGCGAGTTGATTGCTCGCTGTGGCGAGCTGCGACAGCACAGTTACGGGATTACGAGGGTTTTCACCCAAAACCCCAAATTTCATCCTAAACCTTCCAATTTTCGACTAATACAATGTCTAAGGGGTATTCTAAGGTCTGTAAACAGTTTCCTACGTCATCGGTACAGTTTCTCATCATCTAATCATCAATTCATCACTTTTTAACCTAATTCTTAGTTCTTAGATTCTCATGAACAATTCCTAAACATGTTAACTATAATTATGAATCATAAGCTTAATGAATTGCAAAGCTAGGCTCACCCTTACCTGGTAATAAAATCCTGAATCAAAGCTGCGTTCTTCTCTCTTGCTCTTGCCTTTTCTAGGTTTCTCCTCTTACTCTCCAAAAACTGAATGGTACGTACTGTACAATTCTAACCTAGTTTTCCTATTTATATCTTAACCTAATTTCTCTTCTCACACCAAAACTTACTCTTTCCCTTTAACTTATTTATTTCTCTTAATTCCACAAAACTCTCTAAATTCACAAAACAACCCTTCAGCATATTATTTATTTTATTTCCAACCCCTATTCTATTAAATAATAAAATAGACCACCTAATGCAATCACAACATAACACATAAATCATATAAATCAAGTAAATATATATTCTAACTTGGAAAATTAATTAAATAATCGAGACGGGCGTTACAACTCTCCCCAACTTATAGAATTTTCGTCCTCGAAAATTTACCTCGATCATGTCTGCGTACCAGTCAAAGCGAAAACTCTCCCAGTAGTCTGAGCCTTCTTCGGCTTCTTGCATTGCGAACCAATATGACCTTCTTCATTACAGTTAAAGCACACGACATCGTCATGTTTGCATGCCGTAGTAGCATGTCCCTTCTTACCACAACGGTAACACCGCTTCACATCCCCCGTACAAGCATTACTCTTGTGGCCTCTTTCACCACAGTTATAGCAGACGATCTCTGCAGGAGCATCTTCCTTCTGAGGTCTCCGCTCATCATTTACCTTCTGTTTACCCTTATCAGCCGGGGCGCTGTACGGCTTATCACGACCTTGTTGACGCTTACCCTTCCGCTCCTTCAGAACCTTATAACGAGCTTTGGTGTCCTCCTCATAAATTCTGCTGCTACTTACCAACTCGGAGAACTGACGGATCTTCTGATACCCAATTGCTCGCTTAACCTCAGCACGCAAGCCATTCTCGAACTTGATACACTTGGAGAATTCAGCAGTCTCAGCAGTGTAGTGCGGATAAAACTTAGCCAGCTCAACGAACTTAGCAGCATACTCCGTGACTGACATGTCGCCTTGCTTCAGCTCCAGAAACTCAATCTCCTTCTTTCCGCGAACATCCTCTGGAAAGTATCTATTCAGGAATTCCCTTCTGAACACAGCCCAAGTAACTTCACCCTCGTTCTCTAGGTTCGGACGAACACTAACCCACCAGTCATCAGCTTCCTCGGCCAAACAATGCGTACCAAAACGAACCATTTGAGGTGCAGTGCACTCCATTACTCGGAAAATCCTTTCAATCTCTTTGAGCCAAGTCTGAGCTCCATCGGGATCATATCTGCCTCTGAAGGTAGGTGGATGGTTCCTCAGAAACGTTTCCAACATTCGAACTCCATTGTTACCACCAGCGTTAGGTTGTTGCCCAACAGCTTGAGCCATTGCTTGCAACGCAGCAGCGAGGGCAGCATCGTTTCTTCCAGCCATCTTATTCCTCTACAAGCAAACATAAGTTAGAATAACATAACTATAGTATTCTAACTCTAAGACATCGCCACTCGACTCTCTAACTGGCCGGACGGACCGACCTGCTCTGATACCAATTGTAACACCCCGAAATCCCAGCTTAAAAATTCATTTATATAATCAGAGTATAACACAATATTCAGGATGTCACATTTCATAAAATCTTTAAACAAAAGAATAATAATTTATTCCTCGTCTTTATTCAAAATGTAGCAGCGGAATCATAATTCAAAGAAAGCATATACTAATGTATAGGTCACTATAACTAATCAACTAGCAGCTCTATAGGTCATCTTAATATTTCAGTACTTAATCTAATCCAGGGGTAATCTCATAATCAATTGTGCGACAAGAGTCGCATTATTCCAAAAAGGTAGTCTGATACGGGACTACTCGCTATGGCGAGTGAAATCCTCGCCTTGCGAACCATCAGGGGTAACTCGCTGTGGCGAGTTGGGTTGCTCGCCTGGCGAGACATCATGGGTTGCTCGCTATGGCGAGTGGTTTGCTCGCCTCGCGAGTCTACTAGGGTTAACTCGCTATGGCGAGTGGGTTGCTCGCCTCGCGAACTGGTGAAGAGCACTCGCCGTGGCGAGTTGATTGCTCGCTGTGGCGAGCTGCGACAGCACAGTTACGGGATTACGAGGGTTTTCACCCAAAACCCCAAATTTCATCCTAAACCTTCCAATTTTCGACTAATACAATGTCTAAGGGGTATTCTAAGGTCTGTAAACAGTTTCCTACGTCATCGGTACAGTTTCTCATCATCTAATCATCAATTCATCACTTTTTAACCTAATTCTTAGTTCTTAGATTCTCATGAACAATTCCTAAACATGTTAACTATAATTATGAATCATAAGCTTAATGAATTGCAAAGCTAGGCTCACCCTTACCTGGTAATAAAATCCTGAATCAAAGCTGCGTTCTTCTCTCTTGCTCTTGCCTCTTCTAGGTTTCTCCTCTTACTCTCCAAAAACTGAATGGTACGTACTGTACAATTCTAACCTAGTTTTCCTATTTATATCTTAACCTAATTTCTCTTCTCACACCAAAACTTACTCTTTCCCTTTAACTTATTTATTTCTCTTAATTCCACAAAACTCTCTAAATTCACAAAACAACCCTTCAGCATATTATTTATTTTATTTCCAACCCCTATTCTATTAAATAATAAAATAGACCACCTAATGCAATCACAACATAACACATAAATCATATAAATCAAGTAAATATATATTCTAACTTGGAAAATTAATTAAATAATCGAGACGGGCGTTACAACTCTCCCCAACTTATAGAATTTTCGTCCTCGAAAATTTACCTCGATCATGTCTGCGTACCAGTCAAAGCGAAAACTCTCCCAGTAGTCTGAGCCTTCTTCGGCTTCTTGCATTGCGAACCAATATGACCTTCTTCATTACAGTTAAAGCACACGACATCGTCATGTTTGCATGCCGTAGTAGCATGTCCCTTCTTACCACAACGGTAACACCGCTTCACATCCCCCGTACAAGCATTACTCTTGTGGCCTCTTTCACCACAGTTATAGCAGACGATCTCTGCAGGAGCATCTTCCTTCTGAGGTCTCCGCTCATCATTTACCTTCTGTTTACCCTTATCAGCCGGGGCGCTGTACGGCTTATCACGACCTTGTTGACGCTTACCCTTCCGCTCCTTCAGAACCTTATAACGAGCTTTGGTGTCCTCCTCATAAATTCTGCAGCTACTTACCAACTCGGAGAACTGACGGATCTTCTGATACCCAATTGCTCGCTTAACCTCAGCACGCAAGCCATTCTCGAACTTGATACACTTGGAGAATTCAGCAGTCTCAGCAGTGTAGTGCGGATAAAACTTAGCCAGCTCAACGAACTTAGCAGCATACTCCGTGACTGACATGTCGCCTTGCTTCAGCTCCAGAAACTCAATCTCCTTCTTTCCGCGAACATCCTCTGGAAAGTATCTATTCAGGAATTCCCTTCTGAACACAGCCCAAGTAACTTCACCCTCGTTCTCTAGGTTCGGACGAACACTAACCCACCAGTCATCAGCTTCCTCGGCCAAACAATGCGTACCAAAACGAACCATTTGAGGTGCAGTGCACTCCATTACTCGGAAAATCCTTTCAATCTCTTTGAGCCAAGTCTGAGCTCCATCGGGATCATATCTGCCTCTGAAGGTAGGTGGATGGTTCCTCAGAAACGTTTCCAACATTCGAACTCCATTGTTACCACCAGCGTTAGGTTGTTGCCCAACAGCTTGAGCCATTGCTTGCAACGCAGCAGCGAGGGCAGCATCGTTTCTTCCAGCCATCTTATTCCTCTACAAGCAAACATAAGTTAGAATAACATAACTATAGTATTCTAACTCTAAGACATCGCCACTCGACTCTCTAACTGGCCGGACGGACCGACCTGCTCTGATACCAATTGTAACACCCCGAAATCCCAGCTTAAAAATTCATTTATATAATCAGAGTATAACACAATATTCAGGATGTCACATTTCATAAAATCTTTAAACAAAAGAATAATAATTTATTCCTCGTCTTTATTCAAAATGTAGCAGCGGAATCATAATTCAAAGAAAGCATATACTAATGTATAGGTCACTATAACTAATCAACTAGCAGCTCTATAGGTCATCTTAATATTTCAGTACTTAATCTAATCCAGGGGTAATCTCATAATCAATTGTGCGACAAGAGTCGCATTATTCCAAAAAGGTAGTCTGATACGGGACTACTCGCTATGGCGAGTGAAATCCTCGCCTTGCGAACCATCAGGGGTAACTCGCTGTGGCGAGTTGGGTTGCTCGCCTGGCGAGACATCATGGGTTGCTCGCTATGGCGAGTGGTTTGCTCGCCTCGCGAGTCTACTAGGGTTAACTCGCTATGGCGAGTGGGTTGCTCGCCTCGCGAACTGGTGAAGAGCACTCGCCGTGGCGAGTTGATTGCTCGCTGTGGCGAGCTGCGACAGCACAGTTACGGGATTACGAGGGTTTTCACCCAAAACCCCAAATTTCATCCTAAACCTTCCAATTTTCGACTAATACAATGTCTAAGGGGTATTCTAAGGTCTGTAAACAGTTTCCTACGTCATCGGTACAGTTTCTCATCATCTAATCATCAATTCATCACTTTTTAACCTAATTCTTAGTTCTTAGATTCTCATGAACAATTCCTAAACATGTTAACTATAATTATGAATCATAAGCTTAATGAATTGCAAAGCTAGGCTCACCCTTACCTGGTAATAAAATCCTGAATCAAAGCTGCGTTCTTCTCTCTTGCTCTTGCCTCTTCTAGGTTTCTCCTCTTACTCTCCAAAAACTGAATGGTACGTACTGTACAATTCTAACCTAGTTTTCCTATTTATATCTTAACCTAATTTCTCTTCTCACACCAAAACTTACTCTTTCCCTTTAACTTATTTATTTCTCTTAATTCCACAAAACTCTCTAAATTCACAAAACAACCCTTCAGCATATTATTTATTTTATTTCCAACCCCTATTCTATTAAATAATAAAATAGACCACCTAATGCAATCACAACATAACACATAAATCATATAAATCAAGTAAATATATATTCTAACTTGGAAAATTAATTAAATAATCGAGACGGGCGTTACAACTCTCCCCAACTTATAGAATTTTCGTCCTCGAAAATTTACCTCGATCATGTCTGCGTACCAGTCAAAGCGAAAACTCTCCCAGTAGTCTGAGCCTTCTTCGGCTTCTTGCATTGCGAACCAATATGACCTTCTTCATTACAGTTAAAGCACACGACATCGTCATGTTTGCATGCCGTAGTAGCATGTCCCTTCTTACCACAACGGTAACACCGCTTCACATCCCCCGTACAAGCATTACTCTTGTGGCCTCTTTCACCACAGTTATAGCAGACGATCTCTGCAGGAGCATCTTCCTTCTGAGGTCTCCGCTCATCATTTACCTTCTGTTTACCCTTATCAGCCGGGGCGCTGTACGGCTTATCACGACCTTGTTGACGCTTACCCTTCCGCTCCTTCAGAACCTTATAACGAGCTTTGGTGTCCTCCTCATAAATTCTGCAGCTACTTACCAACTCGGAGAACTGACGGATCTTCTGATACCCAATTGCTCGCTTAACCTCAGCACGCAAGCCATTCTCGAACTTGATACACTTGGAGAATTCAGCAGTCTCAGCAGTGTAGTGCGGATAAAACTTAGCCAGCTCAACGAACTTAGCAGCATACTCCGTGACTGACATGTCGCCTTGCTTCAGCTCCAGAAACTCAATCTCCTTCTTTCCGCGAACATCCTCTGGAAAGTATCTATTCAGGAATTCCCTTCTGAACACAGCCCAAGTAACTTCACCCTCGTTCTCTAGGTTCGGACGAACACTAACCCACCAGTCATCAGCTTCCTCGGCCAAACAATGCGTACCAAAACGAACCATTTGAGGTGCAGTGCACTCCATTACTCGGAAAATCCTTTCAATCTCTTTGAGCCAAGTCTGAGCTCCATCGGGATCATATCTGCCTCTGAAGGTAGGTGGATGGTTCCTCAGAAACGTTTCCAACATTCGAACTCCATTGTTACCACCAGCGTTAGGTTGTTGCCCAACAGCTTGAGCCATTGCTTGCAACGCAGCAGCGAGGGCAGCATCGTTTCTTCCAGCCATCTTATTCCTCTACAAGCAAACATAAGTTAGAATAACATAACTATAGTATTCTAACTCTAAGACATCGCCACTCGACTCTCTAACTGGCCGGACGGACCGACCTGCTCTGATACCAATTGTAACACCCCGAAATCCCAGCTTAAAAATTCATTTATATAATCAGAGTATAACACAATATTCAGGATGTCACATTTCATAAAATCTTTAAACAAAAGAATAATAATTTATTCCTCGTCTTTATTCAAAATGTAGCAGCGGAATCATAATTCAAAGAAAGCATATACTAATGTATAGGTCACTATAACTAATCAACTAGCAGCTCTATAGGTCATCTTAATATTTCAGTACTTAATCTAATCCAGGGGTAATCTCATAATCAATTGTGCGACAAGAGTCGCATTATTCCAAAAAGGTAGTCTGATACGGGACTACTCGCTATGGCGAGTGAAATCCTCGCCTTGCGAACCATCAGGGGTAACTCGCTGTGGCGAGTTGGGTTGCTCGCCTGGCGAGACATCATGGGTTGCTCGCTATGGCGAGTGGTTTGCTCGCCTCGCGAGTCTACTAGGGTTAACTCGCTATGGCGAGTGGGTTGCTCGCCTCGCGAACTGGTGAAGAGCACTCGCCGTGGCGAGTTGATTGCTCGCTGTGGCGAGCTGCGACAGCACAGTTACGGGATTACGAGGGTTTTCACCCAAAACCCCAAATTTCATCCTAAACCTTCCAATTTTCGACTAATACAATGTCTAAGGGGTATTCTAAGGTCTGTAAACAGTTTCCTACGTCATCGGTACAGTTTCTCATCATCTAATCATCAATTCATCACTTTTTAACCTAATTCTTAGTTCTTAGATTCTCATGAACAATTCCTAAACATGTTAACTATAATTATGAATCATAAGCTTAATGAATTGCAAAGCTAGGCTCACCCTTACCTGGTAATAAAATCCTGAATCAAAGCTGCGTTCTTCTCTCTTGCTCTTGCCTCTTCTAGGTTTCTCCTCTTACTCTCCAAAAACTGAATGGTACGTACTGTACAATTCTAACCTAGTTTTCCTATTTATATCTTAACCTAATTTCTCTTCTCACACCAAAACTTACTCTTTCCCTTTAACTTATTTATTTCTCTTAATTCCACAAAACTCTCTAAATTCACAAAACAACCCTTCAGCATATTATTTATTTTATTTCCAACCCCTATTCTATTAAATAATAAAATAGACCACCTAATGCAATCACAACATAACACATAAATCATATAAATCAAGTAAATATATATTCTAACTTGGAAAATTAATTAAATAATCGAGACGGGCGTTACAACTCTCCCCAACTTATAGAATTTTCGTCCTCGAAAATTTACCTCGATCATGTCTGCGTACCAGTCAAAGCGAAAACTCTCCCAGTAGTCTGAGCCTTCTTCGGCTTCTTGCATTGCGAACCAATATGACCTTCTTCATTACAGTTAAAGCACACGACATCGTCATGTTTGCATGCCGTAGTAGCATGTCCCTTCTTACCACAACGGTAACACCGCTTCACATCCCCCGTACAAGCATTACTCTTGTGGCCTCTTTCACCACAGTTATAGCAGACGATCTCTGCAGGAGCATCTTCCTTCTGAGGTCTCCGCTCATCATTTACCTTCTGTTTACCCTTATCAGCCGGGGCGCTGTACGGCTTATCACGACCTTGTTGACGCTTACCCTTCCGCTCCTTCAGAACCTTATAACGAGCTTTGGTGTCCTCCTCATAAATTCTGCAGCTACTTACCAACTCGGAGAACTGACGGATCTTCTGATACCCAATTGCTCGCTTAACCTCAGCACGCAAGCCATTCTCGAACTTGATACACTTGGAGAATTCAGCAGTCTCAGCAGTGTAGTGCGGATAAAACTTAGCCAGCTCAACGAACTTAGCAGCATACTCCGTGACTGACATGTCGCCTTGCTTCAGCTCCAGAAACTCAATCTCCTTCTTTCCGCGAACATCCTCTGGAAAGTATCTATTCAGGAATTCCCTTCTGAACACAGCCCAAGTAACTTCACCCTCGTTCTCTAGGTTCGGACGAACACTAACCCACCAGTCATCAGCTTCCTCGGCCAAACAATGCGTACCAAAACGAACCATTTGAGGTGCAGTGCACTCCATTACTCGGAAAATCCTTTCAATCTCTTTGAGCCAAGTCTGAGCTCCATCGGGATCATATCTGCCTCTGAAGGTAGGTGGATGGTTCCTCAGAAACGTTTCCAACATTCGAACTCCATTGTTACCACCAGCGTTAGGTTGTTGCCCAACAGCTTGAGCCATTGCTTGCAACGCAGCAGCGAGGGCAGCATCGTTTCTTCCAGCCATCTTATTCCTCTACAAGCAAACATAAGTTAGAATAACATAACTATAGTATTCTAACTCTAAGACATCGCCACTCGACTCTCTAACTGGCCGGACGGACCGACCTGCTCTGATACCAATTGTAACACCCCGAAATCCCAGCTTAAAAATTCATTTATATAATCAGAGTATAACACAATATTCAGGATGTCACATTTCATAAAATCTTTAAACAAAAGAATAATAATTTATTCCTCGTCTTTATTCAAAATGTAGCAGCGGAATCATAATTCAAAGAAAGCATATACTAATGTATAGGTCACTATAACTAATCAACTAGCAGCTCTATAGGTCATCTTAATATTTCAGTACTTAATCTAATCCAGGGGTAATCTCATAATCAATTGTGCGACAAGAGTCGCATTATTCCAAAAAGGTAGTCTGATACGGGACTACTCGCTATGGCGAGTGAAATCCTCGCCTTGCGAACCATCAGGGGTAACTCGCTGTGGCGAGTTGGGTTGCTCGCCTGGCGAGACATCATGGGTTGCTCGCTATGGCGAGTGGTTTGCTCGCCTCGCGAGTCTACTAGGGTTAACTCGCTATGGCGAGTGGGTTGCTCGCCTCGCGAACTGGTGAAGAGCACTCGCCGTGGCGAGTTGATTGCTCGCTGTGGCGAGCTGCGACAGCACAGTTACGGGATTACGAGGGTTTTCACCCAAAACCCCAAATTTCATCCTAAACCTTCCAATTTTCGACTAATACAATGTCTAAGGGGTATTCTAAGGTCTGTAAACAGTTTCCTACGTCATCGGTACAGTTTCTCATCATCTAATCATCAATTCATCACTTTTTAACCTAATTCTTAGTTCTTAGATTCTCATGAACAATTCCTAAACATGTTAACTATAATTATGAATCATAAGCTTAATGAATTGCAAAGCTAGGCTCACCCTTACCTGGTAATAAAATCCTGAATCAAAGCTGCGTTCTTCTCTCTTGCTCTTGCCTCTTCTAGGTTTCTCCTCTTACTCTCCAAAAACTGAATGGTACGTACTGTACAATTCTAACCTAGTTTTCCTATTTATATCTTAACCTAATTTCTCTTCTCACACCAAAACTTACTCTTTCCCTTTAACTTATTTATTTCTCTTAATTCCACAAAACTCTCTAAATTCACAAAACAACCCTTCAGCATATTATTTATTTTATTTCCAACCCCTATTCTATTAAATAATAAAATAGACCACCTAATGCAATCACAACATAACACATAAATCATATAAATCAAGTAAATATATATTCTAACTTGGAAAATTAATTAAATAATCGAGACGAGCGTTACAGCTTCGGCTAAGGCTGAACAGTTGTCATCATTTCTTTCTTTATCGCAGACAGGATTATGGCACCAGAGGAGTCTTTGAACACACATCTTGCATTTGTGAATCTTATCTCAGCTCATCTAATGAATTTTCCTCTCCCCCTTATTTCCACCCCACCAAAACTTATCCAAAAGCCTCTCAATCTCATTGCAATAGTCCTCCAGAAGTTTGTAACAACCATGCTATACCTAGGAATCGCCTGAGCTATTGCTTTGATCAAAACTTCTTTACCTGCTCTTGAAGGGAATTACTCTTTCCACCCTTCCACCCTCTCTTTGGGGCAAAAGCTCCTACTTGGTTGCCCATTATTGAGAATTTTGTAGGATATTGTAGATATACATTTTAAAACAAGGTCAGAAAAGTGGTAAGGAAACCTCATGTTAGCCATAACCCCATGGGCAAACTCCCATTCAATCGTGTCATAAGCCTTAGACATTTCAAGCTTCAGAGTCGTCACCTTTTTTTTCTTCCTTTCTTATTCTTTTTCATCCAGTGAAAGAACTCCATGGCAATCAATTCATTGTCTATTATAAATCTACCTTTCAGAAAGGCGCTCTGTTCTTCATTTACGATGTTAGGAAAGATTTATTTTAACCTATTTGTAATTGTTTTTGTCACAATTTTAATCACTACGTTACAAAGACTAATAGGTCTGAAATTCTATAGTGATGTTGGGCTCTTACACTTTGAGATAAGAGCTATAAATGTCTTCCGTTGTTCGGTACCTCAAGAGCGTGGTGTTGGACATCACCTCCTACAATATGCCAATACTTTTGGTAAAACAAGGCTGGTAACCCATCTGGTCCTGGGAAATTTAAAGGGTGCATCTGAAAAATTGCTTCTTCTACTTCTTCCACACATCTTCCTTTGATTTTCATTATGCTTCCCTTTCACTACCTCACACACATCTTCAATTGTACTTGGTCCAGAGGAACCAAACATTTCTGAGAATACGCTGAATTCGATCATCCCCATTTCTCTAGATACCCTTTTTATCTATAAATCAATCTTTTATTCACAAAGGCACTCTGTTCTTCATATATAATGTTAGGAAGGATTTGGTTTAACATATTTGCAATTGTTTTTGTCACAATTTTCATCACTACGCTACGAAGACTAATAGGTATGAAATCCTTGGGTGATGCTGGGATCTTGCATTTTGGGATAAGAGCTATAAATGTCTTGTTGAGATCTGTTGGAATTATAAAATAAATAACTTAGTAATATGTACAATTATTCATGCAGTTAGAAGATCAATAATTAATTATCTTCCTAGTAAATCACATTTATGTAATTAGGAACCAGAAAGTTGATTAATATCCTTGTAACTCCCATATCGTATTTACGCTCTAGAGTGTATATAAACAGATCAGCTGAGTGGAATTTCACTCAAGCATTCCATAAATATTTAGTTCTTTTATCATGGTATCAGAGCAGGTTCTCTTTGAAGGGTCACTGCCTCTCCTGCAGTACCACAAGTCCAAAAGTCACTCTCACACTTTGTCTCATTCGTTTGTGGTCCTCTGTTTCTGGTTTCCAGGATCTATTTTTTTGTTTTTTTTTGTTCTTTGTTTCTAATTCTTTCTTGTTGTTCTCATAATGGCCTTATGCTCTCAAAAAAATAATGGACCTACTTTCTCTTTCTCTGGAACACCAACAATCACTTCAGAAAAATTGAATGGAAACAATTATTTAGCTTGGTCTTCCTCTGTCGAAATTTGGTTTCTTGGCCAAGGCTATGCGGAACATCTGAAACAATCATCAGAAAGTATTTCAGCAGAAAAATGTGATGAATGGAAAAAGCTTGATTATCAGCTTTGTTATCTCCTATGACAATCTGTTGAGTCAACCATCTTGACAAACTTTAGAGCCTTTAAAACTTGCCACTCTTTCTGGAAGAAGGATGAAAGTGTCTTTGCTAATGACATCCAACAATTGTTTGATGCTGCACACAAATTAGACACTCTAAAACAAACCAACCATGACATGGTTTCCTATGTTTCAAAATCTCAATCTGCGGTAAAGGAGTTAAAGTTATCTTTGGAAGCTGACGAAATTGAAGATATGAAGAAAAAACTTGATAATCTATATATGGTTTTGGTTCTAAAAGGAATGCACCCATATTTTGATCATGTTCGTGATCAAGTCCTAACTGGTCAAGAAGTTCCTTCTTTAGAAAATTTAAAAACTCATCCCCTTCGAGTCTCCTCGCCTAAAACATAAGTAAATTCAGTTGATGTTGTTGAAGCTTCTGCCTTGGTTTCCAACCGAGGGGGGCGTGGAAGTCGTGGAGGACGAGGTGGAAGAGGAATTCGACCTCAATGTTCTTATTGCAAAAGAATGGGCCACACGCAAGACACTTGTTACTCTATTTATGGATTTCCTGTAAAATTTGTGAATACTTCCAAGTCTGAAACATTAGAGATGAAATTTTCAGAAGCTGACTATCAAGAATACCTTTAGCTAAAAGCTTTCAAGGAATCTCCAAGCTCATCTGTTGTAGTTGCACATAACTCCACTGCTTGTATTTCTCAATCTAGTAATTGATTCAGGTGCCTCTGATCACATTGATGGTAATGGTTCATTATTTTCATATATCACCTCACAAAAATCCTTAATTTATTACTCTAGCTGATGGTTCTGGAGTTGCATCAAAGGGTATCAGTCATTTGTCACCCACTACTTCTCTATCCTTAAGCCCTGTCTTGTTTATACCTGGTTTCCCTTTCAATTTGATTTCTCTCAGTCAACTTACTCGTTCTCATAATTGTTCAGTAACCTTTGATGCTAACTCATTTGTTATACAGGAACATGGTACGGGTCAGACGATTGGCGTAGGACATGAATCACATGGTCTTTACTATATAAAGTCTGATTCTTATTGGATTTACAGTGCCTCCACATAACCAAAACTTATTCATGAACGGCTGGGATATCCTCACCTATCCAAACTAAAAATAATGGTTCCATGTCTTGAAAAAATAACGACATTATCTTGTAAGTCATGTCAATTAGGAAAACATGTTTGATCTTCTTTTGTTAGACAAGTTTAAAATCGTGTCAGTTCACCTTTTTCAGTTATTCCTTCAGATGTATGGGGTCCAAGTCGTGTGTCTTCTATGGGTTATAGATATTTTGTTACCTTTATTGATGAATTTTCTAGATGTACATGGGTTTTCTTAATCAAAGAATGATCTGAAATTCCATCTTCACTTGTTTTGTTAATGAAATTAAAACCCAATTTGATAAGACAATTCGTATTCTTAGAAGTGATAACGCAAAATAATATTTCTCTTCTGCAATTACTTCTTTTTTGACATCACATGAAATTCTCCATCAATCTTTCTGTCCTCATACCCCTCAACAAAATGGAATAGCTGAAAGGAAAAATAGACATCTCGTTGAGACTTCCTTAACATTGTTACTTCATGCAATTGTACCCGTCTGTCATTGGGGTGAGGCAATTTTAACTGCTTGTTTTTTGATTAATCGGATGCCCTCTTCTTCTATCAATAACAAAGTTCCTCGCTCCATCTTATTTCCTAAAGAACCTTTGTTTCATATTAATCCACGTGTTTTTGGAAGTACTTTTTTTGTTCATGTTCTTTCTCTAGGTTTAGATAAGTTGTCTCCCTGAGCAATCAAGTGTGTTTTGTTGGATACTCTAGGTTGCAGAAAGTTTATCGTTGTTACTCTCCAATTCACAATCGTTATTATGTTTCTGCAGATGTAACCTTCTTCGAAGAAAAACCATATTTTTTACCATCAATGGTTGAATCTAACACCACTCAAGAAGTTTTTCCAATTCCCTATTTTGGTCAATCATTTTCTCCTTTTCAGGAATCAGTTTCAGTTACATATTCAACCCCAATTATTCCCCCACCAACCATCTCATAGACCACTCATTACATACCAAAGACGACCACATGTTCCTAACACCGAATTGGAAGGCACTAAAAGACCAACTGAATCATGTCCTACTCCAGGCGTCAACCCTACTACAGACCTGATTGACGAAATCCTTGATTTACCCATTACTCTTAGGAAAGGTAATCGGTCAACTCGAAATCCTCATCCTATTAATGGCACTTGAGATTTGGTCCCTCTTCCTCCAGGAAAGAAACCTGTTGGGTGTCGATGGGTCTATGATGTTAAAGTTGGACCTAATGGACAGGTTGATCGCCTCAAAGTCCGTTTGGTGGCCAAAGGTTATACCCAGATTTATGGCCTAGATTATGGTGATACTTTCTCTCCCGTGGCAAAAATTACCTCTGTTCGTTTATTTCTTGCCATAGATGTCATCCATCATTGTCCATTGTATCAATTAGATATTAAAAGTGAATTTCTACATGAAGATTTATAAGAGGAGATTTATATGGAGCAACCACCTGGATTTGTTGCTCAGGGGGAGTCTAGGTTGGTTTTCAAATTGCGGCCCTCTCTCTATGGGCTCAAACAATACCGACGAGCTTGGTTTGGGAACTCATCTAAATGGCTCAGGCTTTTGGATAGAAACGTAGTGAAGCGGATCATTCAGTGTTTTATTTCCATACCTCTCCAAATAGATGTGTTTACTTGGTGGTTTATGTAGATGATATAGTCATAACTGGAAATGATGAAGAAAAAATTTCTCAACTGAAGGAACATTTATTCCGACATTTTCAGACCAAGGATCTAGGAAAGCTGAACTATTTTCTTGGTATTGAAGTTTCTCATTCAATGAATGGGATTATAATTTCACAAAGGAGTTATACATTAGATATACTTAAAGAAACTTCTATGTTGAACTGTAGACCAGTTGATAGTCCCATGGATCCATATCAAAAATTGTTACCCAACCAATGGGAGCCTTATTCCGATCCTGAGAGGTACCGGAAATTGGATGGAAAACTTATCTACCTCACTATTAAAAGGCCAAATATTTCTTTTGCGGTTGGAGTGGTAAGTCAGTTCATGCAATCCCCTCATAAAGATCATTGGGATGCAGTAATTCGAATTTTTAAATACATTAAAAACAACCAGGACAAGGACTGCTTTATGAAGACAAGGGAAGCATTCAAATAGTTGGATTTTGTGATGTAGATTCGGCAGGTTCACCCATCGACAAGCGTTCTACTTCAGAGTATTGTGTGTCTATTGGAGAAGCAAGAAGCATAATATTGTTTCCAGGTCAAGTGCAGAGGCTGAATATAGAGCTATGGTTGTAGCCACGTGTGAGCTCATTTGGATCAAACAACTTCTTCATGAATTGCAATTTGGAGATACTCAACAAATGAAACTTTGTTGTGATAACCAAGAATCCCTACATATAGCTTCCAATCTAATCTTTCATGAGAGAAATAAACATATTGAGATTATTTGTCATTTCATCTAGGAGAAAGTCTTTTCTAAAGAAACCATCACCGAATCTGTTAGCTCTAGCGATCAATTGGCAAACATCTTCACAAAATCCTTAAGGGTACCGTGAATTCAAAGTATTTGTTCCAAGCCTGGAGCATTTGATATATATATATATATATATATATATATATATATATATATATATATATATATATATCTTAAGGGGGAGTGTTGGAATTATAAAATAAATACCTTAGTAATATGTACAGTTATTCATGCAGCTAGAAGATCAATAGTTAATTGTCTTCCTAGTAAATGGCATTTATGTAATTAGAAACTAGAAAGTTGATTAATGTCCTTGTAACTCTCATATTGTATTTACTCTCTAGAGTGTATATAAACATATCATTTGAGCGGATTTTCACTCAAGCATTCCATAACTATTCAGTCCTTTTAACAAGCTCCTTCAGACATTTTCCGTTTTTTTAATACCTCAAGGGTCTAGTGTTGGACATCACTTCCTACAATATGCCAATACTTTTGGTAAAATATGGTTTGTAACCCATCTGGTCCTACGGACATTAAAGGGTGTGTGTGAATAATTGCTTCTTCTACTTATTGGTTAGTGAACTGATCCCCTCTCACCTTCATGTAAATTTCATTAAACTTCCCTATCACTACCTCACACACATCTTCAATTCCACTTGGTCTAGAGGAACCAACCATTTCTTAGAAATAATCTGTGAGAATACACTCAATTTGATCACCCCCTTCTCCATATACCCTCTGAACCTTTAAGTTTCTTAATTTCATTTGTTTTCCTATGTTGATTTTCCTTGCCATGAAAAAACTTTGCATTCTTATACTTTTCAATAAGAAAAATCGCTTTCTTCTTTGTCTCCTTATCTTTTATGTTTTCATCTAGTTGTATCTGGAGAATTTTGAACCTTAAAATATCTTCGATTGAGTTTGACCATAATGAAATATCTTTAAGAAGCTTCTCAATGAGCTGGATCTCTTGCTCACATTTCCCATCTTATATTTGTCGAAAGAATTGTCTAGTTGACTAATAGCTTGGATCTTCTCTTAACAGTTATAAGTAGTCCCCCACCCCAACCCCACCAACGCACTCCTAATAATTTCTTCATAATTTTCATCCTTTGTCGGAGCCTGTTTAAATATAAAGATGTCTTCTTTTCTTCCTTCCTCTCATCAAATTAGCTTCTAATTCAAATAAAAGAACAACATGATCATAACCATAGCTGGATAAGTGGAGAGCATTTATTGGTTAAAATATGTTGATGAAGTCTTGGGATACCCATGTTTAACCGACATTAGATGTTATCCTCTATCTCTCTTTCATTTGACCAAGTAAAGGGGTGTCATTCGTATCCTAGTTTAATGAGTTTGCAGTCATCCATAACTTGTCTACCATGAAGCATATGGTTTTGGATCCAAGAGTTGCCTCCCATCTTCTATGAGGCAATGGTTATGTCACTAAAATCTCTAAAACATATCCAATTACTTCCCATCGACGCTGCAAGTTCACAATTTAGTATCCATGTTATCCTTTTATTGCACTTTTCTGGGTGTCGTTGATGTCGTAAATCCGCAAGTGCACGGTTTACCGAAGTAGTAATAAAAGAGTATCGTTCCGACATGGAGTTATGAATTTAATTGACTTTTAATGAATGATTAGAGTAAAGTTCAAGTAAAAAGGTTGGATTTTTAACGGTTGAAAATAATAATAAAAAGGCGTCTTGGGATTATTGGTTTGTCATGGTGACAAACCCTAAACCTAGAACTTTACGTTGGACCTATTTTCTAAAGACAAGTTTCTCTTTAGCCTATCACATCTTCTTTCAATCTCAGTCTCAGTGAGTGTGTTTCTTTAGCAACCACGCCAATTGATTGCTATTGAAATCGTTGAAGCTCGAAACTTTATTGTCTCAAGAATTGCTAGACTATTTTCATGTTTCGCAATCCTTGACTAATTTCACTTGTTCCAATATCAAAACTTCATCTTTCGATCCTTCGCTTGATATTTGTGATTAATCAATAACAACAATTAAACTTTATCTTTCGATCCATCGATTAATATTTGTTATTGATTAAAAAAAGGTGAAATAGATTAGAAAATAGGTTTACATAAAATTAGGGTTCGAGACTTGGTTTGATATGGATTAGATCATCAGACTCATCCAACAATACCAAGACAAAGGAGTCTACTCACTCACGTTCATTGTAGACATAGAGAAAAAGAACATAAAATAAAATAAAGAAAATAAAAACACATAAAATCTAAATAAAATAAACAAAAATAATATATTAAAAACACTGATTAATGACTACCCCCAACATCTTCAAAACTACCCCCAACATGGTTCAAAGAATATGATGAAATAGTGATTCGTAATGAATCCTTCCATAACAAAGCCAAACCTCCAGCACACTCTTTTCCAACTCCTCTACAGTCCATTGCCAGACGGTAATTAAAACCACACTTTTGCATTAAACCTTCCATCTCAAAACTCTTTAATATAGTCTCCATTAAGAAGACACATATTAGATATTTAAGGCCTTCAACAAGGCTTGAACTTCATGAGGATGAGCCTCCCATCTTTTTCGTTCATTTCTGCATAGTTTTTGATTTGGTGCTCAATTTGTCCACATACAAAGCAGAATGTGAGCAATCGTTCATATTTGACGTAGAAATGGATGTTATTTCCTACATACTTGACCACAATTCCTCTTTTAAGGGGTTTACAAATATCGGCATTCACTTTTACACTGAGGAACTTCCTCATTCAGTTTCTGTCTTTGTTATCCTCATCATCAAATTTCCCTGGTACATTCCCTAGTTTCTTTGCCATCGCATCTGACCGTAGTTTCAAAGGAAAGTAGTAAATCCTCGCCCATAATTAACCTGAGTGCATCTCCATATCAGAGGGTTGTTCGTTCCTGGAGAGCTGTTTCAAAATCACAATGTTTTTATCAAAACTTTAAAATGATTTAGAACTCAGAAAATAATATAAAAATGTGTGGTCTTTGATTCATTATCATAGTAGTATCACGTCCTCAAATTATTGAAGATTTTGATGGCTTTGTGCTTGGTACAATAGGAATGGTCCAAATAAGGATGACCCTTTTTCCTCCTACTCCTCCTCCTCCTGATGCAAAATGCATCATCAAATTAGAACATTCTAAATCCTTTATAGAAGAATACAAGTTTAATTTCAAAAGCTTAATTGTTTGTTTGATTTTATTTGACTAAAGGGTTGTTTGATTGGCGTAAATCCAAAATTGATGTTAACTAATTTTTCTATTAATTAAGTTTGCAGGTGAATGAAGAAGTGCATGACTGAGATGATATAAAGAAGGGGGATATCAATGTAAAGAAAAGACGTTGATTGTGGAGTGTATGGGTAACTAAGAGGATGGTGAAGAAGATGGGCTATCCATGTGATGATGATAAGAACGAAAAAACAACTTTTTTAATAAATAAAAATAAAAAAACAAATTTTCTACGTACTAATCGTGGTTAATGTGATCGTGGCTATAATTAGTCCAAAAAACATCCCTTCGGTATGGTAATCAATTTCCCAAAACTTGTCTCAAACTTGTTGGGTATTTGTATATTTAGTGTGTTGTTGGATATTATGTTCCAACATGGTTTAGACATCCATATGAGATGTTGGACAAAATGTTCCAACATCCTGGGCACGGTTTAGTGTGTCTGAGTTCATGCATATTTGTACGCGCACCTTATATTTAAAAGGAAACAAATTTTCCTTAACTTGATGACCAAGCAACGTACATACATATCTGTACAAAATCTGTTTTATTCCCAAAAGAGCAAGAATATTTTAGGGAATTACATCTTTAGGACTTTCCATAATTGTCTCTGATTCTGCTTTGCTTTGTAGATCAGCTGAATGATCTGCAATTTGTTCTGAAGTCCATCAAGATTTGTTAGCCCGTATTGCTTCAGTATAAAAGGTAGACTTCAAGACCTAATTAAGTATTCAAGCCGTCATAATAAAAGTTTAGTTTTTAGGGTTTTGAGTCTGTGTATTCTACTCTTGTATCGTTTGATGCAAGTTTAGTCCTGTTTTATTTGTGAGCCTTTCTTGTATCATCTTGATTCATGCTAAGGACTGTGTGTTGAGTTGTAAACTCGGTTTGCTACACTAAAGCTTGTAAGCAAGGTTGTAGTTGTTTGTGTTTGAATGTAACTTTACCGTTTGATTGTTTTTAGTCTGATAGGTTACATGCGATGTGATTGATTTTTATTTGGTGCTTGCGAATGTTGTTACTGATGTTGCAACATATTGATTGTTCTTAGAGTTTTCAAAATCTCAGTATTTTTTTAATGTACATGTTCGCTGCTAATGTCCTATAAGATGTTGGAACATGTTTGTGTGACCTTAATAGGTCTACTAGATGATGAAAATTCCTTGAAAAATTATATGATCAGACCCTGAAGGTTCTCTATCTATGCATTAGGAATTTTTGAGTTTTTCAATTTCTTACATATGCATGTGTTTAGGAGGAGTAGTGGAATATTTTTTTGTAGTCACTCATAAGGTGTTATATTGAGGGGGAGTGCTACTATGATGAGTGCTTGAAAGTAATCAAGTTGTTTAACAGATGTGGAGTATGATGTGCCAAACATATAACTATCAGATTTATGTATGTATGAGAAATTTATTATTTTCCCTTGCTGATTTGTGACATATACTCCTGTCTGATGGGGTGAAGGATGTTGAAACATCCGAACCATTTATGGAAATTTATTTTTCCCTTAGTGCAGCATAGGAATTTATTTTTCCTCTGTTGTTGTGAGATTGTGCTTTAATCTTATCCGCTGCTACATGTCTCTGACATTTGTAATACCTTCTTATCTCTAAAACCATGTTGGTTAAGAGTATGATGCTTTTTTTTTTTATGGTTTGTTCAAGCTATGACTGAAGACTGTGTAAGGTATTCTTTTGCTTTGTGCACACTTCTGATTTCTTTAGTGATACTGTCTGACTGCTCCTTCTTCTTGAATATCTGTTCGTGATGACTTGAGGAAGTGTATCTAAGGTATCTCTTTAGATTCTGTGTGTCGGTTGTTTCTTCATAGGTATGGTGTCATGCCTTTTGAAGAAATTGATTTGTTTTGTATCCCTCTGTTTTATGAGAATTGACATTAATTTGTTTTAGCCAAAAGTTTGTCAAAGGGGGAGATTGTTGGGTATTTGTATTATACTATGTTTCAAGCATCCATATGAGATGTTGGACATCATGTTCCAACATCCTGACACGGTTTTCAGTGTGCCTGAGTTCATGCCTATTTGTGCGCGCCTTATCTTTAAAAGGAAACAACTTTGATGACCAATCAAAAGAGAATCAATTTTGTTTTATTCCCAAAAGAGCAAGAATATTTTAGGGAATATTTGAAGTTGTTTTGGACGTTCCTAAATGTTCCTACATTTTAGGACTTTACATAAATGTCTCTGTTTCTAAGATTTCATCAGTGAAAAAATATGGAAGCGGTGTTCTGCCTAAATAGTGACCAAGGAGAACAACTGAAAAAAGAACAAATATTTCACCCATATAATTTCGCAATTGTAACAGAATGTACTTATCAAATCTGTTTTGTAGATCAGCTGAGATCTCCAATTTGTTCTGAAGTCCAACAAGGTTTGTTAGCCCATATTGCTTCAGTATAAAAGGACGACTTCAAGACCTAATTAGGTATTCAAGCCGTCATACTAAAAATTTTAGCTTTTAGGGTTTTGAGTATGTGTGTTCTACTCTTGTATCGTTTGATGCAAATTTAGTCTTGTTTTATATGTGAGCCTTTTTTGTATCATCTTGATACATGTTAAGGATTGTGTGTTGAGTTGTAAACTCGTTGTGCTACACCAAAGCTTGTAAGCAAGGTTGTAGTTGTTTGTGTTTGAAGGTAACTTCACCGTTTGATTGTTTTTAGGTCACAGGGGCTGTGATTGACTGTAGTATAGTGAGATGAGATCTCAGATCTAGGAGTTCCTAGGTTGAAGTCTAGACGGGTAGGTCCTAGGTCATAAAGTGTAAACGAGGAGTTTGCTGAGAGCTTTTGAATAATCACTACGCTAGTGGATTTCCTTCCTGGCTTGGTAGCCCCAAGAGTAGGTGTGTTGTCATCGAACTGCGTCAACAAACTCACTGTGCCATTTACTTTCCTGTCATTTATTTTCTTGTGTTTTTTAATTCTATTTACTTCTTGATGTTGGAACATTGAACATGACATTATAAACGTTGAAACATCGCACATAACATATTAAAACAAGTATGCTAGAATTTCAAAACTTTTCCGAAAATATAGTTTCAAATCTGAAAAGGTTATTGTGGAGGTTGAATGAGTGTGATTTGTAAAAAGTTAAAATAGGGTTTTTAATGGTTTGTTGGGGTGGGGAATTGTAAGGGTGTGGGGTAAATTCTTCGAGGGAGTGCTAGGCAAGTTTAAGTTGGGTTCAACTAGTGCTAATCTTAACCATTGTTGGGTCACCTTGTATCTATTCCTCTGAAATTGTTCAACTGATCGAGTCGTAATTTGTAATCGAGTTTTGTGTGTAAATTTTGAGCGGGTCATAATTCTTGATAATTTTTTTTTCTCAGAAATGTGAGCATTTTTTATAGGACTATTTAACAATCAACTTAACAAAATTAAAACCAACATTGATAGGCTTACTGTAAAGAAATAATAAAATTTACAAAGAAATAAAAAAAAATACTAAACAAGCCAAACAAAGTTATCGTAAAAAATAAAAGTAAAACTTATATAGAACATGAAGAATTTGGGAAGAAATTATTTTTGTGCACAGTTTGACCATAATCAAGTTAAATGCATGGGCGCATGGGCGCAAAACAAGTTTGGAAACGGATAGATCGGTTGTTACCCTTATCCTGTCCACAGAATGTCAAAGGTGTTACAAGAATTGAGTAATTTGTTAACAAAAATGGAAACTTTTCTTAGTCACTTTTCAAGGTCACCTTCCTTTGTTCCTTAACAAAAAATTGATACATATCTTAGACACTTTATGACACGATTTGAAAATAAAAACTTCCTTATTTGTTAGCACTGAATCTGTTTTATTCTGATTCCCCCCTATAAGATCCTCTTAGAAGTTAGAATTTCTCTCTCTCTCTCTCTCTTCCTGCAAAATTATCGTTTTGTTCATCTCAAAGGTTTGTTCTGTCACAATATATATCACTTACAAGTAGGGTATATTGTACATTGTTTCTTTGCATGATTTATTGTGTTACTGTATGATTTATATTTGTACATTATAAAATATTGATTTATTATAATATGTTAATTTTAAGATCAAATATTTGTTTTATATCTTCTTTGCTAAGTCAGATCATAGTTAGTTATTAACCATATTAATTTCTTTTTGTTTTGTATTGTTTTTGTTTTGATTTTGTTTTATTGTTATTTTATTTTATTTGGGTATTTGATGTGAATAAATTACTGTATGAGTGCATGAATACCTTAGGGTTTATTTCAATCATTTTGACTAAAGTTTTATTTTTACCTAAACTTTTTAGTGATTGTTTGATTGAAGAGAATTAAACACCTAAGATAACAATGGGCGACAGTGAGCCTCCACCACGTATTGAGGTGATATATATTACTAATTACTAACTTAATTATTACTTTAGCTAAAATTATATACTCCCTCCGATCTCAAATGTATGCAAATTTTTACTTTTTAGATTCTTTCAATAAATAATGCATCTGGTCTATATTATATACCACATACATAATTTTTTGAATGAATCTAAAAAGTGAAAAGTTTCTTGAGACCGGAGGGAGTATGCTTTAGTTCATCATTTAAATTATTTTGCATTTGCAGGGAAAATTTACTGCAATAGTGGTTTGTTGGCTTCTTGGAAATGGGTGTCTTTTCTCTTGGAACAGTATGCTAACAATTGAAGATTACTATGTTTATTTATTTCCGGTAATGTATCTACTTTCTGATGCATTTTTTAGTTGATGTATCCGTTAACTAATCACTCTGGTTAGCGGTATTGTCTCTGGTTCGTTATGATGCTTGCGGCCTTTTACACGTCATTTGTACTTTCTTTTTATTTTATATATTTTTCTTAGCTTAAAAAAAACTAAATTTCCTTTTCTCTTTGTGCAGAAATATCATCCCTCTAGGGTGCTTACTCTTGTATATCAGCCATTTGCAGTTGGAACACTAGCAATTCTTACTTGCTATGAGGCCAAAATCAATACAAGGAATCGGAATCTATTCGGATACACACTATTTTTCTTGGCCGTTTTGGCTGTTTTAATTGTAAATCCTATTCATTCTTTTGTTAACTTTGATTGCTTCAAATTGTGCATTTGGGTTTTGAATTTTGATATATACTAAACCTATCTACGTGCCGTAGTTGGATTTAGCAACATCTGGTAAAGGAGGGATTGGAACATTCATTGGTATATGCATGGTTAGTGGTGCATTTGGAATAGCAGATGCTCATGCACAAGGAGGAATGATTGGAGACCTGTCCTACATGAATCCAGAATTTATTCAGGTCAGCATCATCGATGGAACATAGTTCTTAATTACAGTCGAATCTACAATGCTAACTTTGATATTCGGGAAAATATGAGAAATTGCAGCCCATGCAGAAACAATTATTTGCCTTTGTAGAGGCGTCTAAAACTTTTGTATAGTGATTGCAATTGCGGTTAGAGACTTCAATTTAGAACTATGAATGAAATTACTACGATGTTTAGAAACTTTCTTCAACATATGCAACTCTTTTTAATGGTTTTATTGTTGTAGTCTTTCCTTGGTGGTGCTGCAGCATCAGGTGCTCTAACATCGGCATTGAGGTTAATTACAAAAGCAATATTTGAAAATTCTAAGGACGGTCTTCGCAAAGGAGCGAGTAAGTTCAGCACTCTAATGCTTAGCATGGAAACAAAGAAGTAGTTTTTGTCTCTATTTCTATTCAGTTAATTTTGACAAGATTTTCTTTTAGTATCGGTTCCTACAATTCAGAAAGATGTCCATGATCATGAAGTATACTGAATATTCATCTCTGATTACTGCTTTGTCAATATACTGATAATTTGAAATTTTACGAACCCTGCAGTTCTATTCTTTTCCATATCAACCTTCTTTGAGCTTCTTTGCGTTCTTCTCTATGCATTTGTGTTTCCTAAATTACCAATTGTGAAGTACTACCGTTCAAAAGCAGCATCCGAAGGGTCCAAAACTGTTTCAGCTGATCTTGCTGCAGCTGGAATCCAGACCTCACTTCGAGAAGTGCAGTTTCTTTTCGTTTCAATTTCTCATGGAACTGCCTTACTATTGAGATTCAGTTTTTTTATTAGACTAATTTGTGTTTTTTTTTCAGGCCACTGAAGAATTAAGACAATTTGAGCGCAAAGGAAATAAGCAATTGTTAATGGAAAACATTGATTATGCAATTGATTTGTTTCTAATATTTGCGCTGACATTGTCTATATTCCCTGGATTTTTATCAGAAGATACCGGATTACACAGTTTAGGCACATGGTAAGTTCACTACTTGAATCCTTTCATCCTTTGTTCTTGGTTCTTTTTAGTCATAAACCTCGACTAAACAGGCATTTTGATCCCTAAATGTGTGTGGTGGATACTATGGTCACTGAATCTATCGAAAATGAAAAACATTACTCGGTGTATGTCTCGTTAGTATTTTTTTGAACAAAAGTGATTAACATATACACATTTGAGGACCGAAATAAGTAATAACTAACGAAAGATGCATTTCAGAACCAAATTGAATAGCGAAAGATACATTTGAGGATGTCTTTGTAACAACTAACAATGCCCAACACATTCAAAATCAATTTAACTATTTACACCATAAACTTGAGTTTAAAACTTATGCGTCGTGAGTGCGATAAAGTCTTACAAATGCATCCGAATCATATCTCACCAGATAGATATTGGAGTTAAGATCTTTGTTTGTATGTATGTTCGATTTCAGAACTGGTTGATATTTCCATTTATTACAGGTACGCTCTTGTTTTAATTGCTATGTATAATGTGTGGGATCTTATCGGAAGATACATTCCACTGATCAAAATCTTGAAGTTGGAGTCTAGAAAGTGGATCACAACGGCAGTTATTTCTCGAGTTTTACTTATACCAGCATTTTATTTCACTGCAAAGTATGGCACTCAAGGTTGGATGATAATGTTGACATCTTTCTTGGGGATATCCAATGGTTACCTCGCTGTCTGTGTTCTCACTTCTGCACCGAAAGGCTACAAGGTGAAGAATCCTTTAAGAAACTAGAATACTTCAGAGGTTTAGAGTTATTTAAATATTGAATAGATTCATTAATATTTGTATGTTTTTACTTAATAGGGACCTGAACAAAATGCATTGGGAAATATCTTGGTGTTGTTTCTTCTTGGAGGTATTTTTGCAGGGGTAACACTTGATTGGTTATGGTTAATAGGTAAAGGATGGTGAGATCTCAATCAAGCTAAATTATGACAGAGGCCTTATTCACAAACAGATAGAATTGTGTTTTTTTTTTACATTTTTACATTCTTATTCTTTAGTCAATGTTGATGATTCCTTAATTTCAAAGCTAAATTCAATTGTTTCGTTCTTAAACCCACTTGGGTTGGCTTAGTGGTATTGGTTTGGGATCTGGGAATGTGTTCCTCCTTGAGATCTCAAGTTCGATTCTCTCTGGTGCCAATTTAGGTGGGCTAGTTTAGCTCTGAACAGACAGGCAAACCAGCCAGCCCCACATCAAGAAACACGCCAAAGAGCTGCTACATGATAGAATACAGGAACAACCCGCTTAGCACCAAAATGAGGTACCACAAACAGGGTCGGTTCAATAACTCTCAAAAGTGGTTGATGTCTAACGCAAGTTTTTGTATACGCGGTCTATTTGTCTGCATGTGCGACCTTTTTGTTTTTAAAATCTAATGAAAAATATTTTTCTATTGGTATGTTTAAAGTTACGGCTTTAGTAGCATAACCCTCGGGTCAGCCCTGACCACAAGCTTGATAAAAAACGGCGCCGCCCAGCCAAAACTGCACCGGATCAAGCTGCAACCCACGTATAGAAACAGGCAGCAGTGCACTAAAATTGACAGTCTGCCGGCTGCACATAGAAGAAGCGGAACCAGACGAAGCCCCATACCACTGAAACAACTACGCCTAAATCCCTTCTGTAAAAGCAGAACCTTCTCTTCCTCCACCTAAGGATTTGCATATCCTCTTAATTATGTTTTCAAAAACATTTCAAGATAAACTTTTGGCATCCTCTACGACCTTTTCCCAATCGAAACCTTTTTGTATGAAGATCATAGTATTTCTAGCTTTCCAAACTAACTAAACATTTGAGAACCAAAGCACGCGTAGTTTTTGTCCAACCTTTTTACTACCGTTCAAAATGCTTTAAAACTGACTTAGGTGCTCCAAGGCAGCCGAACCCCTATCCAATTCAAAGACGCAGACCATAACACCGAGAAAATTGGACTGTTAAAGAAAATATGATTTACACTTATCGGGATGCCACACCCACCTACACAATATAACGAAGAGTTAAAACTAACTCCTCTTACGAAAAAGTTATAATTAGTTGGAACTCTATTTTTAAAAATCATCCACACTAACACAATCATTTTTAGAATAACTACTGAAGCCAAATTTCAGTTGATTCATGCATGCATGCAATGCATGTCTAGATTTTGTTTTTGCTATAATCTCATCCATTGTTTTAAATTTCGGTCCATAACTGCAATTGTGGACACAATAATGTTGTTACAGTAGCCTGTGCAACGACATCGTACCACAATTGCAATGTGATATTTAATAACGTGTGCAGCCGCATGGTAACTGCATCAAATGATTTTGAGTTTGTCCATGTTTATTCGAATCTTATCACCAAGGACGAAAGGTTGAAGGTTCATCTACTTGGAGTGAAATCGAAGAGGCAGGCGAATCATAGAAAGAACTCTTGATCCCACCATAATTGTGTTCACGGTACCGGGAATCTTTAGACGACATTGTTATGAGAGTTTCAAAGATTTTGACCAGGAGGAATTAGGGAAAGTTAAACAGAATAAGAGAGATATACTCCTATGTGTAAAAAAGATGTCCTCCTAGTACTCCCTCCGGTTCTATTTATAAGAAAAATATACTTAGTATATAATATAGATCAAATACATCATTTATGCAATAAATCAAAAAAGTCAAATGTATACTATGGAGAACCATGAATCGATTACCGTTCATGGTTCTTTTGATAACCGGTTCGCATAAATTCGAATACCAATTGTTAAATGTAGGGTACCAATGTACCATCACACAAAAACACGAAGTTAATAAAAAAATACTTAAACTTAATTCCTGTTTGGATTGAGCTTATGAAAAAGAGTTTATGTAGATAAATCAGTTTTTATCTTAATTTATAAGTTCTCACTAACAAAATTATACCTTCATAAATTGTTTTTTCATCACTACAAGAAACATTACAATTTGCCAGGGATTTTGACAGGGGTTTGAAACCCCTGGCAAATTTGCGAGGGAATATACCAGGGAGAACCCCTGGCATAAAATACAGGGGCAAGCCGTCGGAAAAGCCGTCGCAAATTTTATGGCGCCACTTTGAAATTTCAAAAGCAGATGAAATTTAATGCGTGGCAGACATATCCGAGGGAATAAACCAGGGACTGTCCCTGGCATGACCAAAAGTCAAAAGATTCCTTGCTTTATGTCCCTCAGCTGACCACTTTTCACGATTGAAGAGACAAGGGCCTGCAAAAGCTGGCCGTTGCAGGCATGCCAGGGGCACAACCCCACGCAAAGTCCCTCGCAAATGGCAGCAGTACTGAACCTATGCCTGCGCCTAGCTATGCTAGGATTTGACCAGACTAGTGAGGGCTATGTCCCTCGCATAGTCCCTGGTTTTTTCCCCTCCCTATATGAGTGTGTGCACCGGTCCTTGACTTGTTACACCACTTAGAAAAAATTTCTTCACTTAAACCACAACACTTTCCCACAACACATTCTTCACCCTTAATTTTTTTGGTAAGAAATTTTTCATTTGTTATATGTTTCATCATAATATTGATATTTACTACTTATTAATGTTATTTATTTTGTATGTTATTTGCAGTTGCTGCCTCCTGTTGTTAGCTATTGCTCCAACCTTTGCAGATCTTCTATTGTAAAGCTTCAACAAGTTAGTGATTTTTTTACTTATAACACTATAATTGATATACATGTAGATGATATGCTCTAAAATATGCTGACTGTTTGGTAAAATATTTTTTTTGTCCGAAAATCTGTAAAAAAATATTATCATGATACTTTATTTTTGTTTTTTCATATTATTATTCATGAATGTTGATTTATTTATTCGAATTTGCAAAATATATGCATGTTTTATTTTTTGTGATAAATATATGCATGCATGCATGTTTTATTTTTTGTGCAAAATATATGGATGCTGACTGTTTGGTAAATATGTTTGTTGTTTTCTTTTTGGTGATAAAATGAAAATATATGCATGTTGTTATTTTATTTTGTGATAAAATGGAACATATGCATGTTGTTTTTATTGTGAGAAATTGAAATATATGCATGTTGTAGTAGAATAATGTTTAAAAAAAATGTCAAAAACTAAGCTTTATTGTATATTAAACTGTAATATACAAGAAATGAAGTTGAGGTTAATGGTGAAAGGGATCCGTCAACCTTATCCGTATTCAATCTTCCTGGTCGACATGCGGGCAAGGTGCTTCAATATTGGATGGTAGATGAAAGAGAGTATCGGTCTGCTCATGTTCATGTTTTGATTAATTGTGCGGAAGTTAAACCATATCTTGAGTAAGTAAATCAAACAATTTTATATAATTTTGATTAATAAGTTGTAAATCATCTAACAACTTTGTATTGAATTTTGGAAAAGGGAATTTAATTCTTTTTACGCGGAGTTTGGTGAAGGTTCGGCAGTTGGTTCGGTACATGAATATTTTCCAGCTTGGTTCAAACAAAGAGTGTACAATGCCGAACCAACTAATGAAGTCATTCGTTTACGGTATTTATCTCAGGGTCCTTTACAAGGTATCAGTGAATTTCACACCTACTTCGTGAATGGTTATAAATTTCATACCCACTCTTGGACGGAAGGCAAAAAGACTATTAATAGTGGTGTTTATGTAAAAGGAGTTACAGATGGAGGTGAAGATGATTTTTATGGAGTGATCAAACACATTTATGAGTTGTCATATAATGAGAATAAAGTGGTGTTGTTTTATTGTGACTGGTTTGATCCCACTCCTAGATGGACAAAAATTAATAAATCATGCAACACTGTTGACATTCGAGTCGACAAAAAGTATAAAGAGTATGACCCGTTTATCTTGGCACAAAATGTTAGGCAAGTGTACTATGTTCCTTATCCCCAAACTCTGCCTCGCAAACGAGGGTGGTCTGTTGCAATCAAAACAAAATCGAGGGGCCGCATCGAGACTGAGGAACCAAATGAAGAAGTTGCTTACCAAGCCGATGATATGACACATGTTAATGAGATAATCGAAGTAGATCAAGTTACAGGTTGGCGTGACTCTCAATTTCAAGGGGACCAGGTTGATCCTTCTATATTGGAGATGGCTAATGAAGTTGAAGATGAGAATGAGGAAGTTGTTGATGAGAATGATGAAGGAGACCAACAAGACACGCAAGTTGATGATGGTGATGTCGATGAATATGACTATGCGTCTGATAATAACACTTGAAGGTTATGGTTATCCACACTTGTAATGGATGAATTTGTTGTAATCTTGAATACATATGAGTTTGAATGATGATATCACTTGTTAATTATTTTCCTTTTAGTTATTGATCTTTTTTTTTTGATAAACCAGATTGGCAATACCTCCGAAGGAAAAGGGGAAAGGCAAGAGCAAGGACAACAGGAGGCGGTACCGTACGCATGTTGCAGATGCAGCGACGCTTGCAAACCTTACTCCTTTCCCCAATCTGACCACTTCTTCTAGCCAAGGATCGAATGGGGCATCCCAGGCTAGTGTTGCTGCACCCGCTGGAGTGTCCCCTCCTAATTATGGATCATCTACTCATGGTTTTATCCTCCCTACAGGTTTTCAGTTTTCTCCTTCACCACCATTTCCCTATGGGCCGACTGGCTTTATGATCCCCCAACAACAACAACCCCCACTCCAACAACAACCACCCCCACTCCAAGTTCAACAACCCTCACTCCAACAACAACAACCCCCACCTCAACCACAACAACCCCCTCCCCAACCCCAACAGGGTGCTGAAGATGAAGATGAGGAGATGCAGGATTATCCGCAAGATGAAATGGATCGCTATATCATTGAGCCTAGAGGTAACTCGTAAGTAATTGTTGTATTTGTTTTCAATATGTATTTTGTTATAAATTTATGTAATCCTATGAGCTTTTTATTGTTTGTAGTTTCATGCCCTGCAAGCCAGCCGCCAGTGCCATTAGAGACATCATCCAGGGAAGGTATCATGGATTTTGGAGGACATATGGTGATGTCCCCGATAATGAGAAGGATGCCTGGTTCGACCTTTTTAAGGTTACATTAATATTTACCATAATATGTATTTTAATTTACATATACATATGTTATAATATATTAATTTTCTAAAATATGTTAACAAAAATGCAGACTAAGTGTACCTGGAACCTCAGGTACTATGATCGGGTAAGAAGGAACTTTCACATTAGAGCTGTTGCACGCCTCTCGAACCTGCTGCGACATGCCCGACTTCGTCATGAAGCTGCTGGAAAGGTTCCATATTGGATCGGTCCGGTACTGATGAAGAAGCTGGTGGACTACTGGGGGACTCCAGAGTTTAAGCAGAAATCAGATAAGGCAAAGAAGAACAGAGCATCAGAGAAAGGATGATGCATTCACACCGGAGGCTGCATAAGCGCAGCAGAGCATGCCCGCCGACTGGTAAAAATAATAACTATTAATTAATTCTAGAATGTATGTTTTTAAATTATGTGGTTAAATATTTTAATGTTTTACTAACTAATTAATAACTGTGTTTCGTTTTTCAATTAAGCAAAGAAGTTGGGTAGAGATCCATACATAAATGAGCTTCACAAGAAGACCCACACTTATAAATCAGGCCAGTATGTTGACGATCGCTCCAGGATATGTCAGGTAATTGTTAAATAAGTATATTTTAATTAATTTTATTTGTTTTATAATTTTTTGTTAATTTTTAATATGTCTTTTAACTATTTTGTTATTATTTATTTTAGGAGGAGTATGATCGACAGCTAGCAGAGTCGCTCTCCCGTGGATGCTCAGTTGACGAAGCTCTGACACTCCGCACTTGGACAAAAGTTGCTGGCGAGAAGACAAAGGGGCGGTTATACGGTGCAGGAAACTTAGCTGGAAACTACAGGAAGGGTATTGCTGCCACACTAAAGCTTACCCTTAATTCTGGAGAGGGGTCTTCTCGGCAACCTGAGCTTACTCCCGAGATGCGGGAAATGATCGTTAGGTTGACTCAAGAGCAACTTGCTGCGCAAATGAAAACCCAAGAGGAGCTTATCCGGGATGTGGTTAGGAAACAGCGGGAATTCTTTGATGCTCAATTGGCCGCATTTAGGCAAGAGCAAGGCTGGCCTACGGATGAGCAGAGTGTTGGGCAGCATCGTGGAAGCTAGCAAAATGTGAGAATTGATCCAGTGCCTGATGATGATGTGGACGACCCCTATGAAGTGTATGGTGAAGGCGATGGCGACGACGATGATGATCTTGGGCTCGATGAGGATGATTGATGCATGATGGTTGTTACTGTGTTTCTTTTATTATTGTATTATTATGGTTTGTATGATTTTGGGAGGTTTTCTATGCTTCCCGGCACAATTTTATTTTCCTGCACGGTTTGTATAATTATTAGGTACAATTTATTTTTCATGACTATTAATTAATGACTTAATATTATTATGTGTGATAAAATTAATTTTAAATTTTGTTTAAAATATATTTTATTAATTAAAATTATTTTTGAAAGATTTAATGTATTTAAAAAAATCGAATTTTTAATTAATTTAAATATAATTTATTAATTAAAAATATATTTAAAATATTTAATTAATAATAGAAATATTCGGTTTATTAAATAAAACATTTTTTAAAAAAAAAATAATTTGCAATTTGCCAGGGGTAAAACCCCTCACTTGTCCCTGGTATTCTCGAATCAGAATTACCATCATTGCGTTAGTGCGTCCATCAATCAGTCAATGCGTCAGTGCGTCAGGCAACAGAAAAAAGTGACGGATTTTGCCAGGGAAATATGCCAGGACATTTTCCAGGGGTTGCGTCCCTTGCATTTATCCCAGGGACGAAACCCCTGACAAAGTGTTTGCGACGAGCGCTTTTGCCACTGCTTCCGCCCCTGGGAAAATCCCTCACAAACGTTCCTTTTGCCAGGGATTCTGTCCTTTGACAAGGGTTTTGCCCCTGGCAAAATGCAATGTTTCTTGTAGTGCATAAACTACATTAACAAGCTTATAAATAATACATAAAAACATATTTATTACATAAGTTGTTTTGCATAAGCTCTAAAACTTAATCCCCATTGAGCTTATGTAGATAAATAATTTTTTTATCTTAATTCATAAGTTCTCACTAAAAATTGTACCTTCATAAATTGTTTTTTTATAAACTACATTAACAAGCTTATAAATAATACATAAAAGCATATTTATTACATAAGCTGTTTTGCATAAGCTCTAAAATAATTTAATCCAAACAGGTTCAACTTTGTCTTGGGAGATGAATATCACTTTACAAAAAGTGACAAATTTGGTCCCCACAACTTGACCATGTCAGGCATGAGCCTTGGTTTCTCTAATGAATCAAGTAGTAAGCTTCTTTAGGGAAATGTTAACTAGTGCCTTCGGGGCATTAGTTAAGAAGACTAGTATAAAAGTTTTGCATCGGGAAGTGATGAAAAGTGGACTATTCTACTTTATGAAAGTCAAAAAGTTGTTATTTTTAATAAAAAAAATTACTTTTAACTTTATTAACTAGTGCCTCGGTGACACTAGTTAACAAGACACTTATTTATAATATCCTTTTCCTTTCAACATGTTGTAACTGCTTATTTTGAGTGAATGTTGTAACTGCTTGATGTAGGACTTATACAATTAATGTATGCTAATGTTTGATGAGTTCAACTATCAATGTTCACATACAGATTTCAATTTAATTAAAATGTACAACGAACTCATAGCGTACCGACTATATATGCCCCCCATATACCAAATTCTTTGAAAGTTACAAACCACGTACCCAAACCCGTGCACGGGCCAAAGTAAATTGTGAATCGTGTGACTATGCTTAAAAGGAGCAGTGACCAAGTGATTAGAAATACAAATCACATAATAAGTTGAGAAAATTAAGGTTACCGTTGCATTAAGTGAATCGGAACGAGTAAATGACATCTGACTTATCATATGTAGAATAATAGGTTCTAACAACTAGTTTCCTACCTTATAGTGCAATGATGATAATGTTTATGCACAACTCTAATAAATGTGTCGCATCATCTCATTTCTCAATAGGCGATCAATAATACAACATAGGAGGACATTTTTTTACACATAAAAATAATCATTATGTTAGCCGATCTTGACAAATAAGCGATTAGATTATAAGACAAGAAAATACCCCCAGTCAATCGGCGATTATGTGATGCTAAAGGAGTTTAGCGAGGAAACTTGATTCCTTCTCAAAGCCATTAACTTAGTACGTGGGTTGCACGAGCCTCAAACTAGGTCATAGTGTGGTCAGGATGGATAACGACGCAAGAAACTCGTGTTCCTTGTTTGTAGCACCACTAACCACCTTAAGGAATGAGGGAAAAGACACGATTTTCATGGAATTGCGCACTAAGGACCTTGTCAAGGGACCATAACAAGAAGGAAGAGCTTGAATGCGAACATGGGGCGTCAAAATCCAATGAGAAATGCAGTTATCACACACAACCTGCAAAATTAGCGGAGTAAAGGCTCGTCATTGGACGCCACGTCGTTTGAAATTAAGCATTTTTTCGTTATAAATACTTAGTTGATACACTATAACAAACACGTCCAATCAATCAAATAAGCTATTTGTTGAACCAAAGTATGTTTTAGAACAATATCTCTAAGGTTTTAAGGATAACAATGTATGAAAGAACAATTGGACACTATAATGTGCCTTCAAGTGTGCAGGACAATAGAAATAAATTCCGACTTCCAAGTCAAGTTATTGATTCTAAAACATCAAGCTCACATCAAGCTCTAAACACAAAGGACACTGTTGGAACAAAGGTGTTCAGCAATACCACGTTTTGAGTTTTGATGATAACAAGTTATTAAAAAGTTGTCAATTGGATATTGCTAATATTTGTTTAAGTATGCAGGATATCAATTAAGATTTGTATCTTAGAAAGTATTCTGTTTGAACAATGTTAAAGAGCAATAAATCCAGAGAAGCTTGTTGCTTGTGATTATGCATCGAAGAGAGTCTGAAGACTGCATCGAAGAGAGTCTGAAGACTGTGCCCAAGAGAGTCTGAAGACTGTATCAGAGTCTGAAGACCATCAGAATCTGAGAACCAAGAGAGTCTGAAGATTATCAGAAGCATAGTGCTACAGTGAGTCTGAAGCCACAAATTTGATGATCTGCTAACAGTGATCTCTACTGCATTGCGATGCAATAAAAACTCTCTAATGGAGTAACGGCTAGCTTCTAAGTCAACTTTAGCGTGGGAAGCACAAAGACAAAGATTGCAGGCCAGTACAGAGTACGTTGTACAAACTCTGTTTCCACTACTCCACTACCTCGTACAGTTTGGCAACTGTGTCTACCGGTATTAATCCTCAAAGGGAATGGATTTCAAATGATGCTATTGAAGGATTATTACCAAATCAAGCAACAGATCAACAGTCATTGATCAAGCTTCAGAAATCATCCTAGTGTGCTGGATGACTCAACGTCTCTTTCCTACGCCTATATAAAGGATAGAAGACTTGAAGAATTGTTGGACTCTATAACTTGAAAAATTGCATTGCGCTGCGTTCGTATTCAACTGAGTCTTAACAAAAGCACATCATCAACATAGATTCTTACAAACTGAGTATTCTAGAATTTCTAAGTTTCACAGAAAAACAGAGTCTGTCTTTGTTGTAATTGAAACACATTTTGACTGTTGTCAAGTGTTTCAACTGTATTCAATTTTCTGTAATTGTGTAAAAGTCTCTTGCTTTTGTGCTTGAGCAAAGGAAGTCTCTTGGCTGCGTCCTTGAGCAAAGGAAGTCTCTTAGTTGTGTCTTTGAGCAAGGAAGTCTCTCGCCTGTGTGCTTGAGCAAGGAAGTCTCATACTGTGTGTTTGAGCAACTTGTAATTTGATATTACATTTTAGTGAACTCTCCTTGGAAGTACAAAGGGGACAGTACTACTTCCGGTTTGTGGAAGGAACCTGTATAATTGCTTGTGTTCTCTCTTCTCTCTATCTCTTGATTATTCCGCTGCAATCAGAACCTAATCTCCTATCAGACTCTGATCTCATTCAGACTCTGAGTTTAAAGGAATTAGATTCTCACTCCTCAAGAGCTGCGAAAAGCAAACACAATTCAACCCCCCCCCCCCCCCCTTCTTGTTTTTTTCTCACCTTCAGACACCATTTTGGTACTCAACATAAGCTATGAATACTTCTGAAGACTTATAAGATGAACTGAATTAAGGTCAACAAAAATTCAAAGCTTTGATCTGAAGTTTCATTAAGCCTTGAAGACTCTGAAGAAATCATGTTATGTTGGACACATCAGCAGCCTGGGAGACACTTACCATATTTTTCTTCTTTTGATGGAATGTCACTTTCAAGCTCTGGTCGTACCAGTACTATTCAACGAAGTTGTCCATTATAGGAAAAGTATTAAAAAAATTATTAAAGTTTCTCAAGGACGTGTTTGAAGCGCTAACACGCTTGAAACAACAGCTTTCTCATTTTTTCCTATATAAGGACCTGAGAAGTTTAAAGAACATAAAATACTTCACGAAATTTTACAAGTGTCAAAACTTTGTCAAATTAGAAAGTGCACAATACTTAGAACATTCTTACAAACTTTATATCTTACAATTTCTTAAGTATCATAAGTCACTTGAACTTTAAGGTTAGTTTACCACTCTCTGAGTACAAAGTGTAAACACGTATAAATTTATTTGTAAACTCTGATTGTAGAAGTTCTCTTGTGTGAGGTAAGGAAATCTTATACTTGTGTGTCTAAGTAATTGTAATTTTGTGTAATTATAGTGAAATTTCCCTTGAAAGTGAAGCAAGACTGACTAACCTCGGATTGTGGGGTGAACAAGGATAATTGCTTATGTTGTCTCTATTTGTCTCTTTGATTATCTTTCTTACTCTATTTTGTATAAGCTCTTAGAATAGATTTTAAGAAAAGTCAACACAATTCAAACCCCGTTCTTATGTTATTCTCACCATTAGTTGGTACCAAAGCGCTTGATCTGTTGCTTGTTTTTCAAGCTGAATTGGTGGGAAAAATCCAATTTTCTTCTTTTAAACCCTAAGTAATCTTATGCTATAAATAGAAACCCTTGCACACATTCTTATATATTCAGAAAGCTAACGGTTCAAGGCAAGGGTCAAGCATCGAAGTCCAACGTAGAGGATCTTTATCCTCCTCTTGTTCTCTATAGGGTATTTTTTTTTCCTATGATGTATGTTACCATGTGCGACTAAGACTCTTTGATTAGGGTTCTAAGATGAACTCCTTCTTATTTGTTATATTCAATTCATAAAATTTCTATTTAGTTATGCTTTTATTGTGTTCAATTTAATTCGTTTTTGCATGTGCTTAATGCTTTTTCAATTGAGAATCAATATCAATAATCTTGAAAAGTGATATGTATACAACTAATATGATTGACAACCCGAACTTAATCTTTTGTACATGGAAGTTCTAATTGCTTATTTCTTAATTTTAGTTAATGAAATTAAGTATGAAACTTGATAATTTATAAATCTTCCTACTAGTAACGTCGTAACTTTAACTAGGTTATCTTAAGGATTTCTAAATTCAGTTACTTAAATCATAAGAAGACACCACATAAATGATGTTTTACTAAGTTAATTCCAACAAAGACGAGAAGGAGGGGGGGGGGGGGGTGTGTCAAGGATTTCCTAATCGATGTTAAACCTCTGAATCACATACCTAAATTCGAATTGGGCAGGACAATTAAACCCTACCACACTTTCTTAATCTCTTTTAATTTCACTCTCTAAAATATTTTTTTCTAATTTCCAGGTTGAACAATAATCCTTGTGGAGACGATAAACTTATTACTTTATTACTTGTCGCGGTTTGCACTTGCCAATTGTGTTTATCCAGAACCCCTAGAGTCTTGATTAGTGACGGGGGAAGCACTTTTGCAACAAATACTTAGAAAATGTTCTTGCAAAGTAAAATGTTAAGCATAAAGTGGATACTTCCTATCATTCTCAATGGTTGGCAAGAAGAAGTGTCTATTTAAGAAAATTCCAAGGAAGGTTAATGTAATTTGCATTTTATCTTTAACGTGAACTTTATCATTAATTTTTTCTTATTTTTTCAATTTACAATGCATATAACATTGTAATGTGTTTTGACACATAGCCTCTTCGACATCCAACCTTAAGGGTCCGTTTGGTTCGAGAGTTTTGGAGGGGAGGGGAGATTTTTAATTTGATGTGTTTGGTTCAATTTGTAGAAGGGGAGGGGAAGGAAGGGGAGGGGAGCATATCTCTTTAAAATTTTATTGCATTGTCCTAATTATCCTTAAATTAATTTCAAATCTCAATATTAACCTTGTAACAACTTTTATTATTATTAGATTATATTATTTTGTAACAATCATATTATTATTAGGTTATCTTATTCTTGTAACAAATTTTATTATTTTGTTATATTTTTCTTATAACAACTTTGATTATATATTAAGAGACGTGCTATTTTTTTATGGAAGTAATTGGCAAAAAATGCAAGGATTTCAAATAATTGTTCTTATAAAAAAAAAATATACGATGCATGGAGCAAAATACATGAGCCAGTTTGAGATAAAATAAACAGCTTAGGTATGCGCTACTCTTTCGTCGGTTTCTGAAATCGTGAAAACTAGCAGTTTCTTTTATTTAATTAAGTTTAAGGGTAAAACGGTAAAATAATATTAAAATTTCTCCCCTCCCCTCCCCTCTCATCCCCTCCCCTTGCGATCCAAACACGTTTTTAATTAAAAATATATCCCCTCCCTTTCTAATTCTCGAACCAAACGGACCCTAAAGAGCACAGGACTGTGCTTAACATAAGTTTGTTGTTGAAAACCTATAGAGTGAACAATCTTGGAAAAATCGTTAGTGTGCCAGCTGGATCATAATTAAAATTAAATGCATAAGCGCAAAATGTCAAAGCTGGCCAAATATTTTTTAATAAAGTCTTTGGAAAGTCAGAGAACAAGATATACGTATTTCTCGTTTAGTTTTTTGTAACAAAAGTATCCAAATTTCGTGCTAACTGAGTCTTTAAAAAACACTGAGCATTGTTTGTTTCTTAAACGGTTGTTAAGTGCTATATATATTAGAGTCTCAGTTGTACATGTGCTTTCGTCGTTTATCACGTACTGGTCTTTTTCTTTCACGTAGGTAATTTTTTTCTTTAACCTAATATCACTTATCACGTACTGGTATATTGTTTTTCTGCTTGATTTATCGTGAGTTTCGTTACAAATCGGTGATGTGAAGAAATCGATATTTTAACAAGAACAAATCAATCATTAGCACTATGTGTATATGTATAATGAATTAAGATCATTGTTATTATCGGGGTAAATTTAATTTTTTTTTTGTTCTGTTTTGTTTTGCTTTTGATCTTTCTTTTATTGTTATTTTATATGGTTGTTTTGGTGTTAATAAATTACTTGAGTAGTACATGGGTTCTTTAGGGTTTAGGGTTTATTTCAATTACCTTGACCAATGTTTTTTTCTTTATATTAATTCTTTTCAGTGTTTGATTGATTGAAGAGAATTAAGCATCTAACGTAGCCATGGCTGAAATTGAACCTCCACCACGTCTTCAGGTAATATATAATAAACTGCTAATTAGTAATTTAATTATTATTTAATACTGTAGTTAAACATGAATTATTTCATTATTTTCTTTCAAAAAAATAAAAATAATTATTTCCTTATTTTAATTTTTTTGGCATTGGCAGGGAAAATTCGCTGCAATGTTGGTTTGCTGGATTCTTGGCAATGGAGTTCTTTTCACTTGGAGCAGTATGCTCACAATAATAGATTACTATCTTATTCTGTTTCCGGTAATTTATCTATTTTCTGATAAAAAAAATTCAGTTGATGTATTGATAAATTTTTTAATGGTGTTTTTATCTTGTTTTGAAAACTCGGTGCTCAGTCCAGTCCAATTTTTTGTTTTGAAAACTCGGTATTCAGCTGTAGAAGGATTAATCCAAAGACCAATCGGATAATGTTTCATACAATACAATATAATTGCATATAAAGTATAAGAAGTGTGAAGTGTTCAGCACAAATTCAGAAATTTTCTGAAAAATCTCAACATTGCATAGTTATCCAACATTCTTGATTGTTATGTGGATAATCATAGAGTAAAAAATAGAGTTTCTCACATGTTGAAAGTTGTTATTGCTGTGTTATATAATTATCTTATATCATATGATTGCTTTTGAATTGAAGTTTTTTAATTTCATTTCCTCTTTGTGCAGAATTATCATCCCTCTAGGGTGCTTACTCTTGTATACCAACCATTTGCATTTGGAACAATGGCAATACTTGCTTACCACGAGGCAAAACTCAATACAAGGAAGCGGAATCTATCTGGATATACACTCTTTTTCTTGAGCTCTATTGCTGTGTTAATTGTAAATCATGTTAATTTTTTTGTAAACTTTGATTCCTCTTTAATATGTATTTGGTTTTTGATCTTATTTTTCTTATTTATTTGCTTTAGTTGGATTTAGCGTCATCTGGAAAAGGAGGGCTTGGAACTTTCATTGGTATATGCGTAGTTAGCGGTGTTTTTGGAATAGCAGATGCCCTTGCACAAGGAGGAATGATTGGAGATATATCCTTAATGCATCCAGATTTCATGCAGGTCATCATCACCAATGGAATTTACTACAAGGTTCAAAATTTTCCTTCAATATATGCAAAAATTTAATGGTTTTGTCGTTGTTGCAGTCTTTTCTTGCCGGTGAAGCAGCCTCGGGTGCCCTAACATCTGTTTTGAGGTTAATCACAAAAGCAATGTTTGAAAATTCTAAGGATGGTCTTCGCAAAGGAGCGAGTAAGTTCAACACTCTAATGCTTAGCATAGAAGAATAGGTGTTGTTTTAGTCTCTATTTGTAGTCTGTTAAATTTGGCAGGAATAACTTTGAAAAATGCAAATTCATTATTTTATTTTTAGTATATTTTCATACAAATCATTAAGATATTGATGATTGTGATTGTTGAAGTTATTCCCATACAGATAATTTGTAATTGTACTTTCGACGCAGTTATGTTCTTTGCCATATCAATACTCTTTGAACTTCTTTGTGCCATTCTCTATGCATTTGTGTTTCCTAAATTACCAATTGTGAAGTACTATCGTTCAAAAGCGGCATCAGAAGGATCGAAAACAGTCGCAGCCGATCTTGCTGCAGTTGGCATCCAGACCTCACTTGGAGAAGTACTGTTTCTTTTCTTTCCAGTTTTTCATGGAAATTCCTAACATTTGAGATGCAGTTTATTTATTAGACTACTTTATGTTTTTCAGGCTACCGGAGAATCAAAGCAATTTGAGCGCAAAGGAATGAAGCAATTGTTATGGGAAAACAAAGATTATGCAATTGATTTGTTTCTGATATATATCTTGACATTAGCTATATACCCTGGATTTTTATCAGAAGATACCGGAAAACACAGTTTAGGCACCTGGTAAGTTCATTAAGCACATGATTATTCTTGGTTCTCTTTAGTCATAAACTTGAACTAAATAGGCATTTTGATCCGTAATTGTGCATGGTCGATTCACTATATTCACAAAATGTACCGAAAATGCAAAAACATCTCTTATTGTATCTTTCGTCAGTAATTTTTTGGACTAAAGTGATAAATAGAAGACCTATTTGATGACTAAAATAATTAATGAAAGACACATTTAAGGATTATTTGTAGTAACAACGACGCCGACGCCTAACATGTTCATGCATAAAGTTGACTATTTACTCCATAAACTATTTAATTTTAAAACAGCGACATCGTTGTGAGAACTACTTAGATGCATGCACAAAACATTTTTACACATTCACTCCATAGTTTTAAAACACTAAACATCTCGAAACAATCAAAGTAGGTTAAGATCATTGTTTGTATGTCCCAATTCAAGAGCTTGTTAATCTTTCCATATTTTTTGCAGGTATGCTCTTGTGTTAATTGCTATGTACAATGCATGGGATCTTGTCGGAAGATACGTTCCAGTGATTAAAATCCTGAACATGGAGTCCAGAAAGTGGATCACCGCTTCCGTCTGCGCCCGATTTTTACTTATCCCAGCATTTTATTTCACTGCAAAGTATGGTACTCAAGGTTGGATGATATTCTTGACATCATTCTTAGGGTTAACCAATGGCTACCTCACTGTCTGTGTTCTCACTGCTGCACCTAAAGGCTATAAGGTGAAGAATCCTTTAAGAAACTAAATTTTTTCAGAGGTTTAGAATTATTTAAATATTGGTCCATTAATTAATACTTGTGTTTTTATTTATGTAGGGACCTGAACAAAATGCCTTGGGAAATATCTTGGTTTTGTTCATCCTTGGAGGTATTTTTGCAGGTGTAACAGCTGATTGGTTGTGGTTAATTGGTAAAGGATGGTGAGATATACAACATGACAGATGCATTATTCAGAGTTACAAGTATATAGTTTTTGTTTTTTCTTTAATTTTTAAGTTCTTATCCTTGGTTATGAATATTTTGAAATTCTTTTGTGAATGTTTGGTGTTTCATTATGTACAAAGCTAAATCCAATTTCGGTTAATTTTTTCTCACTATTTTGACAACTAAGGCAAGCTTTTTACTTGGTCATGCGATGTAATTGTTGGCTTGTTAAGTGCGAGTTAGAACTTCGATGTGTCCTATTGGATAGAAAAACAGATGTTAAACATGTTAGTGTTGACTTATAGACCTGATGTCTAAGGTTATCGGTGAAAGATAGCCGTGTTTCTGTTATGACATCTTTATTGATTATGTTCCAATAAGTTTGAAAAAAGAATGCTCCAAAACCATCAGGGTCAGGTGCTCCATTTTTGTTCATTGAAAAAACTGCACTTTTAATCTCCTCTCTGGATGGCATCATTGTTAACAAGTTGTTAGAGGCTTCAGACACGAAATTTGGAATTACTTCTTCAATCAAACCGTTATCATGAACAATGTTGCTGCTAGTAAAAATGGATGTGAAATGATTGACTACATGACTTGCAATCAGTTCTGGATCAGTAACAAAATCATCGTTAATCTTCGATGAGCTCCTCAACTTCTATGGAAGAATGTAGTGATTTCTATCACCCTCACAGTACCATTTGATCCTTGCTTTCTCTTGTCAAAATGCTTATTATATGTTTCTAATCAATCTTTGCTAGTTTCTCTTAATCATCAAATCATCATTGTATCCAGCTATATTAATATGTTGTTAAATATTATCAAGCTTGCTAATTGAAAGTGCCACTTGATTGTGAATGTCACCAAAAGTCTTGTTAAATTGACAATTTCAGATTTCATTAACCTTAATAGGTTCAAAGATAACTGAAATGCAAAAACCACGAACGCCAGAAACACATAAATCCAAAACATAGAAACCGGAGTACCGAAAACGTGGTACCGTAAACACAGAAACAAACAATACGTAACGCAGATATGCAGAAACACAGACTAGAAAACAGAAACGTAGCACATCATATCGGAACCAATACTCCAATAGTACAAAGTACTTGTTCAAAAGCACATAAAAAATCTAGTTGACAAAATACTTGTTCATTGCATTCAATTTGGTTTGTATGAATAGTATTGTGATCAAAATACAAAATATATTATAGACATCAAATCAGCTTGTCCATAGCAGTATCAATAGTAACAAAAGAAACAGCTCCTTGCTAAAAAAAAGGAAAAGAAACAGCTCCATTTCTTTTGATGTAGATCAAAGGTCAATCGTTTGAATGCTCCAATATTTACATCATCAAGGGGTTCCTTCCTTAATAACAAAAAATAATTATTATATGATACTTGTAAATGTAAGGAGAGTTTCTTATGAAAAAGATACGAAATTATCATCAGCATGGTTGTGTAACTGACTTGATCCTCGTGTGCTTGTGGGGGATGATAGTTGGAGGCATAGAACAAGACACTCCTTGTGAACTATTTCCTTGATGTGGAGCACGTCTAGATGGAGCGCGTCTAGGTAGAGGAGATATTCTTCCTTGACTAGGCTGGAGCTTAACCCAACTGTTATGTCACTAAGTTCCCTTTGAGCCGGGTAGTTTCTTGAGCCCCTTTGGTTGCATAGCATCATCAGAACTCATAAATGTTGGATGATCAATGTCATCAACATCAATGTCTCTGGTTTGTGCGCAAAATTCCATTATTTTCTTGAGCATGTGATCTACAATATTATTAACAAACTCGATGCATTCTTCACTAGGTGATGCCTCAGTTAGAGCAGAAACTGAGGCATCGCCTAGTGATCTACAATATTATTAACAAACTCGATGGATTTCTAGACAACTTTAGATCTCTTTAAACCCCCTTGCCACTAAAATATTGAACAAATCCACGTCAGGTTTCTCTTGTCCATCTTTTTAAAATATACTTCTTAGGAATTACCTTAACATCTTTCAATTCAAACAATGTTAATGCATGTGAACAAAGTATGCTAATTGTATCAAACTTACTATAACTACAAGTAATGGAAGTTGAAGCACAATCGAATGATGCTCTCCAAGACCTTTCATTGTTCTCCATAGTGATGACATACATATTCACAAAAGAGTTAGATTCATGCCTCTCTGATATAGATAAAGCTAAGAATAACTTAAACTTGTATTGAAACAACCAAGATACAGAGTGTGTGTATGTGTGCACGCGCGCGCACGCACGCGCACGCTTTTCCCATAGTTTGGTGAATTTTCATATTCTAACCTTGCAAGCTTATGCGAGGACTCATACTCACAACTCAAGATTTGTAGTGATCATTCAAAAAAATATTGCACAAAATGATCATTCAAAATTTTACTAACTTGTATACTTCGCATGCCAAGTGTTAATGCTTGCTACACATAACACGCAGCCCATTTTTATTAATAGAATAAACTGCAACTATCCAATTTGTATAGTGAACATTATATTCGTTATTCGAGTCAAACCAAGCTTTCTCAAAATCTACTTCTATGTCAATATCGTACATGCATTTTTTGAAATCTTTTAGAAAAAAAGTTCCCCCTTCATCAAATTTCGAAGATGTTTAATTCCATTTTAGAATAAGTGCCATGTGCATAAACCATGGTGAGTCTCAGGCATCTCTTCTTCAAGTTACATAGTAACTTGAAGTAAAAATAATAGTAAGAAGAATGGTGGGTTTGAATTGTGACCCATTGAAATCTTTGCTGCATCTCAACTTTGAGAAGAGATTCAAATATGATGATATGAAGTATGTATCAAAATGGATTTGATACTTGAATAGAAGGATGATTCTGCATGCTTTCGAACTATCAAATAAAGGACATAAGCGATAGAGAAGATGAAACAATGATTGGATCAGAGGCAGATGCTTGTGTATCAGAGGGGTGGTCATGGCTACCTCAAAAATAAAAATTTATTGCATGAGTAAGTATATTTTCATATATAGCTACTCCTAACAATATACATTTGGCTACCCAAGTTTGATTTTATGTCGAATAATTTTTTATCTGACTTATGTTACTTTCACTTCGGATTACAATATCTCATCTCCCAAAAACTATAGGATTAACACCCAAAAAAATAGTATTATTTTTTGATACATTCCTCTATATTATTCTTGTTTTTTTGGTACAATATGTTGTTTTTTTTTTTTGGTATAATTGATTTTTGTTGTTTTAAGTGTATTTTATGAAGTTTATTTTGAATAAGTAATAGTTATTGTGATATTTTTTATTAGTTAAATTTATTATTAGTTTTAAATATAAAAAAATTATACGTGGTCACCTCATGAAATTATTGCTAGCTCCGGCCGCTAGATTGGATGATTGTGATATTATCTAAAAATGATGTTTGAGATATCCTCTCAAATTCTTTACTCTTTTTTCTTCTTTTCTTGTCTACCCGACCTTACAAGTTTTGAGCAGCCTCTTCAGACTTTAGCTACCACATTATCTAAAGATATTGGAGAGGTTTGAGTGTATTTGTAATTGTTGTCTAGTCTAAGAATGAATCTCAAGTTTGAATATTATTCTGATGTTTTTCAAGCAATCCTAACTTTCTGCTGTTGATCTTTTTGAGATTTGATTCTGATGTAGAATAAGAGTTCTCTCGTATAAGAGATATTTATACTTTCAAATTTGAATGAAGATTCCATTTATAGATCTTCAATCTTGATGAGCAAGTAATAAACTAGATACTGAGAATTGACCATTTTTTGTCCTTTAGTGCCTTGCCTTGATGGCCATGTTACACTTGAAACTAGAAGTTATTTAATGTACTTTGTTTACCAGCGGAAATGGATCCCCTCCAGTGAGGTTTTCACCGGACTCTCTCCAGTTTTAATCCCCACCTTTAAATGCATTTTTTCCCTTTTTTCTCTTTCTCTCTTATTGCAAATCAGGGGATGGAAATTCACTGGACTCTAATGTCACAGGAGACAATCCTCTCCCTTTACCAGCTTATGATCTTTAATTATGATCTTCTGGTGCACCTTTAGGCATATTTATTTCACCATTCCATTTTGTGTTTTCTGAACTACTCCTTCGGAAGTCATTTCTTTAGAATTTCAATCTCTTATATCCATTAACTTGCAATTCTGATCAACTTGATCTGCAACCTCAATTGTTCCATGATTCTACAAATCATGGATTCGTTGGGTGATGTGTTCGTGATGAAGTTGGAGAGTTCTTGCTCTCTCAAACCTCATGGACTACCTCTCTTATGAGACAAGGAGCCACTAAAATTAATGTTATACATAGAGGTTGGAGTTCCAACATAAAGACAAACTATTAATAATTAATTGTTAAATTAATATTTATTCTGTTTTTTGAGTAATAATATTTATTCTTTTGTTTGGGTTTAAATAAATGATCTTAAACTCCTTTTTGAGGTGTTTGTTTTAAATTTAAGGGTTTGCAAGTGGCTATTTGTTTTTTATTCATAATGAATTCTTTTTTTTTTTGACAAGTAATGAATTCATTGTTGGTAAAACACTATCATTTACTTTAAGTATATGTATATATATTCTCAAATCAAATATCAATCAAATCATTAAATTACATCAATTATCAATCAAGGTACACCGTATGTCGTTTAATGAGACATTAATTTTCTTTTCCAATAATAATGATAAATTAATTGAATTTTTAATTACCTTTTAGTATTTCCTTTTTTTGACAAGAAACTTTTAGTACTATTTCCTTAACTAATGATACAAGGTACACCGTAATGGGATATTAAAATCTTTCCAATAGTAAGGATAAGGTAATTGAATTTTTTTTGAAGGAAGCTAATTGAATTTTTAATTACTTTTAGTATTTCCTTAACTAATGGTACAAGTTACACCGTATGTAGTTTAATGGGATATTAATTTCTTTTCCAATAGCAATGATAAATTAATTGAATTTTTAATTTTAATTACCTTTTAGTATTTTCTTAACTAATGGTACAATAAAGCCCATAAATACCACCTTTCATCAGTTTCTGTATCATAAAACTCCTACCCTTCTTGTGCCTTTTACCACAAAAAAAAAAAAAAACAAATCATTCTCCTCATTCAGTGCCTTTTACCAGAAAAATGGCTAAGTCTAACTATTTGGTTCCACTGGCCTTTTTCACAGTGCTCTTCTTGCAGGATGCCATGGCTCGCATTCCCATTGACTCAAAATGGCACAATGCAAATGCAACCTTCTACGGTGACATAAATGGTGGTGAAACCATGCGTAAGTACCAAATTAATTAACTATACCCTTTTGCTAATGAAAAACTATATAAGATCATTTTCACCACCAAGGTGTAACTTTTCTTCCTTTAATCTTTATTTTTATTTTATGATTGATTTTATTTGTTATCAATTTTGATTGATTTTGTGGTATTCTACTTTACCGTGGATTTGGGATTTGGTATAACTTAGTTGTGTATCAATATGGCTTTGACTATGTTATATAATTTACTAATAAACCCTAATTACTTAGCAGAGGATGGGGTCAATGAGTGATTAAGAAGGATCATGACCTAGGTTGGTGACCTCCATTGCATTTTAGAGGGGTGTCAAGTAGAACAACCTACATTCATTATAATTTGTTGCTGAGGGGCCTGCGTTCGCGCGGCCCCGAATAAAAAAAACAAACCCTAATTAGAGATTCCTACAAAAAACTTGTATTTAATATAATATGTTGTATTTATCTGTTTATGCAGAGGGAGCTTGTGGATATGGAAATCTCTTTGAGCAAGGCTATGGGCTTGAAACAACAGCATTGAGCACAGCATTGTTCAATAATGGTTATAGTTGTGGTGCCTGTTTTGAAATCAAGTGTGTCAACGACCCACAATGGTGTAAGAAAGATGTGAAATCAATAACGGTAACGGCCACAAATTTTTGTCCACCAAATTACATCGATGGCAGTTGGTGTAATCCTCCTCATCAGCATTTTGACTTGAGCCAGAAAATGTTCACGACAATTGCCATATACCAAGCAGGGATAATCCCAGTTCAATATCGACGTGTTCCGTGTCGCAAAAGTGGTGGTGTTAAATTTCAACTAAGCGGAAACCCTTATTTTTTAATGGTTTTGGTGTATAATGTTGCTGATTCCGGTGATGTTTTACGCATGTTAATCAAAGGGTCTAATACTAATTGGTCTCCGATGACGCATAATTGGGGACAAAATTGGCACACCGGACTAAATTTGGTTGGACAAGACTTGTCATTTTGGGTTACAACAAGTGATCGAAAATCGTTGAAGTTTTTATCCGTTGTTCCTTCAAATTGGCAATTTGGACAAACTTATCAAGGATTGATCAATTTTTAGATGTGTTCGAATTTTGTTTAGAAATTAAAAACACATCTAGTTATTATGCAATAAATAAGTAGGCATTTTATGTAATTTCTGTTTAGTTTCTGTTTTGTGCACTAAACATTTGTCATTGTTATTTTGTTCCTTGCTTCGTGGAAAACCATATTATACTATAAGAAATTATTATATGAAATAATTTTCATTAAAATTCTCCTTTTGTTACGATTTTGCGTATCAATTTTCCTTTAATAATTTCCTCATGGTGCCAATCTCCTCTTAATATTTTATGTCAACGGATATTTCTTTTTAAAAATTTAAAATTAAATAGTAAATGTTAGCAAATATAAATAAATTAAAGATTAAAGATGTCAACGCACCTTCATCTTTTTGGCCAAAGATGTCAATATATATTTATTTTTTTGTCAATTGCGTAGCTTGGATACTAAATTTTTAACATATATCAATTACGTACATCTATTTTTTCATCATTAAAAAAATTGTTATATATAAGAACCTCCATTTCTTTTTCATCACATTTCTTCACTTTTTTCTTATAAAATTTTAACCTTTTTTCTTTATTTTCCTTTCATTATTTTGATATTATAACTTCTATCGTCTTCTCCTTCATATTATTTTTTACCTCCGATTTGTCATAATTTTTATATTTGATTTTCATACACGTGTGTCACTTTCATGTTTTTCTTTTGGGGGTTAACCCACCGATTGCATATGGAAAGAGGCTCTTGCGCCCAATTGGAATGAGAGGTGAGTAAAGTCTAAACACTTGTGTCCAATTGTTTGGTTACTCCCATGTTTATTTATTTTATTTCTGATTTTTTATTTTTTTTTCTTTTTTTAAAATAGATATATCATATATCAACAAATTACAAATACTAGTTTGAAACTATCCACTAAATATTTCATGTATATAGCCTATAGGATCTCAAACTACACATAAATTTTCATTATATCCAAACAAATATTTTTATAATTTATGACTTTAATTAAAATATTTTTAAATAAATTCAGTCATTTAATATTTTTTAATGAGTGAATCATCAACTTCGTTCCTGAATTTGCACGAATCGACAAAATTCGTCACCTAATTAAATGAAATATCAAAATAGTCCTTAAAGTTGTAAAATGTCAATCAATTTAATCCCTCCGTCCAATTGGAGTGTTAACGGTGTTGATGTGACTGTTAACCTCTAACATGTCACATGCCATAAGCACGTACTAATTTGGTTGATACTGACCAAAATTTCCAAGGGCGAAATTGATTGATTTGCAGAAAATGTTCATTCCTCCCCAACGGCTCTTTCTTTCTTCCCCAACGGCTCTTTCTTCCCCAAATATATAAAATTGGAACCCTAATTTGGCAATCTTTAATCTACACTCCAAAATCGCCAAGATTTATTACAATAATTAGTGGTAACGTTCTTCCCCAATTCAAAAAACTCCAAACCTTAATTTTGTTTTATTGAATCCGAAAACTAGAATCCCCAAAATTTCTTCAAGCAAAACTGTTAAAAATAAATCCGAAATGATGGGGTGAGCATATAGGCAAAAAGATTTATCAAAATCAAGCTTCATCTTAAAGCTCCATATTTAATAGTGATGTGAGAGTGCTTGAATGTTGATTGTATAGGAAGTGAGCTTAGGTTGATTAAGTTTTTAATAGTCATAATTTACTTTTTGAGTTTTTTAACATGCTATTGTATTGTTCTAGGTGTGTGTAAAGTTGTAATGAAAAGAGGTTGAAAATAAATGAAATGTAACCTATCTGTAATAATTTTAACATCATATTAGTCCCTGAATTATTTGTCTAACTATCAAACTGATCCTTACATTATATTAAAAAACCATCAAATAAGTCATTGAATTATATAAACAGAAATAAATTTGACCCTTGAAGTAGTCTTTGCAATGTCCCACAAACATAACTCATCAACATCCATTTTTTCCCAAACACAAAATAACTCATCTTGCTCTAAACCACCATCGTGATGCAGGATTAGTGTGATATTGTCTTCCATCCTACGAATTTTGGCAACTAAAAACCCTAAAATGATTAATCTAAACAACGTCTCAAAAACACAACACTCACAGACAAACAACAAAGCAAACATCAAATGAAGTTTAAAGTTGAAAACGAAAAATAAAAAAATGGACAAAAAATGGGTGAAAATGAACAGAGAAAAAGAAAAAGAAAACGAAGAGGAACGACGTTACCTTAACCACATACAAATTCTTCCTTAAAAAATCAAACTTTGATCGCTAGAGATGATGATGATTTTGGAGAGGTGAAGATGGTGAAGGTTTTAGCGGGAAGAAGAAAGGTCATGGAAGTGTTTGATGTGAAAAGAGTGAAATCTGAGGGTGGAAGGTAAGGGAAAAAGAGGGGTAAAACTGGAAAAACAAAAAAGAAAAAAAAATTGAAGTTGAAAAGTGAAAACTGAAAATTTCATCGTTTCCATCAAATTGGTCATTGTACACGTGGTTTCATTGTTGACACAAGCCACGTGTACAAGACAACACAACATGTAACAGAACATTTGGACGGATAGACCATTTTGATAGACGTCTGACAAATTCTGAGACTATTTTGATATATCGTTAAATTGGAGGACGAATTTGACCGATTCGTGCAAATTCAGGGACGAAGTTGATGATTCATTCATTTTTTAATTAATATTAATCTGAACGTTGAAAAATATTTTGTGTTTCCTTTTGTTTTATATGCACACCGTTATCTATGATTTTCATGATTTTTTATATAAGAGAAATGCTAACCATGTCAAAAACAATTTCATTTTATGGTAATAATTCTCTTTTATAGTATGCTTAACCAGTGCTCGGAGGCACCGGTTAGAAGAACCTTTTATATAAAATCAATCCGAACTTTGAAAAATAATCTTGCATGGTCTAATGTATGATCACAGTATTGATTAAGCATATATTATTGATACTATTGTATAATTGTATTCAAATCTTCCATTACCCCATATTTTTTTAGTTAAATGATATTGATACTATATGATCCTGCTATTTATTAACAAATTATTATTTTTTAGTCAAATTGCCTGGTAACGACGTTCAAAACCTGATCCATGAATATTTGAATATTAATGTCCACGAAGCAATCAACTATGCTCACTTATATTACACTAGTATGGACACTCGTGCCAAACACGGGTTAGAATTTCGTCATATTTAATGGAGATAGTGTTGAGATGGAACAAATGTCAGTTAAAGTCGAACATTGGAACAAAGAGTGTGGGTTGAACAACAAATAAGTAAAAAAAAAAAAACTCATTCTCAAGCTTTTTGGATGAAGATGTGGTTGTTGAGGACAAAATTCTTATTTGATGTTTTAAATATTACAAATATTTTATACTTGTTTTTTAACTTGTTATCTACTAATGAATTTTGTGAGAAATGTTTTCATGAGAATGTTCTTAAAATAAGAAGAAGGTTATTTGCTCACAAGACAAGTTAAAAACGTCCTTATCAAAGCAAATAAGCAAAATGACATAAATGGACTTTTTGGCATAAATTCAAGAAGCAAAATATTCTCTATGTCTCACCAAAAGAAGAAACTTTGGACTTATGACATAAATGGAAAGAATATCATATGATTACAAAAAGGCCTTTGCATTTAAAAAGGAAATGGAAAAACACGTGCCTTAAAGAAAAGAAGAAATAAATTGTTTTACAAAGAAAGAATGTTCTTGAGAACATGCTGGTGAAATTATAAATGGATAAGGATGATGTCATTCTATCACAGCCAATTACAACTACAACACAGCTGTATTACAACCTCACGTGGGTTGTCTCCAAAAGGCATGGAAAGAAGAGAATGTTCTTCAGAACATTCTTCACTTGAAACAACACATTTTTTGCAACACTTGCGCCTCAAGCAACAAAAACAAGAGCACATGGGTTGTTTTTTACGTACAAGCACCAGCTGTATGTTCATGTACATTTCAAGTGAGCTTCAGCAAACCAGCCTCTATAATTACAAGCATCCATCAATGGAAATTCTTAAGAGCTTACACTACAAAGAATTCAATCTCTCTCAAAAGAATTCCATCTCTCTCTCTCTCTCACATGAATATTCAAAGAAGTATTCATAAAGCTCTTCAACAACTTCATCAAAACAAACTTCAATGTCTTTCATCTCATATATTTGAAGATATCTCTATAAGTTTGTAATTAAAATATCTCTTTGAAGATATTATTTCAAAATCTCCAAGTGAGATACCATTTAAAATCTCTTTGAGATTCCATCTTCTACCAACACCCACCACATACAAAAGTGTAACTAGATCTCAAGTCTATTGGGCTTAATAGTTTGAGATAAAACTTTTATTGTGTGATCAAGAATCGTAGAAGCCTGCTGAGGTTGATAATACAGAGTGTAACGGACTGATCTGGTGTGATCAACATATTATAATGTTATTCAGAAGTTTCTGATAGCAGGATACTATAGTGGATAATCTCACACGTAGTGTGGGGACTGGACGTAGCCGGTTAGGCGAACCAGGATAAATTCTCTGTGTTCTCTCTCTTCTCTCATCTCTTAATTTCTGGCCGTCACATATAACCTATAACTAACTATATTAATTTTCCAGAGTGCTCTGGTCCTTAATCTAAAAATTCAAATAACCTAAAAAACTTAATAATTATCCAGAACTTTCTGGTCCTATTTATTTTATTCTTAATATATCCAGAGTGCTCTGGTCCTTTATTGCTTTATTTATTTCAGTTATATATTTCCAGAGTTCTCTGGTCCATTTACTGCTTTATTTACTTCAGTTATATATTTCCAGAGTTCTCTGATCTCTTTACTGCTTTATTTATTTCAGTTCTATATTTCCAGAGTTCTCTGGTCCCTTTACTGCTTTATTTATTTCAGTGATATATATCCAGAGTTCTCTGGTTCTTTTGCCGCTTTATTTATATCAGATATATACTTCCAGAGTTCTCTGGTCCAAATATTTACTATTTAATTATATAAATATTTCTATTACTTACCTAACACTTACCAAGAATATTTTTTAGTAACTATTTTATTTCAGGTTTAAATTTAAAAAGGGTCACAATTCAAACCCCCCCTTTCTTGCGACATATATTGCTACTTCAGTGGTATCATTCCCACTTATCTGGTTTCTGTTTTTTAAAACGTGTGGATCCACATCAGTGTTGGCTCGCTTGAATGCACAACAGTTGTATGATATCCTGGTTCAACATTTTGGAGAGGTGGAAGTAGTTCTTGGTGATTGATCACGGGCACAGAGAGTCTGACGCTTAATGGTGAGATATTAATGTGTCAAATTTGAGTTAAAGTTTCACATTTAATGTAAGAGTAGATGTTGAGAGAGATATTAATGTGTCATGTGTTAGTTAAACTTCTACTTTTGATGCAAGAGTATATATTGAACAACATATATATGAGATAACCAATATACCTAATATCTTCAGGTTTCGGATGGAGATGTGGTGTCCATCTTACTTGTGGGGTTTCGGAATAAAAAACATCTCTGAAATCCAAACACTATAATGAAGTTTTTTAGTTTTGGGATGTTATTTGCTTAATTTTATTAATTAAATTTAAGTTTTATTGATGTCATTCACCTTTTTGCAATATCTTTCTCTAACTTTTATTATTTTGAATTCTTTCATTTTGAACTTTGGTGGGTCACACTATAAACAATTGTAGAAGTATTATGTTGAGTTGACAAAATACATACTTATTAGACATTTTGAGTGAAGATGTGGTTGTCAATATCACATCTGTTATTGCTCTTAGCCTAATACGGTGATCCAACTTAATGTAGGCTCCATCTATCGTTCTAACATTAAGATGAATTATATTCAGGACCGGTCAAATGACCTCATGCCCATTTACTTAGGCTCAATAACTGTCAAAGCCCAAACACCACGTTTGGCAACATTACTTGCAACACACCCCCTCACTGCGAGGGGGGGGGGGTGCATGGAGCAAACAAGACCAGTTCAAACGAATTGCAACGTCTCTTCGCACGCTCCCGCGAATATCTCCTCGGCGGCTACACTTTCCACGAATTTGTAACCGCCACACACACGTGTGTCATTACAAGGACTATGCAGCCACCCACCTCTATAAATAGGGGACTCTCAATAGTCCCCAAGGTAGAATCTATCTTCCTCTCTAAGCTCTCCTTCTCTTATCTGTACTGACTTGAGCGTCGGAGTGCCGACAGGAACACACCCCCCGCCGTTCCAAAGAAGCATACTTGACACATTCCACCACCATTTAAACCACCGGCAGTCACCTTCTGATCAGGTACGAGTGGCGCCATCTGTGGGAAGTATAAGTTCTCCCCGTTTTTACACTACTAAAAATCAAAGCTTTCCAAAAAAACTACCATGACTGCCAACGGTGTCAGCTCACAAATACGAAGTGAAGTCCGCATCCCTCAACAGGATGGGATGACATCTTCACCTTCCCCTGCCGGAACACCTCGAGAGGAAACCAAGCGGGTAAGTGTAACAGCCAGATTTTCGTTAGTATTATTTTAATTTCTTTTTATTATATTTGTCATACCCCGATTTTTGACCTAAGATCGTACATTCATACACCGACACGTGTCATTTGACCCTACACTCGCACGCCGTTCGATCATGATCAGTCGCTAACTTTTCGGTAAAAATTTCGACAGAGAGGTATTTTAAAATACCTCATGTTTTATTCCGAGTGGGCCCTCGTCTCTCTTTATTTTTCTTTTAATCTTCATTTCTTAATTTCCATCTTTTATTCTTTTTTAATTCCATTTTATTTTAATTAGTCTTAATTTGTTATTTTTTATTGGGTTAATATGTCTTTACCCCCCTGTAATTTGGGCGAGTTCCGGTTTACTCCCTGTAAAAAAAAAAGTTTAGATTCCAACCTTATAATATGAAGATTCTCCACAAAACACCCCTGTAATATGAAGATTCTCCACAAAACACCCCTGACCCCATCATGACGTTGACGTGGCATGCCACTGTATAATTATTTTATTTTTTATTTTTTTTAAAACCTGACACGTGTGTAATGGACACTGACGTGGCACGCCACTATGTAATTATTTTAATTTTAATTTTTTAAAAACCTGACATGTGTGTAATGGTTTAAAAAATTAGATTTAAAAGATAAAAAAATAAAAAAAAACTGAAAAATTAATTTTCAAAAAATTTTAAAAAAAGATTTTTTTTTTAAAAACGAAAAAAAATTGGATTTTTTTCAAAAAATCAGAAAAAAATAAATATTCAAAAATTAGCTTTTGTTATTTTTTTGAATATTTTTAAAATTTTAATTTAATTTGGGTTTTTTTTTAAAATTTCAAAATATAGTAAGTTTAGAAATTTTTGTATTTTTCATATAATTTTTTGGAAAATATATATATATATATATATATATATATATATATATATATATATATATAGACACACACACACACACACACACATACATAAAAAGGAAACACATCGTAAAAAAAATTCTGAAAAAAAAATCTTTTCAAAAATAAAAATATTTTCCAGATTTCTTTTGTTGAGAGAATTTAAAAAACTTTTTTTTCGAAAAAAAATATTTGTTTTAAATTTCGGAAAATATATATTTCCAAATTTTCGAAAATAATTTGAATTTATTTTTTTTGAAATATATATTTCAAAATTTTCGATTTTTTTTAAACATTATGGAAAATTAAAAAAAAATTAAAATATATATTTTTCGTGAATTATAAATTTTGGAATTTTTGGAAAATATATTTTTCAAAATTTTGGAAAAAAAATTTCGTAATAAAAAAAATCCTGAATCTTTTTTTATCTTTACAAATTTTTTTAATTTTTTTTAAAAAAATAGGCACAAATGCCATGTGTACCTTTAAAAAAATGAAAAACAAAATTAATTATACAGTCAGCATGCCACTCTGCTCGCCACGTCAGCAATTCTGCACAGTCACATGGGTCAGGGGCTAAAATCAAAGAATCTTATTTTACACGGTTGGAATCTAAACTTTTTTTTTTACAGGGGGGTAAACCGGAACTCGCCTATATTACAGGGGGGTAAATACATATTAACCCTTTTTTATTTAATGTCCATAAAAATCCAAATATGATAATGTTAAATTGGTCTATATCCGATAACAGCCTGTCAAGTCCAATCTGATTCAAAAAAACAGAAATGCGGTATGTTTCTTCATCCAAATCCGATTCCATCCCAATCCAACCACAATTTTTCTGCAGTTTTTAAACAAACCCTAGTAGTATAAATACAACCAGCACACACTGCATAGAGGGTCGAAAATTTCAGTAATCAAAACCTGCAAATAAAAAAAACACAAATTTCCAGCAATAACACCAATACACACAAACAGCCAACTCATCAAAGCCGAATTCAAACAGCCCACACTCATAACCGTGTCGAACATCAAATCCAAACCGTCCCAGAATCCGAAGCAGCAACCAAGGACAACAAACCAAAATCACACACAAGATTTAACAAGGAGGTGGTTTATTTTTCTGTTTTTTTCTTTCGTTTTGTAAACTTGTAGATCTAGGAATTTGAAACTTTTGTTTAAAAGTTTTGAGGCTAGAAACAAGTGTAGAATAGGAAGGAGAGTTAAAAACGCAAAAAAAAAAAAAAAAAGTTCACCTTTTGACTCGGCAGGGCGACGCCGCCCTCCTAGGCCGGCAAACCACCGCGCCGGCCGCCCCTAATCTCACCGGAGAAGAAGAAGAATGAGAGGAGAGAGAAGAGAGAATTTGAGAAAGAAAAACAGAAGAGAGAGAAATAGGGGAGAAGAATGAGGATTTGTGAAGGGTTTGGGGTATTTATACCCCTTTCTATCCCTGCCGATCTAGCGCGCGCTTGCCCATCCCCTTTACGGTACACCCACGCTTTGGAACCGTCTGATTGGGATCAAGAGGCCCCTGATGCCTCGTATCATGATCAGATCTAGGTTGTCTGATCTTAATCAGACGACCCTGATCTGATCCTTAAGCCCACACGCCCTGGCATCCTTAAGCCCATTTCAGTTGCCTTTTTTTGTTCTCTGCACCCCTGTTTACTGTTTACACCCCCCTTTTCTGCATCCATTCACTTTCGTTCCTTTTTTTTCTTTTCTATTTGCATCATGTTTATTTTTCCATGCAATTTTTATTTTAATTGCATTTCTGTGATACCTTAGTTTACTTTTGCATTTTAAATTATTATCATTTTATTTTCCAATTATTAGTTTGTATATTAGGTTCAAATGTAAATAATTCATGCATTTTAGTTTAATTTTTAGCATTGCGCATTTTTTAATTTAGTTCGTAGTCTAGGGCATAAATCTTTGAATGTAAATAGGCTTTAATGTAATTTATTTTATTTTCCGCAGACCATAGCATGTATTAATAGGTTTAATGTAATAGTTTAGGTGCATGGGTGCGTGCGTGGTTGTATGCTTTATTTTATGCTTTGTAGGTTAGGTTAAAGGTCCTCAGTGGTGGTCCAACGCCACCATAAGGTACCGACGATTTATTTTCCCGCTCCGTTAGATTTAATTTTCGTTTAATTATTCAAAAAACAAAAAAAACATGCAAATAATCACAAAAATCATAAAAATGCTTTCATAACAAACCTTGGTCCAAGATCAAGTGATCCTCTTTTTTATTTTTATTTTTAATCTAATGTCTAAACGATTAAACTTTATTTCAAGTAGTTCCTTTTAAATATAAAAAAAAACACAAACAAATTCTTATTTGCCATTCGGCTTTTCATTTTAAAACTTTTTTCAAAAAAATAATAAAAAACACCAAACAAATCAAACGCAATTTCTACCCCGAACTACGAGGTTTTGATCCCTCACGGGTAGGTAGGCAAAGGACATTGTCCTCTCAAATCAATAAAAAATGTAGATAATTAGATCTTTGTTTTCTTAAACACTTTAAATCCATTTTCAAAAACAAGCAAGTTTATAGCACAAAAATTAAATAAAACCAAGAGGTTCTCGTAGAGTACTACGAACATAAAGGGTGCTAATACCTTCCCTTTATGTAACCAACCCCCGAACCCTTAATCTTTAAAATGTGGTATTTGAACTTTTTTTCCACTTTCTTTCAAAAAATTAAATGTTCAGTCGTGAAATAAAATAGTGAGTCAAAAGCTAATCAAATAGCATTGATCTCCGAAAAATGACGCGACAGAAATGGCGACTTCACTGGGGACACCCCCTAAAAGGGTTGAGCCTAACTTGGATTTATTTAAATTTTGTGCTATAACTTGCTTAAAAAACAAAAAAATAAAAGATGGAAATACGTGTATGTATGCTCTTCCTTCTTCTTTCTCCTTTCTTAACGTGTGTGGTGAGATAAGTTCTAACCCGGACTTGAGAGAAATATAAGATAGGACGGTGGTATAATCATAGTCTCAGGCCAAGAGTACTCTTCGGTTTTGACACATGTGATACAACCCCACTCAACGGAGGGATCTTGGATGCATACGTTGTCAACGTGAGCACTCATGTTTGACATGTTGCTTTCAAGTGACCGTCGAAGTTGAGAACCTTTAGTTACCTTTAACCCATCTTGGCCTTTTAGGGCGTAGTGCGGTGGCTAAATCAGGAGTACTCTTGAATTAGTCGATACGCGATACTACACTCAAATGAGACATTACTACGAATGTTATTGGACCGGGAGTACTCCCGTTGATCGACAATGTTCGAAAGTGGTCAGTGATTTTTGAGATCCAATAGAACCCGTGATACAGGTACATGAGAAACCGTAGTCCTCACCATGTGGCACGCTTACCCTTGACTCCATCATATTGAACCTGACCCCATGTTTTCTATGTTCTTTAACATATTCATGCATACATACATTCATTCATAAACATTTTTTTTCATCAAGGTCGAAGGACTCATCGAAACTTTTTTTGCAAACATCGTAGATGAATTTCCCAAGAAGGAACCTTAAACAGTATAGTTTCAGGAGACCGGACCTTTCGAGTTTAAGGAAGCTAGCAAAAGAGGTGACTGACCGGGATTACTTTCGGGAACGACATGGAAGTTTGCTTGGTATTGTCAAAACAGATGTTGATGAGGGACTTCTCAATACTTGGGTCCAGTTCTACGATCCTCTCAATCACTGCTTCACCTTCCCAGATTACCAGCTCGTTCCCACCCTTGAAGAATATTCTCATTGGATAAATTTACCAGTGCTTGACGAACCACCTTTCAGCGGCCTTGAGAGAACACCCAAACATTCAACCATTGCTGCAGCTCTCCACCTTGAAACAGCCGAAGTGAAGGCAAACCTCATCCTCAAAGGGAATCTTTTGGGCCTACATACCAAATTCCTCTATAAACAAGCTACCATTGTTGCCGAAGCAGCCAACATCGACGCCTTCCACTCCATCCTTTCCCTACTCATATATGGCCTTGTACTTTTCCCGAACATCAACGACTTTGTTGACATCAATGCCATTAAGATCTTCCTATTAAGAAACCCGGTCCCTACCCTGTTGGCCGACACGTACCATTCTATCCATGAACGTACCTTGGCGGGCCGCGGAACCGTCCTTTGTTGTGCGCCTTTGCTACAGAGATGGATCACATCTCATTTACCCCAAACCCCTCGCTTTACAACCAATCCGGAAAATCTTCTTTGGTCTAAAAGAATCATGTCCCTTACCCCTACTGATGTAGTGTGGTACGACCGAGCTTACGATAAAGGAACCATCATTGACAGTTGTGGAGAATTCAATAACGTACCTCTCCTTGGTATACGCGGAGGAAATAGCTACAACCCTACTCTTGCCAGACGCCAGTTCGGGTATCCCATGGAAGGGAAACCTCGTTACATCTATCTAGAGAATGTGTTTTACCACAACCGAGAAGACAGTAAAGGCATGAGAAAGAATATTGTGCAAGCATGGAACACCATTCGAAGAAGGGATAAAGGCCAGTTAGGAAGGAAGACAGGTGCCGTCCATGAATCCTATACTCAGTGGGTTATTGACAGAGCTACCCAATACGGGATGCCTTATGAACTACCAAGGTTCATATCTGCTATTACTCCAGCACCACCTCTACCTATGACCTTTGATACCGAGAAAAAGTACCAGGAGCGTTTGCAAGAGTCTCGCCGTGAAAGTGTTATTTGGGAAGGAAAGTATCGAGTAGCCGAGCGTGAAAAGGATGCCATAATGAACCTGCTAGAACAGGAAAATTGGAAAAACCACAAGAAAGACCAGGAAATTGCTGAATTGAAAGACCGTATCAAGGAAAAGGATGCCATACTTGACCGGGTTCCCGGGAGTAAGAAGAGGCGTATGGACTTTTTTGCCGGCACGCATCCAGATTTTGAGGAGTAGACCACCTCAGGAGTTGGAAAGTTTCACAGTCTTTTTTTATCTTTTATGTCATTTTCTAACTTTTTGTAATATACTTTGGAGTCCATCCCTTGGCTCAGTTTATTAGAAAGGGAGTTATCTTGTGGTATTTTAAATTATTATTCAATGAAATTTTCAACTACGATGTTTACAGAAATGCTTTTATGAGTCCTTCGATAAAAATGTGTCTTTTGCATAAACATATCATGCATCATTCTGCATTCATAGTTTCAAATCCCAAGTCTCACACAAATTCTTTATTCTTAAAGGTCAACCCGTTTGAAAAGTGGCCCGACGCATTCTATACAAGTCTACTCGCACTCACTACACTCGGGCAGCTGTAAAGAGAAAAATGGACTTTCTCGAACAAGAAAACCGAGTACTCCGAGAGGCAAATGAAGCCATGCAGGCCAAGATGGACGAACTGACCGAATTGGTAAAGACACTAACGGCCGCACAAGATCAACTGCCACCACCACCTCCTCCCCCTGGCAGCACTCAGGCTGAGGCAGGTCCCTCCTTTGTTACCTCACAGCAAGTGATACCAGAAGGTCGTCCTTGGGGTGCCTTTTAGCCTTGGTAAAGTATTCCGTCCTTATGTCTCAGAAGCTCCAGTGTCTACCGTTCAAAGTGCATTTTCCGCTCCGACTGCAACCTACTCAATACCTCTGGTTCATACTATGCCACAAAGAGAAGACCCTATCATTCCCTCAGGGAGTACAGGGGCCCATGACAAAGTGATTGAATTACAGGAGAAGTTTGAGATGATGAATCGGGAAATGCAAGCACTTCGTGGAAGGGAAATATTCGGGAAAGATGCTTATGATCTCTGCTTGGTACCAAATGTCCAGATACCCCACAAGTTCAAGCTCCCAGACTTCGAGAAATACAAAGGGACTTCCTATCCTAAAGAGCATCTAAGGATGTATATGAGGAAGATGATTACGTATGTACGTGACGACCAGGTCCTCATTCATTACTTTCAAGACAGTTTAGCTGGTGCCGCACTGAAGTGGTACATAAATCTGGACAGTACAGAGGTCTGAACTTTCAATGATCTGTGTGAAGCTTTTGTGCAGCAATACAAGTTCAATGTGGACATGGCTCCAGACCGAAGTGATCTCCAAGCTATGACTCAGAAAGACAGAGAAACATTCAAAGAGTATGCCCAGCGATGGAGGGATGTTGCTGCCTAGGTTAGCCCAGGTATAGAAGAAAAGGAGATGACCAAACTATTCTTGAAAACTCTAAGTCAGTTCTACTATGAGAGGATGGTTGGAAGTGCGCCCAGAGACTTCATAGAGATGGTCAACATGGGGGTGCAGTTGGAAGAAGGGGTCCGAGAAGGACGGTTAGTGAAAGAAAGTACATCCACCGGCAGTACAAGAAAGTTCGGAAATAGTTTTTCGAAAAAGAAAGAACAAGAGATCAACATGGTGGCCCATCAACCAAATTATCCAGCCTATAACCATATTGCTGCCTTCACACCTACCACCAATACTACTCAACCACTAAATTATCAACTTCCCCAATATCCTCAACAATATCTTCCCCAATATCCTCAGCAATATCCTCAACAATATCCCCAACAACCATATCAACAACGCTCATACCAACAACAACCACACCAACAATATCCCCAACAACCATACCAACAGTATCCCCAATAGCCATATCGGTAACAACAACCACGACCACAAGCTCAAAGATTACAAATTGACCCAATTTCTATTACCTATGCAGAACTGCTTCCAGGGTTACTCAAACAGAATTTGATCCAAACTAGACCACCTCCTCCAGTGCTAGAAAAACCATCACCAGGGTACAGACCAGACCAGACCTGTGCTTTTCACCAAGGGGCCCCAGGCCACAACATTGAGAATTGCTATTGTTTGAAGAACGCAGTCCAGAGGCTAATCAATGAAAAAAGAATAACCTTCACGGACTCAAACCCAAATATTCAAACCAACCCGTTTCCAAATCATGGTGCTCCAGCTGTCAACATGGTCGAAGACTGCCAAGAGACTCGCCTTGTTCTTAAAGTGCAACATATCCGAACACCATTGGTTCCATTACATGCCAGGTTATGCGAAGCATCTTTTTTCAAACATGACCACACCGCCTGTGAGGTGTGCCGTCTAGATCCGTGGAGTTGTCAGGAAGTAAAGGATGATATCCAGGGACTTTTGAACCGGGGAGAATTAATTGTTGAAAGAAAATGTGATGATGTATGTGTCATGACTCCTGAGCCTTTGGAGATATTCTTCGACAGCCGGAAGTCGGCTACTCCTTTGGTGATTTGCTTACCAGGGCCAATGCCTTATGTCTCCGAAAAAGCCATACCGTACAAGTACAATGCCACTATGATAGAAGGAGGTCGCGAGGTTCCTATACCACCTTTGCCATCTGTGGGTAATATTGCTGAAGATAGTAGAGTACTGAGGAACGGGCGTGTTATCCCTGTAGTGTTTCCAAAGAGGGTTAGCGCCCCGTTGATTGAAGAGGTCCAAGCTAAAGATTCTAATGCACTCCAAGATGTAGGCCAGTCTAGTGGGGCCGACACGAGTTCTGATTTCGATGAGGTGCTCAAGCTAATCAAGAAGAGCGATTATAAGATAATTGATCAACTGATGCAGACTCCGTAAAAAATATCGATAATGTCCTTACTGCTGAATTTAGAGGCTTATAGGGGGGCTTTAATGAGCGTTTTAGAGCAAGCATTTGTAGACCATGATGTGACTGTTGGTCAGTTTGGTGGAATAGTGGGGAATATCACTGCATGCAACAATTTGAGTTTTAGTGATGAAGAACTCCCAAAAGAAGGAAGGAACCATAATTTGGCGCTACATATATCAGTGAATTGCAAGACCGATGCTTTGTCAAACGTGTTGTTAGACACCGGATCAGCCTTAAATGTGATGGCTAAGACAACTTACAGCCAACTTTCCTACCAAGGCACACCGTTAAGACGAAGTGGAGTAATGGTAAAGGCTTTTGATGGTTCAAGGAAAACTGTTCTCGGAGAGGTGGACCTGCCCATTACAATCGGGCCACATGTTTTCCAGATTACTTTTCAAGTAATGGACATACAAGCATCATACAGTTGTCTATTGGGCCGACCTTGGATTCATGGAGCTGGGGCAGTAACATCTACTTTACATCAGAAATTGAAGTTTATGAAGAATGGGAAACTGGTAACTGTGAATGGAGAAGAAGCTTTGTTAGTAAGCCATTTGTCGGCTTTCTCTTCCATTGGTGCTGACAATATCGAGGGATCTTCATTTCAAGGACTTTCTTTAGAAGAAGAGAATTCAAAGAAGAATGGGGCGTCTATTTCCTCTTTCAAAGACGCTCAGAGGGTAGTCCAAGATGGTGTGTTTACAGGCTGGGGGCAAATGTTAAGCTTACCAGAGAACAAGCATCGAGAAGGTCTCGGTTTCTCTTCATCAGCTGGAATCCCCGAGGCAGGGGTCGTCATTGAGCCACAGAGAGGAATTTTTCGCAGTGCTAGATTCATTCATTCTCCGCCAGAAACCAACGCAGTCATTGAAGACAACCCCGAAGGAATTCCATGTAACTTCGTGACACAAGAAGGGTCTAACCACAATTGGGTTGCTGTCGACGTTCCTTTTGTTGCCCATTTGTCCAAGTAATGCATTTGTTTGTCGATGTCAAGATCGGGGCGTCACTTGAAGCAAATGTCAAGAAACAAGTGATAGAGTTTCTCAAAGAATATGTCGATGTGTTTGCTTGGTCGTACAAGGATATGCCGGGGCTGGATACTGATATTGTAGTACACCATTTGCCTTTGAAGCCTGAATGTCCACCGGTCAAACAGAAATTGAGAAGAACTCACCCTGATATGGCTCTCAAGATCAAAGCGGAAGTACAAAAACAGATTGACGCAGGATTCCTCGTTACGTCAGAATACCCTCAATAGTTAGCCAACATAGTGCCCGTTCCGAAGAAAGATGGTAAAGTCAGAATGTGTGTTGACTATCGTGACTTGAACAAAGCTAGTCCCAAAGATGACTTTCCACTGCCTCATATTGATGTGTTAGTTGACAGTACTGCGAAATCCAAAGTTTTCTCCTTCATGGACGGTTTCTCCGGTTACAATCAAATTAAGATGGCGCCTGAAGATAGAGAAAAAACATCCTTCATCACCCATTGGGGCACTTTCTGTTACAAAGTAATGCCGTTCGGGTTGATAAATGCAGGAGCTACTTATCAAAGAGGTATGACTACCCTTTTTCATGACATGATGCACAAAGAAATTGAGGTTTATGTGGATGATATGATCGTCAAATCAAGCACTGAAGAAGAACATGTGGAATACTTGCTGAAGATGTTCCAACGACTGAGAAAATACCAACTCCGTCTGAACCCCAACAAGTGCACTTTTGGTGTCAGATCCGGGAAGCTTCTGGGCTTCATTGTTAGTCAGAAAGGTATCGAAGTAGATCCAGACAAGGTCAAAGCCATCAGAGAAATGCCTGCTCCAAAAACAGAAAAACAAGTAAGAGGTTTCCTCGGGCGTTTAAATTACATCTCCAGATTCATTTCTCATATGACTGCAACATGTGGGCCGATATTCAAGTTACTCCGCAAGGATCAAGGGATTGAATGGACAGAAGATTGCCAGAAAGCCTTCGACAGCATCAAAGAGTACTTGCTAGAACCGCCCATTCTTATCCCTCCAGTTGAAGGAAGACCGTTGATTATGTACCTAACTATATTAGATGCCTCTATGGGTTGTGTGCCCGGGCAACAAGATGAGACCGGAATAAAGGAGCATGCTATTTATTATCTAAGCAAGAAGTTTACTGATTGTGAGTCTCGTTATTCCATGCTTGAGAAGACTTGTTGTGCTTTAGCCTGGGCCGCCAAACGCCTCCGTCATTACATGGTTAATCATACCACTTGGTTGATATCTAAAATGGATCCGATCAAGTACATCTTCGAGAAGCCAGCTTTAACAGGAAGAATCGCCCGGTGGCAAATGTTGTTGTCCGAGTATGATATTGAGTACCGTTCCCAGAAAGCAATCAAAGGTAGCATCCTTGCCAATCACCTGGCTCACCAACCGATCGAAGATTATCAGCCTTTAAAGTTCGATTTCCCCGACGAAGAGATTATGTATTTAAAAATGAAAGATTGTGACGAGCCGTTGTTCGGGGAAGGTCCAGACCCCGAATCAAGATGGGGTTTGCTATTCGACGGAGCTGTTAATGTTTATGGCAGTGGCATTGGAGCAATCATTATTACTTCTAAAGGTACCCATATCCCTTTCTCCGCCAGATTAACTTTCGACTGCACAAACAACATGGCAAAGTACGAAGCATGCATTATGGGTATTGAAGAAGCCATCGATCTAAGAATCAAGAACCTCGACATTTATGGTGATTCCGCTCTCGTAATCAATCATATCAAAGGAGAATGGGAAACTCGCCACCCCGGCTTGATTCCATACAAAGACTACGCGAGACGGTTACTGACCTTCTTCAACAAGGTCGAGTTGCACCACATCCCTCGTGATGAGAACCAAATGGCAGATGCTCTAGCTACCTTATCTTCAATGTACCAAGTAAACCGTCGAAATGAAGTACCATTAATCAGTATCAGGTGTCTTGAAAGGCCTGATCATGTGTTTGCAACTGAAGAAGTGGTTGACGACAAACCATGGTACCATGACATCAAGTGTTTCCTTCAAAGTCAAGAGTATCCACTCGGAGCATGCAACAAAGACAAGAAAACTTTAAGAAGACTATCTGACAACTTCTTCCTGAACGGAAACATTTTGTATAAAAGAAACTTTGACATGGTGTTGCTTAGATGTGTGGACGCCCGCAAAGCGGATTTATTGATGCATGAAATACACGAAGGATCTTTCGGTACTCATTCAAGTGGGCATACAATGACCAATAAAATATTAAGGGCAGGTTATTACTGGATGACGATGGAAGCGGATTGTTACAAGCATGCCAGGAGGTGTCATAAGTGCCAAATCTATGCTGACAAGATTCATGTTCCGCCAACTGCACTCAACGTTCTCTCTTCCCCGTGGCCATTCTCCATGTGGGGCATCGACATGATTGGTAGGATCGAACCCAAAGCTTCAAACGGGCACCGTTTCATTCTAGTGGCTATTGACTATTTCACCAAGTGGGTTGAAGCCGCATCTTATGCTAATGTGACCAAGCAAGTGGTGGTCAAGTTCATTAAGAATCAAATCATCTGTCGCTATGGTGTCCCTAGCAGAATCATTACAGACAATGGGACGAATCTGAACAACAATATGATGAAAGAACTGTGTGACGATTTCAAGATCGAGCATCATAACTCCTCTCCTTACAGGCCTCAGATGAATGGTGCTGTCGAAGCCGCAAACAAGAATATAAAGAAGATTTTCCAGAAAATGGTGGTAACTTACAAAGACTGGCATGAGATGCTTCCATTCGCATTACATGGATATCGTACTTCCGTGCGCACATCGACAGGGGCAACCCCTTTCTCTTTGGTATCTGTCATACCGCGATTTTTGACCTAAGATCGTACATTCATACACCGACACGTGTCATTTGACCCTACACTCGCACGCCGTTCGATCATGATCAGTCGCTAACTTTTCGGTAAAAATTTCGACAGAGATGTATTTTAAAATACCTCATGTTTTATTCCGAGTGGGCCCTCGTCTCTCTTTATTTTTCTTTTAATCTTCATTTCTTAATTTCCATCTTTTATTCTTTTTTAATTCGTCTGATTTTTAATTCCATTTTATTTTAATTAGTCTTAATTTGTTATTTTTTATTTAATGTCCATAAAAATCCAAATATGATAATGTTGAATTGGTCTATATCCGATAACAGCCTGTCAAGTCCAATCTGATTCAAAAAAAACAGAAATGCGCTATGTTTCTTCATCCAAATCCGATTCCATCTCAATCCAACCACAATTTTTCTGCAGTTTTTAAACAAACCCTAGTAGTATAAATACAACCAGCACACACTGCATAGAGGGTCGAAAATTTCAGTAATCAAAACCTGCAAATAAAAAAACACAAATTTCCAGCAATAACACCAATACACACAAACAACCAACTCATCAAAGCCGAATTCAAACAGCCCACACTCATAACCGTGTCGAACATCAAATCCAAACCGTCCCAGAATCCGAAGCAGCAACCAAGGACAACAAACCAAAATCAGACACAAGATTTAACAAAGAGGTGAATTATTTTTTTGTTTTTTTCTTTCGTTTTGTAAACTTGTAGATCTAGGAATTTGAAGCTTTTGTTAAAAAGTTTTGAGGCTGGAAACAAGTGTAGAATAGGAAGGAGAGTAAAAACCGCAAAAAAATAAAATAAAAAAGGTCACCTTTTGACTCCGGCACGGCGGCGCCGCCCTCATGGGCCGGCGGACCACCACGCCGGCCGCCCCTAATCTCACCGGAGAAGAAGAAGAATGAGAGGAGAGAGAAGAGAGAATTTGAGAAAGAAAAACAGAAGAGAGAGAAATAGGGGAGAAGAATGAGGATTTGTGAAGGGTTTGGGGTATTTATACCCTTTTCTATCCCTGCCGATCCAGCGCGCGCTTGCCCATCCCCTTTACACCAATTTGTCCATAAATCTTGAAAATCACATAATCTCACATAAACGGTTAAAAAATACCGAAATTCATCGTTAAATTACATAAACACAAATTCATTAAAATTCAATAATACGGACACAAATTCGAACAAATTGGGATGAAGATTTGAAATGATTTGGGATGAGAATTTTGACCCCAAAAATCGCACTTTTTGGGTTTTTGAAGGTGGAGGGAAAGAAAATGGTGGTTGGATTATGGACTGATGAGTTTTGTACGAAAACAGTAACTCTACGCAACTTAACTCGCGTTGCGTGAGTTAACTTGCGCAACGTGAGTTAAGTTGCGCTGCGCTACTTAACATCCGCAGGGGTAAAATTGAAAAGCATACAGGGTTGAGTGTTTTTTGCAGGGGGAGAGCAATATTAAAAATAATGAAAAAAGTTATCTTATATACCCAATGATCAGGTTTCTCGTAATACGAGTTTTTTTTTTTTTAAGGAATTATTAATATGAGTTAAATTGCTATACATTGCCAATGTAAATCTTATACATACTTTCAATGATACGGCAGCACACCATTGAATCAACGTGTAAGATAATTGTACAACTAAATGTATACTAATTAATTTCAACACATGAGAATTTGAGAATAAAATTGGGTGACGTTGCAAATAAGATGCTAATGTGATAATTGTGTTTATGGAAAAAAAAAACTTATTCATGTATTATTATTTGTCATCAAACTATTTAGTGAACGGTCCACACGGTTATAGAAAATTCAGATGAAGTTTCTTACATGATGAAACCACATTTTCTTAGGAAAGATGAGAAGGAAGTTTCGGACTTTAAAGTAAAAGTATGGTATACTAATTACATATATCACCAAATTGTCTAGTGCCCGACAAGAAGAAACCGAAAGGAAATTCAGCCACCATTATTGAAAAAAGAATTTATTAATAATATTTTTAATATATTTAAATTTAAAGCAAAGTGCAAGTCCAACATGTATACTGTTTGGCAAGTCCAATATTTTAATAGTAACGTTAATATTTGTATTTAAAATCCAATGTTGTGTGGGAGTGTGAATATATACTTTCAGACAGACTTTAAACTGCATTTAAGGTCAAGGACATTGTTTGTTCTATATATGAGAAATAGTTGAATCAGATCTCTAGCAAACAAAGCATTTAAGGTCAGTAATTGCTTGCTAATATGATTTATCGTAACTTTTAATTTCAGATCAGTAATTTCTTTCCTTTATTGTGATCCAAGAGTATATTTGGTGAGCCTTTTAAATAAAGTGATGGAAGACTTTTTGAGTCACTTGAATTAATGGAGAAAACATATATATTTAATTCTTTGATTTTATATATGTATGTAAGATGTGAGAATTTTGTTTCAGACATCAAGTATTGTTTTGAACTAGATGAATAATAAATGTTTTTTCATATTCCTAGGTTCCTTAACTTTCTATGCGTCAATATACTAGAGGTTCTATTGAAATGTCATTGCAATTAAAAAAAAAACATTACAGTCAATTTCTAATTCTCTCATATCTGTTCCTTTACCTTAATTCCTTTGTCTCCAACATTTCCTTCCCCCATCAGGTGTTTCTATGGGTTTTTGGTAACATATTTTCATAGGGTATTGCTAACCCGTGATCTCAGAGCAATGGTTAAAGAATTTACAAATAGAAATTTTGCTTTAGAAATATAATAGGGTACTTTTAATCAAATAATAATTGTGTGTAACTTTTTCATAAAAACTTACTTGTTTTAAATGTTTAATTCATACCCTTAGGGGATTGGTTAACATTCTCCATTTTTATATCATATGTATCCTTTACTTCTTAACAATTGCATTACTCTTGGTAATTAAGGGTGTGTCAAAAAAAAAATTGATGGTATTATTATCAATTGATTATATGTTTTACTTGACCATGGACTTTTCTATCCTTTATTACCATCTGTTGATTATATATTTTAAGTTGTTTATAACAAACCAATGAATCATCAATCTTCTAAAACTAATGAATTGTTACTTAATATTAATATAGTCATTCCATTTTTAATGATGATCCTTTTGGGTTGGATCATTGCTCTCTTGGGCTTCCTCAAAGTTGCTGCTTCATTGTTGCGCCGTGGTCAAGAAAGACGTGATGGGGCGGGTCTTATTCCCGAGGTTGAGGTACTAATAAACTTTTTTGAGTTTTAACATCATAGAAGTTAGAGTTGCCTTTGATTCTGCTTCTATTATATATATATATATATATGGATTTTTCTGTGCAAATTTGTACATGTTCAGAAGTTTAAAGTAGTAAGTACATATTGAAACTTGTGTATTTTATATTAAATATATATTAACAACACTTAATTTTTTTCACTACAATAATGCCATTTTCTTTTTCAATAAGTTAACAACACTTAATTTTTTTTTTTTGAAGACTCATATGGCTATGTATATTTTTTTTCTTTTGAGTTTTTAGAGAGGTTTTTTCTATTGATTTTGTTTAGTAGTTTTTTTTTTTGGTATCATGTTTAATAGCTTATTTATGATTTGAATAGTGTTGGTTTCATATTATTTAGAAAATCATTTTTTTTATCTTAAAATGAAAAGCTAATTCCAATAGCTTCTCCAAAATCCTTTTTTTTTTTTTTAGAATCTATTTTAGTTTAAAATCATGCATAAAAGTGATTTTTCAAACAAACATGTTTGCGTGAAAATCATTTTTACATAATTGTGGCAAAAAGCAAACATTCTTAATTACCTAGCCTTAATGCAACACTTGTTAAAATGTTGGTCACATGAATTTTTTATATTGAAGGAGTAGCATTTATTAATTGTTGCTATATTTTGTTTATTGTATTGAGATCTCACCTAAATTTTTATGAAGAATCTAATACCTTTGTTTTGTTAATAAGTTGATGGGTGTAGCAGAAAAGGAAACGTCAATCAACAATACTCCTCATTCAAAGTATGATGTTTTTGTAAGCTTTAGGGGCGAGGACATCCGCGACAACTTTCTTAGCCATTTGGCTGAGGCTTTTTCTCGAAAGCAAATAAATGCCTTTGTTGACGACCAACTTAAGAGGGGAGATGACATATCACATTCACTCTTTGAAGCAATTGAAGGATCATTAATTTCATTGATCATATTCTCAGAAAACTATGCTTCTTCACGTTGGTGTTTAGAAGAACTTGTGAAAATAATTGAGTGCAAAGAGAAATATAAACGAATTGTAATACCTGTTTTCTACCGGATAGATCCTACAGTTGTACGACATCAAAAGACGAGCTATAAAAATGCATTTTCTAAACTTAAAGAAAAGTATAATTCGTCTGAGGTTCAAATATGGAGAGATTCTTTGAGAATATCAGCTAATTTGTCGGGAATTACATCATCAAGTTATCAGTTAGTTCTTTCAACCCATACATTTTTGTGTTTTATATAAAGACACTGATTATTATAATGGACAAAAGAGTATATACATTTTACTAGAATGCATGCTTTATTAGTAGGCTTAAATGCATTTTTAGTTCTCCTATTTTACCATAACCGCAATTTTGGTTCCCCATTTAATTTCGCAATTTTGGTTATCAATTACAATTTTTTTGAAAAACCTATGATTTTGACCATCCAATTTAATTACATTACAGGGCAATACAATGTTCATTCTCAGCTCTTTGTATCATTATATTTTTTTTATCTTCTTTTGTTTTCTACGGTTGGTCACATATCATTTTGATACCTTATTTCTTAAGACCGTGAGCAATTAGACGATTTTTTTTTATGTCAGGTCATCTAATCTGCTGAAATAATGGGTTGGTCAAAAAAATCTAAATTGGGAAGACCAAAATTGTACAAATAGAAATAGAGGGACCAAAGTTGGGATTTGGTCAAAATAGATGCATCAAAATTACATTTATTAGTAATTAGTTTTACTTCCTTTAATTGTACTATATATAAAGAAAATAGACCATTTTGGGCTAAATTTGATTCAAGTTTCTGTCTTTGATGGATAGGAATGATGCCGAGCTGCTTAAAGAAATCATCAATCATGTGTCAATGAGGTTGCGTAAGCACCACCCAGTTAACTCAAAAGGACTTGTTGGAATTGACAAACCAGTTTCATATTTGGAATCATTGTTACAAAAAGAGTCAAAAAAGATCCGAATCATTGGAATTTGGGGTATGGGAGGTATTGGCAAGTCAACTATTGCTAAAGAAATATTTAGCCGAAATTGTTCTGAATATGATGGTTGTTGTTTTTTGGAAAAGGTGAGTGAAAAGTTAACAAGACATGGTGGAATTGAATCTTTAAAGGAAACCCTTTTTTCTACAGTATTAAAAGAATCAGTGAAAGAATTGTCTAGTAATATTAAAAGACAGATTGGCCGCATGAAGGTTCTAATTGTTCTTGATGATGTCAAGGATACAGAGCATCTAGAGACGTTATTTGGAACGCTTGATTGGTTTCGATCTGATAGTAGAATAATTCTAACAACTAGAGATAGACAAGTCCATGTTGCTAATGAAGTTGATGATGATGATATATTTGAGGTTAGGGAAATGAATCGTACTAAAGCATTTGAGCTTTTCATTTTGAATGCCTTTAAACAAAATCATCTTGAAAATGAGTTCTATGATGTATCAAAGAGGGTGGTCAAATATGCTAAGGGAATTCCATTAGTTCTTAAAGTTTTGGCTCATATGCTTCGGGGAAAAAATAAAGAAGTATGGGAAAGTCAGCTAGACAAACTTAAAACGTTGTCGGTTCAAAAAATTCATGATGTAATGAGACTCGGTTATGATGATCTTGATCGTTTAGAGCAGAAGTATTTTTTAGACATTGCATGTTTCTTCAATGGGCTGAGTTTGAAAGTGGACTCCATGAAACTCTTATTGAAAGATTATGAAAGTGATAATTCTGTAGTTGTTGGGTTAGAAAGGTTAAAAGATAAAGCTCTTATAACTATTTCTGAAGATAATGTTATATCTATGCATGACATTCTACAAGAAATGGGTCGGGAGGTTGCTCGTCAAGAATCTAGTGAAGACCCTAAAAAACGCAGCCGATTATGGGATCCTGATGAAATTTGTGATGTATTGACAAATCACAAGGTAAAAAATATGTCATTTTTAGATAACACTCATGTTGGTTAAAAATGTGCCTTTCAAATATTTTAATGTTTTCTTCTACATTAATTGCAGGGTACTGATGCTATTAGAAGCATAAGTCTGCCAACAAAGAAGAAGCTGAAGTTAAGCCCTCATTTATTTGATAAGATGACCAACCTCCAATTTTTGGATTTTCATGGTAAACACAATCAAGACTGTTTGGATCTTCTTCCTCAAGGGCTTCAATCTTTCCCTACTGATCTAAGATATCTTCAATGGGATTATTACCCTCTAAAATCATTGCCAGAGAAGTTTTCTGCAGAGAATCTTGTTATATTGAACTTGACAGAAAGCCTACTGGAAAACCTTTGGTATGGAGTGCAGGTAATTGAATACATTTCTTCCCGATTAAATTTATCTTAATTCAAGGAATTATAAATTAATTACATAATTTTTTTTGGTAGCAGGATCTAGTTAATTTAAAAGAAGTTAGACTCACTGGTTCAAAATTCATTAAGGAGTTACCAGACTTTACAAAAGCCACAAATCTTAAGGTATTGAATATCCAACGTTGTTCTATGTTGAAAAGCATCCATCCATCTATTTTCTCTCTTAACGAGCTTGTGCAATTGGATTTATTGGGCTGTGGATCCATTATTGCACTGCCATCATCTTGTTTTGAATGCCAAAGCAAGCTTGAAGTCCTGGTTCTAAGAGCCACGCAAATTAAGAGCATACCTTCAAGCATCAAGAATCTTACAAGACTAAGAAGATTAGACATACAATTTTGCCTTATGCTTCGTGCTCTACCCGAGCTTCCTTCGTCAGTTGAAACTCTACTTGTTACATGCACTAAACTGAAGACTGTATTGTTACCTTCATCAGTTGCTGAACAATTCAAAGAAAACAAAAAAAGGGTTGAGTTCTGGAATTGCCTAAACTTAGATGAACGTTCTCTGATAAATATTGGGTTGAATCTGCAAATCAATTTGATGAAGTTTGCATATCAACATTTATCGACACCAGAACATAGTTACGTTGAAAGTTATGGTGATTACGAAGATAAATTAGAGTCTCGTGAAGGATTGTATGTTTATCCTGGAAATACTGTTCCAGAGTGGTTGGAGTACAAGACAACAACGAATGACATGATTGTTGATCTCTCTCCACCTAATCTCTCACCTTTGTTGGAGTTTGTGTTTTGCTTTGTCTTTGCTAAGAACATCGAAATGAGTCGCCGAATTGAATTGAACATAACTACAATTGAAGTTGAGGGTGACGGTGAAAAGGATGGTCTCCATATAACCATGTATAGGCCATGGATGATTAACTCAGATCATGTGTGCATGATTTACGACCAACCATGTTCTGAGTACCTAACTAGAATAGCAAGAAATAAGACGAGAGGGTTCACCATCAACGTTACAGCAACGGGTACAAGTTACAACAATAATAAACAGGAGGAAGAAAGACGAGAAATGAAGTTAAAAGGGTTTGGCATGAGCCCCATAAACCACTCAACATATCACAATCTCATTCAACAGATGGAATAAGAAAGGTTGTTTTACAAGTTTGTGGTAGTGCTGGAGGTTGTTTTTCTTTGTAACACATGAAAGTTTATATTCATGTAAATAAATCCCTTCTTTTCCTGATTCTTGTTCTCTTCTGTCTTTGTTGATGTAGATGCCTAATAAATTATCTTCTACGAGGTGAGGGCTTGCATTCTCAATTGTGCAACTAAAGTTTCTTCTTAATTTGCCAATTTAAATATCCCATACTTATATTATAGAACATTGCTTTTTCCATAGGCTAGCTTTTAATTGAACAGCCTCAGAACCTCACAACATGAGACTCAGATGCAATTTCAACGTATACTTTTAAAAAATAGCCTCCTCGTAGTTTACATACAGGGTTTGGGTCTAATAGAAGGGGCTATATTCTCATAACTGTTTTGAATTCGTTAAAAATCACATCAATAAATACTTGATGTGTAGAGTAAGAATCATCAAGCAACCAATATTAATGTGGGAACAATTATAAACACAAACAAAAGTAGAAAACAGCGAGAGAAAAGAAAGAGAGAACACACGAAATTTGTTTACCCAATTCGGTCCAATACTGATCTAGTCTGGGGGAGAGAGCAGCCTTCCGTTCCATTATAATGACAAATAAATTTACAAAGAGATGTCAAAGGATTTCAAGAATTGGCCTTTAAACCTAATTCTACCCAAAGTCCTAATCTTTTTCGGTGACCAAGAGATTCAATCCTAATAGTGTTTCTCAAGGTGAATAAATCCCAACACTAGTGCTTGTTGCCAAGAGCTAACTCTACATCCTATTATGTCTTTCACATTGAAACTCCACCTCAAAAGGTAGATAACAAGTATTCTTACTTCCGCCTCTTCAGACTGACCATGAGTATTCTTACCACCGCCTCTCCACGCTGATGTTGAGTGTTTAACGTCTCTTCAGACGACCACCGCTCTACAAGGCAACACTCCCAAAGTGAGAAACATAACCTTCTTCATCCTCCAAACAACACACCACCAAAGCAGCCACATCCTTATAACCCTCGGAGACAATTTGTGCAGAGTTACCATTGTTCTCCGAACATACCTTCTTGAAATGACCCATCTTGTTACAATTAAAACACTTAAACTTTGACTTGTTACAACTCTTTTCCTGGTTACCTCTACCTCCACCATTTCCTCTTGAAACACTTAGGCCTTCACCGTTTTCATCAGCTCTCAAGTCCTTGGTTTTCAAAGACGCTTGAACTTCCTCTAAGGTAACAGTGCCTTCTTTCCATAGAGCATGATATCTTTGAAAGATTCAAAAGATATCGGTAGAACACACAACAAAAGTATAACTTTATCTTCATCCTCAATATGCACCTCAATATTCTCCAATTCATCAAGGATTTTGTTGAACTCCGTAAGTTGCTCCATGATGACCTTTGACTCTACCATATTGAATGGGTAGAGTTGTTGCTTTAGGAATTGCCGATGAGCCAATGACTTTGTCATATACAAAGACTCCAACTTTGACAACATCGATGCGCGGTTGGTTCCTTCGCTACATCTCCCCGAGGCACAAGATAATGGCGCTCCTGGTCTTGTCCACTATCTCGGTCTTCTCCGCTTGTAACATGGTGACCGGTAACGCAACTTCACCCTTCAAATCTTTCTCACAATTTTGTTGTGTTAACACCGCTTCCATCTTTACCTTCCATAACCCAAAATCATTATTTCCGGTAAATTTCTCAATATCCCACTTCGAACCCATGATACTTTATAATCGTTTTATCCTTGCCCCACGATGGACGCCAATTGTTGTGAATTCGTTAAAAATCACACCAATAAATACTTGATGTGTGGAGTAAGAATAATCAAGCAACCAATATCAATGTGGAAACAATTATAAACAAAGACAAAAGCAGAGAACAACGAGAGAAAAGAAAGAGAGAACAAACGAAATTTGTTTACCCAGTTCAGTTTAATACTGACCTAGTTTGGGGGAGAGAGCAGCCTTTCGTTCCACTATAGTGATGAGTAACTTTCACAACAATAACATAACAAATACATATTCAAATTACGACTGAAAGTGGTATTCACATTTAGCGTCCGGCATTACACGACTATTATACTATAGTTAGTTAGAGTGTTTGAGAAGTCTGGTTAAGAGTTAGTTGGAGTTAGTTACTCAGCTAATCTCTATATATAGGAACACTCATGTACCATTTCTATTATCTTTTATTCAATTGTTTCTTTGTGATGACTCGTAAAGAGAATTATACATTCTATCTTTCCATTGTATGGGTTGTTAAAAAGAAATCTTTCCACTATATGGGATCTTGATTCTCGGCATCCTCTGATTCATGATACCGACGCAAACACAAATATGTGACACGACACCAACACACAAATACAAGTAAAAATTTAAGAGAAGTGTTTGTCACATGGTTCATACAGATAATTCCAACATCTATATATACTGTTTGGCAAGTCAACGTTTCCCCTCTGCCATGCAATGGTTTAGCTATTTTATATTTAATTTCTGGTGACGTTAATATTTTTCTAATATACAAATCTAATCATCTGTGACATTCATTGTTGGATTGAAAAGCTATCTTCTCCATAAAGATAGATGATGATTAGAGAAGAAGAATGAATAAACTGTGTAAACTCTATTATGAGAAAATGATGTACAAAATACAATAATTTAACTATTCTTTCTCTTCAATTCAATAATTTAAATGGTCCTATACCAAGAGAATCAGGTGCATTTTCAAGGCTTAGAGTTCTTTATCTTTCAAACAATGAAATCAATGGTAGTTTTCCTTTAAGCTTCTTTAATATATCTTCTCACATTTCGTTGAATCTTGAAAACCATGTGCCGGATTCTTTTGACATGTTACATAACCTTTTTGTGATTATCGTTAAGAACAATAAATTTGATCGTAAAATTCCATCGACAATAGGTAATATCTCAAGCATTAGTCAAATTGATTTGTCTCAGAACAAATTTGCTGGTGAAATTCCTGATTCTTTTACTAAGCTGGTGAATCTTAATGTGTCTCACAACAATTTATCTGGTCATGTTCCATCACTACTTTCCAAAAGATTCAATGCTAATTCATTTGAATGAAACTTTGGTTTATGTGTTTACATAAGTTCAAAACCATGTCCTTCATCACCACCACCTCATAATCTTCCGGGTCAATCACCAGAAGAATCTCTTTCAAAGCCGCATCATTACAGGAAATTGAGCACAACGGACATTATCGTCATTGTAGTTGGCGTTCTTTTGTTGATTTTGCTATTACTTTGCTGCTTTTTGCTTTGTTGTTTGCTCAGGAAAAGTTCGTAAACAGTATTTGGAGTGGGGTGCTAGGAGTTCTCTAAATGCTCGGCGCACTTATCTGGATTCGCCTCAATTCCTCTTTCTGTTAAGTAGAAATCGAAAAATTTACCCGCTTGGTCTCCTCTCGAGGTGTTCCCGCAGGGGAAGGTGAAGATGTCATCCCATCCCGTTGAGGGATGCGGACTTCACTTCGTATTTGTGAGATGGCACCGTTGACAGTTATGGTAGTTTTTTTCAAAAAGTTTTGATTTTTAGTAGTGTAAAAACGGGGAGAGTTTATACTTCCCATAGATGGCGCCACTTGCTTTGTTGTTTGCTCAGGAAAAGTTCGTAAACAGTATTTGGAGTGGGGTGTTAGGAGTTCTCTAAATGCTCGACACTTATTTGGATTCGCTTCAATTCCTCTTTCTGTTAAGTAGAAACCGAGGAACTTACTGTAACGCCCTATTTCTATTAAAGCGATAAAACACACGAATATAATAAATATTCAAGAAATAGACGCTACGTCTTCAACAAGTTTCCAAAATCAACATGCATGCATATATAAAATTCTCAACAGTCGCAGCAGATATAAATCATACATCAAATAATCCAACATATAAATATATAAATCTCCAAATCCCGACATATGGGCAATAATCGACAACATAAGCCAAAACAATAAGTATAAAGATAACGTCCTAATCAGAGCCTAAATCTAGACTCGACAGAAAAGCAGAGGGAGCATCCTGTAACACCCCGAAATCCCAGCTTAAAAAAAAATTCATTTAAATAATCAGAGTATATCGCAATAATCAGGATGTCACATTTCATAAAATCTTTAAACAAAATGAATAATAATTTATTCCTCGTCTTTATTCAAAATGTAGCAGCGGAAACATAATTCAAACTCTTTAAAAGATTAGTTCTTCGCACCAATGTCATAATTAATTTAAAAACGATACATAAAGGAATAGAACAAAAGATAAATCTCATCCCGTTACGTATCAGAGCTCCTAAGACTTCACAAGGACCTCTCACATCGTCAATCCTACACTTGGTCACCTGCACTTGCCCACGAGGCGGCAATTCCAACAGAAGGGGTGAGATTCACATCAATTATATTAGCATATAACTCAAATATCTATGCTTAACAACAACAACAAGATTCATCACATAGAACAAGAACGTCTCAAATCATCCAAATACACAATTCATCTTAAAACATCTTCCCATAACAAATCATCTCATAACGTCATAAATACAAGACTCGACAATGCAACTCGACTATGCAACTCTAACACCTTAAATATCATGCATGTGGTACCAATATTTAAGCTTAAATAAGCTTCACCGTCGCTTTGAGCAAAATGCTCCACCGTCGCTTTGAGCATAAGCTCCACCGTCGCTTTGAGCATAAGCTCCACCGTCTCAAATTATGCAATGCATGAACTCGACTATTTATACTTAAACAAGTTACATACAACATCTTAACATCATTTACGACTCTTGACTGACACATGCAATTATAACACATTTACATGGCAGCAGTTCAGCACATTTAACACATTCACAACACATATTCATCGTCACAAATATCATCTAAACATCAATCATATAACTCACTTAATAAGCATATAATCATAAATTAAGGTCAACAGTTAAGAATCATCTTACAGCATCATTACAGGTTATAATTTAGGTCTTAAACATCTCTAATGATAACCAAAAGTCTACCCTCAAAGCCTCGCTCAAAACAGAGTTATAAAACTCAAGCTATAGTGGTCTGAGACCACATTGCTCGCTGTGGCGAGTGGGACTGCTCGCCACGGCGAGCTACTTAAATTGCGTTCTGCCACTTGCTCGCTACGGCGAGTGATGTTGCTCGCTTCGCGAGCACTAAAGGGTTGCTCGCCACGGCGAGTGATGTTGCTCGCCTCGCGAGTTAAACTGTTCTGCTCGCCACGGCGAGTAGGTCTGCTCGCCACGGCGAGCGGTCGCAGAACAGGCTGCGGGTTCGCTCAAAACCTCGCCAAAACTCGTCCAATTCATCATGTTATGCTTCTAATCTCTCAGAATTATAGTCCTAGTGATTAATCTAGGTTCTGCAACAGGTCTCTACATCAATTTACATCATTCTAACACCAATTCGTCATAAAATTCATTAAACCCTAATTTTGGAATTCTCTCAAAACTCTCTCTAATTCTTAGGTTAATCATAACAGATGAATTACAGTATAATATAATTGAGTTAGGCTCACCCTTACCTGAATAAAATCCTGAATCAAAGCTGCGTTCTTCTCTCTTGTTCTTGCCTCTTCTAGGTTTCTCCTCTTTCTCTCCAAAAACTCTGACAACGCTTACTATCTTCTTCTTAACCTAATTCTCTCTTTATATAACTTTCTAATCTCATTAATCCCCACAACTCTATCTAATTCGAAAACAGCCCCACAACTTTAGTATTTATTTTTATTTCCAACCTTATCCTATTAAATAATAAAATAACCCGCCTAATAAAACCACAACATAACACATAAATCACGTAAATCATGTAAATATATTCTAAACTCGAAAAATTAATTAAATAATCGAAACGGGCGTTACACATCCTCTATCATCGAATCAACTCACCAAACAATCAAACTACTCCTGCATTCCGTCTACCCGTCCATACGGAAAAGCAGGTGGTCAAAACCACTGGGGGTTAGTTTTACGTCAATAATAATCAACATATGTAAAAGGACATAAACAATGAATTAACTTTAGTAGTTCATTTCAAGTTACAGGTTCATTCAACCATTTTTCAAGAACATCAACAATTTATCACGTCACAATTACGCAACATCACTTATAAGGCACCAAGTATGTCAATCACCAAGTTCACCAATCAACAAGCATAACAATCATAAAGACTCATGCTACATCTTTTATGCACCTAGACATGATCTTAAATGCATGCGGTACCGTCACCAACAACAAAGGCCGTCACCCATGATGCCAACTGCACATCATATGTAAGAGTACATCTCCTCTTACATTAACACATACGTAAGGGTCATCCCCTTATGTCACATATGAGACTATGATGCATGAACATACAAGCAAAGACTCGACAATGAAAATCACCTCAACAACAACAATGTAAAAGTTCACCTCCATTTACATTGAACAACTTCAACAACAATTGCATTATCAAGAATTTACATCCATACAATCAACAATTCACAATTCAAATAGAATTCATCACCACATCATCATTCAACATAATTGTTATCTCAACTATCAACAAACATCATCACAACTTCATATAGTTTCTCACAATTAAAGTAAAGGAGAAAATTCACCAATCCAAGATAATCATCATATTTATCACCTAGCAATCATTCATGTATCCTCAAATATTCACACAAAACCATTTACAAAAGGTTTCCGAGATAATTGGTCTTAAGGATTAAATTTGACGAAGTTCGTCTATGGTTAAGCAAAACAACTAACATATACTTTTCAAAGTAAAACAACATCAATGTCTCGACTATGTATGCTCTTAGATCACATATGTGTGCAGTTGAGCATACATGCATGTCTCACCGGCTAATTATAACGAAATCATCGAAATCACAAAGTTTGTTTCTCTTATCATTTTTCCAAAAGAATTCCATTTTCAAAGCAAAATAAGTTAGACTCTATTGAATTCATTCACAACTATTTTTCAGAAAATCATGTACCTAGTATACAACATAATCTCACCCCTTTATCCTAAGAGAAACAAGTTTCGGAACAATCGATGTTTTTGACGTTTTCAAAGCTTGAGGTACAATCACCAAACCAAGTCCAATTTCTCATTCGCTTGATGTTTATAGAGGTTTAAAAGCTCAATTACATTTAACTACATCAAAAGAATCAGTTCGTAATGGTTCAGATCAACCCAAATCCCTAAAAACGGCAAAATAGGGGTGGCTGCACTCTGCAACTAGCCATGGTGAGTTAGTCATAGGGAGTACCCCTCAACTCGCCTCCAGCTCGCCTTTCACTCGCCATTGCGAGTTACATCAGTTGCAGAAATTTTGCACACGAGAAAAACTCCATTTTCACCAAAAAAACTCCAATTTTAGTTTCCCCATTGCCCAAATTGGTTTTAAAAGTTTGTATAAACATTTCTAGACATAAACAGACACTCAAATCCATTTGAAACTTGAATCAAAACATCATTTCAACAAAATAATCATTTGACCCATTATCATAAAATCTTCAAGAACAACACAAATTCACATCAAGATTCCATGGTTATGAACACTCATAGGTTTAATCAACAACAACAACATCTCACAATAGCAACAACATCATTTAATCATGATTTCAACCATAAATCAACAACAACATATCAATATTCATCAATTGAACATAATTCACAATATACCCATTTATACATATCATGCACATGCAATTTCATCAACACCAATTCAGTTATCATCAAATTCATATACTAAAACACATCATCACAACGAGAGCACAAATTTCAACAATTAAATTCAAATAATCACTTATTCAAATAAGCACTTATGAATTTGAGAAAAAGAAGAAATTAAACAACTGATTATGAATGAAGACTAGCCCCCTTACCTCTTATCTTCACAAAGCTAAGCTAATCCTTCACCCTCCCTTGCTCCTAGCTTGATTCCTCTTGAATCTTCTCTCTAACCATTTCTCTATCTCTAGCCTCCTTAGATGAAATGAATGAAAAGTTAACCTAGCCTCTCTCTAAGTTAAGCTTATATAGTCACCACCTAAATAGGTTAGGTCAAATCTCCTTTGATGGGCCTAACACACTCTCATCAAATTAGAAATGTTACTACTCACTTATCTTAGTAAAATATCTAATTATCACCATAACAAAATAATTACTACTAAGTCCTTCTAATCTTAGCAAAAGAACTATTCACCTCAAAATACTAAAATAATGATAATTCTAAGTTTACTAAACCTTATAAATGACCAAAATACCCCTTAACCTAAAATGACTAAAATACCCTTCTACACCAAATCTACGAAAGCACACAAAAAGCATTTAATCACATATGAGCACAATTAAATATTGTCGTGTCATTTTTCGGAGATCAAGGCTATTTGATTAGCTTTTGACTCATTATTTTATTTCACGACTGAACATTTAATTTTTTGAAAGAAAGTGGAAAAAAAGTTCAAATACCACATTTTAAAGATTAAGGGTTCGGGGGTTGGTTACATAAAGGGAAGGTATTAGCACCCTTTATGTTCGTAGTACTATACGAGAACCTCTTGGTTTTATTTAATTTTTGTGCTATAAACTTGCTTGCTTTTGAAAATGGATTTAAAGTGTTTAAGAAAACAAAGATCTAATTATCTACATTTTTTATTGATTTGAGAGGACAAGGTCCTTTGCCTACGTACCCGTGAGGGATCAAAACCTCGTAGTTCGGGGTAGAAATTGCGTTTGATTTGTTTGGTGTTTTTTATTTTTTTTTTGAAAAAAGTTTTAAAATGAAAAGCCAAATGGCAAATAAGAATTTGTTTGTGTTTTTTTTGATATTTAAAAGGAACTACTTGAAATAAAGTTTAATCGTTTAGACATTTGATTAAAATTAAAAATAAAAAAAGAGGATCACTTGATCTTGGACCAAAGTTTGTTATGAAAGCATTTTTATGATTTTTGTGATTATTTGCATGTTTTTTTTGTTTTTTGAATAATTAAACGAAAATTAAATCTAACGGAGCGGGAAAATAAATCGTCGGTACCTTATGGTGGCGTTGGACCACCACTGAGGACCTTTAACCTAACCTACAAAGCATAAAATAAAGCATACAACCACGCACACACCCATGCACCTAAACTATTACATTAAACCTATTAATACATGCTATGGTCTGCGGAAAATAAAATAAATTACATTAAAGCCTATTTACATTCTAAGATTTATGCCCTAGACTACGAACTAAATTAAAAAATGCGCAATGCTAAAAATTAAACTAAAATACATGAATTATTTACATTTGAACCTAATATACAAACTAATAATTGGAAAATAAAATGATAATAATTTAAAATGCAAAAGTAAACTAAGGTATCACGAAATGCAATTAAAATAAAAAATGCATGGAAAAATAAACATGATGCAAATAGAAAAGAAAAAAAAAAGGAACGAAAGTGAATGGATGCAGAAAAGGGGGGTGTAAATAGTAAACAGGGGTGCAGAGAACAAAAAAAGGCAACTGAAATGAGCTTAAGGATGCTGGGGCGTGTGGGCTTAAGGATCAGATCAGGGCCGTCTGATTAAGATCAGACAGCCTAGATCTGATCATGATATGAGGCATCAGGGGCCTCTTGATCCCAATCAGACGGTTCCAAAGCGTGGGTGTACTTTAATTTGGATCGTTTACGTGTCATTAAGTGTGTTTAAGTGATTACTGGTCATTACCGGCTAATTTGTGAAATTTGTACCGTTTGGATCGTTATGTGTGATTATGTGATTGTGAGAAAAACAATGTTTTTGTGTAATTTTTATCGATTATGTCGTATTATACGATAATCTTGTTAAACTGACGTAATTCGGTTCAATTATAAACATGTAAAGATTACGAGTCATTAATGACATTGATTGCATTGAATGCATATCAATACAACATTTAATGTTGTACTGATAGTAGTGCGTGAGTTAACTCGCGGATGTGTTAACACTTTGCGTGAGTTAACTCACGCAGTGTTTTACATTTTTTAACACGTGCGTGACTTAAGTCACGCAACGTTAGTTAACTAACGCATAGTTTTACACTTGCGTTAGTTAACTAGCGCAGAGGTAAAATAGGCATGGCTGCAGGGTGGGAGTATTTTGTGCAGGGGAGAGAGCAGTATTTTTTTTTCTTTGTTTTTTTTATTAGGGCTCCGCTTTCAATTTTAGAGCAAAGCGTCCAGTTTAATTGGTCGACCAGAATCTTGAGGACCAAAATAAGGGGGTAAAAAATGTATCTAAATGTACTAAATCTTTTTTTTAGATAGACGAAATGTTAAAGTCATGATAAACTCACACACACCTGGAGTTCGAACCCCAGTCATGGCGTTGGCCTAACAATTTTGACATTTTTGTCAGTTGAGCTAAGACTTTTAGACTCTAAATGTACTAAATCTAATCTAATATATTTATTATTGTAAAAAAAACAATCTAATATATTTATTAATTCAACCTCTCAAATTGTGTTGACCGCATCAACTCTCCATGTGCCACATCGTAAATATTCTGATGTGACACCTTTAAGAGGACTCTCCCCATTCTCCTTTGTGAACACATTTATGCATCCAATATTATTTATTGCTAGTGTGATACCCGTGCTAAGCACGGGGAATTAACGTGATTGTTTTTTTTTTTCGAGGAATTAACGTATTTATTAATGTTTAATAAAATATTATTTTAAATTAAAAATTAATTTTATTTAAAAAAATGATAATTAAATTGCGTTAGTAATTATTTAAGTTATTTGATATATAAATAAGTATAAATTTAAAGTTGCTTTAATATAAATTATAAAGCTTTTTTTGACAAAAAAATATAACTTGTAATATTATGTAGTTTTTGTAAAAAGTACTATATATTTGTATTAACATATTTGATTTTACAAATATAAAGTATATATGTAGTTTACAATTGTATTTTATTTTAAATTAGTATTTTTATCTTAACTAATAAATTGATTCGGGGGTTGAGTAATTCAAATGATTTGAGTAAAGGAATAAGGAGTTGGAAGTACTAGGTCAAACTCAAACGAATATGTAAATATTAATCTAACAATTATTTACTAACATTTAACATTTGTCATTAAAGAAAGGACAATTGTTTCAATCTCTCCAACATAATAATATATTTGCCTCAAAAATATACGACATTAACATTTTAAAAGAATTTTTTTTTATATTTACTATTGTCAAATTTACCTTTTGAAAACGGTTTTCAATAAGATCTATGGTATCTCAAGTTCCTATTATGATTGACAAGTCTCTAAAGATAGATACCCACTTCGAATTTGTACCAAATGTAGAAATATATTAATATGTAACAAGGAAGTCTTTAAATATTATCCTTACTTTTGAGATATTTTTTAACTTTTAATCACTGTAATCATTACCCTAGTTTGAAATTCACTAATTACCTTATGGAGAGGTCCGTTTGATATCAAATACGGTGTTGGGTGTCTTCCTACCTCACATGGATTATATTAATAAAATAGGATGGATATTAATTTCTGATAGTAGGTTTGAGTTGGGTTCGGGCTTGAGGATGAAATTTCTTCAAGACTTTTTCACACTTCAATATGTATATTTTCAAGCCCAAATGCATAATTGTTACTCATCCGTTTCAACACTTCTTTTACCTCGAGTTCTTGAATCCGATGATAGTAGTTATAGTTTATATCCTCCTCTCTAATGTCTATCATGTTCGAGTGTGGTAATATATATATATATATATATATATATATATATATATATATGAGGATATATACTATGAGAACGACTTTGTTATATGAGAATGAATATGAATCATTAGATTAAAAAAGAATGGTCGAGATTAAAAAGTCGCATATACACCTCACCTTATTATATCAATTTTCATAAACTTTTCATCTTCTTCTCCCCGGATTCTCTTTCTCAGCCATCTCTCTCCAGCGACCAACTCTCTCCTCCAAAGGCCATCTCTCATGGCGGCCGTTTCATCTTGGTGTTTTTGAAAAGGGGACAAACTTGAACGAATCTGGATGAGAACAGATTTCACATACTCATCAATGATGGAAAATCAAAGTTATTTACTTCTAAAATTTTATTTTCAAATCAACCTTTCATTATCCCCTTTTCAATTGTTCGGCTATCCCTAATTAAATATGTGTCAGTAAGATAAAATCCATCTTCTATAGAATTTGGATACCCAAACTTCATAATCAATGATAACTATGCTAGAATATTCCAACTTTGAGAAACCATGGATATGTACTTGAATATTCTAAGAAATGCATCGCACATTTATCGTAATTTTAATTGTATTTTTTTTGTGAAGGAATCATAATTTTAATTGTTGATGATTGTGATTTTTCTGAGTTTGTGTTCAATAGAAGATGATTCGGTAGTTGATTTTGGGGAGAGAAAGTTGAATGTGACACACGTGACAGTGGTACATTAAGTGAGCTTTTAATCTCAACCATTCTTTTTTAATCTAATGATTCATATTCATTCTCATCATTCTCGTATAACAAAGTCATTCTCATAGTATACATCACCTCTCTCTCCCTCTCTCTCTCTCTCTCTATATATATATATATATATATATATATATATATATATATAATAATAATAATAATAATAATAATAATAATCTTCATTTGAAAAGTTTTGAAAATACTACTTCCGTTTTCCCTTTATATCTCTTTCCTGAACAATCAATTTACCATCTTCCTTTCTAATACACTTGATCCATATATCTTTTCTTTTTTCTCCTCCCTTAGAATGAATATATATAAACTTTTCTCCATTATTGGTGTGTAAGGATTGGTATAACCCATATAAAGCTTGTACTCTTGCTGCTTTCAATGCCTTCTTGGCCCCTTTCATAGCTCTCTTATAATTTTCGTAAATACTTTTACACCTATACACACTTTAAAACATCCTCTTTTGATTCTCACTTTAATTTGAACATGTTATTTCCATCAAATTCTTTCCTCCTAGCTAGGTCCAAAACCCATTAATTATCCTTGTGTTTCTTTTGCTACTTTTCTAATCTCATATGCCATATTGTTCCACAAATCATTTTGCCTTCTATGTAGCTTCACGCAACCTTCCTTTAAAATATTTTGTAGGAAAACACTTTGTTTTTCATCCTTTAAATGCTACCACTTGATCCTTGTATCCCAACTATGGCATCTTCTCTTCGCTCTTCTCTTAACCCTTGGATCCATAACCAATACTATATGTTGGATAGTCAAACTCTCTCCAGGTAAAACTTTAAGTTCAAACAAATGTTTCTATCAGAATTACTAATAAAAAATAAATCTATCTTAAAAACATGACGTCTCACTCTTGTATGTAATAAGACTCCATTTTGTTTTCCTAAAGTTAGATGAAAAGACAACAACAAATCTAGGATGAATTTACCCTATGCATTTATCTCTGTGGAGCTATACCCTCATTCACGCCTTCAAAACTTATCAAGCACTCCTTAATTTCTCATTTAGATCCCCTCCTAAAAAAATATTTTCTTCTTGTGGTATCTTAAATTAAGTCTTTCAAATCCTTCCAAAATTTTACTTTAGGGTATTCTTCCAAACTACCTAAGGTGCGTAAACAGTAATAACATTAAAGTTGTGATGTGAAGAAAGACAAATGGAGAAACTGCTAACCAATGTGTCTAATATTATAACTGCCTCACGTTATTTTATTTTTTTGATAATAAAAAGGATAAATTAATGAACTAGACGAGGGGTGGAAGCACCCTTACAATCCAACATCAAAAGTGCATGTAGAACATGATAGTTAGAATCAACTAAAACTAAGGAGAAAGGAGCATCAAATCCTTTTTTGGCTAATAAATCTGCACACGAGTTGGCCTCTCCGAAACAATGTTGAATGGTGGCGGACCAATCATGAAGATGGAGTAAATTAAGAACCTCTTTCAAAAGAGGTTTGAGGTAAGAGATGGTAGTTGAACGGTTGAGAACAGCAGTTACAATAAGATTAGAATCTGTTTCAAAAATGACACGATCAACATGAAGATGGCGAGCAATACGCATAGCATGTACTAAACTCCACATCTCAGCGCCTTGGGAATTATTGCGGCCAAGGTTACAATAAAAACCTTGAATTAGACTATCATGAGCATCTCTAAGCAAACCGCCACAAGCCGAGAAACCATTCCTTTTGCAATGAGCTCCATCCACATTAAATTTAAGGGTACCTACAGGAGGGGGCTCCCATTTGATATGAATAGTTGAACCATTGCTTTGCATGTAAGTCGCGGGTTTAACAATACTCTCGACAACCATTTGCACTTGGCTAGCTAAATGAAGGAGCCAATTTTGTCGGAGAATAGAGTACTGGTTAAACACCAATTTGTTGCGGTCCTTCCACAAAGCATTGATAGAAACGCCAAAAAAGGTCACCTAACTCCATGGTGTATTTCCAATGTCTTCATTGCCAAGGTTCCATTCAAGCCATGACATGAGACCCAAACTAAAGAATTTAGCCCAATTATTAGGCTTGATGATCGAGGACCGAAATTCCATCGCCTCATCACAATCTCTTAATACATGCGTAATAGATTCAGGTCCTTGTTGACAACGTCGGCAACTACTGTCATCTGTCATATTGATTTTTTGTCTTTCCTCATTAGTCATAAGTCTCCCATGTGCTACTTTCCAAAGAAAAGAACGGACCCCGTTGGTACCTTTCCATTTCCAAACTAGCTTAAACAAATGGGAGTCATTTCGCCCATTTAGGTTTTTATCCATGAGAAGAGTATAAGCTGAGTTAAGAGAAAATTTACCATCAGTAGAAGCACTCCAATTTGGGAAGTCTGAATGCAACTCTGTGGATGGAGGTTTGATAGCCGATATTTTAATGCAAACATCTTCAGGCAATAGTTGGTTAAGTCTCTCCCAGTTCCACCCATTATCATCTGCATAAAAACAAATGGGAAAATTCATCTGGCCCACCGTAATATTACTTGCAAAATTTCTCGCAAGAGGAACAACATCATGAATCCATATATCCTTCCAAAACCTAACATATTTCCCATTTTGAATGGACCAAGATATATTAGTTGATGCATCTTCCCAAACATTACAAATAGCTCTCCAAGTGTTTGTACATTTTTGCTTCATACGAATATCGGGGACAGCGTTAGGTGTAACACCCCGTTTTCCCAACATATAATTAATACTTAAATTTATCAGAGTTCAACATAAAACAGGATGTCACACTACTTTTATTCCAAAATCTTTTCATCGCAAGTGGAGTTAAAACCCACTATTTAAAATAAAACATCTGCTTATAATATTTAAAATAAAGTCGCAGCGGAAAATTATTCAACTATTAATCCAAAACTTGGCACTAGGCCTCATAATCACCAACATAATAAAAATACCAAATTAAAATGGTCCAACAACTTCTTATAAAAGTTACGTAATAAGGAAAAACAAAACATAAATAGATATTCTCATGCCGTTACATATCAGAGGAAGACTCCTATGACGACATGAGGATCAACTCACATCAATGACTACTCCTAGTTATCTGCACGTTACCCACGTAGAGGCAACGTTATAAACAGAAGGGGTGAGATTTCACATTCATTAATAATAAGCAACAAATTCAAAATCAGAATTAATCAACGTACAACTACAATATTTAATTATCAACAAGTACTTCATATAAATTCAGTTACCAATTATCAATGAACTGCAATAACAACTATTCCACAATGCAACAACGATTCAACAATGCAACAACGACGACTCGACAATGCAACAACAACAACAACTCAACAATATGCAATATAATTATGCATGTGGTACCAATAGAGCGTCAAGCTCTCAACATGATGTCGTAATTCGACTAAACAGGGCATCAAGCCCCCAACTTTTCAACTTAACAGGGCATCAAACCCCCAACTTAGACAAATGGTTATGCGACAAGACAACTTAAAAAAATGCTACGACGATAGCACATAATGCACATAATCAAACATCCACGAAAGGTTTTTCACGTCAACTACAGCTATTGGAATACACGGATTATTTATCAACAAGTTCATATTCAAACCTAAGTCCAACTCGAAACAGAAACATGTGAAATGACACAAAGATGAGACACCTACTGACTAACTCGCCGTGGCGAGGAGGTAGTGACTCTCTGCCAAGGTCTCGTTGTTGCGAGCAAATTACTCGCTGTGGCGAGTGACAACTGGGTCACTCGCGAGGCGACCAAAGGGTGCTTTCCATGGCGAGTTATCTACAACTCGCGAGGTGAGGATGATCGCTCGCTGTGGCGAGCGACGACGAACAGGATGACGAAAGTACGAACATCAACTCATAATTTGTCCCAAAAACCCAATTTTTGACATCCCAACTTCCCATAATTGATAGGAAACATCATCTACTGATTAACTACAACCTATACAACAATTTTTACACTAATTCAACTGATTACCTAGGTTTTTAGCAGCCTAATTTGATTCAATCCTAATTTCTTCAACATCACAAATTAACAACAACATGATCAAATCTATTTCAGAATTCATATGCTTAGGATTAAAGAAGGTTAGTCCCACCCTTACCTTGGATTGGTTGATTTTACAGAACTCTACAGGCTTCTCCTATTTTCTCCCAAAAAGTTATTCCTCTGGTTTCTCTGTTTCCTTGTTTCTGGTTTCTAACCCTAATTTTCTATTATTCTCTTCTATTTATAGCTTCTCCTAATCTTAACCTAACAAACTCCTCTAATTACCAAACTATCCTTATTTAATTATTTTTCTAATCAAATCTTATTATATTTCTTCACCAAATATCACAAAACAACTTAACAATAATTATCAAAAATCATCACACAACATCACATACCACAATTAATTAAATAGATTAATAAAAGACTCCAAACTTGATAAAATAATTAATTAAATAAAATAGGGCGTTACATTAGGGCCACAACCATATTTAGCCTTCATCACCCTGACCCAAAGCTTGTCTGGATTAGCAACAAGATTCCATGCTAGATTTTACATGTATGCTTGGTTTAGTATGCACATATTTTTAAATCCAAGTCCACCTTCCTCTTTAGGGAGGCAAATCTTACTCCATGAAACAAGGTGGCACTTCCTTTGCTCTAAAGAAGATCCCCAAATAAAGTTCCTGCAAATTCTCTCCGCCTCTTCGCTAATAGAAACAGGAATAAGGCAGGTTTGCATGACATACCAGGAATATTAGCCAAAGAGGATTGAGCCAGAGTGATACGACCTGCAAAAGAAAGAGAGTTTGCTTTCCTTCCAGTTAATTTCTTCCTCATCTTATCAATAAGAAAACTAAACGAATGTTTAGAAATCTTTTGGTGAATCATAGGGGCTCCCAAATAACACCCAAGGTCCTTGGGTTCTTCAATATCCAGAATTCCACTCAAGCTAGTAGCAATATTAGGATTAGTATTTTTGGAGAAGAACACCTTTGATTTATGTAAATTAGCTTTTTGACTAGAGTGATAACAAAATTCATCTAGTACCTCACGAATAAGAATAGCTTGATTTGAGGTTGCTTTAGCAATCAACACAAGATCATCTGCAAAATTGATATGAGAAATAGAGGGGCCTAAGCCTCTGCCAAACTTAAGAGGTTTCCATGAACCAGCTTCCACCAAATCTTGAATTTTATGACTAAGTCTCTCTATGGCAAGGACAAACAAGTACACGGGGAGATATGATCTCCTTGTCTAATGCCACGAGAACTAGAGAACGTGCTTGATTTATTTCCATTCCAATTCAAACTCATGGAGGAGGAAGAGATGCAGTTTTCAATTATAGACTTCAAGTGGTTCGGTAGACTGAGATTATGTAAAGTTTCCATAATAAAAGGCCACTCAAGCCTATCATAGGGTTTTTCTAGATCTAATTTGAGAATCATATACCCAGTACTACCATGCATATTATTTAATGAATGAATAGTTTCTTGGAGAACAATGATGTTATCAGTAGTGGATCTACCCGGAATAAAACTACTTTGGTTATGAGAGATGATATATGGCATGATATTACGAAGGCGTTGAGTTATGATCTTGGTGATAATTTTGTTAATCACATTGCATAACGCAATTGGCCTGAATTGAGTTACAAGATTAGGATTATCACACTTAGGGATTAAGGTAATTAGAGTTTGGTTTACCTCTTGAATACTGGTAGGAGAAAGGAAGCATTTCTGCACAAATTGATGAAGACTTGATCCAACCACCTCGCATTGAGACTTGAAGAATAAAGGGTGAAAACCATCGGGTCCAAAAGCTTTGAGAATTCCCATTCTAAATAAAGCTTTCTTTGTTTCTTCTATAGAAACTTCAGAGTTTAGGATAACAAGATCATGCTCTTTAATCAGAGGGAAAGAGGTAATCGTGTAAAACGGAGGCGGGGCATAATTAAGTGAAGTATAAAGGTTCTTATAAAATGAAGGACCAAATCACACAAATCATTGTCATCAAAAACTCATTTCCCCTCATTATTTAATAAGGCTGAAATGCGATTTTGACGACGTCTCTGGATAGCTGCTTGATGAAAGAAGCGAGTGTTGCGATCCCCAAGCAAAACCCATTTGCTCCTAGAATGATGCAACCAATATGCCTCTTCTTCTCTAATGATGGTATTATACTCAGACCATAGTTGTTCTCTAAGAATGACCAGCCTATCATTATTACCGTCAATAAGAACTCGATTTATGTCTTCAAGTCTTCGAAGAATTCTTTCCTTGCGTTTGAAAATATTACCAAACTCTTCTTTGTTCCAAGCACTTAAATTATTAGCTGTTCTTTGGATATTATTAGTCCAGGAATCAGAGTTCCTCCAAGAATTAGCCACTTGGTTATTGAAGTTTGGATGATCGAGCCATGAACAAAGAAACTTAAAGTTGTTTCTATCACCATGTTGACTAGGACGAAGTCTCAACCAGAAGCCACAATGATCTGAAGATGAAAGAAATAGATGAGTAAATGAAGAATTTGGAAATAAAGTTTGCCAAGTAGTGTTACTTAGAACCCTATCTAATCTCTCATGAAGATTTCCACGAGACCAAGTGAATTTTGGCCCTGAGAAGCCTAAATCCACAAGATTACAATCGTTAATGCAATTCAAAAAAGCATTGCAAGATGGTTGGTTAACAGGAGCACCACCAATCTTCTCATGACCAAACAAAACAGTATTAAAGTCCCCGACAATGCACCAGGGGATAGTGATGGAGTCGTTAAGTTGTCTCAACTCTTCCCAAGTGTCTTCTCTCTTGCCGAGTATCTTGTATTCTAAAATTCAAGTTGTTCCAAATGGATGTTAAGAGTGCCTTTCTGAATGGATACCTGAATGACGAAGTGTATGTTGAACAACCTAAGGGATTCATTGATCCTAGCTTTCCCAATCATATCTACAGATTGAAGAAAACTCTCTATGGTTTAAAGCAGGCACCTAGAGCTTGGTATGAGAGACTCACATAGTTTCTTGTTAATCAAGGATGCAGAAAAGGAGGAACAGACAAAACCTTGTTAGTAAAGGAAGAAAATGGAAGACTAATGATTACTCAAATCTATGTTGATGACATTGTCTTTGGTGGGATGTCGAACAAGATGGTTGAACATTTCATTCATCAAATGCCGTCTGAGTTTGAAATAAGTCTAGTAGGAGAGCTGACCTACTTTCTTGTTCTTCAAGTCAAACAGATGGAGGACACTATATTCATCTCTTAAAGCAAATATGCCAAGAACATTGTGAAGAAATTTGACATGGATAATGGAGGTCACAAAAGAATTCCAGCTGCCACTCATTTGAAGCTAACAAAAGATAAAAATGGTGTTGCTGTAGATCAAAGCATGTACAGAAGCATGATTGGAAGTCTGTTATATCTTATTGTAAGCAGACCTGATATTACTTTTGTTGTGGGTGTCTGTGCTAAAGCTGAACCTAAAATGAGTCATCTTACTCAAGTTAAAAGGATATTGAAGTACATCAACAACACCAGTGATTATGGGATCTTGTACTCACACAGTGGGAACTCATTGCTGATTGGCTATTGTGATGCTGACTAGGCAGGTAGTGCAAATGATAGGAAAAGTACCTCTGGTGGATGTTTCTTCCTAGGAAACAATCTTATTTTTGGTTCAGTAAGAAGCAGAACTATGTATCTCTATCTACTGTAGAAGCTGAGTATATAGCAGCTGGGAGTAATTGCCCATAACTTGTGTGGATGAAGGAGTACAATGTTGAGCAAGATGTTTTAACATTGTTCTGTGACAATTTAAGTGCTATCAATATTTCTAAAAATCCTATTCAACATAGCAGGATGAAGCACATTGATATCCATCACCACTTCATCAGAGATCCTGTGGAGGAGAAGGTTGTGACACTGGAGCATGTTGACACCGAGGAGCAACTAGAAGATATTTTCACCAAGGCTTTGGATGCTAAGCAGTTTGAAAATCTAAGGGGCAAGTTAGGAGTTTGCCTCCATGACGAGGTGTAATGTTCTATACATGTGAGGCGTGCTCAAGTTCTTATCCTCTGCACGTCTTTGATTTGTGGGGTATACTCTGTCAAGGTATACTCTTGGTGTGATTTAATTGCTATTTGGCATGTTTTGTGGCTAAAAAGGGGGAGAAAAAGGTAACAGGTTAACTAATTCCATATAGCCTGATGTTTGTGTGTATGAATGATGCATTTATTTTTCATTATTCTGACATACTCAACTGTTGTTCCATTTATTTTGTAACTATTTTCTGGTACTACTAAATGTTGTAACCAATGTTGCAACATATTTTCTTTGTTCTGAAGTATTCTCTGCATCTCAATATTATTTTTGAGTACTTGTTTGCTGCCAATATTTTAAGGAATATTGGAACATGTATTGCGTGACCTTTTAATAGGTCTGCTAGCCTAGGTTTGCTAGCTGGAGTATATTCCCTAGAAGGTCATTAACTGAAGAAATATCTGACCAACCTATGAAGGTTTCTTTATCTATGTATTAGGAATTCTTGTGTTTTCTCAATTTTTCCATATGCATGTACTCGGGGGGTGTAGTGGAATATTTCTAGTAGTCACTCATAAAGTGTTATATTGAGGGGGAGTGCTACTGTATTGAGTTCTTCAAGGTGCTCGAAGGTACTCAAGTTGTCTGACAAATGTTGAGGAGTATGTTTTAAACGTCTAACTGTCAACTTTCAGCTTTTTATGGTTATGGGAAATTTATTTTTTCCCTTACTATTGTGTGACAGGGCTACTTGTCTAATGTTGTGTAGGATGTTTGAACATCCTTGGGAATTTATTCTTCCCTAAAATGTAGCATAGGAATTTATTTTTTCTTTGCTCTGATTGAGATCATGCTATTTTCTTATCCGTTGCTGAATGTCTATGTAATACCTTCTTATCTCTTAAACTGTACTGATTAAGAGTGTTTCTTTCTTCTTATCTAATTGCTTTAAACATTGTCTAAAGAAAGTGCAAGGTATTCTTTTCTCTGTGCATACTTCTAGTGTTCTCTAGTGATACTACATGACTTTTTCTTCTTCTTGAATATGTGTTCGTGATGACTTGAGGAAGTGCAACTAAGGTATCTCTTAGGACTATGTGTGTTGGCTGTTTCTTCACAGGTGTGGTACCATGCTGATTGAAGAAATGGATTATTTGTATCTCTCTGTTTTTATAAAGATTGACCTTAATTTGTTTTAGCCAAAAAAAATTCAAAGGGGGAGATTGTTGGGTATTTATATTGGCTGCATTATTGTTAAAACAAATATCCATTTCTTGTGAAGTTGGACTCTAGGTTCCAACATGGTTTAGGCATCCATATGAGATGTTGGACAGAATGTTCCAACATCCTGGCACGGTTCAGTGTGCCTGAGTTCATGCCTATTTGTACGCGTGCCTTATCTTTAAAAGGAAATAAATTTTCCTTAACTTGATGTCCAAGCAACATACATATCTGTACAGACTCAATTTGGTTTTATTCCCAAATGAGCAAGAATATTTTAGGGAATATTTGAAGGCGGTTGGTACGTTCCTAAAGATGTTCCTACATTTTAGAACTTTCCATATTTGTCTACTTTATTCTGTTTTGTGGATCAGATCGATCTACAATTTGTTACTGAAGCCCATCAAAGTTGTTAGCCCATATTGCTTCATTATAAATGGAAGACTCCAAGACCTAATTAGGTATCCAAGCCGTCGAACTAAAAGCTTAGAACATTAGGGTTTTGAGTCTGTGTGTTCTACTCTTGTATCATTTTGATGCAAGTTTAGTTCTGTTTATTTGTGACCCTTTCATGTATCGTCTTGATACTTGCTAAGGACTGTGTTTTTGAGTTGTAAACTCGTTGTCTACACCAAAGCTGTTAAGCAAGCTCGTAGCTTGTGTTTGAAGATAACTTCACCGTTTGTTTTCTGTTTGAGGTCTGATAGGTCACTAGGGCCGTGACTGACCATAGGATAGTGAGATGGGATCTCAGATCTAGGAGTTCCTAGGTCGAAGTCTAGATGGGTAGGTCCTAGGTCATAAAGTGTAAACGAGGAGTTTGCTGAGAGATTTTGAATAAGGACTACACTAGTGGCTTTCCTTCCTGGCTTAGTAGCCCCCATAGTAGGTGTGTTTGTCGCCGAACTGGGTTAACAACTTACTATGTCTTTTATTTTCTTGTCTTTTATTTTTCTTGTTTTATTTCTGTTTACGCTTGAATGTTGAAACATTGAACGGAACATCCCTAACACTTAAACATTTTACAGAACATAATAAAACAAGTGTGCTAGAACTTCAGAAAGGTTCTTAATAAAAACCCATATGAACTCTGAAAAATATCAAACCTAGCATATCTTATTTTCACATATTTGGCTGTTATTGCTACATTCTGAACAATAAAGAAAAATTGGGTAAGTTTGATCCTAAATCAGATAAAGCTATCTTTTTAGGATGCTCTACAACTTCTAAAGGTTATAGAGTGTACAATCTAAAAACTCAGACTGTTGAAATCAGTATGCATGTCATATTTGATGAATATGATGAACATTCTCAACCAAAATAAAGTGAAGACACTGAAGTATCATCACCTCAGAACATTCTCACCCAGAATACTGTAAGTACAATAGAGAAAGAAGATGATCAGAATGTTCAGGATCTTACCCTTCAAAGTCCACCTAGAAGTTGGAGAATGGTAGGAGATTATCCTGTAGATCAAATCATTGGAAGCATAACTGATGGTGTAAGAACCGGAATGTCCTTTCAAGATAACAACATGGCAATGATCTCTCAATTGGAACCAAATCAATGAAGCAATTATTTATGACTTCTGGATTGAGGCCATGAAGGAGGAACTTTCTCAGTTTGAAAGAAACAAAGTTTGGAACTTAGTTCCAAATAATCAAGATAAAACCATCATTGGCACAAGATGGGTTTTCATAAACAAACTGGATGAAGAAGGTAAGGTTATCAGAAATAAAGCAAGGCTAGTTGCTCAAGGCTACAACCAACAAGAAAGTATAGACTATGATGAGACTTTTGCACCAGTTGCAAGGTTAGAAGCCATCAAAATTCTTCTTGCTTATGCTGCACATAAAAATATTAAACTTTTTCAAATGGATGTGAAAAGTGTGATGTGAAAAGTGCATTTTTAAATGGTTTTCTAAATGAGGAAGTTTATGTAAGTCAATTGATGAGTCAATAATTAGTGTTTTTTATATAATATTTGAGTTTGTTTTAATTAAATTCTATTTGTTTTTACTTTTATTTTCTTTTTAGAACTATTTTACTTTAATTGCAAGTTTTTATATTTCAAGAACAAATATTCAAAAGATTGAGTCTTGGAGCAAAAGGAAGGAGATTTGGAGCTAATTTATGAAGATCTCATGCAAAAATATCCTTGGAACAAATTTATGCTAAAAATATGAAGATCTTGTACAAGAAAATATATTGTGCAAAGAAGTTTGAAGATCCTTCATCAGAATATATATGTCTTGCGCCCCATAATATCCTTTTGCTGCTTTTGCTCCTTCAACAAGCTGCCTATTTTAGTTTATTTTTGACCAACAACCCATGGTTTTTTGTGCAACACTTTAGTGATTTATTTCTTAGGGCTTAAATCATTGTTAGACTATAAATAGAGCAGCCACTAGACTTGTATAACCATCTTTTGATCTTGAGAATAATAAGTGACAATTGTTCTTTTAATAAAAGTTCTTCTTTTTATTTTATGTTCTTCTTCTTTTTCTTCTTCTCTATGTCTACAATGAACATGAGTGAGTAGACTTCTTCTTGTCTTGGGTTTGTTGGATGAGTATAATGACTAAATTCTAATCAAACCAAACCTCTAACCTTTACTTTAAGTAAATCTATTTTCTAATCTAAATTCACCGTTCTTATAATCAATAACAAATATTAGGCGATGGATCGAGAGATGAAGTCTAATAGTTGTTATTGATTCATCACAAATATTAAGCAATGAATCGAGAGATGAAGTTTTAATATTGGAACAAGTGAACTTAGACAAGGATTGCGAAACATGAGAATAGTCTAGCAAACCTTGAGACATATAAAGTTTCGATTAGTCAAGGATTTCAATAACAATCACCCATGAGAATAAGTGTGATTACTAGAGAAACACACTCACTGAGACCGAGAGGAGATGTGAAAGGCTTAAGAGAAACTTGTCTTTAGAAAATAAGTCCAACATAAAGTCTAGGTTTAGGGTTTGATTTGTGAAGGGTTTGTCATATGATGAACCAATAATCCTAAGGCACTTTTTATTATTATTTTTAAACCGTAAAAATACAACATTTTCAACTTAACTTTTCTTCTAATCATTCTTGAAGTTGATTAAATAAACCAACTCCCTGTCGGAATGATACTCTCTTTTTAACTACTTCGATAAACCGTGCACTTGCTGATTTATCTCACCAAGTTTTTGGCGCTGCTGCTGGGGAGTTAAGCAATTTAGTTAACTTTTTAGTAGTGGTTAGAATTTTTCTTTCCTTTTCTTTTCTTCTTCTCTTTTTTCTTTTCACAGTTTACTTCTTGGGTTCTCTTTCGCTTATGCGATGAAGCAAAAGTCTTGGTGAAGTAATTCCCGAGATCGAAAGGTTCTTACATAAGAAAAAGAGAGAAGCACAAAATAATATTGCTATGGCTGAGGAACACACTCTCAAAGAGTATGCAACCCCTTCTACGAAAGAGCCACAAACTATTATTGTGTACCCAACGGTTGAGCGTAACAATTTTGAAATTAAACCTTCACTCTATAACTTGGTGCAGCAGAACCAATTTTCCAGATCGCCCACTGAGGATCCGAATCTGCATATTTCAACTTTTCTAAGACTTAGTGGAACCTTGAAAGCAAATCAAGAGGCCGTAAGGCTACACCTCTTTCCCTTTTCCTTAAGGGATAAAGCTAGTGCTTGGTTTCATTAATTGGAAGTTGGTTTCATAACCTCATAGGATCAAATGAGGCAAGCATTCCTTGCCTGATTCTTTCCCCCTCTAAAACTGCTAAACTAAGAGATCAAATCATACGTTTTACTCAGAAAGATAGGGAATATCTTTATGATGCGTGGGAGCGTTTCAAAGAAATGCTTAGACTTTGTCCCCACCATGGTCTAAAGAAGTGGCTTATATACCACACTTTTTATAATGGCTTATCATATACCACAAAAATGATTGTTGATGCAGCTGCAGGTGGAACTTTAATGAACAAGAACTATACAGCAGCATACGCCTTGATCGAGGATATGGCCTAAAACCACTTCTGTAACACCCCGTTAACCCAACAATGTAAATATTTCATAAAATCAGAGTTATTCGACGAACGGAATGTCACACTGTTTTTTCAAAATTCATAAATAGAGTAAAATGCTTTTTATTCAACAACATAACAATTATTAAATTGCAGCGGAAAATTATTTTCAACATTTAACAACCTTCAGTAAGTCTGGCACACGGCCTCAACAAAATATCTTTAAAGATTTAATCTAACATCAACAGGTTCGTAATGATACATAAGCAATGATGAATACAACGAAAAATTATCCTCATCCCATTACATATCAGAGCACCTAAGACACACAAGAGGGAATCCACTCAACAACTGCGCTACTCTTTATCACCTGCAAGTTACCATAAGAAGGCAACAGTTTCCAAGCAGAAGGGGTGAGATTCACAAACAACAATAAAAGATATATAAATCATCAATTGAAATTAACAACATAAATAACAACAGGTATCAGCATCAAGGTTCATGCTTCATCAACAACAACAACACCGACGACTCGACCCACCACGACGACAACGACAATGCAACCAACAACGACGACGAATGCAATATGCATGTGGTACCATTTTAACGCATTTGAATGACTGAGCATTCCGGGGCATGAACCCCCAACGATTGAGTGATTAACATTCCAGGGCATGAGCCCTCAACAATTGAATGACAAGGCATTCCAGGGCATAAGCCCTCAACGGTTGAATGGTTAACATTCCAGGGCATGAGCCCTCAACAGGTTATGAGTACGCAACAGACTCAACTTTATGTATATTAACATACAACTCAACAACGTCTGAAGGTGAGAAAAACACAAGAAGGGGGGGGGGGGGTTGAATTGTGTTTTCTTTTCGCAACTCTTGAAGAGTAAGAATCTGATTCTGCAGGATCAGAGTCTGAATGGATTCAGAGTCTGATGGGAGATCAGATTCTGTTGCAGCGGAAATAAACAAGAGATAGAGAGAAAGAGAGAACACAAGCAATTATACAGGTTCCTTCCACAAACCGGAAGTAGTCCTGTCCCCCTTGCACTTCCAAGGAGAGTTTCACTAAAATGTAATATCAATTACAAGTTGCTCAAACACACAGTAAGAGACTTCCAATTGCTCAAGCACGCAGGCAAGAGTCTTCCAATGCTCAAAGACACAACTAAGAGACTTCTTTGCTCAAGCACACAAGCAAGAGACATCTGACACAATTTACAGAAAATTGAATAGAGTTGGAGACACTTGATAAACAATCAAATGTGTTCCAATAACTTAAACAAAGACAGACTCTGTTTTAAACAAAGACAGACTCTGTTTTTCTGATAAACTTAGAGATTCTAGAATACACAGTTTGTAAGAATAATCTAAGTTGATGATGTGTTACTGGTTTGACTCAGTGAGAATACAATAGCTTAGCAGCGTAGTTTTTTAGTTGTAGAGTTCAACATATTCTTCAATTATTCTATCCTTTATATAAGCGTTGGAAAGAGACGTTGAGACAATCCAGCACATCAAGAGAATTCTGGAAGCTTGATCAATAGCTGTTGATCTGTTGTTTGATATGGTAATAGTCCTTCAAATGCATATTTTGAATTCCATTCCTTTTGAAGCTTAATACCGGTAGACACAGTTGCCAAACTGTACGAGGTAGTGGAGTAGTGGAAACAGAGTTCGTACACACGTACTCTGTACTATACTGCATTCTTTGTCGTTGAGCATCCCACGCTCAAGTTGACTTTGAAGCTAGCCGTTACTCCAAATGAGAGTTTCTTGTGCATCGTAATGCCTTTAGAAAACCTTTTAAGTAGATCTTTAGTTTGCAGGCTTCAGACTCACTGTAGCACTTCAGCTTCTGATGATCTTCAGACTCTCTTGGTCTTCAGGTTCAGATAGTCTTCAGATTCTCTTGGTCTTCAGGTTCTGATAGTCTTCAAACTCTCTTGACACAGCTTCTGATGATTCTTCAGACTCTTCAGATTGTCAGAATCACAAGCAACAAGCTTCTCTTGGTCTTGCTCTCAAAATGTTCAAACAAAATACTTTCTAAGATACAAATCTTGATTAATATCCTGCATACTTAAACAAATATTAGCATATCCAATTGACAATTTTTAATACCTTGTTATCATCAAAACTCAAAACGTGGTATTGCTGAACACCCTTGTTCCAACAATCTCCCCCTTTTTGATGATGACAAACATCAGTATTTAAAAGGTTAATTGTTGTTAATCTAATTAACATGTTGACTTAAAGGGTCTGAGGTTTGTAAGCTCTAACTCCCCCCGAGTCTTATAGTTCTTAAGTTGAGGTTTGTAAGCTCCCCCTAAGTTCTATCTAAGTTAATTAAATTCATGTTACACATGTAGCTGAATCAAATCTCAGAATAATAAACGAATATGAGAAAAGATTCTTTTTAATGGGGGCTCAGAATCTAACTAAGTACCTTTCGCAAATTTCCCTTTAACTTTACATAGAACTCACTGATATTTCTCCCCCTTTTGTCATCAACAAAAAGGTTTAGAAACAAGTTTCTCCCTCTTTTTAAATGACTTCAAGTGAGGGTAAATTTTTTTTTAAAGAAAATGAGAAACAAGATTCAGAGCGAAAACATATAAGAGTCGGAAACATAATAGATTCTAAGTAGAATTACTTCAGATGCACTAAGATAAATAAAGCAAAAAAAAAATATCAGAAGCATATATAGATGAAGTAAAACTTGAATAAACATAGAATGAAAGTTCAGAGGATAATAGAAATCAGCAGAATAAAAAAATACAAGCAAAACAAAACATTTAAATCACTAGTTGTGCAACTAAGGTTGGTTTTGTTTGGCAATGTGATCCATCATTTTCTGGAGATCCTCTTGTTGTTTCTTGACAATCTCTTCTAGAGCTTCAGTTCTTCTGAGATGAGCTTCTCTCTCAAGTCTGGCTTCTTCCTGAACTCTGTGAAGCTTCTTCTTCAGAGAATCATAAACCATTGTTTCCCCTGGATTGTATTGATCATCATCAAAGAATGGTTTATACTCTAACCACAGAATATGAGCTTTCTTCTTAGCCTTTGCTGTCTCAGCTTTCTTAACTTCTTCCACATGTTTGGCAAGAACAACAACTTGTTCTTTTACAGCAGCCTTCTGAATTTTGGTGACAAAATCCACAAATTCAGTCTTCAGAGTGGAGAACTTATCCTCATAGCTTACATTGAGGATTGACACAAATCTTTGCTCAATAATATCCTTGAGCTTTGAGTTTGACATTCCATAAAACTCATCTATCTTCAACGAATCAAAGAGGTTGTGAGTTTGGTTTGGCTCAGATGAAGCTGAAGGTTCAGAAGCTACTGCTGTTTGTAAGGTTTGGAAGCCAGTTACAACAATTTGAGGTTGGGAAAAAGGTTCAGTAACTGTTTCATACACAGGCTCTGCTATGCATTCTGTTACAGGTTCTGGTATGACACTAGAAACTTGTTCCAGAATCTCAGAGACTGGTTGCTTTACAGTTTCAGAAATTGGTTCAATTGAAGCTAGGGTTAGAATTTCTGTTTCAGGTTGGGGTACAGAGTCTAGTTTTGAAACAGATTCTGTAGTATTTATTGTTTTGGATTTTGCGGGGGTCTTTGGTAGTTCTCCTCCTAGGTGTCTTTCAAGAGAATCTAGGGTGTCTGGAGAGTCTACACAAATAGTTTCATGTTGGGGGGATGGTTGAGTTGATTGAATGGTTTCTTCAGGTTCTTCAGTAGGTTGAATTGCCTGAAGTGGTTTAAGAAATGATGGTTGAGCAGGGTGGTCAGAGGGTAAGTTCAGTGACACTGTGATGGTGTCTTGAATAACCCTGTCAATAGTTGAATCAACATATTCAACTATTCTGGGATCAAGTGGGTCAAAAGATGATATATGTTTGATTGGAGAGGGGGTTTTATTTCGAAGGGATGGAAGGACTTGGCTCAAAGGTATGTTATCTGATTCAGTTTCAGATGAGGACTCTTGATTCGTAGAAGAGGTAGGTGAGTTAAATGAAATGTTACCTGAGGTGCCAATGCCAGCTTCTGGAGAAGCTTGTTGATCAGAAGCATCAGACAGAGTAGCTTCTGATAGATCAGCTTCTGCAGGGGCAACCTGACTCTTCTGTTTCAAAGCTGATGCAAGTAACTTAGCAGCTTCCTTCACAGTCTCATCCTTAAGTCCTTCTGCCACAACTTCTGCTGCCATTGCCTTGCCAGCAGCATGTTCATCTTTAATCATAGATACAGAAGTACCTATCTTCTGTGCTACATCCTTAGCCACAGGAACAACTTCCATCTTCCTTTTCTTGATCTGACTTTCTTCTCCATCAGAATCAGTATCAAGAAATTCAGCAACTTCATCAACCAGCCTCTTGTAATCTCTGTCAGCTTTGCCTTTCTTGGCTTTCTTCTCATTCTTTGCCTTCTTCTCGTCCTTAGTTTTCTTCTCATCCTTGGGTTTCTTTATCCTTTCCTTAATTTCCTTGGATGCAGAAGAGACAGACAGAGGCATAGGAGCTATGGTTTCAGAGGCACCAATAGTCACTCCTGGAAGAGCTGTAGACTTTTTCTTCTTCTTGGGAGGCTCTTGCTTCTCTTCCTCTTCCTCTAGATTAACTTCCTTGGTCCTTTTGCCTTTAACCTTAAGAGGTCCTCCTCCAGCAGTCTCAGGAATGGCAGAATAGTTGATTATTCTACCAGTTTCTTTGTAGTAATCTACTACAAATCTTGCTAGGACTTCAGGATTGTCTTATTTGGAAATAGGAGGGAAGTCCATCATCAAATCTGATTGAACAGAAGATTCCTTCATATCTTGATTAGAGGGGTTGAACTTCCTGACAATCTTCATGTATTGAAGAGTCTTGCCATTGATGATTCTCCCTGTCACTGTTCCAAGCTGAGCGTCTGATACAACACCAGATTCTGTCAAGACCTTCAAGAGGCCTCCTTGATACAAAATCTCAGAGATTAATCTTCCAAAAGGAACTTGTCTTCTAGATTCTGTTTGACTTTTTCTGATAGCCCAGCACATGTGGTGCATCACGTATCTTGGAAAGTTTATTTTCTTCTTTTTAATCAAAAAGTACAGAAGCACTTGATGATCAACAGATAGAGTGTCTGTTCCTCCACCTCTCTGAAGCATACTATCCAGTATGATCTTCAGAAGCATCCTATGCTTAGGATGCATATCTACCAAATTATTTGAGGGTCTTCCTTCAAATAAGAGTTTGTTGCAGATACCCATCCACTCACTCTTCTTGTCCACATTCCATTGAAATTTTCCTTCATTAGTTACCCTGCAAGCTCTGGCAACTATTTCTTCAGTAATAAGGATTGGAATCCCCATCACAACAGACCTTATTTCTAGACCTTTGTACGGTCTCAAACCCATTTGCTTTCTCGTCTTGCCAGCCAAAGAGGGGTTGTTCATGATTGCAGCAGTTTCTTCGATGGTAGCGTCGTCCTTGTCAAAAACTTCTGCTCTAACCCAGAGGTCTCTAACCAACTCTTGATATGTTGGTCCATTCAACATACCAAAATAACTCATAATTCCTTGTGATAAGAAATGAGAAGAGACATCTATACCATGCCTAAACAGGGAACCGAAATCCACTGGAGATTCAAAATGAACTTCCAGAGTCTCTTTGATAATGTTCATGGTTCTGGGTTTGATCACATAAGACTTTCCGGTTTTGATTATCACACCAGATTGAATAAGATCACTTGCCGTTTGTAAGGTTTCTAGGTTTTGAGAGAACAATTTTTTTTTCAGAGACTGAAAACGAGAGAGATGTTCAGAGAAAAAATCAAAGTGTGAAAAGTGAAGTGAGTTGTGTGTGATTGTTATTTATAGTGAAAGAATAGAAAACCGTTTGGAAAGAAAAGGGGACAAACAAACAAGAGTAATAAAGACTAGTGAGCATGCAGCCATAAAAGTGTTGGGAAGACGCGAGGGTTACTTGTTAAACGTAATAAAATCATTGCCCTTTGAGTTCTTACCCAATACAGACAGGCCACGTCTGAGAACTAAAAAAGTAACTGTCACCATAGTGGGGCAGGTGTTACTGAACTCAACAGTCATGCTTCCACTAATACGAGCTTCTTGAGAGTCTAAGATTCCTTAACAGAGTCTGAGTGTCTTCAGAAGCTTATGTTCACCAGAGTCTCCAAAAGAGAGTCTGATTCTCAATTAGCTTCTGAGTATCTTTCAGAGTCTGAATTCTGTTTTCAGAAGCGCACATTAACCAAAGACATAACACATGTTCAAATTTTTCTTAATAAAATCAAATCTTTCAACACACAAAGGTTTAGTAAATATATCAGCCCATTGATGATCACTATCAGTGAATTGAATATCTAGAATTCCTTTTTGAACATAGTCTCTTATAAAATGATGTTTAATCTCAATGTGCTTTGCTCTTGAATGCAGAATTGGATTCTTAGATAAACATATAGCTGTTGTATTATCACAATAAATTGGGATACAGTTTTCAGTTATTTGATAATCCTCAAGCTGATGTTTCATCCAGAGTAGCTGTGTACAACAACTAGCAGCTGAGATGTATTCTGCTTCTGCTGTAGACAAAGCAATAGTTGCTTGCCTTTTGCTAGCCCAGGATATCAGATTCTCTCCCAAAAATTGACAATTGCCACTGGTTGATTTTCTTTCAATCCTGTCTCCAGCATAGTCAGCGTCATAGAATCCAACTAGCTTATAGTCAGAGGATTTCTTGTACAGAAGTCCAAGATTAGTAGTTCCTTTCAGATATCTAAAGATTCTCTTAACAGCTGTTAAGTGAGACTCTCTAGGATCTGATTGAAACCTTGCACACAGACATACACTGAATAAAATATCTGGTCTGGATGCAGTTAGGTATAACAAAGAACCTATCATACCTCTATACAACTTCTGATCAACTTTGGTTCCTTGATTTTCTTTGCTCAGAGTGCAGGTTGGATGCATTAAAGTGTTCATTTCTTTGCAATCCTCAAGATTGAACTTCTTCAGGAGCTCTTTAGTGTGTTTGGACTGATGAACATAGACTCCATCTTTGCATTGGTTGATTTGAATTCCTAGAAAGAACTTCAATTCTACCATCATGCTCATTTCGAATTCATCCTGCATTACCTTAGAAAACTCTTTGCAAAGTGAACTATTAGTTGAACCAAAAATGATATCATCAACATAAATTTGAACAATAAGAATGTCTTTCTTCAGAGTCTTTCTGAATAGTGTAGTGTCAACTTGTCCTCTTTCAAAATCATTTTGAATTAAGAAATTACTTAGTCTTTCATACCAAGCTCTGGGAGCCTGTTTCAAGCCATATAGTGATTTCTTCAATTTATAAACATGCTCTGGATGTTTTAAATCTTCAAAGCCAGAAGGTTGTTTGACATAGACTTCTTCAGAAATGACACCATTAAGAAACGCACTTTTAACGTCCATTTGATACAAGATTATGTTGTGATTGACTGCATAGGAAAGAAGTAACCTGATTACTTTGAATCTTGCAACTGGAGCAAATGTTTCTGTGAAATCAATGCCTTCTTGTTGACTGTAGCCCTGCGCAACAAGTCTGGCCTTGTTTCTGATTACTTCTCCTTGTTCACTAAGCTTATTTCTGAACACCCATTTAGTTCCAATAATGTTCTTGTGTTCAGGCTTAACTATTAGATCCCACATTTCATTCCTTTTGAATTGATTAAGTTCATCTTGCATTTCCAGAATCCATCCTTCATCTCCAAGTGCTTCTTCAATAGTGGTTGGTTCAATAACAGATAATAATCCCAAGGAAGACTCTTCTTGTCTGAAATACGATCTAGTTCTTCTGGGACTATCTTTATTGCCAATTATTTGATCCTCAGGATGTGAAGACTTGTATTTAAATGAATGTTTGGATTGACTAGCTTGCTGAGAACCATCTTGAGGGGATGCTCCAGCTTCTGAAGTATCTTCAGATTCTGGAATCTGATCAGATTCTGAGTTGATATCAGAATCTTGAGATCCTGCACAACTTTCATCTTGCTCTGGAGTTTCACTTCCAAGCACTTTGTTATCAAACCTGACATGCATAGATTCTTCAACACATTGTGTTTCTGAATTATACAGTCTGTATGCCTTATATCGTTCAGAGTAACCTAAAAAGATTCCCTTCTGAGCTTTGGCATCAAATTTCTTTAGATAGACTTTATTGTTTAGGATTTAACATGTACATCCAAATTGATGAAAATAAGATATGTTAGGTTTCCTTCCTTTAAAGAGTTCATATGCTGTTTTGTTCAACAGAGGTCTGATATAGATCCTGTTCTGAACATAACATGCTGTATTTACTGCTTCTGCCCAAAAATGTTTAGCCAGACTGTTCTCATGGATCATGGTTCTAGCCATTTCTTGTAAGGTTCTGTTCTTTCTCTCTACAACTCCATTTTGTTGTGGAGTTCTAGGTGCAGAGAATTCATGAATAATTCCATGTTTTTCACAGAAAACCTCAAAAGGCTTATTTTCAAATTCTCCTCCATGATCACTTCTGACTTTCAAAATTTTCAATTCTTTTTTAGATTGAATTTGGGTGCAGAATTTGCTAAACAAAGAATATGAGTCATCTTTAGTTTTCAGAAACTTAACCCAACTCCATCTGCTGTAATCATCAACAATGACTAGTCCATACTTACTTCCATATAAGGATGCAGTGCTAACTGGTCCAAATAAATCAATGTGAAGTAACTCTAAGGGTCTGGATGTAGAAACAATTTCTTTAGGTTTAAAGGAACTCTTATCAATTTTCCTTTTCTAACATGCTCCACAAAGAGCATCTGAATGATAGTCAATGTCTGGTAAGCCTTTGACTAGTTGCAGCTTGCTAAGCTTAGAGATTAACCTCCAGTTTGCATGTCCCAACCGTCTATGCCACAGCCATTTCTTATCACCCATTGACAAAAGGCAAACTACCTTCTAATCAGTCAGTTCAGAGAACTTTATTTTGTAGACATTGTTTCTTCTCTTTCCCTTGAAGACTATGGATTGATCATCCTTGTTAACTATAGTGCAGTTGTTCTTATTAAACAAAACATCATAACCATTGTCACACAATTGACTTATGCTCAGTAGATTATGTCTAAGTCCATCAACAAACCACACATTACTAATAGAGATTAGAGAGTTACCAATGGTTCCAGTACCAATGATTTTGCCAGTCTGGTTTCCTCCAAATCCCACAGTTCCTCCCTTTTTCATGGTTAGGGTTAGGAACATAGACTTTTCTCCTGTCATGTGTCGCGAGCAACCACTGACCAGGTACCAAGCCTTCTGCTTTGCTTGTCCTTTTAGACATACCTGCAGCATCAACAATTTCAGACTTAGGTACCCATATTCTCATGGGTCCTCTTGGGTTAGTCCTTGAACCCATAGTTTTGAAACTCGGCTCGAACCGTCCGGTCGGACCAGGAACCGGTGGCCAGACCGGTTCGAGCCAACATTTGGATCGGTCATGCAGTTAACTCGGTGAGAACCGGTCAAAACCCGGTGACTCGGCCGAGTTGATGGTCAGACCGGTTCTCCTTTTTTTTTTTTTTTGGTTGCTTTTTACTTAACTAAAACGACGTCGTTTTGGATTTGGCAATTAAAAAAAAAAAGGAAAAAACTAGAATTAGAAAGGTGAACATTAAAATGATTGTTTGGAAGCTTAACTAGTGCAACAACTTCTAATCTTTGTTACAAATTGAAATATATTATATATGTAAATATAATACATTTAAATTTTATAAGAGGAAAGAACGCATCATTTGTTTTTTAGAAAATCAACATATTATATTAATATTAATATATTTCATATCAACAAAATATAGTTGTACAAAGATTAAAATACATATTACATGTCAGTTTTTTTAGTTTTTAAGTGAACAAGTCATCGATTAAATCCGATTTAATCTAGTTAAATAGCTATATAAATTTAATCTCAAGACCGAGTTATCTAACCGAGTCATCTGAGTTGATCCGATTCAGTTATGCGGTTCGACCAATGACTCAGTGGTTCGACCATTGACCCAGTGACCCAGGACCCCTCCCGAGTCGATGACCGAGCCGAGTTTTAAAACTATGCTTGAACCATTGAATTCCTTTCGTAAGGTGTGTCTTGAAGTCATTGGCATTGTTTTCCTCCACACTTTGGGTTTAGAACTGTTCAGTTTAGGATCCAACTTACCTTTCACAGTTTCTCTTCTTTGAAACTTAGGCTTTTGTTTTTCAGACTCTGGCTTCTTCAGAGTCTGTTTATCAGACTCTGAAATTTTTAGAATCTGAATCATTGAAGCCTTAGGTTCAAAGTTTTTCAGAACTTTTGACTTTGCATTCTGAGATTTTGACTTAGTCAAAACTTTAGAACTTAAAGTTATAGGTTCTGAATGAGTCACTGTGTTGACTTCATCAGACTCACTTACAAAGTTATTTTTCAATGCTTCTCTGGCACCATCAGGACCAGGTTTCAGAATCACTTCATTTGAGCTACCTCCAATGAATCCAAGACCCTGTCCTCTGTTCTGATATGTGCTATAAATCATGGATGCTACCCTAGATCTATCAATTCCAGTAGCAATAAATTCTTGTAAAGCAATATCTTGCTCACTCAAGTATTTACAACTACACTTCTTGATCAATAAAGAATCATTTTCTTCTTTTAAACTTTCTAACTCCAACAGAGTTGAATTATGCCTTTTTGACAGCTTATCAAGCTGCTGTTTGACTTTCTTCAACTTAGTGGTTTTAGGTTTAAAATGGCCAAGAAGTTCTTTGATAGAATCTACTAATTCAGATCTTGTGAGTTCAGAAAATACATCTGTTTCACTTTCAGAGTCTGCATCTGATTCCGCCTCAGGTGCCTCCTTTACTGATTCAGTTGTAGCCATTAATCCAACAGCTACATTAGCTTCACCATCAGCATCATCATCTTTAGACCCTGACTCATTATCAAGATCTTCCCAGGTAGCCATCAGACTTTTCTTGATTTGCTTCTTAAACTTGCTTGACTTAAAGGTTGGCCTTTTTGACTTGGATTTTTCTTTCTGCAACTCTGGAAAATCAGCAATAAAATGCCCAGGCTTCTTGCAGTTGAAGCAACCTTTTTGTTCCTCCTTTTTGAAACCCTTACCACTGCTCTTGCTCAGAAACTTCTTGTTATTTTTAGCAAGGTATTGCATTCTGCTTGAAAGCATAGCCATTTCTTTAGCAACATCAGGATCTTCCTCAGAGCTTTCAGAAGCAGAAGATTCATTTTCAGACTCTTCAATCTTGAGAGCTTTTGAGGATCTTCCCTTTGACTTTAAAGCAATGGTTTTAGACTTTCTTGCAGATTCATGTTCATTGGGACTCAACTCATGAACTTTGAGAGAGCTTACAAGATCTTCAACACTTAAAGTGTTTAAATCCTTAGCTTCCTCAATTGCAGCAACTTTTGGTCTCCATCTAGAGGGTAAGCTCCTTAGGATCTTGCTAACATGGTCAGAAGCTATGTAACTCTTCTTTAGTATCTGAAGTCCAGATACTAGAGTATGAAATCTTGAGTACATCTGCTTAATACTTTCATCCTCTTTCATCTTGAATAATTCATACTGATGAACTAATAGAAGAGCTTTAGCTTCCCTAACCTTTTTGCTCCCTTCATAGTTTGCACAAAGAGAAGCAAACTTGGCTCTAGCAGTAGATTTGTCACTCATCTTCATGTATTCAGATTTAGGAATAGTAGTGACAAGAGCTCCTCTGATGATATGATGTTTCTTGTAGATCTTCTTTTGAGCAGCAGTGTGAAGTTTACGGTCAATGGCAGCACCTTCGTCATCAAGTTGTAAGTCACCAACACCATCTTCAAGTATGTCCCAGAGTTCTTCATAAAGACCCATGACATAGCTGTAGAAGTTAGTTTTTCACCAAGAAAATTCTTCAGAATCACCATTGAACTTTGGAATTTTCCCATAATCAATTTTCTTAATGCTGTTATTGGATCCATAGTCGTATGGTATAGCAGCACCAGAAGTAGCACCAGAAGAAGAAGGTTCACTGGAAGACATGTTTTTCTCTGGATCTTTTTTGTCACACGGTTAAGTGCTATGACAACAGAGCCAAAGCTCTGATACCAACTGAAGGTAAGAAAAACACAAGAAGGGGGGGTTGAATTGTGTTTTCTTTTCGCAACTCTTGAAGAGTAAGAATCTGATTCTGCAGGATCAGAGTCTGAATGGATTCAGAGTCTGATGGGAGATCAGATTCTGTTGCAGCGGAAATAAACAAGAGATAGAGAGAAAGAGAGAACACAAGCAATTATACAGGTTCCTTCCACAAACCGGAAGTAGTCCTGTCCCCCTTGCACTTCCAAAGAGAGTTTCACTAAAATGTAATATCAATTACAAGTTGCTCAAACACACAGTAAGAGACTTCCAATTGCTCAAGCACGCAAGCAAGAGTCTTCCAATGCTCAAAGACACAACTAAGAGACTTCTTTGCTCAAGCACACAAGCAAGAGACTTCTGACACAATTTACAGAAAATTGAATAGAGTTGGAGACACTTGATAAACAATCAAATGTGTTCCAATAACTTAAACAAAGACAGACTCTGTTTTAAACAAAGACAGACTCTGTTTTTCTGATAAACTTAGAGATTCTAGAATACACAGTTTGTAAGAATAATCTAAGTTGATGATGTGTTACTGGTTTGACTCAGTGAGAATACAATAGCTTAGCAGCGTAGTTTTTTAGTTGTAGAGTCCAACATATTCTTCAATTATTCTATCCATTATATAAGCGTTGGAAAGAGACGTTGAGACAATCCAGCACATCAAGAGAATTCTGGAAGCTTCATCAATAGCTGTTGATCTATTTCTTGATATGGTAATAGTCCTTCAAATGCATATTTTGAATTCCATTCCTTTTGAAGCTTAATACCGGTAGACACAGTTGCCAAACTGTACGAGGTAGTGGAGTAGTGGAAACAGAGTTTGTACACACGTACTCTGTACTATACTGCATTCTTTGTCGTTAAGCATCCCACGCTCAAGTTGACTTTGAAGCTAGCCGTTACTCCAAATGAGAGTTTCTTGTGCATCGTAATGCCTTTAGAAAACCTTCTAAGCAGATCTTCAGATTGCAGACTTCAGACTCATTGTAGCACTTCAGCTTCTGATGATCTTCAGACTCTCTTGGTCTTCAGGTTCTGATAGTCTTCAGAATCTCTTGGTCTTCAGGTTCTGATAGTCTTCAGACTCTCTTGGTCTTCAGGTTCTCATAGTCTTCAGACTCTCTTGACACAGCTTCTGATGATTCTTCAGACTCTTCAGATCGTCAGAATCACAAGCAACAAGCTTCTCTTGGTCTTGCTCTCAAAATGTTCAAACAGAATACTTTCTAAGATACAAATCTTGATTAATATCCTGCATACTTAAACAAATATTAGCATATCCAATTGACAATTTTTAATACCTTGTTATCATCAAAACTCAAAACGTGGTATTGCTGAACACCCTTGTTCCAACAACGTCAACGACTACAAGAAATGTGCGTAACTGATTATGACTTACTCCCCAACTTGGTCATATGTGATTCAACGACTCTTAACAACAAGGTTCATCAACATAACACATACTCATATAACTTTATATATAATTCATCAACAATTCATCATAAATCACAAACCAAAGATCATTTTCAAGTCAAACCAGAGCCATTGGAAAACTAACTTAATTATCTAAAATTTTCATGTTTACACCAAAGGCCAATTCAAAACAGAAACTTGTGAAAAAGACACAAGAACGCGAAACAGGAAATGCTGTTACTGTGCAGTTCGCTCAAGCGAAGGGTGGTTAGCTCAAGTGAACACAACGTCGAGAGCAAAGCTCAATTCGCTTGGGAGTTCGCTTGGGGATCGTTTAAGCGAACTGGGCCCCGTTTTCTGAAGAACATTTACGAATTTTCACTATTTTCCACCCACAAGCCCAAATTTTGACTACCTAATGCCCAAATTTGATAGGACACATTACCTAGGACTATTCTACAACCTAAACATCAATTTCACATTAATTCATGCGATTACCTATGTTTTTTACAATTCTAATTCAACTCAAAAACCTAATTTCTTCACAACAATTTTTAACAAAACATGTTAAATTCAATTTCAGAATTATATAAACTATAATCATTGAGAGTTAGCCTCACCCTTAAGAATTTTCGTCCTCGAAAATATCACCTTAAGCAAACAACTCTGGATATGACTCCAACATCTTGCTCTCCAATTCCCAAGTCAAACTTTCACCACCCGCTCCTCCCCAAACGACTTTACTAGAGGTATCTCCTTGCCTCTCAACTTCTTCACCTCACGACCTTCAATTCTCAACGGTAAGGTCTCAATCGTAAGGTTGTCTCTAACTTGCACATCATCTCTTGGAATAACATGCGAATGATCCGCTACGTACTTCCGAAGTTGCGACACGTGTAACACATCATGCAAATTCGAAAGATGTGGTGTTAAACCCACTCTATATGCCACTGCTCCAACCCTCTCAGATATCTAATATGGACCAATAAACCTCGGCGTCAATTTCTTCGATTTCAAGGCACGCCCAACACCGGTCACAAGAGTGACTCGAAAAAACACACGGTCTCCCTCTTGAAACTCAAGGTCCTTCCTACGCTTGTCATGATAACTCTTCTGTCGACTCTGCGACGCTTTCATCTTCTCCTTTATCAATTTGACTTTTTCTGTAGTCTGATGAACTATATCTGGTCCCAACATCTTTCACCCGACTCAAACTAACATAACGAAGTTCTGCATCTCCGGCCATACAAAGCTTCGAACGGTGCCATACCAATACTCAAATGGTAATTGTTGTTGTACGTGAACTCTATCAATGGTAGATGACTATCCCAAGCTCCACCTTGCTCAAGTACACACAATCTCAGCAAATCTTCTAACGACTGGATCGTTCTATCCGACTGACCATCTGTTTGCGGATGATAAGCCGAACTCAACCTCAATTTTGAACCCAAGGCCTCTTGAAAACTTTTCCAAAATCTTGAAGTGAACCTCGGATCTCTATCTGACACAATGCTCGACGGAACACCATGCAACTTCACAATATCTCGAATATAAATCTCTGCCAACTGGGCCACCGGAAAACTAATATTGATGGGAATAAAGTGCGCTGACTTCGTCAATCTATCGACAACCACCCAAATGGCATCATACCCTCTTGAAGTGTTCGGAAAACTCGTCACAAAATCCATGGATATGCTATCCCATTTCCACTCCGGCACGTCTAATGGTGTCAACAACCCAGCATGCTTCTGATGTTCAACTTTAGATTTCTGACAAATCAAACATGCATATACAAACTGTGCAACATCACGCTTCAACCCGGACCACCAATACCATTTCTTCAAGTCATGATACATATTTGTAGCTCCCGGATGAATACTTAAGCTACTACTATGGCTTTCTTCAAGAATCATCTTCTTCATCTCATCATTATCAGGGATACAAATTCTACATCTAAATCTCAACACTCCTTGGTCATCGACCTGGAAGTCACTAACACCCGTCTGGTTATTATCGATCAGCAAATCCACAAACTTCACATCCGCTTGTTCTGCTTCTTTAATATTGTTCAAAAATTCACTATTAATTTTCAGCATTCCCAACTTTATACTCTGTGATGACAATTCACAAACCAAACTCAGGTCTCTAAACTGTTCTAGTAGTTCCAACTCCTTGACCATCATGGCAGACATATGCAAGGTTTTCCTACTTAAGGCATCTGCGACAACATTAGCTTTTCGTGGATGATAATTCAACCCAAAATCATAATCTTTTAACAATTCGAGCCACCTTCGCTGCCTCATATTCAATTCTTTTTTATCAAACAAATACTTTAAGCTCTTATGATCTCTGAACACTTCAAATCTAGAACCATACAAATAATGCCTCCATATCTTAAGAACAAAAACTACCGCAGCCAACTCTAAATCATGAGTAGGGTAATTTCTTTCATGAATCCCCAACTGCCTCGATGCATACGCCACTACCTTGTTATCTTGCATAAGCACACTGCCTAAACCCAATTTGGACGCATCGCAATACACAACGAATGGTTCTTCTGGCTTGGGCAGAATCAAAACTGGAGTCGTCGTCAACCGTTGCTTTAATTCATTAAAGCTGTTCTCACACTGAACATCCCACACAAAAGCTTTACCTCTACAGGTCAACTGAGTTAACGGAAGTGCTAACTTTGAAAATCCTTCTATAAACCTGCGGTAATATCCTGTTAAACTCAAAAAGCTTCTAATCTCGGTAACTGACTTAGGAGTCTCCCATTGTGATACCGTTTCAACTTTAGACGGATCTACAACAATACCATCACCAGAAATAATGTGGCCAAGAAAACTCACCTTATTCAACCAGAATTCACACTTTGACAACTTAGCATACAACTTCTTCTCTTTCAGTACTTGCAACACAATCTTCAAATGCTCGACATGTTCCTTTTCAGACTTAGAGTATATCAAAATATCATCGATGAATACAACCACGAAGCAATCTAAATAAGCATGAAAAATACGGTTCATGTACTCCATAAATACACCAGGTGCATTGGTAACACCGAAAGGCATCACAGTATATTTGTAATGTCCATAACATGTTCTAAAAGCCGTTTTCTGAATATCTTCATCTTTCGCCTTAATCTAATGATAGCCCGATCTCAAATCAATCTTGCTAAACACACGTGCACCCACTAACTGGTCCATCAAATCATCGATTTTTGGAAGTGGATACCTATTCTTTATCGTCACTTTATTTAACTGCCGGTAATCAATACATAACCTCATACTACCATCCTTCTTCTTAACTAATAGCATTGGCGCTCCCCAAGGTGACACACTTGGTCTTACAAACTTCTTATCAAGTAAATCTTCCAATTGCTTCTTCAATTCAGCTAGTTCGGACGCCAACATACGGTAAGGCGCCATAGACACCGGCTTCGTTCCTGGAATAAGATCAATAGAAAATTCTACTTCTCTCTATGGCGGCACATGAGGAATTTCATCAGGGAAAACTTCGGAAAACTCGCACACCACTGGTAACTTATCAATCACTGCTTGATTTTCAATGGACAAAGACACCAATAAAGAAAACATTTGAACTTCATCAATCATCAATTGTTTCAACTGTTTAGTAGTCAATTAATATGAACATGGTTAAATTCCAACCAGCTCATCCCCAGTACTACATCCATCCCAGCTAACGGCAAACTGACTAAATCCACAGCAAAATCTCTATCATACATTGATAAGGGACACTTTAAGCACACAAGAGAAGTTGTCACCGAACCCTTAGCTGGGGTTTCGACAACCATTTCCCCATTCATAGAAGACACAATGAGATTCAATCTTAAAGCACAATCAGCAGCAATAAAACAATGCGCAACACCAGTATCTATGATAGTAATTAAAGGAGTACCATTAATGAAACATGTACCTCTGATTAGTCGGTCCTCATTAGCTGTCTGCGTACCAGTCAACGCAAACACCTTGCCACTAGCCTGAGCTTTCTTGGGCTTCTTACACTATGAACTAAGGTGACCCTCCTCATCACAGTTGAAACATACAATATCACCACGCTTGCACTCAGCTATTGTATGCCCTTTCTTTCCACATCGGAAGCACTTCTTCTCATCACGATCACAAACATTACTCTTGTGGCCTTTCTCACCACACTGGTAACAGACAATCTCAGTAGGAACATCTCTCCTTTTAGGTCTCCTCACATCATTCAGCCTTTGCTTCCCCTTGTCAACCGGAGCACTGTAGGGCGTTGGACGACTCTGGTGTCCCTTACCTCTACGCTCACTCATAACTTTATAGGGGGCTTTCGTATCCTCCTCATAGATCCTACAGCTACTCACCAATTCAGAAAAATTACGGATCTTTTGATATCCAATGGCCCGCTTAATATCAGCACGCAGACCATTCTCAAACTTTATGCACTTTGAGAACTCTGCAGTCTCAGCAGTGTAATATGGATAAAACTTAGCAAGCTCCACAAACTTCGCAGCATACTCTGTTACGGACATGTCTCCCTATTTCAACTCCAGAAATTCAATTTCTTTCTTAACTCGGACATCCTCCGGAAAATACCTGTTCAGAAACTCCCTCCTGAACACAGCCCAAGTCACAACTCCTCCTCCATTCTCAAGGATTGGAAGCTCACTCACCCACCAGTTATCTGCCTCTTCGGCCAACATATGCGTACCAAAGCGCACCTTCTGAACTTCACTACACTGCATCACCCTGAAGATCCTCTCGACCTCTTTGAGCCGCTTCTGAGCTCCATCAGGATCGTACCTCCCCTTCAAAGTTGGTGGATGATTCCTTAGGAAGGTTTCCAGCATTCTCACTCCATCATTACCTCCAGCACCAGCATTTGGTTGTTGCCCTACAGCTTGAGTCATAGCTTGCAACGCAGCAGCAATAGCAGCATCATTTCTTCCAGCCATCTCAGTTCACTATATAACGGGAACAGGTTAGGAAATTTCAAAACAGAATTAAGCTAACACTCGACACAAACGACTCAATCTACTTGGCCGGACGGACCGACATGCTCTGATACCAATTGTAACACCCCGTTAACCCAACAATGCAAATATTTCATAAAATCAGAGTTATTCAACGAACAGAATGTCACATTGTTTTTTCAAAATTCATAAATAGAATAAAAATGCTTTTTATTCAACAACATAAAAATTATTAAATTGCAGCGGAAAATTATTTTCAACATTTAACAACCTTCAGTAAGTCTGGCACATGGCCTCAACAAAATATCGTTAAAGATTTAATCTAGCATCAACAGGTTCGTAATGATACATAAGGAATGATGAATACAACGACAAATTATCCCCATCCCGTTACATATCAGAGCACCTAAGACACACAAGAGGTAATCCACTCAACAACTGTGCTAGTCTTGATCACCTGCAAGTTACCATAAGAAGGCAACAGTTTCCAAGCAGAAGGGGTGAGATTCACAAACAACAATAAAATATATATAAATCATCAATTGAAATTAACAACATAAATAACAACAGGTATCAGCATCAAGGTTCATGCTTCATCAACAACAACAACAGCGACGACTCGACCCACCACGACGACAACGACAATACAACCAACAACGACGACGAATGCAATATGCATGTGGTACCATTTTAACGCGTTTGAATGACTGAGCATTCCGAGGAATGAGCCCCCAACGATTGAATGATTAACATTCCAGGGCATGAGCCCTCAACAATTGAATGACAAGGCATTCCAGGGCATAAGCCCTCAACGGTTGAATGGTTAACATTCCAGGGCATGAGCCCTCAACAGGTTATGAGTATGCAACAGACTCAACTTTGTGTATATTAACATACAACTCAACAACGTCAACGACTACAAGAAATGTGCATAACTGATTATGACTTACTCCCCAACTTGGTCAATTGCGATTCAATGACTCTTAACGACAAGGTTCATCAACATAACACATACTCATATAGCTTTATATATAATTCATCAACAATTCATCATAAATCACAAACCAAAGATCATTTTCAAGTCAACCAGAGCCATTGGAAAGCTAACTTAATTATCTAAAACTTTTATGTTTACACCAAAGGCCAATTCAAAACAGAAACGTGTGAAAAAGACACAAGAACGCGAAACAGGAAATGTTGTTACTGTGCAGTTCACTCAAGCGAAGGGTGGTTCGCTCAAGCGAACACAACGTCGAGAGCAAAGCTCACTTCGCTTGGGAGTTTGCTTGGGGCTTGCTTAACCGAACTGGGTCCCGTTTTCTGAAGAACATTTACGAATTTTCACTATTTTTCACCAACAAACCCAAATTTTGACTACATAATGCCCAAATTTGATAGGACACATTACCTAGGACTATTCTACAACTTAAACATCAATTTCACATTAATTAATGCGATTACCTATGTTTTTAACAATTCTAATTCAACTCAAAAACCTAATTTCTCCACAACAATTTTCAACAAAACATGTTAAATTCAATTTCATAATTGTATAAACTATAATCATTGAGAGTTAGTCTCACCCTTACCTTAGATTTTGATGAACAAACCCTGTCAATTCTGATTCTTCCCACTTGGCTCTTCTCCTAGCTTTCTCTTGGTTTTCTTTCCCCAAAAACTGATTGTATGTGCAAAAAATTTCTAACCTAGCTTCTCTCCTATTTATATCTCCTCTATCTATTCTATCTTATTCCTCTTTCTCCCCCAAAACTCTAAAATCTCAAAACAACCCCTCATCTCAATATTTATTTTATTAAATAATAATAATAGTTGTCATACCCCAATTTTTGACCCAAGATCCCACCGACACGTGTCACTTGACCCTGACCAATCTCTAACCCTTTTCAGTAAAAATTTCTCTAACCTTTTTCAGTAAAAATTTCGGCAGAGAGGTATTTTAAAATACCTCATGTTTTGTTCCGAGTGGGCCCTCCTCTCTCTTTATTTTTCTTTTAATCTTCATTTCCTAATTTCCTTTTTAATTCATTTAATTTTTAATTCCATTTTATTTTAATTAGTCTTAACTTGTTTAATTATTTCTTTTTTATAATGTCCATAAAAGTCCAAATAATATGATAATGTCCAAAAAACATCCAAATCCAAAACTGCCTCATGCGTTTCGTTCCAATCCAGCCTGTATCACGTGTTCAACAAATCCAATCCGTTTTCACAGATCCATCTGCAACAATCCAGGAACAGATTGCTTTCCTCCTATCCAAAAGCCACTGATTTTTCTGCATCATAAACAAACCCTAACCCTAATCCAGGACTCTATAAATAACACCCAGTACACACACGAAAAGGGGAAAAAATTCATAAGGAAGGCGCACCAAAACGGCCGAAAATTCCCAATCATAAAACCTGCACAACAATCACAACAGTGCAACAATCTCAAAAAACCTCAACACCACAAAAGGTCCGACAAACCGTTTCGACCACAAATAACATAATCCACAACGACAGATCCAGATCGGATTCAAAAAACACAAAGGTATAATTTTTTGTCCCTTTTAGATCAGGGACTTTGTATTTGCCTTTTAAGACTTTTGAAACCAAAAACATAACAAGAAGAAGAAGAGTAGAAGAAATAGAAAAAAAAAATTAAAAAAAAAGGGACCTTTTTTAACTTCCGGCACGGCGGCGCAGCCGCGATGGCTCGCCGGCCACCGCATCGGAAACTGGGTTTCACGGTGGTTCATATGAACACACCGGAAACCCCCACCGGAAAACTCATGAGTTTTTCTTGAGGAACTTAGAGAGAGAAGAGAGAATTTGAAAGAAAGAAAGAGAAGAGAGAGAAACGTTTTGAAAAATGAATGAAAAAAAACCATACAACCTATATATATGCCGTTAGACCGAACTGGTTCAGCCTTTGAACCGGCCTGAACCGGTTTAATCCTTACGCCCACGCCCCTGCATGTGTTAAGGCCCAATTTCATTTTTACACCCCCTGTTTACTGCTTGTACCCCCAGCATCTCATTTTTTATCGTTTTCATGCATTTTAAATTTCCCTTGCGTTTTTTTTTTTTTTTTTTTTTACGTTTTTGTTTATGAGCATTCACATATTTATTTTTATGTTTATTTATTTTTGCAAGACAGTAGAATGTAAAATAAGCTTTATGTAAACAATTTATTTTCTATGTCATTTATTTCTCGCAGACCGTAGCGTGTATAATAGGTTTAATGTAATAGTCGTAGGTGCGTGTGTGCATGTGTGCGTGTGTGTGTGCATGATTTATCTTTATTGTTTCTAGTTTAGGGTAAAGGTTTTTGCGGTGATCCGACGTCACCACAAAAACCTATGTTTTGCTTTCTTGCTCCGTTAGATTTAATTTTCGTTTAATTATTCAAAAAACAAACAAAAACATTGCAAATAACAAAACACAAAAAACTTTTTCATAATAAAGCTTGATTGTTTAAATCAAGTGATCCTTTTATTTTATCATTTCATAAATAAAAATTGCAATCAATCTTAATTCTATTTTCAGTCATTTTCCTTTAATATAAAAAACACAAACCAAATTATTTTGCCACTTGGCTTTTTATTTCAAAACATTTTCAAAAACTAATAAAAAACACAAAACCAATTTAACGGAAATTTCTACCCCGAACTACGAGGTTTTGATCCCTCACGGGTACGTAGGCAAAAGACCTTCTCCTCTCAAATCAATAAAAATGTAGATAATTAGGTTTTTTTCCTTCCTTAATCATTTTTAATTCCATTTTTTCAAACTAAGCAAGTTATAGCACAAAAATTAAATAAAACCAAGAGGTTCCCGTAGAGTACTACAGACATAAAGGGTGCTAATACTTTCCCTTTATGTAACTAACCCCCGAACCCTTAATCTTTAAAATGTGGTATTTGAACCTTTTTCCACTTTCTAAATAAAATTAAATGTTCAGTCGTGAAATAAATTAGTGAGTCAAACGCTAATCAAATAGCCTTGATCTCCGAAAAATGACGTGACATAAATGGCGAATTCACTGGGGACCCCCTAAGAGGGTTGAGTCTAACTTGTCTTTATTTAAATTATGTGCTATAACTTGCTTAAAAACAAAAAACAAAAGATGGAAATACGTGTATATATGGAGATAAGTTCTAACCCGGACTTGAGAGAAACATAAGATAGGACGGTGGTATAATCATAGTCCCAGGCCAAGAGTACTCTTCGGTTTTGGCACATGTGATACAACCCCACTCAACGGAGGGATCTTGGATGCATACGTTGTCAACGTGAGCACTCATGTTTGACATGTTGCTTTCAAGTGACCGTCGAAGTTGAGAACCTTTGGCTACCTTTAACCCATCTTGGCCTTTTAGTACGTAGTGCGGTGGCTAATCAGGAGTACTCTTGAATTGGTTGATACGCGATACTACACTCAAATGAGACATTACTACGAATGTTATTGGACCGGGAGTACTCCCGTTGATCGACAATGTTCGAAAGTGGTCAGTGATTTTGGGGATCCAATAAAACCCGTGATACAGGTACATGTGAAACCATAGTCCTTACCATATGGCGCGCTTACCCTTGACCCCATCATATTGAAACCTGACCCCGCCATGTTTTCAATACCATGTTTTTAATGTTCTTTAGCATATTCATGCATACATGCATTCATTCATAAACTTTTTTTCTTCATCAAAATCAAAGGACTTATCTAAACATTTTTACAAACATCGTAGATGAATTTCCCAAGAAGGAACCTTAAGCAGTATAGTTTCAGGAGACCGGACCTTTCGAGTTTAAGGAAGCTAGCAAAAGAGGTGACTGACCGGGATTACTTTCAGGAACGACATGGAAGTTTGCTCGGTATTGTCAAAACAGATGTTGATGAGGGACTTCTCAATACTTGGGTCCAATTCTACGATCCTCTCAATCATTGCTTCACCTTCCCAGATTACCAGCTTGTTCCCACTCTCGAGGAATATTCTCATTGGATGAATTTGCTAGTGCTTGACGAACCACCTTTCAGCGGCCTTGAGAGAACACCCAAACATTCAACCATTGCTGCAACTCTCCACCTTGAAACAGCCGAAGTGAAAGCAAACCTCATCCTCAAAGGAAATCTTTTGGGCCTACCTACCAAATTCCTCTATAAACAAGCTACCATTGTTGCTGAAGCAGCCAGCATCGACGCCTTTCACTCCATCCTTGCCCTACTCATATATGGCCTTGTGCTTTTCCCGAACATCAACGACTTTGTTGACATCAATGCCATTAAGATCTTCCTATCAAGAAACCTGGTCCCTACCCTGTTGGCCGACACGTACCATTCTATCCATGAACGTACCCTGGCGGGCCGCGGAACCGTCCTTTGTTGTGCGCCTTTGCTACAGAGATGGATCACATCTCATTTACCCCAAACTCCTCGCTTTACAACCAATCCGGAAAATCTCCTTTGGTCTAAAAGAATCATGTCCCTTACCCCAGCTGATGTAGTGTGGTACGACCGAGCTTACGATAAAGGAACCATCATTGACAGTTGTGGAGAATTCAATAACGTACCTCTCCTTGGTATACGCGGAGGAATTAGCTACAACCCTACTCTTGCCAGACGCCAGTTCGGGTATCCCATGGAAGGGAAGCCTCGTTACATCTATCAAGAGAATGTGTTTTACCACAACCGAGAAGACAGTAAAGGCATGAGAAAGAAGATTGTGCAAGCATGGAACACCATTCGAAGAAGGGATAAAGGCCAGTTAGGAAGGAAGAAAGGTGTCGTCCATGAATCCTATACTCAGTGGGTTATCGACAGAGCTACCCAATATGGGATGCCCTATGAACTAACAAGGTTCATATCTGCCATTACCCCAGCACCACCTCTACCTATGACCTTTGATGCCGAGAAAGAGTACCAGGAGCGTTTGCATGAGTCCCGCCGTCAGAGTGCCATTTGGGAAGGAAAGTATCAAGTAGCTGAGCGTGAGAAGGATGCCATAATGAACCTGCTAGAGCAGGAAAATTGGAAAAACCACAAGAAAGACCAGGAAATTGCTGAATTGAAAGACCGTATCAAGGAGAACGATGCCATACTTGACCGGGTTCCTGCGAGTAAGAAGAGATGCATGGACTTCCTTGCCGGCACTCATCCAGATTTTTGAGGAGTAAACCGCCTCAGTGGTCGGAGAACTTCACAGTCTTTTTTTTATCATTTATGTCATTTTCTAGCTTTTTGTAATATACTTTGGAGTCCATCCCTTGGCTCAGTTTGTTAGAAAGGGAATTATCTTGTGGTGCTTTAAATTATTATTCAATGAAACTTTCAACTACGATGTTTACATAAATGCTTTTATAAGCCCTTCGATAAAAATGTGTCTTTTTGCATAAACATGCCATGCATCATTCTGCATTCATAGTTTCAAATCCCAAGTCTCACACAAATTCTTTATTCTTTAAGGTCAACCCATTTGAAAAGTGGCCCGGCGCATTCTCTACAAATCTACTCGCACTCACTACACTCGGGCAGCTGTAAAGAAGAAAATGGACTTTCTCGAACAAGAAAACCTAGTGCTCCGAGAGGCAAATGAAACCATGCAGGCCAAGATGGACGAACTGACCGAACTGGTAAGGACACTGACGGCCGCACAAGATCAACTGCCACCACCACCTCCTCCCCCTGTCAGCACTCAGGCTGAGGCAGATCCCTCTATTATTACTTCACAACAAATGATACAAGAAGGTCTTCCTTGGGGCGTACCTTTTAGCCTTGGTGAAGCATTCCGTCCTTATGCCTCAGAAGCTCAAGTGTCTACCGTTCAAAATGCATTTTCTGTTCCAACTGAAACCTACTCAGTACCTCTGGTTCATACTATTCCACAAAGAGATGAACCTATCATTCCTTCAGGAAGTACAGGGGCCCATGACAAAGTGATCGACTTACATGAGAAGTTTGAGATGATGAATCGGGAAATGCAAGCACTTCGTGGAAGGGAAATATTCGGTAAAGATGCTTATGATCTCTGCTTGGTACGAAATGTCCAGATACCCCACAAGTTCAAGCTCCCAGACTTTGAGAAATACAAAGGGACTTCCTGTCCTAAGGAGCATCTAAGGATGTATATGAGGAAGATGTCCACGTATGTAGGTGACAACCAGGTCCTCATTCATTACTTTCAAGACAGTTTAGCCGGTGTCGCACTGAAGTGGTACATAAACCTGGACCATACAGAAGTCCGAACCTTCAATGATCTGTGTGAAGCCTTTGTGCAGCAATACAAGTTCAATGTAGACATGGCTCCAGACCAGAGTGATCTCCAAGCTATGACTCAGAAAGACAGAGAAACATTCAAAGAGTATGCCCAGCGATGGAGGGATGTTGCTGCCCAGGTTAGCCCCGGTATAGAAGAAAAGGAGATGACCAAACTATTCTTGAAAACTCTAAGTCAGTTCTACTACGAGAGGATGGTTGGAAGTGCGCTCAGAGACTTCACATAGATGGTCAACATGGGGGTGCAATTGGAAGAAGGGGTCCAAGAAGGACGGTTAGTGAACGAAAGTACATTCACCAGCAGTACAAAGAAGTTCGGAAATGGCTTTTCGAAAAAGAAAGAACAAGAGGTCAATATGGTGGCCCATCAACAAAATTATCCAGCCTATCACCACGTTGCTGCCATCACACCTACCACCAATACTACTCAACCACCAAATTATCAACTTCCCCAATATCCTCAACAATATCTTCCCCAATATCCTCAACAATATCCCTAACAACCATATCAACAACGCCCATACCAGCAACAACCATACCAACAGTATCCCCAACAGCCATATCGGCAACAACAACCACGACCACAAGCTCAAAGGTTGCAAATTGACCCGATTCTTATTACCTATGCAGAACTGCTTCCAGGGTTACTCAAACAGAATTTGATCCAAACTAGACCACCTCCTCCAGTGCCAGAAAAACCATCACCAAGGTACAGACCAGACCAGACCTGTATTTTTCACCAAGGGGCCCCAAGTCATAACATTGAGAATTGCTATTGTTTAAAGAACGCAGTCCAGAGGCTAATCAATGAAAAGAGAATAACCTTCACAGACTCAAACCCAAATATTCAAACCAACCTGTTACCAAATCATGGTGCTCCAGCTGTCAACATGGTCGAAGACTGCCAAGAGACTCGCCTTATTCTTAAAGTTCAACATATCCGAACACCATTGGTTCCATTACATGCCAGGTTATGTGAAGCATCTTTTATCAAACATGATCACACCGCCTGTGAGGTGTGCCGTCTAGATCTGTGGGGTTGCCAGGAAGTGAAGGATGATATCCAAGGACTTTTGAACCAGGGAGAATTAATTGTTGAAAGAAAGTGGGATGATGTATGTGTCATGACTCCTGAGCCTCTGGAGATATTCTTTGACAGCCGGAAGTCGGCTACTCCTTTAGTGATTTGCTTACCAGGGCCAATGCCTTATGTTTCTGAAAAAGCCATACCGCACAAGTACAATGCCACTATGATAGAAGGAGGTCGCGAGGTTGCCATACCGCCTTTGCCATTTGTGGGTAATATTGCTGAAGATAGTAGAGTACTGAGGAATGGGCGTGTTATCCCTGCAGTGTTTCCAAAGAGGGTTAGCGCCCCGTTAATCGAAGAGGTCCAAGCTAAAGATTCTAGTGCACTCCAAGATATAGGTCAGTCCAGTGGGGCCGACACGAGTTCTGATTTCGATGAGGTGCTCAAGCTAATCAAGAAGAGCGAGTATAAGATAATTGATCAACTGATGCAGACTCCGTCAAAAATATCGATACTGTCCTTACTGCTGAATTCAGAGGCTCATAGGGGAGCTTTAATGAGCGTGTTAGAGCAAGCGTTTGTAGACCATGATGTGACTGTTGGTCAGTTTGGTGGAATAGTGGGGAATATCACTGCATGCAACAGTTTGAGTTTTAGTGATGAAGAACTCCCAGAAGAAGGGAGGAACCATAATTTGGCGTTACATATATCAGTGAATTGGAAGACCGATGCTTTGTCGAACGTGTTGTTAGACATCGGGTCAGCTTTAAATGTGATGGCTAAAACAACTTACAACCAACTTTCCTACCAAGGCACACCGTTAAGACGAAGTGGAGTAATGGTAAAGGCTTTTGATGGTTCAAGGAAGACTGTTCTCGGAGAGGTGGACCTGCCCATTACAATCGGGCCACATGTTTTCCAAGTTACTTTTCAAGTGATGGACATACAAGCATCATACAATTGTCTATTGGGCCGACCTTGGATTCATGGAGTTGGGGCAGTGACATCTACTTTACATCAGAAATTGAAGTTTGTGAAGAATGGGAAACTGGTAACTGTGAATGGAGAAGAAGCTTTGTTAGTAAGCCACTTGTCGGCTTTCTCTTTCATTGGTGCTGACAATATCGAGGGATCTTCATTTCAAGGACTTTCTTTAGAAGAAGAGAATTCGAAGAAGAATGGGGCATCTATTTCCTCTTTCAAAGACGCTCAGAGGGTAGTCCAAGATGGTGTGTCTACAGGCTGGGGGCAAGTGTTAAGCTTACCGGAGAACAAGCATCGAGAAGGTCTCGGTTTCTCTTCGTCAGCTGGAATCCCCGAGGTAGGGGTCGTCATTGAGCCAAAGAGTGGGATTTTTCGCAGTGCTGGATTCATTCATTCTCCGCCAGAAGCCAATGCAGTCATTGAGGACAACCCCGAAGGAATTCCATGCAACTTTGTGACGCAAGGAGGGTCTAACCATAACTGGGTTGCTGTCGACGTTCCTTTTGTTGCTCATCTGTCCAAGTAATGCATTTGTTTGTCTTTATGCTTTTAAAAAAAATATCCTTTCGTCCTGCCCCAAGCGAAAGTGAATTTATCTAGGGCTTTTTGCTTCAAGAAATTACCATCATCAATAAAAATGTCGTTTTGTTTCCGACTTTCGTCTTATGTTGTGCTTTTTTAGAAAAAATGGTAATACAAAAAACCAAAAAAACATAATCCCTTCCAAAATATCTGCATTTACACATTTTTTCTAAAATCAATCATTAAACATATGTGCAGATTAATTATCAATAAACCTGTTGAACAACGTGACTCTATGATCTCTCCCAACTTTGAGTTCCCTGTATACGAAGCAGAAGAAGAAGAGGTTGAGGAGATTCCCGATGAGATCTCTCATTTGCTCGAACAAGAAAGAAGAACCATTCAGCCTTATGGGGAAGCATTAAAATTAATCAATCTAGGCTCTGAGGAAGACAAGAAGGAGATGAAGATTGGGGCGTCACTTGAAGCAAATGTCAAGAAGCAAGTGATAGAGCTTCTCAAAGAATATGTCGATGTGTTTGCTTGGTCGTACAAGGATATGCCGGGGTTGGATACTGATATTGTGGTACACCGTTTGCCTTTGAAGCCCGAATGTCCACCGGTCAAACAGAAGTTGAGAAGAACTCACCCTGATATGGCTTCCAAGATCAAAGAGGAAGTACAAAAACAGATTGACGGAGGATTCCTCGTTACGTCAGAATACCCTCAATGGTTAGCCAAAATAGTGCCCGTTCCGAAGAAAGATGGTAAGGTCAGAATGTGTGTTGATTATCGTGACTTGAACAAAGCTAGTCCCAAGGATGACTTCCCACTGCCTCATATTGATGTGTTAGTTGACAGTACTGCGAAATCCAAAGTTTTCTCCTTCATGGACGGCACCGGTTACAATCAAATTAAGATGGCGCTTGAATATAGAGAAAAACATCCTTCATCACCCCTTGGGGCACTTTCTGTTACAAAGTAATGCCGTTTGGGTTGATAAATGCAGGAGCTACTTATCAAAGAGGTATGACTACTCTTTTTCATGACATGATGCACAAAGAAATTGAGGTTTATGTGGATGATATGATCGTCAAATCAAGCACTGAAGAAGAGCATGTCGAATACTTGCTGAAGATGTTCCAACAACTGAGAAAGTACCAACTCCGTCTGAACCCCAACAAGTGCACTTTTGGCGTCAGATCCGGGAAACTCTTGGGCTTCATTGTTAGTCAGAAAGGTATTGAAGTAGATCCAGACAAGGTCAAAGCCATCAGAGAAATGCTTGCTCCAAAAACAGAAAAACAAGTAAGAGGGTTTCTCGGACGGCTAAATTACATCTCCAAATTCATTTCTCATATGACTGCAACATGTGGGCCGATATTCAAGTTACTCCGCAAGGATCAAGGGATTGAATGGACAGAAGATTGCCAGAAAGCCTTCGACAGCATCAAAGAGTACTTGCTAGAACCTCCCATTCTTATCCCTCCAGTTGAAGGAAGACCATTGATTATGTACCTAACTGTATTAGATGCTTCTATGGGTTGTGTGCTCGGGCAACAAGATGAGACCGGAAGAAAGGAGCATGCTATTTATTATCTAAGCAAGAAGTTTACTGATTGTGAGTCTCGTTATTCCATGCTTGAGAAGACTTGTTGTGCTTTAGCCTGGGCCGCCAAACGCCTCCGTCATTACATGGTTAATCACACCACTTGGTTGATATCTAAAATGAATCCGATCAAGTACATCTTCGAGAAGCCAGCTTTAACAGGAAGAATCGCCCGGTGGCAGATGTTGCTGTCCGAGTATGATATTGAATACCGTTCCCAGAAAGCAATCAAAGGTAGCATCCTTGCCGATCACCTGGCTCACCAACCGATCGAAGATTATCAGCCTATAAAGTTTGATTTCCCTGACGAAGAGATTATGTATTTAAAAATGAAAGATTGTGACAAACCATTGTTCGGGGAAGGTCCAGACCCTGAATCAAGATGAGGTTTGATATTCGACGGATCTGTTAATGTTTATGGCAGCGGCATTGGAACAGTCATTATTACTCCTAAAGGTACACACATCCCTTTCTCTGCCAGACTAACTTTCGACTGCACAAACAACATGGCGGAGTACGAAGCATGCATTATGGGTATTGAAGAAGCCATCGATGTAAGAATCAAGAACCTCGACATTTATGGTGATTCAGCTGTCGTAATCAATCAGATCAAAGGAGAATGGGAAACTCGCCACCCCGGCTTGATTCCATACAAAGATTACGCGAGACGATTACTGACCTTCTTCAACAAGGTCGAGTTGCACCACATCCCTCGTGATGAGAACCAGATGGCAGATGCTCTAGCTACCTTATCTTCAATGTACCAAGTAAATCGTCGGAATGAAGTACCATTAATCAGTATCAGATGTCTTGAAAGGCCTGCTCATGTGTTTGCGAGTGAAGAAGTGGTTGACGACAAACCATGGTTCCATGACATCAAGTGTTTCCTTCAAAGTCAAGAGTATCCAACCGGAGCATGCAACAAAGACAAGAAAACTTTAAGAAGACTGTCTGGCAACTTCTTCCTGAACGGAAACATTTTGTATAAGATAAACTTTGACATGGTGTTGCTTAGATGTGTGGACACACACGAAGCGGATTTATTCATGCATGAAATACACGAAGGATCCTTCGGTACTCATTCAAGTGGGCATACAATGGCCAAGAAGATATTGAGGGCAGGTTATTATTGGATGACGATGGAAGAGGATTGTTACAAGCAAGCCAGGAGGTGTCATAAGTGCCAGATCTATGCCGATGAGATTCATGTTCCGCCAACTGCACTCAACGTTCTCTCCTCCCCGTGGCCATTCTCCATGTGGGGCATCGACATGATTGGCAGGATCGAACCCAAAGCTTCAAACGGACACCGTTTCATTCTAGTGGCTATTGACTATTTCACCAAGTGGGTTGAAGCCGCATCTTATGCTAATGTGACCAAGCAAGTGGTGGTCAGGTTCATTAAGAATCAAATCATATGCCGCTATGGTGTCTCTAGCAGAATCATTACAGACAACGGGACGAATCTGAACAACAATATGATGAAAGAGCTGTGTGACGATTTCAAGATCGAGCATCATAATTCCTCTCCTTACAGACCTCAGATGAATGGTGCTGTCGAAGCTGCAAATAAGAACATAAAGAAGATTGTCCAGAAAATGGTGGTAACTTACAAAGACTGGCATGAGATGCTTCCATTCGCATTACATGGATATCGTACTTCCGTACGCACATCGACAGGGGCAACCCCTTTCTCTTTGGTATACGGTATGGAGGCAGTGCTTCCCGTAGAAGTTGAGGTCCCTTCAATGAGAGTTTTAATGGAAGCTGAGTTATCAGAAGCTGAATGGGTTCAAAGTAGGTATGATCAGTTGAACTTAATCGAGGAGAAACGCATGGCTGCTCTATGTCATGGACAACTATATCAAAAGAGGATGAAGCAGGCTTTCGACAAGAAAGTTCGTCCCCATGAATTCAAAGAGGGTGATCTCGTGCAAAAAAAGATTTTGTCTTTCCAGCCCGACTCCAGGGGCAAGTGGACTCCTAACTATGAGGGCCCATACGTCGTCAAGAGAGCCTTCTCCGGTGGTGCCATGACTCTTCAAACTATGGATGGTGAAGAACTTCTGCGTACTGTAAACACGGATGCAGTCAAGAAATATTTTGTCTAAAAATTATAAGAACAGCTCGGTAAGGGAAAAAAGAGAAAGAAAATTAAAAAAGAAAGAATATAAAAAATAAATTTAAAGATAATAAAAATGATAAGGGAAAAAAGAAGTGTGTTTTGTCCATTGAAGTGTTAGGAATAGAGCGAGTTATTGATAATTTTATCTGATAGTTGAAGATTTAATAGTAATTATTTCACCCAAAAAGAGAATCAATTAATAAAATATCACATCATATTTAAATGTCTGATAAGCATGTAATTTGTTAACTTAACATAACACGTATACATTTTCTATTATTAGATCCCACCAAAGATCAAAAGTGAAGGTATTTAAAATAGTAGAGATTGGATAACTTTTTTCTTTCATGAAAGTGAATATCTAAAAACTTATATTTAATATAATAAAATTAAACTAATGACTTCCAAAAACAAAAAAAATAGTTCATCATAGTGTTTGGAGATTTGAGCGAGCTTATTCTGGATTGATCGTCATATTTGATCAAAAGAAACCCCAAAAATGAGATTGACACCACATCTTCACCCAAAACCTGAAATACATTATGTATATTGGTCATCTCACATTCATGTTTCAAAATATATACTTTTGCTTCCAATGTAGAAGTTTAACTCACACATGATACATAAACATATCTCTATTATGTGTGAGACAGTTCGTATTTTTTGATCTGGTGAGAGAGCCAAATAAAATCAGAGGCATAACATGTTAAAAAATATGGTTGGTAGTCATTTTATAGAGAAATGTTTTTGTTCCTTTGTTTCATGAGAAAGGAGAAAGTATATTAGAAAAAGAAAGAAGATGAAAAAGGAATTTGAACATGAGAGAAATGAAAAATGAACCAAGTATGGAGTTATTGTTTTTCTCTAAGAGGATAAAGCATATAACGAGTTAATGGTAATTTTATACATTTATTGAAGGAGATAAGAATTAATGTGTCATTATTTTACCAAAATATTAGACTCATTAAATAAAATGCCACGACAATTTAAAATGTGTAATAAACATGTATGTATTTTTTATGTCAGCAGAACACATCTACATTTTACTATTGGCATATCTTACTGAAGATCAAAAGTGAATGAATCAGATATAACAGTGGTTGAATAATTTTTTGACATTTGAAAACTAAAATTTAAGATAAAAATTAAACAAAACGACATTCAAAAAGTAACAAATGAAATTATCACAACGTTGGAACTTCTGTGGAGACTAAATTAAGTTGTATGATCACATTAGGCAAAGAGCAATCACACAAGTAAGATTAACATCACACCTTCATCCAAAGTCTCAAGGCATTACAACATGGATCATATTATTTATATGTTGCTCACATCTACTCTTGCATTCAATATGAAATTTTAACTTACACTTAACACATTAACATCTCTCCATTAAGTGTCAGACTCTCCGTGTTCGTGATCCACCACCTAGAACACTCCCGCTCCCCTACAACATTGAAAGGGCAACCACACAGTGAAAATGAGACTACAGTTTCAACCAAAATTTTAAGGCTTAAGTATGAGTTTTTCACTTTTTCGATGTTCAACCTGCACTCTTTTATCTAATGTTGAATGTTAACTGACTTTTGTTACATCGCAATATCATCTCCTTTAAGTTTGACGGAATTCTCACCCGTTCTTGGCACGGGTGTCCATGCTAGTAAAATAGATAGATGAATTCATTGTTTTATTTTTTTGATAAGTTATGAATTCATTGTTGGCAAAACACTATCATTACTTTAAGTATAGACTAGACCATTGACCCGTGCATTAGCACAGGTCATATCGAAGGTAATATTGACGGTAATAGGTAACAAAATAGTTTAGATGAATGTCATGATTGTCATATAATATTTCATAATATTAAGAAGTATAGACGTTGGTACTGTACCATAAGATAATATTTCCATGACATAGTCCTTGGTACCGTAACGTAACATAATAGGTTAAGTACAGCGAGACGGGTTAACATTTATAAGTAAAAGATTAGGTTAAGTATAGCTAGACGGGTTAACGGTTATTCCTTTCCAAAAAAAATAACATATAATTAGAAACATAATTTTATTTTACTTTAGATAAACATTAAATGCAAAAGTGTGGAGGGAAAAATTAGGTTTAGTATCGCGAGATAGGTTAACATTTATAAATAAGAGAAGAGATAAACATTAACTGCAAAAGTGTGGAGGGAAAAGTTAGGTTAAAATTAGAGAGACGGGTTAACATTTATAAGTCAAAGATAGCGAAAAATAGCATACAATTATGAACATAATTTTATGTTACTTTAGATAAAAATTAAATGCAAAAGTGTGGAGGGAAAAATTAGGTTAAGTATAGCGAGACGGGTTAACATTTATAAATAAGAGATTTTGATTAAATTAAATCTAGGGTTAATATAGTAAAATCATGCGATAGAATTAGGTTAAATCTATGATTAATATTGCATTCGGGTTAACATTTAGAAATAAGAGTTTATTTTGCTTTGCATAACAATAGGAGATTTCAATAACAATTAACATTTTGATTAAATTAAATTTAAGGTTAATATAGTAAAATCTAGCAATAGAATTAGGTTAAATCTAGGGTTAATATTGCGTTCGGGTTAACATTTAGAGATAAGAGATAAGAGATTTTGATTAAATTAAATCTAAGGTTAATGTAGTAAAATCAGGTGATAGAATTAGGTTAAATCTAAGGTTAATATTGCGTTCGGGTTAACATTTAGAAATAAGAGATAAGAGATTTTGATTAAATTAAATCTAGGGTTAATATAGTAAAATCAGGCGATAGAATTAAGTTAAATCTAGGGTTAATATTGCATTCGGGTTAACAATTAGAAATAAGAGATAATAGATTTTGATTAAATTAAATCTAGGGTTAATATAGTACAATCAGGAGATAGAATTAGGTTAAATCTAGGGTTAATATTGCGTTCGGGTTAACATTTCTAATAAGAGATTTTGATTAAATTAAATCTAGAGTTAATATAGTAGAATCATGCGATATAATTAGGTTAAATCTAGGGTTAATATTGCGTTCGGGTTAACATTTAGAAATAAGAGATAAAAGATTTTAATTAAATTAAATTTAAGGTTAATATAGTAAAATCAGGCGATAGAATTAGGTTAAATCTAGGGTTAATATTGCATTCGGGTTAACATTTAGAAATAAGAGATAAGAGATTTAGATTAAATTAAATCTAGGGTTAACATAGTAAAATCAGGCGATAGAATTAGATTAAATCTAGGGTTAATATTGCGTTCGGGTTTACATTTAGAAATAAGATATAATAGATTTTGATTAAATTAAATCTAGGGTTAATATAGTAAAATCAGCGATAGATTTAGGTTAAATCTAAGGTTAATATTGCGTTCGAGTTTATTTTGCTTTGCATAACAATATGAGATTTCCATAACAATTAACATTTTAATAAGCACGAAAAATTTACTAATGATCTGTATTAGGAAAAATAGGATGTTAAGCAATGATCTGTTTATTTTGCTTGCATAACAATAAAAGATTTCAATAACAATTAACATTTTGATTAAATTAAATCTAAGTTAATAAAGTAAAATCAGACAATAAAATTAGGTTAAATCTAGGGTTAATATTACGTTCGGATTAACATTTAGAATTAAGAGATATTCTCAAATCAAATCATTAAACTACATCAATTATTATCAATCAAGGTACACCGTATGTCGTTTAATGAGACATTAATTTTCTTTTCCAATAATAATGATAAATTAATTAATTTTTAATTACCTTTTAGTATTTCCTTAACTAATGGTACACTAAAGCCCATAAATACCACCTTTCATCAGCTTCTGTATCATACAATTCCTAACTGTTGGATTTTATGGATTAACCTTAGTTAATAATTATAATAATATATTATTATATCAACTGTTAATTTAATTATAATATTGTATTAGATAAAAGGATAATTAATGGGTTGTAATAAGAAACGGGCCGTGATGGGTTGGATCGTTTCTCAAAGTAAGTCTGTTGAGAGGTCTTTTTTCCTACTGATGCTTATATATTTGATTATCCCATCAGGTCTGCTTCAACGCACTCTTGTACGCACCAGAATGGAAAAGAAGACCCTCTCAACCCTAACCTCTTTTCTACATAGTTTCTTTAACAGGATGATAATTGCCAATCACCAACCAATTATATCAAAGTACACAGTTTCTATTTATTTTGAATCCTATCAAAAAGCATTTTGCGTTTTTTTTTCTTCCAAGAAATCCATAATTCAAACGATCTTTTGTATTGTAAGTTGCTGTGCAAATTTTCCAACCCTAACAAATCGCTTCTATTCTCTATCAAAATGCCATAATTGTTTTATTTTCCAACCCGTTGTGTTGTGCCTAAGCGACTATATTCTTGTGTACCAAATTTGTTTGGCTAAAATGCTATTTTGGTCCCTTAACAACATTTATAGTATCGCTTTGGTCCCATAAGTAATAAAAACTCTGTTTGGTTCCTTTAACTTGATTTAAAGTATCAGTTTGGTCCTTTCTGTTATTTTAATTCAAAAAAACGTTAAATTTAGGGACCAAACTAATACTAATTAAATAAGCTAAAGGACCAAACTAATACTAATTAAATAAGTTAAAAGACCAAAATTTTACGTTTTTTTGAATTAAATTAACAGAAAGGACCAAACTGATACTTTAAATAAAGTTACGGGACCTAAACGGAGTTTTTATTACTTATGGGACTAAAGCGATACTAAAAATGTTGTTAAGGGACCAAAAGAACATTTTAGCCAATTTGTTTTGTTCCCTGCTATGCTATGGTTCAAATTATATAATGGAAAATCATGCTTTCTACTCCCTTCGTCCCTATATGTAACCCCCTTTGCATTTTTCATATTTCTTAGGAAAATTTGTCAGTGTAATTAATGTGTCTGTTTTGTGTGTTAATATTACCAAATTGTCCTTTGTTTGTATGTATATTAAATTTGACTTTTCATATTTCAAGACAAGTTAGTAGTATTAATTAGGGGTATGTATAGAAAAATAATAATAAACGCATCTAATAATTTGAAAAGGGGTTTAGATTTATGGACAAAAATAAAATCAAATGGATGTTTAGATATATGGACGGAGGGAGTATCAAACAAATAAATCATGAACAATTTAAACAAGGCTAAAGTGTATTTTTCCACCCTTAACTTTCAAGAACTTGCAATTTTGGCCCCCTAAATACAGAAACTACAATTTTGGCCCTCTAAGATTTAACCCCTTTGTATATTTGGTCATTTTGGGCAATTTTGACCAAGTCAACGCTGACATGGCATCTCATTAAACCAATTGGCATGCCACGCGTGTAATTAACTATTTTTAAAAAAATAAAAAGCCACAAGTGTATATATTCAATTAAAAAATTAAAAAAAGAAAGGAAATTGAAAAAACAAAAAAAAACTTGATCTTCATTATGTTGATCATATTCTTGATAATCCAGAAATTAAATAATGCAAAAAAATTGATCTTCATCATTTTGTGTGAAAATCAAATTCATATTCATCCTTATCATAACGATATGATTGAAGCTCCTGTGACATTATTAAGGCAGCATATTTACGACGGATATAAATGATGTCTTCAACATGAACAAAGAAGGGGCATCAGGACCCGATGGTTTTGGCGCAGTCTTTTTCCAAACCTTCTGGGACATTGTCCAAATTGATGTGAAGAATGATGTCTTGGAATTTTTTGTCAACAGTTGGATGACGCCAAATTATAATGCCAACGCTCTTATTCTCATCCCCAAAACTCCAAATGCTGATACAGTATCTCAATACAGACCAATTTCCCTGGCCAACTTCAAATACAAAATCATTTCAAAAATATTAGTTGACAAAGTTGCATCCATCATGCCATCTATTATTTCCCCTCAACAGAAAGGTTTTATTCAAGGTAGGCAAATCAAAGACTGCATCTGTCTGGCTTCTGAAGCAATTAATCAACTGGATAAAAAATCTTATGGGGGTAATCTTGCTGTCGAAGTAGATATTGCCAAAGCTTTTGATACAATAGAATGGCCTTTCCTAATCAAAGTGTTGCAAGCATTTGGTTTTAGTGAACTTTTCTGCAATTGGATAAAGGTCATCTTAGAATCTGCAACTTTGTCTATCTCCATCAATGGCTCTCAAAGTGGATACTTTAAATGTAAAAGAGGGGTTAGGCAGGGTGATCCCCTCTCCCCTCTTTTATTTTGTATAGTTGAAGAGGTTCTAAGCAGATGCATCACCAGACTTTTGGAACAAGGAAAAATTAAATTGATCAATAGCTCTAGACATCACTTTATTCCTTCACATGTATTGTATGCTGATGATGTGATGATTTTCTGTAGAGGAAATATTTCAACTTTTGACGCTTTAAAGGATCTCTTTTTGGAATATGCTTCTTGCTCAGGTCAACACATTAATCCTTCCAAGTCCACCATTTATGCTGGTTCCATCTCCTCAGGTAGACTGAATTTCTTAGTTAATTATCTGGGGTTTCAAGCTGGTACTCTGCCTTTCAATTATTTAGGTGTACCTATATTTAAGGGCAAACCTAAAAAGTCTCATCTTCAACCAATTGCTGACAAGATCAAAGTGAAATTATCTACATGGAAAGCTGCTTTATTGTCCATGGCAGGAAGGGCTCTTCTTGTTAAATCAATCATTCATGCTATGCTAGTAAAAAGTTTCTCAGTGTACTCTTGGCTTATGGCTTTGTTGAAAGATATTGAAAAATGGTGTAGGAATTTCATTTGGAGTGGAGATATAGAAAAGAGAAAGTTGGTGACTGTCTCATGGCATAAACTTTGCAAACCCGTGGCAGAGGGTGGATTAGGGATGATACCTTTAACAGTTCTTAATGATGAATCTAATTTGAAGTTGGGATTGGAACTGGTCAACTCTTCTGAACCTTGGGCAGTCTCTTTAAAAGGAAGAGCGTTTAGAAATAACAAACCTGTTTCCTACCACATTTTCTCATCCATTTGGAGCAGTGTGAAGCATGAAATCTCATCAATCACAGAGAACAATTGTTGTTCTCCCTCTAAATCCATGATGGTTTGGCTCCTCGTGCATGATAGGTTACCAACAGATGATAGGCTTATGGTAAGAGGCAGCGTCATGGCCTCTATGTGTAGTAACTGTTCCATTCAGAATCAGGTATCCATTTGTTCTTGCAATGCTCTTTCGCCACTATGATATGGAACTGGTTTGCATCCATCTTACAATTTTCCCTAAACCTCAATGAATTCTCTGATTTATGGAAAGTTTGTGAAAGAAGGTGGACTCCTCAGTGTAAGTTGGCTATCATTGCTTGTATAATAAACATCATCAACATCATTTGGTATTCCAGGAACCAAGCTAGATTTCAAAACCGTAAACTTCATTGGAAAGCAGCTATAAACTTAATCATTTCTAGCACTTCTCTTTCCGGCAACAACACAAGCAAAACTTCAGCTGCTGACATTACTGAGTTTGTTATTTTAAAAGCTCTTAAAATCAGAATTCGACCTCCTAGAGCCCCCATGATCAAAGAAGTAATATGGCACCTACCTATTGCTAACTGGATAAAGGTGAATATTGATGGAGCTGTCACAAAAAACTCTCCAAATGCGGCCTGCGGTGGCATTTTCAGGCCTTTAGAAGGCTTCTCAAGAGGTTGTTTCACACAGAAACTTACAACAAATTCTGCATTCATGGCTGAGATATATGGCGCTATGTTGGCATTAGAAATAGCTCACAACAAGAACTTGAACAACATTTGGCTTGAAACGGATTCCATGCTGCTCCTTTTAGCTTTTAAAAATCATCTCATGATACCTTGGTCCCTTAGTAACAGATGGTTGAACTGTATGGAAATTACAAAGAGTATGAATTTCATAGTGTCTCACATATATAGAGAAGGTAACATTTGTGCTGATAGCTTAGCTAACTTAGGTTTGGAAACAGCTGGCTTCTTGTGGTGGCAAGATGCACCAAATATTATTAGGCAGGATTTGGTCAAGAATATGATGGGAATGCCCAACTATAGGTTCTCTACCTTTTGAAAAGGTTTGGGTATATCCCACTTTTCTTCTTTGTATGTTTCCTTTTTTTTGAACGAATTTGGGTAGCCTCTTTGTGCAACTCTTTGTTTAAAAAAAAAAAGTAACAGAAAGGAAAAGGAACTGATGTTTCATTATGCTAGTACGGATAAAAAAAAAAGCATATCGTAATTGGGAATATCCAAGTATGTCACACAAAAATTCATAGAATACCACTCTTCACCCAGCAAGATACACTCCCGCCCAGCCAAACCTACCAAAATGCCCCTGTGCATGTTAAGTCACGCTGCGTGACTTAACTTGCGCACGTTATGCACCATGCACAAGTTAACTCACGCACCTCTGGCACGTGCGCAAGTTAACTTGCGCACGTTGGCCGGTGGTCAAAACTGATGAACAAACGTTTTTGGACGGTGGTCAGTTGTTCAACATTCAATCTACACGTTTTTAACACTATTTACATGTTTTTTTTTACCACATTTATGTTTTTTATAACATATACTACCATTCTCACCTATAAATACCCCTCCATACTTCCCTATTCCCTCACACCATCTCACTTTCTCTCCCTCGTCACTCTCTCCCTCTCTTACTCTTCTTCTTTTTTGCTTCTATAGTATCTAGGCTCTTTACACCCCTTTAGGTATACACCAGTAGTTTTTGGGGGAAGTAGTGGTTCGCCGGGTTGGGGAAAAGGGCATCATCCCTTGAGGTAAGATTAGGTTTGCTTCCTTTTACTCCCAATTTTTTTTTACCGTGGGTAAAAAGAATCATCATGGGGGTATAAAAGGAACCAAATTTAAATTTACCTCAAGGGATCTTGATGTCTTTTTCCCCAACAGGACGAATCACTATCTTCCCCAAGAGCTATAGGTGTATACCGAATAGGGTGAAAATAACACTTTACCCCATACCGAAGAGGGTGAAAATAATTTTTTACCCCATGAGGGTAAAATATATGTATTAATTCTTGTAATGTTTGAATGATATTAATAAAATCAGAGTTATATTTATTAATTTTGTTTTTAATTTGTATTTATTTTTGCATTTATTTTATGTTTATGATTATGAATTGAATAACAAATATTATATTTAATGGTATCGAATTTATTTATTTATTTGTATCGAATTTATTTATATTGGATTTATTTTCTAATTTTGTATTTATTTGCATTTTGAATAAATAAATTCGAATAAAAAGTCTAATTAAACTCAGCGTGGAATCGAATAATGTTGGGTATTGAATAAATAAATTCGAATAAAAAGTCTAATTAAACTCAGCGTGAAATTGAATAAAGAATTCTAATAAATAAAATCGAATAAAGTTGCATATTGAATAATTTCGAATAAAAAGTCTAATTAAACTCAGCATGGAATCGAATAATATTGCGTATTGAATAAATAAATTCGAATAAAAAGTCTAATTAAACTCAGCGTGAAATCGAATAATGAATTGTAATAAATAAAATCAAATAAAGTTGCGTATTGAATAAATTTGAATAAAAGTTTCATTTAAATTACATTACATAAAGATCCTAAATATGGTCTATCGTTACATGACATTACATTCGGAATTGCACCTTCAACTACAACAATTGTGTTACCTCTGAATGATGCAAATTCAAAGTTGCTAAGCAGCAGGACTCTAGTGTTCGTCCTGAAAGTGCTTCTGTTCCATTCAAAATGTTAAATTATCGTTGGTCTTGGTTTTAAATGATAGTATCCAAGTGCCAACGGAATGAGGTCCATACATTGACACTTCAATACCATCATTTAAACGAAGCCAACAAGAATTTAACATTTCGAATGGAACAAAAGCACTTCGAGACGAATGTTGGAGTCCTGCCGTTTAACAAGTTTGAATTGCCCCATCCAGAGTAAGACAATTGTTGTAGTTTGAAGGTGCATTCCCAACCTAATCACGACCGCCACCTAATCAAGATCTTTTGGCGGAATCAGACTTTTGATGATATCTTCAGCTGATCTCACCAACGTTGCTCGCATATCGATCCACTGGAACATGCTGTGCTCTCAAAACATGGTCGTCACGTTTTCGTCATTCGTCAATTCCACCCAAGTGAATGATACTCTTCCATCGTCGAGCATTGGACGTTTATACCGAACGTATTCCACCTTCCTTGTGTCTCGGGGGTTGACTCCTTTGTTGACTTCATCCAGCTGATCCTTGAGACCTCTTAACGTTAGACCAAGGCACCGAACCTTCAACCTCTGAGGTTCTCAGCCGTTGAATTGCTCGCATATCAATGAAAATTCTCTAAAACAAACCCTAAATCTAAAAAAAATCTTTAAAACTCAAAACCTACAACATAAACATGCAAACATCGAAACATTTAAGCAACACAGGTGATTTTTATGTAAACATTGTATGATTTCTTGACAAAAAAACAAAAATTTAAACAAACCATAAATCTAAAAAAAAATTCTAATTTAAGAGAAAAAGTCTAACATATAAACATAAAGGTTAATGGTGTTTGATTATGAAAACTTACTTGTTATTGAAGTGTTGTTTGATTTGAACTTGAAGGAATTTTGGATTTGGTGATTTTAGAGAGATTTTGGAGAATTTTTGAGATTTAGATGATGAATGAGGCGTTCTGCCTTGTATAAGACAGATTGTTGCGTGAGTTAACTAGCGCTGTGCTAGTTAACTCACGCAGAGCATGTTAACTAACGCACAATTTTACTCGTGTGCTAGTTAACATGCGCAGGGGCAAAATCGTCACGCCTGCAGGGCGGGAGTGTATTTTGCAGGGGGGAGAGCAGGATTCAAATTCATATGCATACAGGACGATGATTCAATACCCAAAAATTTTGACTTTCCTTATGTTTTTGTCCTGTTTACTTATCATCTATCCTTTCCCACCCATTTCTCTGTTTCTTAACTGCATATCTGATAAAAGTGAAAAACATTCAAAGTAATACACAGCATTTTACTGATCAAAATCAGAGAATGGGCAAAAATTATCATGTATTTAATTCTTTTTAATATTTGTTCATCTACCATATTTCCTGTTTAGGGTACAAAAAGCAATTTTGTTGGATAAAAAGGGTGGTATAGTCAAGTAACAATGGAAATTAGATGAAAAATCCACTTCGTGCAAGAGAATTATAAACTCACCAAGCAATGAAGGTGAGAAAAACACAAGAAGGGGAGGGGGTTGAATTGTGTTTTCTTTTTCTCTCTTTTTAAAAGATAGATTCTGTTTTCAAAATCAGAGTCTGAAGAAGTTTAGGTTCTGATAGGAGTTCAGAGTCTTGTGCAGCGGAATAAAGTAAAGAGATAAGGGAAAAGAAAGAAAACAAGCAATTATACAGGTTCCTTCCACAAACCGGGAGTAGTCCTGTCCCCCTTGTACTTCCATGGAGAGTTCACTAAAATGTAATTTCAGATTACAAGTTGCTCAAGCACACAAGAAAGAGACTTCCAATGCTCAAGCACAACTGCAAGAGACTTCTATTGCTCAAGGACACAACCAAGAGACTTCTATTGCTCAAGCACTACTGCAAGAGACTTCTAACACAATTTACAGAAAATTGAATAAGAGTTTGAACACTTGATATACAATCAATGGTGTTCACAAATACAAACAAATAAGAGACTTTGTTTTCTGTTACACTTAGAAATTCTAGGATATTGAAGTTTGTAAGAATTTCCTAAGTTGTTGATGTGTTTGGCTTGACAATACGACTTGGCTCAAGGAGTATTTCAAAATGTGCGTAAGAGTTTATTAACTATTCTTCAAGTCTTCATTCCTTTATATAGAGGTTTGAGAAATACGTTGAGAGATGCCACCACATCACAGAGTCATCTAGAAGCTTGATCAAACACTGTTGATTTGTTGCTTGATATGGTAATCGTCCTTAAGAAACAATTTTGAATTTCATTCCTCTTGGAGCGAAAATACCAGTAGACACAACTACCAATAGTACAAGTAGTGGAGTAGTGGAGAAGGTGGTCGTACACGTACTCTGTCCTTTTCTGCGCTCTTTATCAAAAAGTGTCCCATGCTTAAGTTGATTTAAAATAGCAGTTACTCCTTATGAATATTCCTTCTGCAACGAAATGCCTCCAGAAATTCTTCAAATCAAAATCTTGAGTTTGCAGTCTTCAGACTCTCTTTAGAACTTCAGACTTATTTGAACTTCAGACTCTCTTCAGCTCCTTCAGACTCTCTTCGTTCTTCAGAAACAGTAGATATGTGCTTCTCGAGACAGCTTCTTCAGACTCTCTAAGTCTTCAGAATCTCTTGATTTGCACTTCTTCGAAACAACTTCTTCAGACTCTCTAAGTCTTCAGAACCTCTCGAAACAGCTTCTGATGATTCTTCAGACTCTCTAAGTCTTCAGAACCTAATGTCTTCACTTGCAACAAGCTTCTTATAGATTTTTCTCTTTATTTGTTCTTTCAGAATGCCTTCTAAGATTAAAATCTTTGACAAAGATCCTGCACACTTGAACAAATATTAGCATATCCCATTGACAATTTTTAATACCTTGTTATCATCAAAATTATAAGTGGTATTGTTAAACACCCTTTGTTCTAACAATCTCCCCCTTTTTGATGATGACAAACATAAGTATTTAAAAGGTCAATTTTTGTTAATCTAATTAACGAGTTGACTTAGGGGTCTGAGGTTTGTCAGCTCAGAGTCTGAGGTTTGTAAGCTCTGACTCCGCCGGAGTCTGATAGTCTTTAAGGTGAGGTTTGTAAGCTCCCCCTAAGTCCTATCCATGTTAATTAAATTCAGTTTTAAAACGTAACACTCAGAATCAAATCTTACATGAAATTTAAAGACTAGAGATGAGAAGAGATTCTCTTAAATTAAATTGGAAAAATTTAATTTATTTTAGGGCTCAGAATCTAACATTATATTTATGCTACTTCCCCTTACTTTAAACGTAAAATACTTCAAACACTCCCCTTTTTGTCATCAACAAAAAAGGTTTAATCAATTGAAAGAGATTCCAATTGAAGGTAAGAAAAAAAAATTAAGATAAAAGAGAAGTGAGAAAATGATTCAGAGTTAAAAACAATCAGAAGCACTAAATATATCCGGAAGCATTAAACATTTAGAAGCACAATATTCAGAAGCTTGATAAATCAGAAGTAAGCAATATTCAGAAGCAAGACAAAACTAAGAAATGACATTCAAAAATACAAAATACAACCAACACAAAAATAAAAAAAATGTGTGCAACTAAGGTTTGTTTTGGTTGGCAAGAATTTCCATGAGTTTCTTCATGTCTTTTGCCTGTTTCCTCAAATCTTCAGCTTGCTTCCTGACTAACTTTTCAAGAGCTTCTGTCCTCTTGAGGTGAGCTTCTTCTTTAAGCTTGGCTTCTTCTTGAACGCTCAGGAGCTTCTTCTTCTTCAGCTTCTCAATAACTTTTGACTCCCTGGACACATATTCCACTTCATAGTAGAAAGGAGCATTGGCCAAGTACAGGACCTTGTCCTTAGCTTGCTCTTCAGCTTTGCGTAGCTCTTCCAAGTGTCGTGCTAGTGTCTCTGCTTGCTCTATCAGGCTTGCATTGCGCAGAGAAGAAAGGAAATCAGAAGCTTCCTTCTCAGCAGCAGTCCATTTGTCTTCATAGCTTACAGAGAGAATTGGAACTTTTCTAAGTTGAACCAATTCTTTAATTTTCCTGCACATATTCACAAAGAATCCTTCTATGTATATTGAATTTAGAAGGTCTGGATGTTGTTGTTGAATAGATGAGGGTTGAGATGAAAAAGGTAAGTCTGGTTGAATGGAGGCAAGTGAGAGAGTGTTGGCTTGTTCATGTTCTGGTTCAAGATTGATTACAGAGTCTGTTTCTAAGGTTTCAGGTTCTAAACAGCCTAAAGTTTGAGTGTTGGCTTTCTGTGGGGTTATAGGAAGTTCTCCACCTAAGTGTCTCTCTAAAGAGTCTATAGCTTCAGGTGATTCTATGTTTGTTGGTTGTTGATTGATTGTGGGTTCTTCAGGATCTTCAGCTGGCTGAATAACCTGAAGTGGTTTCAAATACACTGGTTGTAGGGGATGGTCTGAGGGTAATTGTTGGCATATGTTGATTGTGTTTTGGATAACATTGTGCATTGTAGTATCAACATACTCAGAGATTTTTGGGTCAAGTGGGTCATAAGATGAAGGTTGTTTGGTTGGTGAAGGGGTAAGCTTTTTGAGTAGAGTGGGGACAACTTTGCTAAGGGGTATGTTGTTAGAGTTTGTTTCAGTTTGAGAGGAGGAAGGGGAATCTAAATTCAAATATATGTCAGATTCAGAATGAATATTACCTTGTGCAAGAGCTTCTACAACCATTAATCCTGAGGCTCTAGCTTCTGCAAATTCTACTTCCTTCTGCTTAAGAGCTTTCACCAGCATAGCAGTAGCTTCCTTCACTACTTGTTCCTTTACTTCTACTGTAATCACTTCAGCAGCCAATGCTTTCCCATAAGCATGTTGATCAGACACCATAGACACTAAAGTATCCAACTTCAACGCTAAATCTTCAGCAACTGAAACAACATTTCTTTTTCTTTTGACCAGACTCTTTTCTTCCTCTTCATCCTCTTCATCCACAAACTCAAAGCTTTTACCAACAACTTTCTTGAGATGCTTCATGTTCCTTTCTCCTTTGCCCCTCTTCCTTTTAGGGATTTTAGGAACATTCAGAGTCAGAGCAGATGCTTCTGACTTAGTAGTTTTGGATTTCTTGGGTTAAGGTTCTGGTACATCATCCTCTTCAGCAGTTGGCTTGCTCCTTTTCCCTTTCAATTTCAATGGGGCACCTCCCATAGTATCTGGAATAGAGCTATAGTTGATGATTACTCCAGTCTCCTCAAAATGGTCCACCACAAATCTTGGCAGGACCTCTGGGTTGTCCTCCTTTGAGATTGGAGGGAAGTCTATCATCAGGCCAGATTGAACTGATGATTCCTTCAGGTCTTCCTCATGTGGTTTACATTTCTTGACAATCTTCATATACTGAAGTGTCTTGCCGTTGATTATTCTTCCAGTCACTGTTCCCAGCTATTTATCAAACACAACTCCAGTGCCTCTCAGGATCTCCAGCAATCTTCCTTGACAGAAGATTTTAGACAATAATCTATCATAAGGAACTTGCTTCCTTTGTTTTGTCTGACTTTCCCTGATTGCCCAACACATATGATACAACACATACTTGGGGAAATTGATCTTCTCCAGAGTGGCTAAGAAGAAAAGCACAACTCTGTGGTCCAAAGAAAGAGTGTCAGAACCTCCTCCTCTTTGTAGAAGGCAGTCAGTGAACAACTTCAGGAGCACCCTATGATCTTTGTGCATATCGACCAACTTGGTTGAAGGTCTTCCCTTGAAGAATAGGTTGTTTCACCTTTCAACCCAGTCACTCTTCCTGCTTACGTTCCATTGTAACTTTCCTTCATTTTTCACCATGCAGGCTCTGGCAATTATTTCTTCATTTATGGTAATTGAAATTCCCATCACAGCAGACTTGATTTCAATGTCATTGAAAGGCTCAAGACCCATTTCAGCTCTGGTTTTTCCCTTCAAAGACGCATCTTTGTTCACAAATTGTACTTCCTCAAACAGAGCAGCCTCTTTATCATATACTTCAGCTCGTATCCAGAAATCCCTTACAAGTTCTTGGTATGTTGGTCCATTAAGCATACTGAAGTATTCAAACATTCCTTGGCTGAGAATGTGTGTATGAATATCAACCCCATGTCTATGAAGAGTTTCAAAATCAACAGGGGATTCCACCTGAACCTCCAGAGATTCCTTTACCATAGTCATGGTTCTAGGTTTGATTATGTAAGATTGGTTTAGATTGATCTTCAGATTTGATGCACTGCTTGAAGTTGCCATTTGAGAGTGTGTTCTAGGTTTTTGAAATTTTTCAAAAGTTTTTCAGAGAGTGAGAGAGAGAGAGAGAGATAGAGTTTAGAACAGTTGAAAGTGTAGGTAGTGAATGTGAGCGTAGTGTGTGATTGAATGACTAAGTGATTTTGTCAAAACGATTGCAATGGAAAGGGGACAAACAAACATAAGCATTAAAGACATACAACACACAGACATTAAAGCCAAGGGAAGGCGCGAGGATAAATGTCAAACGAATAACTATCAATGCCCTTTGATTTATTACCCAATACAGACAGATCACGTCTGAGAATCAAGAAAGTAATTGTTACTGTAGTGGGGTAGGTGTCGTTAGTCACAACTGCCACCTTTCCACTAATACATGCTACTCAGAGTCTAAGTCTCCTTAACAGAGTCTGAGTGTCTTTCAGAAGCTCATTTTTCTCAGAGTCTCCAAAAGAGAGTCTGATACTCAAATAGCGTCTGAATAACTTTCAGAAGCTGAATTCTAATTCAGAGGCAAGCATTACTCAGAGACAAAACACATATTCAAATTTTTCTTAATAAAATCAAATTTCTCAACAATTAAAGGCTTAGTAAATATGTCAGCCCATTGATGATCAGTATCAATGAATTGAATATCTAAAACTCCTTTTTGAACATAGTCTCTAATAAAATGATGTTTAATTTCAATGTGTTTGGCTCTTGAATGTAGAATTGGATTCTTTGACAAACAAATAGCAGTTGTATTATCACAATAAATTGGAATACAGTTTTCAATTATTTGATAATCCTCTAATTGATGTTTCATCTAGAGTAGTTGTGTACAACAACTAGCAGCTGAGATGTATTCTGCTTCTGCTGTTGACAAAGTAATAGTTGCTTGTCTCTTATTAGCCCAGGATATCAGATTCTCTCCCAGAAATTGGCAATTGCCACTGGTTGATTTTCTTTCAATTCTGTCACCAGCATAGTCAACATCACATAATCCAACCAACTTATAATCTGAAGATTTCTTATAAAGAAGTTCAAGATTAGTGGTTCCTTTCAAATATCTAAAGATTCTCTTAACAGCAGTTAAATGAGATTCTCTAGGATCTGATTGAAACCTTGCACACAAGCATACACTGAATAAAATATCTGGTCTGGATGCAGTGAGATATAATAGAGAACCTATCATACATCTGTACAGCTTCTGGTCAACTTTTGTTCCTTGATCTTATTTGCTTAGAGTACAGATTGGAAGCATTGGAGTGTTCATTTCCTTACAATCTTCAAGATTAAATTTCTTTAGCAGCTCTTTAGTAGACTCCATCTTTGCATTTGTTGATTTGAATTCCCAGAAGAATTTCAATTCTCCTATCATGCTCATTTCAAATTCATCCTGCATTGTCTTAGAAAATTCCTTGCAAAGAGAACCATTAGTTGAACCAAAAATTATATCATCAACATAAAGTTGAACAATTAGAATATCTTTCTTAAGAGTTTTCCTGAATAATGTAGTGTCAACTTGACCTCTTACAAAGTCATTTTTAATTAAGAAATTACTCAATCTATCATACCAAGCTCTGGGAGCTTGTTTCAAACAATATAGTGATGTCTTCAGCTTATAAACATGGTCAGGATGTTTTAAATCCTCAAAACCAGGAGGTTGTTTGACATACACTTCTTCAGTAATGACACCATTAAGAAATGCACTCCTAACATCCATTTGATACAAAGTTATGTTGTGATTTACTACGTAGGAGAGAAGTAACCCGTAACGTCCCATTTTTATTATTTATTTATTTTATCGAGTTTAGAGTCTTTTTGTATATTTTATTTGAATATTTGTTATGTGATGATTTTTAGTATTTATTAGTAGGTTGTTATGATATAAATAGTGAAGGAAATCTAATTAGATTTGATTTAATGAGGCATAAGGGTAGGTTGGTAAATGTAGGAGTTTGTTAGGTAAAAGGATTTAGTGAGAAACAAACTCTTGGTGGTTATATATAGAGGAGAACATTAGAGAATTAGCGTTAGAACAAGAAAACAGAGAACAGAAAACAGAGAGCACGTAGAAGCAGTTTTTAGGAGATAAAGAGGAGAAGCTTCTAGAGTTCTGTAAATCAATCAATCTAAGGTAAGAGTGGGACTATCATTCAATAATCTTGAGTCTACAATTCTGAAAATTTCATTTAACATGTTGTAGGTTTAGTTTTTGAGAATTGAAGAATTAGGGTTAAGAGTGATAATTGATGATTTATGTTATGTTGTTGTCGATTTGTGGTTGGATTCATGATTATGAGTTGTGGTTGTTGATGATTATTGTTGTTAATGTCATATTATGAATTGGGTATGAATTATGTTGAGTTGTTGTTGATGATTGTAATAATTTTGAATGAATATGAAGTTTGAATAATATAAGTTGTTTTTTCTGATTTTTTTTTATCTCTGTCTCGAAATTTGAAACTAAAACTGGTATTGATCGGTACAGAATTGGTCTTAGGTGTAAACACGAAAGTTGTAGGTATGGATGTTAGTTTTCTAATTGTGTTGGTGTGACGTCAAAAAGATTTATATAACTTGAGTTATGGTCTAATTACTGCACGTAGGTCACAGTGAATTTTAATGGACTTTCTGCACAACTTTTTCCAATTTGGAACGAAAACTGGCATTGATCAGTACAGAATTGGCCTTGGGTGTAAACATGAAAGTTTTAGATATTTTTGTTAGCTTTCAGTAGCTTTGGTTTGACGTAAAAATGACTTTTAGTTTTTGAATTATGATGAAAATACTCCAAGGAGGTCTTAGCGAAATTGTACGGTGACAACATTCTCTATTTCATGTTTTTGCGTCTTTTTCACACGTCTCTGTTTTAAATTGGTCCTTGGTATAAACATGAAAGTTGTTGATAATTGTGATATCCTTCTAGTATTCTTGGTTTGACATGGAAATATGTTATGTATAATTTATTATGTTTTTACAAAAACGCATGATGAATTGTTGATGTTTGAATACGATGTTATATGATGAATTGTTGATGTTTGAATATAATGTTAATGATGATCTGTGAAGTTGTTATAAGATGATTTAATGTTGTTACTGATGACATCTATAATCGTATATGCATTATGTGAATTATAAGTGATGTTTTGAGACGATGATTACATTTTGACATTGTTATATCTTGAGATTATTGATGTGGTGCCAAGTTGTTGTTTACTATTGATTAAAGCTGCATGTTTCGGTCTAAGATGTGAGATGTTGATCCAAATTATTGGAGTCATATAAGACGTTCATGTTGTCTAAGTTGTAAGATGTAGAGTCCATGCATACTCATTTAAAGACGAGGGCTCATGCCCTAGGAGTATATTTATGCTCAAAAGCGATGAGGGCTTGTGCCCTAGAATGGTACCACATGCATGAGTAAAATGATAGAGTTGCATAGTCGAGTTTGTTGGAACAAAGGTGTTCAGCAATACCATGTTTTGAGTTTTGATGATAACAAGGTATTAAAAAGTTGTCAATTGGATATTGCTAATATTTGTTTAAGTATGCAGGATATCAATTAAGATTTGTATCTTAGAAAGCATTTTGTTTGAACAATGTTAAAGAGCAATAAATCCATAGAAGCTTGTTGCTTGTGATTCTGTACTGAAGACTGTTTCGAAGAGAGTCTGAAGACTGTTTCGAAGAGAGTCTGAAGACTGTATCGAAGAGAGTCTGAAGACTGTGCTGAAGAGAGTCTGAAGACTGTATCAGAGTCTGAAGACCATCAGAATCTGAAAACCAAGAGAGTCTGAAGATTATTAGAAGCTTAGTGCTACAGTGAGTCTGAAGCCACAAATTTGATAATCTCCTAACTGTGACCTCTACTGCATTGCTATGCACAAAGAAACTCTAATGGAGTAACGGCTAGCTTCTAAGTCAACTTGAGCGTGGGAAGCACAAAGACAAAGATTGCAGGCCAGTACAGAGTACGTTGTACGAACTCTGTTTCCACTACTCCACTACCACGTACAGTTTGGCAACTGTGTCTACCGGTATTAATCCTCAAAGGGAATGGAATTCAAATGATGCTATTGAAGGACTATTACCAAATCAAGCAACAGATCAACAGTCATTGATCAAGTTTCAGAAATCATCCTGATGCGCTAGATGACTCAATGTCTCTTTCCTACGCCTATATAAAGGATAGAAGACTTGAAGAATTGTGGGACTCTATAACATAGAAAAACTGCATTGCGCTGCTTTCGTATTCAACTGAGTCTTGACAAAAGCACATCATAAACTTAGATTCTTACAAACTGAGTATCCTAGAATCTCTAAGTTTCACAGAAAAACAGAGTCTGTCTTTTGTGTAAAACAGAGTCTGTCTTTGTTGTAATTGAAACACATTTTGATTGTTGTCAAGTGTTTCAACTCTATTCAATTTTCTGTAATTGTGTAAAAGTCTCTTGCTTTTGTGCTTGAGCAAAGAAAGTCTCTTGGCTTCGTCCTTGAGCATAGGAAGTCTCTTAGTTGTGTCTTTGAGCAAGGAAGTCTCTCGCCTGTGAGCTTGAGCAAGGAAGTCTCATACTGTGTGTTTGAGCAACTTGTAATTTGATATTACATTTTAGTGAACTCTCCTTGGAAGTACAAGGGGGACAGGACTACTTCCGGTTTGTGGAAGGAACCTGTATAATTGCTTGTGTTCTCTGTTCTCTCTTTATCTCTTGATTATTCCGCTGCAATCAGAACCTAATCTCCTATCAGACTCTGATCTCATTCAGACTCTGAGTTAAAAGGAATTAGATTCTCACTCTTCAAGAGTTGCGAAAAAAAAAACACAATTCAACCCCCCCCCCCCCCCCCCCCCCCCCCCCCTTCTTGTGTTTTTCTCACTTTCAGAGTTAAGTTGCATTGTCGAGTAAAGTTGTTAAGTTGATTTATGAAGTTGATATTGATGATGATAATGACGCTACATGACCATTGTTATGATATGTTCATGATGTTTATGTTGTTAATTATAATTGGTGAATTATATGCTTAACATTATTGTTTGTGAATCTCAACCCTTCTACTTGGAAATGTTGCTCTTCGTATGAGTAACTTGTAGGTGATCGAGAATATGTAGTTGTTGATTGCTGTCGTGAGTGGCTATCTCTCACTGTGTCTTTAGGTGCTCTGATACGTAACGGGATGAGGAACTTTTGTGGCTATTTTCTATTCCTTACGTATTGCTTATGATTTTACATGACTATGATTTAGTTTTTGGATTATTACGAGATGTTTTGATGAGGCCTTCGTGCCAAGACAAATTATATTGTTGAATTAAAATCCGCTGCGAAGTTTTGAATATTTATGTTGACCAATTTATGAAGGATAAATTTTTATTTATTCCATTTATGATTTTTAAGAAGTGTGGCATTGCGTTTATGTGGAAAAACTCTGATTATTTGTTATGAAATTTTGTGTTGGGAAAACAGGGTGTTACATAACCTGATTGCCTCCAATCTTGCAACTGGAGCAAATGTTTCAGTGTAATCAATGCCTTCTTGTTGACTGTAGCCTTGAGCAACAAGTCTGACTTTTTTCCTGAGTACTTCTCCGTGCTCACTAAGCTTGTTTCTGAACACCCATTTAGTTCCAATAATGTTCTTGTGCTCAGGCTTAGCTACTAGATCCCATACATCATTCCTTCTAAATTGATTGAGTTCATCTTGCATAGCTAAGATCCATCCTTCATCTGCAAGTGCTTCATCAACTGATGTAGGTTCTCTTATGATAACAATCCCAAAGCAGACTCTTCTTGTCTAAAATATGATCTAGTTATTTTGGGACTCTCTTTGTTGCCAATAATTTGATCCTCAGGATGTGAAGACTTGTATTTGAATGCGTGTTTGGATTGGTTGGCTTGCTGAGAACCATCTTGAGCTTCTTCAAAGGCTACCCCATTTTGCTGTGGAGTTCTAGGAGAAGAGAATTCATGGATGATTCCATGTTTTTCACAAAATACTTCAAATGGCTCATTTTCAAATTCTCCTCCATGATCACTTCTGACTTTTAAGATTTTCATTTATTTTTCAGATTGTACTTGGATGCAGAATTTACTAAACACGGTATATGAATCATCTTTAGACTTCAGAAACTTAACCCAACTCCATCTACTGTAGTCATCAACTATGACTAATCCATATTTACTTCCATATAAGAATGCAGTACTGACTGGTCCAAACAAATCAATATGGAGTAGTTCCAAGGGTCTGGAGGTAGAAACAATTTCTTTTGGTTTAAAAGAAGATTTTTACAATTTTACCTTTCTGACATGCTCAACAGAGAGCATCTGAATGATAATAAATGTCTGGTAAGCCTCTGACCAGTTGTAACTTGCTAAACTTAGAGATTAACCTCTAGTTAGCAAGTCCCAACCTTCTGTGCAACAGCCATTTCTTATCACTCATTGATAGAAGACAAACTACCTTCTGATCAGCCAGTTCAGAAAATTTCATTTTGTAAACATTGTTTCTTCTCTTTCCCTTGAATACAATGGATTGATCATCTTTGTTGACTATTGTGCAGTTGTTCTTATTAAACAAAACTTCATAACCACTATCACATAATTGACTTATGCTAAGTAGGTTATGTCTTAGTCCATTTACAAACCACCCATTATTGATTGAGATTAAGGAGTTACCAATGGTTCCAGTACCAATGATTTTGCCAGTTTGGTTTCCTCCAAATCCCACAATTCCTCTCTCTTTCATGGTCAGAGTTAGGAACATAGACTTTTCTCCCGTCATATGTCACGAGCAGCTAATGTCTAGATATCAGGACTTCTGCTTTTCTTGTCCATTTAGAAATACCTGCACCATCAACAATTTCAGATTTAGGTACTCATATCTTTATGGGTCCTTTGGGGTTAGTCCTTGAAACATTGCATCTCTTTTGTGTCTTGTATCTGGAAGTCTGAGGCATTATTTTATTCCAGACTTTAGGTTCAGAACCTCTTAATCTACAGTACAACTTAGCACACATAGCTTCTCTTCTTTGAGTTCTAGGCTTCTGATTTTCAGACTCTGTTTTCTTCAGAGTCTGTTTACCAGATTCTGATTTCTTCAGAATCTGAACTTTTGGAGCCTTTGATTCAAAGTTGTTCATTACCTTTGTCTTTAGGTTCTTTGGCTTTGAATTAGTCATTGCCTTAGAGCTTATAGTTTTAGGTTCTGAATGAGTCAATATGTTGACTTTTTCAGACTCTGACACAAATTGATTTTTAAATGCTTCTTTTGCGCCATCAGAACATGGTTTGATAATCACTTCATTAGAGTTACCTTCTGTGGATCCAAGACCTTTTCCTTTGTTCTGATAAATGCTATAAATCATGGATGCCACTTTGGTTCTATCAATTCCTGTGGCAATAAACTCTTGTAGAGCAGCATCCTGCTCACTCAAGTGTTTACTGTCACACTTCTTAGTCATTAAGTTTTCATTTTCTTTCTTTACAGCATCCATCTCCATCACAGTTGATTCATGAAGTTTCAACAACTTACTGTGTTGTTGTTTAACTTTCCTTAACTCTGTGGATTTGGTTTCATAATGACCAAGAAGCTCTTTGAGAGAATCAATCAATTCAGATTTAGTGAGTTTAGAATATACCTCTGTTTCACTTTCAGAGTCTGTATCAGATTCTGCATCAGATGATTCCTTTTCAGGTTCAGTTGTTGCTACCAAACCCACAACTACATTAGTTTCATCCTCAACATCATCCTCATCAGACCCTGACTCATTGTCTAGATCTTCCCAAGTAGTCATAAGACTCTTTTTGATCTGCTTCTTGAACTTGTTGGACTTGAAGGTTGGCTTCTTTGATTTGGATTTTTCTTTTTGCAAATCTGGACAATCAACAATGAAATGTCCCTGCTTCTTGCAGTTGAAGCAACCTTTCTGATCTTCTTTCTTAAGTCCTTTTCCACTGCTTTTGCCCAAGAACTTCTTGTTCTTTCTAGCTAAGTACTACAGTCTGTTAGAAAGCATAGTCATTTCTCTAACAACATCAGGATCTTCCTCAGAGTCATCAGAAGGAGATTCATTTTCAGATTCTTCAACTTTGAGAGCTTTTGTGGATTTTCCTTTTGACTTTAGAGCAATGGATTTTGACTTTCTAACAGAGTCATGTTCATTGAGACTTAACTCATGAAACTTGAGGGAACTGACAGGATCTTCAACACTTAGAGTGTTTAAATTTTTAGCTTCCTCAATAGCAATTACCTTAGGTCTCCATCTTGAAGGTAAGCTTCTCAGAATCTTGCTCACATGATCAGAAGCTATGTAACTCTTCTTCAAAATTTGGAGTCCAGAGACTATAGTCTGAAATCTTGAGTACATTTGCTCAATACTTTCATCATCTTTCATCTTGAACAGTTCATACTGATGAACAAGCAAAAGAGCTTTTGCTTCTCTGACTTTCTTGCTACCTTCATAGTTTGCACAGAGAGAAGCAAACATAGCTTTTGCAGTAAACTTGTCATTCATCTTCATATATTCTGCTTTGGGTATTGTTGTGACAAGTGCTCCTCTGATTATGTGATGTTTCTTGTAGCTTTTCTTTTGAGCAGCAGTGTGTTTCTTTCTGTCAATAACAGCTCCTTCATCATCAAGTTCTAAGTTACCAACACCATCTTCTAGTATGTCCCATAGTTCTTCATCTAAACTCATGACATAACTGTAGAAGTTGGTTTTCTACCATAAGAATTCCTCAGGGTCTCCGTTGAACTTAGGAATTTTTCCAGAGTCAGCTTTCTTGTTACTGGATCCATAATCATAAGGTATAGCAGCACCACCACCAGAAGTTAAAGGTTCACTGGAAGACATGTTTTTCTCAGGATCTTTTCTATCTCATTGTTAAGTGTTATGACAACAGAACCGGAGCTCTGATACCAATTGAAGGTGAGAAAAACACAAGAAGGGGGGGTTGAATTGTGTTTTCTTTTTCTCTCTTTTTAAAAGATAGATTCTGTTTTCCAAATCAGAGTCTGAAGAAGTTCAGGTTCTGACAGGGGTTCAGAGTCTTGTGCAGCGGAATAAAGTAAAGAGATAAGGGAAAAGAAAGAACACAAACAATTATACAGGTTCCTTCCACAAACCGGAAGTAGTCCTGTCCCCCTTGTACTTCCAAGGAGAGTTCACTAAATGTAATTTCAGATTACAAGTTTCTCAAGCACACAAGCAAGAGACTTCCAATGCTCAAGCACAACTGCAAGAGACTTCTATTGCTCAAGGACACAACCAAGAGACTTCTATTGCTCAAGCACTACTGCAAGAGACTTCTAACACAATTTACAGAAAATTGAATAAGAGTTTGAACACTTGATATACAATCAGTGGTGTTCACAAATACAAACAAATAAGAGACTCTGTTTTCTGTTACACTTAGAAATTTTAGGATATTGAAGTTTGTAAGAATTTCCTAAGTTGTTGATCTGTTTGGCTTGACAATACGACTTGGCTCAAGGAGTATTTCAAAATGTGTGTAAGAGTTTATCAACTATTCTTCAAGAAAGACGTTGAGAGATGCCAGCACATTACAGAGTCATATAGAAGCTTGATCAAACATTGTTGATCTATTGCTTGATATGGTAATCGCCCTTAAGAAACAATTTTGAATTTCATTCCTCTTGGAGCGAAAATACAATTAGATACAGCTGCCAATAGTACAAGTAGTGGAGTAGTGGAGAAGGTGGTCGTACAAGTACTCTGTCCTTTTCTGCGCTCTTTATCAAAAAGCGTCACATGCTTAAGTTGATTTAAAATAGCCGTTACTCCATATGAATATTCCTTCTACAACGAAATGCCTCCAGAAATTCATCAAATCAAAATCTTGAGTTTGCAGTCTTCAGACTCTCTTTAGAACTTCAGACTCTGTTGAGCTTCAGACTCTCTTCAGCTCCTTCAGACTCTCTTCGTTCTTCAGAACCTGTAGATATGCGCTTCTTGCGACAGCTTCTTCAGACTCTCTAAGTCTTCAGAACCTCTCGAAACAGCTTCTGATGATTCTTCAGATTCTCTGGTCTTCAGAATCACAAGCAACAAGCTTCTCTGGATTTTTGCTCTCAAAATGTTCTAACAAAATACTTACTAAGATTGAAATCTTGATTAAGATCCTGCATACTTAAACAAATATTAGCATATCCAATTGACAATTGTTAATACCTTGTTATCATCAAAACTAAAAGTGGTATTGTTAAACACCCTTTGTTCCAACAAGCAACAATAAGATAATTATGTACGTCGTCTACACCATATTTAAATATAGTGAGGCGGGGACCAAACAACCATTGGGGGGTTAGTTCACATTAACATACATAAGCATAATCATAGGAAGTTTAAAAACATCAAGTTTAAGTTCAAAATGATTAAGCATTCTCAATATCAATAATCATTATTCAACACTTGTATATTTACATTATCACAAGTTCGACAACAATCGACAAACATCTCATTCACCAAGTATTATAATCACTAAAGCAAATATTCACCAAACATGTATTCATCAATACACTTTCATCAACACGTAGAAAGTATGACTCATGTCAAATAATGCAATGTGCCTAGACTCGACACCTATATGCACGTGGTACCATTCTCCAACAAGGTCGTCACCTCATGATGCAAACATAACATCATAATCACTTTATTTTGAAAACAAAGTATTCGATCACCTTCATTGGATATAAATATCCTAAGACTTATGATGCATGAACATATGACTTACTTTATGCACATTTTCCACAACAAATTCACCATCATTTTCACCTTCACTTTTCATACATGCATTCACCATCATTTAACATGTTCATTAATCAACATCAACAACATCACCACAAAACAACAACTTAATCTAATTTCTCTTAATTCAAGTAAAAGGATCATATATCATACTATGATAAAGTTAATGTTCAAGACCTAACACACATCAGTTCATCTTCACCAAATCATTTTATCTCATACACAAAGGGGTTTGCAAGTTATCTGGTCTTAAAATCATTTCCGACAAGGTTTCTCTTTTTTAGTAAAAATCCACATTTTATGGTTAACTCTAAAGAAACAAAGAAACTAACTCATTTGCCTCAACTATGCATATACAATAATCACATTTGTGTGCAGTTGCATATACATGTGCATCTCATTGGCCAATTGCGACTTAAAATGCCAATTCGACAAGTTTCGACTCAAAAACAAAGGGAATTTGACATAAATGAAAACCAATTATAAATCAAGATAGAACCAAGCTATGACACTCTTATAAGCTAAATTATACATTGATTGGATAAGGTCATGTGTTAGAAACTCATAGGCATGCATTAAAAGTCGCGAAAACACGAAAAGTCGAGTTTCCAGACACATGTACAGCAGGCACGATCGTGCCTATAGGGCGAACGGTCTTGCGGCTCAATGTTGAGCCATACGCACGATCCGTTTCCCTAGCACGCATGGTCGTGCTCGTAATGCAGACAGAAAATCCAATGTTTCGTTGTTCGCCATTTCGTGCGTAAAATTCAACCCGTTAATTCGCTTTCGATGCCGTTTTCGCCTATGCGTTCCTGACACTTAGCTCTATCATATTCTACAGAGAAATTCAAGTTTCAAACATCCTAAAATTATTTTCTAGATCCTCACATAATCACTTATTTTCAAAAACACTTAAACATCTTTTCACACGAAAATCTCGTTTTCTCCCAAACGACTCGACTAACACAACCAGAACATTAAAACAGAAATTCTACTAGGTCTAATTCATCCAACAACATCAAAAACTCAGTCAACAACCTCGATATCAAAAGTTCATTTTAGTCCCTCACACACAAACTTAATATAACTTCACCATTCAAATCACAATCTCACAAATTGAAACACCCATGGTAATTCAACAACAACAACATCATTAAACCATGAATTTATCAACAATTACAACGACAACATCACTTTACACCAATTTGAGGAAAAATCAACAAAGTTTCATATAACCACAATTAAACATGCAAATTCAACAACATGTTTAGCATCAATTTCAAATACATAAACTTAGTATCAAAGTGGGTACACGAAATTCATCCTTTAAAATCACAAAAACACAATTTCACAAAATAAGCACTTATTGAATTAAGTTGAAAAAGTGATTAAAACTTAAGTTGTGAATGTACATTATCCCCCTTACCTCAATTGAGCATAATCTTAGCTTGAAGCTTCACTTTTGCTCCTCAAATCTCTACCCTCTTCAAGCTCTCTAAGCTCTTATCTTCCAAAACCCTTTTTCTTCTTCTCTAGCTCTTTCTCTTTACCTCTCTCAATATTTGTGAAAATGAGTGTGTAAGACATAATTCTCTTAATGACTAGAGTTTATATAGACTCTACACAATTGGGTTAAACCCTCAAAAGTCTTAATGGGCATAAGGTTCACAATAACAAATTCACAAAGTTTCCACTCACTTAACGGATAAAATCACGAATAGTTACCGACTATTAATGAATTACCCCGCTTCACTAGTAATTTAGTAAAAATAATCTCTGCAACTTAAACACGACAAATAATCCTCACAGTGAAATTACTAATTTACCCTTGCTAACGAAATGACCAAAATACCCCTGAGTTCAAAATGACTAAAATACCCTTCCAACACCAAATTCCACTGATCCCAACCAAAATACACACAGAGGCAACTAATCTTACACAAGCACATATAACGCATATAAAAATTAATTAAAATAACAAAAATCGGGTTGTTACAGCCTTCGATACTTATTTCGCTCTAAACCACCATCGTGATGCAGGATTAGTGTGATATTGTCTTCCATCCTACGAATTTTTTCAACTGAAAACCCTAAAATGAATAATATAAACAACGTCTCAAAATCACAACACTCACAAACAAACAACAAAGCAAGCATCAAATGAAGTTTAAAGTTGAAAACAAAATTATAAAAACGGAAAACGAAAAATAAAAAAATGGACAAAAAATGGGTGAAGCTGAACAGTGAAAAAGAAAAAGAAGAGGAACGACGTTACCTTAATCACATACAAATTCTGCCTTCAAAATTCCAACATTGATCGCCGTAGATGATGATGATTTTGGAGAGGTGAAGATGGTGAAGGTTTTAGCGGGAAGGAGAAAGTTCAGGGGCGTATTTGATGTGAAAAGAGTGAATTTGAGGGTGGAAGGTAAGGGTAAAAGAGGGGTAAAACTGGAAAAACAGAAAAAATTGAAGTTGAAAACTAAAAACTGAAATTTTCTTCGTTTCCATCAAATTGGTCCTTATACATGTGTGGCTTCCTTGTTGACACATGTACAAAACAACACATGTAACAAAACATTTGGAATGAGGGACCATTTTGATGGATGCCTGATAAATTCAGGGACTATTTTGATATTTCGTTAAATTGGCAGACGAATTTGACCGATTCATGCAAATTCAGGGACGAAGTTGATGATTCACTCATTTTTTAATTAATATTAATATGAACGTTGAAAAATATTCTGGTTCCTTTTGTTTTATATGCATGCAATCAGTCGTGAGTTTAGCTCAGTTGACCAAGACAATGCATAATATATGCAAGGTTCGGGGTTCAAATCCCGGCTACCAAAAAATATATGCATGCAATCACTTCCATGTTAATTTTCATGATTTTTTTATATAAAAATCAATCCGAACTTTGAAAAATGATTTTGCATAGTCTAATGTATGATCACAGTATTGATTAAGCATATATTATTGATACTATTGTATAATTGCATTCAATATCTTTCATTACCCCATGTTTTTTAGTTAAATGATATTGATACTATATGATCCTGCTATTTATTAGTTACAAATTATTATTTTTAGTCAAATTTCCTGGTAACGACGATCAAAACCTGATCCCTGCATGTTAATGTCCACGAAGCAATCAACTATGCTCACTTATATTACATTAGAGATGATTTTTGGTTATACAATAATGTTTATAAGTATTAACTTTAAAAAGTATGAACCCACTTGAGTTGACCTGGTATTGACTTAAGACCCACTTGAGTTGACCTAATGGTATTGACTTAGGACTTGAAGTGTGTTCTCACATGTTCGATTTTCTTTAAAAGTATGACTCAAAATCGTCAATTGCTTTCTCTCCTAGGGTTTGGCTGCCGCCGCCCTTTGTGAGAGTCTTGTTTTTCGATCAGATTGTTCTACAATCTTGATCGCTTTGTGTTGCTCCCCACTTAGTTGGGCTGTTAAAAATTCCTGTTGCTGGTAAGAGTTTGATTTCGTTTTGCTTTCTTGATTGCCTCTTTACCTAAATTTCAATTGTGGACCATTACTTCACCGCTGGTGCCGAATCATACATATATCCAAATTGTTACTGCGTGGCTGTTTGATTTTCACTTCCAACCATTCAAAATTGTCATTGGTCGTAGCTATTCTCTATAATTTTTGAGTGTCCATCCTTTAACAGCTTTACCATAATCATGATGATTAGATTCAATATAACTTGTTTTGGTTTTGGTACGGCTGACCTCTAGTTTTATATTCCACAACGGTGTATACATGAATATATTCGGATGCTTTCCTTTCTTCGGAACAACGTCGGATAAAGGTTAGTACAATAATGAGTCTCATAAGTAGAAATTGCAGAGGTTTAGTTAGCTCGAGCGCAATTTCCGACTTGAAATACCTAATTCGGCACTTCAATCTGGATATCATTTTCTTAAGTGAAACTTTAGTTCACCGAAATAAAATTGAGGAGTTACGTTACTTGCTCGGTTTTGATTATTGTATTTTTGTTGACCGCACCGGCAGAGGCGTGGGTCTTGCTTTATTTTGGCGTCATTCTTCTAATTGCACTCTTGTTGATTTTTCGAATAATCATATCACTGTTGAAATTGTTGATTCTATTCTTGGTCCTTGGAGATTAACCGGTTATTATGGCTATCCAAATGGAGGTCGTAGAATTACCGCATGGAATTTTCTTCGTCAACTTGCTAACCAATTTGCAAGGCCATGGTGTATTTTTGGAGATTCAATGACATTTAGATGCGAGCGAAAAAAGAGGCCGTAATATTAGACCTTCTTGGTTGATTAATGGTTTCCGTCAAGCTGTTCTTGACTCCAGTTTGTCTGATGTTCCCATTGAAGGCTACCCTTTTACTTGGTTAAAAAGTCTTGGCACGCCGCGAGCGGTGGAAGAAAGGTTAGATTGTGCTCTTGCTAATAATCAATGGTTCAATTTATTTCCAGAGCCTTCGGTAGAGACTCTTGTGGCACCTGCTTCCGATCATTATCTCATTCTTATTCATTGTCTCCCTATGCCTCGGTCTCATCATAATAAACGCCATTTTCGCTACGAAAATGCATGGCACTTAGAACCGGGGTTTAAGGAGATGGTTACTAACTCTTCGCAGGTATATTCGAATAATGCCATCATGCCTAAAATGTCTTCTTGTGCGGAGGATATGGTCGTGTAGAGTAAAGAACACTGTAATAAATTGAAATTTGAAATTGAAGAGTGTAGGCACCAACTACATACCATGCACACCACTTCTTCTGGGGAGGGACAAGTTCGAAATTTTGAGTTGAGAAAGAGAATGCAACGTTTGCTAGCTAAGGATGATGCTTGTTGGCGGCAACGTGCAAAGACCCACTGGTATAAAGATGGTGATCGTAACACAAATTTTTTTCATGCTTCCTCCACGGCTTGCAAGAAGGTAAACCGTATTACTTCTCTTATTGTTGATGCTGGAAATAATATTACTGATGAGCAGGGACTTCGCAATGTAGCAAGAGAATATTTTGTTCTTATTTTTCAGAAGCATGGTAGCGTTTCTGATTCTCTAATAGATGTCATTAATCAATCTATTTTTGCTCCTGAGAATGAAAGGTTTACTGCTCCTTTCACCAAAAAGCTGAATTTTGTGACGCAATTTTTTTTATGCACCCAGATAAATGTTCGGACCCTGACGGGTTCAATCCGGGTTTTTATCAACATTCCTGGAATTTGTGCAATGATGATATTTTTAAGGAATGTTGTGCTTGGCTCGAAACAGGACAATTTCCCCTTGATTTAAATATGACGAATATTGCTCTTATTCCCAAGGGAAACTCGCAGCTCAGCATGAAAGATTGGCGTCCTATAGCTCTTTGCAATGTCCTTTACAAAGTTATCTCTAAAGTTTTAGCTAACAGACTGAAAGGGGTGCTTTCTCAGTGCATCTCCGATAACCAATCTACTTTTGTGTCGGGCAGGTCCATTTTGGATAATGTTATGATTGCAATCGAGGTTATCCATTTTATGAAAACTAAGACGAGGGGTACTAACAGGTATGTAGCTCTAAAACTTGACATTAGTAAGGTTTATGATTGTATGGACTGGGACTATTTGTGTGCTGTTATGGTCAAAATGGGTTTTAATGCTAAATGGATTCACTGGATTAGCATGTGTGTTGAGTCTGTGGATTATTCCGTTCTTGTTAATAAAGAGCAGGTTGGCCCTATTATCCCAGGGTGTGGTCTTCGTCAAGGAGATCCTCTTTCTCCGTATCTTTTTATTATTTGTGCAGAAGGTCTATCTTCTCTTATTAGGGATGCAGAGGCGAGAAATGTTATTACATGTACCAAAGTCTGCCGAAGGGCGCCCTCTATTTCTCATCTTTTGTTTGCAGATGACTGCTTTCTTTTTTTCAAGGCTGATGCAGGTCAAGCAACTGTTATGAAAAATATTATTTCTTTGTATGAGGCAGCTTCTGTTCAGGCTATCAGCTTGCCTAAGTCAGAAATTTACTGCAGTCGTAATGTTCCCGACCCTGTTAAACAAACTCTAACTGATATCCTTGGGGTTCAAGCAGTGTTGGAGACAGGTAAATATTTGGGCTTACCTTCTATGATGGGTAGGGATCGAAATGCGACTTTTGCTTATATCAAAGACCGTGTTTGGCAAAAAATAAATTCTTGGAGCAGTAAATGTTTATCTAAAGCAGGACATGAGGTGATGATTAAATTTGTTCTGCAGGCTATTCCGTCTTACGTTATGAGTATTTTTCAGCTGTCGACTACCTTAGTTAATAGTATTGAAAAAATGATGAATTCATTCTTGTGGGGTCATGGTAGAACTACTCATCGAGGTATTAATTGGATGAGTTGGGAGAGGTTATCTGTTCCGGAGGTTCATGGCGGTATGGGTTTCAAGGATCTCTCCGCTTTCAATTTGGCTATGCTTGGTAATCAGGGGTGGAAGTTTCTTTCGGAACCCGACTCTCTTGTTTCCCGTATTTATAAAGCGCGATATTTCCCATCCGGAAACTATCTCACAGCCCGGCTTGGTCACAATCCCAGTTATGTGTGGCGTAGTATTTTCCGCGCCAGATTTATTGTTCGCGGTGGTGCTCGTTGGAGGATTGGGTCTAGTGCGTCTATTTCAATTTTGAACAAACCTTGGTTGCCTAATGGTGAATGCATTGGTAGTGATATTGCAGGTGCCCACTTTGTTCAGAATGTTACCATCAATAACTTGATGAACCTCTATGATAAAAGTTGGAATGAAGAGGTAATTCGTCAAGTTTTCAGTATTGATATTGCTAATAAAATTCTTCAAACGCCGCTTCTTGCTCAGGTACCTGAGGACCGACCCATTTGGAACGTGGAGAGGCATGGTAAGTATTCTGTTCGTAGTGCTTACAGGTTATGTGTTGATGACCTCGTTGATTCTTCTCATCTTCGATTCCCAGGTTTTTGGACGGGCATCTGGAAGCTCAAAGTTCCTCCTAAGGTCAAAAATTATGTGTGGCGTATGTGTAGGGGTTGTTTACCAACCTGAGTCCGCCTTCTTGACAAAGGCGTTCAGTGTCCTACTAACTGTGTCAGTTGTCCATGTTTGGCAACTAACAGGTCTTTGGGGAACGAATCATCATGCTATGTCATCTTCAAATTCGGCTATTGATCTTATTTTTATGTTGTTGAAAACCTTGTCTGTTGAGCTTAATCAACGGTTGGTATCACTGTTTTGGAGCCTTTGGAAGCACCGAAATCTTAGAGTTTGGGATGATGTTACAGAGGTTGGTGCCGTGGTTGTTGAACGCGCTAAGAATATGGTTGTTGATTTGCAGCTTGCTAATTTTCCCGCCGCAACTGAGCCCATTTCCTCTCAACAAGCGCAGCATCATGTAGGAGAAGGGAGTTCATTCGCCGTCGGCAACTATGCATCTATAAATGTTCCTGTTTGGCAGCGACCTTCGTCGGGTAGGTACAAGTGTAATATTGATGTTGCTTTCTCATCTCGCTTCAGCCGAACTAGTATTGATATCTGTGTTCGAGATTCTGAAGGTACTTTTGTTTTGGCCAAGGTTGTTTGCTACCCCTGCCGTTATTCTGTTGACGTTGGTGAGGCTTTAGCATTACATTCCGCTTTGCAGTGGCTTAGTGATATGCAATTTGACAACGTTGATTTCGAAACAAATTCCAAGCTTACTTGTGATGTCTTCCATACTACTCGAGACGACTTCTCTGAATTTGGATGCATTATCTCTTCTTATCGTACTCTAATTAGTTTTTTCTTTACCAACCTAGGGTGGAGTTTGTTAGGCACAAGCCAATCAGGTTGCTCATGTTCTCGCAGGAGAAGCCACATTATTATTAATGAAATGCTATAAAGTATCTTTCCTTCAAAAAAAAAAGTATTAACTTTAAATTAGATTAGAGAAATTATAAGTTTGACGATAAAAAAAGATAAATGATAACTTTCACTAAAATAATTATGAGTTCAACAAAAATAAATATAAATTATCATTTATCGCATTGAAATTTTTGGAATCCATAGAAACAATGTTTTTATTTTATTTTATTAGATTTTTTAACAATAAAAAATGATATATATAAACTAAAGTAGGAAGTCCTCAAAGCACAAGGTGTGCCGAAGAAACTCCTAAAGAAACAACCATACAATGTTAAACATCAGTTAGCCAATGTCCAGACATAACATAACGAAAGGCTTGGCCACCACGAAGTAAAGCCAAAAGCAAAGTTTGTGTTACTAGCCTTAAGCCATGATAATGAATAGTTCTTTACTTTATCTAACAATTTATCCATATAGTCCCGACACAGCAAGCCAAGACCGCGCTGCCTACCATAACAAATCGTAAAAATCACAAGATGAGAATAAATGTTAAGATGTCACCATGTGGGCACACCCTGCTAGACAACCCGCATCAACATCTCAAATAATACGGCGATCTAGAAGATTTGATCATGTAGGCAATTGATTCCGCAGTAACCTCCATAATTAAAATTAAATTATGCATTGTGAAATATATTATCAACCATAATTAAAAAAATATATAGATGTGGTTAGGGGTGTTCATGGTTCTAAACTGCATTGGAACTGAACCACATTAATGGTTTCGGTTCAGTTTTTAAAACCACTTTAAAAAAATCTGGTTTATTTTTAGAAACAATTATGTTCAAGTTTAAAACCGGTTCAGAACTAGTTTAATATATTTGAACCAGAATCATGAGTCTCACTAAAAAGACTCATGATTTAGGATAAAACTGAATTACAACAACTCGAACGAAAACAATACAAAAAGTTCCTCAAACCATTGACAACTCCTCTAATTGACTTCTAATTTGCCTTAAAATGCAAAAAAAAAAAAAAAACTTAAAACATAGCTAAAAACATCATATGTTATTCCATCATCAAGAATGTACATGGACGTGACAAAGATGTCACACTTTTATACACAATTTGGGTTTAAACGTTCTCGTGTGAATCGACGTGGGTTGCGAAAGACAATGTGATGTCAAATGAACGGCTAAGATCATCTCGAGGATGGGTCTCTATACGGTAAGACGCACAAAATACTCTCCTTAATTTGAGGTTGTGAATTTGTTTATTGGACCTTTATTAAGGGACCGTTGTTGGGTTGAGGTCCGGTCTAAAACACTACTTCTATTCTTTCTTAAAAAATATTGAAGGTGTGACTTTTTTTTTACGAAAGAAAATGCAATGTCATGGTTATGAATTTATTGACATCTCACTTAGGTTGAAAAAAAACACAAAAAATAAATGCAACCATATAATCTAAAAAGAATGATAAGAGCAAATTTGATTGTTATCTAATCAATGGGTTATTTGTGGATTCCAATGAACCATATCATCTTAAAGGATTATTTTTTTATACATTTTATCTCAATGCAACAATTCATTCTTCACTATTAGTTCCATTTGAACCACACCTCACTAAAATTTAAAAAAGAAACTGTTTTTAATTTTATTATAAATTAATTACACAATTTCAATACATTAAATATTATATAATTTCCTTTTTCATATCCTTAACCAATGCCGGTTAGCCTTTCCCTTAATTTATTCACTTTTAGTATTGTACTCCATAGTTATTACAAACTACAAACATTCATTCAATTTTTTATTTGTCTTTAATTTTCAAAGTAACCTTGCTGTGCTTCTGTCAAGTAACATTCTCATTCATTGGTGCGCGTTATCTACATTTTAAGATTCCTTTTTCTTTTGCAAAAAAAAAGAGATTCCTTTTTTTTATTTGTTGCAACTTTTTTCGATTCCATATAAGCTACTACTAATTGACAAAGCATATTTTATTATTAATTTATAATAATAAAATTAAATAATTTTTTCTTCCCTAAAAATACAACAATATTTAATTATTTATATAAAAGATTCCACAAAGTATATCTCTCAGAAAAAATTTCATAGACTGTAAGATATTTATTTAACTTTTTATAAAATAAATATTTATTTAAATAATTCTTTAATCCCATGATTTTTAATTATTTTTAATCTTTTTAAAAAATATTATTTTATTAATATTATTTATTTCATTATTCAAATTAATCTCAAAATCCAAAATATGTATACGGCCAAAAGTACCATAGCAAGTAGCTTCAAAGCATTACGTAGCACAAGTTAATACGTTTGTGCTGATACATTATATCTTGTTAAGGTATGTATATACGTGAAGAGTGTATACACGTCGTGTCTATTTATAGTAGTAACACTAACAAGTGTAGTGTAGTGTGAGTCATTATGATTATCATAAATACAAATTAATGCACCGTTTGACTTATGATAAAAGTTTATTTAAACTCAGCATTCACTTCTTTAAGGCTAAAATAAATAAATAAATAAAGCCAAATCCTAATATTTTTTAGCCAAAATGAAACCATGGATTATTTTTCTATGACCTTGACTATAAGGTTTCTTCCTTTCAGTGCTTGATTGATTGAAGAGAATTAAGCATCTAAGGTAACTATGGTGATCAGTGAGACTCCACAACATCTTAAGGTAATTTATATTAATTTAGCTAAACATACATGCAAATGCAATATTTGTTCATTTCAATTCTTTGGAATTTTTAGGGAAAATATGCTGCAATAGTGATTTGCTGGTTTCTTGGCATTGGGGGTCTTTTTGCTTGGAACAGTATGCTCACAATAGTAGATTACTATATTTACTTGTTCCCGGTAATTTATCTATTTTCTCATGCATTTTTTAGTTGATTTAATTATGTTGTAGCAGCATTACATGCATGCTAGTTTCCTGAATTTGTGATGGGCACAGGCATGTTTCTGTCAAATTATGTTCCACGTTAGATGAGATGAAGCACGGATACTCTTCGGATTAGGCGTGTCTCTGTGTCGGACGACACTTGTAATTACACTGAATTATGTAATTTTTTCAAATTATTAGCCGTGTCGGCGTGTGAGTGTCCGTGTCGTGTCCGGTATCCGTGTCTGTATCCGCGCTCCATACCAAAAAAAAATTGTTTGTATGGTTGAAGACATCTCTTATCTCACAAGCCCCGGTTTTGTAGGTTTGGTTAGACCCAACCCAAATTATAAGATGGTACCTAACCAAAATCTGTTGGTCCACAAACACTATCTTCTACTCTTAGTTTTGAGTATGAGTAGGTGTGTTGAGAGCCTCACATTAGATGAGATATGACATGAAAATGTATTTATAAGTGGGAGTCATCGTCATCTTATAAGCCAGTTTTGTGAGTTGGGTTAGGCCCGGTCCAAATCTTAAGATTTTACAATATAGATAATGTCAGAAAATTGCTCTTCTCCCTTTTGTTTTTGCTCATTCACGTGCATATGTGAGTTAACTTGCGCTGAAAAATGTCTAGCGTGAGTTAAACCACGTTGAAAATGTCTAGCGTGATGCCGGATATAATTAAGGGGATGAACAATTTTAAAACGGAGAAGAGAAATTTTCATAATGTCATAGCTAGCTGACCAAAATTCAAAGAATTGGCATAGACAACATAAGAATACTCAAGTAGTGCCTTCAACAAATTTACAAATTTTAAGGAAAATTGCAGGGTTAACCAATATCCCAGATTGTTATTTTGATAACATAGAATAAACAACAGAGCTTGTCTTAGTTCAATTTTAAGCGCTTGATTGCAACTTTGATATCAAATTCAACAATAAAGGATTAATCGTACTATAATGAATTTCTTTTGTCATTGTCGTTATTTACGTAGAAAATCACCAAACATTCTGAAGAGAACATTGAAGTGATTGTATGCATATTACTAAATCTTGTAGCTAAGTGGTCATTGTTTGTTTTCTTCAAAGCATACGCATCTGGTTCTCCGATATTGTCACTAGTGATGTGATCGTAGGACTGCCTTCGAATAAAAGTTTATAATTTCCTTTCTTCCTTGTGCAGAAATACCATCCTTCTAGAGTGCTTACCATTGTATATCAGCCATTTGTATTTGGAACACAATCAATATTGGCTTACAACGAGGCAAAAATCAGTACAAGGCTGCGGAACCTGTTCGGATACACTGTCGTTTTCTTTGGCATTTTGGCGTTGTTAATAGTAAATCCTGTTCATTTGTTTGTATACTTTTGTTCCTCTAGAATATGCATTTATGTTTTATTTTACTTCTCCTATTTACTTGGCATAGTTGGATTTAGCAACATCTGGTAAAGGAGGGATTGAAACTTTTATTGGTATATGCATAGTTAGTGGTGTATTTGGAATCGCTGATGCCAATGTACAAGGCGGAATGGTGGGAGACCTGTCTTACATGCTTCCGGAATTCATTCAGGTCAGCATCACAATTGTAATTACTACTACGAGGTTCAAAAGTTACTTTCTACATATACATTTGATAATGGTTTAATTGTTGCAGTCGTTCCTTGCTGGTTCTGCAGCGTCTGGTGCTCTAACATCTGCTTTGAGATTAATAACAAAAGCCGTGTTTGAGAATTCTCCTGGTGGTCTTCGCAAAGGAGCTAGTAAGTTTAACTCTCCAAAGCTTCGCTTGGAAAATTTATTGAACCAGAGTTTAGCTGTCATTATACTATTACTGATCATCTGTTATTATACTGAACCTGCAGTTCTGTTCTTTGCCATATCATCATTTTTTGAGCTTTTGTGTGTCATTCTCTACGCGTTCATCTTTCCCAAATTACCAATCGTGAAGTACTACCGTTCGAAAGCAGCCTCTGAAGGATCCAAAACTGTTTTAGCTGATCTTGCTGCAGCTGGCGTTCAGACGTCACCTGGCGGAGTACTGTTTCTTTTATTTCCGTTCGTCCCTTTTCAATTTGTCATGGACATTCCTAATTGTTAAGATTCAGATTACAAGACTAACTAATGTGCTTCTTTGCAGGACATGGAAGATTCAAAACAACAGGGTCGCAAAGGAATAAAACAATTGTTATCGGAAAACATTGATTATGCAATTGACTTGTTCCTAATATATGTGCTAACACTCTCTATTTTCCCTGGCTTCTTATCAGAAGATACTGAATCACACAGTTTAGGCACCTGGTAGGTTCATATGAATTTTTACTTCCTTTATTCCATGTTGCGTGTATGTGATGATTTAAGAGCTTGTTGATATTTCCATTTGTTTCAGGTATGCTCTTGTTTTAATTGCCACGTTTAATGTGTTTGATCTTATCGCAAGATACATTCCACTCGTGAAAATCTTGAAAATGGAGTCTAGAAAGTTGATCACTACGGCAGTCATTTCTCGGTTTTTACTTATACCAGCATTTTATTTCACTGCGAAGTATGGTAAGCAGGGATGGATGATATTCTTGACATCATTCTTAGGGTTATCTAATGGCTACCTCACTATCTGTGTTTTCACTTCTGCACCTAAAGGTTACAAGGTGAGTATGTTAAGGAGCGTAAACTTTTACGTGGTTTCGGATTGTTCAAATATATAAATAAATTCACTAATATTTGTATGTTTTTTATTTTGTAGGGTCCTGAACAAAATGCTTTGGGAAATATATTGATGTTGTGTCTTATTGGAGGTCTATTTGCAGGGGTAACACTTGACTGGCTATGGTTAATAGGTAAAGGATGGTGAGATCTCAAACAAGTTAAACTAGAAAAATGGCATAGGCATTGGTCACAAATAGATGGTGGAAATGTATTTATTTGCACTTTTTTTATCTGAATTATAAATATTTAAACCCATTTGGATTGGCCTGATGGTATTGACTTGGGACATGGGAGTGTGTTTCTCCTCGAAGTCTCAGGTGGTTCGATTCTCTCTAGTGCCAATTTAGGTGGGTGTTTTTATCAATTTCTTCTTCTTTTGCTAAGACTGTTTAGTTGATTTAACAAAGAGATCCGTGACACTCAGAGATATACAACTTTTATGTAAATAATTTCCTCCTCTACTTTGTAAACTTATCACCAATTCTTTCTAACAACACACTCACAATTACTCATTCTTATTCTAAAATCATATATCAATAATGAGTGCATGGACATTCTGATTTCATTAATACATATGAAAGAAATTATGCAATTTGTTATCGAAAGGAACCTAAGGAAACGTTATTGGTCAAAGTATCAAACAGTGTAAGACACTTGCACATGTCGCACGCTTGATTAAGTTAATGCCTAAGTAATCAAAACCGGACCGGACATTAAACCGGTGTAAGTATGGGTTCAAGGTTTATGGGTTTAACCGGGATCGAACAGGGGTTGGACCGGTTGTAAGCGCCATTTACTCCAAAGACAAAACTGCAGATACAGTGCAGGACTGTGATGATGATTTAAATATTGAACTGCAGAATTCTTTTGCTTCTTTAAATGTTGAGAACCTTGTGGATTTGGGGGAGGCTTTGTCTGAGGAATTGAAGAACATAGATGCTTCATCTGACATGCAAAAAGGCTGTCCATGATGCACCTATTGTATTCTCATTTCTTCCGACCTGTTATGTTCTAATCTCATCTCTATTCTTTCATTTACTCAATGTTCTTTTTGTGTAATATTTGCTCTTTTTCTTTTAGTGCTTGTTTTCTCAACAATTACACTCAAGGATTTGATGTTCAGTGCATCATAGGTGAAAGGAAGAGCTTGCTATCCATTTTAATGTTTTGGAGAAAATTTGCGGTCCAACCTCTTCAATCGGCCTAACCGCCGATTTTGACCGATTCTCCCGATTATATCCTGGTTTTCCGATTTTACACCGATTTAAATATAGTCTGAATTTTTGGGTGAATCGAACCGGACATCGACCAAGTTCACGGTCCAACCGGTTGAACTGGTCGGTCCGGTCCGATTTTAATAACCTTGTAAATGATGCCTCAAAAGTTAGAGCCATTCTGCATGGACCACCTTAGATGGCATACACCCTTTGACACCCGCACATAATTGTGACATGTGGCAAAACCTTTGAAAGAAGAGATGAAAGAGGGTGATAATGTGATGCGAAATTGCTAAAATATCTCTGACACATGGGGGTGTACATGAGAGGTGTATAAAAAAGAGTGTCTACCTATATTTTTCCAAAAGTTACGTCAACTAGATAAAAGCCCTCGCGCATATCTTTTTTAAAATAGAAAAAAATTAATTACACAGTATAGTTATTCATAACCTATGAAATTGAAGATGGGAATAAGAAATATAGGTTGTCATTGATTTAAAAGTATGCAAGTAAAAATACTTATAAATGTAAAACTTAAAGAACGTAGGTATTTGGACTAAAAATTTAGAGTGGGATGGTGATGAACAGAGGCATCAATGTTACTTCTAAAAATAAATCAATCACAATTTCAAGTAGATTCGTGAAGCAATCTTTCGCATCCGGCTTGACTTATAATTTTAGAATTTTCACGAGAGAGGAGATAGAAAATTGTGTGAAAATTGTGTTGGAAGACAACATTCGCTAATATAATAAGATATAATGGTTAAAAGATTTTAATTATAGTAAATAAAAGAATTGATAATTTTTGTAACCTATAAGGACTATCTCATAATAAGATACGATAATAGTAGCTCATAACATGTAATTACTATTACTATATATAAGAAAAACGTATCCAAACGGAGTTTAGGGCTATGGTGTGCAATTTTTTGAATTGTTCTCCGGGATCCTTGCCTTTTAAGTATTTGGGTCTCCCGGTGAGTGCAAATATTAGGAAATATTTGACTTGGCAACCTTTGATTGAACTTTTGGATTGTAAATTGAATTCTTGGGGGCACAAATATAGTAGCTTTGGGGGTAGAATTGTCCTTATTAACTATGTCCTTAATTCAATCCCTATCTTCTTTTTGTCCTTTATGAAGATGTCGGTGTTTTTGTGGAAGAAGATTGTTCGTTTTCAAAGAGAGTTTTTCTGGGGTCGAGTGGGAGGTAGGAGAATGATAAGTTGAGTTAAGTGGAAGTCTATTTGCCAAACTAAGGAAGATGGTGGTTTAGGAGTGAGAGATATACGGGTTGTTAATGTGAGTTTGGTTGCAAAATGGAGATGGAGATTATTGGTAGGGGAAAAGGCGTTGTGGAAAGAGGTGTTAGAGGCCAAATATGGGGATCAAGTTTTCAAGCTTTTGAGCGGAGATTTCAATAGGTGGCCGAGTTATTCGTCGTCTTGGTGGAAGGACCTAGTGAATTTAGAGGTGTTTAGTGGGTCCTCGTGGTTTAATTCGGAGTTGGTTAGGTTTGTGGGGAATGGTAGGAGTTCTAGTTTTTGGAATGATAATTGGAGGGGGAATGTGCCTTTTAGGGATAAGTACCCGAGACTTTACTCTATTTCGAATCAAAAAGAGGAAAGTGTAGGGATGATGGCCGAAGGTTTTGGTTTAGGTGTGGTGTGGAATTTTGTTTGGAGGAGGCGGTTGTTCGTGTGGGAGGAAGAGTTATTGTTTAATCTTAGGGAGGATCTAGAGGTATTTAGTAGAGTGGAAGTGGATGATGGTTGGAAGTGGAGGTTGGAGGAAGATGGGAAGTTTTCGGTTCATTCCACTTATGTGAAGTTGGTAAGTTTGGTGTTGGCGGAAGACTTGCGGAGGGAAGATCATAAAAGGGTTTTCGCCAAGGTTTGGAAGAGTCCCGCACCTTCAAAAGTTCTTGCGCTTTCTTGGAAGATTTTACTCAATCATATTCCAACATCGGTGAATTTGGATTTGAGGAACTTCCTCCCTACGGAGGCTTCAACGCTTTCTGTTTTGTGTGGTAATGAAATGGAAACAACGAATCATCTTTTCCTCTATTGTTCGGTGGTTAGGAATGTTTGGTTACGTTTGATGAGTTGGCTGGATTTCAGTTTTCTTATTCCTCCTAATTTGTTCATTTTTTGTGAACGTTGGAATGGTTGGGAGGGAAATAAAAAGACTCGTCCGGGGCTTTGGCTTATTTGGCACGCCACCATTTGGGTGTTATGAAAAGTAAGAAATAATAGGATCTTTAATGATATTGTGGTGGATGTGGTTGAGATCGTGGAGGAAGTTAAGGTGGTATCCTGGCGGTGGTCTTTTAACAGACTTAAAATTCCGGTTTGTATGTATTATAAATGGTGTTGGAACCCTAAGGAGTACTTTAAGCGGTAGTTTTGGTTTGGTGATGCCTTCTGGAATTGCACTGTGGTTTTTGGCTTCAGTTTTCTGCTGTTGTTTGGTTCTTTGTCACCGGGTTGCGGTTTTGATGTTTTTCCGGCTAGTTTTTTAGTGGCCTCTGGTGTGGCAGTGCTGGCCGCACTTGTGGGTTGTGGGGGTTTCGTTTCCCTCAACAGGCGCACATAGCTTTCTCCCTTTTTTACAGATGATGTAAATTTGCGTTCTCGTGATGTTCTTTTTGGGATATTTGGTGTGTTTTTAGTGGGATGGTAGTGGGTTTAGGTTCCACATATATACGGAATGTATTTTGGTTCGGTGTTTCGCATATATTCGGCACCTTGTAATTGCTTTTCTTTTACCTCGCTCGGTGCTTCTTACGCCGAATTGAGTTAATAATATTGGTTGTTTCAAAAAAAATCATAAAGTTTATATGTTATAGAAGATGGATAAGGGAGTAGTTAGGAAGCAAGTATTTTGGAGGCTGCCACATGTGATTTTTAGTGATGTGGCAAATGATGTATGAGGTGTTGGCATATGATTTTAGGGATCTAATTTAATAAACATATAGATATAGATATATAAATCATCTACAATATGTTAGTGGTAAACCCCCTATTACAAATACTTATTTTGGGTTGCATGTGTATGAGTAGTGTCCAAATAGGTTAAGTTCTTTGGTGTTAGTTGATGTTATGGAGATAACGACCCTTAGAGTCATTTCTGTCTAGTTTTCTCTTTTCTCGGACTTAGGCCTTTTTTTTCAAAAATAAAAATAAAAATAAAAGAATACCTATTCTATCCAAGAGTTTCTCAATAATACACAAGAATTTGATTGTTCTTGGCTTTGTTATGTTGGTTTTTTATTTCAGTCATAATTCTATCTTAGTTTTTTATTGATTAATTGTTTCCATCTTAATTTGGAGCATCGTTCCATTCACATGCAGGGCGGAAACATTTGTATGGATCAAACAAAATTGCTCAATATGCCCCTTCATTTGCTAACATACCCCTCAAAAGTAAAAAAAAAATGCCTCTTGTGGTAGTTAGTTACTAAACCTATCGAGTCGTAACTCCAACTCGCTCAAGTTCGGAGGTTACGACTCGGTTTGTTTTTTACATGTATATTAAGAAACCTGGCTTTTACGACACAACTTACCATATACTCTATCTTCCTATTTCATCCTCTAAACCAAAGTTGTAATTCTTTTTTTGTTTTTTGTTTTTTTTTTGTAAAAAAACGTCTCAAAACATCACCAAACATTTGTTAAAGCATTTATGCGCTCATTTGTCGTTAAAGAACATATGTTTCATCTTTTAAACCGATTACATTGTTGTTTTGCTTTTTTTTAACATACAGAGACGTGTATTGGGAGTTAAGACCCAATCCTGATTCAGGGCCTAACTCCCGATCCTTATTTTAGTTGTATATTTTGAAGACTTTCAATTATAATGTAGTTGTTTTTTATGTTGTTTTGTACTTTATTTATAGTTATTGTTGAACTTTCCGTTGATCTAAAGTCAAACAATGTCGAAACTTTTGTTGATTATAAAGAGAACATTGTTAAGTTTGATGTTTTTAAACTTGATGAATATGAAGTTGATAATGTTGGATCTTTATGCGACGACACAAATGCATAGAGGTGATGTGAATATATACACAAAATAGTTTTTAAGTTTTTCTAAGTTGGTGGAGCGAGAAAGTGATTATTTTTATGTTCGACTTATTTGAACAATGAAAATGAGAAGTTTACCGTTAATGAAGATCAAGGTGAAATACAAGATACCGGAAAACTCAAAATCAAATTAATTAATCAAGTTAAATGATAGACAATCACTTTATTTATTTATTTATTTATTTATTTTGGTAAACTAAGAGTAGTAAAATGCACCAAACTGTTTGATAGACATCCCAGCCAGGTTGAAACACCTATAAAACAAGAACAATTGCGTGCATACTCATCATAGTTGTCAATGTGGAAATGCGGTGCGGCGCGGCCACACAAAAATTTGACGCGGCGCCGGGTGCGGGTGCGTAACGGGCGCTTTTCACTGACGCGGACACCTATATATTTTATACTAAAAATACTATATTGTTGAGATAGAAATACTAAAATACCTTAAAATTAATCAAAAATTTGAAGCATTCATTATTTGAAATAAAATACCATAAACTTGTAGTTTCTACTATGTAGGCTCAAGGAAGAAAAAGATATTTGATGTCTCTCTGTTACTCTGTACTTTCTTTTTCGATCTCAAAAGAGAATAGAAAGAGAAATAGGCGCTGCTAGGGTAGAGAGAAATAGAAAGAGGCGCAGCAGTTATAATGCAGAAAATTCTAGGGTTTCGAAAATGACAAAAAAGGCATTAAAACGGTTTAAAATGTTTGGGCAAAAACGTATTTTTGTTTCTATTTGTGGAGCGACGCATCTGACCACACCAGAACCACACCGCACCGGATAAAACGACCGCATTTGGCCGCTATGCACAACTGACACGCGCCGTCGCGGACGGACGCAGAGAACCCAAAAATTCCGCTATCGCGGCGGCCGCATTTGACAACTATGATACTCATGATATATATATATATATATATATATATATATATATATATATATATATATATATATATATATATAGTAAAACAATTACATCAAGTGATGAAATATTATCTATAACATGATACCTATAAAGTTGGTTAATGGGCAGTTGACAACTCATGTTGAGGGACATGATGGTCTTAGATGAGATTTTCCTCTCCCGCTGTCACGTCATTTTTTAGAGATCAATGCTATTTGATTAGCGTTTGACTCACTATTTTATTTCACGACTGAACATTTTATTTTTCAAAAGAAAATGGAAAAAGGTTCAAATACCACGTTTTAAAGATTGAGGGTTCGGGGGTTGGTTACATAAAGGGAAGGTATTAGCACCCTTTATGTTCGTAGAACTCTACGAGAACCTCTTGATTTTATTTAAATTTCGTGCTATAACTTACTTGCTTTTTTGAAAATGAATTTAAGGTGATAAGAGAATAAAGGCCTAATTATCTACATTTTTTATTGTTTTGAGAGGATAAGGTCATTTGCCTACGTACCTGTGAAGGATCAAAACCTCGTAGTTCGGGGTTGAAATTGACGTTTGATTTGTTTTTGTATTTTTTATTAGTTTTGAAAAAGGTTTTAAAATGTAAAGGCCAAAGTGGCAAAAATAGAATTTGTTTGTGTTTTTTATGTTAAAGAAAATGACTTGAATATGTTTAAATGGATTGAAATTTGATTTAAGAAAAAAAATGAAAATGGAACGTCACTTGATTGAAAATCAAGGTTTATTATGAAAAGAAATTTTTTGTGAGTTTTTGATTATTTGCATGTTTTTGTTGTTTTTTATATAATAAATGAAAATTAAATTAACAGAGCAATAAAAATGAAAGCGCGTGGATTTTTGTAGTGACGTTGGATCACCACAAAATCCCTAATCTAATTTTTTTGCATTTTTGGATATGTATAAGGCCGTAAAGAAATAAAAGGACGCACACACACACAATTTTCTCATTTATATTTACATTGGACCTAAATACATTCTAATTGCTGGCAAATAAATAACAATAATTAAAATGCTAAACAGAAATAAAATAAAAATGCAAAAATGCTAAAAAGAAATAAAATTCAAGAAAATAAAAGAAAGGGACAAAAATTCCGAAGGGACTTTTCCGAAAGGACAGAAAAAAGAGGGAGAAGAAAAGAATAGCTCGTCAACACAAGCCAAATAGGGAGAAGAGAGAAAAGTTCTTTGACAACTCAAGAGAACTTTCGGTGTGTGAAATTGTGTGGAATGAGGGCTCTATTTATAGGCGAGGAGATTGATGTAAAAAGGAAAATTGGTTTAATGGAAATGATGGACAATTATGGTGAATTTTGAAAAAGGAATGTTAAAGTTGACACTTGATTTGAAATTTTTTAGACCTTGAACATTTTATTTTTGGACCTATTGACACTTTGTTTTTTTTTTACTTGGACAATAAAATAAAAGTGACCAAAATAAAATATGAAAAATGACTAATTAAAAAATAAAAAATTAGAAATAAAAATTATAAAATTAAATAAAAGATGGAAATTGAAGAGTAAATAACAAATAAAAAAAAACTAAAGAAAACTATAAAATATAAAAAAAAAATAAAGAGAGAAGATGGCCCGACACGGAACCAAACATGAGGTATTTTAAGATACCTTTATGCCGAATTTTTCTCTGAAAAGTCAGAGACTGATCGGGGTCAAAGGGCGCGTGTCAGTGTATGAATGTGGGACCTTAGGTCAAAAATTGGGGTATGACAGATGCCCCTATTTAAGTTTCTTCGTCTAGAGATTTGAAGATGGAATCTTTGATTTGACGGGCCGAAGAGACTTAAATACAAAGTACACCTATTTTTGATCCTAAGATACTATGAATGCATGTGACGCAATTATGAATGCAAGACGGCATGGATGACTCGAGAAATAACGACGGGATGCCCGAGTCCATTGAAGAAAAGGATCCGACTCCACTGGGGAATGTAGTTTTACTACGGAAAATGATCGTCTACTACTGTGTGGGTTTGGGACGATAGCTTAAACGAAGACAAAACTTTTTTAGTGACACCTTTGGAACAGCTACGATGGGGATGACACTATTGAAAATGAAATTGATTAGTGACACCACTGGAACAGCTACGCTGGGGATGACACCATTGAAATTGAAATTGACTAGTGGTATCGCTGGAACAGCTACGCTGGGGATGACACTATTGAAATAACAGATAGACGCGGACTGTCCGTTGTTTAGCACTAACAGCTTGAACAAGAAAAAAATGTGAACTTAAGCGGTCCGTTGTTTAGGACTGTCGGCTTGAAACTGACGGGTGACATCTCTTGACCAGACATGCTGGGGATGACACTTTTGATGAAAATAAGGATTATTGCATGTTGTTCGCTTGACACATAGGTATTTGCAGGTTACCAACCTGACTCAAAGGTAATTGCAGGTTATTAACCTGACTCAAAAGGTAATTGCAGGGTATTAACCTGACTCAAAAGGTTATTAACCTGATTGAAAAGGTAATTGCAGGGTATTAATCTGACATGAAAAGGTAATTGCAGGGTATTAGCCTGACTGAAAAGGTAATTGCAGGGTATTAACCTGACTCAAAAGGTAATTGTAGGGTATTAACCTGACTGAAATGTATTTGCAGGGTATTAACCTGACTCAAAAGGTAATTGCAGGGTATTAACCTGACTGAAAAGGTGATCGCAGGTTATTAACCTGACTCAAAAGGTAATTGCAAGGTATAAACCTGACTGAAATGTATTTGCAAGCTATCAACCTGACTAAGGAAATTGTAGGGTATTAACCTGACTCAAAAGGTAATTGCAGGGTATTAACCTGACTGAAATGTATTTGCAGGCTATGAACCTGGCACAAAAGGTGATTGCAGGCTATTAACCTGACTAAAAAGGTGATCGCAGGGTATTAACCTGACTGAAAAGGTGATCGCAGGTTAATAACCTGACTCAAAAGGTAATTGCAGGGTATTAACCAGACTGAAATGTATTTGCAGGCTATCAACCTGACTGAAAAGGAAATTGCAGGTTATTAACCCGACTCAAAAGGTAATTGCAGGGTATTAACCTGACTCAAAAGGTAATTGCAGGGTATTAACCTGACTGAAATGTATTTGCAGGTTATCAACCTGACTGAAAAGGAAATTGCACGTTATTAAACTGACTCAAAAGGTAATAAAAGGTACTTGAAAGGTGGTTGCCAGCTCTCCGCTTGACACAAGAAGATAAAAAGGTGTTTGCAAGTTATTCACTTGGCACAAAGGATAACAAAAGGTGTTTGCAAGCTATTCGCTTGGCACAATGAGGAGTGAGGATCGAACTGAAGGGATACGACCAAGCAAGATTCTAGGTGACTGATGAAACCGTGTATAAATGATGTGGTGTATATGTCGTGTATGAATATGCGAGAGTATTGATGTATGAATGTATGAATGTATGAATATAACTGGTATGACTGTATATATTGTATGTGATAGATGAACTCGATGAGACGAGACAAGACAGGTAAGATGGGAGACTGATTGACATCGCAGTACAAACACTCGGCAAACTTCCTTGAAGATAACATTATTGTGAACTAATCGAGCAATTTACAGGGTGAAACCTGGCACAAGATAGCAACTGATGCCTCCTTGGGGGAGAGCCCATTGTTGACCAAAAGTTTGGAAGAGGTCGCCATTTGTAAACCAGCGCAGAGTGTTCAGATAAAAACCAATGTTGACCAAAAGTTTGGAAGTCTCCATTTGCATAGAGCGCCAATCCATTGGTATGCCCCAGCAGTCACGCTCCTTTTCGTTCTTTGGTTTTTTTGTTTTTTTTGAAATCCCTAACTTTTGTCTGGACCGCCCTTTCGGGTTTTCAGTCCACCGGGAGTATATTCTTTTTTATGCCCCTAATTTTTGCCTGGACCGCCCTTTCGGGTTTTCAGTCCACCGGGACGCTCTCTATTGCCTAAGTCGCCTTTTCAGGTTTTCGACTTAGCGAGCTTTCATTTTTTTGTTTTTTTTGTATTTTCGGATTGTGACTGCATCTTGCTCAAAACAGAGGTCCTTTCCATAGTGCTTAGCCATAATTCCCTTCCGGAGTGTAACCGTTCTCGAGGCGGCTGCTGATGCATGCTTCACCTACTCACGAGCTCAAAAAAAGTGTGTTTGTTGTTCACATTTTTCAAAAGATGTAAAAAGGTTTTGTATTTTGAAAATTTTTGCTTCAAGTATTGCCATAAAAATAGAAGAAATTTTGTAAATTGAATAAATGAGAGTTCCAAATAAATGGGTACAGGCTCAAACTTGATTAATTGAGTGGTGGCCTGCCAATGGCGTGGCTCCACGGATCTTTGAAATATTTTGGAAAATGGTAAATGTAATGGGAAGGGTACATTGAACACGATAACCGCTATTCTCCCTAACAACTTTGAATGCCCCTGTTCTGAATCTTTGATTTGCAAGTGCTTTGAATCGGATGTCTTTCGATAGTTGGATGCCCCAAGTGGACTGTGCTTGATTTGATGCAGTTACTTTGTCATGATCCTTAACTTTTGCATAGATCGCCCTTTCGGGTTTTCAATCTATCAGGATAGTCATTTTTGTTAATGTCTCTAATTTTTGCCTGGACCGCCCTTTTGGGTTTTCAGTCCACCGAGACGCTCATTTTTGCCTAAGTCCCTTTTTCAGGTTTGCGACTTATCGAGCTTTTATTTTTGACAGAGTATTTCTTGACTGCACCGGCATTCATAGGTCGTGTGAGTTTGTCACCATTCGTAGTTGTAAGAAGTCATTGCACACGGGCCTTCATAGTTAGACGTCCACTTGCCCCTAGAGTAAAGTTGGAAAGAGTGCCTTTTTTAGCACAAAGTCTCCTTCTTGAAATTCACGGGGACGAACCTTCTTCTGGAAAGCTTGTTTCAACTTCTTTTGATGTAGTTGTAGAGGGTCGTCATGCATTGTAAGTTCAATCAAGACTTGAGATTTCAACAGAACTCCTGTCGACGGGATTTTGATCTCCATGAGAAGTACGACCTTTATGTCGTATACTGAGGGAAGGAGGAGGTTGCCCCTGTTGAAACGTTTATTGAAACATGATGCCCATGTGAGGCAACGGTGCCATCTCATGCTGGTCTTTGTAAGCGACTGCCATCCTCTTTGCGATCTTCTTGATTTTTGTTAGCAGCTTTGACGGCTAAGATGCCCCTGTAGGCGAGAGATCTTGTCGGGAATCTCTTCATTCTTCTTCATCTTCGGACACATGAAATTCAAAGTCGAAAAAGAGTATAGGGTTAATGTGTTCAACGGGCTTATTTATGTTTAATCTGCATCTATGTTTGATTTTAGAGAGTGAATGATTGTATGCAGACATTTGAAAATGATTAAAGAGAAAGATTTTTGGTTTTTTGTGTTACCATTTTTACAAAAAAAGCACATGATAAAAACAAAGTCGGGATCCAAAACGACCCTTTTTTTTTATTAATGACGGAAAATACACGAAGCAAAAAGCCCTTCACAAGTTCACTTTCGTTTCGGGTGGAACGAAAGGATTTTTTTGGAAAAAGTAAACAGCAAACAAACACATTATTTGAACAGATAAGTAGCGGAAGAAAACGTCAACAAAGATCCGATTTCGGCTAGCCATCCCATGTGTCACAAACACTATGTATTATGATCTGGTAGCGGATTGACTTACGCGTTCAGAGAGTCTTAGAAGGTCAGGCGGTTGGTCCGGATCAAGTTCTGGAATGCCTTCTTTAGTGCGTTACAATGTTCGACATCATGTCCAGGTGCCCCTTGATGGAAGGTACAGAAAAGTTCAGGTCTATACCATGCTGGCAATTTTGTTGGTACCGGAGGAGGCGCCTGGGTCTGGACCAGATTCTCTTTGAGCAACTGTGGAAGTAAGGATGCATATTTCACGGGAATTGGATCATAATGTCGTGCTCTCCGAGCCTGATTCTGCGGATTAGGTTGTTGAGGAGCCTGTTGTCGAGGCTGTTGTATGCACAATGGCTGACCCGGTGGTTGGGGCCCTGCTGGAATCGTGGCGGATCCTTTGTGACCATCAGCGAAGATACCAGGTTAGTTAACTTCTCTACTTCGGTCCGAAGCGTTGTCACCTCTTCACGAAGCTCGTGGACCTCTTGTTCAAGCTGATCCGTTTTTTGTGTTTGCACGAGTGTTTGCATGTGCGAGTTGAAGTTGAACGAAGACATCAGACCACCTTACTGACGGATTGACCTTTTATTGAAAAGACACAGTGTGAGACTCGGACTTGAAACTATGAATGCAAAATGATGCATGGTATGTTTATGCAAAAATAGACATGTTTATTGAAGGACATGTGGGAGTAATTGTAAACATCGTAAAGACCATGGTTTTATTTGTAAAGATGTTGCAATCGGTTTCCTTTTTCAAAAGCAAGAACGAAGCCACGGAAGAAGTCCTTAACAAAAGCAAAAGCTTAAGATGGGTTAAAGGTGACTAAAGGTTCTCAACTTCGACGTTCACTTGAAAATAACATGTCAAACATGAGTACTCACGTTGACAACGTATGCATCCAAGATCCCTCTGTTGAGTGGGGTTGTATCACATGTGTCAAAACCGAAGAGTACTCTTGGCCTGAGACTATGATTATACCACCATCCTATCTTATGTTTCCCTCAAGTCCGGGTTAGGACTTATCTCACCACACACTTTAAGAAAGGAGAAAGAAGAAGGAAGAACATATATACACGCATTCCCATCTTTTATTTTTTGTTTTCAAGCAAGTTATAGCACAAAACCTAAATAAAGCCAAGTTAGGCTCAACCCTCTTAGAGGAGTCCCCAGTGAAGTCGTCATTTCTGTCGCGTCATTTTTTGGAGATCAATGTTATTTGATTAGCGTTTGACTCACTATTTTATTTCATGACTGAACATTTTATTTTTCAAAAGAAAATGGAAAAAGGTTCAAATACCACATTTTAAAGATTGAGGGTTCGGGGATTGGTTACATAAAGGGAAGGTATTAGCACCCTTTATGTTCGTAGTACTCTACGAGAACCTCTTGATTTTATTTAAATTTCGTGCTATAACTTACTTGCTTTTTTGAAAATGAATTTAAGGTGATAAGAGAATAAAGGCCTAATTATCTACATTTTTTATTGATTTGAGAGGATAAGGTCATTTGCCTACGTACCTATGAAGGATCAAAACCTCGTAGTTCGGGGTTGAAATTGACGTTTGATTTGTTTTTGTATTTTTTATTAGTTTTGAAAAAGGTTTTAAAATGTAAAGGCCAAAGTGGCAAAAATAGAATTTGTTTGTGTTTTTTATGTTAAAGAAAATGACTTGAATATGTTTAAATGGATTGAAATTTGATTTAAGAAAAAAAATGAAAATGGAACGTCATTTGATTGAAAATCAAGGTTTATTATGAAAATAAATTTTTTGTGAGTTTTTGATTATTTGCATGTTTTTATTGTTTTTTATATAATAAATGAAAATTAAATTAACAGAGCAATAAAAATGAAAGCGCGTGGATTTTTGTAGTGACGTTGGATCACCACAAAATCCCTAATCTAATTTTTTTGCATTTTTGGATATGTATAAGGCCGTAAAGAAATAAAAGGACGCACACACACACAATTTTCTCATTTATATTTACATTGGACCTAAATACATTCTAATTGCTGGCAAATAAATAACAATAATTAAAATGCTAAACAGAAATAAAATAAAAATGCAAAAATGCTAAAAAGAAATAAAATTCAAGAAAATAAAAGAAAGGGACAACCGAAGGGACAAAAATTACCGAAGGGACAAAAATTCCGAAGGGACTTTTCCGAAAGGACAGAAAAAAGAGGGAGAAGAAAAGAATAGCTCGTCAACACAAGCTAAATAGGGAGAAAAGAGAAAAGTTCTTTGACAACTCAAGAGAACTTTCGGTGTGTGAAATTGTGTGGAATGAGGGCTCTATTTATAGGTGAGGAGGTTGATGTAAAAAGGAAAATTGGTTTAATGGAAATGATGGACAAATATCTTTAGGCCTCCTGATGAAATATGACTTTAAAATTGTAGGAGAAATATCTCTTAGATAGGATTTTCCCCTCACCGAAACCTCTACCTCAACCTAAACCTATATCTGAAGTCAAGAAAACGTGGCTTGGACCTCTGAATGAATTGCCTCTTCAAACCTGTCTACCAGGTGAAGAGCCTTAAATGATTTATGTAGTGCCTAATCCAACTTATGATGCTGAAACTTATGAAACTCATGTTATATCCTCAACATATGCTGCTAAACTAGTTGATTCTATAGCTAGCTTCTGATACATCAACTTCCACCCTACCTCAACAAAGTTCTTCATCCACTATAGATGTTCCCTCTCAACATCTGGGTGGAGAATTACCGAAACAAATTCCAACCAAAACTCTAAAAACAGCTTCTAAAATAATAATTGATCAAGTTGTTTCAGAAATTCAACAACAACCTTCACCTTCACACAAAGCCTCTGATACAACATTTGAAATAGTTGTATCAAAACCCCAAACAACAACAACAGACTTTGAACCCCCATCCAACACCTCAACATATATTGTCTCTGATACATCATCAGTATCGGAAGACAAACCAACCATAGCCACACCTTTATAGTTTGCTAAACCTGAAACCAACCCTACAGATTATGATGTTCTCATGCTTGAGGCACCATAAGATGTAATCCAACCAGAAATACAAATTTCATACACTCAAATAGTTGTGACCTTTGTTGATGACATTGTAGATATGGATATATCAACTTCTGATATTCCAGAAGTTGTTATCACAAAAATCCAAACTACATCCTCTGTAACGCCCACTTTATTTATTTAATTATTTTATTAGATATATAGTATATTATTATATATTATATGATTTTAATGATGGTTGTGACGTATGAGATGATGTTGTGGTGTGACATTTATTTTATTGTTTAATAAAATAAAATAGGCGATGTTAATATAGATATATTTATATGAAAATTAAGATGTGATATAATAACAAATATTTTGAGAGATGGGGTTGTTTTCATAAATAAGATAGAGTTGTGGGGATAAGTGAGAATAGAAAGAATTATTAAAGGAAGTTAGGTTTAGAAAGGAACAGTCAGTACGTTACAGACTTTTGCAAAAAGGGAGAAAAGTGGCTAGAGAAGAGGGAACCCCAATTCTGCAATATTACCAGGTAAGGGTGAGCCTAGCTTCAATTGTATTTACTGTAATTCATCTATTTGTGATTAACAAAGGAATTGGGAAAGAGTTTGAGAGATTTCATAAGTTAGGGTTTTGTAGATTTTATGATGAATTGATGAGAGGATGACGTGAATTGATGTAGAAACTTGTTACAGAACCTAGATTAATCACTAGGACTATAATTCTGATAGATTAGAAGCATAACATGAAGATTTGGACGAATTTTGGCGGGGTTTCGAGCGAACCCGTAACCCCTCTGCGATAGCTCGCCGTGGCGAGCAGTCCCGCTCGCCGTGGCGAGCAGTCCCGCTCGCCGTGGCGAGCAGTTAGGTAAATACTTGCGAGGCGAGCAGCTGAGCTCGCCGTGGCGAGCAACCTCTTTAGTACGCGCGAGGCGAGCAACATCACTCGCCGTAGTGAGCAAGTGGCAGAATGTAAATTTGACAGCTCGCCGTGGCGAACAGATCCACTCGCCATAGCGAGCAATGTGGTCTCAGACCACTATAACTTGAGTTTTATAACTCTATTTTGAGCGAGGCTTTGAGGGTAGACCTTTGGATAATATTAAAGAATGTTTAAGACCTAAATTATAACCTGTAATGACGCTGTAAGATGATTTTGATTATTAGTGTTAATCTATGATTAAATGCTTATTAAGTGAAGTTTATGAATGAAGTTTAAGTGATGTTTGCAATGATAACCTTGTGCTGTATATACATATGTTAAGTGTGTTGGGCTGCTGTCATGTACTGTTACAATTGCATGTGTCGATAAAGAGTCGTATATGATGTTAAGATGTTCTGTACTAACTTGTTTAAGTATATGAGTCGAGTTCATGCATTTGCATAATTTGAGACGGTGGAGCTTATGCTCAAAGCGACGGTGGAGCATTTGCTCAATGCGACGGTGGAGCTTATTAAAGCTAAAATATTGGTACCACATGCATGATGTTAAGATGTTAGAGTTGCATTTGTCGAGTCCTGTGTCTGAGATGTTATGAGATGTTTGTTATGTGAAGATGTTCTAAGATGGTTTAATTATACGTAGATGGTTGAGATGTATTCAGTTATATGTGACGATTGTTGTTGTTATTGTTAAGCATGATTATTTGAATTATATGTTAATATAATTGTTGTGAATCTCACCCCTTCTGTTGGAATTGTCGCCTTGTGGGCAAGTGCAGGTGACCAAGCGTAGGTACGATGATGTGAGAGGTCCTTGTGGAGTCTTAGGAGCTCTGATACGTAACAGGATGGGGATTTATCATTTGTTTCTATTCCTTTATGTATCATGTTGACTAATGATGATGTTTGCGACGTAACTTAATTTGAGATGTTTTATGAGGCTCTTGTGCCGAGAATTATTTATTTAAGATTTTGAGACGTTTATGAATTCCGCTACAATGTTTGAATATTGTCTAAGAATAAATTATTATTCGATTTGATTTTAAATATTTTATGAAATGTGACATCCTGATTTGTTGTAGTATACTCTGATTATTTGAATGAAATTTTTAAGTCGAGATTTTGGGCTGTTACTATTGGTATCAGAGCAGGTCGGTCCGTCCGGCCAATTAGAGAGTCGAGAGACGGTGTCTTAGAGTTAGAATATTATAGTTATATTATTCTAACTTATGTTTTCTTTGTAGAGGAATAAGATGGCTGGAAGGAATGATGCTGCTCTTGCTGCTGCTTTGCAAGCAATGGCCCAAGCTGTGGGAAATCAGAACAACGCTGGTGGAAACGATGGGACGAGGATGTTGGAAACTTTTCTGAGGAACCACCCGCCTACCTTCAAAGGGCGATATGATCCTGACGGGGCTCAGACGTGGCTCAAGGAAGTTGAGAGGATCTTTAGGGTGATGCAGTGCGAAGATGGTCAGATGGTACGGTTCGGTACCCATATATTGGCAGAGGAGGCTGATGACTGGTGGGTTGGTATTCGACCTATCCTGGAAGAAGGAGGTACTGCTGTGACTTGGGCGGTGTTTAGGAGGGAATTCCTGAACTGTTACTTTCCTGAGGATGTCCGGGGGAAGAAGGAGATCGAGTTCCTTGAGTTGAAGCAAGGAAGTATGTCCGTGACTGAGTATGCTTCGAGGTTTGTGGAACTGGCAAAGTTCTACCCCCATTATACTGCTGAGAATGCTGAGTTTTCCAAGTGCATCAAGTTTGAGAATGACTTGCGTCCTGAGATTAAGAGGGCAATTGGTTACCAGAAGATTCGGAATTTCTCTGAGCTGGTAAGTAGTTGCAGGATTTATGAGGAGGATACCAAGGCTCACTACAAGGTAGTGAATGATAGAAAAGCGAAGGGTCAGCAGAGTCGTCCCAAACCTTATGATGCTCCTAGAGATAAGGGTAAGCAAAGAGTGAATGATGAGAGGCGACCACAGAAGAAGGATGCCCCTGCTGAGATTACCTACTATAATTGCGGGCAGAAAGGCCACAAGAGTAATGCGTGTCCTGTTGATGTGAAGAGGTGTTACCGATGCGGACAAAAAGGGCATATTACCCCAGACTGCAAGTTTGATGATGTTGTGTGTTTCAACTGTGATGAGCAAGGACATATTGGCTCGTAGTGCAAGAAGCCAAAGAAAGTTAGGACTACTGGAAGGGTTTTCGCGTTGACCGGCACTCAGACTGAGAACGAGGATCGTTTGATCAGAGGTACTTGTTATATTAATGATATACCTTTAGTTGCTATTATTGATACTGGCGCTACGCATTGTTTTGTTGCTTATGATTGTGCTATTAAGTTGGGTCTTGTTATGTCTGATATGAATGGAGAGATGGTTGTCGAAACTCCAACTAAGGGTTCGGTGACTACTTCTCGTGTGTGTTTAAGTTGTCCGTTGTCCATGTTTGATCGTAATTTTGAGATGGATTTAGTCTGCCTACCTTTGACTGGTATGGATGTAATTCTCGGGATGAATTGGTTAGAGTACAACCGTGTGCTTATCAACTGTTTTCGCAAGACGGTGTATTTCTTGTCTGAAGAGGAAGAAAGTGGAGCAAAATTTTTATCTACCAAGCAGCTGAAACAATTTGAACGAGATGGAGTTTTGATGTTCTCTCTGATGGCATCCTTATCTATTGAGAATCAAGAGAAGATTGACGAATTGCAAGTGGTGTGCGAGTTTCCTGAAGTATTTCCTGATGAGATTCCTGATGTGCCTCCTGAAAGAGAAGTTGAATTTGCGATTGATCTTGTTCCTGGAACGAAGCCTGTGTCTATGACACCTGACCGTATGTCAGCTTCTGAGTTAGCTGAGTTAAAGAAGCAATTGGAGGACCTGCTTGAGAAGAAGTTTATAAGACCAAGTGTTTCACCTTGGGGAGCACCTGTATTGCTAGTAAAGAAGAAAGATGGGAATATGAGACTATGTATTGACTATCGTCAGTTGAACAAGGTAACTATAAGGAATAGGTATCCACTTCCGAGAATTGATGATTTGATGGATCAGTTAGTGGGTGCACGTGTGTTTAGCAAGATTGACTTAAGGTCGGGTTATCACCAGATAAAAGTGAAGGATGAAGATATGCAGAAGACGGCCTTTAGAACTCGATATGGTCATTATGAGTATAAAGTGATGCCTTTCGGTGTTACGAACGCGCCAGGAGTATTTATGGAGTATATGAATCGGACCTTCCAGGCATTTTTGGATCGTTTTGTGGTGGTGTTTATTGACGACATTCTGATTTATTCCAAATCCGAAGAAGAACATGCTGGACATTTGAAGATTGTCTTGCAAGTATTGAAAGAAAAGAAGTTGTATGTTAAATTGTCTAAATGTGAGTTCTGGTTGAAGGAAGTTAGTTTTCTCGGTCATATTATTTTTGGTGATGGTATAGCAGTTGATCCGTCTAAAGTTGAAGCAGTGTCGCAATGGGAGACTCCGAGGTCGGTTACCGAGATTAGAAGCTTTTTGGGATTGGCTGGTTATTATAGAAGATTTATAGAAGGATTTTCTAAGTTGGCACTTCCGTTAACGCAGTTGACGTGTAAAGGTAAAGCCTTTGTGTGGGATGCACAATGTGAGAGAAACTTCAATGAGTTGAAGAAGCGGTTGACGACAGCTCCAGTTTTAATCTTGCCGAAGCCTGAAGTACCTTTTGTGGTGTATTGTGATGCGTCTAAGTTGGGTTTAGGTGGTGTGCTGATGCAAGACGGTAAAGTGGTTGCTTATGCATCCAGGCAGTTGAGGATTCATGAACGAAATTATCCTACCCACGATCTTGAGTTGGCTGCAGTGGTGTTTGTGTTGAAAATTTGGAGACATTATTTGTATGGTTCGAGGTTTGAAGTGTTTAGTGACCACAAGAGCTTGAAGTACCTGTTTGATCAGAAAGAATTAAATATGAGGCAGAAGAGATGGCTCGAGTTATTGAAAGATTATGATGTTGATTTGAATTACCATCCGGGTAAGGCTAACGTAGTTGCTGATGCCTTGAGTAGGAAAACGTTACATATGTCGGCTATGATGGCGGAAGAGTTCGAACCATTGGAACAATTCAGAGATTTGAGCTTGGTTTGTGAAAGATCACATCAGAGTGTAAAGCTAGGAATGTTAAAGATTGACAATGAGTTTCTGGAAAATATTAAGGAAGCGCAGAAAGAAGATGTTAAGTTTGTAGATTTGCTTGTTGCGAGTAACCAGACTGCAGATGGTGATTTTAGAGTCGATGATCACAGTGTGTTGAGGTTCCGTGGTAGAATTTGTATTCCGGACAACGATGAGATGAAGAAGGCAATACTTGAAGAGAGTCATAGAAGTATCTTGAGTATTCACCCGGGAGCTACGAAGATGTATCATGATTTGAAGAAGTTGTTTCGGTGGTCTGGATTGAAACGTGATGTGGCACAGTTTGTGTATTCTTGCCTAGTTTGTCAGAAATCGAAGATAGAACATCAGAAACCTGCTGGTATGATGGTACCGTTGGATGTGCCAGAGTGGAAATGGGATAGCATATCCATGGATTTTGTGACGAGTTTGCCAACTACTCCAAGAGGGAACGATGTTATTTGGGTGATTGTTGATAGGTTAACCAAGTCAGTTCATTTTCTACCGATCAATATCACTTTCCCTATGGTTCGGTTAGCAGAGATTTACATTCAAGAGATAGTAAGATTACATGGTGTGCCCTCGAGCATTGTGTCAGATAGAGATCCAAGATTTACCTCTAGATTCTGGAAGAGTTTGCAAGAAGCTTTAGGATCGCAGTTGAAGTTGAGCTCGGCGTATCATCCGCAGACAGATGGTCAATCCGAGAGGACGATTCAATCGTTGGAAGACTTGTTGAGAGTGTGTGTACTTGAACAAGGAGGAGCTTGGGATAATCATCTCCCGTTGATAGAGTTCACTTATAATAACAGTTACCATTCTATATTGGAATGGCACCTTTCGAGGCTTTGTATGGAAGAAGTTGTAGAACCCCGTTGTGTTGGTTTGAGTCGGGTGAAAGTGTGGTTTTAGGACCAGAGATTGTGCAACAAACCACTGAGAAGGTAAAAATGATCCAAGAGAATATGGAAGCGTCGCAGAGTCGACAAAAGAGTTATCATGACAAGCGTAGGAAGGACCTTGAGTTCCAAGAGGGAGATCATATGTTTTTGCGAGTTACTCCAATGACCGGTGTAGGTCGTGCCTTGAAGTCGAAGAAGTTGACTCCAAAGTTTATTGGTCCGTATCAGATATCAGAGATGATTGGGACGGTGGCTTATCGTGTTGGATTACCACCGCATTTATCGAATTTGCACGATGTTTTTCACGTGTCGCAACTGAGGAAGTACGTTCTGGATCCGTCTCATGTGATCCAAAGTGACGATGTACAAGTGAGAGACAACCTTACGGTTAAAACTCTACCCTTGAGGATCGATGATCGCAAGGTGAAGATTTTGAGAGGCAAAGAGATACCTCTGGTGAGAGTTGTTTGGAGTGGAGCGACCGGTGAAAGCTTAACTTGGGAGCTTGAAAGTAAGATGCTGGAGTCATATCCAGAATTGTTTAATCGAGGTAAGATTTTCAGGGACGAAAATCCTTTAAGTGGGGGAGAGTTGTAACGCCCACTTTATTTATTTAATTATTTTATTAGATATATAGTATATTATTATATATTATATGATTTTAATGATGGTTGTGACGTATGAGATGATGTTGTGGTGTGACGTTTATTTTATTATTTAATAAAATAAAATAGGCGATGTTAATATAGATATATTTATATGAAAATTAAGATGTGATATAATAACAAATATTTTGAGAGATGGGGTTGTTTTCATAAATAAGATAGAGTTGTGGGGATAAGTGAGAATAGAAAGAATTATTAAAGGAAGTTAGGTTTAGAAAGGAACAGTCAGTACGTTACAGACTTTTGCAAAAAGGGAGAAAAGTGGCTAGAGAAGAGGGAACCCCAATTCTGCAATATTACCAGGTAAGGGTGAGCCTAGCTTCAATTGTATTTACTGTAATTCATCTATTTGTGATTAACAAAGGAATTGAGAGAGAGTTTGAGAGATTTCATAAGTTAGGGTTTTGTAGATTTTATGATGAATTGATGAGAGGATGACGTGAATTGATGTAGAAACTTGTTACAGAACCTAGATTAATCACTAGGACTATAATTCTGATAGATTAGAAGCATAACATGAAGAATTGGACGAATTTTGGCGGGGTTTCGAGCGAACCCATAACCCCTCTGCGATAGCTCGCCGTGGCGAGCAGTCCCGCTCGCCGTGGCGAGCAGTTAGGTAAATACTCGCGAGGCGAGCAACCTCTTTAGTACGCGCGAGGCGAGCAACATCACTCGCCGTAGCGAGCAAGTGGCAGAATGTAAATTTGACAGCTCACCGTGGCGAGCAGACCCACTCGCCATAGCGAGCAATGTGGTCTCAGATCACTATAACTTGAGTTTTATAACTCTATTTTGACCGAGGCTTTGAGGGTAGACCTTTGGATAATATTAAAGAATGTTTAAGACCTAAATTATAACCTGTAATGACGCTGTAAGATGATTTTGATTATTAGTGTTAATCTATGATTAAATGCTTATTAAGTGAAGTTTATGAATGAAGTTTAAGTGATGTTTGCAATGATAACCTTGTGCTGTATATACATATGTTAAGTGTGCTGGGCTGCTGTCATGTACTGTTACAATTGCATGTGTCGATAAAGAGTCGTATATGATGTTAAGATGTTGTGTACTAACTTGTTTAAGTATATGAGTCGAGTTCATGCATTTGCATAATTTGAGACGGTGGAGCTTATGCTCAAAGCGACGGTGGAGCATTTGCTCAATGCGACGGTGGAGCTTATTAAAGCTAAAATATTGGTACCACATGCATGATGTTAAGATGTTAGAGTTGCATTTGTCGAGTCCTGTGTCTGAGATGTTATGAGATGTTTGTTATGTGAAGATGTTCTAAGATGGTTTAATTATACGTAGATGGTTGAGATGTATTCAGTTATATGTGACGATTATTGTTGTTATTGTTAAGCAAGATTATTTGAATTATATGTTAATATAATTGTTGTGAATCTCACCCCTTCTGTTGGAATTGCCGCCTTGTGGGCAAGTGCAGGTGACCAAGCGTAGGTACGATGATGTGAGAGGTCCTTGTGGAGTCTTAGGAGCTCTGATACGTAACGAAATGGGGATTTATCATTTGTTTCTATTCCTTTATGTATCATGTTGACTAATGATGATGTTTGCGACGTAACTTGATTTGAGATGTTTTTTGAGGCTCTTGTGCCGAGAATTATTTATTTAAGATTTTGAGACGTTTATGAATTCCGCTGCAATGTTTGAATATTGTCTAAGAATAAATTATTATTCGATTTTATTTTAAAGATTTTATGAAATGTGACATCCTGATTTGTTGTAGTATACTCTGATTATTTGAATGAAATTTTTAAGTCGGGATTTCGGGCTGTTACATCCTCCATCAATCATTATTCTATCCTAACCTCCAACCTTGTCCTTTAAGGAGTGTATCAAGTCATATTTGATAGTCTGTAAGAACTAGTGGAAGCTAGATATCAAACTATTTACTTGGTGAATTATGCTAACAAGTGGAATAGGCTAAGGAAGCTAGTGGACAAGACTCTAGATAGTCTTCAGACAATATCAATAGCTTCTCAGCAAGATGCTCTCCAAAACTGGTTTGAAGAAGTCTGCAGAAGTATGAAAGAAATGGAATTAAAGACAAATATCTCAAGGCAGATTACAAGCTCTGAACTGGTTAAGGTTTCTGCAATTGTTAAAGAAGATACTCCAGAAGTTCAAGTTCCTGAAGTTGTCAAGTCTGGATTTCAAGGTTATTGGCTTGCAAAGTTCTTTACCAAGCCTAATCAGATAATCATCAAGAGTTATGATCATGAGGTTATTCAATTCCAAGACAAGGTAGAAGTTGATCTACATGAACAAAAGCTTACCACAAAAGCAATGAAAGCTCAACTTATGGAATTCATGCTTGAACAGAAGCGCCAAAGTGAGATTCAGGCTGAGCTAAGCAGAAAGCAGGAAGGGTTAGACAGGAAAATGCAGAAGCACCATGAATAATCCTTGAGAGAACAAGGTGAGTTAGCTAAGGAACAAGCAAAAATGGCCAAGAAGCAAGATCAAGCCAATGTTGGGATTCTACCCTCCTGGATATGATGAAGAAGCAACATAATCCTTAGAACTTTAGTTGCACACACTTTGTTTATGTTAAATTTATGCTTCTGATACTTTACTACTTCTGATACTTTATCTGCTTCTGATATAATTTTTACTTCTGACAGTTTTTGCCTCTGATATATTTTGCCTCTGATTATTACTCTTTTAATGTTTTATCCAATATTTTGATACTTTTTTCAGTTATTTTTGTTGATGGCAAAAGAGGGAGTAAGACTTAATAGTACTTAGGCTCTGAGTCCACTACGTTAATTCTAAAAATTGACTTAGGAATCATCCTCTTATCTCTTAACCTCTGGATTTAATGTAAATTGATACATTTTTACATATTTTTGGACTTAAAATGAATTTAATTAACCAGAATAGAACTTAGGGGGAGCTTACAAACCTCACATTTGAACTATCAGACTTAGGGGCAGCTTGAAAACCTCAGACCCTAAAGTCAACTTGTTAATTAGATTAACAACAATTGACTATAAATACTTGTGTTTGTCATCATAAAAAAGGGGGAGATTGTTGGAACAAAATAAGTTTAAACAATGTCTCTTATGTTTTGATGATAACAAGGTATTAAAAATTCAATTGGATATGCTAATATCTTTTCAAGTATGAAGGACCATAGACTAAAATTTATTATGTCTTAATCAAGTATTGGTTCTTAAAAAACTAATTAAAGAGCAAGGATTTTCATGAGAAGCTACGTTGCATGTCAGACTCTGAAGAAGTCAGACTCTGAAGGTCATCAGACTATGAAGATGTTTCAGACTCTGAAGGCCAGACTCTGATCAAGCTAAAGGACAAAGAAGTTGAAGCCTTGAAAATCAAGTCTGGATTATTCTGGAGATCGTGCACAATAGTTATGAAGATGTCATAAGGTCAATGGATGTCATTGTCAAGTAATAGTACAAGAAGGATAATTTGTACGAACACTACCTCCAACATTCCCATGTGCAATGTCTACGAAGCTATAATTTTGTTCTTTGGAAAAGAACGGTTAATTCCCTCATCAAGGAAATTATTCAAATTCATTCCTTTATAGGACATTAACCAAATCAAGCAAAAAATCAATGATGATTGATCAAGCCCCTCAAATGACACTTTGATATGTTGGTACACTCTCATCGACTCTACAATTTACAAGTGACAAAACTTTGTCAATTTTATTTCGCATCAAACACTTAGAATTTCTTATAAACTTTCATATCTTAGAAATTCTTAAGTCTAGAGTTTGAATTGTTTTGAATATATGAACACCTCTAATTGTATATCAAGTGTTAAACCAAACAATTATTTCTTTGTAATTCTTGTATGTTAGAAGTTTCTTGCTTGTGTGCTTGAGAAATTGCAATCTTGTAAGTGACAAGGGGACCGACAACTTCCGGATTGAGGAAGTGTTTACACTGATTTTTGGTAAACAATCGTTGGTTTAAAATTAATTACTTGAAAGATCAACCAGTAAATCTTAAGGACATATTGTGTTTGTTATTTTTCAGAAATTTATGATTGTTCTTAAAGAACTGGGTAAAAAATATAAAGATAACTAGTTCGAAGTCACTCTTAAATGAAAATAAGAGAAACTGCTTAAAGAAACACGTAAATTGCAAATCAATTAAGAAAATAAACTTAAATTGCATTGATTGAATGTAAATCGGTACACAAGTTCATACATTGTAACTTGTAACTCGTTTCTCTCTTGATTTCGGATAGTTTGAGTGTAAGTTTTGTGTATGATTGGTTTGTGACCCGTTTTCCTTATGCGAAACTACTATTTATACTATAAGAATAACTACCTACATCAAGATTTGAAACTACAACTGATAAAAACTGAAAAAGATGTATGTTTGATTTGAATTTCAAACATTTGCCTTTTGGAAGTATCCGTTATTTAACCCCATGTAGAACCTAGCTTCTCTTTGATAACTTCTTGCCTGTCGAACTGAAGTCACGCCTTGAATATTTCCATTAAGTTCAATTCTTCGATAAATCATCTAGATTTGAAAACAATATTGATTCTTTCGATTATGAGGTCAACCATTGTTTGACTGCATTTAAGATAGCCTTTTAAAATGTAGGCTAACAGGAAGGAATCAGGATAATTACTTGTCTCTTTCTTCTCTCTCTATCTCTATATCTGTTGCACTTAACTTTGAGCATTGTTTCAGATTCTGAACTCTATCAAAAGTTGAACTTTGGACATAGTTAAAAAGAAGAAAAAGCTAACACAATTCAACCCCCACCCCTTTTTTTGTGTTTTTCTTACCTTCAGGAGTTAGATTACTAACATAGAGATTCCTACTAAACATTTATTTTGCTGCCAACCTTCCTTCCTTAATTCAAACAAGATGGGTACTAAGTAGAACTATTTATCTTTATTTAATCATAAACTCAAAGTTGTTAGCCTGAATCGTCAGGATAACAATACTCGAGTGAGGCTCATCTTGGGATGGGACGGCAAAGTCTTTAAGAGGACGGTTCGTGTTATGAGCTTGCTCCATTTGAGTGTGTATTCGTTCAACTTGGCGTCTAATATGTAAAAAACGTTCGATTTCGTCGATTGGTTGCACTAGATCGTCCTCAGAGGTACGAGTACTGGGCATATAATCGACGAAAAGAGGTAAAAAGAAAATAAATTCCTTAGTCTATACGGTGTAACGACGGTGTTACGATATTGCCAAATTGGTCCCCGGCAGCGGCGCCAAAAACTTGATAGGTCCGCAAGCGTACGAAAATATCGGTTTTAGTATAAAGGGTTGTCAAATCCTCAGAGACCAATGTCAAGTACCGTAATTAATTGTTACGTTGTTTATCTAAGGCGATTATAAATGAAATGGGGTGAAAAACTTAGGAAATTGAATTGTTCTAATTAATTAATAAACGAGCGGCCGAAATATAGCTTGTGCCGACTGTTGATATCAGCTGAGTAGCATGTGTTTTTATAGCAGGACCATATTTTCGCACGTAAAAAGGATTAAATTAAAAAGTGGTCGCCTCGCTTTCGCGATCACGACACAAAGCTTTTGACCTTATAATCTATTCGACCGCTTTCGCGTGTACGTCTTATAACGTCAAAATTCCTTTAATTTCAAGATAATCAAGTTTGGTTTGAAAAGTTATTTTTAGTATAATTTTTAATTTAAAGAAATCAGTCTGCTTTCACAATACTGACTCCGCATTTTAAACTCGCAGTCATCAGCTTTCGCGTGTACGACTCAGCGTTTAAAATAGCGTTTCTGAAAATTAGGAATGTCAAAATTATTTTAAGAAAATGCTATTGTTGAGTTACTAAAATAATTCCTGATTATTCTACAGACAAATGCTAGTTTCGTTCTTTCAATATGAAAGAGATATCATGCTTTTTCAGTTTTCGCTGTAAAAATTCATCGTTAAAAATCAGATTAATCAGGCATAAAAATAATTCCTGCTATGAACTTCAATCATACTCTTCAGCTGAACACCATTGGTACGACAGTTACTACATTCCGGACACTTCTAAAAAACTACTCAGTCATGGTAACTATACTAAACAGAGCTTCATTCATAACATTCATGAAATAGAAAATTAAAAGGAGTAAAGCGTGAGTTAAAATAGGCAGAACCTGTAATTTACGGATGCTGGAGCAACACTCTGATTTGAATTAAGCAGTAAAAAGTGCAATAGAAAAGGAATAGCCCACACAACACAGCACTAAATCAATTGGAATTGGGAATTCATGACTATTGAATTAATATTGCAATGTAACAAGGTTCTTTGAATCAAATAGAAACTAATAAGATGCAGATTACAAGAAAAAGTACTTTTGAATATCAAATGCTTCCTAAAAACTCTTCTGTCCCTTTGTTTCTCCTCCTTGGACCTATTTATAAGCCAAGCTTCTTTAACAACGTGGTCTGGTCGTGTATCTCTGCAGGTGGAGAGAGTGGGAGAAAAAACTGGGAAAACCGTTTCTGGGAGGGGAGACTGATTCTCCCAAACCCGTGACGGGCGTCACAGGGTGTGACGGTCTTTACGTCACGGGTGGTGACGACCAGGTCGGATTGAAGGGTAACGGTGAACCCGTCACAGGGTGTGACGGCCGTCACCCTGAAGTTCAATAATTCAGGACTTGTTCCTTTCTTCATTTTTTCGCCGAATTTCGCCGTTTCTGCGCATGGAGGCCTCTATTGCTGTGTACCTGAATCAAAACCATACAACCCAGCATAACATAGGCAAAACAAGAGAATTTAGGCCAAAACTGTACACAAAACGAGCTAAAATGATGTGGTGTTTTGCATGTTATCAAACTCCCCTACACTTAAACCATTGCTTGTCCTCAAGCAAGAGACAAGGGATAACAACAACATAATTCAGAAAAATATAATCAACTAAAAATCATTTGCATTTTTATTTATTAAGGCTTTGTTCTCAAGGTGCATTTATCACATCCTAAAGACTTTTCAAGGATCACATCAACCCGACAACAATTTCAAATGAGTGTGTGTGTGTGTGTGAAGTCCAGCCTTTTTATTGCACATGTGTAAGAGGTGTTACGAGGAAAACAGGTTCTAACTTCATCAGTAAATAAACCGAGAAAAGTTTCTTTTTATCATTTCATATAAGAGAGATGGGAATCATTTTGATCATTTGACATTTATACATTTTTGGGGAACTGCAGAATTTTTATTGATGTTGAGAGACACCATCTTCATGTGGGAAGCAAGTGAGGCCTACTCCCGACCCCCCAGAGTCAATGATGTCTCCTATGTATATGCATTTGTTCTGACCCCTTTATGACCAACCATTACCGGTTGTTTTTTTTGTCATTTATTTGATGTCTTGGTGACCAACCATTACCGGTTGTTTTCTTTCTTCACCTTATTTTGACCTTTTTGTTCCCCACACTAACTTATACTACTTTTACTTTGAAACTTTTGAGGGTTAATTTACCACTGAAGTTAGAACGTGTTCCTTAAAATACCTACCTACATACTTGCTTAAAGACTGCGACTTTGTGAATCTCTTTAGAGAGAAGGGTTCACAATGAAACTGATATGGGTTTAGTGAGACTTAAAAAGGAAAAAGTGTTTGTATGCACAAAATCATCATCGAACTCAACCTTTAAATGAGAGAAACAACGACAAACATTTTTATTTTATATATTTTTATTATTTTTTTGAAATTTTTAGTTTAGTTGGTTCAAGAGTGGGAGAGTTTGAATAGTCGTAGCAAAAACATAATGATAGTGACTCGTCAGTGCATGCAGTTGACATACTTATTACCAAAGGAAATCCTAAAACTAGAAATAGAGAAGGCAAGTAAAATAACTGAAATAACTAAAGAAAAGAAAGTGAGATTCCTCCTCCACACTAAAACCAGACATTGTCCCCAATGGTCCGAGAATAGTGTGAAAAAGAAAACAAAACCTGCTCAATCGTCATCGGGGCTAGCCGGAGGCATACCCTGCTGTGTCATCCACGTAAACATCTGGCGTATCATATGGCTGTTGACGCGCATAAGATGATCCCGTTCTGCATCCCGGTCATTCCTCTCCTGTTGGGCTGCCCGTAGGTCTGCTACCTCATGTTGTAGAGCGCTAAGCTCATATACAATCTGGCTTTCAGAAGTAGAAGTACCTGCAGTAAAATCAAAATCTCCATGGGGGGGAGAGGATGGGTTAGAGTGAGTGTGTGTGCGAGGTGTCTGTGCGGGAAGTGCACCAGACATGTGAGGAGGAGGTGCATGTGAGCGCGGGGGAGAGAGCCTAGTCTGACGCTCGATCTCCGCATCGGTATCTGCTTCTTCCTCATTCGGGTTATCATAAATCCAATTTTCCTCATCTCTAACATCGGTGATGGTGGGGTTGGGGAGCTTAATACGGCTTTCGACCTCATTACGGATCATTAAACATAACACCTCACCCTCTCTCTTGACGAGCTTTTGTGATAGGCACGAGCTTAAGTCAATCAACATGTTGCCCTGCACAGGGGCTAACTGTAAGATATGCTCACTGAAACCTAATGCGTATGCGATCGAGGTGATGAGGCCACCGAAAGCAATGTGTCCATTACCGGAGGTGGCCATCTTGAACATGTGAGCGAGCATAAAATCTGCTGAATTAACCTGCTTGTGAGCAAAAACACGATGAATAATGTACAGCTCTCTTAAATTAACGACCCCCGTACTATCCCCTCTCCCAAAAATAGTGTGCGCGATGACTCGATGAAAATAGCGAATGGCGAGGTTATGGATGCGGGACGATTTATTACCGTCCGCAGAAGTTGCTAATGCACCCGTCAGTTTCTTCCAGAACTGGCCATACTCAGTGGTCCAAGGTCTCTGAGACGGGACCCCGTCAACGGATTGAAGGGAGGTCTGGAATTTAAGCAATTTTCCTATTTCATTATGGTTAAGCAAGAAGTCTTGGCCAAACAGCCTAAAACTAGTTCCTCCGAAACCGTGATGGACTCTCTGAGCATACGTGTACCTGAGGGAACTAAGAAACTCTAGAGTAATGTGCTCATATGTCGGATGCCGCAGAGTCAAAAAATGACCCCACCCGATCTGTTTAAACATCCAATCTACGCTATTAAATAATCCTAAAGTTCGGAGACAAGTTTCATCGGCATACCTCGTCGCCGTGATCGTGCGTTTGGACAGTTTTTCGAAACGTGTTCGTTACGCGTCGTCCTTAAACTCAATTCCCATGTAATCAACGCGCTGATTTCGATCGGCCATGTCCTGTTAATCGCAAGAAATCGGAACCCAACAGAAATAGATTTGCGAAAAAGGAAAGGAATGGATTTGTTGCGAAAGTTATGAATTTCGGATTTTTGGGGTATGAATTTGGAAATGGGTGTTGTTGATTTGAGATGAAAAATGGAGGTTTGTGAAGGTGAGAAAAACACAAGAAGGGGGGGGGGGTTGAATTGTGTTTTCTTTTCGCAACTCTTGAAGAGTGAGAATCTAATTCCTTTAAACTCAGAGTCTGATAGGAGATAAGGTTCTGATTGCAGCGGAATAATCAAGAGATAAAGAGAGAACAGAGAACACAAGCAATTATACAGGTTCCTTCCACAAACCGGAAGTAGTCCTGTCCCCCTTGTACTTCCAAGGAGAGTTCACTAAAATGTAATATCAAATTACAAGTTGCTCAAACACACAGTATGAGACTTCCTTGCTCAAGCACACAGGCGAGAGACTTCCTTGCTAAAAGACACAACTAAGAGACTTCCTATGCTCAAGGACGCAGCCAAGAGACTTCCTTTGCTCAAGCACAAAAGCAAGAGACTTTTACACAATTACAGAAAATTGAATACAGTTGAAACAATTGATAACAATCAAAATGTGTTTCAATTACAACAAAGACAGACTCTGTTTTACACAAAAGACAGACTCTGTTTTTCTGTGAAACTTAGAGATTCTTGAATACTCAGTTTGTAAGAATCTAAGTTAATGATGTGCTTTTGTTAAGACTCAGTTGAATACGAAAGCAGCGCAATGCAGTTTTTCTAAGTTGTAGAGTCCAACACTTCTTCAAGTCTTCTATCCTTTATATAGGCGTAGGAAAGAGACGTTGAGTCATCCAGCGCATCAGGATGATTTCTGAAGCTTGATCAATGACTGTTGATCTGTTGCTTGATTTGGTAATAGTCCTTCAATAGCATCATTTGAATTCCATTCCCTTTGAGGATTAATACCGGTAGACACAGTTGCCAAACTGTACGTGGTAGTGGAGTAGTGGAAACAGAGTTCGTACAACGTACTCTGTACTGGCCTGCAATCTTTGTCTTTGTGTTTCCCACGCTCAAGTTGACTTAGAAGCTAGCCGTTACTCTATTAGAGTTTCTTTGTGCATAGCAATGCAGTAGAGATCACTGTTAGCAGATTATCAAATTTGTGGCTTCAGACTCACTGTAGTACTAAGCTTCTGATAATCTTCAGACTCTCTTGGTTCTCAGATTCTGATGGTCTTCAGACTCTGATACAGTCTTCAGACTCTCTTTGGTACAGTCTTCAGACTCTCTTCGATACAGTCTTCAGACTCTCTTCAGCACAGTCTTCAGACTCTCTTCGAAACAGAATCACAAGCAACAAGCTTCTATGGATTTATTGCTCTTTAACATTGTTCAAACAGAATGCTTTCTAAGATACAAATCTTAATTGATATCCTGCATACTTAAACAAATATTAGCAATATCCAATTGACAACTTTTTAATACCTTGTTATCATCAAAACTCAAAACGTGGTATTGCTGAACACCTTTGTTCCAACAGTTTGTGGGAGTTGAAGTGAATGGAGGTTTGAAGGAAATTGTTAATGGAGGTTTCTGGGAGTTGAAGGAAATGGAAGTTTGTGGAAGTTGAAGTGAAATTGTTATTGGAGGTTTGTGGGAAGTTGAAGTGAATTGAATTGGGAAAAGAGAAAATGGGCCCCACAGTCTGTTCAGATTCCTAGATTCAGAATCGAGGCTTGGAGCGTGGTGACGGGCGTCACAAAGGGAACGACGGTCGTCACATAAAGTGACCAGAGGACCGTCGGTCAGGACGACGGGCGTCACATAAAGTGACCAAGAAACCGTCAGACATGACGACGGTCGTCACATAAAGTGACCAGAGGACCGTCAGACATGACGACGGTCGTCACAAAAAGTGATGGTCCACCCGTCGTTGACTGTTGAGAAACTCCAGACTTCGTCCGAGCGATTGAAACTTATTGAAAAACATCCTAATCTAAAACATGCTAAAAGAAAATTCAAACAATGGTTTGCCTCCCATTCAGCGCTTCATTTTACGTCGGAAGCTCGACTATTCAGAGTGGCAACATTCAAGGGGGACACATAACAAGGGTAGCGACATGTCCTACTTTATCTGCTGGGTGGTAGTGTTTTAATCTTTGGCCATTCACTAGGAACTTGCCAGTGGATTCGCTCCAGACCTCAATGGCACCGGATTGATTTACTTTAGTAACTTCGAATGGTCCACTCCATCGAGAGCGGAGCTTTCCAGGAAATAGCCTTAACCTAGAGTTAAACAGAAACACTAGCTCACCTTCATTACACTCGCGTCTTATAATGCGTCTGTCATGCCATTTCTTTGTTCGTTCCTTATAGATCAAGGCATTTTCATACGCATCGAGCCGCAACTCCTCTAACTCATGAAGATCCAGCATCCTTTTTTCTCCAGATTCGCTATGATTCATGTTTAGGGCTTTGATGGCCCAATAAGCCTTATGCTCGAGCTCAACCGGGAGATGGCACGATTTTCCGTAAACGAGCTTGAAAGGAGTGGTGCCAATGGGTGTTTTATAGGCGGTCCGATAAGCCCATAAGGCATCGTTCAGCTTCAAGGACCAGTCTTTTCTTGAGACGGAGACAGTTTTCTCTAGGATTTGCTTAATTTCTCGATTAGAGATTTCTGCCTGCCCATTGGTTTGTGGATGATAGGGAGTAACTGCTCTGTGACGTACCCCATACTTTGTTAGGAGATTCTTAAATATTTTTGAAATAAAATGAGATCCTCCGTCGCTGATGACTAGTCATGGGACACCAAATCTTGGGAATATAATGTTTTTGAACATTTTTACCACTACTTTTGTATCACAGGTAGGAGAGGCAATGGCCTCGATCCATTTTGACACGTAATCCACAGCAATGAGTATGTATTTATTTCCCATAGATGAAGGAAAAGGACCCATAAAGTCTATCCCCCAGACATCGAAAACTTCCGCCTCTAGGATAAACTTTTGTGGCATTTCATTCCTGCTGGAGATGTTTCCGGATCGCTGGCACCGGTCACATTCCGAAACGAAAACATGAACATCTCGAAAGATGGTGGGCCAATAGATACCAGCTTGAAGAATTTTTGCTGCAGATTTCGACTTACTCATGTGTCCTCCAACGGGAGAAGAGTGACAGTGTGTGATGACACTCTCTATTTCCTCTTCTGGAATACATCGACGGAAGATACCGTCCACTCCTCTTTTGAATAAGAGGGGATCATCCCAGTAGTATTACTTAAGATCATGGAAGAATTTCTTCTTTTGCTGATAGGCCATGTCAGGAGGTAGAATTCCAGCAACCAAATAGTTTATGATATCAGCGTACCATGGGGTAGCTGTATTACTTAAAGCACTTGCCTCTTCTGGTAACTTCTTAATGCCGGAACTCCCTTCTTCTAGAAAATCTACGAGGTGACCGTATCTAGGTGCCTCCGCTTTCACAAAAGACACCAATCTTTCGTAGGGAAAATAATCATTTATGGGCACCTCCTCCAACTGACCCTCCTGAATTCTTGACAAGTGATCCGCGACTACATTATCCGTTCCTTTTTTATCGCGGATCTCCATGTCGAATTCTTGCAAAAGCAGTATCCACCGAATCAACCTCGGCTTTGCATCCTTCTTGCTAAGCAGGTATCTGATAGCTGCATGGTCTGTGTAAATGATTATCTTCGATCCCACTAGATAGGAACGAAATTCATCAATTGCAAAGACGATGGCTAGAAGCTCCTTTTCAGTTGTTGCATAGTTTATTTGAGCTTCATCGAGTGTCCTACTTGCATAGTAGATAGCATGGAGCTTCTTATCTTTTCGCTGGCCCAAAACAGCGCCTACTACGTAGTCACTGGCATCACACATGATCTCAAAAGGTTGACTCCAATCTGGAGGTTGCATTATTGGGGCTGAGATCAATGCTTGTTTTAACTGTTGAAAAGACTCGAGGCATTGTTCATTAAAAATGAACTCAGCGTCCTTCATCAAAAGGCCGGTCAATGGTTTTGTAATTTTCGAGAAGTCTTTGATGAATCGCCGATAAAAACCGGCGTGTCCAAGAAAACTCCTAACTTCTCTTACACTCTTGGGAGGGTGTAAATTTTCAATAACTTTTATTTTCGCTTTGTCAACCTCAATTCCTTTATTGGACACCACATGTCCGAGAACTATGCCTTCCTTGACCATAAAGTCGCACTTTTCCCAGTTAAGTACTAGATTGACTTTCACACACCTCTCCAAAACTTTCTCAAGATTACAAAGACAGTCTTCAAAACTAGACCCACACACAGAGAAATCGTCCATGAAAACTTCCAGAATATCTTCTAGGAAGTCAGCGAAGATCGCCATCATGCATCTTTTGAATGATGTGGGTGCATTGCACAGTCCGAATGGCATTCGCCGATAGGCAAAAGTTCCATAGGGACATGTGAATGTGGTTTTTTATTGGTCATCCGAGTGGATAGGGATTTGAAAGAACCCCGAATAACCATCAAGGTAACAGAAATATGAGTGCCTTGCAAGACGCTCGAGCATCTGGTCAATAAACGGGAGAGGAAAGCGATCCTTTCGAGTAGCTGTGTTCAACTTTCTGTAGTCGATGCACATCCTCCATCCCGTAACCGTCCGCTTGGCGACTGAATCGCCTTTCTCGTTCTGAACTACAGTCACCCCACCTTTCTTTGGCACTACGTGCACTGGACTAACCCACTTGCTATCGGATATAGGATATATGATCCCAGCATCAAGGAGTTTCATAACTTCCTTTTTGACCACTTCGCTCATATTGGGGTTTAACCTCCGCTGATGCTCTCTGGAGGTTTTAGAGTCTTCTTCGAGCAAAATTTTGTGCGTACACACAGATGGGCTGATCCCGGTGAGATCATTAATCTTATATCCTATGGCATCAGGATATCTTTTTAAAACATCAAGGAGTTTACCCGTCTCTTCCTTCCCTAACTCTGCGCTAACTATCACAGGGCAGTTAAGCTCATTATCTAAGAACTCATACCTGAGGTTCTTAGGAAGTTCCTTTAGCTCGATCTTGGGATGATCTAGCTCGGGAGATGGATCAGTAGTTTGGTCGAGGCATTCAAGGATGCGAGAAATTTCGGCCTCCTCGTCACTGACTTCTTCCATCTCTTTTACTTCCTCTATTGGATCTTCAATTATTTCCTCAGAAGGTTCAGCTTCAGTTAAAAGCTCCTTGATACAAACATCTATTATGTCAACAAAACAACATGTATCGTTTATGGAGGGGCTTTTCATGAATTGAGACAAAATGAACTCAATCTTTTCATCGCCAACCTCAAATTTGAGTTTTCCTTTCTTTACATCAATGATGGCACCTGCGGTGGCTAGGAAAGGTCTTCCTAAAAGGATAGGAGTAAGAGAGTCTTCACTAATATCCATGACTACAAAGTCAGTAGGGATGTATAGTTGACCGATTCTAAGAGGGACATCTTTGATTATTCCGACTGGATATTTAATCGAGCGGTCAGCTAATTGTAGAGACATTCTAGTTGGTTTCAACTCTCCTAGGTTTAGCTTTTTACAGATGGACAATGGTATCAGGCTCACACTAGCTCCTAAATCACACAAGGCTTTATCAATGATATGGCTGCCTATAACGCAAGGAATTGAAAAACTCCCTGGATCTTTTAACTTGGGTGGCATCTTATTTTGAATAATTGCGCTCCACTCCTCAGTAAGTGCTATGGTCTCATCAACATCAATCTTCCTTTTGTTAGTCAGAATTTCCTTTAAGAATTTGGCATACGAAGGCATCTGAGTAATCGCTTCCGAAAAAGGAATACTGAGATGAAGCGTCTTTAAAAGCTCAACGAACTTCTTAAACTGACCTTCAGTTTTAGACTTCACGAGTCTTTGAGGGTAAGGGATTGAAGGTTTATAAGGTGGAGGAGGTACATAAGGTTTTTCTTTCTCTTTTTCTGTTACCTCCTGAGACTTAGATGTTTCTCCAATGTCAACTGGCACACTCACAGGGTCTTTAGCCTTTTCTTCGTCTCGGCTCTTAACTCTCACAGCAGCAGGATTGTTGTCCAACTCTGTTCCGCTTCGTAGCGTTACTGCGTTAACATGTCCCTTAGGATTTGGTTGTGGTTGGCCTGGAAATGTTCCAGCTGGGGCAGCTATTGTTGCTTGTTGTTGGGCCACTTGGGATATCTGCGTCTCAAGCATTTTATTATGGGTGGCCATCGAGTCAACTTTGTGCGCCAACTGCTTAATCAACTCATTCGTATGAACGTTTTGATTCATAAACTCCTTGTTTTGCTGAGTTTGATCCAAAACAAAGTTTTCCATCATGAGCTCCAGGTTAGACTTTTTCGGAGCAACATGGGCTCCTCTTTGACCTTGAAAACCAGGGGGTGTTACAGGTGCAGGACTTGGCGCAAAAGTAGGATTGTTATTTTTGTAGGAAAAATTAGGGTGGTTTCTTAATCCAGGGTTGTACGTGTTAGAGTACGGGTTACCTTGCGCATAGTTTGCCTGGTCGGTTTCAGCTAGCAATTGACACTCGGCAGCGATGTGTCCTGGGGTTCCGCATATTTCACAATTGGAAATTACGGCAGCAATAGTAGCTGGTGGAGCGAGTTTCAAGTTATCCAACTTACGAAACAACGCATCCATTTTGGCATTCATATGATCAAAGTTGCTGACTTCATGCATACCTCCCTTGGATTGAGATTTCTCTAGAGGAGTGCGTTTGCTCCCCCATTGATAATGGTTCTGCGCCATATTCTCAATAAGCTCATATGCCTCCTTGAAAGGCTTGTCCATTAGGGCTCCGCCAGCTGCGGCATCGATGGTCATCCTTGTGTTATAGAGAACGCCATTATAAAATGTGTGAATAATCAGCCATTGTTCTAATCCATGGTGGGGACAAGCTCTCATTAATTCTTTGTACCTCTCCCACGCTTCAAAAAGCGACTCGCCGTCTGTCTGCCTAAAGCAGGTAATTTGGCTCCTGAGCTGGGCGGTTTTACTAGGAGGGAAATATCTTGCTAGAAACGCCTTTTTCAACTCATTCCATGTCGTAATGGAATTTGACGGCAGAGACTGCAGCCAAGCTCTGGCTCTATCTCTAAGGGAGAAAGGGAATAAACGCAGGCGAATGGCTTCGGGATCGACGCCATTGCACTAGAGCGTATCAGCGAATTGCACGAACACGGAGAGGTGCAAATTCGGGTCTTCCGTAGAATTACCGGAAAACTGGTTCTGCTGCACGATTTGCAGCAGAGATGGTTTCAGCTCAAAGTTGTTAGCCTGAATCGTCGGGTTAACAATACTCGAGTGAGGCTCATCTTGGGATGGGACGGCAAAGTCCTTAAGAGGACGGTTCGTGTTATGAGCTTGCTCCATTTGAGCGTGTATTCGTTCAACTTGGCGTCTAATATGTAAAAAACGTTCGATTTCGTCGATTGGTTGCACTAGATCGTCCTCAGAGGTACGAGTTCTGGGCATATAATCGACGAAAAGAGGTAAAAAGAAAATAAATTCCTTAGTCTATACGGTGTAACGACGGTGTTACGATATTGCCAAATTGGTCCCCGGCAGCGGCGCCAAAAACTTGATAGGTCCGCAAGCGTACGAAAATATCGGTTTTAGTATAAAGGGTTGTCAAATCCTCAGAGACCAATGTCAAGTACCGTAATTAATTGTTACGTTGTTTATCTAAGGCGATTATAAATGAAATGGGGTGAAAAACTTAGGAAATTGAATTGTTCTAATTAATTAATAAACGAGCGGCCGAAATATAGCTTGTGCCGACTGTTGATATCAGCTGAGTAGCATGTGTTTTTATAGCAGGACCATATTTTCGCACGTAAAAAGGATTAAATTAAAAAGTGGTCGCCTCGCTTTCGCGATCACGACACAAAGCTTTTGACCTTATAATCTATCCGACCGATTTCGCGTGTACGTCTTATAACGTTAAAAGTCCTTTAATTTTAAGATAATCAAGTTTGGTTTGAAAAGTTATTTTTAGTATAATTTTTAATTTAAAGAAATCAGTCTGCTTTCACAATACTGACTCCGCATTTTAAACTCGCAGTCATCAGCTTTCGCGTGTACGACTCAGCGTTTAAAATAGCGTTTCTGAAAATTAGGAATGTCAAAATTATTTTAAGAAAATGCTATTGCTGAGTTACTAAAATAATTCCTGATTATTCTACAGACAGATGCTAGTTTCGTTCTTTCAATACGAAAGAGATATCATGCTTTTTCAGTTTTCGCTGTAAAAATTCATCGTTAAAAATCAGATTAATCAGGCATAAAAATAATTCCTGCTATGAACTTCAATCATACTCTTTAGCTGAACACCATTGGTACGACAGTTACTACATTTCGGACACATCTAAAAAACTACTCAGTCATGGTAACTATACTAAACAGAGCTTCATTCATAACATTCATGAAATAGAAAATTAAAAGGAGTAAAGCGTGAGTTAAAATAGGCGGAACCTGTAATTTACGGATGCTGGAGCAACACTCTGATTTGAATTAAGCAGTAAAAAGTGCAATAGAAAAGGATTAGCCCACACAACACAACACTAAATCAATTGGAATTGAGAATTCATGACTATTGAATTAATATTGCAATGTAACAAGGTTCTTTGAATCAAATAGAAACTAATAAGATGCAGATTACAAGAAAAAGTACTTTTGAATATCAAATGCTTCCTAAAATCTCTTTTGTCCCTTTGTTTCTCCTCCTTGGACCTATTTATAAGCCAAGCTTCTTTAACAACGTGGTCTGGTTGTGTATCTCTGCAGGTGGAGAGAGTGGGAGAAAAAACTAGGAAAACCGTATCTGGGAGGGGAGACTGATTCTCCCAAACCCGTGACGGGCGTCACAGGGTGTGACGGTCTTCACGTCACGGGTGGTGACGACCAGGTCGGGTTGAAGGGTGACTGGTTCACCGTCACAGGGTGTGACGGCCGTCACCCTGAAGCTCAATAATTTAGGACTTGTTCCTTTCTTCGTTTTCTCGCCGAATTTCGCCGTTTCTGCGCATGGAGGCCTCTATTGTTGTTTACCTGAATCAAAACCATACAACCCAGCATAACATAGGCAAAACAAGAGAATTTAGGCCAAAACTGTACACAAAACGAGCTGAAATGATGTGGTGTTTTGCATGTTATCAGTTTGTCCTTGTTCCGCAAACTGGATAAGACCAGACTGAACAAAGAATCTTATTTCTAGGATTAGTGGGAAGTCGTACTTATCTCTGGTGTCAGCTATTATGACATGTCATCAAATACAAAGGATCTAAAGCAAAAGGAATCATTTTTCCCTCCAAAGGTAATTGTGGTGTTGTTTCTCAAATAAACAAGGTTCAAGGGGATCGAAGAAGAGACATAGCAAATAACATTTCTTGGCAAAGAAGATCGATTTTAATAGAGCTGGATATTTGATGTTTTATGTGTTTGTTTATGATAGAAAGTTTGGAATCAGTTAGATTATGAATTGAAAGAATCTTTGTAATCATACTCTTGTAAACATTTTCAACATTTTAGTGGAAGCCCATGTAATAGACGATTTCTTCTACGACGAGAGGATATACCTTTAGCAAGGACGAAAAAGGAGAACCTCTATAAATCTCTAGTGTTCTTTTCACCTTTAACTTTTTAATTTTATCAGTTAACTTTGATATATGATGTTTATTGATTAGCTCAATTACCATATGATTGTGATTGAATATTTTTCTAAAACATAATTTCCATTGATCATCGTTGTGATCAATACATCACCAATTCAATCACCTTGCATATTGGAGATTAACTTGTTGATAATCATTTTTCATATATCAAAGTAGCTTATTCCTTGTGGTAGTTGTTTCATGTTTAAAATTAGGTTTGGTTTGACATAGTTATTGGTTTTATGAATTATTTTGTGTATTGATAATTGATTGTTACATTTCAATTGAAGTGTGAATCTGTCGTTCAAATTGAATTGCTCGTTACACATTGTATAATTTATTATTGTTACAGACCAGCTAAAAAGTCATATCCACTTAGCAAATGCTTGATTACATGGTAAGGCTCAACAAGGTTCCAAGCCAAACACTCTCTCTCATGCCTATATAGAGGGGACTCCACTTCAATTCCAAATAAGTTTATTCTCTTCCTAAAAGCTCTCAACGTCCTTGTTTCCAATCTGACTTGGGCATCAGAGGGCCTGTGCAGGTACAACCCTCCTCCGTCTCACCAACAACGGGATATCTTTCATGGATTCCGTCGAGTTTTTCGTGAATGAGGCACTTTCTTCATCAATCCGTAATCAATGTGAGATTCACTATCTTCCTCAAGTTAAACTCCGAACAATTATCATTTGTATCTTGTGCACAATTTCGAATAATCAATCGTTTTTCAAAATAATTTTAAAACCACGCTATTTTTTTAAAGGGGAAAAACTAAGCAACTTATAATAAAAGATAAACATTTTTTTAAACTGACTTATAATAAAATATAAAGAGAGTAAGATCTACATTAATTTTATTTTATAAAAGAGTAGGCGTTAAATGAGAGTGTCATATAACTCCTCAAAATTTAAAATCAATTTTGTGTCAAAGTATGATTTCTCATGTTACCAATTACTATCATTGGACTAATACAAAATGACAGACATTCAATTATTCATCCTTTGTTCTCGGATAAACTTGCAAAACCGCAATTGTACCCGTGAGTTCGTACTTGCAAGTTGTTTTAATTTAGTTTTGTAATTTCAATACTCGATTTCCTATGAGTGGTGCATTTGCATCGAAAGTTTTTTCTTGGCAATGCATAATGCATCGAAATTTGTAAATTACTAGTATTTTCTGTCTTATTAATTGATAATTTACACATTTGTTTTAGTAAGACGACCAACATACTCCTTCATTGGGAGTTGCTCCTCCTTAGGGTTCAACATTGTCACCATCGCAGCTGATAGACTTGCTAGCCATTATTATAAGGCCGAAGTTAACGGTGTTTCAAGGACATTGGTTAAGTAACTAAAATAATTAAGGTTTTTTTTCATAAAAAAGTGATGTAATTACTCTCTCTGATTCATAACAAAAAAATTAGCATGGGTTTATGAAAATTTATCTTTGTATATTAATTGAAAAATATATTAAAACTATGTCAGATCAATATTGCACATTATCAAATAGATCATCTAAAATAAATGGGTTGGATGAAGTATTAATTAATCAAAAGTTAAAATTTATATTTCTACGACAAAATTTCTACTTATACATTTTTTAACCATTGTTCATGGAACACCGATTAGCAAGACGTAAATAAAAGATAAAAAGCAAAAAGATTCCATCTCAATCACACTGCAATGGCAAGCATCCAAAGAGAACATCCAAAGCCACTAACGAATTACTTATTAGAAACTTATAAAAAAAAATAGTTGCAGTTAAGAAATACATACTTTATAAACCAAAAAACTTATTAAAACCTCATTAAGCAACATCTTAAATTCGAAAAATGAAATTTGATTAAAAATGAGATATTAAACTTTGATAACAATTATCCGCTCATGAAAATGAAAAACACTCCTGATTACTTCAATATATCTTGTACTAATCTTCGAACAACTAATCATATAATAACTAATAGCAATATAATTTAAGATGGTCATTTATTCTTCCGAATAATCTGGCTAGCATGTGCATGGGTTATTTGAAAGGAACGGAACAACCGAGTGTTTAATAAGAGGACACTACATTCGCAGGTCATTTCAGAGAAGGTTAAACTGCTTTCTTTCTCACAAGTAAAAGCTAATATGTTTTCTTTTGCATTCGCCTAACATGATCAATGACGCCACCCTTTATCATGCATGTGTCTTTTGACGTCATTTTTATTATTTTCTACCGTTTTAGTATTTGGTTTTCATCGTGCTCTTTATTGAAGCACCATTGACTTGACTTTGTAAGTTTTTGAAAGTGATTCTCTTTTACACACCTTATGCGAGATGAACCACCTCGTTGTTTAATGTTACATTTCATTTTGGCTTGTTAAAAAAAAATTAGATGGTCATATATTAAGAAGAAATATATGACACCCATAAAAGCCTAGCATTTTTGTTTTTTCTATCTAAAATGTGAGGTAATACTAATAAAGACATGAATAAATGAATACCCATTATCTGTAATTTACAAGGCAAAATAGAAAACCTCTTGTTACACAAAACATCTTCCACTGCTGATTTTGTCCACTAGCCTAACTTCTTCACGTGACACAAACATCCAAGAATTAGACCAAAAGGACAAAAAAAAAAAGAGAAGAGGATGGCACTGATAACCCAAAAAATTCAACTAAAAAGTTACAACTTTTTTAAACAAAAGAACAAAATAACATGATTAAAGTTAATATAGTAGCCCATAATTTGGACGGCCAAGATGAAGCATGACCACTTTCAAATTGAAGTGAATCAACGGCTAATGGCATGTTTTCTTGATCAGGACTACACTTTGATTCATGTGGGTGTGCACTATACATCATTGCACGTAAAACTGCTGAAACGGTGGGTATGTATGTCGTTTTGTTCTTTGCTAGTAACCATGTTAAACCCATTAGTTCACAATCTCTGTTAAACATTTTCTTAACTCTTTCACTAGCACCCTTTGTAGCATTCTTGTAACTCTTGACCTGTATAGTTAAATAAATTAACCATGTCATGTTATTGATTATTCATAGTAAAAAGTGAAAATAAATAAAAATGCACTCATTTCACAATGACAAATTAAATGGTTAAAAATATGAAAAAGGTTGTAATAATTTGCAAACTCATGTGGAAAGTCATTTTCTTATGTCAACATGAAAATAATTAACAATATATTTAAAGAAATAAAATATATATTTACAATTAGAAATAAAGGAAGTTGTCAAGAGTTTCATTGTGCAAGGTTCATGGTCTTGGTAGCAATTCTATTCCAAATTCCAAGCATAGAACAAAAAATGTGTTTCTTATCTATATTCATTTTTTTCTTATTAAAATAAATAAAAATGACAAAACAATTGCATTAGTAAATTTCTTCAAAAAAAATTTGCATTAGTAAATTAATAATATATGATTTGTAGTAGATATTTTCAACCAAACAAAGATTCCATTTCACCCAAAAAATAACAAAGATTACACAGTGAATGAATAAAATAAACACAATAAACTAATAGAAGTGTCTATTTTTAACCTAGCTAGTAATGAAAATTATAATTTTGAGATAGAAGTACAGAACCTTTTGTACAAATAAAGTTCAAAAGTTGTGCCCATTTCATTGTTTTTTATTCTATTAAACTAAACCAAAGATGAGTAAACAACATCTTTCCTAAACAAATCTTAATGTAAAATATTGAACAATAAATGATAAAAAAAAAAAAAAAAAACACAGAAATGGGGACAGACAATGCACCAACCAAATAAACACAACAATATATAATGATAATTTTGTGCAACAAAAAGAAAGTTAATGAAAATTTATAGATAGTAAAAGTAAAGAACCTTTTGCAGGGCAGAAAGACATTTAGTGCAACCTTGATAAGAAGCATTACGACAATTATTTTCCAAGTTCCGAACAGCAGCAGTTGGAGTAGCAGCATTTTTATGCGAACCCGAAACATTAAACGCAGCGGAACAAGACAATGAGCTTATTTGATGTAACCTAATACCACAAAAACAAAGAATCGCATCACACGTTGCATTAGGTTGAGGGATTCGAATATTTCGACTCATAAGTGAGTCTTGTAACGAATTTACGCATTTTTGTGAGTCATCAGGCATCATAGGAAGTTGTTCTCCTGATGACGGAGCCGAAGCATTTGCTTCGGCTCCAGAGTTTGTTAGTTCTAAAGCTGAACGAGCATGGGCGGCGAAAAGCCATGCGGCAAGAACCGGACAGCATCGACTGCGGTCTAGGTTTTTGCCGCAGGCGGCTTTTACGCCGCCGAAAAGCTCGTTGGAGAGGTCGAGTTTGCAGATTTGGGTTTGGGTTTGAACCGGGAATGCGGGGACTGTGTTGGAGGATGGGTATGAACCCGGTTCGACCGGTTGGGAGAGTAAACCGGCATAAGTGAAAAGTGGGAGTAGAAGAAGGAGTGAGGTGATGAAAAGGAAGGATGTGAATGATTGCATTTTGATTTTTGGGAGAAGATAAAGAAAAAGGAAAAGTGGTTTTTTAAGAGAGAGAGAGAGAGAGAAATGAAATTATTTGTGTAGAAGGAGATGGTGATGGGTTGAAAAAGATGAGCTTTGTTGAGAGAGAAAGTGATTTTGGGTTTTGTTGAAAATTATAGGTTCTGAAAAGCAGAGAGAAGAAGGTGGTGTAGTAGTGTTTCCCTGGTTTTTACTTTTTCTGTTGGATAAGTAGACCCATGATTTGACTATTTTGCTTTTTTGTGTGGAAATAATACACTAAAGGCATGGGAAATGAAAGGGTGATGTGCTTAAATCAACTTAGAGCCTGCCTGCATTGGTGAAATGATATGGTGTGAGGTGCTTAAGATCAAATTGGGTTATTTGTTACATGTTACTCATTTCACTGATTTCTTTTTCTTTGCATAGATAAAGGTAATATTTTTTGTTTGAAAACAGATAAAGGTTAGTCTAGTCCACCATTAAAATTGGGTCACGTTAACTTGTGCCTTTAGGGTACATGTTAAACTACTTAAAAAAAAAGTAATTTTGCATCAGAAAATACAATACGTATATTTCTATAATGAGTATTTTAACATGTATCTTTGAGAGAACAAGTTAGCATTTGCTAAAAAAATATTAGGTTTACTTAATTAGTAGTATTATTTTTTTGGCATCTATATATAAAGCAAAGCAGTATAATATTTTATTGTGGTTTCTTTTTTTCAACTTTACTTTTGATTTAGCATATGTTTGATTTTAATTTTAGATGTTTAAAATTGGTTCTCCATATTGGAGAATTTATTATATCATGTTTGGTCGATTTAAAGGAGAATAATTTTTGCTTAAGATAGAATTCGTAGTTTTTATTTCTAAAATTAATTTTACTTTTCTTTAGAGAAGTTTCAAATTTATAGTTAAATATATTTTTATAAAATATATTAAAACATAACCCATATTACATTGTTGCTTAAAAAAAACATATTACATTGAATTCAATTTTATTCAAAATTTAAATTTTCACATTCCAACTAACTTAATCAATTCTTGACACCGCAATAATCATCTTATAGTAATATAATCCGTTTTGATCTTTTAAAAAAACATACACTTATACTATCTTTACTCAATCAAATTGATTTTTCTAAATATATATACTTAATATATAAAATCTTCATAAATGAATTGGTAAAATCATATTGGCAATTGGGAAAAAATATTTATTATTTATTATTTTTCAGCATATATATGTGTGTGTGATTTATAAAATCTTAGTGTAGTTTTTTCTTCAATTTTAGTCTTTATTAAAGTCTAGCAGTGATATTAGAATTATAATCATAATCTCAATAATTTACTTAAAAGAAGTTAAATGAATCATATTTGCAATCCAAATGTGAAAAGTAGGGTGTGGTCAGTGATCTCTCTCGATTTATGCGGTATGCTGACGCTCCAATTTCACAAAATAAAGTAACCTCACAATAATTAAAAATTGATAAAATAAATAAAAGTATATTTGCTGTTTTTGAATATTATATGTGGATGTAGTTGGTAAAAGCTAAAGAACAAAAGGATTTTGACGAGAAATAGAGAGATTCGTTTTGGGGTTGCACAAGCATACAGGGAGAGTAGGACGGGAGAGATAGCAGGTTTTTGATATGAAAAAAAGATAAAGCTGTCCTTTACTTTGGCAGCTTGTGTGAGTCTTTTCCATTTTGCACCAGTCTCTCGTTGTTCCCTTGTTATGGTAGTATAGGTGGGGGGTAAAATCTTTTGAAGTGGGTCCTTGTTATGCTAGAGATGGTGGAAGAGTTTCAATTTTATTTTTTTTATGGCAAATAACTTTTTTTCCTTACGGAAAATAACTTTTATGATGGTCGTTTATTTTAGGTGGTGACGTGTTTTTTCGGTGGCTGTGTACTTAAGGATATTGTAGGGTGTTTATTTTTTGGTGCTCCGCCTGTATATGGTGTCTCTTGTTTGTATTCTCAATTTCATCGGTATTTGTTCCTCTTGAGTATGAATTTGGTTGTTTAATAAAATTTGTTGTAAAAAAAATATGCTAAGGATGCATGGATGTTGAGGCATTAACAAAACAAATTTTAAATACTAACAATTAAACTAAATTTTTATGGATAACACTTGGTGACATTGGTGATATTGACTAATCACAATGTCATAACATTTGCGGAAGAGAGAGAAAAAAGCCACATGTGACATTGTGGTTGACCAATATCACCATTGTCACCAATTTTATGTCACCCAAGTGCTATTCAAATTCTCATAGGTGTATGCTCGAATCGAGATTCACCGTTTTGATTTCATCCAACTTCGGAAAAAGATATTTGTAGATGTTCACTCAAATCAACTATTCGTGATTTCTGAAACAACCAATTATATTAGTGGCAGATCTCCTTAAAAATCCATAGAAGCCACCGCGCCCTAGCTTTTATATAAATTTCATATTAAGCATGATGTTTAAACCAATATGTTTTTGTTGCAACGGTTATGTGGTTCTTGAGGGATTTGAACCAGCATCCCCCATCTTACAATCAAGCAATTGTACCATCACATCAATTTACAACATTATATATTTTTTTGAAACCGTTTAATATATATTCCACAAATATTTGGCATCTCCGGAAAGAAAAAAAAAAACACACAAGATCCGCAACTGAATTTTGCCACATATTAACAAAACCTTTGCGAGGTTGAAAAGACATTGAATTTAGTGATAGCCGTCTAAATCTTCTTACTTAAGCATTTCACGAAGCGAATCCTTCTCAAGCATTATAACAAACATGTATGGTACAAAATTGAAGCAAATTACACCAGAAAACGAAGAAAAAAGCACAACAATGAAAAAAAGAAGGAAAAGAAGCATAATTATTAAAAAGACAACCAAGAAGACATTGAATCTCAAACCTGGTGAAGATGGAGTAGCCAATGGTGACTTTTGAAGGGGGCGCTAAGATGACTATTCAATTTAGATGACTATCGTAACAACGAGATACAAATGCAGTGGATGTGGTGGTGGATGATCCGTCAAAGGAAGGCATAAATCGGTTGCTACCATGCATTTCAGAAGGAAGTGGCTTGAACTAGATACGTGTTGGGTTTAAGGCGATTGAGGGGTGGAAACGATTTGGGATTAACAGCGATTTCAGGTTGAAATCGAAATGGAGGTGAAGATGCAAAGGTGACATAGTCAAGATGATTGAGAGGTGGGAATTGGCTAGGCTGAGCTAGGCTTTGCAAGGCCTGAGCCTGGCCTTCCAAAAAAATTGAAGGCCTAAGCCTGGCATGCGGCCTGTCGTAGGCTTACTTTTTAGGCCTAAGTCTGATACGACCTGCTAGCCTGTTTTAAAGCCTATTTCATATGAACATCTTTAAATAAGCAATGTAATCTAAATTTAAATAGACTAGCGAACTAATATATCAATTAGATTAAATTCTCTTTTGATAATCAAGATGAGTTTTTAGGGAATTTGACTATATATTGTATCATATTTCAATTTTAGTGTATAATAATACATTTAAATATGCAAAAAAACTAATGTATATTAATAAGCTTAAATTACTGAAAAAAGTTAACGAATTATTATCTTAATTCAAAGTACAAAATATAACATAATAATAAATAATATTATTCATATTTAATTAAATAGGCCGACGTAGTAGGCCTAAAAGGCTTTTTGAATGGTTTGTGGTCTGATCTTTTAAGTTAAATAAACTTCTAAAAAAGCATAGGCCTCCTCTATTTAAGAAAAGAGTATGGCCTGTCGTAGGCGAGGTCGTAGACCCCTGTAGGCCAGCCTGGCCTATTCCCATCCTAGTGGGAAAAACCAACGGAGTAGCATGACTCAAACAATAAAAAAGACAATATATATCATTCTCCCTAAAACCCTAGAAGATGGTGGGATCGACGCAAGGACTCCATGAAACCTGATACATCATTTTTTAATAACTTATATTTTTAAATAGGTATGCACCATCTTATTTTTCGTTTAACTTTCTATTCATGTCACATCCTAAATCTATTACGCATGTGTTTGGTTATGTTGTCATTTAAATTAATTTTGAATGAATTAAATTTTTTATTTTTTATTTTAAAAAGTATTTCATTAAAAATTAATTTAAAGTCATTTATGTTTGAATGTATTTATGTAAAAGTAAATTCAACAATAAAATTAAGGCTAAAATCGATTGCAGAAGGCACTACAAATTCTAAACTCATGTAGAACCAGTTATCCAAAAAAAATCAACTCTCCTTTAACTTATTTAAACATAACAACTACAATTCTACAACCAGTTCAATCAATTTTGAACCTTCTAAAATTTAAAACAAACATACATTTGTTTGGTTCCACTTCTAGAGGGGTCAAAATTGATGTTAGAGGTCTATAATTAATTCTGAAATGTTTGGTTGTTTTCAAACAAGATTGGATTCTGAAATGTTTGGTTGTTTTCAAACAAGATTGATTTTGTTAGCATAATAGATTCTACTCAAAGTTATGATTTGTATCTTTTCATTTTAGAATTGTTTTTTACACACATCTTTAGAGTTTAACTCACTTTTACATGAACGTATCTAAACACAAATTATTTTATCTTCAACTCATTTTTAGTCAAAATCAAATTTTGTCACCGCAAAACCAAATAAACACGTATCTATCACACTAATCTACCCTAAAAAAATATATCTATCACCCTAGTCTCTCATACTCCCTCTGTTAGACATGGCAACGTGGCGGGGCGGGAGCGGGTTTTAACACACCCGGCCCCGGCCCCGGCCCCGTTTGATGGTACCCAGCCCCGCACCCGCCCCCAGATCCGGCGGGGATAAAAAATTCACCCCCAGACCTTCCCCCAACGGGGACAGGTTTCCTCGGCCCCGCACCCACCCTCACCCGCAAAAATTGTAATGAAAAAAAAAATTACAGTAAGCCTATTTTTTTTAGAGAACAATAAGCCTGTTTTTTAGTGGCAAACTTGTTTAAACCTTTTTTAGTGGCAAAATAATTAAAACAAAAGCTTCTAACAAGCTTAAAAGCTCTGCAAATTTGTCTAAATATAATTACAATTCATAATCAATCCATATTCAAAACCAACAAAAGCTTCTAAAGAGCTCATAACATCTTCTTCCTAAATAGAATTAGGACTCAAAACCAATACATACTCAAAACCAATTCAAATTCAAAACAATAAAGGATTCCAAATCATCAAAAGTTATAACAAAAATCATCATCTTCAAGACTGGAGATTGCAACCGAACTAACGTCACTTATCACCGCCACCAGCTCACCTATGTTGAAAAATAAAAGTTAGAATATAAGCATTTAACTTTACAAATTTAATACAAACTTTAAAGAGAATACATTCATCATCATCAGACTCCAGTTGCAGTCCAAAATGCAACACTATCCCGAATCTTCTCTACTCCATCTTTCACAACTTCTAAGCCATCTTTTACAATCAAATTTAGTATGTGTGCGCAACAGCGCATATGAAGTAAGGCCCCCTCCCTTAACAGTGAATCCGGTTTCAACCTAGCCTTAATTTTTCAACCATCGCATCATTTGTGCTACAATTGTCCAAAGTGATAGTGGACAATTTTTTATCAATGTTCCAATCCATCAAACACTCAACCAACACATCACTAAGTCTTTCACTTGTATGAGGTGCAGGAACATAAATAAACCTGACATAATAAGATTCACCATATTAAAGCTACACATTACTAATGAACTAGGTATCATGCATATCAACCAAGCAACATAACAGTGCAGAAAGTAATTCTTCACTAACAAAAACATTGCAGAAATAGTGCATAAAGGAATTCTGAACAGTGCAGAAATACATAAAAAATATATATTTGAATGACACAAACACATTTGAATGACAATTTTATAAGTAATGGCAACATAAGTAAACTATTTTTAGAAGAAATTATAACTACCTCAAAATCTGACTATGCAAAGTCCAATTTCCATCAATGTAATGAGCAGTCACAACCATGTACCCTCTTTTCCGATTGCTCGAAGTCCACATGTCAGATGTAATGGCCACTCTTCCTTCAAGACTTTCTATGAACTTCATTGTTCATGATCTCTCAATTTCATACACTTTGAGTATCTCCTTTTTTATAGTATTTCTACAAGGGACTTGAAATAGTGGTTGGAGAGAAGCTGAGTATCTTCTAAAACAAACATGATCCACAATTGAAAGTGGATATTCATGCAAAATAATTGCAAGTGCAAGCTCTTTCCTAGAATTTTCAGCATTATAAATCCAAGTACACAACTCTTGGTTACCTTGCAAAGTTTTAGGAGTAAGAAATGTTTGTCCTTTATCCGATTTACCTTCAAAAATCTTCTTGTGAGGAAAAATCAATAAATGCCCTTTTAAGTGCGATGTCCTGTCATTCGATGATCCACCAAGAAGCTTCTTGCAATAATTACATTTAGCCTTAACTTTTCCATCAACTGTGACCTTTTCAAAATGATCCCAAACTTCACTTCTTTTTCTTTTTGACTGGTTTTGTGTTAATGCACTATCAACCTCCATAGTATGAGTTGTTGTGGGAGTGGGAGTAGGAGCAGCAATTGACGGGTTAGCACTTTCATTTGGAGTTGGTTGATGTGAAATTTCTTGTCCATTTGGAGATGGTTGATGTGTACTTCCTTGGGAAATGAGTGGACATTGTGGTTGAGAGGTACCTTCATTTTCCATCTAAAACCAATAATTCATAAAATATATTAGACTCACATTGCATAATGAAACCAAACTTGTGTTGCATATAAGTACACTATAAAAGCTACTATTAAACTCAATCTACAATCTATTATTCATATTAAGCCAGCCACATGTTTCAAACACTATAAAATCTACTATTTGAATATAGCAAATAGAATATCGACTTTGTGCTAAAAAATAGGTCAGTAATTTGGCATTATAATTAGCAATATTATAATGGAAGAGGTTAGACAACATTTCTGGGATTCTTTCATACTTTATCGAAGGAAACTATTTAGTACTAGGCATGTCTATAAGCACTTCAGTAAGATATCAGACATTTAATAAATATATTTACAACCCATATTATATGCTGCAAGTCTTCATTATGTGCAAAAACGTTATTTAAGATGAAATTGCTTGGCCTAAAAACACAACATGTTGCAATGTGAACAGGCAGCTATACCAAACACAATATTCACAGTGAAAGGCTTTGAGTATAAGGAAAGACATTTACCCCTCTTCAAGACTTTTAAATTCAAGGATTCAATAAAAGTCAAGTATTGAAGTGTCCATAAAGTCAAGTATTGAAGTTTCCATAAAGTGCATAAGAGAACAAAGGCCATGAAATAGAAGTGAAAGAAACAAAATATTGTTGATATATACTCATAGTTAATTTAGTAATTCAATAATAATAACAAAGGTGCCTTAACATAGTCTAACAAACTTAAAACTTATGCAGACATAATAACAAAGGTGCCTTAACATAGTCTCACAAACTTAACTTATTCACAGAAAAGAAAACAAAGTTAAAAAAACAAAAAAAATTAAAACATTGCAAAGAGACAGACATATAAACAAGTAAACTTAAAACTTATGTAGAATACTCAATGAACAGCAAGGCAAAAATAAACGAAACTGCAAAATTGAATTCTTCTATAACGGGATTCTTCAATTAACAGCTTATACCAAACGCGATTTTGCAAAACGCAGTTTGTGAATAAGCGCTTTTCCAAAACCCTTTAAGCCAAAAATAGAAAGAGGAACAAAGAAAGAGGAACTTACTGAAAGAGGAAAAACAAGCAGCAACCCTTTCACTCCTGGAACTCTTGAATGACGAATCCTTTAAGACAATGCTTGATTCACCGCTTGATTCTTGAAGCTTGAAGAAGAAGAGGAAAAACACGTTATAAGGGAAGAGAAAAAGGAAATGTTATGCGGCTGAAGAGTAAGAGGGAAATTAGGGTTTCAGTTTCCTTCTCTTTATATACCCCTGCTAACTTAACTAAAATAAATGTAATAAAGTAAATTCACATTTACGGGTGCGGGGCGGGGGCGGGTGCGCATATCCCCCGTCCCCGGCCCCGGACCCGCATTAAAACTACGGGTTTTCCCCGCACCCGGACCCTGTAAATTCAGCTTTTCCCCGTTACAATCGGGGCGGGGGCGGGTGGGACCCGGCGGGTGCGGGTTGTGTTGCCATGTCTACCCTCTGTTCCTTTTTAAGTGTCTTTTGGAATATTAACACCAAACTAGCAAAGTGCATTTTTGCACATTTTCTTCCTATTATGCCCTCATTTTAATCCACCAATATATTCCTATTTTTTCGCACACACTTTCCCCTTCCAATAAATTTAACATGGGGGTACAACAGTTCCCATTTGTGGTCGTGTCATCAGGATGGACGTAGAAACAGTCGAGGGAGCGGTTACTCCCATTTCCGTCAAAACTGCCATAGCCATGACTTCCCTCACAGGGGTCGACAAGTTTGAATTCTTACATTCAATTGACGACGACTTTGATGGTGTATGCATGTATTGAAAAAATGTTGATGTTGATTGTTGATGATTTGTTGTTGAGCATATGCATTGATTGAGTCATATGTTCACACATTCATAAGTCGGATATTTATATCCATATTGACGATGACTCGAATACTTTGTATTCATATTGGCGATGAAAATGATACATATGTATCTTGAGATGACGACCTTGGTGATGACCAGTACCACATGCATATAAAGTCGTGTTTAGGCGCATTGCATAACTTAACATATATCATACTTGTTTATGTGTTTGGTGAATAATTGCATTGATGAATTGTATACTTGATGAAATTCGATGAATATGTGTTGTTGTGAAAGTGTACTTGTGAAATTATTATACTTGTATGCTTGATGATTATTAATGTTACTGAGCTGCTTAATCATTTGAGTTTAAATTATGTTGTTTACTTTCATTTTTTTTTGAAGAAGGTTGTTTACTTTCATTTGATTATCGTTTGGTTGACCGTCTACCCTATTCGTATAGATGGGTAGACAGCGTGCATCAGTAGTTTGCTATAGCTTGGTGAGTTGCTGAAAGTCAGCTTTGGAGCTACCTCGTTTTATTTTCGGAGTCTTAGAGTCGGGCTCTGATTTTAAGGATGTCTATCTGTTTATTTTTATCCATGATTTGTTGAGATTTTACTCTATCAATGTTTTGAATTGAGATTTTATATTTGGTGCTATATTGAGGTTTATATGACATGACTATCTGAAGATATTTTATTTGAGATATTATTATTTTTCCGCTGCGATTGAGAAAATTATTTATGCATGTTAAACTTATAGAAGACGTAACATCCAAATCCAATGGTTGATCTGTATTATACGTAATTTATTACTTTAAGAGTTTAGGGTATTACAATCGATTTCAATATGTTTGCATCCTACGGCGAGAGACTGTTACACCTGGAAAGGAAATTTTAATGACCTATACTCAACAAGAGATGGATATTTTTGGCTTAATAGATTTGAATTTGCTGGTAATCTATCAAACAATAATCTTTGTCAAGTTTAATCGTTCTAGTCAACTCAGCACCAAAGAGTATGTGAACGCCTGACACATCACGTATAATCTTCAGAGTATTTTGCTTTACTTCTTACTTGTTATGGAGTCCTGCATGACACCCAACTAAGGCCATTTTCATTTTTTCTCTCCCAAAGATAACATAATTTAAACACACACAATTGCTTTCAATCAATAAAATAAAAAACATGAACAATTGCTAGTAGCTAATATGGACAAAATTAATCTTCCATTCACATGGAATTGTCCAGCCCCATTACTTCTTTTATTTTCTTTTCAACACTACTATTTATACAAATCAACATTGTTTTGCAATCCTTTTTAACGGACTTGGATCCTCTCCCGTGAAAATTTTACTGGATGTTCTGCAGTGTAGATCTGAACCTTTAATTACTTTTTTAATAAGAGAAATGTTAACCAGTGCTCCCGGGGTATTAGTTAAGGTCTTTAAATTGTAACTTATCATGAAAAAATGTGTAATTAATGTATCGGAAATTGAAATATTTGACTTTATTATAAAATAATTTTTACTTTTGGAATCCTTAAAGAGTGTTCGGAACACTCGTTAACAAGACCCTTTTAATAATTATAAATGCTTGCAATGAAAAAAATTACTCCCTTCGTCTTGCAATATATGACCTATTTGACAATGTTCAATATTGACTTAATATATTTTGACCGCATTTTTCTACTAATATACAAAGATAAATAATATCGTATAAGATGTTGAATTCGTCTGGATGAATATTTTTAAAATATTAAATTTTCATAATTTTTTCTAATAAATAATTAAAGATATTAAAGATAAAAGATATGAGTTAGTATGTCTGACATAGTCAATTGTGTCACTTATTTAGAGACGGAGGGAGCAAATAGGTTAGATTTCACTGGACTTTCCGATCAGAAAGAGAATTTGCTCCCCTTTTTAACAATGAAAACAAACATTATCAATTATTACAGCTAATATTCGTTTATGCATATTCCATTTACACTAGAAGACAAAGTATAGCACGATGCAACATCCAATGAGAACAAGAAGAAGAGAGATAGGGGCATTATTAGTTTAAAGGACAAACACAAAGTGTCAACCAAAAGAAAATTGTTCCCTCAAAAAGTAGTAGCTTTGGGAAAAGCTTCTAAACTCCTTTTCATGCCCTCAATAATCTGGTCCCTTTACGTCTTTGTTGGGGTCACATAATTCAAAATCATGCCGTGGAAAAAGGAGGGCACAATGCTTTTATTAGGTACATATTTCATATTCATACTAGTATAATTCAATAGAAAAAATGCATTAGTATAGGATTAGGTTCCAAAAGGAAGGTGGTTAGCTACATCGTTGGTATTTGAGCTCCAAAAGTAGAAGGAAAAAGGTGCAATCATGGTGTTTCAAATTTCAAATTGAGGTTTCTGGGCCCAGAGAGACGCACCTTCCAATTCATAAAACTGCTGGGTTTTTGTTTGAGTTAGTCTAATTAATGCATCACTCGTGTTAGAGGAGTGTTAATAGACCCGGAAATGTTGACGAGAGCTTCGACACTCTTTAAGATCTTTTAATAGTAAGTTTTTATAAAAGTTTATGTTATCAATGCATTTGAACTTTTAATAGTGACTTTTTGAAGGTATATTTTTTAAATTTGAGATCCTTAAAGAATGTTCCAGAGACACTCGTTAACAAGATCCATTTTTTTATATACAATAAACATCATCTTTCTAACTTTTTTTAACATATATTGCTCTATTGAATGAAATTAATGTGTCTCTCGCAATTTATATAAATAGTGAGATTGTGGATGGACCCTGACGCGATAAATTATTAGTGGAGCTAATAAAAATAGATTTCATATAAGATGGTGATATTATAGATGGACCTTGAGTGATAAAATTATTAGTGGAGCTAAGTTTTTTGGTCCAAAAACTAAATTTACCAAAAACTTATATTAAAAATAGTCGTAACAGCCAAAACAACAAAGAATATAATCTATCATTCATTTGTTGAAAATAAGTCAAAATTATGTCATTATTAATTGTTCTAAAAACATCTTTTTCTATAAAAAGTTATAAGACGATCATTTAACCATTCATAATCTATCTTGTTACTTAGTTGAATCTTCACATATTTCATAACTAAGAAAAACAATTTCAACATTTGTAATTACCAACGACAAAACTAAAGCTAACTTCAAAAGTGTGTACGCCATATCAATTAGCAAAGGTAGTGCACTTGTTTGTTTTCACAAGTTTTACACAAAAATCTGAAAGTCCTTTCAACTTTTCAAAATTAGGATCACCTCGAACATTTCAAACATAATTATGAAGCTCTTGGCGCACCACTACTCCCCCGGCACGCCCTTAAAATCATTTGGATACTGCTCAATCATCCTTAATAATTTGTCCACATCTAATGCTGCAAATGATGATGTTCGACTCAAGCATGTAACACATTGTAAAAGTCTGGTATTCTCTTCATCAAATCTAGCATTGAACTCATACAATTGCAAATATCCAACACTAAACAAACAATCATGCTTATGATGCAAATTAGAGACACTTGAATCTCGTCGCCTAGTTTTCTTTCGTTGCACATGTGTAGCATCAATCTTATCCCTCAAACCCCCCCCCCCCCCTCCTCTCTCTCTCTCTCTCTAAAAAAATTATTTCTTCAAAAATAAAATAAAAATAATATTGAAATTCTCGTTCACGCATGACAGATGTTGGACATAATATCTATGACAATGTGTATAACGTACTAATAATAAATCAACAGATAACAATAAACAATTATAAAGCGATAAAGAAGAACACACATAATTGTTAACCTAGTTTGGTGCAACGTCACCTACTATGAGGGGCTTTCATCCAAGAAAAGAGGTCCATTCTATGTAGTATTAGTACCAATAGTCTTGTATGAACAAAACTTGTTTAAAGTCTCACCTCCTAATACTACTCGTGACTTTCTATTAAGAACTCCCCTTAAATATGAGAACCCCTCTCATTTTCTCTCAATTACTAACCATAACGATCGACACAAACACAATTTGAATAAAGATGAATTAGAACTCAACCAAACAAACCAACTTTATGCCATTAGATGATCAATAACGGTGCTAGAGTAGTGTGCAAAACAATGACACAAAGACTCAATGTCGAAATCCTAATACTGAGATCTCCAATTGTTGATTTCGTGTATTGTTATTAGGGTCGAGTCTCCTTAAATAGTCATTCATCTGTTGAGCTTTTTCTCCCATGGGCTAAATATGCTTAATTGTCCACCAAAATATATTTGAATCAAATCTCTTTAAAATAGATTTGGTCGTTAAATAATTTTCTCAACAAACATATATGTAGCGATATACTTTGTAACACATAAGCTTTTAGCGCACGATAACAAACTAATCTTCTAAAAGCACACAAAATATGCTATAACATCCTTCGACCAGATGACACACTCATGCTGGAACATCTTGTCCCGCATGATGCTTTTTCATATTGTTTTACCTAAAATCAGCCAATCAAATGAACAACTATCTCCCCCTTTCTTCGATTAGGGTTTCACAATGAACCCCTTCTTATTTGTTGGATTCTATTTATAAACTTTTTATTCAGTTTATAATCTAATGTCTAATTTAATTCGTATATACCCATTTTGATACCGTAGCTTAGATGAAGCAATAAGACTGACGACTGTAATTCCATCTTGATGGACTCTCTGAAGGTGAGAAAAATACAAGGGGGGGGGGGGGGGGGTGAATTGTGTTAGCTTTTTCTTATTTTTAACCAAGTTTAAAGTTCAGCCTCTTATAGAGTTCAAAGTCTGAAACAATGTTCAGAGTTAAATGTAGCGGATGTAAAAGAGATTGAGAGTGAGAGAAGAAAGAGATTTTTCACTATAATCACACAAGATTACAATTGCTCAAGCACACAACAAGAGAGTTCTTATGCTTAAGCACACAAGCAAGAAACTTCTAACAAACAAGAATTACAAAGAAATAATTGTTTGGTTGAACACTTGATATACAATCATAGGTGCTCACAATACAAAACAGTTCAAACTCTAGACTTAAGAATTTCTAAGATATGAAAGTTTATAAGAAATTTTAAGTATTTGATGCGTAGTAAATTTGACAGAGTTTTGACACTTGTAAATTGTAGAGTCTTCACACTTAATCTTCAAGCCTTCATTTATTTATATAGAGGTAGAAAAGAGACGTTGAGAGTGTGCCAACGCATCAAAGAGTTGTTAGAGAAACTTGATCATTCAACATTGATTTGTTGCTCGATTTGGTTAATGTCCTATGAAGAAATGAGTTTGAATCCATTCCTTGAAGAGGAATTAATTGTTCTTTTTCAAGGAACACAGTTGTAGCTTCATACACTTGCACATGAGAATGTTGGAGGTAGTGGTCGTACAAAGTGTCCTTCTTGTAGTATCACTTGACAAAGATATCCATTAACCTTCTGATATCTTCAGAACCATTATGCATGATATTCAGAATAATTTAGACTTGACCTTCAAAGCTTCATCTCCTTTGTCCTTTACCTATATCAGAGTCTGACCTTCAAAGTTTGAGAAAACTCCAGAGTCTAAGACACTTTCAAAGTCTGAGATATTATTCAGAGTCTGGACGACCTTCAGAGTCGGACTTGCAACATAGCTTCTCATGAAAATTCTTGCTCTTTAATTTGTTCTTTCAGAACCAATACTTTGATTAAGACATAATAAATTTTAGTTTATGGTCTTGCACACTTGAACAAATATTAGCATACCCAATTGAACTTTTAATACCTTGTTATTGTAACAACCCATTTTTTCGCTAGAATAATTTTAATTATTTATTAGGCTTAATATATCATTTGGTCCCTTAACTTATTTTTGGTTTTCACTTTGGTCCCCTAACTATAAAGTGTCTCAATTTGGTCCCATAAATTTTCTGCCGTTTACTTTTTTTGTCCTCTCCGTCAGTATTATTCAAAATTTGTTAACTATTTTCCACGTGTCATTTAAGATTGGTGATTAGCTGTTGGATTTACAAAACACACACGACATATCGTGGACTCCCAATATATTATTATTATTATTATTATCATCATTTCATTACAAAAAAAAACACAGTTATTTTCTCTTTTCTTCTTCTCTATACGCGCATCAATTTCCCCCCTTAAACCACCATCAAACTACTCCAGCCACCATTACTCCACCGTCTGACGTCGTTTTACCACACCAACACCACCACTGAACAACTCTCATCTTCCTCTTCAAAAAACCACCAACATATTATTAGATTAGTAAGATTTTAAAAACCCTAACCACCACCTTCTCTCTTACTTTCCGGCCACCACAAATCTTCCATTTGAAAAATTAACATGATTTTCTTCTTCCCCATAATGTCTGCAACAAAACCCCTATATTTATTTTGGGATCGAAGAACTTTCACCAGCGACCACCGCGCCGAAAACCGCTGCAACCGCGCTGGCGACCCTTGCTTAATTTTTGCAAAAACTCTAAACAATTTATGAACCATGGAAGAACAACACAATGCTGCAACCGCGCCGGAAATCATCTACGCAACACAACACAATGTTGTAGTGGAAGAACAAGAAAGGGAATCATCAAACCATGGAAGAACAAAAATGAGAAGAAAATATATGAGAGGAAGATGAAGATGGAGTTTTGTATTTTTTTATTTATTTATGGGTTTTTATTTCTAGGTTTTCAGTTTTTTTAGATGGATGAATATGGAAGTGTGAAGAGATTGATTGATGAAAATTTTGATGTTAAGCTTGTTGTTGTTAAAATTGAGATTGGGATGTTTGTGGTTGTTGAGAAGGTTGTTGTTGTTGTTGATGGTAATGAAGAAATTGTCGTTGATGGTGATGAAGAAATTGTTGTTGTCAATGGAAATAGATTCATAGAAAAAGAAAGTTATTGCATAATTATTATTTTTTGTTTGGGTTAATATGTTTTTACCCCCTGTAATTTTGATGAGTTCCAGTTTACTCTCTGTAAAAAAAATTGTTTAGATTCCAATCTTCAAAAATGAAGATTCTCCAAAAACACCTCTGGTCTCACCTGACTCACTCCAGACGCTTACGTGGCACACCACTGTGTAATTAATTTAATTTTTAATTTTTTTAAAACCTGACATGTGTGTAATGACTGTACACATCATTAAAAATCTTAAAAAATTAAATAAAATTCTGGAAAAATGAAAAAATTTCAGAAAAATAAAATAAAATTTGGAACTTAAAAAAAATTCATATTTTTCTTTCGAAATTAAAAAGTTCGTTTCTTTATTTTTATACAAAACATAAAAATATTTTTTATACAAAAAATAAAATATTTTTCTGAAATTTAGATAATATTTTTTGAAAACTTTAAAAAAATAGATAATCTTTTTCCTGAATATTTTTTGAAAAATTTATTCCTAAAAAATTTAAAAAATCTTTTTAAAATATCAACATTCATTGTATCCTAATCCTGTTATTCGTCTAGATTATATTTTCGAATAAAATAAAATTCTAGAAATTAATTTTCAAAATAAAAAAAATTAGACATTATTATATTTTCGAACTTTTTTTATAATTTTAATTTAATTCAAATTTTTTTTATATTTTTTTCGAAAATTTCTATTCTATATATATATATATATTCAAGAATTTTTTTAAAGTTTTCCATACTTTATTTCATTTTTTTATTTTTCCATAATTTTTTTAATCTCGAAAACAAAAACTAATTTTTTTTTCTATTTTTTAAAATTACAAAAAAAATCTGAATGTTTTTTCCGTTTTTTTTAATTTCAAGAATGTTTTCTCTAAAATTACACACATGTCAGGCGAAAATAAAAATAAAATAAAAATAAATACCCAGTGGCACGCCACGTCATGCCACGTCATCAAGTGGAGTATGGTAAATGGGATATGGGGTTTTTTGAAAGAATCTTCATATTTCAGGGACAAAATCTAAACTTATTTTTTCACAAGGGGAAAAATCAGAACTCGCCCAAATTACAGGGGGGTAAAGACATATTAACCCTTTTTGTTTTTGGTATGAAGTTGGAAGATGAAGAGTGAAGAAGATGACAATATAAGTTATCATATGTTGTGAGTCCACGGTATGCCATGTATGCTTTTTAAATCCAACCGTTGATCAAGAATCTTAACTGACACGTGGAAAAGAGTTAACAGATTTTGCAAAATATTTACGGAGAGGACCAAAATAGTAAATGGAAGAAGATTTATGGGACCAAATTGAGACATTTTATAATTAGAGGATCAAAGTGAAAACCAAAAATAAGTTAAGGGACCAAATGATGTACTAAGACTATTTATTATGTGTGTTTATATGTGCTTGTATGTGATTAATTGGTTTCTGTGTGTATTTTATTCGGGATCAGTGAATTTTGGATTAAGAAGGGTATTTTAGTCATTTTAGACTCATGGGTATTTTGGTCATTAGAAGAGCAAGGGTAAATTAGTCATTTAACTAAGATGGTTATTTTGGTGTTTTAAGTGGGAATAATTATTTTTACTAAGTCACTAGTGATTTGAGGTAATTATTTAAGAGACAGTAATTATTCGTTATTTTGAGGGTTTAAGTGTGTAGTAACTTTGGTGAATTAGTTGGAATTCTGCTCTTTAACCAACCAAAAATGCTCATTCCCAACTGAAATGACTATAATGCCCCTGCGTGGGTTAACTCACGCTAGTGTAAATCTCTGCGTGAGTTAACTCACGATGTGTGAGTTAAGTCATACAGATTTAACACTAGCGTGAGTTTACTCATGCAGGGGTATTTTTGGAATTTCAGTTGGGAATGAGCACTAAGCACATTTATGTGGTGACTGTATAAACACAATCTTGTGAGAAAATTAGGTCATTACATTCATTCACTCATTTTACAAACATTTTGAGAGAGAGATAGAGAGAGAAGGTGAACCAAGAAGAGAAAAGAGGAGATAGAGGGAGAGAACTTGGGATTGAAGGCTAAGAGCTAAAGTGAAGTTAGGGTTTGGATTCTTGAAGAACTAGAGGTAAGGGGGATATCGCTCTTTCATAATTAAGTCATAATCACTTATTTTCAATTACGGGTTTAAGTGCTTTTGCGATAATTGTGACTTTTTATGATTTTGAATGATGAAATTCGTACTCCTAATTCATGTGAATTTATGAGTGTGATAAACTTCATGAAATTGATATGCTATGTGCTTAAACTCATAGTTGTTGTTGATGATAAGTTACTTTGATGATTTTTGCTTAAAGTAATGAAAATGAAGTTGTTGTTGTTGATTGTTGGTGAATTCATACTTACATGCTATGAATGTTGTTGATAATGATAATTCAAGGTATGAGTAATGATAATTCAAGTGATTGTTGTTTTTATGTTGGGTTTTGGGAAATCAAAGTGTTGTGTTGTTGAAACTTGATGTTTACTTTGAAAATTAATAGAATTCATTCTTAAGCTATTTTGAAGGTTGCGAAACGAGCCCGTTTGATGTGTTTAAGCCTTGGATGAGGACTTTAATGGTTTTGGGAAATGAGGAATCAAGATATGCACTGTTGGGGAGTTTTGGGGGAAAATTTGAGGCGAAAACACACTAAACGACGTCATTTGCAGCGCTAGCGCCTGCACTGGGGCGATAAGTGCCCAGTCACAGGGAGCCACCGTTGGACGCTGCAGTCCTGGCGCCAGGCGCCTTGTTAGGGACAACAACCAATATTGTCTCCCGTCAGGGTCCTTGGGGGGCGACACATGTGGTTCCTAGGTGATCTTTGGAGGGTATTCTTTTGTTGTTTTCAATAATATATTTGCTTGAACGTAGTATGCTTACACTTAATTTGATTTTCATAAATGAGAGGAAACTTAATTTTTGAGTCGAACTTGTTTTGTGAAAATCGACCAATGACTTTTCTTAAGAACAAGGATGATGTTTTGACTTGTTTACTATATTGATGGACTTAAAAGAAGTATGTAGGCTTGTTATAGGATTATAATAACATGGAACTTGATTTTTTTGGCAAAAACGGTGTTTTGTGATAAAATGAAACGAACTTAGGTGAATTTTGGAAATAAATGGAATTGGCCTATGAAACGTATATGTTTATCCTTCGGTATTTAATGAGAAAAAGTTTATGAATGTATGCATGATTATGCTAAAGAACATAAAATACATGGTGAGGTTAAGTGCACAATGTTGAAGTCAAGGGTAAACACGCCATTTGATAAGGACTATGGTTTCATATGTACTTGTAACAAGGGTTCTACCAAGTTCCCAAATTCCAACCCCCTTTTGAATATATCGGTGTATAGGAATGCTCCTAGTCCAATAACATTCACAAGGTAGTCTAGTTTGAGTGTAGTATCACGTATCAACTAAACTCAAGAATGCTCTTGGTATAACCACCGCACTACGTCCTAAAAAGGCCAAGATGGGTTAAAGGTACCTAAAAGTCCTTGGCTTCGCGGGACACTCACATTGAAAGTAACAACGTTGACACGAATGCTCATGACAACAAGAGTACTACCTTCCGTGAGACCTCCACCGAGTAAGGTTATATCACATGTACACAAAGCCCACTTCCATCTTTTATTTTTTGTTTTATTTTTAAGCAAGTTATAACACAAAATTTAAATAAAGCCAAGTTAGGCTCAACCCTCTCAGGAGGTCCCCAGTGAAGAGATCAAGGCTATTTGATTAACATTTGACTCACTTTTTATTTCACGACCCTTTTTGTTCGTAGTACTCTATGAGAACCTCTTGATTTTATTCAATCTTATGTGCTATAACTTACTTGCTTTTTTGAAAATGAATTTAAAGTGATTAAAAGAAAAAGAGGACTGATTTTATATATTTTTTTTATGATTTGGAAGGACTAGGTCCTTTGCCTACGTACCTGTGAGGGATCAAAACCCCGTAGTTCGGGGTAAAAATTTCGTTTGATTGGTTTCGTGTTTTTTATTAGTTTTGAAAAAGTTTTAAGAAATGAAAAGCCAAGTGGCAAATAAGTATGTGTTTGTATTTTTTTAATATTAAAAGAAAATACTCAAGGTAGAATTAATTTGATTTGAAGTTTGATTAAGAAAATAAAAATAAGAGGGATCACTTGATTTTTGATCAAGGTTTATTATTAAAATATTTATGTGATTTTGGTTATTTATATGTTTTTGTTCTTTTTGAATAATAGTTTAAACTTAAACTAACACTAACAAAGCAAGAAAATAAAACGTAGGAATTTTGTAGTAGTGACGTTGGATCACCACAAAAACCTAAACTATACATTAAGCATAAAAGAAAATAAAAAGAGACACACGCACATTTTTCTCATTTAATTACATTGGCCTAGTATACATGCTAAATCTATGCGATAAAAATAAATGACGGAAAATAAACATGCATGAATAAATAATACAAATGCAGAATAATAAATCTAAACCAATAAAAATGCATGAGAAAAGAAAAAATAAAATGCTAGAGAAAATAAAAATGCATGAAGAAGAAATTAAGGGCCCGTTTGTTATAGTATTTTATAAAATAGATTCTTGTTGTAGTGTGATATATTTTTGTTAAAAAAATTTTAAGAAAGAAATTTTTAAGGAAGCTTCAAATAAAAAATCGGTTTGAATAGCTTATCTTAAAATGTCATTCTAGAAATAAGTTATACCAAAAGATCTATTTTAAAAAATATACAGGAAAATCTATTTTTTCAGAATCTATAACAAACAGACCCTAAAAAAGAAATACAAAAGGGCAGTTCTCTTACGATGGAATCTCTTTATCTTTGGAGACCAACCACAACCCTTCATAGTTTGAATTGAATATAATGGCATAAAACACAACAGCAGCGATGCACCACAATCATCAACAGTAGCCGAACAACGTCAACGAGTAAAAGGGGTAGCACCTGAAATAGTAAATCAATGTGCAACAATATATATGAATGAAAGTGCAGCGGCAACAATGAAATTGAACATGCAGCAAAGTGAAGTAGAGGAATTCAATCCAATAAGGAACTAATCACACACATGACACATGAATTAAATTGGGAAGCACTACAGTAACGTGAATTCAATTGATACTTGCAATTAAAAATAAAATATTCTCCAAAACTCTTGTCAAAATATGGTAGTAAAAAGTTTCAAAAGAAATAACAAAATAATTGAAAAAAAAACTAGAAATTCTGAAATTGTACGGCAGGATTGGACTTTTATCAATGAAATTGAATTAAAACATTAACAAAAGCTCACGGCACCAGCAACATGAAGGAAGCAATATGAATGAAGGTGGCACGACAGTCGACGATATAAAATAAGGGAATAGTAACAATGGTAATGGAATTATATAATATAGTACGAAATTGAAATTGGATGAATTGTAATCTGACAATGATAAAAATAAAATAAAAGAAACAATACGGAACTTCAAAATTCAATTGAATTCAAAGGAACCCTCTAATAAAATTACGGCAGTCTACGGTTGTGAAAATATAAAATTAGGGGGTGCTAGGGTTCTAAAGATTGCGGTCGTTGGTGGCTAGGGTTTTTGGTTTGTAGGTTTTTTTTGGAATATTTGTGCCTGTAAAAATTGTGTTGTTTTTCGGCCTCCTCCTTTGTGTTGTGCAGCAGCTGTGATTTTATAGTCTGATGATTAGGGTTTGGGTTTGTTGAAAATGAGCAAAACATTTGTGGCTTGGGGGGGATTTGTTGCAACGCGTTTGTTATAGAACCTAGGTAGAAGGAAGCGTTTTCCAGCTCGCATTCTTTGGACTTATCAGATTATTATTGGACAAAATAAAAAGGCTTAAATATGCATTTCATCCATGCAATTAGGGGTCGTTTGAAATTTCATCCCTAAACTTGCTAATCCTCCCATATTACCCATGCAAATATTAATCATTTGAAAATTCGTCCATTAGCCCACTTAATGACTGCCACGTCATCAACTTAGCAAAATGACATGGGAAAAGACAAAAATACCCTTTTTAATAAAAAAATCTGATTTTTTTTTTTAAATCATAAAAAAAATTAAAAATCATAAAAAAATTCCAATTTTTTTTAAAGATGAAGAAAAAAGTGGAAATTAGTTTTTTAAATCCGGAAATTAGTTTTTCGAAAAAAAAGTAATATATAATTTTCAAAAATTTAATTTTAACTTTTTTTTTTAATTTTTACAGTTATTTTTCCAAAAAAAAAATTTCAGGTTTTTTTTATGATTTTAAAAAAAAAAATTCAGATTTTTTTTATGATTTTAATTTTTTTTTCAGATTTTTTAATTAAAAAAAGGGTATTTTTGTCTTTTCCCATACCATTTTGCTAATTTGATGACGTGGCAGTCATTAAGTGGGTTAATGGACGAATTTTCAAATGATTAATATTTGCAGGGGCAAAATGGGAGGATTAGTAAGTTCAGGGATGAAATTTCAAACGACCCCTAATTGCAGGGATGAAATCATATTTTAGCCAAATAAAAATAATGAAAAAAAAGGAAACAAGATAAAGACTAATCAAATAAAATAAAATTAAAATTAAAATTAAATGATTTTTTTAAAAAAAGAATAAAAGATGGAAATTTAAGCTAAAAAATAAAGAGAGATGAGAGTCTGACTCAGAATAAAAAATGAGGTATTTTAAAATACCTCTCTGCCGAATTTTTCACTGAAAAGTCAAAGACTGATCAGGGTCAAATGACATATGAATGTAGGGTTTTAGGTCAAAAATTGGGGTATGACACACTCATTCGTGAATTGTGTATATACTCGGTTGAGGCGTTTGAACTTGTTTACTTTGATTTTGGATGAATAATCGGAAAATGCTAATTTTCATAAACTTAGACGAACTATGTCAAATTAATGCTTTACGATTGGATAACTTGTAAGAGACTTTGAATTCATGCTTATATGGTATAATAAGGATGAATTAATGTGGGTTGAGTGTCTAAGATGGTGGTTATTATGGTGTGCTTAGTTTTTCGTCTTTGTTGATAAATATGAACTTGAAATATAATGTTTCTCTAAGGTGAAAGATATTGATTAGGATGCTGATTCCTTTAATGATTTTGAGTTGTTAATATGGTGATGACTCTTGTTTGAATTATGACTTGTTGATTGTGTGGATTGAAAACTTGATAATGCATATGGTGTTGATTACGAAGAAAATGTAATTGGAGGTGTACTTTTACATTGTTTGGTGATTATATAGTTGGTGTTAGGCGCATTGTCGAGTCTTACGTGACGTCCATGCATCATAGTCATATTGAGTCATATCAAAAATGTAAAAGGAGGTGTAGTTTTACATAGGTGAAATACGTATGAGGAGGTGTACTCTTACGTGGGTGTGAATTCATTAACGGTGAAATTATCTCCGGAATCCTTTGGTACCACATGCATCTAGAAAAGTCTAGAACATTGCATGCATTTAATAATTGGTGAGTGAGTCTTATGTGAATAGTGTATATGTGCATTGGTGGATTTTGTTGATGATTGTGAATATTTGAACCAGACTCTAATTGTATACGTGTTTTGATGGTGCTCGTATACTTGTTGAATTATGATGATGTCGAACTTATTAATCATGTGAAATAGAATTATGTTAATTACTTCATTTGATTATATTTAATTATGAATTGTGAACTAACCCCCAGTGGTTGTTTGGTTGACTGTCTACCTTATTCGTATGGATGGATAGACAGTGTGCAGAAATAGTTTGCTTGCTTTGTGAGTTGCTTGAGAATAGCTTGGAGGCTACCTCGTTTCCTGCATTTAAGTGTCTTAGACTTAGGGCTTTGATTAGGGGTCGTTCTTTGATGATTATCTTTATTATGTCTGTTGGATATTTTTGCGACTATGTATTGATGATGATACACGTAGTATGTTGACATGGCTATTTGGAGACTTATTTTATTATGGATGACTGTTGAGGTGATTTATTTAAATGTCAATGTAACAATGTTTTATTCCGCTGCGATGTTTTAAGAAAATTATTTATGCATGCTTGGTGAATTATTAAAGAAGTAACATCGAAATTCTTTATATGATTGTATCATTAGCGTAATTTATCACTTTTATAGTTTAGGGTGTTACAGTTATCATCAAAACTTTAGAGACATTATTTCAACTTAATTTGTTCCAACACTCTCACAATTGTGAATGATTGAATTTGAAGGTTATTAAAATAAACGTCCACAAATTAATCACGAGGTTATGTTCTACTTTCTCATATCCAAACATAAGACAAGTTAAAAACTAATGATTTCTCGATTTAATTTCCAACAAAGATGAATGGGGGATACACGGATTCCCTAATCGCCGTTACACTTTTTAATCAACCAAACCTAATCGTGCATCGGGCAGGACAATTAAAACTCTGCAACCACCTTAAAATATCTTCTTTTTATTTCCTTTTCAAATAGATTCTTCTAATTACCAATTTGAACGACAATCCATGTGAAGACGATTAACTTACTACTTTATTACTGAACATTATTCAGTGTACTTGCCAAATTACACCATCAAGTCCATTGATACTTTTCTCAACGAGCAAGGCAAGGATAAGGAAGTTGTTGATTCTAAGTCTACTTAAAGAGAGTATGTACTTGAAAAGAAATAGAGAAAATGAGGAATGACATGAAAAAGCTATTTGTTGGAAAATAGATTATATAGAAGCTTTAATTTCAAAGGAAGGGAAAGTACATGATTAGTTTGTGAACTTTGATTATCTAATATCTTAGGATTTAAGCCTAGATTTATCTTATTTTGTTTGGCAAGCAATATAGCATGTTGTTAGGGATAAAAAAATTTGAACTATGTATATGCTCAATTTGAAGGGGAGTTTTAAAATATTTTTAGGATTCTCTAAATTTTTTTTGGGAGGGGGGGGGGGGGGGGGGGGGGGGGGAGGGATTGCTGAGGAAAGTCACAAACCTTTCTATGATTCTGATACGTGCTCAATTTGAAGGGGAGTTTTAAAATATTTTTAGGATTCTCTAAATTTATGAAATAAATTGAAGGAGAGTAAAGTTTTTTTTTTTTGGGGAGGGGGGGGGGGGGATTGCTGAGGAAAGTCACAAACCTTTCTATGATTCTGATACGTGTTGTTTTCACTAACATGTTTTCTTCAAGTGTTCTTTAGAACATGATATCAGAAATGCACAAATATCTAAGGAAATATAAATCCCAACAAAACTAAGTGATACGAAGAACTTAGATAAATCATAAGGTCCTCAGATTGAGATCAGAAGCATCTCATCAGCATTAAAAAATTAGAGAATTAGATTGACCAAAAATATGAGATCAATAGTTGTTCTATGTCAATCTTTGAACAAAATTCTTTAATAAAAATGAAACTTCATAATAGACTTTAGAAGCACTTCAGATTGCATATCAGAAGATCAAATAGACACATAAAAAACACACTTCAGAAATGCTAATTAAAGAAGTTTAATACTTTATAATGGGTTGCAGTATCCTTTGTACTCCCGTTATAATATTTATTTCGCATATAAATGGGTTCTTTATAAACTTTGCATTAGATTTATAGTTGGGATATCAACAAGCCACAAAAGTGTTTATTCGGAAAAAAATAAACAAAAGTGTGGTAAACAAAGAAGATACATAACCGTTCGAAGCTTTATTATTATATATACTCGACCCCGACCTGTGCGATGCACAATTTTTTGTTTTTTTATCGTTTCATATGTAAATATCAAATTGACTATATTATTACTTATCAACATCGTTAAACATATTATATATAATATTTCAATAAAGGCCCCTGGTTAAGTATTGAATGAATCAAATTACAATCATTTTGAATATCATAAATTAATTTACATCCAAGAGTAAATAACTAACTATTGAACATTCTAAAATACTTCTTTTAGTTTAAAAGCAAAAGACAATCGAGAAATTTTTCTTTTTTTCTTCGGAGGTAGGTATGGAAATTCTTTTGGCATCAAGTCCTAGACTACGATTGGATCTAAATCATCGTCAACACCAACAACCAAAATAAACAGAAAGAAATATAAGATAATTTGTATGGAAGATTTTGTATAGAAATAAATAAAAGGCTAAAATACGCTTTTGGTCCCTTCAAATATAGTGAATTTGGGTTTTGGGCCCTAGAAAAAATAATTTTTGAAATCCATCCCTACAATTTTTTTTTGTTTTTTAAATTAGTCCTTGGACCCACTTTCTAGATGATTTGGCATAATTTTGCTTAGTTGGTAGTCGCTGACTGTTTCATCTTGTACACATGGCATTTAATTGGATTAAAATAAAATAAAATAATTTAAAGAAAAGGATTAAATAAAATGAATCATTAAATCAAATTAAAAAGCTTTAATAGAAATTTATAAAAAAGGAAATTAAGGACGTTTAACCTCCCATATTTCTTTCTTTCTTCCTCTCTTTCTCAAACCCATTTTTCACAAGTCTCCAACCTCCTTAAAAGAGTGGTGTTCGAATCTCTGGAAAACTCATCAATATCATCCCACCATGGCATATATCTCATTTATTCGTTTCAAATCTTGCAATATTTTGTTTCTATCTTGTACTTGCAAAAAAAGTACGAGTAGTCAATACTAGGGTTTTCTCTGTCTATTAGGGTTTAGACTTATTATTGGATGCCTTGAGAATGCTCTCAAGGGTTGTATTTATAGCCTGCTGTGGGCTTGGGCTTCGGTGGCTTGGTCTCCAAGCCATGGGGGTATTTTAGCATATTTGGCGGGTTCTAGACGTTTCTAGAAGCCACTTGAGGCGGCGCCTTGGAAAGGACGCGCCCTGGGCCTTAGAACTCTTCTGGAGGGCGCTAAGGCATCTTGGAGGGTCTACAGGCCCTTCTGGGGGTCTTTAAGACTCCTAGGAATATTATGACGGTCCATAGCCCAACAAGCACGAGTCTTGGGACAAGGCGAAGTGATTTATATCTTGGCAAGCGTAGGAGTCCTTAAGAAGGACCCTCCTAGCTAATAAGGAAATTATTATGACGGTCTATAGCCCAACAAGCACGAGTCTTGGGACAAGGCGAAGTGATTTATATCTTGGCAAGCGTAGGAGTCCTTAAGAAGGACCCTCCTAGCTAATAAGGAAATTATTATGACGGTCCATAGCCCAACAAGCACGAGTCTTGGGACAAGGCGAAGTGATTTATATCTTGGCAAGCGTAGGAGTCCTTAAGAAGGACCCTCCTAGCTAATAAGGAAATTATTATGACGGTCCATAGCCCAACAAGCACGAGTCTTGGGACAAGGCGAAGTGATTTATATCTTGGCAAGCGTAGGAGTCCTTAAGAAGGACCCTCCTAGCTAATAAGGAAATTATTATGACGGTCCATAGCCCAACAAGCACGAGTCTTGGGACAAGGCGAAGTGATTTATATTATCTTGATATTCCCTCGTGATATTCCTGATATGTTTGATAGCTTTTGAGGGTATATGTATTACCCTTAAGTCGTAGATCCCTTCTGTATTGGAAAAAGTTTGTTTCGTATGAGACTGTCCGCCTAGTTTCTTCAGTATAGGTTTTAGGATAAGGCCTGATGCTTCTCGCCTCGCCCTCCTGAGGGGCGGGATAGATGTTTCTTTAAAGATTGGCGAAGACTCTTGAAGTTAAAATTGCTGACGCCATTGCTGAACTTGAAGCTGTCAAGTTGGAGCGACTTACAGGGCTGCTTACAGGGCTGTAAGCTATATGGCGACTTACAGGGCTGCGCTACGTGGCGACTTACAGGGCTGCGCTACTTGGCGACTTAAAGGGCTGCGCTACGTGGCGACTTACAGGGCTGCGCTACGTGGCGACTTACGTGGCTGCGCTACGTGGCGACTTACAGGGCTGCGCTACTTGGCGACTTACATCTTCTATCTCAGAGCCCTCTTGGGGTTGAGTTTTCACTGCCCAGTTGGGTCTTACGGCTTCTAGTCGATTTGTAGATTCATGTGGATATTGTAGTAGTAGCGCCTAAACAAAATAACAAACAGAAATAGCAAAATATTTGTAGACATTAAGTTGCCTCGTTAAAAACCTGCAAAACAAAACTCAAAGGTTGAGAATTGTTAGAATAACTTCATGTTTCATTTTCAAACTTGTAATGGCGGGACGTTGCTTCTATAATACAATTTGGCGTGCTGGTTGGCGAGCTCTTCTTTCTGTTAACCTCGCCCTTGACGGGTTTGTTTGTCTTCCAAACTTGATTTGTCTGAAATATAACAATTCTTCTTCCAAACTTGATTTGTCTGAAATATAGCAATTCTTCCACGCTTCCAAAGTAATCAGTATCATAAATAAAGGAGTCTTTAATCATATGCAATTATATTCAGCGGGAACTAAGTGTTCTTTGTCTTCCTTATTTAGCTCGCTTATACTTTGTACTCCTCTTAAATATCTCGCCCATTAACTTATCGTTCTCCTATTAAATCTGAACTAACTCGCTCATTGCATTATTTTCTACGTCTTCACTTTCTCCTATGTATTAGGACTGAGTTTGCTACTCAACTTTATTCTTCTACATGGCTCTATTTAATCCATTATTTACATTTATTAAGCAGTTAGTTCAGGCACTTAGTTCAGTTTGCAAAGTAAATGGTGCATGAAAGGGGTTCCCAGGAAAGAGAGGTGGGTCACCTGGACCACTTAAATACCAAGGCTTTCCTTGACAGAATCCCTTCTATGTGACCTTTTATCAATACTGCACTTCACTTGTGCCACTGGGTACCTAGAATAGTCTTGCCTTAATAACTTAGTCCTATGTCTTGTGTTTTACTTATCACTGTTTCTTCATTACATTGTAGTTGAATCGCCCAACAAAAAATTAATATCAAGTGAAACGAATTAAGTTAAAGATAATTTGTCTATAAGACTTATTGTCCACATATGATGTATATGCACCAACAAACAATTGTAAAATAAACAAAGCCTTCGAGTTTAAGGTTACAATAATATATTTTCTCAAAATATATCGGGCAAGAAATTTTCTTTGAATCCAAAAGGTGGAAATATAGTCTCCAAATATATTGAACGAAAATCTTCATCAAATCAATCAAATAGTATATTTTCACAAAATATGTTCTTCAAATCAAATAATATATTTTCTCAAAATATGTTCGACAATAAAATCTCTTCAAGCAGTATATTTTCTCAAAATATATTCAGCAATGAATTCTCTTCTAATTAAACAATATATCTTCCCAAAATATGTTGAACATAAAATTTTCTTCAAATCTAAATATATTTCCTTAAAATATATTGAACATAAAATTTTCTTCAAATCAAATAGTAATATTTTCTCGAAATATATTAGGCGATAAATTCTTTTCAAATCAAATAATATATTTTGTCTCAAAATATACTATTTGATTAAACAATTGTTGATCACAAAAATAATATTCTTATATGAAATTGATGGTACCTTGCCAAGTCAATTGCTCGTCTAAACTTATCTGAAATTGATGGGGCGAGTACTATCTCGCCGAGGCAACTGCTCGTCCAACCTTCGCAATTTTTGAAGTCGTCGACCGACCTTGATTTGTAGAATTCTCCTTATAAAGATATCACATACATAGTGTGAACAAATCATATTATGTTAGCTACGTTCATATCAATTATCAAAAATCCCTATAATATCATATATACGGTTTTGTATACGAAAATTTTAAAGACACAAAACATATGATTCCTTTATCGAAAAGTGGAGGATCACACAATTTAATAGCAGTGTGAGGTATATAGCAGAATTGTTATTTACTAAACTTTCTTTATCATATAAGTAGAACCGTGCCTCCAAAATCAGTAAGAAACAGTAGGGATATGATTACTTTGAAAAAGTGCTATCTTGGCCCAAATGGCCGATGAAGATAGAAAGAGAGGAAATACCTTGTCAAAAGTAGTGTTCAACAAAATTAATGGAACAATAGTACCTGATACGCGATGGCCTCAAAGGAGCTGTTTTCGTAGAAATCGCCATGTTGTGTTGTCGCACCGCTGGAACTAATTTACCAACCAATTTTATTGCATAACAACACGTGTTTGTAAATCACACCGGGAACACCATAAAATAATTATAAGTCTTAAGATAATAATATAATAAATTCTAAATTAATCAAATCCTGATGCCGTCACAAATCGAGACTTGGTTGCTAGTGCTTCAATGATTGTCAGCGGACCGAATCCTTTCTGGCGAGATGAAATCTGAGGTTCGGGAATCGTTTTCTGGGTCATCGTTTGGAAAGGGGTACCAAATAAAAGCCTGCTAATTGGAAAATAACGACAGGTATCAAATATATCAATTAACAATGGAAAGAAACATAACCAACACTGTGCTGAATATTTTTATGGCATCAGCCTGCTTTTTCAGAAGCAAAGATAACAACAACAAAATTCGATGATGTGTTAAATATAATCATGGAGAGATAAAACCTGAAAACATTACAATCGCGACCTCTCCGCCATTGGTAGGCGATATGATAACACAACTGCCTTCTCCGTATTTCTTGACGGTACTTGATGCGGCTGCGAGGCGACATCATGATGATTGGGATCTCGTTGATCAAGATCTAGGCCGCCGCTGAGGTGTGGCCCGGGTTAGTTTTACCGTTTCCCATAGACGGCGCCAACTGTACTTGCAAAAAAGCGAGTAGTCAATACTAGGGTTTTCTCTGTCTATTAGGGTTTAGACTTATTATTGGATGCCTTGAGAATGCTCTCAAGGGTTGTATTTATAGCCTGCTGTGGGCTTGGGCTTCGGTGGCTTGGTCTCCAAGCCATGGGGGTATTTTAGCATATTTGGCGGGTTCTAGACGTTTCTAGAAGCCACTTGAGGCGGCGCCCTGGAAAGGACGCGCCCTGGGCCTTAGAACTCTTCTGGAGGGCGCTAAGGCGTCTTGGAGGGTCTACAGGCCCTTCTGGGGGTCTTTAAGACTCCTAGGAATATTATGACGGTCCATATCTCTTTGCTATGACTGCCATCAAGCAAACTCAGATCGAATCATGTATGGAGGGTACAATCATGATGTCGGAGGTGGCTCTGCGCCACCGTCTTATGATGCTAGCAGCAATTACAAAGGAGGAGGAGTTGGTGGCTATGGCGATGGTGGATATGGTTGGAATGATGGTGGTGGATGTAGTGGAAGAGGCGGCGAAAGTAGAGGATGTGGTAGTGGATATGGAGGTCGGGGTAGCGGAGGTGGCCGTGGATATGGAGATCGTGGTGTTCACAGTGGTGGTGGTGGTCATGGAATCAACGGTGGCGGTCTTGGTGGAAGTGGTAGAAATGGTAATTTGGGGGTTCTATAAGAGAAAGAGAGGGTGTTGAAATGATTAATTTAAAGGTGAATTGAGTGTTAGAAATGAAAGATACTGGAATAAGAAGAGAGGCGAATCAATCATGTTGGTGTTGTTGTGTTGTTAAAGAATACGTGAAGAACATGATAAGAGGGAGAATGATCACAAACCCAAAAAATTAAATAAAAAATTGGGTTTGTATTGAAGAAGAAAAGATGAAGGTTGGATTGGTGTGGTTGAGAAATGGGGTTGGATTGAGAAATGGAAAGATGATTTTATTTGATTGAAAAATGAATAATAAACAATTTAAATTTTATTTGATTTTATTTGTTATGTGATTGTTGTTGTGTTGTTGTGGATGTTGATGCTATGGAAGAGGAAGAAGAAGATGAGATAAATACAGAAGAACAAGAAGAGGAAATTAATAAAAAAACAAATAAAAACATTTATAGTTTTATTGATTTATTTTACATTTATTTAATTTCAATTAAAATCCACGTGTACAAGATGAAACAGTCAGCAAGTGACACTTAAACAAAAACTTGCCAAATAAGCAAGAAAGTGGGTCCAGGGATGGTTTCAATTTTTTTTTACCAAAGACCAAAATCCAAATTCGCTATATTTGCATGGACCAAAAGCATATTTTAGCCTGAATAAAATTTGACAGCCGAAAATTAATGTCTCTTATTCAATATCATTGATAAATAAAATATATATATATACTTGATGCGATACATCAAGTTGAATAAGTTGGAATTTTAAGCTTAAGAAACATATCACTACTCCAATGAGAATAAAATTTTGGAAACCAACTGTCTGTATAATAGTAAGAATATTTCCCCTCAAAAAAGAAGAGTAAGAAATGAGAAAGTAAATATGACGAAAACAAAATTAAACTTCACAATCAAATCCGAGTTTGGATCAAAATGGAGTATGGTAACCTTGACTCAAAATTGGCTTGTTTGGTGGATTATATTGCCGATTTAGATGTGAAGGGAGGTTTAGGAGTGTTGAGTGGTAGTGAGGTGGAGTTGAGGAAATCGAAGTTGAAGAGATGTGGAAGCTCCTTAGAAGTAAAGAAGCAAGTTTGTTTCAAAGATCAAAATCCAATTGGCTCAAAGAAGGTGACGAGAATTCTAAGTACTTTCATAGGTGTGTGAAGGCTAGAACGGTTAGGAACTCCTTAAAGGCGATTAAGGTGGAAGGGGTGTGGTTTGATACACCAATGGATGTGCGAAAAGAGGTGGTGGAATATTTTTAAAGGCAAGTGAAAGAAGATGGAAGGGAAAGGCCGACGTTGGATGGTGTGCCGTTTGCTTCTCTTTCTGAGGAAGAGAATGTTGCTCTTATTGCCCCTTTTTTGATAGGTGAAATATAAGCGGTGGTGAAGGCTAGTGATGGTAATAAAAGCCCAGGTCCCGACGGATTCAATTTTGCATTTTTCAGAGTTTTGGTACCTCTTGAAGCATGAGGTGAGGGTGATGTTTGACCAATTCTATGCTAATGAAAAGCTTCCTAAGAGTTTTCTCCTACTTTGTGACCTTGATCCCTAAGGTTAGTGCGCCGATGTCTTTGAAAGAATACCGTCCTATTTCGCTTCTTGGTTGCCTTTATAAAAAAATTTCGAAGGTCTTAGCCACTAGACTTTCGAAGGTGATGAACAATATTATTTCCGGATCCCAATCCGCTTTTTTTGAAAGGGAGGCATTTGGTGGATGGAGTGTTGGTTGTTAATGAGGTGGTTGATTTGGCTAACAGATCGAAAAGGGAGTGCTTAATCCTTAAGGTGGATTTCGAAAAAGCTTACGATTCCGTGGATTGGGGCTTTTTGGAGTATATGATGAGAAGGGTGGGTTTATGTGAGAAATGGGTGAGGTGGATGAAGGCTTGTGTGTGTGTGTGTGTGGGGGGGGGGGGGTAATATGTTTATTCTTGTTAATGGAAGTCCTACTGAGGAGATTAATGTTCAACGGGGTTTGAAACAAGGTGATCCGCTTGCTCCTTTATTGTTCCTCCTTGTGGCAGAAGGGTTTAGTGGGTTGATGTCGAATGTGGTCAACCGGAATTTTTTCAAAGGCTTCGAAATTAAGAGGGGAGGTACGCGTGTTTCTCATCTTCAATACGCCGACGATACGCTTTGTATTGGAGTGCCTATGGTGGCGAATCTTTGGACTCTAAAGGCTATTTTACAATGTTTTGAATTAGCATCCGGCCTAAAAGTTAACTTCCATAAAAGCTCTTTGATTGGGGTGAATGTTCCTAGAGAGTTCATGGAGGCGGCATGCACGTTCTTGAATTGTAGAGAAGGAAGCTTGCCCTTTAATTATTTTGGGCTACCGGTAGGAGCCAATTCCAAAAAGGTCTCTACTTGGGAACCTATGTTGGACAGATTGAGGAATAGACTTAACTCATGGGGGAGTAAATATGTGAGTCTTAGAGGTGGTATTGTTCTCCTCAATTCCGTCTTTAATGTCATTCCGATCTTCTTTTTGTCCTTTATGAAGGTTCCGGTAAAAGTAATGCGTATGGTGAATAGAATCCAAAGGGAATTCCTTTGGGGAGGCGTTGGAGGAGGTAGGAGAATGTGTTGGGTGAAGTGGGGGAAAATTTGTCAACCAAAGAGGAAGGGAGGCTTGGGGGTGAGAGATGTGAAGTTGGTTAACTTGAGCCTTATGGCTAAGTGGAAGTGGCGTATTCTACAAGAGGATCTTCCCCTTTGGAAAGTGGTGTTTCCATTGGAGCAAGGCAGCAGTGAATTGCTTAGTTTCTAAAATAATTGAATCTAAGTATGAATTTAGGACTATAACTCATCTTAAGGGACTCTCACAATTGTAAATGGTTGAATTGTGGGTATATTAAAATAAACGTAGATTCATCACGGGGTTATGTTTTAATTTCTTAAATCCTAAGTTATAAACTAATGATTTCTCGATTTAATTTCCAATAAAGATGAACGGGGGATTCAGGAGATTCCCTAATCGTCGTTACACTTCTGAATCAACCAAACCTAATCTCGCATTGGGCAGGACAACCACCTTAAAATCTCTACTTTTTATTTCCTTTTCAAATAGATTCCGCTAATTACCAATTTGAACGTCAATCCATGTGAAGACGATTAACTTACTACTTTATTACTTGATATGATTTAGTGCACTTGCCAAATTACACCATTAAGTCCATTGATACTTTTGTCAACGAGCAATGCAAGGATAAGAAAGTTGTTGATTCTAAGTCTACTTAAGGAGAGTATGTACTAGAAAAGAAATAGAGAAAATGAGGAATGACCTCAAAAAGATATTTATTAGAAAATAGATTATATAAAAGCTTTAAGGTCATAGAAAAGGATAAAGACTAGAAGGCTTAGATAATTAAAGAGTTGCTCCAACATTTTCTATACCAGATCAGTCATCTTGTTTCTAACCTTGCAAGTGATTCTGTCCAGATGCCAAAACCCTATACTTCATCTTCATCAGATGATTCATCTCCTTCCAAGTAGCATGGCTGCTTGTTGACAACATTTTGTTAATGACAAAAGGGGGAGATGTTAAAGAGTAAAAGGGAAAGTATAAAATCTTTATTTTTTGAAGGAAGGGAAAATATAGGCTTAGTTTGTGAACCCTGATAATATCTTAGGATTTAAGCCTAGTTTGATCTTATCTTGTTTGGCAAGCAACATAACTTGTTGTTAAGGATATTAAATTTGAACTATGTATGCATGATGCAATTCTATAATTATTACATCTTTTTTTTATTACTAAGAATTATAGTTCTGGTTTAAACATTGTTGGTTTGCACAAATTTGTTTTCCTTCAATTATTAAATTTCATATATGCTCAATTTGATGGGGAGTTTTAAATTATTTAGGATTCTCTAAATTTATGAAATAAATTGAGGGGGAGTAAAATTAATCCATAATTATTGTATTGCTTAAATCAAAATCAAAATACCTGATCCCAAAATTCAATAAGTTTGTCATCATCAAAAAATGGGAGATTGTTGAGGAAAGTTACAAAACCCTTCTTATGTTTTGAATGATAACAAACTTCATTGAACTAAAGGGATCAAGATGATTCTGATACGTGTAGTTTTCACTAACATGTTTTCTTCAAGTGTTCTTTAGAACATAATATCAGAAATGCACAAATATCTAAGGAAATATAAATTTCAACAACACTAAGTGATACAGAGAACTTAGATAGATCAGAAGGTCTTCAGATTGAGATCAGAAGCATCTCATTAGTATTAAAAAATTGGAGAATTAGATTGACCAAAAATATGAGATCAATAGTTGATCTATGTCAATCTTTGAACAAAATTCTTTAATAAAAATGAAACTTCATAAAAGACTTTAGATGCACTTCAGATTGCAGAATAGAAGATCAAATAGGCACATCAAAAACACTCCAGAAATGCTAATCAAAGAAGTTTAATACTTTATAATAGATTGGAGTATCCTTTGTACTCCCTTTATAATATTTATTTCGCTTATAAATGGATTCTTTATAAACTTAGCATTAGAGTTATAGTTGTGATAACAACATGCCACAAAAGTATTTATTAAAAAAAAACCACAAAAGTGTGGTAAACAAAGAAGATACATAACCATTTGGAGCTTTATTATATATATATATTTGGTTCAATTGAACAGAATACATGTCTCATTTTCTCTCTTTGGTTCAATTGAAAGGAACAATAGCTCCACGTTTATTTATTAACATTAGGTTAGTAATCCCTCCGGTCAATATTATAAGCACATTTCTACTTTTTAGATTCATTCAATAAATGATGTATGTGGTCTACAATGTAGACCACATACATCATTTATTGAATGAATCTAAAAAGTAGAAATGTGCTTATAATATTGACCGGAGGGATTACTTAAAACGAGCAACAAGGAAACATACATTACATAAAAACACCACAGAAACAAGCTTCACCATCTCACTAATAGGTCATTCTTTCTGGAACACAACCGGAAGAGCACCACCATCGAGGGCTAACAAAATCTTGCCATTCTCACGAATAACACCAAGAGTCCCACATTGAATATTACAACTAGGGCACACCTCTTTAGGGCACCATTGAATGTTATAATTACCTCCACTTTGGGTCTGCACAATCCTAAAAAAGTTACCTTCAGCATTATCTCTTCCGGTGACAATCAACCTCCTTCCACTTGTTGCATCTTTCTCACCTAATCTCCAGTCTGTTGACTCCCCACAGCTTGTAGATGTTAGGAATGTAACTCTCAAATCTCTGTTAAGCCTAACATTGTCATCATCATGATGAGGAGCAAAAGGAGTGAACTTCACAGCCACTCCTAGTGCCACTTCAGTGTTGTCAAGACCAACATGCAAAGGGCATGGCCCATTTCCGGTAACCAAAGTGAAACCTCCTCCATTGCCTGTGATAGCAGGCCTGATGAAGTATTCTTCATCGTCCTCAACGGGTTCGCCACTTGTGTCGATGACAAACTGGGCTATTGATGTTGTTGCCATTAAAAGCCACACATGAGCTAGTATGAATATGGTGAGGGATCTAGTTGACATGGTTGTTAGTTGATTATAAACTCAAAGGCTATGAATAAGTATAAGAGGATGTAGTGGTTTTGTGATTTTCTTGTTCGTTGTTGGGCAAGTTATTTATAGGAATGATCTTGTTACGTACCATGCATGCAATGCATAAAATGATTGATGAGTATATGAATAAAAATCTAATATTCTAATACATAATTCTTTTTTTTCAATTGTTAGTTGTAACCTTGAGGATCTAATACATCATTAAGACAAAATTTAACCTACCTTATTGAGGATAGGTGGCGTGTCAAGGATAAAGACTTAACTTGTGTTCTTCCTTTGGATCGGGGAATTTTGTAAGTATTGAAAAAAGGAAAAGGAAAATGGTGAAATATTATTCTCGTTTCAATCGTCGAAATGATGCGTATAAGACCAAAACAGTTTTATCCACTTGCATTTTCGGCCAGTACTACCTCCCATCTCTACTATAAGAGAAATATCAATTTTTAGGTTGATTTAATAAATAATATGTATAGTTTCTAATGCAAATTAGATACATGATTTATTTATTTAATGAATTCAAAGAGTGAAATATTTTTTATAATAAAGACCGGAGTAGATGTACACTACTAAAAAAGCAAAAATTAGTGAGGGGATTTTAGAGAGGGAAAACATGAAATCCCTCTCTAATTCCGTCACTAAATTTTTGCGACCAAGGAATTTGTGAGGAATTTTATTTTTTCTGTCACTAATTTCCCTCTCTCTAATTTTGCTTTTTCTAGCAGTGGTAATTAATTTTTCTACTTTGTCCTTAAAAAATTGTGATAAATATGTATTTTGTCCCTGTAAATATTATATCTTTTTGTTTTACTCCCTTTAAAGTTGCTCTTCGACTTTTAACTTCCAAAAGTTTTCATCCACACTCTTGGTCTCTTTTTTAAGTTAGGTTATGTTGGAATGTGTGTGAAAATTGAAAGTAAAGACTAAACTCAAGGTTGGAATGTCCCACATTAGGTAAAACTAGTGTAGTGTTAATTGAAAAAAGTGGCAATCTCACGTCACGCATAAGCAGTATTTATATAGTTGGGGTGTACCCTTAGTATTTTGGTACTGAATATGATATATTTTTGTACTTGATATATTTTGGTACTCAATTTGAGATTTTAACTAGATCTAATATGTGAATATTTTGTTCCCAAAGTAATATTTGAATTTCTTGATCTCAAAGTTTTTCACGTATTAGTTGTGAATTTTTCTCTATATATAAAGAGCGATAGTTCATTCTACATGTCGAAAAAGTTGTATATTTATTCACGTGGCCAATTTTTATCGCTTATTGGATAAATTACCCATAATTCTTTAAAGGTAGCCTAGAATTTTAATTAATATAATTTAATTGAAGAACTTAAACATGAAAAAAAAAAGTTTAAAATATCATATTTGCCCGTATCTTGTTACCTAATACTCCTTTTGGTCATTTATTTATTTTTATTTGTGTTAGCTCTTTATGTTTCGCAACATTACTAGGACAGTATTTTTAGATATTCAAATTTCGATCACTAAAGTAGGAATATCTATCGCTAAATTACTTAGAGATCAATTTAATGGCTTAATTTATAGCGACCGACCTAAACACCAATTTTAGAGACTATATGTGCCAAGTATAAAGCACATACGATAAACTTAAGAATTATCCTGTAAAAATATTGATAGATTTGTTTTCTTCTTGAAAAATATTCTTTGAACTTTGTCCATCCCTTCCAATTGCATGCAACTCAGAATAGCAAATTAGTTGCTTCCAAGTCTAAATCCACTAAAAAACATGCCAGTTGCAGCATAAGATGCTAAAACTATTCCTCTTGGCTATACTACATGAACATAACTTCAAATATACTTGTCTACAAAATTGCATGAACATAGAATACAATTCTAAGCCACCTAGGATTTTCCTCTTTGTTTGATAGTCTAATTGCAAGTATACCAACAAGCATCAAGAATCCCATTAATGAAGCCCACAAGAGAAAGTCATGTTGATGTAAGCAATTTCAAATTAAAGTCTTGGAATTCATCTTCATATATAGGGTTAATTAAGTTTTTGGTCCCTATAAATATATGCAGTTTCGTTTTTAGTTCCTATAAAATAAAATCACACTTTTTAGTTCCTGTGACATTTTCCTTTAGCATTTTAGGGACCAAAAATGCTGACGTAAAAATTTTACAGAGACTAAAAATAATGATGGAAAATTTTATAGTGACTAAAAATGTTGACGGAATTTTTTTTATAACTTGTTTAGTAACAGTGAATCACAAACTCTTCAGATTATTACTTGCAGTATAGAAATTTAACAGTTTCAAAACTCTTCGGACTAAGTTAATGTTTTTCAATTGTATATATAAGCCTTACTAAATTATAAAGAATAGAGCATAAAATATGATTTCTATCATAAAGTACTTACAACAGCATAGAGTAGGGAAATTATAGATTCAAGAATGCGCAGGCTTGCTTTGGCTGAAAAGTTATAACTATATATCTTCCAACAGTAGAGCTCATAAATTCAATAAACACTTCACGTTTAAAATGGAAAGGTAGTAAATTGTCATTGACAAAAAACTACAAATTAATCACATTAATCTAGCAGATCCTCTATAAAAATCATGACTCTGTCTCTACTCCACATACATCATCATCTTTATCATATCATCGAACTAGCATATCCTAACAAATTCTCGATCGGCGGTTATGGGAACTAAAATTGAAGTTTTCAGTCGCCAATTTGGTCACTAAAGTGTGTTTTCCACCATGTGCACAAACTTTTTGTTAATAAAACTGTTAAAATGTGTTGCATATTTCTAGAATTCTCTAGAATGCATTAGGAGTTTATAGAATGTTAAGAATTGATATGCACAGGGTCGTTCCTGACAATTTGGAGGCCCGGTTATAGACTTGACAAATTTCATTTAAAAAGAATTGAAAAAATAAATAAAAAAATCCAGGACTATTTATAGTGATAGACGATTAAGTTGTACTTAAATATATAAGCAATAGTTTAAACATCACTTTTACCTGCGGATAAATAGACCTTTATTTATGGACAATTCATTTTTGACAGCAAAATTGTTGTCTTCCAAACTTTTACCTACGGAAAAATAACATTTAGTGACGGATTTTGTCTGTAGGTATAAGTTTTTTTTCCTCCTTTAAAAAATTTAAGACCCCTCTAAGTGTGAGGCCCTGTGCCGAAGGGCTGCTTGCGCTTGGCTAAGGCCGATCCTGGATATACATGCCTAGATTTCTCTAGAATAGTTTAGTAGATTTTAGATTTAATTAACACTGTAGTAAGAAATGTCATGAAGAATCTAGATAGAAGCACCTAGAATATGACATCCACACTAACTAGTATCAATAATCAACAAATGTTCAGTATAAGAAGGATAAGAATAAAAAATACAGTGACTAGCCCAAGAACAGGCCAACCTAGCTAAACTATGAGCAATCATGTTAGTTTGTCTCCTAACAAACTTCACCTCGAAGATGAAATGTAAAGATAACTGATAAATAATACTAGAAACAATAGCATAGAATTATGAATCACCATGGCCCGGAGACGATAGAGCTTGCACTAGAGTAGATGAGTCGGACTCGAACACAACCCAATCCCATTTGTTCGCATCAGCAAAGTGAAAGGCCTTGAGTAAGGCTACTGCCTCCCCCTCCAAAACTGTCATATTTGCCCGCTGCCATTTAGTTTGAGCTCGGATAAATTTCCCGCAGGAGTATCTAACACAACACGCAAAAGAATGACATCCACACCATAAATAGGCAAGCATGCACTCATTTGTAATCAATCCAATTTGGAGAACAATACAATATATTCTTGCTCCAAGTCTTCACATTACTTACTACTATATTCCAACTATCAACTAAAGTCTTCTACATTATTCAATTACACTCTAAACTAACACTACTACCCAAATTACTAACAGTGGCATCAGAGCTATGTTCGATCTTATATTGGGAGTAGAAAATTTATCCACCTATTTCCAACCAAACCCTCCTTATATCCTACACCATTTCTAAATTTTTCCCTAAGACATGGCTAATACCATTCAACCATCATCTATGACTATCCCTACTTTCAGCGGTGAAAACTATGATTTTTGGAGTATTAATATGAAGACATTTTTTTGCTCTCAAGATTAATGGGAGATTGTAGATGAAGGATTTACTATTTTCGCAGGCATTTCAACTCTCAATGTGCAGCTCAGAAAAAGGAGTTGAAGGAAAATAAACAGAAAGATTCAAAGGCATTGTTCTTTCTGCAACAAGCGGTAGCAGACAATATCTTTCAAGAATAATGGGAGCTACAAGTGCCAAAGATGCTTGGGGTACACTAAAGGAGGAGTTTCAAGGAAGTGACAAGGTACATGCCATTAAACTTCAAACTCTAAGACGTGAGTTTGAGCAAATAAAAATGAAAAAGTCTGAGACCCTAAAAGACTATTATACCAAGATAAAAGAACTAGTGAGTCAAATGAGAACTTACGGGGATAATATTCTCAAAAAAATAATTGTTGAGAAAATTTTAATTTCTATTCCTCATAAGTATGATGCAATCGTTACTACGATTGAGCAAACCAAAGATTTGTCTACTTTGACAGTGACATAATTAATAGGTTCACTAGAAGCTTATGAGCAAAGATTTAGTAGGCATGATGAAGACACAGTTGAAAATGCCTTTCAATCAAAGCTTTAATTACGGTCTTAAAATAAAGGATTTGAAGGAAACAAGAAAAGTGGAGAAAATTCTTGAAACAAAAAGATTACTAGAAATTTCTCAAAGAAAAATCAAGATGATTATCCTCCATGTGACATGTGAAAGAAGACAAATCATGTCGATAAATATTGTCTATGACGCTGAAAGCCACAATGTGGACACTATAAGAAATTCGGACATCTGGAGAAGAACCGCTACAACAAAAATAAGCATCAAGCAAACTTCGTTGAAGAGCATGCGTGTGAGAAGGACCAACGTGACTATGACCAACATCTTTTTAATGCCACCCAAGATTTCAATGACGAATTTAGTAAAAATTGGTGCTTGGATAGTGGTTGCAGCAATCACATCGCCAAAGATAAGAGCATCTTCAAGGATATTTATGACTCTGTCAAAGTAAGGGTTCGACTGGGAAATGGATCATTCGTGGAATCTAAAGGCAAAGTCATTGTGATGGTGGAGACTAAGAAAGGTACGAGGTTCATCAAAGATGTTTTACTAGTTCCCAATCTTAAAGAAAATCTATTGAGTATTGGTCAAATGTTGGGAAAAGGATATATTATACACTTTGAAGGAGACACGTGCTCAATATTTGACAACAATCACAAAAGGCAAGAGATACCCAAAGTCAAAATGGAGAAAATAAATATAAACTTTCCAATAAGCTTCAAATGTACCACAAATATTGCCTTAAAGGTCCAAGTTGATGATTCATGGTTATGGCATCGAAGATTTGGTCACTTCTGAAGTGGAAATAATAGTCACAAGGAAGGGAGGTTTGAATTGTGATCCTTTTTAAAATTAAACATGTAGCTTAAAAGTAATTCTCAAGTTGAAACTTGGAATGGCTAAGTTGAAAATAGACTTCGGAACGTTCTGAAGTGTTAGTGCAAAAACAGTTTATATAAGTAAATGTGTTTGTGTGTGTGTTGTGTTTACTGTAAGTAAAAGTATAAGAAAGAGAATAAGAACACACATAGATTTATAGTGGTTCACCCAATGTGGGCTAGTCCACTCCTCACAATCTTGTAAGAGTTTCCACTATGATGCTTGAGATAACCTCTCAAATCATGCACCTTACAATCTTGTTCACCTGAACAATTACAACAACTGTATTCTCTAAGCCTCAGCAGGCTTACACCTTTCTTGCTAAGTTACCCACTTAGACTTTTACACATTCTGCTCAAACTAACATTTTAGTACGCCTAAAGCTAGATGAGACTTTCTTTACAATTTGTTTGGAAGTTTAAATGATTGAAATCAGACAAGAAGAAGAATAATGGAGGGAGAATTTTATATTTAAAATGATAAGAGAGAATTGATTCACACTCTTAAAGATTTCTTGGAATCTTTGTGAGATTAATGTTTTTGCTAAAGCTTCAAACACCCTTATGTTATTTTCTTGTATGTTTTGCAATGGTGCTAGTAATGATGAGCCTTCCACTTCTATTTATATAGTTTCTTGACCTCTTATAGCCGTTGGAGGGTGACCAATGGTCTTGTGCCATGTGTCTTGGGCACCACTAGATTTTACTTAAAAATCTGGGTGAACATTCTGAACATCAAAATGTTGTTGTGTTCTTGAGAATACATCAGAATGTTGTTGTGTTCATCATGATCTTCATATGAGTTCATGTGGATGAAGGCCAGATGTATTTATGGGTTTCATCATATGAATATCACATGAATTTATGGGTTGTACTATGAATTTTGTTCTTTGTACGTACTTCAGAATGTTGTTGGACGGAAGTTTTTCCATATCTGGTCTTGGAACTTGTGCAAAAAAGAGAAAAGTGGATTTTTCACTTCAAGCCCATGCTTTAGGGGATTTTCTAATATTGAACACTTCCTGCTCCCTTATGTGTCTAATTCTAATTGAATCTGACTTTGAGCTTGCTTTTTGCTTTTGCTTTTCAATTTTGCTTTTTACCTACTGTACTGGTCACAGTTTAAAGCATGCATTGAGCTGAACATTCTGATCATCAAAATGTTCCTTTTGTTTCACTTAGGATAATTTGTAAGACTTCCATTTGATGTAATCAAATCCTAATAGTGAAACATCAATGAAGTGCAGTGTATGTAACATCTAGGATGATATTCTTAGAGGAATATTTCTAATGTTTGTAATTCAATCGTTCATAAGTCTTTAATGAACAATGAATATGATTTTTGACTTTTATCCAAATAAGTGCCTTTACGCCTTGATTGATCTAATGTCATAGTACTTTTCTGGACTTTTTATTTATGTCATGTGAGCCTTGAATGTTCTTGATAATGTTCATATATTTCTGGGCTTGTTCTTGATAAACCTTAAGAACAACATTTTGAACTATCTTCGAACCTTCTGAACTCTGACTGAGTTCATAAGCTTTAATGTTCTTTGATCACTTGATTCTTGATTTCATTTATACTTTGTTTGTGACTTAGTTAATCACTTAAGAACATACAAATACCAAGAACCATCAACGTCCAATAATCCTTTAATCACCATAGATTCCTTGAATAATTTCTTGATCCAAAGTCAAAATCATTTTCTGCATATGATATGTTCATGTCATATATGTTCTTGCATGTTCTTGGTGTGGACATTGATTTATGGGTTTTCTCTAATGAACCTTTTGAGCAACCTTGTGAATTATGGGTTTATACATATGAACTTCAAAATGTTTCTTCTGGGTTCCTTCCTTTTTGACAGTTGTAATTAATGTTGAACATTCAGATGCTCTTCAACATTCAGAACTTCATGAAAGTTGTTAATTATTTCATCCAAAACTACTTCAACCATATAAATGAGAGATCATTTGTTTTGACAACAAGATGATTCTTTCTTTGAAGTCCAAAAGAATATTTCTTTGCATCTAGTTCATCATTGCTTGTGATCGATAAATTTTAATATTCTTGTTTATCGATTAAGTAATCCTTTATTATTTCTGGAAATATTATGGTTTATGTTCATGATCATTATGAAATCCATTCATATGATCATTATGAACTATGTTCATATGAATATTCTGAACTTTGAATTTCTTATCTTTATAAGCTTTGGAAGTGTGATACTTTGAGGAGGTTATGAGAATCTTCCTAACTTGTATGCATATTACATTTTATCTTGTTTACCCATGGTGGATCTTCAAATCATATAACATAAAACTCAATGTGAGTTTTGTCACGTAACTTCAAGCACATTCTTGTGTAGCTTGTGAAGTAAGTTCTTCCATCATGATTTTTGAGCTATGAATCTTCATGGAGATATGATATTGTTCTTTCAAATGATGATATATTCATTCTTTCATTGTTGAGTAGATATAATGCACTTATTGATGTGAGTGACTTCTAGCTTATCCACTTATGTGATTCTTGTTCTTTTAACCAAAACTCAAGTGCAAACATCAGTAAATCACCATTCATAAAACTTATCATTTATTCAACGAGGTTTGTTATCATTAAAACATTCATCAAAAAGATTTTTGCTTCAACAACTTCAACACTCAATCATTGAAGATGTTATATCGGAAGAATATGATGAGAGATCTCCCACACTTGAAGGAAAATAATGAAGCTTATGAAGGATGTCTTCTTGGAAAGCAACATCGATTTACATTTCCAACAGGAGATACTTGGAGAGCTAAAGATTTGTTGGAGTTGATACACACAAATGTTTGTGGACTGATGAGGACACCCTCAGTCCACAACAACAGGTAGTTCATCCTCTTCATTGATGATTTTTCTAGAATGACTTGGGTCTACTTTACGAAAGAAAAATCATAATTTTTTGGAATGATAAAAAAATTCAAGACCTTTGTCGAAAAACAAAGTGGAAAGTATATTAAAGTTCTCATAAGTGATCATGGAAAAGAGTACAACTCTCTTGAGTTTGATAAATTCTATGAAGATGAAGGCATCGAGCGAAAACTAATAGTCGCCTATTCTCCACAGCAAAATGGTGTGTCAGAGAGGAAGAATCGCACAGTCATGGAGATGGCTTGATCAATGATAAAGGATAAAGGACTGCCTAATACATTTTGGGTTGAAGCAGTTTACATTGTTATCTACATACTCAACAGATGCCCAACTAATTAAGGTAGTCAATGAGAAAACTCCAATTGAGATTTGGTGTGGCAAAAAACCATCATCTAAACATCTTATGGTTTTTGGATCTATCTGCTACATACATGTTCCTGCTCAAAAGAGACATAAGTTAGAAGACAAAAGCATACGTGGAATATTCTTGGGATATAACACACAATCAAAAGGTTATAGAGTCTATAACCTACAAACAAAGAAGCTCTTTGTCAGCTGAGATGTTGAAGTTGATGAAAATGCTAGCTGGAATTGGAATGAAGGACAAGTTTGAGAGAAGCAACATTACCATTCCAATACCTCAATCAGACACAAAAAACATAACAGGAACAGCTGAAGAACCAAGTATGTCGCCCTCACATCCACAACAAGAAACTTCTTCACCAAAATCTACTCCAACAACAGTAAGATCATTTGTGGATATATATATATATATATATATATATATATATATATATATATATATATATATATATATATGAAACTTGCAACTTGGCCAAACATGAGTGTGAAAACTATGAAATCGAATCAAAACCAGAATTGTGTGCCTAAGGCAATGAAGGAAAATATATTACACTAAGAAAATCTCTGAATGGCATAAGAAACATCCTCGTGCATGGTACAGAAGAACTTACCGGCATTCCATCAATCGAGGATTTGGCTAGATCAAGATTTGAGCTACTACGAACTATGCTTGGAGTTACCAAAATATGCATCAAGGAGGAGTGTTAAAATGTGTTGCATATTTCTAGAATTCTCTAGAATGCATTAGTAGTTTATAGAATATTAAGAATTGATATACATGTTTATATTCTCTAGAGTATTTTAGTAGATTTTAGATTTAATTAATACTACACATTTAATAAGAAATGTCATGAAGAATCTAGAAAGAATCATCTAGAATATGACATCCACACTATAAATAGGCAAGCATGTACTCTTTTGTAATCAATCCAAATCAATCCAATTTGAAGAACAATACAATATATTCTTGCTCCAAGTCCTCACACTACTTACTATTATATTCCAACTATCAACTAAAGTCTTCTACACTATTCAACTACACTCTAAACTAACACTACTACCCAGACAACTAACAAAAAAAAAATTCTCAAATTCTACACTATTCCAACCCTTTTTTTGTCTCAAATTCTACATTATTCTACCAATTATAGTCTTCTATACAATTCGTTGATGATTTTTTCAGTCACTAAATGACAAATTAATCTCATGCATACGTGGAAATCATCTTTCATAAATTCTCAAATTAAATTAGGGTTCATAATTTTATAGGATATGGAATCTCTCTTCATGAGTAATCTTTCTTCAAAGATGATCATATAGGTGAAAGGTGGTGACATGCTGCCGTATGATGTTTTCCGTTAGTTTTTATGCATTTTTTTTTAGAGTTCAAGTGTTTTTAAGTTGTTTTGAAGCCATAAAAGACATAAAATGAGGAAGCAATGATTGCATAAATCGTGTCACAAAATTAGCAAACCGTAACACAATTTGGAGTGAATTTTGAGCATTTCAATTCGTAAAAAATTGTGGCACGAACCAAGAATTTCGTGCCACAATCAGAGGAGCGGCATAGAAGGAATTTGAAAGTTTTAGGATAACCGTGATACGATTCGGAAAATCGTTGGCATGATTTATGTGTGGCAAAACCTAGTCTATCAAAGCCAAACACGTCTCTGAAACATGGGTTCGAATTTTTTAGAGATTGAAGACACATTTCGTGGTGGCTTGCCATCCAACTCATAGTCGGTCCCAAATTCATGTAATGTTTTTTACTTTTGATCTAGATATTTGTGCATTAGCCATGAGTAGCTAAGTTTTCATTGATTAGGCCTTAGATGAATTTCTCTTGAATTGTTTGAAACATGTAATTGTGAAACTCTATTCCAATGCAAGTATAATTCTAATTTTATTCACCGTTAATTGTTCTTAATATTTTTTGTATATCCTATATAAAATTTTCTGTAGAAATGTGCTCTATATTTCATTGATCTGTAAAACAGTGCATATGAGGTATTTATATAATACAAAAGACAGTAGGCAGAGTACTAGTGTTGCCAGAAAATTGGAGAAATTATTATGTCTATAAATGTTAATTATTCTCCCTTTAAATGTTAATTATAATATATCTAATTACAATTAATTATTATTTACAACAAGTTATAATAAGCAAATCAAGACATAATCGATATTCAACACTCTCCCTCAAGAAGGAATTGTCTCTTGGGTAGACTCTTTGTGAAAACAACCACTACCTGACTTTTGATATGTATATATGATACAAATCTCACCACTGTCAATTTTTTATTTAATGAAGTGCTTGTCCACTCCAACATATTTTTTTCTATCATGTAGAACAGGGTAATGAGCGACAGAAATATATGTCTTATTATCGCATTAAACTTTAACTAGAGTTGGGTTTGCAATCTTCAATTCTTGCATGGATTCTTTTATCCGTAGTACTTCACAAAAACCATGAGCCACCGATCGGAATTCAGCCTTTGCACTCCTCCTGGCTACAACATTTTTTTTTGCTTCTCCATGTAACTAAATTTCCACCTACAAAGGTACAATATCCAGATTTAGACCTTCGATCATTTATATTACCTGCTCAGTCAATATCTGTATAGGCTTCAACCTGTATATGCCCTTTGTTTTCGAAATACACTTTAAGTAGAATTACCGGAGGAACTAAAATATGAATTATCAGTAGGACCTTCACTTGGAGAATCATATTTAATTTCTACGGGAGAGATAATGGGATATGTTCCATCTTTGTGATTTTTTTCGAACGTACACTTTAAGTTCAAGATTTTTAATCAGTGTTTGCCCTCCTTCTCCCCATGTTTCAAATACTATATGATCTGGCAATTCAAGGTTAGATTTTATTATCTTAACATCTAGGTGGTCATTTATTACAATATCATCTAGAACATGTAAAATTTCCCAAAAAACTAGACTCTTGACCCGTGCTACCACACGAGTCCTATCAACAGTAATAGACACAAATAAGTTTCTTTAGATATATTTTCATTGATGTTAAAGTTAAAAATGAAAGAGCTAAAGGAATAGAGGAAAGTTAAGAGAAGATATGAGAGTGGTAGCGTCATGCTCGATCAATAAAAATATTGAATGAAATTTACAAGTAAATAATAGAGTAAATGTAATTTTTTTTTTTGAAGGAAGTAAATATACTCCTTAACTTCCACAAATGTAAGAAATAAATTAATTAGGATTAGCTATAGAAACAAAATATGGCATACAAAGATAAAAAAAAAAAGTTACAGTCCGTGGATAAAAAATATGATGACAGTCCCTATATCTAATATGAACCCTCTTAAGATTTGTATAAGATTGTGAAGGGAGAATAAACATGGTACATAAAAGGTCTCACAACATGAAGCACATACTAAGAACATTTCGGAAGGTAAATGTACCATTTTCTTTCTAAGTGGCTAATCCCAAAGACTTGGTTTTTCTTCGGTTTAACTTGATTAACAAAGTTCATAAGAACATTTTGATTCCCACAATTGTTGATAATTCATGATCCCAATAAGTAACAAAAAAACAAAAAAGAACAAAAAACCAACATGCTCTACACATAACATCTTATGTGTTTTCTAACCTATGCATTTGTCACATGGATTTCTTTAAAGCTAATCAATGTTTGAACAAAGTAATATGGAATGAGCTTAATGCTAATATAGTAGTTAGAAGTAAGGACCTGTAAAGACCTTCAAGATTAGAGAACAATTTTAACAAAATTGACATAAAAAGTTGTGGTAAAGCATGGATAAGAGTTTATATATATCAACAATTTCTCCGTCATGCCAGCAGTAATTAATTAGACCATAGCAGAGTAAAAATTTGTGGTAAAGCATGGATCAGAGACATCCAGCCACCATGCTCTAATTGATAGGCCTTGTTCAGTTCCTCTATTCCATGAAAGAAACACAACTTTCCATCATATTTATCCACGACAACCTCAAATTGATTGAGTCCTGGATCGATCAAAGTGATATACCTATTCAACTCATTGCCTATCTCCTTGTTTAAAGTTGTACCCAATATCAAATGGTTCTGTTTTGGAAACATGCATCAAAACAAAACAATTATGCACTTACAAATATTGGTACTAATATTATACTTGTCTAACTAATGTCTATAATGGAAAATACAAATGAAAGTTTCAACGGAAAATAAATGAAAGAAGCCACGCAATTGGAGTTTCACGTGAGGAAATAATTTTACAGCATATGCACAAAGCAACACAAACTCTACCTCGCATTCTATGTAAATTTAGTCTCAGATTCAAAACTAATTTCCTGATATAAAGGATTACCGTTTTATAACAATTAAATAGCAAAATAGTTTCCTTATTCTTCGTTATTTTCTAACAATATGATTGACCACAATAGGTTTTGTATAAAATACCTCGTCTGGGTGGTACTGTACATAATAGGTGCGCCACTTTAGCTTCAGCGGTTGCATAAATGCAGGATCTTCAATGTGATATTCCCATAGTGCAACATCTGCGAAAGAACTCTCGACATATTAGTGCTTTTACATGGTTACTGCAAATTCCACACTTTAAAAATAAAAGAGTAATCACATGATATTAACATAAAGTTTCTATTGATAGAAAATATACCTCTGCATGAGTAGAGAGCGAAATCAGTGATATTTTTTGCTGACTTAAGATCTAACATGATAGAATTCTCGATTCTTCTGGTTGTTTGAAATTTTGATCTGAAAATCTACAACCAAGTTATAAGAAGAAGACATCAATATATAGAAAGTTTTAAATGTGAATGACCATTCATTTTTATTGCCAATAATTCATATTCATTGCAGCCATAAAAGCAATTACTGCATAATGTTTTGTAATGCATTATGACGTTTTCAATTCCAAAAGATGTTAGTGTCAATCATAACTACCAATAGTTGACATTTGGCGTGGACATTAATTATGTATTAGGGAGGGAAAATGAGGATGAATTAGGGCTAACATGTCAGCTTGGCAAGTCTAGCTTTTGTAATAAAGGATTATCTTCCACATTACTACTCTGACTCTCCCCCTGAAGAGAGCTTTTTCTAAAAAAAGGTTGATCTTCAACAAATTGGGCATCCATGCTTTCAAAAAATGTCTTTTGTAACTAGCTTAAAACATTGGTATCCCTTTTTATTTTATTGGAAGCATAGCCAAGAAAAACACGTTTTTCGGCTTTAGGGTCCAACTTAGAACGAAAAATATCTGGGATGTAAACATAACAAAGACAACCAAAAACTTTAAGGGGAAGATTTGTAATAATGTGAGAAGTGGAAAAATTGTTTTGTAACACCTACACAGGAGTCTCGTATTGTAACATACGGGATGGAATTCGATAGATGAGGTGACAAGCAGTTAATAAAGCATTACCCCAAAGATACTTAGGCACGTCTATAGAAAGCATAATAGTTATTAACTTCTAAGAGATATCTATTTTTTCTTTAAATAATACCTTTTTTTTGTGGAGTATCACGACAAGTGGATTGATGAATTATCCCATCAGTTACTAGGAAAATACTTAAATATTTGTTGAAGTATTTAGTGCCATTGTCAGACTTTACAATGTCAATCGTGGTCTGAAATTGATTTTTAATCATGTTAAAAAAATCTCAAAACCTTTGTTCAACTTCTGATTTTTTTTTTCCATGAGGTAAACCCAATACACTCGTGTATGATCATCAATAAATGTAATAAACCAATTTTTTTCCAAATTAAGTTTTAATTTTTGAAGGAACTCAAACATCTCTACGAATTAGATAAAAAGGTTTGGAAGTATAATAACCTCATGAATTAAAGGAGACACAACGTTAGCTAAATGACAAGCATCACAATGAAATTGTGGGGAACTTCTTTCTTTGGAGAATTCAGAAAACAAATGCTTAAGATAAAAAATAAAACTAGGATGACCTAATTTTTGTATGCCATAACATAACTTTATTTGAAACAGGAGGTGACTTGTACGGCTTGAACCGAACATTGCTGTAATTTCAAAAGGAGTTTCATCAAGGTAGGACAATCCATTAATCTCTCTAGCAGTTTCAATCATCTTCTCTGAGTTCTATTCCTGAAAAACAGAAGTAGAAGGACGAAAAAGTACATAATAGTTAGTGTCCTTAGTATAACACCCCAATTTTCATATTATTATTATTATTATTATTATTATTATTATTATTATTATTATTATTACTACTACTACTAGTACGAATTTGTTAGTTATTATTAATTTAATTATTCATATTTATTAAGGGAATAGGTAAGGAGGAAATGGATGGGTTTGTTGGTGGGTTAAAGGTTGGTAGGTTGCAAACAGTAATGTAGTTGTAAGACTGAGTAGAAAGGGAGGGATGATTAAAAACTTGTGTAGTGTTTTAATGATTTGAGTAGAGGAAGATGTGAATAGCAAGACGGTGTAGTTACAAAAGAAAAATAACAAATTTCGGGGTGCATTTAGTAACCTGTTAAAAACACTAAGTGAAAAACAAACACAATTAGTGGTTATAAATAGATGAAGAACATTAGAGAACTAGAGTTACTGCAAAACAGAGAAAAAGATAACAGAGGCAAAAGAAGAAAACTAGGGTTAAGAAGAAAGTAGGCATAGAGAGATGGCTAGGTAGAGATCCAACCATATGAATCACTATTTTTTCTAATCATTGAGGTAAAGGGGAGTTATATGTGTTGGAACAAAGGTGTTCAGCAATACCACGTTTTGAGTTTTGATGATAACAAGGTATTAAAAGTTGTCAATTGGATATTGCTAATATTTGTTTAAAGTATGCAGGATATCAATCAAGATTTATATCTTAGAAAGTATTCTGTTTGAACAATGTTAAAGAGCAAAGATCCAGAGAAGCTTGTTGCTTGTGATTCTGTATCGAAGAGAGTCTGAAGATTGTATCGAAGAGAGTCTGAAGACTATCAGAGTCTGAAGACTATCAGAATCTGAAAACCAAGAGAGTCTGAAGATCATCAGAAGCTAAGTGCTACAATGAGTCTGAAGCCCGAAATCTGAAGATCTGCTAACAAGAATTTCTACAAGCATTACGATGCAAAAGAAACTCTCATTTGGAGTAACGACTAGCTTCAAAGTCAACTTGAGCGTGGGAAGCACAACGACAAAGAATGCAGGCCAGTACATTGTACATTGTACGAACTCTGTTTCCACTACTCCACTACCTCGTACAGTTTGGCAACTGTGTCTACCGGTATTAATCTTCAAAGGGAATGGAATTCAAATTATGCAATTGAAGGACTATTACTATATCAAGCAACAGATCAACAGCCATTGATCAAGCTTCAGAAATCATCCTGATGTGCTGGATGACTCAACGTCTCTTTCCTTCGCCTATATTTAAAGGATAGAAGACTTGAAGAATTGTTGGACTCTACAACTAGAAAAACTACGCTGCATTGCTTTCGTATTCAACTGAGTCTTAACAAAAACACATCAACAACTTAGATCATTCTTACAAACTGAGTAATCTTGAATTTCTAAGTTAAACAGAAAAACAGAGTCTGTCTTTGTTTGAAAACAGAGTCTGTCTTTGTTGTAAAAGAAACACGTTTGATAGTTTGTCAAGTGTTTCAACTCTATTCAATTTTCTGTAAAATTGTGTCAGAAGTCTCTTGCTTGTGTGCTTGAGCAAAGAAGTCTCGTGGCTGCGTCCTTGAGCAAAGAAGTCTCTTAGTTGTGTCTTTGAGCATTGGAAGTCTCTTGCCTGCGTGCTTGAGCATTGGAAGTCTCTTACTGTGTGTTTGAGCAACTTGTAATAGATATTACATTTTAGTGAACTCTCCTTGGAAGTACAAGGGGGACGGGACTACTTCCGGTTTGTGGAAGGAACCTGTATAATTGCTTGTGTTCTTTCTTCTCTCTATCTCTTGATTATTTCCGCTGCATCAGAACCTAATCTCCTATCAGACTCTGATATTAAGGAATTAGATTCTCACTCTTCAAGAGCTGTGAAAAGCTAACACAATTCAACCCCCTGTTCTTGTGTTTTTCTCACCTTCAGTTGGTATCAGAGCTCCGGCTCTATTGTCATAGCACTTAACCGTGTGACAGAAAAGATCCAGAGAAAAATATGTCTTCCAGTGAACCGTCTTCTTCTGGTGCTTCATCTGGTGCTGCTATACCATATGACTATGGATCCAATAACAGCAGTAAAAAGGCTGATTATGGAAAATTCCTAAGTTCAATGGTGATCCTGAAGAATTTTCTTGGTGGAAAACCAACTTCTACAGTTATGTCATGGGTCTTGATGAAGAACTCTGGGACATACTTGAAGATGGTGTTGGTGACTTACGACTTGATGACGAAGGTGCTGCCATTGACCGTAAACTTCACATTGCTGCTCAAAAGAAAATCTACAAGAAACATCATATCATCAGAGGGGCTCTTGTCACTGTTATTCCTAAAACGGAATACATGAAGATGAGTGACAAATCTACTGCTAGAGCCATGTTTGCTTCTCTCTGTGCTAACTATGAAGGAAGCAAAAAGGTCAGGGAAGCTAAAGCTCTTCTATTAGTTCAACAGTATGAACTATTCAAGATGAAAGAGGATGAAAGTATTGAGCAGATGTACTCAAGATTTCAAACTCTAGTATCTGGTCTTCAGATACTAAAGAAGAGTTATATAGCTTCTGATCATGTTAGCAAGATTTTAAGGAGCTTACCTTCTAGATGGAGACCAAAGGTCACTGCAATTGAGGAGGCTAAAGATTTAAACACTTTAAGTGTTGAAGATCTTGTAAGCTCTCTCAAGGTTCATGAGTTAAGTCTCAATGAACATGAGTTTGCAAGAAAGTCCAAAACTATTGCTTTAAAATCAAAGGGAAGATCCTCAAAGCCTCTCAAGGTTGAAGAGTCTGAAAATGAATCTTCAGCTTCTGAAAGCTCAGAGGAAGATCCTGATATTGCAAAAGAAATGGCTATGCTTTCAAGCAGAATGCAGTACCTTGCTAAGAAGAACAAGAGATTTCTGAGCAAGAGCAGTGGGAAGGGTTTCAAAAAGGAGGAACAGAAAGGTTGCTTCAACTGCAAGAAAACTGGACATTTTATTGCTGACTGTCCAGAGCTGCAGAAGGAGAAATCAAAGTCAAAAAGGCCAACCTTCAAGTCAAGCAAGTTTAAGAAGCAGATCAAGAAAAGTCTGATAGCCACCTGGGAAGATCTTGATAATGAGTCAGGGTCTGAGGATGATGATGCTGATGGTGAAGCCAATGTAGCTGTTGGACTAATGGCTACAACCGAATCTGATAAAGAAACACCTGAGGAAGAATCAGATGCAGACTCTGAAAGTGAAACAGAGGTATATTTTGAACTCACAAGATCTGAATTAGTTGATTCTGTCAAAGAACTTCTTGGTCATTTTAAAGCTAAAACCACTGAGTTGAAGAAAGTCAAACAACAGCTTGATAAGCTGTCAAAAAGACATAATTCAACTCTGTTGGAGTTAGAGAGTTTAAAAGAAGAAAATGACACTTTATTGATCAAGAAGTGTAGCTATAAATACTTGAGTGAGAAAGATGTTGCTTTGCAAGAATTTATTGCTACTGGAATTGACAGATCAAGAGTTGCATCCATGATCTATAGCACGTATCAGAACAGAGGACAGGGTCTTGGATTCATTGGAGGAAGCTCAAATGAAGTGACTCTGAAACCTGGTCCTGATGGAGCCAAAAAAGCGTTGAAAAATCACTTTGTAAGTGAGTCTGATGAAGTCAACACAGTGACTCACTCATAACCTACAACTTCAAGTTCTAAGGTTCTGACTAAGTCAAAATCTCAGAATGTAAAGTTAAAAGTTCTGAAAAACTTTGAACCTAAAGCTTCAATGATTCAGACTCTAAAACATTCAAAGTCTGATAAACAGACTCTGAAAAAGCCAGAGTCTGAAAAACAAAAGCCTAAGTTTCAAATAAGAGAAACTGTGAAAGACAAGTTGAAACCTAAACCAAACGGTTCTAAACCCAAGGTATGGGAGAAAACTCTACCAATGACTTCAAGACGCAACTTACGAAAGGAATTCAACAGTTCAAAGACTAACCTAAGAGGACCCATGAGAATATGGGTACCTAAGTCTGAAATTATTGATGCTGCAGGTATGTCTAAAAGGACTAGAAAAGCAGAAGGCTTGGTACCTGGACAGTGGTTGCTCGCGTCACATGACGTGGGAAAAGTCTATGTTTCTTACCCTAACCATGAAAGAGGGAGGAACTGTGGGATTTGGAGGAAACCAGACTGGCAAAATCATTGGTACTGGAACCATTGGTAACTCTCTAATCTCAATCAGTAATGTGTGGTTCGTTGATGGACTTAGACATAACCTACTGAGCATAAGTCAATTATGCGACAGTGGTTATGATGTATTGTTTAATAAGAACAACTGCACTGTGGTTAACAAGGATGATCAGTCCATAGTCTTCAAGGGAAAAAGAAGAAACAATGTCTACAAGATAAAATTCTCTGAACTGACTGATCAGAAGGTAGTGTGCCTTTTGTCAATGGGTGATAAGAAGTGGCTGTGGCATAGACGGTTGGGACATGCTAACTGGAGATTAATCTCTAAGCTTAGCAAGTTGCAACTTGTCAAAGGCCTACCAGACATTGACTATCATTCAGATGCTCTTTGCGGAGCATGTCAGAAAGGGAAAATTGTCAAGAGTCCCTTCAAGCCTAAAGAATTTGTTTCTACTTCCAGACCCTTGGAGTTACTTCATATTGATTTATATGGACCAGTTAGCACTGCATCCTTATATGGAAGCAAATATGGACTAGTCATTGTTGATGACTACAGCAGATGGAGTTGGGTTAAGTTTCTGAAAACTAAAGATGATTCATATTCTGTGTTTAGTAAATTCTGCATCCAAATTCAATCTGAAAAAGAATTGAAAATCTTGAAAGTCAGAAGTGATCATGGAGGAGAATTTGAAAATGAACCTTTTGAGGTTTTCTGTGAAAAACATGGAATTATTCATGAATTCTCTGCACCTAGAACTCCACAACAAAATGGAGTTGTAGAGAGAAAGAACAGAACCTTACAAGAAATGGCTAGAACCATGATCCATGAGAACAATCTGGCTAAGCATTTTTGGGCAGAAGCTGTAAACACAACTTGTTATGTTCAGAACAGAATCTATATTAGACCTCTGTTGAACAAAACAGCTTATGAACTCTTTAAAGGAAGGAAACCTTACATATCTTATTTTCATCAGTTCGGATGTACTTGTTATGTCCTGAACAATAAAGTATATCTAAAGAAATTTGATGCCAAAGCTCAAAAGGGAATCTTTTTAGGTTACTCTGAACGCTCTAAGGCATACAGACTGTATAATTCAGAAACACAATGTGTTGAAGAATCTATGCATGTCAGATTCGATGACAAAGTGCCTGGAAATGAAATTCCAGAGCAAGATGAGAGTTGTGCAGGATCCCAAGATTCTGATGACAACCCAGAATCTGATCAGATTCCAGAATCTGAAGATACTTCAGAAGCTGAAGCATCCCCTGAAGTTCCTAATGAAGAAACTTCTGTAGAAGCTCAAGATGGTTCTCTGCAAGCTAGTCAATCCAAACAATCTTTCAAATACAAGTCTTCACATCCAGAGTGTCATACCCCAATTTTTGACCCAAGATCCCACCGACACGTTTCATTTGACCCTGATCAATCTCTAACTTTTTCAGTAAAAATTTCGGCAGAGAGGTATTTTAAAATACCTCATGTTTTGGTTCCGAGTCGGGCCCTCTTCTCTCTTTATTTATATTTTATTTTATATTTTTAATTTCCATATTTTGTTTAATTTCCTTATTTTTAATCTTTAATTTTAATTCCTATTTTTAATTAGTCATTTTTATTTTCTTAGTATAATTACTTTCACTTTATTTTATTTTTAATTATTTATTATTAATTGTCCAAAAATTCCAAAAAAAATGTCGATAAGTCCAAATAGTATCAAAAGTTCAAGTCTACATAATTATCCTTTCTTTTTATTTATTTTTATTTATATTATTAGATGATAAGTCCAAAAAGAGTATAAATCCAAAATATGCAATCTGTAACAAACACGCTTTCCTCCTCCCCAAGGCCCAATTTTTTTGCATCTTTTTAACAAACCATAACCCTAGTCCTAATGCTATAAATACAACCTGCAAACACATAGAAAAGGAGGCCAAAATTAATTCACAACCTGCAAAGAAACCATTCTCAGAGGCTCACTCTCGTTCATAACCCGCATCAACATCACAAGTACCAATTTTTGCATAAAACAGCCAACCAAACACCAATTTTCGCACAAACAGGAAACCAAACACCAATTTTCGCATAAACAGCAAACCAAACAGAAGTTTCTTCGCACAGACAGCAAACCAAACAGAAGTTTCTTCGCACAGACAGCAGACCAAACATAAGTTTTTTCTCACAGACAGCAAACCAAACAGAAGGTTCCTCTCACAGGCAGCAAACCAAACAGAAGGTTTTTTTCTCACAGACAGCAAACCAAACAGAAAGGTAGTACTTTTTTCTTTTCCCTTTTAAAAAAAAATTAGATTTAGACTGCATATTTATCATCCACTTATTTATTGCGTATTTATTTTACAGCAAAGATTTTAGAATGTAAATAGGTGTTCATGTAATTTATTTATCTATTTTCCGCAGACCTTAGAATGTATTAATAGGTTTAATGTAATAGTTGTAGGTGCATGTGTGCGTGTGTGGGTGTATGCTTTATTTTCCCGCTTCTAGTTTAGGTTAGAGGTCCTCGTGGTGGTCCAACGCCACCACGTGGTACCTGCGCTTTTATTTTTATGCTCCGTTAGTTTAGTTTTCAGTTTTAACTATCATTCAAAAACAACAAAAAACATGCAAATAACAAAACACAAAAAAACATTTTCATAACAAACCTTGATTTTTAAATCAAGTGATCCTTTTATTTTACTTTTTTCATAAATCAAAACTGCAATCAATCCTAATTATATTTTTTAGTCATTTTCCTTTAAACATAAAAAACACAAACAAATTCCTTTTGCCACTTGGCTTTTCATTTTAAAACCTTTTTCAAAAACTAATAAAAAACATCAAACAAATCAAACGCAATTTCTACCCCGAACTACGAGGTTTTGATCCTTCACGGGTACGTAGGCAAAGGACACCCGTCCTTCCAAATCAATAAAAAATGTAGATAATTAGGTCTTTGTTTTCTTAATCACTTTAAATCCATTTTCAAAAAAAGCAAGCAAGTTTATAGCACAAAAATTAAATAAAATCAAGAGGTTCTCGTAGAGTACTACGAACATAAAGGGTGCTAATACCTTCCCTTTATGTAACCAACCCCCGAACCCTAAATCTTTTAAAGTGGTATTTGAACTTTTTTCCACTTTCTTTTAAAAAATTAAATGTTCAGTCGTGAAATAGAATAGTGAGTCAAACGCTAATCAAATGGCATTGATCTCCGAAAAATGACGCGACACAGAGGATCAGATTATTGGCAATAAAGAGAGTCCCAAAAGAACTAGATCGCATTTCAGACAAGAAGAGTCTGCTTTGGGATTACTATCTGTTATTGAACCAACCTCTATTGAAGAAGCACTTGGAGATGAAGGGTGGATTCTGGCAATGCAAGAAGAACTGAATCAATTCAAAAGGAATGAAGTATGGGATCTAGTAGCTAAGCCTGATCCCAAGAACATCATTGGAACCAAGTGGGTGTTCAGAAATAAGCTTAGTGAACAAGGAGAAGTAATCAGAAACAAGGCCAGACTTGTTGCGCAGGGCTACAGTCAACAAGAAGGCATTGATTACACAGAAACTTTTGCTCCAGTTGCAAGATTGGAAGCAATCAGGTTACTTATTTCCTATGCAGTTAATCACAACATAACCCTGTATCAAATGGACGTCAAGAGTGCATTTCTTAATGGTGTCATTTCTGAAGAAGTGTATGTCAAACAACCTCCTGGCTTTGAAGATTTAAAACATCCAGCGCATGTTTATAAATTGAAGAAATCACTCTATGGCTTGAAACAAGCTCCCAGAGCTTGGTATGAAAGACTAAGTAATTTCTTAATTCAAAATAACTTTGAACGAGGGCAAGTTGACACTACATTATTCAGAAAGACTCTGAAGAAAGACATTCTTATAGTTCAGATTTATGTTGATGATATCATTTTTGGTTCTACAAATAGTTCACTTTGCAAAGAGTTTTCCAAAGTAATGCAGGATGAGTTTGAAATTAGCATGATGGGAGAATTGAAGTTCTTTCTTGGAATTCAAATCAACCAATGCAAAGATGGAGTCTATGTTCATCAATCCAAATACACCAAAGAGCTTCTGAAGAAGTTCAATCTTGAGGATTGCAAAGAAATGAATACTCCAATGCATCCAACCTGCACTCTGAGCAACGAAGATCAAGGAACCAAAGTTGATTAGAAGCTGTATAGAGGTATGATTGGTTCTTTGTTATACCTAACTGCATCCAGACCAGATATTTTATTCAGTGTATGTCTGTGTGTAAGGTTTCAATCAGATCCTAGAGAGTCTCACTTAACAGCTGTTAAGAGAATCTTTAGATATCTGAAAGGAACTACCAATCTTGGACTTCTTTACAAGAAATCCTCTGACTACAAGCTAGTTGGATTCTGTGATGCTGACTATGCTGGAGACAGGATTGAAAGAAAATCTACCAGTGGCAATTGTCAATTCCTGGGAGAGAATCTGATATCCTGGGCTAGCAAGAGGCAAGCAACCATTGCTCTATCTACAGCAGAAGCAGAATACATCTCAGCTGCTAGTTGTTGTACACAGCTACTCTGGATGAAACATCAGCTTGAGGATTATCAAATAACTGAAAACTGTATCCCAATTTATTGTGATAATACAGCAGCTATATGTTTATTTAAGAATCCAATTCTGCATTCAAGAGCAAAACACATTGAGATTAAACATCATTTTATAAGAGACTATGTTCAAAAAGGAATTTTAGATATTCAATTCATTGATACTGATCATCAATGGGCTGATATATTTACTAAACCTTTATCTGTTGAAAGATTTGATTTTATAAAGAAAAATTTGAACATGTGTTATATCTCTGGGTAATGTGCGTCTCTGAAATCAGAATTCAGACTCTGAAAGATATTCAGAAGCTATTTGAGAATCAGACTCTCTTTTGGAGACTCTGGTAAATATAAGCTTCTGATAAACCTTCAGACTCTGGTAAGGAATCTTTAGACTCTCAGAAGCTCGTATTAGTGGAAGCATGACTGTGCTCGTGATTTTCGGGTGTCAAAATCATTGATTAGATTCGAACCTTGAATCATTGAACTCTCAACTTTTATTCGCGGGAAGGGAAAAAGTGAGTGAAAACCCTTAAGACCTTGGATTCGGAGGTTGGTTTCGATTGGGGAAGGTGTTAAGCACCCGAACCGACTATGGTATCCCATAGGAACCTTCTACCTATTCTCTAATCTTGCGCTAAATTGATTTTACTTATTAAAAAAGTTAAGAGTTAAAGTGAAAGAAGGGAGAGAGAAGAAGCATGTTTTTGGTTATCTTTATTGATTTGGAAGGGTCGAAACCCTTTGCCTACTTACCCAATTAAATCGGGATCAAAATCAAGTAGTTCGGCTAAAGAACTTATTTGATGAGTTGAATTGATTTTAACATTTTTTGAAAAGATTTTAAGAAGAGATGTTAGGCCTCAAGGCATGAGAAGAAAATACGATGAAGTTGGTCAGTTTTAATTATACGAAATCCATGTCTAATGTGGATATTAAATTAATTAACATTTGATTAAGGAAAAAAAAAAAAAATCACTTGGATTACATACCAAGGTTTACTTAAAAGAAATTTGAATTTGACTTTTTTTGATTTTTGAAGAGAATATTTTTTTCTAAACTAAACGACGAAAACGCGTAACGGCGGAAAAATAAATAAGCGTAAAGCGATAAATAAAGTGAAGTGTCGGTGCGCGTGTCAGTGCGTGTGCCGGTTACATATTACATACCCTAAATACATTCTATGGTCTCAAAAAGAAGAAGAAAAAAAATGCGCGAAGATAAATTACATCAAATCCCTAATTACACACTAAACTAAAAATAAAGAATAAATGACAAAAATTAAAATATGCATATAATATTTCTAAAGGAGAATTACTTCTATAGACTAAAATGCCATTTAAACCGATTAGAACAACATGACTACAAAACGCAAACATATGAAATAAACCTAAATGCAAAATAACAAAATTAAGAGACAAAAGTGCATAAAATTTTAGAATGCTTGAATGAACAAAAATTTATATATGAAAATTAACTATAAATTAAACAAAAATATGCATGATGTTAAGATTAAAATGCTAATTAAAAGAAACAAGTAATATAATTTAAACATTATGTGACAAAAAAAAGAAAAGAACTAACCACATGAAATAAAAAAACACAAATATCACCACAAAAGAAAAAATAAAAAAAGCAGGGAGGGGGGTGCAGTAGCAGAAAACAGGTGAAAATTAGCGAAAAGGTAGAAACAAAAGGAACTGGGCTTGGGTTACTGGAGCTGGGCATGGGTATGGGTACTGGGTCGACCCACCCAGCTCCCAATAAATGAGTATAAAAGGGGTTTTTGCCCATGGTTCTCTCATTTTTTCAAACCCTTTCTCTCTCTTAAATAAAAAACAGAAGCTCTCCCCCCTCTCCCTCATGCTCGCCGGAAAAAGGAAGAAGAAGGTGGTGGAATGTCTCCGGTGCGGTGGTTGGCCATAGCGCCGCCGCACCGGAGTTCTAAACTCATTTTTTTTAAATTTTTTTTTACCATCCTCTTCATCTTCTTCTCCTCTTTGCAAATCCACTATTATTTTTTAAAAAGCAAAGCCTAAAAGTCCTAGATCTACAAATGAATTTCACACAAAAAAACATAAAGAAAAGTTATGAAGTTTACCTTGTACCTCTTCTTTGATCTTGTTGATTCGGTTTTGGCTTGGCCTTGCTTTTGTTTTCACGTTCTTTCTTCTTGATGCTTGCGGTTCTGTTTTTGCTCCTTCCTTCTTCTTTTCGATTCGGCTTTGTTGTCTCCTTTACTGGATTCAGTTCGAAAATACTTGTATGGTTATGGTTGGATTTGGTACTGTGATGGTGTTTGTGTGGTTTGGATTTATGATGATTTGTGTTGATGTTTTGGCCGAAATATTGTTGGTTATGGATCTGTTGGTTTGTGGGTTCGGATTTGTTGATTATTGGGTTTTTGATTTGGTTGTTTGGATTGATGGATACGGATCTGTTCTTGCTATTGTTGGTTTTGGTGTTGGCCGAAAATGAAATTTGTGTGGGTGTTGGTTTGTTGGCCGAATCTGATTTTTGATGGTTAGGGTTTGGATTTTTCTTCTTTTCTCACTGATTTCTTTGTGATCGGTGTTTGAGTTCGTCACCGAACGGTGATGAACTCGCACTTGAATTGCAGAGAAAAATGGTTCAATGATGATGGTTCTTTGATGAATCACTGAGAATCATTTTAAAATTTTTTTGTTCTTGGTGTTCTTGGTGAAAAATGGCTTTTGATCTATTTTTTGCAATTTTCTTTTTCTGAATCTGTTTGTCTTGGGAAGTGTGTGTGGCTGACTAACTCTGATACACTCTCTTAATCATCTGACGCACGGAAAAGACCAGAATACCCTTGGTGGAAACTTGGGGAAAAAGTTGAATAGGACCAATGATGAATGGACATGTGGACAATGACTAAAAATGAATAAATAATAAAAACTGATAAAATGAATAAATAAAAAACAGATTAAATAAATAAATAAAAAATAAATAATTAAATAAATATTTAAATAAAACGAAAATTAACATAATAAATAAAAAATATGTCCCGTCGGAACCAAAAAATGAGGTATTTTAAAATACCTCTCTGCCGAAATTTCGTCTGATACGACTGAGGTTACACGGCTTAATTACGCTAAATAAAACGACAAATCAACGACGTGAATGAAATAAACTTTACGAACGCAAACGCTACGCTACGCTAAGAAACGCACAAAACGCGAGTAAAAATTATGAAAATAAAATTTGAGCGACATTAAAAATAAACGACGAACGAAAAGTAAATGCGACCACAAAAAACGAACAAACGCAGATATTACGGGAATTCGCGTGCGAACGGACGACTGAAAAAAAACGATCGACGTACGAAAAATAAAAATGAATCGGTCAAAAATTAGGGTACGACAGATGCCCCTATTTAAGTTTCTCCGTCACGAGGGTTTAAAAAGACGAATATTTTTGAAACGACGGGTCGGAGAGACTTAAATATCAAGTACACCAATTTTTGACCAACTCAGAAATCGAAAAAGCTCTATGGATGTAATGCTATGAGTTGTCTGTTATGCAAGTACGAATGCAATGACGACTAAAACACTAACTCGAGGACCAAATAAAATGTTACTGGGGAGAAAACGATGCCTGCTACCTTTACAGGGGTAAAGACGAACATACGAAAAGAAATACTGGTCATTACCTTTACTGGGGTAACGACAAACATACGAAGGGGTAAAACTGTCAATTACCTTTACTGGGGTAATGACGAACATACGAAGGGTAAAACTGTCAATTACCTTTATTGGGGTAATGACGAACATACGAAGGGTAAAACAGTCAATTACCTTTACTGGGGTAATGACGAACATACGAAAGGGTAAAACTGTCAATTACCTTTACTGGGGTAATGACGAACATACGAAAGGGTAAAACTGTCAATTACCTTTACTGGGGTAATGACGAACATACGAAAGGGTAAAACTGTCAATTACCTTTACTGGGGTAATGACGAACATACGAAAGGGTAAAACTGTCAATTACCTTTACTGGGGTAATGACGAACATACGAAGGGTAAAACTGTCAATTACCTTTACTGGGGTAATGACGAACATACGAACTGAAATACTGGTGATGCGTTACTACTACTGAGGCATTTTAGCCAAACAAAAACAGGTTACAAACGAATACTCTTCGTATGAAATGCTTCAACGAGATACTGGGGAAAAAAGAAAGGTGGGACCTGCCACTTGAAAGAAACTTAACTGATAAACAGACCGAAATGAACACATTGGTGATGACAAATTTTACTGGATACTCACAGAGTACGACACACAGGTAAAATGCATATGAATGATATCAGTATGCATGATATGTATGCATGAATGAAAGACATGTATGAAAATATATTGGTGAAACTGACGAGACAAGATTGGGCAGGTCGTAAGGATAGTGACCCGGTATTACAGTGCCAACACTTAGCATTCTTCACTGGGGATAAAATCACTAGAGATGAATCAAACCACGATCGGGGTACCACCCGTTAACCAAACTGAAACTGGGTAAGGACCACATAACACAAAAAAACTGGCTGAGGTCGCCATTTCTGTACTGAACCAAAGTACCTTCTCAAAATCGTGCTTCACATAGTCATTGCTTCTTTTGTATTCTTTTTTTCTTTTTTGAAATCCCTAACTTTTGCCTGGATCGCCCTTTCGGGTTTTCAATCCACCGGGAATATATTCTTTTTTGTATGTCCCTAATTTTTGCCTGGACCGCCCTTTCGGGTTTTCGATCCACCGGGACGCTCATTTTTGGCTTAAGCCGCCCTTTCGGGTTTTCGACTTAGCGAGCTTTTCTATTTTTGCTACTTTTTGCTTTTTTTTTTTTTTTTGCAAGACTATGATCCACTCTGTTGAATTCACCTGTGTTTGAATGGATGTTGACATATGTTTCCATGATGTATGAACCTACAGATAATATGTTTGTCATTTTTTGTTTTTTCCAAAAGAAAACATAAAAAGTAAAAGAATTTTTAAAGTTTTTACTTCAAGTATTGACATTAAAAGTGGAAGAAGAAAATTTTGCATATAGAATAAACAAGAATTCCAAAAGAGGGCACCGGCTCAAATTAATGTAATAGGGTGGTAACCGGCCAAAGGCATGGCTCCACGGATTACAAAAGTTGGAAAATGGTAATTACATGGGAAGATACATTGAACACAATAACCACTACATCCCCTAACAACTTTGAACCACTGTTTAGATGCTTTAGTGTCGGAGGACTTCCGACAGCTAAGGTGCCCCAACTGGGTGATGCTTGATCTGATGCAGTTACTTTGTCATAATCCTTAACTTTTGCATAGGCCGCCCTTTCGGGTTTTCGACCTATCAGGATAAACTCTTTTTTTTCAATTCTTTTTTCTTTTCTCTTTTTTTTTTTTTGTCTCTAATTTTTGCCTAAGCCGCCCTTTCGGGTTTTCGACTTACCGAGACGCTCTTTTTTGGTTTAGGCCGCCCTTTCGGGTTTTCGACCTACCGAGCTGTTCTTTTCATATATCTTTAGACAAAGTATTTCTTGACTGCATCAGAATTCACAGGACGAGGTAAATCTTCTCCATCCATATTTGTAAGGATTAAAGCACCACCAGAGAACGCTCTCTTGACCACATAAGGACCTTCATAATTTGGAGACCACTTCCCCCTGGGATCCGGTTGGAAAGATTTGATACGCTTGATCACAAGGTCTCCTTCTTTGAATTCACGGGGATGAACCTTCTTGTCAAACGCTTGTTTCATCCTTGATTGATACAGTTGTCCGTGACACAAAGCGGTCATGCGTTTCTCTTCAATCAAATTCAATTGCTCATACCTACTCTGACACCATTCAGCTTCAGTTAATTCAGCCTCCATCAAGACTCTCAAAGATGGGATTTCCACCTCCACGGGGAGCACTGCTTCCATACCATATACCAAAGAGAAAGGGGTTGCCCCTGTTGAAGTACGCACTGAGGTACGATATCCATGTAAGGCATAGGGTAACATCTCATGCCAATCTTTGTAGGTAACCACCATCTTTTGCACAATCTTCTTGATATTCTTATTTGCAGCCTCGACCGCACCATTCATCTGAGGTCTGTACGGAGAAGAGTTGTGATGTTCAATCTTGAAATCCTCGCATAATTCTTTCATCATGTTATTGTTCAAATTTGTACCATTATCCGTGATAATCTTGTTAGGAATACCATAACGGTAGATGATGTTATTCTTGATGAACCGAACCACTACTTGCTTGGTCACGTTGGCGAAAGATGCCGCTTCAACCCACTTGGTAAAGTAATCAATAGCCACTAGTATGAAGCGGTGTCCATTAGAAGCTTTTGGTTCAATCCGACCAATCATATCAATGCCCCACATGGAGAAAGGCCACGGAGAAGAGATAACATTGAGCATAGATGGTGGTACATGACTCTTATCTGCATAAATCTGACATTTGTGACACTTCTTGGCATAATTATAACAATCATTTTGCATCGTTATCCAGTAATAACCTGCTCTCAATGCTTTCTTGGCCATTGCATGTCCACTGGAATGAGTACCAAAGGGACCTTCATGTATTTCATGCATCAATAAATCTGCTTCACGTTCATCCACACACCTGAGCAACATTGCATCAAAGTTCCTTTTGTACAATACATCTTCATTCAGGAAGAAATTACCAGACAGTCTTCTCAAAGTCCTCTTATCTTTGTGAGATGCCCCAGGCGGATACTCTTGAGTTTGAAGGAAAACCTTGATATCATGAAACCATGGCTTACCATCGGCAAGTACTTCAACTGCAAACACATAAGCGGGTCTTTCAAGGAACTGCACACTGATTAATGGCACATCATTGTGACGATTTACTTTGATCATCGAAGACAAGGTGGCCAAAGCATCTGCCATCTGATTCTCATCACGGGGGATGTGACGCAACTCCACTTTGTTAAAGAAAGTTAACAATCGTCTTGCATAATCTTTGTAAGGAATCAAACCGGCATGGTGAGTTTCCCACTTCCCTTTGATCTGATTAATCACCAAGGCTGAATCTCCACATATATCAATATTCTTAATCCTCATATTGATTGCTTCTTCAATACCCATGATGCAAGCTTCATATTCTGCCATGTTGTTTGTACAATCAAATCGTAGCCTTGCAGTAAAAGGGATGTGAGTACCCTCAGGTGTGACAAGGACTGCCCCAACTCCATTGCCATAAGCGTTAACGGCCCCATCAAATATTAAACCCCATTCAGACTCAGGATCTGGACCTTCACCAAACAACGGTTCATCACAATCTTTCATCTTCAAATACATGACCTCTTCATCAGGGAAATCAAACTTAACAGGTTGATAATCTTCCACTGGTTGATGAGCCAAGTGATCTGCAAGGATACTCCCTTTGATTGCTTTCTGAGTATGGTATTCAATATCAAACTCGGCCAATAACATCTGCCAACGAGCAATTCTCCCTGATTTTGAAGACTTCTCTAGGAGATACTTGATTGGATCCATTTTGGATATCAACCAAGTGGTATGATTGATCATATAGTGCCGGAGACGTTTGGTAGCCCAGGCTAAAGCACAACAAGTCTTCTCAAGTGCCGAGTACCGGGATTCACAATCTGTGAACTTCTTGCTTAAGTAATAGATTGCATGCTCTTTTCTACCAGTTTCATCTTGCTGTCCGAGTACACAACCCATGGAATCTTCTAACACAGTCAAGTACATGATCAACGGTCTTCCTTCAACTGGAGGGACAAGAATTGGAGGTTCTAACAAATACTCCTTGATACTGTCGAAGGCTTTCTGACAATCTTCCGTCCAGACAATCCTTTGATCTTTGCGGAGTAACTTGAATATCGGTCCACAAGTAGCAGTCATATTAGAGATAAACCTGGAGATATAATTCAGTCTTCCGAGAAAACCTCTGACTTGTTTCTCTGTTTTTGGAGCGGGCATATCCCGGATGGCTCTGACTTTGTCGGGATCTACTTCAATACCCTTCTGACTAACAATGAAACCCAAAAGTTTCCCTAATCGGACACCGAAAGTACATTTATTAGGATTCAGACGGAGCTTGTACTTTCTCAAACGTTGGAACATCTTCAACAAATACTCAACATGTTCTTCTTCAGTGCCAGACTTGACAATCATATCATCCACATAAACTTCTATCTCTTTGTGCATCATATCATGGAATATCTTGGTCATACCCCTCTGATAAGTGGCACCAGCATTTATCAACCCAAATGGCATTACTACATAGCAGAAAGCGCCCCACGGCGTGATGAAAGACGTCTTTTCTCTATCTTCAGGAGCCATCTTGATCTGATTGTAACCAGAGAACCCGTCCATGAAGGAGAAAACTTTGCATTGAGCAGTACTATCAACCAATACATCAATATGAGGTAGAGGGAAATCATCCTTCGGACTTGCCTTGTTCAGATCTCGGTAATCAACACACATTCGGACCTTACCATCTTTCTTTGGAACAGGCACGATGTTGGCTAACCACTGAGGATACTCGGATGTAACTAGAAAGCCTGCATCAATCTGCTTTCGTACTTCTTCTTTGATCTTGAGGGCCATATCAGGATGAGACCTTCTGAGCTTCTGTTTGACTGGAGGACACTCAGGTTTCAAAGGCAAGCGGTGTTCCACAACTTCATGATCTAAACCTGGCATGTCTTTGTATGACCAAGCAAATATGTCAGCGTACTCTCTGAGAAGTTCAATTACCTTTTCTTTGACGGTAACTTCCAATGACGCTCCAATCTTGATCTCTTTTCTATCCTCCTCAGTACCCAGATTGATCAACTCTAATTCTTCCTCGTGAGGCTGAATGATCTTTTTCTCTTGCTCTAACATCCATCTGATCTCATCAGGAATCTCATCATCCTCCTCTACCATAGCCTCGTAAACAGGGGATTCAAAGTTGGGCAAAAGCATAAGGTCACTGTGTTCAACGGGCTTATGTATGTTCAGTCTGCACATGATTTATGATTGATTTTAGTAAATGAGTAAATGCAGACTTTTGAATTTGATTGATTTAAAAAGAAAAAAAAAAAAAAAAATTTTTGGGATTTTTCTATTACCATTTTTCCAGAAAAAGCAGTAAATAAAAATAAAACAGTCATGATAGAAACGACGTTTTTCATTAATAACGACAATACTTGAAGATAAAACCAAAAGCCCTACAAGAGTTCATTTCCGTCTGGGGCAGGACGAAAAGAGTTTTCTTAAAAAAACGAAAAAGTAGACAAACATATTACTTAGACACATGCATCACAGAAGGAATATCCACAGCGATCCAATTGCAACAGGCTCCTCCAGGTGTCACAAAGACAGGTGCAACCTCCTCTGACTGATCCTCAAGAATGGCATTAGTTTCCGGTGGCGCATGAATAAACCCAGCACTGTGAAAAATACCCTCAACTGGCTTGAAACTGGCGCTCGACTGACTGGTAGAGAAACCGAGACCCTCTTTCCGCTTGTTCTCATGCAGCTGTACCAACTGACCCCAGCCTCTTGTTTTACCATCTTGTACAAGCTTCCGGGCATCCTTCAAGGAGGCCAAACAAGTCTCACCTTTCTTAGCAGCTCCTCCTTCCACAGAGAACCCCTGAAAAGAAGTTCCTTCTACATCATCAGCACCAATATAGGAGAAAGCAGACAAATGACTAACCAACAAGGCTGATTCACCAATTACCGTTATCAGCTTTCCACAACTTACAAACTTCAGCCTTTGATGAAGAGTGGAGGTCACTGCTCCAGCCTCATGGATCCACGGTCGTCCAAGTAAGCAACTGTATGAAGCTTGGATGTCCATGACTTGGAAAGTAACCTTGAAGGTATGAGGACCCACCGTGATAGGCAAGTCTATGTCCCCAATCACCGACTTCCTAGATCCATCGAATGCTTTTACCATCACTGCAGTTGGCCTCAACTGGGCGCCACGGTATGCCAACCTTTCCAAAGTAGTTTTTGCCATCACATTGAGGGCGGAACCGGTGTCTATCAACACATTCGACATTGAGTCTGACTTACAAAGGACGGAAATGTGCAAAGCCCAGTTATGGTTTCTTCCCTCCGCAGGGAGGTCTTCATCACTAAAGCTCAGGTTATTACACGCAGTTACATTCCCTACTATACTCCCGAATTGCCCCAGGGTAACATCGGGATCCACATATGCTTGAGCCAAAATCTTCATCAGAGTGTCCCTATGAGCTCCAGAGTTCATTAGTAAGGACATTATAGAAATTTTGGACGGGGTTTGCAACAACTGATCAATTATCTTGTATTCACTCTTTTTGATCAGCTTCAAAATCTCATCACTACCTTCCTGAATGATCCCCTCAGGTTGGCTGGCGCCTTTACCCTTGTCAAGATTCTGCACTGGCACATTCGGAGTAGCATTCTCGTTGCGCACAACAATAGGGAGAATACGCCCACTCCTCATTACTTTACCCATACCTGCTATATTTATGACAGCATCTGCAGAGTGCAGAGGGATCTCTTTGCCATTCTCCACAATAGTTTCCTCATACCGGTAGGGTATGGCCTTCTGAGAAGTATAGGGAACAGGTCCTGGCAAACGAATCACCAGAGGAGTGACGTCTGACTTCACACTATCACGGACTACCTCAAGATTCTTAAACACCGGGGTAATAACACAAACATTCCTGGATTCCTTCTTGACAATCAGCTCTTTTCTATCAATCAATCCTTGTATATCCTCCTGGACTTTCTCACACCCTCGGGGATCCACAGAACACACTTCACAAGCATCGTGATCATGGTCAAACATGTTTACTTCGCACATCTTGGCGTGAATCGGGACCAAAGGAGTTCTGATATCTTGAGCCCTGAGAATTAGACTCAAATCTTGATCCTCTTGAATCATATTAACAGCCGGCCCATGAGATGGCAAAGGGTTATTCTGAGTATTGGAATTGGTGTCCTCGAAGGACAACTCTTTGCTTTGAATCAATCTCTGAACTTCTTCTTTGAGCGGATAACAGTGCTCAACATCATGCCCAGGTGCCCCTTGGTGAAAGGCACAGGTAAGGTCAGCACGGTGCCATGGAGGTAGTGGGTTCTATGGACGAGGAGGCGGCCTAGTCTGCACAAGATTCCTTGCTAATAAAGAGGGTAGCAAGTCTGCATACAACATGGGTATAGGGGGAAACTCTTTTCTGGGTAGGCGATTTGGCTGTTGTGGGGCTCGATTACGAGGTTGTTGTTGTTGAGGTGGTGGTGGGTAATATGGTTGTTGGTAGAAAGGTTGCGGATACGGTTGTTGATATAGTGGTGGGTAGAATGGTGGAGGCCTCTGGGGCGTTTGTGGGTGGTAATGTTGATTTTGTGGAGCTGGAAAAGGTGGTGGAATATTGGCAATGAAAGGGTAGTTTGGATATATTGGTTGGGATCCACCCTGGGCTACCATACTGACTTCCAGAGCACTCTTCTTTGGATAACTGTTTCCAAATTTCTTGGGTCCATTAGACGACCCACCTGACGAAGCACTTGACACACTACCTTCTTTGGTCAAAATTCCTTTGCGGACCAAATCTTCAATGCGAACCCCCGCATCAACCATCTCAGTAAACTTCTGCGATGCGCAACCAATCATTTTCTCCGAGTAGTAGGGACTCAAAGTTTCAAAGAATAGATCAGCCATTTCTCTTTCCTCTAGAGCAGGGCGGATTTGGGCCGATTTTTGAATAAAGCGGAGGGCATACTCCTTGAAAGACTCTTTATCCTTTTGAGTCATAGCTTGCAATTCCCTTCGGGTAGGCCCTAGATGTATGTTATACCTGTACTGCTGTATGAAAGCCCTGGCCAGTTCTTCGAAGGTGGTGATGCCCTTTAGATTCATATACCATATTTGTGCGGGACCAGTCAAACTGTCTTGGAAACAATGAATGAGCAAAGGTTCATTGTCTTTGTAGGCTGTCATCTTCCTTACATACATAACCAGGTGACTCTGTGGACAAGTGTTCCCTTCATATTTGACGAAATCCGGAGTCTTGAACTTGGGAGGCAGTACCACATTTGGGACCAAACAAAGATCGTGCACATTCTGACCATAGATGTCTTTACCACGAAGAGCCCTCAGTTCTTTCTGCACTACGTCGTACTTCTCTTCCAGACTTACCATTCTGTCATCTCCTACCACACTACCCGAATGATAAATTGGACCTTCTTCATGCTGAGCAGTGTGCACAATGGGTGCCGTATGATTCATGACAGCTTGAGGGAATAATTGTCCATGATGAAAAAGTGGTGTTGCTTGTTGTCCATAAGGAGTTGGCATTTCTGGGCCAGCAAAGCGTACACCTTCATTAGCTGTAAGAGGCATACTCCACGGATACTCTTTGGACATGTAGTTCTGAGGGTGATAAGCAAAACCGGGAGGACGAAGACCTTCATTGTACATATTTGATGCATCTCCAAAAGAAAAACCAGCCGGGGTGGGCTGTGCAGTGCCAGCAGCCGTAGCAGTAAGGATTGGTTGTGTAGGACCAGTCTGGGCAGACGAAACAACCACAGGAGAATTTTGTGCAGCAGACACAACAACAGGAATTGGCTGAGCATCAAGAACTGGTTGAACCGGGATAACATCAAGAATCGGCTGGGTAGCTGCCGCTTGTGCCTGATTGGCCATTATAGCCTCCATCATAACCGTTAACTTATCCATCCCCTCTCTGAGTGTAATAACCTGCTCTTTGAGATCCCTGTTCTCTTGTTCCATCAAATCCATTTTCTTTTTAACAATTGCCCGAGTGTTGTGGATGCGAGAAGGCTTGTACTGAATACGCCGGGCCACTTTCCTTGACTGAGGCAGAAATGAGAGAATTATGAGACTCGGTTTTGACAGTTTATGGATGCAGTATGATGCATGATATGCTAAATGCAAAAATAATGCAATTTTTTTTTTGATTCATCGAAGAACTTATAGAAACAATTTTTTTGTAAACATAACAATCTTAAACATTCATTACAAAAATAAAAAGCAAAAACAAGATAATTCCCTTTTAACAAACTGAGCCAAGGGATAGACTTCAAAGTACATAATAGAAAACTAAGAAAATACAATAAAAGAAAACAAAAATTGAAAATCTCAAGCTCTTGAAGCAGACTACTCTTCCAAATCTGAATGCGGACCAGCGAAGAAATCCATGCGTTTCTTCTTACTCCTGGGAACCTGTTCAAGTATAGCATCTTTTACCCTGATACGCTCTTTCAGCTCAGCAATCTCCTGATCTTTCTTATGATTTTTCCAATTCTCTTCTTCCAGCAAATTCATGAGGGTGTCATTCTCACGCTTAGCTACTTGATACTTTCCTTCCCACTCAGCCTTTTCACGCTCTAACTTAGCCAAACGTAACTGATACTCTTCCGCAGTCTGAGGAGGTAAAGGCAAAATCGGTGCTGGTACAGTTGAAGATAGGAACCTCGCTAAAACATAAGGCATTCCAAAGTCTGCAGCCCTGTCAATGACCCATTGGGTATAGGATTCGTGCACAAAGCCTTCTCTTCTTCCTAATTGACCTTTACTAAGTCTATGGATGCCACGCCAAGCTTTCACAAACAAACCTCTCTGGTTCAGGTAATCTTTGTTATTGAGATAGAATTCATTTTCTAGGTAGATATTATCTGGCTTAGTTCTCAACGGATATCCAAACTGACGTCTGGCTAGAATGGGGTGGTAGTTAATTCCCCCGTGTATACCGAGAAGGGGTACACTAGAATATTCACCACAACTGACAATGATAGCTTCCACATCATTAGTTGCACGGTACCAGACTATATCGGATGGAGTTAGAGACATGATTCTTCGGGACCATGGATGACCCTCTTGATTGGCTTGAAATGAGTGGGTTTGAGGTAGATGGGAGGTAAACCATTTGTAGAGTAAAGGCGCACAACAAAAGACAGTCCCACGTCTTGCGAGGGTTCGGTCATGGATAGAATGGTATGTATTGGCTAACAAAGTAGGGACAGGATTCTTGGTGAGATAAATTTGGATAACATGGATATCGACAAAGTTGTCGAGGTTTGGGAAAAGCACAATGCCGTATATGAGCAAAGCTAAAATGGAATGGAATGCCTCATTACTGGATGCGTTGGCAAAGGTGGAAGCTTGTTGGTAAAGAAAATCAGCAGACAAGCCTAGAAGGCCTCCTTTGGTAGTGAGGTGGGCTTTTATGACAGAGGCTCCAAGGTGGAGAGCTGCGGCAATAGTTGCGAACTTAGGAACGGGTTCAAGGCCCCTGAACGGTACCTCGTCAAGCACTGGCAGACCAACCAAATGGGAATACTCTTCAAGGGTGGGAACCAATTGGTAATCAGGGAAAGTAAAGCAGTGGTAGAGTGGATCGTAGAACTGGATCAAAGTTTCCAAGATTCCTTTTTCAACATCCGTTTTGAGGATACCCAACAATCTCCCATGACGCTCGTGAAAAGCTTCCTGACTAGTTACCTTCTTTGCCAAATCTCTTAGCTTTAAAACATCCGGCTTATGGAAAACATATTTCCTGGTGCACCTCCTTACTTTGTCCATATCTAAAGATGTTTACAAGAAAAGTTTAAATAAGTCCTTCGATATTTCCTCGGATGCAAAAATATATTTATGGATGAATGCATGTATGCATGATTATGCTAAAGAACATAGAAAACATGGTGGGGTTAAGTCCACAAAGTTGGAGCTGAGGGTAAAACACGTCATTAGGTAAGGACTATGGTTTCAAATGTACCTGTATCACGGGTTCTACCAAGTTCTCAAATTACAACCCCCTTTCGAATATATTGGGGCCTAAGAATACTCCTAGTCCCATAACATTCATAAGGAAGTCTAGTTTGAGTGTAGTATCGCGTAACGACTAAACCAAGACTGACTCATGATTTTAGCCACCGCACTACATCCTAAAAGGCTGAGATGGGTTAAATGTAACTCTAGGTTCTCAACTTCGACGGTCACTTGAAAATAGCATGCCAAACATGAATACTCATGTTAACAAATTATACTTCCAAGATTCCTTAGTTGAGTGGGGTTATCACATGTACCACAACCAAAAATCACTCTTGGTAAGGCACTATGATTATACCACCATCCTATCCTAATTTCCTCTCAAGTCCGGGTAGGGGGACTTATCTCGCCACTCACGTAAAAAAAGTAAACAATTAGGCACGTATTTACAAAAGCATAAGCAAATAAAGCGCAAAAGTAAAGAAAGATAAAATAGGCTTAACCCTCAAAAAGGTCCCCAGTGGAGTCGCCATTTCTGTGCTCGTGATTTTCGGGTGTCAAAATCATTGATTAGATTCGAACCTTGAATCATTGAACTCTCAACTTTTATTCGCGGGAAGGGAAAAAGTGAGTGAAAACCCTTAAGACCTTGGATTCGGAGGTTGGTTTCGATTGGGGAAGGTGTTAAGCACCCGAACCGACTATGGTATCCCATAGGAACCTTCTACCTATTCTCTAATCTTGCGCTAAATTGATTTTACTTATTAAAAAAGTTAAGAGTTAAAGTGAAAGAAGGGAGAGAGAAGAAGCATGTTTTTGGTTATCTTTATTGATTTGGAAGGGTCGAAACCCTTTGCCTACTTACCCAATTAAATCGGGATCAAAATCAAGTAGTTCGGCTAAAGAACTTATTTGATGAGTTGAATTGATTTTAACATTTTTTGAAAAGATTTTAAGAAGAGATGAGAGGCCTCAAGGCATGAGAAGAAAATACGATGAAGTTGGTCAGTTTTAATTATACGAAATCCATGTCTAATGTGGATATTAAATTAATTAACATTTGATTAAGGAAAAAAAAAAAAAAAATCACTTGGATTACATACCAAGGTTTACTTAAAAGAAATTTGAATTTGACTTTTTTTGATTTTTGAAGAGAATATTTTTTTCTAAACTAAACGACGAAAACGCGTAACGGCGGAAAAATAAATAAGCGTAAAGCGATAAATAAAGTGAAGTGTCGGTGCGCGTGTCAGTGCGTGTGCCGGTTACATATTACATACCCTAAATACATTCTATGGTCTCAAAAAGAAGAAGAAAAAAAATGCGCGAAGATAAATTACATCAAATCCCTAATTACACACTAAACTAAAAATAAAGAATAAATGACAAAAATTAAAATATGCATATAATATTTCTAAAGGAGAATTACTTCTATAGACTAAAATGCCATTTAAACCGATTAGAACAACATGACTACAAAACGCAAACATATGAAATAAACCTAAATGCAAAATAACAAAATTAAGAGACAAAAGTGCATAAAATTTTAGAATGCTTGAATGAACAAAAATTTATATATGAAAATTAACTATAAATTAAACAAAAATATGCATGATGTTAAGATTAAAATGCTAATTAAAAGAAACAAGTAATATAATTTAAACATTATGTGACAAAAAAAAGAAAAGAACTAACCACATGAAATAAAAAAACACAAATATCACCACAAAAGAAAAAATAAAAAAAGCAGGGAGGGGGGTGCAGTAGCAGAAAACAGGTGAAAATTAGCGAAAAGGTAGAAACAAAAGGAACTGGGCTTGGGTTACTGGAGCTGGGCATGGGTATGGGTACTGGGTCGACCCACCCAGCTCCCAATAAATGAGTGGAAAAGGGGTTTTTGCCCATGGTTCTCTCATTTTTTCAAACCCTTTCTCTCTCTCAAATAAAAAACAGAAGCTCTCCCCCCTCTCCCTCATGCTCGCCGGAAAAAGGAAGAAGAAGGTGGTGGAATGTCTCCGGTGCGGTGGTTGGCCATAGCGCCGCCGCACCGGAGTTCTAAACTCATTTTTTTTAAAATTTGTTTTACCATCCTCTTCATCTTCTTCTCCTCTTTGCAAATCCACTATTATTTTTTAAAAAGCAAAGCTTAAAAGTCCTAGATCTACAAATGAATTTCACACAAAAAAACATAAAGAAAAGTTATGAAGTTTACCTTGTACCTCTTCTTTGATCTTGTTGATTCGGTTTTGGCTTGGCCTTGCTTTTGTTTTCACGTTCTTTCTTCTTGATGCTTGCGGTTCTGTTTTTGCTCCTTCCTTCTTCTTTTCGATTCGGCTTTGTTGTCTCCTTTACTGGATTCAGTTCGAAAATACTTGTATGGTTATGGTTGGATTTGGTACTGTGATGGTGTTTGTGTGGTTTGGATTTATGATGATTTGTGTTGATGTTTTGGCCGAAATATTGTTGGTTATGGATCTGTTGGTTTGTGGGTTCGGATTTGTTGATTGTTGGGTTTTTGATTTGGTTGTTTGGATTGATGGATACGGATCTGTTCTTGCTATTGTTGGTTTTGGTGTTGGCCGAAAATGAAATTTGTGTGGGTGTTGGTTTGTTGGCCGAATCTGATTTTTGATGGTTAGAGTTTGGATTTTTCTTCTTTTCTCACTGATTTCTTTGTGATCGGTGTTTGAGTTCATCACCGAACGGTGATGAACTCGCACTTGAATTGCAGAGAAAAATGGTTCAATGATGATGGTTCTTTGATGAATCACTGAGAATCATTTTAAAAAAATTTTGTTCTTGGTGTTCTTGGTGAAAAATGGCTTTTGATCTATTTTTTGCAATTTTCTTTTTCTGAATCTGTTTGTCTTGGGAAGTGTGTGTGGCTGACTAACTCTGATACACTCTCTTAATCATCTGACGCACGGAAAAGACCAGAATACCCTTGGTGGAAACTTGGGGAAAAAGTTGAATAGGACCAATGATGAATGGACATGTGGACAATGACTAAAAATGAATAAATAATAAAAACTGATAAAATGAATAAATAAAAAACAGATTAAATAAATAATTAAATAAATATTTAAATAAAACGAAAATTAACATAATAAATAAAAAATATGTTCCGTCGGAACCAAAAAATGAGGTATTTTAAAATACATCTCTGCCGAAATTTCGTCTGATACGACTGAGGTTACGCGGCTTAATTACGCTAAATAAAACGACAAATCAACGACGTGAATGAAATAAACTTTACGAACGCAAACGCTACGCTACGCTAAGAAACGCACAAAACGCGAGTAAAAATTACGAAAATAAAATGTGAGCGACATTAAAAATAAACGACGAACGAAAAGTAAATGCGACCACAAAAAACGAACAAACGCAGATATTACGGGAATTCGCGTGCGAACGGACGACTGAAAAAAACGATCGACGTACGAACAATAAAAATGAATCGGTCAAAATTTAGGGTACGACAATGACTGTTGAGTTCAGTAACACCTGCCCCACTACGGTGACAGTTACTTTATAGTTTCTCAGACGTGGCCTGTCTGTATTGGGTAAGAACTCAAAGGGCAATGATTTCATTACGTTAAACAAGTTACCTTCGCATTGTCCCAATACTTTTACGGCTGCATGCTATATGTATTTATTGTTTGTGTTTGTTTGTCCCCTACTCTTTCCAAACAGTTATCAAACTTTTCTCTATAAATACATATCACACACAACTCACTTCTCTTTTCACTCTTTGATTCTTTCTCTGAACAAATTTCTTGTTTTCAATCCTTTGTAAAACTTTTTGTTCTCAAATCAAAAACTTAGAAACCTCTAAAATGGCAAGTGATCTCATCCAATCTGGTGTCCTAGTCAAGACTGGAAAATCTTATGTGATCAAACCTAGAACGATGAATATTATCAAAGAAACTCTGGAAATTCAAGTTGAATCTCCAGTAGATTTTGGTTCTCTTAATCGTAACGGAGTTGACGTTTCTTCTCATTTCTTAGCACAAGGAATGATGAACTATTTCGGTATGTTGAATGGACCAACATATCAGGAGTTGGTAAGAGATTTTTGGGTTAGGTCAGAAGTCTACGACAAGGACGAAGCTACGATTGAAGAAACAGCTGCAGTTATGAACAACCCTAAGCTGGCTGGAAAAAACAGGGAGGAAATGGGTCTAAAACCGTACAAGGGTCTTGAAATAAGATCTGCTGTGATGGGGATTCCAGTCCTTATCACTGAAGAGGTGGTTGCCAGGGCTTGTCAAGTGGAGAATTCAGGTAAATTTCAATGGAATGTCCAGAAGAAGAGTGACTGGACCGTTATCTGCAACAAACTTCTATTTGAAGGGAGACCCTCAAATAAACTGGTTGATATGCATCCTGAGCATAGGGTGCTTCTGAAGATCATACTGGACAATATGCTTCAGAAAGGAGGAGGAACAGACACTCTGTCTGTTGATCACAAAGTTCTTCTTTATTTTCTGATTAACAAAATAAAGATCAACTTTCCAAGGTATGTGATGCACCACATATGCTGGGCCATTAAGAAAAGCCAATCAGAAACCAGAAGGCAAGTTCCTTTTGGAAGGCTAATATCTGAGATTCTGTATCAAGGAGGCCTCTTGAAGGTCTTATCAGAATCTGGTGTGGTATCAGATATTCATCTTGGAACTGTGACTGGGAGAATAATCAACGGTAAAACTCTTCAGTACATGAAGATTCTCAAAAGATTCAATCCTTCTAAGCATGATATGAGGGAATCTTATGTGCAATCTGACTTGATGATGGACTTCCCTCCAATATCCAAAGAAGATAATCCTGAAGTCCTTGCAAGATTTGTGGTGGATTACTTCAAGGATACTGGTAGAATAATCAACTATTCTGCCATTCCTGAGACTGCTGGAGGAGGACCTCTTAAGGTCAAGGGAAAAAGGACCAAGGAAGTGGTTCTCAAGGAAGAGGAAGAGAAGCAAGAGCCTCTCAAGAAGAAGATCAAATATGCTGCTCTTCCAGGAGTGACTATTGGTGCCCCTAAGACCATAGCTCTTATGCCTTTATCAGTATCTTCTGCATCCAAGGACATCAAGGATAGGATAAAAGAAACCAAGGATTAGAAGAAGGCTAAGAAAGACGAGAAAAAGGCAAAGAAATATGAGAAGAAAGCGAAGAAAGGCAATGATGACAGAGATTATGTCAAACTAGCTGAATTCCTTGATACTGACTCTGATGGTGAAGAAAGTCAGATCAAGAAGAGAAAGATGGATGTGGTTCATGTGGCTAAGGATGTAGCACAGAAGATAGGTACTTTTGTATCTATGATTGAGGATGAACATGCTGCTGGCAAGGCAATGACAGCAGAAGTGGTTGCTGAAGAACTAAAGGAGGAAACTGTTAAAGAAGCTGCTAAGTTGCTTGCATCTGCTCTGAAACAGAAGAATCCAGTAGCTACTGCAGAAGCTGATTTATCAGAAGCTACCTTGTCTGATCATTATGCTTCTCCAGAAGCTGGAATAGGCACCTCTGGCAATGTAGCATTTAACTCATCTTCCTCTACGAATCAAGAGTCTGAATCTGATTCAGAATCAGATAACAAACCCTTGAGCCAAATTCTTCCTTCCCTCAGAAATTCATCCCCCTCACCAATAAAACCCCTATCATCCCATAACCCATTAGACCCTAAAATAGTTGAATATGTTGATTCAACTATGGACAGAGTCATTCAAGACACAATCACAGTGTCTATGAACCTACCTGCTGACCATCCTGCTCAACCATCATTTCTCAAACCACTTCAGGCAATTCAACCTTCTGAAAGCCTGAAATAACCATTCAATCTAAACAGCCACCCCCCCAACCTGAGACTATTTGTGTAAACTCTCCAGACACCCTATATTCTCTTGAGAAACATCTAGGAGGAGAACTACCAAAAACCCCTGCAAAATCCAAATCAGCAAAAGCTACAGAATCTGTTTCCAAACCAGACCCTGTACCTAAACCTACAGAAATTTTTACCTTAGCTTCTGTTGAACCCTCAGAACCTGTTGTAGAACCAGTTTCTGAAATTCTGGAACAAGCTTCTGATATCCTATCAGAACCTGTAACAGAATGCAGAACAGAACCTGTGTCTAGAACATTTCCTAAACCTCTTTGTGATCCAATAACAGTTGTACCTGGTTTTGAAGCCTATCTAGCTTTAAGAGCCTCTCTACCCTCAACTTTCGAACCTCACGACCTATTTGATTCAAACAGGATAAATGAGTTCTATGCTTCATCAAACTCTAAGCTCAAAGACATTATTGAGCAAAGGTTTTTGGAGTTTGTCACCAAAATTCAGAAGGCTGCTGCCAGGGAACAAGCATTTGTTACTGCCAAGCATGTTGAAGAAGTCAAGAGAGCTGAGAAAGCTATAACCATGGAGAAAGCTTCTATTCCGCGGATTAGAGATAAACCATTCTTTGATGAAGATCAATATAATCCAAGGGAATCAATGGTTTTTGACTCTTTGAAAAGAAGACTGTACAAAGTTCAAGAAGAAGCCAAACTTGAAAGGGAAGCTCATTTAAGAAGAACTGAGGCTTTGGAAGAGATTGTCAAGAAACAGCAAGAGGATCTCCAGAAATTGATGGATCATCTTGCCAAACAAAACCAACCTTAGTTTACATTCTTTATGTTTTGTTTGTAACTTTTGTTTACTTCTTCTTATGAACTGTTTCTTCTCTCAAGTTTATTCAAGTTTGTTTATTGATTATTTATTTCAGACTCATGCATCTTATTTATTTCTTGTGTTCCTTGAAACCTCTATGTTTTTCCCTCTGAATCTCATTTTCCTTAAAAGTGTTTTTATCCTTACCTAAAGTCATTTAAAAAGGGGGAGGAACTTGTTTCTAAACTTTTTGTTGATGACAAAAGGGGGAGAAGGGAAAAGTTATGAGAAGGGAATAGTATGAGATTTGTGATTTCTTTTTATCTACATATTGCAAGTTCTATGTAAAAGTTAAAGGGAAATTTGTGAAAGGTGCTTAGTTAGACTCTGAGCCCCTGTTTAAGAATTTGTTCTCTAATTTCGTTTATTATTCTGAGAATAAATTCAATTGCTTATGAAAATGAATTTAATTAACTTGGATAGAACTTAGGGGGAGCTTACAAACCTCAAACTTAAGAACTATCAGACTCAGGGGGAGTCAGAGCTTACAAACCTCAGACTCTGAGCTTACAAACCTCAGACCCCTTAAGTCAACTTGTTAATTAGATTAACAACAATTGACCTTTTAAATACTAATGTTTGTCATCATCAAAAAGGGGGAGATTGTTGGAACAAAGGTGTTCAGCAATACCACGTTTTGAGTTTTGATGATAACAAGGTAATAAAAGTTGTCAATTGGATATTGCTAATATTTGTTTAAAGTATGCAGGATATCAATCAAGATTTATATCTTAGAAAGTATTCTGTTTGAACAATGTTAAAGAGCAAAGATTCAGAGAAGCTTGTTGCTTGTGATTCTGTATCGAAGAGAGTCTGAAGACTGTATCGAAGAGAGTCTGAAGACTATCAGAATCTGAAAACCAAGAGAGTCTGAAGATCATCAGAAGCTAAGTGCTACAGTGAGTCTGAATCCCAAAATCTGAAGATCTGCTAACAAGAATTTCTACAAGCATTACGATGCTAAAGAAACTCTCATTTGGAGTAACGGCTAGCTTCAAAGTCAACTTGAGCGTGGGAAGCACAACGACAAAGAATGCAGGCCAGTACAGTGTACGTTGTACGAACTTTGTTTCCACTACTCCACTACCTCGTACAGTTTGGCAACTGTGTCTACCGGTATTAATCTTCAAAGGGAATGGAATTCAAATTATGCAATTGAAGGACTATTACCATATCAAGCAACAGATCAACAGCCATTGATCAAGCTTCAGAAATCATCCTGATGTGCTGGATGACTCAACGTCTCTTTCCTTCGCCTATATATAAAGGATAGAAGACTTGAAGAATTGTTGGACTCTACAACTAGAAAAACTACGCTGCATTGCTTTCGTATTCAACTGAGTCTTAACAAAAACACATCAACAACTTAGATCATTCTTACAAACTGAGTATTCTAGAATTTCTAAGTTAAATAGAAAAACAGAGTCTGTCTTTGTTTGAAAACAGAGTCTGTCTTTGTTGTAACAGAAACACGTTTGATAGTTTGTCAAGTGTTTCAACTCTATTCAATTTTCTGTAAAATTGTGTCAGAAGTCTCTTGCTTGTGTGCTTGAGCAAAGAAGTCTCGTGACTGCGTCCTTGAGCAAAGAAGTCTCTTAGTTGTGTCTTTGAGCATTGGAAGTCTCTTGCCTGCGTGCTTGAGCATTGGAAGTCTCTTACTGTGTGTTTGAGCAACTTGTAATAGATATTACATTTTAGTGAACTCTCCTTGGAAGTACAAGGGGGACAGGACTACTTCCGGTTTGTGGAAGGAACCTGTATAATTGCTTGTGTTCTTTCTTCTCTCTATCTCTTGATTATTTCCGCTGCATCAGAACTTAATCTCCTATCAGACTCTGATCTCCTTCAGACTCTGATATTAAGGAATTAGATTATCACTCTTCAAGAGCTGCGAAAAGCTAACACAATTCAACCCCCCCTTCTTGTGTTTTTCTCACCTTCAATATGCAACAATGAGGGTTTGTAATTATTCTCATGATGAATCCTTGTTATACTTTATCCTTTTTGTGTTGTTATAACTGTAAGATTGATTGTAATTATGATTCTGTGAAATTGATGTTATTATAATTGTTAATTAACTATAATTATGATTTTGTGAAATTGATATTATTATAACTATAAATTGACTATAATTATGATTCTATGAATTTGATGTTGTTATAACCGTATGTTGAATTGTAGTTATGGTTTATATGATTTTGCTGTTGTTATGATAGATGTTATGGTTAGCAAATAATGATGAGAATCATGGTGAGAAACCATAGATGAAATAACGATGATTAGGGTTGTTGTTGTCCTGTAAGTTTAAAGATGGGAAGCCAAAGTTAGGGTAATTGAATGAATAAAATAATCATATGAGAATCCATGTAATTGGAATAGGTTGAGTGTAAATTGGTGCTTGAATGATAGGGTATCCTTAGGGTAATGTTAAGGATGATTTTCGTAAGTTTAGGGTCGAAAATGGAGATTGGGAAGGTCCTCTGATCTGCGATTTCAGTGTGCTGTCAGGCACGCACGGTCATGCCCTCATAGGCACGACACATGCATGTAGTTCTGTCCATTTCATCGTTTTATGTTGTTTTGTGGGCACACAATCGTGCACTATTCTTAGCCTTAGGAAAAACCAACTTTTTTAACCCTTTCTGTTCTGATTTGAGTTTTGGTGTCCTCATGAAAGTTGTAGGTATGGATGTTAGTTTTCATTGGATCTTAGTTTGACTCGATTTATACATCTACAACTTGAGATATGATCAAAATACTGCACATGGGTCATGTTGCGTTTTCATAAAAATTCAGCACAATTCCTTCTGTGGACTAAAACATAATTGAAATAATAACGAGCTTAAGAAAGTCGTTAGATGGAAAAGTAAGAGAATTGAGAGAGGGGAGTGTGTTTAGGTGTCTTAGAAGTGATTCCTTATAAAAATGGTGAGTCTGAAACATGAATTAGCTAAAGGAGTACAAGATGATGGTAAGGAGAGATAAGGAGTGATGGTTTTGAATAGTTGATGATGATAAAGGTAGTTTCCTTATAATGATAATGAGCCTAAGATGGAAGTGGATAGAAGAGTATAGATCCAAGATGAACAATGAAAATGGTGAATGGTTTAAGATAAATAAAGATGTCAGGCGAAGAGATAAGACGGATGAAATTCAAAATAGGAAGGCGTGAGATAAAGTAAAGGATAATGCTAGGAATAATGATAATGGCGAGGTAAAGACTTTAAGATAATAGAAAGAGGTGATTCCTATGTGAGTGAGGTATGCATAAGTGTTTCTTTAAAAGTAATTCCTTTAGAGTTGAGGTGAGCTTAGGAGGGAAAGTAACTAGAAAAATGTAAGGAGATTACAAATGAATGTATGTGGAGGTGTTTTAAGATGTTAGATAAGGATGAGGGTGATGTCTTTAATGTAGTAATGTTCTTAAAGTAATGGTCATATAAGAGAGTATAGTATTTGTTGGAACAAAGGTGTTCAGCAATACCACGTTTTGAGTTTTGATGATAACAAGGTATTAAAAAGTTGTCAATTGGATATTGCTAATATTTGTTTAAGTATGCAGGATATCAATTAAGATTTATATCTTAGAAAGTATTATGTTTGAACAAAATTAAAGAGCAAAAAATCCAGAGAAGCTTGTTGCTTGTGATTCTGTACCAAAGAGAGTCTGAAGACTGTATCCAAGAGAGTCTGAAGACTGTATCGAAGAGAGTCTGAAGACTGTACCGAAGAGAGTCTGAAGATTATCAGAAGCTTAGTGCTACAGTGAGTCTGAAGCCACAAATTTGATAATCTGCTAACAAGGATCTCTACTGCATTGTGATGCAAAAGAAACTCTCAAATGGAGTAACGGCTAGCTTCAAAGTCAACTTGAGCGTGGGAAGCACAAAGACAAGAATGCAGGCCAGTACAGAGTACGTTGTACGAACTCTGTTTCCACTACTCCACTACCTCGTACAGTTTGGCAACTATGTCTACCGGTATAAATCTTCAAAGGGAATGGAATTCAAATGATGCTATTGAAGGACTATTACCAAATCAAGCAACAGATCAACAGTCATTGATCAAGCTTCATAAATCATCCTGATGTGCTGGATGACTCAACGTCTCTTTCCTACGCCTATATAAAGGATAGAAGACTTGAAGAATTGTTGGACTCTACAACTTGAAAATTACATTGCGCTGCTTTCGTATTCAACTGAGTCTTAACAAAAACACATCATCAACTTAGATTCTTACAAACTGAGTATTCTAGAATTTCTAAGTTCCACAGAAAAACAGAGTCTGTCTTTTGTGTAAAACAGAGTCTGTCTTTGTTGTAATTGAAACACATTTTGATTGTTGTCAAGTGTTTCAACTCTATTCAATTTTCTGTAATTGTGTAAAAGTCTCTTGCTTTTGTGCTTGAGCAAAGAAAGTCTCTTGGCTGCGTCCATTGAGCAAGGAAGTCTCTTAGTTGTGTCTTTGAGCAAGGAAGTCTCTCGCCTGTGTGCTTAAGCAAGGAAGTCTCATACTGTGTGTTTGAGCAACTTGTAATTTGATATTACATTTTAGTTAACTCTCCTTGGAAGTACAAGGGGGACAGGACTACTTCCGGTTTGTGGAAGGAACCTGTATAATTGCTTGTGTTCTCTCTTCTCTCTATCTCTTGATTATTCCGCTGCATCAGAACCTAATCTCTCATCAGACTCTGATCCCATTCAGACTCTGAGTTTAAAGAAATTAGATTCTCACTCTTCAAGAGCTGCGAAAAGCAAACCCAATTCAACCCCCCCTTCTTGTGTTTTTCTCACCTTCAGTTGGTATCAGAGCTGCTATACCATATGACTATGGATCCAATAACAGCAGTAACAAGGCTGATTATTGAAAAATTCCTAAGTTCAATGGTGATCCTGAAGAATTTTCTTGGTGGAAAACCAACTTCTATAGTTATGTCATGGGTCTTGATGAAGAACTCTGGGACATACTTGAAGATGGTGTTGGTGACTTACAAGCTGCCATTGACCGCAAACTTCACACTGCTTTTCAAAAGAAAATCTATAAGAAACATCATATCATCAGAGGGGCTCTTGTCACTGCTATTCCTAAAACGGAATACATGAAGATGAGTGACAAATCTACTGATAGAGCCATGTTTGCTTCTCTCTGTGCTAACTACGAAGGAAGCAAAAAGGTCAGGGAAGCTAAAGCTCTTCTGTTAGTTCATCAGTATGAACTATTTAAGATGAAAGAGGATGAAAGTATTGAGCAGATGTACTCAAGATTTCAAACTCTAGTATCTGGTCTTCAGATACTGAAAAAGAGTTATATAGCTTCTGATCATGTTAGCAAGATTTTAAGGAGCTTACCCTCTAGATGGAGACCAAAGGTCACTGCAATTGAGGAGGCTAAAGATTTAAACACTTTAAGTGTTGAAGATCTTGTAAGCTCACTCAAGGTTCATGAGTTAAGTCTCAATGAACATGATTCTGCAAGAAAGTCTAAAACCATTGCCTTAAAATCAAAAGGAAGGTCTTCAAAGGCTCTCAAGGTTGAAGAGTCTGAAAATGAGTCTTCAGCTTCTGAAAGCTCAGAGGAGGATCCTGATGTTGCAAAGGAAATGGCTATGCTTTCAAACAGAATGCAGTACCTTGCTAAGAAGAACAAGAGATTTCTGAGCAAGAGCAGTGGGAAGGGGTTCAAAAAGGAGGATCAGAAAGGTTGCTTCAACTGCAAGAAAACTGGACATTTTATTGCTGAGTGTCCAGAACTGCAGAAGGAGAAATCCAAGTCAAAGAGGCCAACCTTCAAGTCAAGCAAGTTTAAGAAGCAGATCAAGAAAAGTCTGATGGCCACCTGGGAAGATCTTGATAATGAGTCAGGGTCTGAGGATGATGATGCTGATGGTGAAGCCAATGTAGCTGTTGGACTAATGGCTACAACCGAATCTGTTAAAGAGACACCTGAGGCAGAATCAGAAAATGAAACAGAGGTATATTCTGAACTCACAAGATCTGAACTTGTAGAATCTGTCAAAGAGCTTCTTGGTCATTTTAAAGCTAAGACCACTGAGTTGAAGAAAGTCAAACAACAGCTTAATAAGCTGTCAAAAAGACATAATTCAACTCTGTTGGAATTAGAAGATTTAAAAGAAGAAAATATCTCTTTATTGATCAAGAAGTGTAGCTGTAAATACTTAAGTGAGCAAGATGTTGCTCTGCAAGAATTTATTGCTACTGGAATTGACAGATCAAGGGTTGCATCCATGATCTATAGCACGTATCAGAACAGAGGACAGGGTCTTGGATTCATTGGAGGAAACTCAAATGAAATGACTCTGAAACCTGGTCCTGATGGAGCCAGAGAGGCGTTGAAAAATCACTTTGTAAGAGAGTCTGATGAAGTCAACACAGTGACTCATTCAGAACCTACAACTTCTACTTCTAAGATTCTGGCTAAGTCAAAATCTCAGAATGTTAAGTCAAAGGGTCTGAAAAACTTTGAACCCAAAGCTTTAAAGTCTCAAACTCTGAAACATTCAAAGTCTGATAAACAACCTCTGAAAAAGCCAGAGTCTGATAAACAACCTAAACCAAACGGTTCTAAACCCAAGGTATGGGAGAAAACATTGCCAATGACTTCAAGACGTAACTTACGAAAGGAGTTCAATGGTTCTAAGACTAACCAAAAAGGACCCATGAGAATATGGGTACCTAAGTCTGAAATTATTGATGCTGCAGGTATGTCTAAAAGGACTAGAAAAGCACAAGGCTTGGTACCTGGACAGTGGTTGCTCGCGTCACATGACGGGAGAAAGGTCTATGTTCCTAACCCTAACCATGAAAGAGGGAGGAACTGTGGGATTTGGAGGAAACCAGACTGGCAAAATCATTGGTACTGGAACCATTGGTAACTCTCTGATCTCAATCAGTAATGTGTGGTTCGTTGATGGACTTAGACATAACCTACTAAGCATAAGTCAATTATGTGACAGTGGTTATGATGTATTGTTTAATAAGAACAACTGCACAGTGGTTAACAAGGATGATCAGTCCATAGTATTCAAGGTAAAACGAAGAAACAATGTATACAAGATAAAATTCTCAGAACTGACTGATCAGAAGGTAATGTGTCTTCTGTCAATGGGTGATAAGAAGTGGCTGTGGCATAGACGTTTGGGACATGCTAACTGGAGATTAATCTCTAAGCTTAGCAAGTTGCAACTTGTCAAAGGCATACCAGACATTGACTATCACTCAGATGCTCTTTGCGGAGCATGTCAGAAAGGGAAAATTGTCAAGAGTCCCTTCAAGCCAAAAGAAATTGTTTCAACTTCCAGACCCTTGGAGTTACTTCATATTGACTTATTTGGACCAGTTAGCACTGCATCCTTATATGGAAGTAAATATGGACTAGTTATTGTTGATGACTACAGCAGATGGTGTTGGATTAAATTTCTGAAAACTAAAGATGATTCATATTCTGTGTTTAGTAAATTCTGCATCCAAATTCAATCAGAGAAGGAAATAAAAATCTTGAAAGTCAGAAGTGATCATGGATGAGAATTTGAAAATGAACCGTTTGAGGTTTTCTGTGAAAAACATGGAATTATTCATGAATTCTCTGCACCTAGAACTCCACAACAAAATGGAGTCGTAGAGAGAAAGAACAGAACCTTACAAGAGATGGCTAGAACCATGATCCATGAGAACAATCTGGCTAAGCATTTTTGGGCAGAAGCAGTAAAAACAGCTTGTTATGTTCAGAACAGAATCTATATTAGACCTTTGTTGAACAAAACAGCTTATGAACTCTTTAAAGGAAGAAAACCCAACATATCTTATTTTCATCAGTTCGGATGTACGTGTTATGTCCTGAACAACAAAGTCTACCTAAAGAAATTTGATGCCAAAGCTCAAAAGGAAATCTTTTTAGGTTACTCTGAACGCTCTAAGGCATACAAGCTGTATAATTCAGAAACACAATGTGTGGAAGAATCTATGCATGTCAGATTCGATGACAAAGTGCCTGGAAGTGAAACTCCACTGCAAGATGAAAGTCATGCAGAATCTCAAGATTCTGATGATAATTCAGAATCTGATCAGATTCCAGAATCTGAAGATACTTCAGAAGCTGGAACAGCCCCTGAAGTTCCTAATGAAGAAGATTCTGATGAAGCTCAAGATGGATCTTTGCAAGCTAGTCAATCCAAACAATCTTTCAAATACAAGTCTTCACATCCAGAAGATCAGATCATTGGCAATAAAGAAAGTCCTATGAGAACAAGATCGCATTTCAGACAAGAAGAGTCTGCTTTAGGATTATTATCTGTTATTGAGCCAACATCTGTTGAAGAAGCTCTTGGAGATGAAGGATGGATTCTGGCAATGCAAGAAGAACTGAATCAATTCAAAAGGAATGAAGTATGGGATCTAGTAGCTAAGCCTGATCACAAGAACATCATTGGAACCAAATGGGTGTTCAGAAATAAGCTTAGTGAACAAGGAGAAGTAATCAGAAACAAGGCCAGACTTGTTGTGCAGGGCTACTGTCAGCAAGAAGGCATTGATTACACAGAAACGTTTGCTCCAGTTGCAAGATTGGAAGCAATCAGGTTACTTCTTTCCTATGCAATTAATCACAACATAACCCTGTATCAAATGGACGTTAAGAGTGCATTTCTTAATGGTGTCATCTCTGAAGAAGTATATGTCAAACAACCTCCTGGCTTTGAAGATTTAAAGCATCCAGAGCATGTTTATAAATTGAAGAAATCACTATATGGCTTGAAACAAGCTCCCTGAGCTTGGTATGAAAGACTAAGTAATTTCTTAATTCAAAACAACTTTGAACGAGGACAAGTTGACACTACTCTATTCAGAAAGACTCTGAAGAAAGACATTCTTATAGTTCAGATTTATGTTGATGATATCATTTTTGGTTCTACAAATAGTTCACTTTGCAAAGAGTTTTCGAAAGTAATGCAGGATGAGTTTGAAATGAGCATGATGGGAGAATTGAAGTTCTTTCTTGGAATTCAAATCTACCAATGCAAAGATGGAGTCTACGTTCATCAGTCCAAGTATACGAAAGAGCTTCTGAAGAAGTTTAATCTTGAGGACTGCAAAGAAATGAATACTCCAATGCATCCAACCTGCACTCTGAGCAAAGAAGATCAAGGAACCAAAGTTGATCAGAAGCTGTATAGAGGTATGATTGGTTCTTTGTTATACCTAACTGCATCCAGACCGGATATTTTATACAGTGTATGTTTGTGTGCAAGGTTTCAATCAGATCCTAGAGAGTCTCACTTAACTGCTGTTAAGAGAATCTTTAGATATTTGAAAGGAACTACTAATCTTGGACTTCTTTACAAGAAATCCTCTGACTACAAGCTAGTTGGATTCTGTGATGCTGACTATGCCGGAGACAGGATTGAAAGAAAATCTACCAATGGCAATTGTCAAATCTTGGGAGAGAATCTGATATCCTGGGCTAGCAAAAGGCAAGCAACCATTGCTTTGTCTACAGCAGAAGCAGAATACATCTCAGCTGCTAGTTGTTGTACACAGCTACTCTGGATGAAACATTAGCTTGAGGACTATCAAATAACTGAAAACCATATCCCAATTTATTGTGATAATACGGCAGCTATATGTTTGTCTAAGAATCCAATTCTGCATTCAAGAGCAAAGCACATTGAGATTAAACATCATTTTATAAGAGACTATGTTCAAAAGGGAATTTTAGATATTCAATTCATTGATACTGATCATCAATGGGCTGATATATTTACAAAACCCTTATCTGTTGAAAGATTTGATTTCATAAAGAAAAATCTGAACATGTGCTATGTCTCTGGGTAATGTGCGCCTCTGAAAACAGAATTCAGACTCTGAAAATATTCAGAAGCTATTTGGGAATCAGACTCTCTTTTGGAGACTCTGATGAAAGCTTCTGATAAACTATTCAGACTCTGGTAAGGAATCTTTAGACTCTCAGAAGCTCGTATTAGTGGAAGCATGACTGTTGAGTTTAGTAACACCTGCCCCACTATGGTGACAGTTACTTTACAGTTTCTCAGACGTGGCCTGTCTGTATTGGGTAAGAACTCAAAGGGCAATGATTTCATTACGTTAAACAAGTTACCTTCGCTTTGTCCCAATACGTTTACGGCTGCATGCTATATGTATTTATGGTTTGTGTTTGTTTGTCCCCTACTCTTTCCAAACAGTTTTCAAACTTTTCTCTATAAATACATAACACACACAACTCACTTCTCTTTTCACTATTTGATTTTCTCTCTGAACAAATTTCTTGTTTTCAAAACTTTTTGTTCTCAAATCAAATATTTAGAAACCCCTATAATGGCAAGTGATCTCATCCAATCTGGTGTTATAATCAAGTCCGGAAGGTCCTATGTTATCAAGCCCAGAACAATGAACATCATCAAGGAGACTCTGGAAATTCAAGTTGAATCTCCAGTAGATTTTGGGTCGCTCAGTCGTCATGGAGTTGACGTTACTCCTCATTTCTTATCACAAGGAATGATGAGATACTTTGGTATGTTGAATGGACCAACATATCAGGAGCTTGTTAGAGATTTTTGGGTTAGGTCAGAAGTCTACGACAAAGCTGAAGCCACTTTGGAAGAAACAGTTGCTATCTCAAACAACCCCAGTCTTGCTGGCAAAAACAGAGACCAAATGGGTTTAAAACCGTACAATGGTCTTGAAATAAGGTCTGCTGTGATGGGAATACCAATTATTATCACTGAAGAGGTGGTAGCCAGGGCTTGTCAAATGGAGAGCGCTGGTAAATTTCAGTGGAATGTCAACAAGAAGAGTGAATGGGCTGTTATCTGCAACAAGTTGTTATTTGAAGGGAGACCCTCAAATAAATTGGTGGATATGCATCTTGAGCATAGGGTGCTTCTGAAGATCATACTGGACAATATGCTTCAGAAAGGAGGAGGAACAGACACTCTGTCTGTTGATCACAAAGTTCTTCTTTATTTTCTTATCAACAAAATAAAGATCAACTTCCCCAGATATGTGATGCACCACATGTGTTGGGCCATCAAGAAGAGTCAATCTGAAACCAGAAGGCAAGTTCCTTTTGGAAGATTAATATCTGAGATTTTGTATCAAGGAGGCCTCTTGAAAGTCCTATCAGAATCTGGTGTGGTATCAGATATTCATCTAGGAACTGTGACCGGAAGAATCATTAATGGCAAGACTCTGCAGTACATGAAGATTGTCAAGAGATTCAACCCCTCTAAGCATGATATGAGGGAATCCTATGTACAATCTGATTTGATGATGGACTTCCCTCCCATATCCAAAGAAGATAATCCTGAAGTTCTTGCAAGATTTGTGGTGGATTACTTCAAGGAAACTGGTAGAATAATCAACTATTCTGCCATTCCTGAGACTGCTGGAGGAGGACCTCTTAAGGTCAAAGGTAAAAGGACCAAGGAAGTGGTTCTCAAGGAAGAGGAAGATAAGCAGGAGCCTCTCAAGAAAAAGATCAAATCTACTGCTCTTCCTGGAGTGAAAATTGGTTCCCCTAAGACTTTAACTCCTATGCCTTCATCAACATCCTCTGCACTTCGTGAAATTAAGGATAGGATTAAAGAAACCAAGGATGAAAAGAAAGCCAAGAAAGATGAGAAGAAGGCTAAGAAAGATGAGAAGAAAGCGAAGATAGGCAAGGCTGACAGAGATTTTGACAGAATGGCTCAAGATATTGCTGACTACCTTGATGCTGACTCTGAAGGTGAAGAGAGTCAGATCAAGAAGAGAAAGGTGGATGTGATTCCTGTGGCTAGGGATGTAGCACAGAAGATAGGTACTTCTGTATCTATGATTGAGGATGAACATGCTGCTGGCAAGGCAATGGAAGCAGAAGTAGTGGCTGAAGAATTAAAGGAAGAAACTGTCAAGGAAGCTGCTAAGTTGCTTGCTTCTGCTCTTAAACAGAAGAATCCTTTAGCAACTGCAGAAGCTGAGTTATCAGAAGCTACTGTGTCTGATCACTATGCCTCTCCAGAAGCTGGCATTGGCACCTCTGGCAACATAGCATATAGCTCATCTTCATCTTTGAATCAAGAGTCAGAATCAGATTCAGAATCTGACAACAAACCTTTAAGCCAAATTCTTCCATCCCTCAAAAATTCATCTCCCTCACCAATCAAACCCATATCATCCCATAACCCACTTGACCCTGCAGTAGTTGATTATGTTGATTCAACTATGGACAGAGTAATTCAAGACACAATCACAGTGTCTATGAATCTTCCTGCTGACCATCCTGCTCAACCTTCATTTCTCAAACCACTTCAGGTAATTCAACCTTCTGAAAAACCTGAAGTACCCATTCAATCCAAACAGCCATCCCCCCAAACTGAAACCATTTGTGTAGACTCTCCAGACACTCTAGATTCACTTGAAAAACATCTAGGAGGAGAACTACCAAAAACCCCTGCAAAATCCAAAATAACAAAAGCTACTTCATCTGTTTCCAAACCAGACCCTGTACCTGAACCTACAGAGAATCTGACATTAGCTTCTGTTGAACCTTCAAAACCTGTTGTTAAACCAGCTTTTGAAAATCTGGAGCAAGTTTCTGATATCGTATCAGAAACTGTAACAGAATGTAGAGCTGAGACCAGAAGAGTTTCCCAACCTCTTTGTGACCCCATAACCTATTTCCCAGGTTTTGAAACTTTTCTAGCCTTGAGAGCTTGTCTACCCTCAACCTCTGAACCTCAAATTTACTTATTTGACTCAAGCAAGATAGATGAGTTCAATGCTTCTTCATGCAATAAGCTCAAAGATGTTATTGAGCAAAGGTTTGTGCCAATCCTCAATGTGAGCTATGAGGACAAGTTCTCTTCAGTGAAGACTGAGTTCTTGGAATTTATCACCAAAATTCAGAAGACTGCTGCCAGGGAGCAAGCACTTGTCACTGCCAAGCATGTTGAAGAAGTCAAGCGGGCTGAGAAAGATGTTATCTTGGAAAAAGCTTCGATTCTAAGGATTAGAGATACACCCTTCTTTGATGAAGATCAGTATATTCCTAGAGAATCAGTGGCTTATAATTCTTTGAAGAGGAGACTGTATAGAGTTCAAGAAGAAGCTAGACAAGAAAGGGAAGCGCATTTGCGAAGAACTGAGGCTCTGGAAGTGATGGTAAAGAAACAGCAAGAGGATCTCCAGAAACTGATGGATCATCTTGCCAAACAAAACCAACCTTAGTTTAATTTCGTTTGTTTTATTTTTGTAATTCTTGTTTGCTATCTTCTGAACTTGTTTTTGCTTACAATTTATACAAGTTGTTTTTGATTCTATTTGCATTCTATTTTTTTATGCTATGAATTTTCTATGTTTTCCCTCTGAATCTCATTCTTCCTTAAAACATGATTACACCCTTACCTTAAGTCATTTAAAAAGGGGGAGGAACTTGTTCTAGAACCTTTTTTTTGTTGATGACAAAAGGGGGAGAAGGGAAAATATTTATGTCAGGGAGAAGGGAAAATTTACTAAATTTACATTGCATGTAATACGTAAAAGTTAAAGGGAAATCTGCGATAGGTGCTTAGTTAGACTCTGAGCCCCTGTTTTAGAATCAGTTCTCTAAATTCATTTATTATTCTGAGAATAAATTTGATTGCTTGTGAAAGTGAATTTAATTAACCTGGATAGAACTTAAGAGGAGCTTACAAACCTCAACTTAAGAACTATCAGACTCAGGGGGAGTCAGAGCTTACAAACCTCAGACTCTGAGCTTACAAACCTCAGAACCCTTTAAGTCAACTTGTTAATTAGATTAACAACAATTGACCTTTTAAATACTAATGTTTGTCATCATCAAAAAGGGGGAGATTGTTGGAACAAAGGTGTTCAGCAATACCACGTTTTGAGTTTTGATGATAACAAGGTATTAAAAAGTTGTCAATTGGATATTGCTAATATTTGTTTAAGTATGTAGGATATCAATTAAGATTTATATCTTAGAAAGTATTCTGTTTGAACAAAATTAAAGAGCAAAAAATCCAGAGAAGCTTGTTGCTTGTGATTCTGTACCAAAGAGAGTCTGAAGACTGTATCCAAGAGAGTCTGAAGACTGTACCGAAGAGAGTCTGAAGATTATCAGAAGCTTAGTGCTACAGTGAGTCTGAAGCCACAAATTTGATAATCTGCTAACAAGGATCTCTACTGCATTGTGATGCAAAAGAAACTCTCAAATGGAGTAACGGCTAGCTTCAAAGTCAACTTGAGCGTGGGAAGCACAAAGACAAGAATGCAGGCCAGTACAGAGTACGTTGTACGAACTCTGTTTCCACTACTCCACTACCTCGTACAGTTTGGCAACTGTGTCTACCAGTATTAATCTTCAAAGGGAATGGAATTCAAATGATGCTATTGAAGGACTATTACCAAATCAAGCAACAGATCAACAGTCATTGATCAAGCTTCAGAAATCATCCTGATGTGCTGGATGACTCAACGTCTCTTTCCTACGTCTATATAAAGGATAGAAGACTTGAAGAATTGTTGGACTCTACAACTTGAAAATTACATTGCGCTGCTTTCGTATTCAACTGAGTCTTAACAAAAACACATCATCAACTTAGATTCTTACAAACTGAGTATTCTAGAATTTCTAAGTTCCACAAAAAAACAGAGTCTGTCTTTTGTGTAAAACAGAGTCTGTCTTTGTTGTAATTGAAACACATTTTGATTGTTGTCAAGTGTTTCAACTCTATTCAATTTTCTGTAATTGTGTAAAAGTCTCTTGCTTTTGTGCTTGAGCAAAGAAAGTCTCTTGGCGTCCATTGAGCAAGGAAGTCTCTTAGTTGTGTCTTTGAGCAAGGAAGTCTCTCGCCTATGTGCTTGAGCAAGGAAATCTCATACTGTGTGTTTGAGCAACTTGTAATTTGATATTACATTTTAGTGAACTCTCCTTGGAAGTACAAGGGGGACATGACTACTTTCGGTTTGTGGAAGGAACCTGTATAATTGCTTGTGTTCTCTATTCTCTCTATCTCTTGATTATTCCGCTGCATCAGAACCTAATCTCTCATCAGACTCTGATCACATTCAGACTCTGAGTTTAAAGAAATTAGATTCTCACTCTTCAAGAGCTGCGAAAAGCAAACACAATTCAACCCCCCCCCCTTCTTGTGTTTTTCTCACCTTCAGTATTAAAGTGAACGGATGATAGAGTGTAGTCGAATAAGATAATGTTAATGTTATAGACATGATAAAAAGGATGTAAATAAGAATAAAAAGATGTGAGTTAAAGAAAATAGACAAGGTTAGAGATAGTAATAACAGTGAGGGTAAATATCAAGTTATTCAAGATTAATAATATAAGACCTTGAGGATGTAAATAATGTGTTTACATAGTGAGTCTAAAACACGGATTTGTTAAAGTAGTATAAGACGACTATCAAGGGAGTCATATAATGGTGGGTTGTGGTACTTAACGATAATCAAAGTAGATTCCCCGAAGTGATTAATGGGCCTAATATAAGTGTTAGGTAGGAATGTAAAGGGTTTAAAATGAATAAAGAATGTAGTGTGGTAGAACTAAGAGGATCGATGACGACGAGAGGATTGTTATGATGAAATGTAAATAAAGATAGGAAGTTGTGTGTTAAGTACTGGATGATGTTAGGGATAATAATAGTGATGATACAAGATATTGAATCACTAGAGAAATAAAAACCTAAAGTTAGAATGAAGTTAAAATTATGGGAATGATTGAGGTTATAAACGACAATAAATGTGAGACAAAACACTAGGTTATAGTGTAGTTGTGAAAGAGAGTAAAGGGTTTGCTAATGGTAAGATGGATTAGTGTCCTATAAGGTCGTAAATGATGAAACAAAACCATATGATATAATGTTGCTTTCACGAGGGGAATAAATGTGATAGAAAAAAACGATAATGGCAGGTAAAACCTTAATCTAAGAACGAAGAATGTATCATTGTCATTAGGATGAAGTACGTAGTGCATGAGAGGAGTAATGTTGAGTCAAGGTTCTAATGACGATGTTGAGTAATGATGATGTTGAATGATGATGTAATGATGATGTTGTATAATGATCTATGATGATGAGTACTGGCAAAACATACCTGTTTATAATAATTTTATGATGTAATATATGTAGTATTTGATGAATTATCCTCATGCATCATATCATATTTAGGACCTTGACGAATGACGTATGTATGTTCATTAACATAACTCTAACATACAAATGACGATTAGAAACCGATACCGGCATCCATGTAGGTCTATGGATGAGTTGCATCTTCTCATATACATGTTGATGTATTGAACTTGATGCGTTGTGAAAGATATGTGCATTATTGGTGTTTTGAAAAGAATGATGTTGTGAATGGTGTAATATGAATTAGTTGGTGTACATTTGAATTTGAAGATGATGTATATATATGTTAACTGATGGTATGTAGTAACGTTCTAACTAATGATGTGCATTGATGTGCCAAATGATGATGTGTTTTGATGTGATAAATGATGTAATGTATTGAAGTAATTAATGAATGGTGATAAATATATATATATATATATATATATATATATATATATATATATGATTGTCGGTGTTTATATATGTTATTAAATGAGGTGAATTTCTAAATGGATAATTGATGTAGGTTGAAGTGATAAATGTCCCTTTGTAATGATTAAAGGATGTAATGATCAAAATGATAATTATTTAACGATAGGTATGAATGCCATGAATATATGATTGATTTTTCATTTTGTATTTAATATCTGAATCTATTCATTATGAGTATGCAATACTTTATTTTGAATATATATTAACCCTTTAGTTGCAGGTTGGACGCGTGTGCCCTTGTGGTACAAATACGCAGAGTTATGGATCTTTAGACGATGTGTGCTCTGAGTACAACGAGGAGTCCTCCTCATCATCCCTTCTCTTCTTTATGAGTTTAGTTTTTGATCAATGCTCTAGTCTGTAACACTGAAAAATGGGATTTAATTTACTGGCGAAAAACTTTAATATTTAGATTCTTCTCTTTTGAAAATAAGTTCATTTGTTAATATGATATAATTAAACTTGTTAAATAATTTTGATGTACTGTTTTTAAGAAAATTGAAGTGTATTTGTGATGAGAATGTGTGGCACCCATATATGATTTTAATATTATTTGTATTTTTAATTTAGAAAAAAAATGGGGTTAAAGTGTTACACTTAGACAGTTTATGAACGTATGGAAGATTAGAAGCAAATTTGGGAACATGTAAGGCATATTGCAAAGTTATATGCTTTGAAGTTTTTATGTTGTCTTTGCTTGCAATACTGGAATAACTATCATCAGTTATCCTAACTTTTTCATAACCTAGACTAGGAAAATATGAATTGAATATATGAGTGCAATTAGTCATGTGTTCATATGCCCCTGGATCTATTATTCAGGGGTTGGAGTGCTTTTGGACAGATAGTGCCCAAGAATTCTTACTTGTTTGTGCCATAGTTACAACATGAATATTAGGGGATGAATTGAGCTTTAAAAGCTTAAGAAGGTGATCCATCTGCTCCTTAGTAAATGGAGATAAAGGAGCATCATTGGTTGTAGGCATATGCAGGTCACCAAACTTACCAGCCTTGCTATTGTTTGGCCTACCATGTAGCATTAAAATGGTTTCTCGAGTGCGATGATTGCAGCCACAATAGTCTCAAATTAAATGGGCTTTGTAACCACCTCGTGGACTATGAAAAGATTTAAGATTGACTTGAGGAACGGCTAAGACAGATCCTTTGACTGGTGGAAGAACTGCGACTATCTTTTTTTCGAGCATCACCTGCTTATGACTCTCTTCGTGACACACTTCTATAAAGACTTCATCAAATGGAAGGATATGATTCGTACAAATAATTCGGCTTAAACCTCATCAAACTCAACATTTAAAATTGCAAGAAATTTGAAGACGTGGCTAACATCCACCATCTTCTTGTAGTGCTTGCAGTCCTCGGGCGACTTCCACTCATATTCATTGAACAGATCCAGATCTTGCCAAATACGTTTAAGACAATTGAAGTATTTGGTGACTGGATCTTCAGCTTGCCAAATTTCTCTAAGGTGGAGAGTTAATTCGTAAATTTGGGACTGGCTTCCCAAATCATAGTACATTTGAGAGACACTCTCCCAAAGATCTTTTGCAGTAACATAACAGAAATAGTCTGCACCTAACTCTTCAATCATGGAATTAACTAACCATGTCATGACCACGGAATTTTCAGCATCCCATGTATCATAATATGAGTTTACCTTGTTTGATTATTTCTTGTCTCCAGTAATGTAGTCAATATTTCCTCTCCCCCTGAGATACAACATAATGGATTGTGACCAACGAAAATAATTTGGGTGAAGACTGTTTGGATGAATATTAGGACTCGCTATCAAACATGAAATCAGACATTATGTGGGATGGGGAAAAAAAAGAACATAAGCATAAAAAACCATATGGATTTCTTGCTGCAACTGATACCATATATAAATATGCTCAATATTTCATTGATCTATAAAATAGTACATAAGAGGTATTTATAGAATAAAAATGACAGTATGCAGTACTAATCTTGCCAAAAAATTGGAGAAATTATTTTGTCTATAAATCTTAATTATTCTCCCTTTAAATGTTAATTCTAATACAGCTAATTACAATTAATTCGTATTTACATCCAGTTATAATAAGCAAATCAAAACAAAGTCTAATAGATTTCATGTTGATATTCAATAATTTCAAATATCAATTGACTATATTGACACTGGTTATTGAATTGGATCTAATAATTCTGGATAATCAAACAGGTCAATATACGTTCTTATAAAACCTTCAACAATTACAGACTCGCTTACAGAATTAGGGTCTTGCAGCTTTAGAAGACAGTTCTGATTCAAGGGATTGATCAGAATTATTTTGTTAACTTGTCCTGAAACTATGAGAATAATTGTAGAAGATAGATGTAATTTACAGAACAGCGAGAGACAGAGGGTTCGAAAGACCTGGTCATATTTCCTAAAAATTTATCACCAAATTTTATAATTGATCAGTTTTTAGTTTATGTGTTGGTACCAAACCAATTCCTAGTGCAACTTCCCATTTTAACACATCCTTAATATTAATTTTTTGCCGAGTAGAAATTGAAACAGTCTATGTGAAGACGAATCTTATAAATTTTATTACTTTGATGCATTTTTAGTACACTCATAAAAAGTCTATCAAAAGGCAAATTACTCATGAATACATATTAATACCACACAATCAACAACATAAAAGCAATATCATATTCCTATGAACTGAATCAACACAAAACAACCGTTACATGAACCTCCACTTGTGCTGGAACTTCGGTAGCACAACGGTGGAGTTGACTTTATGTTGATGTCGTACCCTAATTTTTGACCGATTCATTTTTATTTTTCGTACGTCGATCGTTTTTTTTCAGTCGTCCGTTCGCACGCGAATTCCCGTAATATCTGCGTTTGTTCGTTTTTTGTGGTCGCATTTACTTTTCGTTCGTCGTTTATTTTTAATGTCGCTCACATTTTATTTTCGTAATTTTTACTCGCGTTTTGTGCGTTTCTTAGCGTTTGCGTTCGTAAAGTTTATTTCATTCACGTCGTTGATTTGTCGTTTTATTTAGCGTAATTAAGCCGCGTAACCTCAGTCGTATCAGACGAAATTTCGGCAGAGAGGTATTTTAAAATACCTCATTTTTTGGTTCCGACGGGACATATTTTTTATTTATTATGTTAATTTTCGTTTTATTTAAATATTTATTTAATTATTTATTTTTTATTTATTTATTTAATCTGTTTTTTATTTATTCATTTTATCAGTTTTTATTATTTATTCATTTTTAGTCATTGTCCACATGTCCATTCATCATTGGTCCTATTCAACTTTTTCCCCAAGTTTCCACCAAGGGTATTCTGGTCTTTTCCGTGCGTCAGATGATTAAGAGAGTGTATCAGAGTTAGTCAGCCACACACACTTCCCAAGACAAACAGATTCAGAAAAAGAAAATTGCAAAAAATAGATCAAAAGCCATTTTTCACCAAGAACACCAAGAACAAAATTTTTTTAAAATGATTCTCAGTGATTCATCAAAGAACCATCATCATTGAACCATTTTTCTCTGCAATTCAAGTGCGAGTTCATCACCGTTCGGTGACGAACTCAAACACCGATCACAAAGAAATCAGTGAGAAAAGAAGAAAAATCCAAACCCTAACCATCAAAAATCAGATTCGGCCAACAAACCAACACCCACACAAATTTCATTTTCGGCCAACACCAAAACCAACAATAGCAAGAACAGATCCGTATCCATCAATCCAAACAACCAAATCAAAAACCCAACAATCAACAAATCCGAACCCACAAACCAACAGATCCATAACCAACAATATTTCGGCCAAAACATCAACACAAATCATCATAAATCCAAACCACACAAACACCATCACAGTACCAAATCCAACCATAACCATACAAGTATTTTCGAACTGAATCCAGTAAAGGAGACAACAAAGCCGAATCGAAAAGAAGAAGGAAGGAGCAAAAACAGAACCGCAAGCATCAAGAAGAAAGAACGTGAAAACAAAAGCAAGGCCAAGCCAAAACCGAATCAACAAGATCAAAGAAGAGGTACAAGGTAAACTTCATAACTTTTCTTTATGTTTTTTTGTGTGAAATTCATTTGTAGATCTAGGACTTTTAGGCTTTGCTTTTTAAAAAATAATAGTGGATTTGCAAATAGGAGAAGAAGATGAAGAGGATGGTAAAAATAAATTTAAAAAAAAATGAGTTTAGAACTCCGGTGCGGCGGCGCTATGGCCAACCACCGCACCGGAGACATTCCACCACCTTCTTCTTCCTTTTTCCGGCGAGCATGAGGGAGAGGGGGGAGAGCTTCTGTTTTTTTATTTGAGAGAGAGAAAGGGTTTGAAAAAATGAGAGAACCATGGGCAAAAACCCCTTTTATACTCATTTATTGGGAGCTGGGTGGGTCGACCCAGTACCCATACCCATGCCCAGCTCCAGTAACCCAAGCCCAGTTCCTTTTGTTTCTACCTTTTCGCTAATTTTCACCTGTTTTCTGCTACTGCACCCCCCTCCCTGCTTTTTTTATTTTTTCTTTTGTGGTGATATTTGTGTTTTTTTATTTCATGTGGTTAGTTCTTTTCTTTTTTTGTCACATAATGTTTAAATTATATTACTTGTTTCTTTTAATTAGCATTTTAATCTTAACATCATGCATATTTTTGTTTAATTTATAGTTAATTTTCATATATAAATTTTTGTTCATTCAAGCATTCTAAATTTTTATGCACTTTTGTCTCTTAATTTTGTTATTTTGCATTTAGGTTTATTTCATATGTTTGCGTTTTGTAGTCATGTTGTTCTAATCGGTTTAAATGGCATTTTAGTCTATAGAAGTAATTCTCCTTTAGAAATATTATATGCATATTTTAATTTTTGTCATTTATTCTTTATTTTTAGTTTAGTGTGTAATTAGGGATTTGATGTAATTTATCTTCGCGCATTTTTTTTCTTCTTCTTTTTGAGACCATAGAATGTATTTAGGGTATGTAATATGTAACCGGCACGCGCACTGACACGCGCACCGACACTTCACTTTATTTATCGCTTTACGCTTATTTATTTTTCCGCCGTTACGCGTTTTCGTCGTTTAGTTTAGAAAAAAATATTCTCTTCAAAAATCAAAAAAAGTCAAATTCAAATTTCTTTTAAGTAAACCTTGGTATGTAATCCAAGTGATTTTTTTTTTTTTCCTTAATCAAATGTTAATTAATTTAATATCCACATTAGACATGGATTTCGTATAGTTAAAACTGACCAACTTCATCGTATTTTCTTCTCATGCCTTGAGGCCTCTCATCTCTTCTTAAAATCTTTTCAAAAAATGTTAAAATCAATTCAACTCATCAAATAAGTTCTTTAGCCGAACTACTTGATTTTGATCCCGATTTAATTGGGTAAGTAGGCAAAGGGTTTCGACCCTTCCAAATCAATAAAGATAACCAAAAACATGCTTCTTCTCTCTCCCTTCTTTCACTTTAACTCTTAACTTTTTTAATAAGTAAAATCAATTTAGCGCAAGATTAGAGAATAGGTAGAAGGTTCCTATGGGATACCATAGTCGGTTCGGGTGCTTAACACCTTCCCCAATCGAAACCAACCTCCGAATCCAAGGTCTTAAGGGTTTTCACTCACTTTTTCCCTTCCCGCGAATAAAAGTTGAGAGTTCAATGATTCAAGGTTCGAATCTAATCAATGATTTTGACACCCGAAAATCACGAGCACATAAATGGCGACTTCACTGGGGACCTTTTTGAGGGTTAAGCCTATTTTATCTTTCTTTACTTTTGCGCTTTATTTGCTTATGCTTTTGTAAATACGTGCCTAATTGTTTACTTTTTTTACGTGAGTGGCGAGATAAGTCCCCCTACCCGGACTTGAGAGGAAATTAGGATAGGATGGTGGTATAATCATAGTGCCTTACCAAGAGTGATTTTTGGTTGTGGTACATGTGATAACCCCACTCAACTAAGGAATCTTGGAAGTATAATTTGTTAACATGAGTATTCATGTTTGGCATGCTATTTTCAAGTGACCGTCGAAGTTGAGAACCTAGAGTTACATTTAACCCATCTCAGCCTTTTAGGATGTAGTGCGGTGGCTAAAATCATGAGTCAGTCTTGGTTTAGTCGTTACGCGATACTACACTCAAACTAGACTTCCTTATGAATGTTATGGGACTAGGAGTATTCTTAGGCCCCAATATATTCGAAAGGGGGTTGTAATTTGAGAACTTGGTAGAACCCGTGATACAGGTACATTTGAAACCATAGTCCTTACCTAATGACGTGTTTTACCCTCAGCTCCAACTTTGTGGACTTAACCCCACCATGTTTTCTATGTTCTTTAGCATAATCATGCATACATGCATTCATCCATAAATATATTTTTGCATCCGAGGAAATATCGAAGGACTTATTTAAACTTTTCTTGTAAACATCTTTAGATATGGACAAAGTAAGGAGGTGCACCAGGAAGTATGTTTTCCATAAGCCGGATGTTTTAAAGCTAAGAGATTTGGCAAAGAAGGTAACTAGTCAGGAAGCTTTTCACGAGCGTCATGGGAGATTGTTGGGTATCCTCAAAACGGATGTTGAAAAAGGAATCTTGGAAACTTTGATCCAGTTCTACGATCCACTCTACCACTGCTTTACTTTCCCTGATTACCAATTGGTTCCCACCCTTGAAGAGTATTCCCATTTGGTTGGTCTGCCAGTGCTTGACGAGGTACCGTTCAGTGGCCTTGAACCCGTTCCTAAGTTCGCAACTATTGCCGCAGCTCTCCACCTTGGAGCCTCTGTCATAAAAGCCCACCTCACTACCAAAGGAGGCCTTCTAGGCTTGTCTGCTGATTTTCTTTACCAACAAGCTTCCACCTTTGCCGACGCATCCAGTAATGAGGCATTCCATTCCATTTTAGCTTTGCTCATATACGGCATTGTGCTTTTCCCAAACCTCGACAACTTTGTCGATATCCATGCTATCCAAATTTTTCTCACCAAAAACCCTGTCCCTACTTTGTTAGCCAATACATACCATTCTATCCATGACCGAACCCTCGCAAGACGTGGAACTGTCTTTTGTTGTGCGCCTTTACTCTACAAATGGTTTACCTCCCATCTACCTCAAACCCACTTATTTCAAGCCAATCAAGAGGGTCATCCGTGGTCCCGAAGAATCATGTCTCTAACTCCATCCGATATAGTCTGGTACCGTGCAACTAATGATGTGGAAGCTATCATTGTCAGTTGTGGTGAATATTCCAGTGTACCCCTTCTCGGTATACACGGGGGAATTAACTACAACCCCATTCTAGCCAGACGTCAGTTTGGATATCCGTTGAGAACTAAGCCAGATAATATCTACCTAGAAAATGAATTCTATCTCAATAACAAAGATCACCTGAACCAGAGAGGTTTGTTTGTGAAAGCTTGGCGTGGCATCCATAGACTTAGTAAAGGTCAATTAGGAAGAAGAGAAGGCTTTGTGCACGAATCCTATACCCAATGGGTCATTGACAGGGCTGCAGACTTTGGAATGCCTTATGTTTTACCGAGGTTCCTATCTTCAACTGTACCAGCACCGATTTTGCCTTTACCTCCTCAGACTGCGGAAGAGTATCAGTTACGTTTGGCTAAGTTAGAGCGTGAAAAGGCTGAGTGGGAAGGAAAGTATCAAGTAGCTAAGCGTGAGAATGACACCCTCATGAATTTGCTGGAAGAAGAGAATTGGAAAAATCATAAGAAAGATCAGGAGATTGCTGAGCTGAAAGAGCGTATCAGGGTAAAAGATGCTATACTTGAACAGGTTCCCAGGAGTAAGAAGAAACGCATGGTTTTCTTCGCTGGTCCGCATTCAGATTTGGAAGAGTAGTCTGCTTCAAGAGCTTGAGATTTTCACTTTTTGTTTTCTTTTATTGTATTTTCTTAGTTTTCTATTATGTACTTTGAAGTCTATCCCTTGGCTCAGTTTGTTAAAAGGGAATTATCTTGTTTTTGCTTTTTATTTTTGTAATGAATGTTTAAGATTGTTATGTTTACAAAAAAATTGTTTCTATAAGTTCTTCGATGAATCAAAAAAATTGCATTATTTTTGCATTTAGCATATCATGCATCATACTGCATCCATAAACTGTCAAAATCGAGTCTCATAATTCTCTCATTTCTGCCTCAGTCAAGGAAAGTGGCCCGGCGTATTCAGTACAAGCCTTCTCGCATCCACAACACTCGGGCAATTGTTAAAAAGAAGATGGATTTGATAGAACAAGAGAACAGGGACCTCAAAGAACAGGTTATTACACTCAGGGAAGGGATGGACAAGTTGACGGTTATGATGGAAGCTATAATGGCCAATCAGGCACAAGCGGCCGCTACCCAGCCGATTCTTGATGTTATCCCGGTTCAACCAGTTCTTGATGCTCAGCCAATTCCTGTTGTTACGTCTGCTACATCTAATTCTCATGTGGTTGTTTCGTCTGCCCAGACTGGTCCTACGCAACCAATCCTTACTGCTACGGCTGCTGGCACTGCACAACCCACTCCCGCTGGTTTTTCTTTTGGAGATGCATCAAATATGTACAATGAAGGTCTTCGTCCTCCTGGTTTTGCTTATCACCCTCAGAACTACATGTCCAAAGAGTATCCGTGGAGTATGCCTCTTACAGCTAATGAAGGTGTACGCTTTGCTGGCCCAGAAATGCCAACTCCTTATGGACAACAAGCAACACCACTTTTTCATCATGGACAATTATTCCCTCAAGCTGTCATGAATCACACGGCACCCATTGTGCACACTGCCCAGCAAGATGAAGGACCGATCTATCATTCGGGTAGTGTAGTAGGAGATGACAGAATGGTAAGTCTGGAAGAGAAGTACGACGTAGTGCAGAAAGAACTGAGAGCTCTTCGTGGTAAAGACATATATGGTCAGAATGTGCACGATCTTTGTTTGGTCCCAAATGTGGTACTGCCTCCCAAGTTCAAGACTCCGGATTTCGTCAAATATGAAGGGAACACTTGTCCACAGAGTCACCTGGTTATGTATGTAAGGAAGATGACAGCCTACAAAGACAATGAACCTTTGCTCATTCATTGTTTCCAAGACAGTTTGGCTGGTCCCGCACAAATATGGTACATGAATCTAAAGGGCATCACCACCTTCGAAGAACTGGCCAGGGCTTTCATACAGCAGTACAGGTATAACATACATCTGGGGCCTACCCGAAGGGAATTGCAAGCTATGACTCAAAAGGATAAAGAGTCTTTCAAGGAGTATGCTCTCCGCTTTATTCAAAAATCGGCCCAAGTTCGCCCTGCTCTGGAGGAAAGAGAAATGGCTGATCTTTTCTTTGAAACTTTGAGTCCCTACTACTCGGAGAAGATGATTGGTTGCGCATCGCAGAAGTTTACTGAGATGGTTGATGCGGGGGTTCGCATTGAAGATTTGGTCCGTAAAGGAATTTTGGCCAAAGAAGGTAGTGTACCAAGTGCTTCGTCAGGTGGGTCGTCTAATGGACCCAAGAAATTTGGAAACAGTTATCCAAAGAAGAGTGCTCAGGAAGTCAGTATGGTAGTCCAAGGGGGATCCCAGCCAATATATCCAAACTACCCTTTCATTGCCAATATCCCACCACCTTTTCCAGCTCCACAAAATCAACATTACCACCCACAAACGTCCCAGAGGCCTCCACCATTCTACCCACCACTATATCAACAACCGTATCCGCAACCTTTCTACCAACAACCATATTACCCACCACCACCTCAACAACAACAACCTCGTAATCGAGCCCCACAACAGCCAAATCGCCTACCCAGAAAAGAGTTTCCCCCTATACCCATGTTGTATGCAGACTTGCTACCCTCTTTATTAGCAAGGAATCTTGTGCAGACTAGGCAGCCTCCACGCCTGCAGAACCCACTACCTCCATGGCACCGTGCTGATCTTACTTGTGCCTTTCACCAAGGGGCACCTGGGCATGATGTTGAGCACTGCTACCCGCTCAAGGAAGAAGTTCAGAGGTTGATTCAAAGCAAAGAGTTGTCGTTCGAGGACACCAATTCCAATACTCAGAATAATCCTTTACCATCTCATGGACCGGCTGTTAATATGATTCAAGAGGACCAAGATTTGAGTCTAATTCTCAGGGCTCAAGATATCAGAACTCCTTTGGTCCCGATTCACGTCAAGATGTGCGAAGCCAACATGTTTAACCACGATCACGATGCTTGTGAAGTGTGTTCTGTGGATCCCCGAGGGTGTGAGAAAGTCCAGGAGGATATACAAGGATTGATTGACAGAAAAGAGCTGATTGTCAAGAAGGAATCCAGGAATGTTTGTGTTATTACCCCGGTGTTTAAGAATCTTGAGGTAGTCCGTGATAGTGTGAAGTCAGACGTCACTCCTCTGGTGATTCGTTTGCCAGGACCTGTTCCCTATACTTCTCAGAAGGCCATACCCTACCGGTATGAGGCAACTATTGTGGAGAATGGCAAAGAGATCCCTCTGCACTCTGCAGATGCTGTCATAAATATAGCAGGTATGGGTAAAGTAATGAGGAGTGGGCGTATTCTCCCTACTGTTGTGCGCAACGAGAATGCTACTCCGAATGTGCCAGTGCAGAATCTTGACAAGGGTAAAGGCGCCAGCCAACCTGAGGGGATCATTCAGGAAGGTAGTGATGAGATTTTGAAGCTGATCAAAAAGAGTGAATACAAGATAATTGATCAGTTGTTGCAAACCCCGTCCAAAATTTCTATAATGTCCTTACTAATGAACTCTGGAGCTCATAGGGACACTCTGATGAAGATTTTGGCTCAAGCATATGTGGATCCCGATGTTACCCTGGGGCAATTCGGGAGTATAGTGGGGAATGTAACTGCGTGTAATAACCTGAGCTTTAGTGATGAAGACCTCCCTGCGGAGGGAAGAAACCATAACTGGGCTTTGCACATTTCCGTCCTTTGTAAGTCAGACTCAATGTCGAATGTGTTGATAGACACCGGTTCCGCCCTCAATGTGATGGCAAAAACTACTTTGGAAAGGTTGGCATACTGTGGCGCCCAGTTGAGGCCAAGTGCAGTGATGGTAAAAGCATTCGATGGATCTAGGAAGTCGGTGATTGGGGACATAGACTTGCCTATCACGGTGGGCCCTCATACCTTCAAGGTTACATTCCAAGTCATGGACATCCAAGCTTCATACAGTTGCTTACTTGGACGACCATGGATCCATGAGGCTGGAGCAGTGACCTCCACTCTTCATCAAAGGCTGAAGTTTGTAAGTTGTGGAAAGCTGATAACGGTAATTGGTGAATCAGCCTTGTTGGTTAGTCATTTGTCTGCTTTCTCCTATATTGGTGCTGATGATGTAGAAGGAACTTCTTTTCAGGGGTTCTCTGTGGAAGGAGGAGCTGCTAAGAAGGGTGAGACTTGTATGGCCTCTTTGAAGGATGCTCGGAAGCTTGTACAAGATGGTAAAACAGGAGGCTGGGGTCAGTTGGTACAGCTGCCTGAGAACAAGCGGAAAGAGGGTCTCGGTTTCTCTACCAGTCAGTCGAGCGCCAGCTTCAAGCCAGTTGAGGGTATTTTTCACAGTGCTGGGTTTATTCATGCTCCACCGGAAACCAATGCTATCCTGGAAGATCAGTCGGAAGAGGTTGCACCTGTCTTTGTCACACCTAGAGGAGCCTGTTGCAATTGGATCGCTGTGGATATTCCTTCTGTGATGCATGTGTCTAAGTAATATGTTTGTCTACTTTTTCGTTTTTTTAAGAAAACTCTTTTCGTCCTGCCCCAGACGAAAATGAAACCTTGTAGGGTTTTTAGTTTTATCTTCAAGTATTGTCGTTATTAATGAAAAAACGTCGTTTCTATCATGACTGTTTTATTTTTATTTACTGCTTTTTCTGGAAAAATGGTAATAGAAAAATCCCAAAAAAAATTTCATTCTCTTTTTCTTTTTAAATCAATCAAATTCAAAAGTCTGCATTTACTCATTTACTAAAATCAATCATAAATCATGTGCAGACTGAACATACATAAGCCCGTTGAACACAGTGACCCTATGCTTCTGCCCAACTTTGAATCCCCTGTTTACGAGGCTATGGTAAAGGAGGATGTTGAGATTCCTGATGAGATCAGATGGATGTTGGAGCAAGAGAAAAAGATCATTCAGCCTCACGAGGAAGAATTAGAGTTGATCAATCTGGGTACTGAGGAGGATAGAAAAGAGATCAAGATTGGAGCGTCATTGGAAGTTACCGTCAAAGAAAAGGTAATTGAACTTCTCAGAGAGTACGCTGACATATTTGCTTGGTCATACAAAGACATGCCAGGTTTAGATCATGAAGTTGTGGAACACCGCTTGCCTTTGAAACCTGAGTGTCCTCCAGTCAAACAGAAGCTCAGAAGGTCTCATCCTGATATGGCCCTCAAGATCAAAGAAGAAGTACGAAAGCAGATTGATGCAGGCTTTCTAGTTACATCCGAGTATCCTCAGTGGTTAGCCAACATCGTGCCTGTTCCAAAGAAAGATGGTAAGGTCCGAATGTGTGTTGATTACCGAGATCTGAACAAGGCAAGTCCGAAGGATGATTTCCCTCTACCTCATATTGATGTATTGGTTGATAGTACTGCTCAATGCAAAGTTTTCTCCTTCATGGACGGGTTCTCTGGTTACAATCAGATCAAGATGGCTCCTGAAGATAGAGAAAAGACGTCTTTCATCACGCCGTGGGGCGCTTTCTGCTATGTAGTAATGCCATTTGGGTTGATAAATGCTGGTGCCACTTATCAGAGGGGTATGACCAAGATATTCCATGATATGATGCACAAAGAGATAGAAGTTTATGTGGATGATATGATTGTCAAGTCTGGCACTGAAGAAGAACATGTTGAGTATTTGTTGAAGATGTTCCAACGTTTGAGAAAGTACAAGCTCCGTCTGAATCCTAATAAATGTACTTTCGGTGTCCGATCAAGGAAACTTTTGGGCTTCATTGTTAGTCAGAAGGGTATTGAAGTAGATCCCGACAAAGTCAGAGCCATCCGGGATATGCCCGTTCCAAAAACAGAGAAACAAGTCAGAGGTTTTCTCGGAAGACTGAATTATATCTCCAGGTTTATCTCTAATATGACTGCCACTTGTGGGCCGATATTCAAGTTACTCCGCAAAGATCAAAGGATTGTTTGGACGGAAGATTGTCAGAAAGCCTTCGACAGTATCAAGGAGTATTTGTTAGAACCTCCAATTCTTGTCCCTCCAGTTGAAGGAAGACCGTTGATCATGTACTTGACTGTGTTAGAAGATTCCATGGGTTGTGTACTCGGACAGCAAGATGAAACTGGTAGAAAAGAGCATGCAATCTATTACTTAAGTAAGAAGTTCACAGATTGTGAATCCCGATACTCGGCACTTGAGAAGACTTGTTGTGCTTTAGCCTGGGCAACCAAACGTCTTCGGCACTATATGATCAATCATACCACTTGGTTGATATCCAAAATGGACCCAATCAAGTACCTCCTGGAAAAGTCTTCGATATCAGGAAGGATTGCTCGTTGGCAGATGTTAATGGCCGAGTTTGATATTGAATACCATACTCAGAAAGCGATCAAAGGGAGTATCCTTGCAAGATCACTTGGCTCATCAACTAGTTGAAGATTACCAACCTGTTAAGTTTGATTTCCCTGATGAAGAGGTCATGTATTTGAAGATGAAAGATTGTGTTGAACCGTTGTTTGGTGAAGGTCCAGATCCTGAGTCTGAATGGGGTTTAATATTTGATGGGGCCGTTAACGCTTATGGCAATGAAGTTGGGGCAGTCCTTGTCACACCTGAGGGTACTCACATCCCTTTTACTGCAAGGCTACGATTTGATTGTACAAACAACATGGCAAAATATGAAGCTTGCATCATGGGTATTGAAGAAGCAATCAATATGAGGATTAAGAATATTGATATATGTGGAGATTCAGCCTTGGTGATTAATCAGATCAAAGGGAAGTGGGAAACTCACCATGCCGGTTTGATTCCTTACAGAGATTATGCAAGACGATTGTTAACTTTCTTTAACAAAGTGGAGTTGCGTCACATCCCCCGTGATGAGAATCAGATGGCAGATGCTTTGGCCACCTTGTCTTCGATGATCAAAGTAAATCGTCACAATGATGTGCCATTAATCAGTGTGCAGTTCCTTGAAAGGCCCGCTTATGTGTTTGCAGTTGAAGTACTTGCCGATGGTAAGCCATGGTTTCATGATATCAAGGTTTTCCTTCAAACTCAAGAGTATCCGCCTGGGGCATCTCACAAAGATAAGAGGACTTTGAGAAGACTGTCTGGTAATTTCTTCCTGAATGAAGATGTATTGTACAAAAGGAACTTTGATGCAATGTTGCTCAGGTGTGTGGATGAACGTGAAGCAGATTTATTGATGCATGAAATACATGAAGGTCCCTTTGGTACTCATTCCAGTGGACATGCAATGGCCAAGAAAGCATTGAGAGCAGGTTATTACTGGATAACGATGCAAAATGATTGTTATAATTATGCCAAGAAGTGCCACAAATGTCAGATTTATGCAGATAAGAGTCATGTACCACCATCTATGCTCAATGTTATCTCTTCTCCGTGGCCTTTCTCCATGTGGGGCATTGATATGATTGGTCGGATTGAACCAAAAGCTTCTAATGGACACCGCTTCATACTAGTGGCTATTGATTACTTTACCAAGTGGGTTGAAGCGGCATCTTTCGCCAACGTGACCAAGCAAGTAGTGGTTCGGTTCATCAAGAATAACATCATCTGCCGTTATGGTATTCCTAACAAGATTATCACGGATAATGGTACAAATTTGAACAATAACATGATGAAAGAATTGTGCGATGACTTCAAGATTGAACATCATAACTCTTCTCCATACAGACCTCAGATGAATGGTGCGGTTGAGGCTGCAAATAAGAATATCAAGAAGATTGTGCAAAAGATGGTGGTTACCTACAAAGGTTGGCATGAGATGTTACCCTATGCCTTACATGGATATCGTACCTCAGTGCGTACTTCAACAGGGGCAACCCCTTTCTCTTTGGTATATGGTATGGAAGCAGTGCTCCCCGTGGAGGTGGAAATCCCATCTTTGAGAGTCTTGATGGAGGCTGAATTAACTGAAGCTGAATGGTGTCAGAGTAGGTATGAGCAATTGAATTTGATTGAAGAGAAACGCATGACCACTTTGTGTCACGGACAACTGTATCAATCAAGGATGAAACAAGCGTTTGACAAGAAGGTTCATCCCCGTGAATTCAAAGAAGGAGACCTTGTGATCAAGCGTATCAAATCTTTCCAACCGGATCCCAGGGGGAAGTGGTCTCCAAATTATGAAGGTCCTTATGTGGTCAAGAGAGCGTTCTCTGGTGGTGCTTTAATCCTTACAAATATGGATGGAGAAGATTTACCTCGTCCTGTGAATTCTGATGCAGTCAAGAAATACTTTGTCTAAAGATATATGAAAAGAACAGCTCGGTAGGTCGAAAACCCGAAAGGGCGGCCTAAACCAAAAAAGAGCGTCTCGGTAAGTCGAAAACCCGAAAGGGCGGCTTAGGCAAAAATTACAGACAAAAAAAAAAAAAGAGAAAAGAAAAAAGAATTGAAAAAAAAGAGTTTATCCTGATAGGTCGAAAACCCGAAAGGGCGGCCTATGCAAAAGTTAAGGATTATGACAAAGTAACTGCATCAGATCAAGCATCACCCAGTTGGGGCACCTTAGCTGTCGGAAGTCCTCCGACACTAAAGCATCTAAACAGTGGTTCAAAGTTGTTAGGGGATGTAGTGGTTATTGTGTTCAATGTATCTTCCCATGTAATTACCATTTTCCAACTTTTGTAATCCGTGGAGCCATGCCTTTGGCCGGTTACCACCCTATTACATTAATTTGAGCCGGTGCCCTCTTTTGGAATTCTTGTTTATTCTATATGCAAAATTTTCTTCTTCCACTTTTAATGTCAATACTTGAAGTAAAAACTTTAAAAATTCTTTTACTTTTTATGTTTTCTTTTGGAAAAAACAAAAAATGACAAACATATTATCTGTAGGTTCATACATCATGGAAACATATGTCAACATCCATTCAAACACAGGTGAATTCAACAGAGTGGATCATAGTCTTGCAAAAAAAAAAAAAAAAAAAAAAAAAAAAGCAAAAAGTAGCAAAAATAGAAAAGCTCGCTAAGTCGAAAACCCGAAAGGGCGGCTTAAGCCAAAAATGAGCGTCCCGGTGGATCGAAAACCCGAAAGGGCGGTCCAGGCAAAAATTAGGGACATACAAAAAAGAATATATTCCCGGTGGATTGAAAACCCGAAAGGGCGATCCAGGCAAAAGTTAGGGATTTCAAAAAAGAAAAAAAGAATACAAAAGAAGCAATGACTATGTGAAGCACGATTTTGAGAAGGTACTTTGGTTCAGTACAGAAATGGCGACCTCAGCCAGTTTTTTTTGTGTTATGTGGTCCTTACCCAGTTTCAGTTTGGTTAACGGGTGGTACCCCGATCGTGGTTTGATTCATCTCCAGTGATTTTATCCCCAGTGAAGAATGCTAAGTGTTGGCACTGTAATACCGGGTCACTATCCTTACGACCTGCCCAATCTTGTCTCGTCAGTTTCACCAATATATTTTCATACATGTCTTTCATTCATGCATACATATCATGCATACTGATATCATTCATATGCATTTTACCTGTGTGTCGTACTCTGTGTGTATCCAGTAAAATTTGTCATCACCAATGTGTTCATTTCGGTCTGTTTATCAGTTAAGTTTCTTTCAAGTGGCAGGTCCCACCTTTCTTTTTTCCCCAGTATCTCGTTGAAGCATTTCATACGAAGAATATTCGTTTGTAACCTGTTTTTGTTTGGCTAAATTGCCTCAGTAGTAGTAACGCATCACCAGTATTTCAGTTCGTATGTTCGTCATTACCCCAGTAAAGGTAATTGACAGTTTTACCCTTCGTATGTTCGTCATTACCCCAGTAAAGGTAATTGACAGTTTTACCCTTTCGTATGTTCGTCATTACCCCAGTAAAGGTAATTGACAGTTTTACCCTTTTGTATGTTCGTCATTACCCCAGTAAAGGTAATTGACAGTTTTACCCTTCGTATGTTCGTCATTACCCCAGTAAAGGTAATTGACAGTTTTACCCTTCGTATGTTCGTCATTACCCCAGTAAAGGTAATTGACAGTTTTACCCTTTCGTATGTTCGTCATTACCCCAGTAAAGGTAATTGACAGTTTTACCCTTCGTATGTTCGTCATTACCCCAGTAAAGGTAATTGACAGTTTTACCCTTCGTATGTTCGTCATTACCCCAGTAAAGGTAATTGACAGTTTTACCCTTTCGTATGTTCGTCATTACCCCAGTAAAGGTAATTGACAGTTTTACCCTTCGTATGTTCGTCATTACCCCAGTAAAGGTAATTGACAGTTTTACCCTTCGTATGTTCGTCATTACCCCAGTAAAGGTAATTGACAATTTTACCCTTTCGTATGTTCGTCATTACCCCAGTAAAGGTAATTGACAGTTTTACCCCTTCGTATGTTTGTCGTTACCCCAGTAAAGGTAATGACCAGTATTTCTTTTCGTATGTTCGTCTTTACCCCTGTAAAGGTAGCAGGCATCGTTTTCTCCCCAGTAACATTTTATTTGGTCCTCGAGTTAGTGTTTTAGTCGTCATTGCATTCGTACTTGCATAACAGACAACTCATAGCATTACATCCATAGAGCTTTTTCGATTTTTGAGTTGGTTAAAAATTGGTGTACTTGATATTTAAGTCTCTCCGACCCGTCGTTTCAAAAATATTCGTCTTTTTAAACCCTCGTGACGGAGAAACTTAAATAGGGGCATCTGTCGTACCCTAATTTTTGACCGATTCATTTTTATTTTTCGTACGTCGATCGTTTTTTTTCAGTCGTCCGTTCGCACGCGAATTTCCGTAATATCTGCGTTTGTTCGTTTTTTGTGGTCGCATTTACTTTTCGTTCGTCGTTTATTTTTAATGTCGCTCACATTTTATTTTCGTAATTTTTACTCGCGTTTTGTGCGTTTCTTAGCGTAGCGTAGCGTTTGCGTTCGTAAAGTTTATTTCATTCACGTCGTTGATTTGTCGTTTTATTTAGCGTAATTAAGCCGCGTAACCTCAGTCGTATCAGACGAAATTTCGGCAGAGAGGTATTTTAAAATACCTCATTTTTTGGTTCCGACGGGACATATTTTTTATTTATTATGTTAATTTTCGTTTTATTTAAATATTTATTTAACTACTTATTTTTTATTTATTTATTTAATCTGTTTTTTATTTATTCATTTTATCAGTTTTTATTATTTATTCATTTTTAGTCATTGTCCACATGTCCATTCATCATTGGTCCTATTCAACTTTTTCCCCAAGTTTCCACCAAGGGTATTCTGGTCTTTTAGACAAACAGATTCAGAAAAAGAAAATTGCAAAAAATAGATCAAAAGCCATTTTTCACCAAGAACACCAAGAACAAAAAATTTTTAAAATGATTCTCAGTGATTCATCAAAGAACCATCATCATTGAACCATTTTTCTCTGCAATTCAAGTGCGAGTTCATCACCGTTCGGTGACGAACTCAAACACCGATCACAAAGAAATCAGTGAGAAAAGAAGAAAAATCCAAACCCTAACCATCAAAAATCAGATTCGGCCAACAAACCAACACCCACACAAATTTCATTTTCGGCCAACACCAAAACCAACAATAGCAAGAACAGATCCGTATCCATCAATCCAAACAACCAAATCAAAAACCCAACAATCAACAAATCCGAACCCACAAACCAACAGATCCATAACCAACAATATTTCGGCCAAAACATCAACACAAATCATCATAAATCCAAACCACACAAACATCATCACAGTACCAAATCCAACCATAACCATACAAGTATTTTCGAACTGAATCCAGTAAAGGAGACAACAAAGCCGAATCGAAAAGAAGAAGGAAGGAGCAAAAACAGAACCGCAAGCATCAAGAAGAAAGAACGTGAAAACAAAAGCAAGGCCAAGCCAAAACCGAATCAACAAGATCAAAGAAGAGGTACAAGGTAAACTTCATAACTTTTCTTTATGTTTTTTTGTGTGAAATTCATTTGTAGATCTAGGACTTTTAGGCTTTGCTTTTTAAAAAATAATAGTGGATTTGCAAAGAGGAGAAGAAGATGAAGAGGATGGTAAAAAAAAATTTAAAAAAAATGAGTTTAGAACTCCGGTGCGGCGGCGCTATGGCCAACCACCGCACCGGAGACATTCCACCACCTTCTTCTTCCTTTTTCCGGCGAGCATGAGGGAGAGGGGGGAGAGCTTCTGTTTTTTTATTTGAGAGAGAGAAAGGGTTTGAAAAAATGAGAGAACCATGGGCAAAAACCCCTTTTATACTCATTTATTGGGAGCTGGGTGGGTCGACCCAGTACCCATACCCATGCCCAGCTCCAGTAACCCAAGCCCAGTTCCTTTTGTTTCTACCTTTTCGCTAATTTTCACCTGTTTTCTGCTACTGCACCCCCCTCCCTGCTTTTTTTATTTTTTCTTTTGTGGTGATATTTGTGTTTTTTTATTTCATGTGGTTAGTTCTTTTCTTTTTTTGTCACATAATGTTTAAATTATATTATTTGTTTCTTTTAATTAGCATTTTAATCTTAACATCATGCATATTTTTGTTTAATTTATAGTTAATTTTCATATATAAATTTTTGTTCATTCAAGCATTCTAAAATTTTATGCACTTTTGTCTCTTAATTTTGTTATTTTGCATTTAGGTTTATTTCATATGTTTGCGTTTTGTAGTCATGTTGTTCTAATCGGTTTAAATGGCATTTTAGTCTATAGAAGTAATTCTCCTTTAGAAATATTATATGCATATTTTAATTTTTGTCATTTATTCTTTATTTTTAGTTTAGTGTGTAATTAGGGATTTGATGTAATTTATCTTCGTGCATTTTTTTTCTTCTTCTTTTTGAGACCATAGAATGTATTTAGGGTATGTAATATGTAACCGGCACGCGCACTGACACGCGCACCGACACTTCACTTTATTTATCGCTTTACGCTTATTTATTTTTCCGCCGTTACGCGTTTTCGTCGTTTAGTTTAGAAAAAAATATTCTCTTCAAAAATCAAAAAAAGTCAAATTCAAATTTCTTTTAAGTAAACCTTGGTATGTAATCCAAGTGATTTTTTTTTTTTTTCCTTAATCAAATGTTAATTAATTTAATATCCACATTAGACATGGATTTCGTATAATTAAAACTGACCAACTTCATCGTATTTTCTTCTCATGCCTTGAGGCCTCTCATCTCTTCTTAAAATCTTTTCAAAAAATGTTAAAATCAATTCAACTCATCAAATAAGTTCTTTAGCCGAACTACTTGATTTTGATCCCGATTTAATTGGGTAAGTAGGCAAAGGGTTTCGACCCTTCCAAATCAATAAAGATAACCAAAAACATGCTTCTTCTCTCTCCCTTCTTTCACTTTAACTCTTAACTTTTTTAATAAGTAAAATCAATTTAGCGCAAGATTAGAGAATAGGTAGAAGGTTCCTATGGGATACCATAGTCGGTTCGGGTGCTTAACACCTTCCCCAATCGAAACCAACCTCCGAATCCAAGGTCTTAAGGGTTTTCACTCACTTTTTCCCTTCCCGCGAATAAAAGTTGAGAGTTCAATGATTCAAGGTTCGAATCTAATCAATGATTTTGACACCCGAAAATCACGAGCACAGTTGAGATCAACACAACATTTTCTAAAACAACATAAATTACAAAGAGTCGATTGAGGAACTAAAATGGAAGACGCATGGTCTGAAAATGGTGAAGAATAAACACATATTTAAGCAGGCGAGCCTTCTAAGGCGCCTTCTGTACTCTTTAAGATTTTGGTGGGATATTTATTTTAAGACGGCGTATTTATGTTGACTTGCCTTAATGGTTTTGAATCGGTTTCCCCTTTATAATATTCGTTGTTCTTCGTGGTTTCGAATTTGTTTTCTCTTTGCTTTTTAACTTGTAATTTATCTTGGCCTTCTAACCCTGGTTCGCCTTTTTGCTGTTAATTCTTCATGGCCTCTTGGCCTTAGCTCGCCTGCTGTGTTAAATCTTCTTAACCTTTTGGTCGCTGTGGCGTTATGTCTTCTTAACCCTGTGGGTCTTGGTTCCTCTTAACTTTTGTTGAGCACTTAGTTATAACTTTTTGTTGATTTCTTCTTTAGATATTTCTTAATTTTCTATGGGAAATGTTTCTCCTACGACCCCTTTGAGGAGAGATCTCTATATGAGGTTTTCTTGCGCCAAAGCCTTTTTTTGGGGTTGGTGTCATGTTTTCATTCAGAGCCCACTTGGGGTTGACGTAGTGGTGGCGTTCACTGCCCTCCTGGGGGTTGACGACTTGTTTTTCGTTCAGAGCCCACTTGGGGTTGATGTAGTGGCAGCGTTCATTGCCCTCATGGGGGTTGACGCAATGCTTCGATTTGGAGCTTTTTGGAGTTCTCTTGGTGTCATTTTAATTTAGAGAAGACGACAACAATTTTAATAAAGTATGGTGCCTCGTTAAAACCCTGCAAAACAAATATAAAACGTCGAAAAAGGTTAGGATAACTCCGCGTTTCATCTTCATGTTCTTAATGGCGGGAATGTTGCTTTCATATGCATTTCTTTTTTCACATTTTAATTATGGCATGTTGTTTGGAGAGTTTTCTCCTTTTGTTAATCTCACGCGTGGCGGGCTTGTTCGCATCCCAATTCCAATGTAATCAGTATTTATAAAGAAATGAGTCTTAATCTTATACTTTAGTTTGAACCTGGCAACTTCTTGTCATTCTCCTATTGATTCACCCCAGATCTTTTATTTTTCTTCTTACTCTTGCTAGCACATCTTTTATGTTATACTTCTTCTCTGAACTTGTAACTAGCTCACCTATTATATTATAGTCTCCAAATATTTTTATCCAAAAAAAAACCAAAAAGTGGAAATGTATTGAACAAAAAATTTATTTCAAATAAAAAAAGTGTAAAAATATTGTCTCAAAATATATTGAGCAAAATAATTTCTTCAAATAAAAAATATAAATATTTCTCTCAAAATTTATTGAGAAAAAAATTTATTTCAAATTAAAAAGTGGAAATATATTGAACAAAATATTTAATTCAAATAAAAAAAAAGTGTAAATATATTGTCCCGAAATATATTGAGCAAACAATTTTTTTCAAATCAAAAATTGTAAATATATTGTCTCAAACTTTATTGAGCAAAAAAATTTCTTCAAATTATAAAGTGTAAATATATTGTCTCAAAACATGTTGAGCAAAAAAATATCTCCAAATTAAAAGTGTAAAATTAAATAAAATTTTCATTAATTTACTTTTACTACGCATATCTAGATATGTTCCCAAAATGTATCGAACAAATTTGTTTACTTTACTTCAAAGTAAAAAGTAAACAAATATTAGAAGCATAGAACAAAACAATAGCATAATTTCATTGGCTTCCACGCAATGATTTTGTAGCTGAATTGATTAACATATGTGTTGTGATATCTTGTGAAACTCCTTTTATAAATGAAAATTATACACAATTTTTATAAGAATTAAAAACAAACCCATGATTAAACAAAATTAAGCAAATAGATGCATCCGACTTTCAAACGTATCACCATATAATTATAACATACTAGGAATTCAACTCGTGCGTTGCACGTGTTTGTAAATACTGTTATAAGAAAATATTTAATTGACTAAAAAACGGTAATCTTGATACGATACAATACAATATAACTTTTTCATTTAAGTATACTCAATTTTGGTTTAAAATGTTTTGTTTATATGTGTGTAGATTTAAAAAAAAAAATTGGGAACTGAAAAAATAAATGGACATTTCGTTTGATAAAATTAAAATTAGAACCGGTTGTTTAAAAAAAAGTTGAAGGTTTATTGACACTAAAAAAATAAAGAGGTTTATAGACATTTTTATCGTACAACCTTAAAGGCATTTTATTTGATAATTTTTGTTTCTCTTTTGTTATATAAGAAAGGTGCATGTGTAAATTTTATTTTATTTTTAAAGAATATATTTGCTGTTTGTGAAAGACATGTAAAGGAATTAAAAGGCAATTATATTGTACCTTAATTTTGGTTGAAAAGGCAATTGCTCTATAGGAAGAAAAAAAAGATGAAAAGGAATTTAAAAATACAAAATAGTATGACCAAAAAAGTTAAGAAAACCCAAAATTTTAAGGACTCATCCTGAGTGGTGGATCTTGCCCAAAAAATTAGAGGGAGCGATAAATACTAAGTAAAATATTATAATTTTTTTTATCATGAGCTAGTTCATATAATAAATATTATATTTTTTTTATCATAAGCTAGTTCAAATAATAAATATTATTTATGTACTAATTTTAGAATAAGAACCAAGAATCTATGTGCTATAAATGTAGATTTAGAAATAAGAACTAAGACTATTTGCTATTAGATCAGTGTTTGGTTGCACTCTAAATTTTTACATTATGTTATTCTTGTTTTTTTTACACTATGTTAAAAAAATTCATAATTTGTATAAATAATAAAAAGAATACAAATTGTTTATAATAAAAACATAAAATATATGAATTTATTTTAATGATTCTTAATTTTTTTTTCTTCATGAAATATACATTCTAAAGAAAATCATTTGATATAGTTCAGAAAGTAGACATACACATATCTATTGAAATGTTTTTTTTTAACTAATATCTACTAAAATGGCGGTCCATTGTTTAAAATGAGACCTTTTAAAATGAGATAAATGACTAATAAAAGAGTACACTAATTTGCAAAGTACATTTAAACCTCAATACAAACAAATATGTATATGATTACCTTCGTAGTTGGTTAAAAGAGTAAAGAAGTATGCCGATAAGCAAAAAACTTTGATCATCTTCTCTAATATATAATAGTCTATATTTATCTACATCTATCTATACTAATTGTGATGATGCGACTATTTAGATAAGCTCCATCACCTCATTCTTTGTTGAAACCTTTATCATTCATCTCTTATGACGCGACTATTTAGATAAGCTCCATCACCTCATTCTTTGTTGAAACCTTCATCATTTGTCTCTTCGAAAAATCTCCAATTTAAACTCCAAGCAAAAGTGTAGCCACCTCTTTTCCTTTTCATCTCAAATAAAAATGATAATAGTTAGTCGAATCAAGTAATGTTTTGATTAAAACTAAACTATGTATTAACATAAGAGGTGGAATAGAAACAAACTGAGAACATTTTCAGTAAAAATTGCATAATTTTTAATTTCATTGAAGCAAATATAATGATTAAAGACATATACTTACATGAGCCACCATTGTTCACAGGTTTTCGGGCAGTAAGAATACAATAGAAGCAACAATATTTAGTCTTCTTCTCCTAATTCACATGGAAAAATAGTTATATCCATACTATACAATAGAAAATATAAGAAAGCAAGCTAGAAAAGTAGACTAACAAATGTTATGTCGATTCTCGAGTCAATGATAAAAATGCAGAGCAAAAATATTTGACCAATTTATATAATAGTATATTAACAAATGTTACGCCAATTCTTAAATCAATGAGAAAGATGTAGAGAAAAATATTTGACCAATCTATATAATAGATTACCTTAGTCTCTATCCTACTACATAAATCAATGAATAGCAAAGATATATGTGAGTAGCAACAAAGATGACCAAAAATCACAATATAAAATTGAAAATTACCAACGAAAGTTGTTTGGGGAAAGTGTTGATCAATGAAAACCAAAATTTACACTGCCAACACTTAGCATATCGATGCACAAAGAATATATATTGATTATGAATGTGACAATATATAGCACTTGATAAAACAATAACTAAAAATTAAAAAATAATAAAAGATTGTCATTAACCCCATGAGTGAGTGGTAGGATAGTTAAGGAATAGAAAAAGAAAAATGGTTGAAAGGTTGGTGTGATAAATCATAGTGATTATTATTAAATTAATATTAATCTTAATTGTTTGTATTTATAAAAATAATGGTATCCTGATCACTATTATTTTTTTTGTTAGAGGGGAGTATCGTGATCATTATTATAATTTTATTTGTTTGATATTCAGGTGGAGAAAATATGAAAGCTATTGTTTTTTTACTTGATAGGGAAATATAAATATAGTGAGTGTGAATGATATTTATTGGTTTGGAATATGAATGTATGTTCAATAAAGCACTACTAAAATATAAAATATAAATATAGTGAGTGCAATGATATTTATTGGATTGGAATATGAATGGATGTTCAATAAAGCACTACTAAAATATAAAATATAAATATAGTGAGTGTGTTTAATTAGAGATGAAATTAAGAGATTTGAGAGATGATAGAAAATTTTTCTAGAGTGCCACATCAACACAAAGTTTGCAAGAGAACAACTCAAATTTAGGACTATTCACACTAGGAATTCAACCCGTGCGTTGCACGTGTTTGTTAAAATACGGTTAAATAATAAAAAATTATTTAATTGACTAAAAAACGGTAATCTTGATACAATGCACTTATAAATTTTTATTTAAGTACACTCAATTTTAGTTTAAAATGTTTTGTTAATATATATATATATATATATATATATATTTAGTTATTTATTTAAAACAATTTTTTTAAAATTGGGAACTGAAAAAATAATGAATATTTTGTTTGATATAATTAAAATTAGAACTGGTTGTTTAAAAAAAAAGTTGAAGGTTTATTGACACTAAGAAAATAAATAGAGGTTTATAAAAAAAATTAAGTGAAAATTTTCTTCTTCATAGTATGAATAAAAAAAATGGTATTCCAATTAATAAATAAATAAAGAAAAAAATGATCAAAATTGTGATTTTATATTTGGAGATGATTGGTGTAGTTAAACATACTCTTATTATATATTTTTTAATATAATGTCTTATAACCTTTTAAATTTCTCACCCGTTATTTCAATTATATGCTTTCCTCATTTGATGTCTAGAACATGTCTTTTGAACTTAGAAAGCTTCAATCTTTCTTAAGCTTCAATCATGATGATGTGAAACTCTTTAGAGAAACTTCTCACTCTCTCATGTACTATGTAATTTTAAGTTAGAATTGTGATTATTTGGAACTCTTTAAAAACTTTCCTAAGATTGAAATCTAACCCTTTTTTTTATTCAATTAATGTTTATGTTTACCTAAGATTCAATAGTACTGACAACAATCTTATCTTAAAATAATAGTACCATATTCTCACTATAATATCAAAACATTTACATTAAAATCTCACCCTTTTTTCTTCTATTAATGTTTATATAAGATTAAATAGTACTAAAAAGCAATCTTATCTTAAACTAATAGTACTATATTCTCACTATAATAATGCTATGTAGAAAAATATATTGGAGAAAATATATTGGTCAATGTTTGTGATATACATTTTTGTTCATCTTCATTTTTTTAAGAAGATTGTTTAACTTTATATTGTGATTTTTGTCTGTCTTCTTACTCTTCATGTGTCTTGACTATATTAGTTTATGTGTCAGGACATGGATTCAAGTTATTCTGTTATGTAGATTGGTCAAATGTTCTGCCGTTTTTTGTTATAATATACACTTGAGAAAAAATTAATTTCACTGTAGAATATATCTCTAATAAAATCTAAAGATGGCCACATTTGAGATAATCAATTTTATGTAGAGACCATGAATAAACGAATTCAAAAAATATACCACAACTCCTAAAAAAGACTGCTTTTAAAAGGATTTTCAATAATAAGACATGAGGGAGAAAAAAACTCAACTATAAAAAAGATCATTAACAAATAGTTGTGAAAAGGAAGAAAACTACTAAAATAAATTATAGGTATAAAATAGTACATCTTAAGAATACATAAGACATGCATTAAAAAAACATGATACATATAATTTAGAGAAGTGTTGCTTGCATAAAAAATTGACACCATTAGTAATCACATGCCTCTCTTTCTAGTGTTATGGATAAAACTTGAAAACCAAATAACAAAAGCACAAAACTGCATTAGTCTAAGAAAATAAAAACTGCATTAGTCTAAGAAAATAACGTGTTCTCTAAATATGATCTTCTACAATATGATGCATACATCGACTTCTTTTTGAAAGTTCAACCAGTTTATGGATTAAAAAAGTAAATCCAAATATAAAACTAAAAAGAAAGGAAGGGAAAAGTTGAACCACTTCACCTTAGCAAAAGAGAAAAACACAAATGATCATGGATGTAGAGCTTTGCAATCATGCATATATAACATGGGGCAAGATTTAATAGAAAAATAAAACGTTCATTTTTAGAGTTTCCAATCTTATGAATGGAATTTGTTTGGGTAGCATATTAATCATTTTAGTGTTCTTAAAATGTTAGAAGTGTCTTTTCATTTTTATTTTTTTTCATGACATTTCATGTTGTCGTGTATACTATATATTATATATAATTTGATTGATCTTATACTATATATCATCATACTTACTTTAAAAGCTTATTAGGTCAAGCAAATGCTTAACCCTAATAGCTTTGGTGTTTTCCCTCCCAAACATGTAAGCAAGGTGTGTCCTACAAGCCATGGCGCCTCATTTAATGCAATTTTTCAAATTCAAATTTCCCTCTCAATCTACATGTTATAACTTAAGTGACTTTTTTGTTGCCAACTAACTAACTTAATGCTTCATAATTACTATCATATACTCAATGTATCATGTTTAAACTTCCCATGCATACCTAAATAAATGCAGCTGCTCTCTATATATTGAGGCCAGACACATGCAAGCTTGTCATCCTCCTTCAATCTTTTTGCTTTGTGTTCATCAACAACATATTTCAACATGTCTTATAGTGAGTTTGTGACTCTACTTGCGCTACATTGCTTGAAAGGTGATTGAAAACTCTTTTAATTTAATGTTATTAATCCTTTTCACTTTCAATTTCTAATTATTTCATATATATTAACTTCTAATTTTTTTCATATAAATATGTTATCAGTTTCATTGGATCCGAATTCAATCAATGATTTGGACAAGATTGTGAATGACTTGAGACTTCAATACATGACTATTTGCTATGAATTTCATGTCAACTAGGTATAAATTTATTAACTTGGGTTTTTCTGTTCTTTTTCTGCGTAAATGGTTAGTATGAAGCATGTTGATTTGGTGATTATGGATTTTGCAAGTGCTATGATGTTGCCAAAGAGGTGTAAGCCCTTATGATGATTCGATCTTGGCAGATGGTAAACTATACCAGATATGTTGTTTATCGTAAAGAATTAAACAAAATAAAGCTTTAAGAAAACTTGGATTTTTTTCTTTTCTGTTTTTGTTCATTGTTGCTATTTATACAGTATGCTCTCTTTGCAACTATGGCAATTTTATATTGAAAATATATGTGCATTAATTTCTCAGAGAATATTATAAATTATGGATATTGCACATGAGTATCAATAACTGTATAAATTCCAATTGAGTGAGATATGGATTGAATGATGTATGGTTTAAGAGAACGTGGCTGTCGTACCCTAATTTTTGACCAATTTATTTTTTATTTTTTATTTTTATTCGTACGTTGATCTTTTTTCGGTCGTTCGTTTGCGCGCTATTCCCGTAATATCTGTTTTTATTCGTATTTGTGGTCGCATTTATTTTTCGCTCGTCGTTTATTTTTTTAATGTCGCTCGCGTATTAATTTCGTAATTTTTACTCGTGTTTTGTGCGTATTTTAGTGTAGCGTAATGTTTGCGTTCGTAAAGTTCATTTTATTCACGTCGTCGATTTTTTGTTTATTTAGCGTAATTTAGCCGAGTATCTCAGTCGTATCAGACGAAATTTCGGCAGAGAGGTATTTTAAAATACCTCATTTTTTTGGTTCCGACGGGACATTATTTTTTTTATTTATTATTAATTTTCGTTTTTTATTATTAATTATTTATTTAGTCATTTATTTTTCCATTTATTTAATGTGTTGTTATTTATTTATCTGTCTTTTTATTTATTTATTTATTTTTAGTCTTTGTCCACTTGTCAATTTATCATTGGTCCAGTCCAACTTTTTCTCCAAGTTTCAGCCAAGGGTAGTTTTGTCCATTCCATGTATCAGATGATTAAGAGTGTATCAGAGTTAATGAGGCCAGGCACACTTTTCAACACACACAAACAGATTCCAAAGATCAACAATCACAAAAAAAGATCAAAACCATTTCTCATCAAGAAATTCATCAAGAACAACATGAACAAAAAAATTCCAGCAACTTTTTTTCAACAACAACAATCATGACCACAGATCTAAACCCACAATCACAAGTCCGAATCATATGAACAAAATCCATAAATCATATACACAAAATCCAAACCCAAATCCACAAATCCGAATCTGAATCAAGCCATTTTCGGCCAAGAACAAGGCAAAACACAACAAAGCCATTTTCGGCTTTAACCATAAACCACAACAAAGCCATTTTCGGCTTTAACCGAAACGGACCAAGAAGAAGCTGAAAACGCAACAAACCGTAAGCAAGGCAAGGAACACGAAACCGAAAGAAAGAAGAACGGCAAAGAACAAAAATCAACAAGCAAGGCCGGGAAGAAGAAAGCGAACAAAACAGAACCAAAAGCAACAAGAACAAAACTAGAGGTATCTTTTCATGACTTTGTGTGTTTTTTTGGTGAGTTTAAATTGTAGATCTAGGCTATTTGTGCTTTGTTTTTAAAAATCTAAGTGTAGATCCATGTCTAGAATAGAGAAGTGAAGAGAAAGGGGTAAAAAAAAATTTTAAAAAAAGGGATTTGGCCTTTTCCGGCGGCGGCGCCACCACCCTAGGGTGGCCGGCCACCGCGCCGGAGTAAACAACCTCGCCGGAGAAGATGAATCTTCATCTTCTCTGGCCAACTCCTCTTGTTTCGGCCAGGCTTAGAGAGAGAGAGGGAGGATTTGAAATTTTTTTTTAGAGAGAGGGAGGAGTGTGTGAAATGAATGAAAAACAATGAAAAACCTTTATATGCTCATTTATTGGAGCTGGGCGGGTCACCCATGGGTTGACCCAGTACCCATGCCCAGCTCCATTACCCAGTACCCAGCCCACTTTGTTTCTGTCTTACTGGTTTTCACCCCATCTCTGCTACTGCACCCCCATGCATTTGTGTAGTAATTCTTGTTTTTTTTAATTTCATGCATTATCTTTTTATTTAATTCATATAAGATTTAGATTATATTTCATGCATTTTTATTAGTGTCTTAGTCTTCATGTCATGCATTTTTTTATTTTATTGGTTTATTTAAATTTTATCTCTTATATTTTAGTTTATTTTAAGCTTTGAAGTAACATTTTATATTTTTTCTATTTTTGTCTAAAGTTTTAATTATTGTGCATTTGTTATTTGATTATGGTTTAATTCCTATCTTATGCATTTTGTTTAATTAGCATTTTAAATATCCCGCATTATATAGTTTACCTATCAATTTAATCTTAAACTCATGCATTTTTCTAACTAATATTTTCTTTTTTTGAAAACTTGCATTTTATATTTTTTTAAATATGCTTCATGTCATGCATTTTATTTGGTAGTTATTCTAGGATGTGATGTTCTTTTATGCTTAATGTTTCGGTATATTTCATTTTTTACATTATCTCTAGTATAATCTCATGCATCTTTTAATTTTTTGTTAGGTATTTATTTATCATACTTAGTGTGAATTGATGTAATTTATTTTCGCGCATTTTTTCCTTTTGAGACCATAGAATGTATTTAGGGTATGTAATATGTAACCGGCACACGCACTGACACGCGCACCGACACTTCACTTTATTTATCGCTTTACGCTTATTTATTTTTCCGTCGTTACGCGATTTCGTCGTTAGTTTAGAAAAATATTTTTCTTCAAAAAAATCTAAAAAAATCAAAATTCAAATTTCTTTCAAGTAAACCTTGGTATGTAATCCAAGTGTTTTTTCCTTTTATTTTCCTTAATCAAATGTTAATTAATTTAATATCCACATTAGACATGGATTTCGTGCAATTAAAATTAACCAACTTCATCGTATTTTCTTCTCATGCCTTGAGGCCTCTCATCTCTTCTTAAAATCTTTCTTTCAAAAATGTTAAAATCAATTCAACTCATCAAATAAGTTCTTTAGCCGAACTACTTGATTTTGATCCCGATTTATTTGGGTAAGTAGGCAAAGGGTTTCGACCCTTCCAAATCAATAAAAGTAACCAAAAACATGTTTCATCTTCCTCCTTTCTTTCACTTTAACTTTTAAACTCTTTTAATAAGTAAAATCAATTTAGCGCAAGATTAGAGAATAGGTAGAAGGTTCCTATGGGATACCATAGTCGGTTCGGGTGCCTAACACCTTCCCCAATCGAAACCAACCTCCGAATCCAAGGTCTCATATGGGTTTTTACTCATTTTTTCCCTTCCCGCGAATAAAAGTTGAGAGTTCAATGATTAAAGGTTCAAATCCGATCAATGATTTTGATACCCGAAAATCACGAGCACAGAAATGGCGACTTCACTGGGGACCCTTTTAGAGGGTTAAGCCTATTTTATCTTTCTTTACTTTTGCGCTTTATTATTTGCTTACACCTTGTAAATACGTGCCTAATTGTTTACTTTTTTCGTGAGTGGCGAGATAAGTCCTACACCCGGGCTTGAGTGAAATATAAGATAGGAGTGGTAGAATCATAGTGACATGCCGAGAGTATTCTCGTATGGTGGAACATGTGATATAACCACACTTAGCGGAGGATTTTGAAGTGATATACGTCGGCGTGTGTTGTCGCGCTTAGACATTATTGCTTTTAAGTTTCCGTCGAAGCTAAGGACCTTAGTTACCTTTAACCCATCTTGGCCATTAGGATGTAGTGCGGTGGCTAACCAAGTGTTGTCTTGGTCTTAGTCGATACGCGATGCTACACTCAAACTAGACTCTCCTACGGATGTTGTTGGACCGGGTGTCGTCCCGGGAATCCAATAAAGTTCGGAGGGGGTTGTAATTTGGGAACTGTGTTAGAACCCTGGTTACAAGTGCATCTGAAACCTTAGTCCTTACCAAATGACGTGTTTACCCTCAGCTACAATTTTGTGTACTTAACCTCACCATGTTTTCTATGTTCTTTAGCATAATCATGCATACATGCATTCATACATAGATACTTTTTTTGCATCCATTAAAACATCGAAGGACTTATGTAATCTTTTTTTTTGTAAACATATTAGATATGGAGGGTGTTGTGAAGAAAATTGTGAAGAGGACTAAGAAGTATGATTTCAAGAAACCGGATTTGGAGAATTTAAGGAAGCTAGCAAGGAGGTTGACTAGCCCGGACCACTTTCGTGAGCGGTATGGTTATTTGCTTAGTATTCTCAAGACGGATGTCGACGAAGGGCTCCTTCATACTTTGGTCCAGTTCTATGACCCACTTTATCACTGTTTTACTTTCCCGGATTATCAGCTTATGCCCACACTTGAGGAGTACTCTTATTGGATCGGTTTACCCATACTCGACAAAGTACCTTTCCATGGTCTTGAACCCGCACCCAAGTATTCAACCATCGCGGCTGCTCTTCATCTTGAAATCTCCGAGATAAAAGCCAATTTCACCCTTAAAGGAGGTCTCCAATGCCTACCCTTCAATTTCCTATACCAAAAAGCCACCACTTTCTCCGAGAGATCCAATGCCGATGCCTTTGAGGCCATCCTTGCTTTACTTATCTATGGTATTGTGCTTTTCCCAAATGTTGACAATTTCATTGACATGAATGCTATCCAGATTTTCATTACCCAGAACCCTGTCCCTACCTTGCTTGCTGATACCTACTTGTCCATCCATGACCGTACATCTAAAGGACGTGGAGTTATCATTTGTTGTACACCCCTGCTTTACACCTGGTTTACCTCACATTTACCTCGCCCTAAAATTCGATCTGAATTCATTCCATGGTCGGAGAAACTCATGGCTCTCACCCCAGATGATATAGTGTGGTACAACTCGGCTTATGATACTGGAGTGATTATTGACCATTGTGGGGAGTTCTCCAATGTGCCTCTTCTTGGTATACACGGGGGCATCAGTTATAACCCGCTTCTTGCCAGACGTCAGTTCGGGTACCCTATGAGGATGAGACCAGCTTACCTCTTCTTATCCAGTGAGTTTTTCTTGTACAAGGAGGATGTTAATAATAAGAGAATGCAGTTTGTGCAAGCTTGGCGATCCATTATCAGATTGAACAAGAGCCAGTTGAAGTATAAGTCAAATGTAACTCATAAATCTTACGTCGATTGGGTCATTGATAGAGCTGCTCAGATAGGAATGCCTTACCCCCTGCTAAGGTCTTTAACTGCAACTATTGCAACAATACCAGTGCCTTTACCTCCTAAGACCATGGAGGAGTATCAGGCGCGTTTGGTTGAGTCAGAGCGTGAAAGTGCTGATTGGAAAGAGAAATATCATGCAGCTAAGCGTGAGAATGACACTCTCATGGGTCTTTTAGAAGAAGAGAATTGGAAAAATCATAAGAAAGATCAAGAGATTGCTGAGCTGAAAGAGCGTATCAGGGTGAAGGATGCTATACTTGAACAGGTTCCCAGGAGTAAGAAGAAACGCATGGATTTCTTCGCTGGCCCGCATTCAGATTTGGAGGAGTAGTCTACTTCAAGAGCTTGAGATTTTCACTTTTGTTTCCCTTTATGTATTTTTCTAGTTTTCTGTTATGTACTTTGGAGTCTATCCCTTGGCTCAGTTTGTTTAAAAGGGAATTATCTTGTATTTGTCTTTATTGTGTAACGAATGTTAAGGTTGTTATGTTTACAAAAGATTGTTATCCCGGTCCAACCAGTTCTTGATGCTCAGCCGATTCCTGTTGTTGTGTTTGCTGCACATAATTCTCCTGTGGTTGTTTCGTCTGCCCAGACTGGTCATACACAACCGATCGCTACTGCTGTGATTTCTGCTACGGCTGCTGGCACTGCACAGCCCACCCCGGCTGGTTTTTCTTTTGGAGATGCATCAAATATGTACAATGAAGGTCTTCGTCCTCCTGGTTTTGCTTATCACCCTCAGAACTACATGTCCAAAGAGTATCCTTGGGGTATGTCTCTTACAGCTAATGAAGGTGTACGCTTTGCTGGCCCAGAAATGCCAACTCCTTATGGACAACAGGCAACGCCACTTTTTCATCATGGACAGTTATTCCCTCAAGCTGTCATGAATCATACGGCACCCATTGTCCATACTACCCAGCAAGAGGAAGGACCAATTTATCATTCGGGTAGTGTAGTAGGAGATGACAGAATGGTAAGTCTGGAAGAGAAGTATGACGTAGTGCAGAAAGAACTGAGGGCTCTTCGTGGTAAAGCCATCTATGGTCAGAATGTGCACGATCTTTGTTTGGTCCCAAATGTGGTACTGCCTCCCAAGTTCAAGACTCCGGATTTCGTCAAATATGAAGGGAACACTTGCCCACAGAGTCATCTGGTTATGTATGTAAGGAAGATGACAGCCTACAAAGACAATGAACCTTTGCTCATTCATTGTTTCCAAGACAGTTTGACTGGTCCCGCACAAATATGGTACATGAATCTGAAGGGTATCACCACCTTCGAAGAACTGGCCAGGGCTTTCATACAGCAGTATCGGTATAACATACATCTGGGGCCCACTCGAAGGGAACTGCAAGCTATGACTCAAAAGGATAAAGAATCTTTCAAGGAGTATGCTCTCCGCTTTATTTAAAAATCGGCCCAATCCGCCCTGCTCTGGAGGAAAGAGAAATGGCTGATCTATTCTTTGAAACTTTGAGTCCCTACTACTCAGAAAAAATGATTGGTTGCGCATCGCAGAAGTTTACGGAGATGGTTGACGCGGGGGTTCGCATTGAAGATTTGGTCCGAAAAGGAATTTTGGCCAAAGAAGGTAGTGTGTGAAGTGCTTCGTCAGGTGGGTCGTCTAATGGATCCAAGAAATTTGGAAACAGTTATCCAAAGAAGAGTGCTCAGGAAGTCAGTGTGGTAGCCCAGGGGGGATCCCAACCAATATATCCAAACTACCCCTTCATTGCCAATATTCCACCACCTTTTCCAGCTCCACAAAATCAACATTACCACCCACAAACGCCCCAAAGGCCTCCACCATTCTATCCACCACTATACCAACAACCGTATCCGCAACCTTTCTACCAACAACCATATTACCCACCACCACCTCAACAACAACAACCTCGTAATCGAGCCCTACAACAGCCAAATCGCCTTCCCAGAAAAGAGTTTCCCCCCATACCTATGTTGTATGCGGACTTGATACCCTCTTTATTAGCAAGGAATCTTGTGCAGACTAGGCAGCCTCCTCGCCTACAGAACCTGTTACCTCCATGGCACCGTGCTGACCTTACCTGTGCCTTTCACCAAGGGGCACCGGGGCATGATGTTGAGCATTGCTACCCGCTCAAAGAAGAAGTTTAGAGATTGATTCAAAGCAAAGAGTTGTCCTTCGAGGACACCAATTCCAATACTCAGAATAATCCTTTGCCATCTCATGGACCGGCTGTTAATATAATTCAAGAGGATCAAGATTTGAGTCTAATTCTCAGGATTCAAGATGTCAGAACTCCTTTGGTCCCGATTCACGCCAAGATGAGCGAAGTAAACATGTTTAACCACGATCATGATGCTTGTGAAGTGTGTTCTATGGATCCCCGAGGGTGTGAGAAAGTCCAGGAGGATATACAAGGACTGATTGACAGAAAAGAGCTGATTGTCAAGAAGGAATCCAGGAATGTTTGTGTTATTACCCCGGTGTTTAAGAATCTTGAGGTAGCCCGTGATGGTGTGAAGTCAGACGTCACTCCTCTGGTGATCCGTTTGCCAGGACCTGTTCCCTATACTTCTCAGAAGGCCATACCCTACCGGTATGAGGCAACTATTGTGGAGAATGGTAAAGAGATCCCTCTGCACTCTGCAGATACTGTCATAAATATAGCAGGTGTGGGCAAAGTAATGAGAAGTGGGCGTATTCTCCCCACAGTTGTGCGCAACGAGAATACTGCTCCGAATGTGCCAGTGCAGAATCTTGATAAGGGTAAAGGTGCCAGCCAACCTGGGGGGATCATTCAGGAAGGTAGTGATGAGATCTTAAAGCTGATCAAAAAGAGTGAATACAAAATAATCGATCAGTTGTTGCAAACCCCGTCCAAAATTTCCATAATGTCTTTATTAATGAACTCTGGAGCTCATAGGGACACTCTGATGAAGATTTTGGCTCAAGCATATGTGGATCCCGATGTTACTCTGGGGCAATTCGGGAGCATAGTTGGGAATGTAACTGCGTGTAATAACCTGAGCTTTAGTGATGAAGACCTCCCGGCGGAGGGAAGAAACCACAACTGGGCTTTGCACATTTCTGTCCTTTGTAAGTCAGACTCGATGTCGAATGTGTTGATAGACACCGGTTCCGCCCTCAATGTGATGGCAAAGACTACTTTGGAAAGGTTGGCATACCGTGGCGCCCAGTTGAGGCCAAATGCAGTGATGGTAAAAGCATTCGATGGATCTAGGAAGTCGGTGATTGGGGACATAGACTTGCCTATCACGGTGGGCCCTCATACCTTCAAGGTTACATTCCAAGTCATGGACATTCAAGCTTCATACATTTGCTTACTTGGACGACCGTGGATTCATGAGGCTGGAGCAGTGACCTCCACTCTTCATCAGAGGCTAAAGTTTGTAAGTTGTGGAAAGCTGATAACGGTAATTGGTGAATCAGCCTTGTTGGTTAGTCATTTGTCTGCTTTCTCCTATATTGGTGCTGATGATGTAGAAGGAACTTCTTTTCAGGGTTTCTCTGCGGAAGAAGGAGCTGCTAAGAAGGGTGAGACTTGTATGGCCTCCTTGAAGGATGCCCAAAAGCTTGTACAAGATGGTAAAACAGGAGGCTGGGGTCAGTTGGTACAGCTGCCTGAGAACAAGCGGAAAGAAGGTCTCGGTTTCTCTACCAGTCAATCGAGCGCAATTTCCAAGCCAGTTGAGGGCATCTTTCATAGCGCTGGGTTTATTCATGCTCCGCCTGAAACCAATGCTATCCTTGAGGATCAGTCGGAAGAGGTTGCACCTGTCTTTGTAACACCCGGAGGAGTCTGCTGTAATTGGATCGCTGTGGATATTCCTTCTGTGATGCATGTGTCTAAGTAATATGTTTGTCTACTTTTCGTTTTTTTAAGAAAACTCTTTTCGTCCTGCCCCAGACGAAAATGAAATCTTGTAGGGTTTTTGGTTTTATCTTCAAGTATTGTCGTTATTAATGAAAAAACGCCGTTTCTATCATGACTGTTTCATTTTTATTTACTGCTTTTTCTGGAAAAATGGTAATAGAAAAATCCCAAAAAAATTTCATTCTCTTTTTCTTTTTAAATCAATCAAATTCAAAAGTCTGCATTTACTCATTTACTAAAATCAATCATAAATCATGTGCAGACTGAACATACATAAGCCCGTTGAACACAGTGACCCTACGCTTCTGCCCAACTTTGAATCCCCTGTTTACGAGGCTATGGTAGAGGAGGATGATGAGATTCCTGATGAGATCAGATGGATGTTAGAGCAAGAGAAAAAGATCATTCAGCCTCATGAAGAAGAGTTAGAATTGATCAATCTGGGTACTGAGGAGGATAGAAAAGAGATCAAGATTGGAGCGTCATTGGAAGTTACCGTCAAAGAAAAGGTAATTGAACTTCTCAGGGAGTACGCTGACATATTTGCTTGGTCATACAAAGACATGCCAGGTTTAGATCATGAAGTTGTAGAACACCGCTTGCCTTTGAAACCTGAGTGTCCTCCAGTCAAACAGAAGCTCAGAAGGTCTCATCCTGATATGGCCCTCAAGATCAAAGAAGAAGTACGGAAGCAGATTGATGCAGGCTTTCTAGTTACATCCGAGTATCCTCAGTGGTTGGCTAACATTGTGCCTGTTCCAAAGAAAGATGGTAAGGTCCGAATGTGTGTTGATTACCGAGATTTGAACAAGGCAAGTCCGAAGGATGATTTCCCTCTACCTCATATTGATGTATTGGTTGATAGTACTGCTCAATGCAAAGTTTTCTCCTTCATGGACGGGTTCTCTGGTTACAATCAAATCAAGATGGCTCCAGAAGATAGACAAAAGACATCTTTCATCACGCCGTGGGGCGCTTTCTGCTATGTAGTAATGCCATTTGGTTTGATAAATGCCGGTGCCACTTATCAGAGGGGTATGACCAAGATATTCCATGATATGATGCACAAAGAGATAGAGGTTTATGTGGATGATATGATTGTCAAGTCTAGTACTGAAGAAGAACATGTTGAGTATCTGTTGAAGATGTTCCAACGGTTGAGAAAGTACAAGCTCCGTTTGAATCCTAATAAATGTACTTTCGGTGTCCGATCAGGGAAACTTTTAGGTTTCATTGTTAGTCAGAAGGGCATTGAAGTAGATCCCGACAAAGTCAGAGCCATCCGGGATATGCCCGTTCCAAGAACAGAGAAACAAGTCAGAGGTTTTCTCGGAAGACTGAACTATATCTCCAGGTTTATCTCTAATATGACTGCTACTTGTGGGCCGATATTCAAGTTACTCCGTAAAGATCATTTGGACGGAAGATTGTCAGAAAGCCTTCGACAGTATCAAGGAGTATTTGTTAGAACCTCCAATTCTTGTCCCTCCAGTTGAAGGAAGACCGTTGATCATGTACTTGACTGTGTTAGAAGATTCCATGGGTTGTGTACTCGGACAGCAAGATGAAACTGGCAGAAGAGAGCACGCAATCTATTACTTAAGCAAGAAATTCACAGATTGTGAATCCCGATACTCAGCTCTTGAGAAGACTTGTTGTGCTTTAGCCTGGGCTACCAAACGTCTCCGGCACTATATGATCAATCATACCACTTGGTTGATATCCAAAATGGACCCAATCAAGTATCTCCTGGAGAAGTCTTCAATATCAGAAAGAATTGCTCGTTGGCAGATGTTATTGGCCGAGTTTGATATTGAATACCATATTCAGAAAGCAATCAAAGGGAGTATCCTTGCAGATCACTTGGCTCACCAACCGGTTGAAGATTATCAACCTGTTAAGTTTGATTTCCCTGATGAAGAGGTCATGTATTTGAAGATGAAAGATTGTGATGAACCGTTGTTTGGTGAAGGTCCAGATCCTGAATCTAAATGGGGTTTGATATTTGATGGGGCCGTTAATGCTTATGGCAATGGAGTCGGAGCAGTCCTTGTCACACCTGAGGGTACTCACATCCCTTTTACTGCAAGGCTACGATTTGACTGTACAAACAATATGGCAGAATATGAAGCTTGCATTATGGGCATTGAAGAAGCAATCAATATGAGGATCAAGAATATTGATATATGTGGAGATTCAGCTTTGGTGATTAATCAGATCAAAGGGAAGTGGGAAACTCACCATGCTGGTTTGATTCCTTACAGAGATTATGCAAGACGGTTGTTAACTTTCTTTAACAAAGTGGAGTTGCGTCACATTCCCCGTGATGAGAATCAGATGGCAGATGCTTTGGCCACCTTGTCTTCGATGATCAAAGTAAATCGTCACAATGATGTGCCATTAATCAGTGTCCAATTCCTTGAAAGGCCTGCTTATGTGTTTGCAGTTGAAGTACTTGCTGATGGTAAACCATGGTTTCATGATATCAAGGTTTTCCTTCAAACTCAAGAGTATCCGCTTGGGGCATCTCACAAAGATAAGAGGACTCTGAGAAGACTGTCTGGTAATTTCTTCCTGAATGAAGATGTATTGTATAAAAGAAACTTTGATGCAATGTTGCTCAGGTGTGTGGATGAACGTGAAGCAGATTTATTGATGCATGAGATACATGAAGGTCCATTTGGCACTCACTCCAGTGGACATGCAATGGCTAAGAAAGCATTAAGAGCAGGTTATTACTGGATAACGATGCAAGCTGATTGTTATAATCATGCCAAGAAGTGCCACAAATGTCAGATATATGCAGATAAGAGCCATGTACCACCATCTATGCTCAATGTTATCTCTTCTCCGTGGCCTTTCTCCATATGGGGCATTGATATGATTGGTCGGATTGAACCAAAAGCTTCTAATGGACATCGCTTCATACTAGTGGCTATTGATTACTTTACCAAGTGGGTTGAACCAGCATCTTTCGCCAATGTGACCAAGCAAGTAGTGGTTCGGTTCATCAAGAATAACATCATCTGCCGTTATGGTATTCCTAACAAGATCATCACGGATAATGGTACAAATTTGAACAACAACATGATGAAAGAACTGTGCGATGACTTCAAGATTGAACATCACAACTCTTCTCCATACAGACCTCAGATGAATGGTGCGGTTGAGGCTGCAAATAAGAATATCAAGAAGATTGTGCAAAAGATGGTGGTTACCTACAAAGATTGGCATGAGATGTTACCCTATGCTTTACATGGATATCGTACCTCAGTGCGTACTTCAACAGGGGCAACCCCTTTCTCTTTGGTATATGGTATGGAAGCAGTGCTCCCTGTGGAGGTAGAAATCCCATCTTTGAGAGTCTTGATGGAGGCTGAATTAACTGAAGCTGAATGGTGCCAGAGTAGGTATGATCAATTGAATTTGATTGAAGAGAAACGCATGACCGCTTTGTGTCACGGACAACTTTATCAGTCAAGGATGAAACAAGCGTTTGACAAAAAGGTTCATCCCCGTGAATTCAAAGAAGGAGACTTTGTGATCAAGTGTATCAAATTTTTCCAACCGGATCCCAGGGGCAAGTGGTCTCCGAATTACGAAGGTCCTTATGTGGTCAAGAGAGCGTTCTCTGGTGGTGCTTTAATCCTTACAAATATGGATGGAGAAGATTTACCTCGTCCTGTGAATTCTGATGCAGTCAAGAAATACTTTGTCTAAAGATATATGAAAAGAACAGCTCGGTAGGTCGAAAACCCGAAAGGGCGGCCTAAACCAAAAGAGAGCGTCTCGGTAAGTCGAAAACCCGAAAGGGCGGCTTAGGCAAAAATTAGAGACACAAAAAAAGAGAGAGAAAAAAAAAAAAAAAAGAGTTTATCCTGATAGGTCGAAAACCCGAAAGGGCGGCCTATGCAAAAGTTAAGGACTATGACAAAGTAACTGCATCAGATCAAGCATCACCCATTTGGGGCACCTTAGCTGTCAGAAGTCCTCCGATACTAAAGCATCTGAGCAGTGGTTCAAAGTTGTTAGGGAATGTAGTGGTTATTGTGTTCAATGTACCTTCCCATGTAATTACCATTTTCCAATTTTTGTAATCCGTGGAGCCATGCCTTTGGCCGGTTACCACCCTATTACATTAATTTGAGCCGGTGCACTCTTTTGGAATTCTTGTTTATTCTATATGCAATTTTTCTTCTCCCATTTTTAATGTCAATACTTGAAGTAAAAACTTTGAAAATTTCTTTTACTTTTATATTTTCTTTTGAAAAAAACAAAAAATGACAAACATATTATCTGTAGGTTCATATATCATGGAAACATATGTCGACAACCATTCAAACACCGGTGAATTCAACAGAGGATCATAGTCTTGCAAAAAAAAAAGAGAAAAAAAGAAGCAAAGAAGAAAAGAAAAGCTCGCTAAGTCGAAAACCCGAAAGGGCGGCTTAAGCCAAAAATGAGCGTCCCGGTGGATCGAAAACCCGAAAGGGCAGTCCAGGCAAAAATTAGGGACATACAAAAAAGAATATATTCCCGGTGGATTGAAAACCCGAAAGGGCGATCCAGACAAAAGTTAGGGATTCAAAAAAAAAAGAATACAAAAAAAGCAATGACTATGTGAAGCACGATTTTGAGAAGGAACTTTGGTTCAGTTCAGAAATGGCGACCTTGGCCAGGTTTTTTGTGTTGTGTGTTCTTTACCTAGCATTGTTTCGGTTAGCGGTGGTACCCCGATTGTGGTTTGATTCATCTCCAGTGATATTATCCCCAGTGAAGAATGCTAAGTGTTGGCACTGTAATACCGGGTCACTATCCTTACGACCTGCCCAATCTTGTCTCGTCAGTTTCACCAATATATTTTCATACATGTCATTCATTCATGCATACATATCATGCATACTGATATCATTCATATGCATTTTACCTGTGTGTCGTCCTCCATGTGTATCCAGTAAAATTTGTCATCACCAATGTGTTCATTTCGGCCTGTTTACCAATTAAGTTTCTTTCAAGTGGCAGGTCCCACCTTTCAATTTTCCCCAGTATCTCGTTGAAACTGTATTTCGTACGAAGAGTATTCGTTTGTACCTTGTTTTTGTTGTACCTTGTTTTTGTTTGGCTAAGTTACATCAGTAATAGTAACGCCTCACCAGTATTTCACTTCGTATGTTTTTCGTTACCCCAGTAAAGGTAATTGACAGTTTTACCTTTCGTATGTTCGTCGTTACCCCAGTAAAGGTAATTGACAGTTTTACCCTTTCGTATGTTCGTCATTACCCCAGTAAAGGTAATTGACAGTTTTACCCTTTCGTGTGTCTGTCGTTACCCCAGTAAAGGTAATTTTTTTTAGAGAGAGGGAGGAGTGTGTGAAATGAATGAAAAACAATGAAAAACCTTTATATGCTCATTTATTGGAGCTGGGCGGGTCACCCATGGGTTGACCCAGTACCCATGCCCAGCTCCATTACCCAGTACCCAGCCCACTTTGTTTCTGTCTTACTGGTTTTCACCCCCATCTCTGCTACTGCACCCCCATGCATTTGTGTAGTAATTCTTGTTTTTTTTAATTTCATGCATTATCTTTTTATTTAATTCATATAAGATTTAGATTATATTTCATGCATTTTTATTAGTGTCTTAGTCTTCATGTCATGCATTTTTTTATTTTATTGGTTTATTTAAATTTTATCTCTTATATTTTAGTTTATTTTAAGCTTTGAAGTAACATTTTATATTTTTTCTATTTTTGTCTAAAGTTTTAATTATTGTGCATTTGTTATTTGATTATGGTTTAATTCCTATCTTATGCATTTTGTTTAATTAGCATTTTAAATATCCCGCATTATATAGTTTACGTATCAATTTAATCTTAAACTCATGCATTTTTCTAACTAATATTTTCTTTTTTTGAAAACTTGCATTTTATATTTTTTTAAATATGCTTCATGTCATGCATTTTATTTGGTAGTTATTCTAGGATGTGATGTTCTTTTATGCTTAATGTTTCGGTATATTTCATTTTTTACATTATCTCTAGTATAATCTCATGCATCTTTTAATTTTTTGTTAGGTATTTATTTATCATACTTAGTGTGAATTGATGTAATTTATTTTCGCGCATTTTTTCCTTTTGAGACCATAGAATGTATTTAGGGTATGTAATATGTAACCGGCACACGCACTGACACGCGCACCGACACTTCACTTTATTTATCGCTTTACGCTTATTTATTTTTCCGTCGTTACGCGATTTCGTCGTTAGTTTAGAAAAATATTTTTCTTCAAAAAAATCTAAAAAAATCAAAATTCAAATTTCTTTCAAGTAAACCTTGGTATGTAATCCAAGTGTTTTTTCCTTTTATTTTCCTTAATCAAATGTTAATTAATTTAATATCCACATTAGACATGGATTTCGTGCAATTAAAATTAACCAACTTCATCGTATTTTCTTCTCATGCCTTGAGGCCTCTCATCTCTTCTTAAAATCTTTCTTTCAAAAATGTTAAAATCAATTCAACTCATCAAATAAGTTCTTTAGCCGAACTACTTGATTTTGATCCCGATTTATTTGGGTAAGTAGGCAAAGGGTTTCGACCCTTCCAAATCAATAAAAGTAACCAAAAACATGCTTCATCTTCCTCCTTTCTTTCACTTTAACTTTTAAACTCTTTTAATAAGTAAAATCAATTTAGCGCAAGATTAGAGAATAGGTAGAAGGTTCCTATGGGATACCATAGTCGGTTCGGGTGCCTAACACCTTCCCCAATCGAAACCAACCTCTGAATCCAAGGTCTCATAAGGGTTTTTACTCACTTTTTCCCTTCCCGCGAATAAAAGTTGAGAGTTCAATGATTAAAGGTTCAAATCCGATCAATGATTTTGATACCCGAAAATCACGAGCACAGTGGCTGTATTTTTTCTCTTTTTGTTTTTGTTCATTTTTGCTATTCATAAAGTATGCTCTCTTTGCTGATATTTAGACAAGTTACTTGACGTTGCTTCTCCTTTTTTTTGGTATGCAATTTATATCTCAGAATTATAAGATTTTGGGAGCAAACTTTACAAAAGAAATTGGATAGGAATTGTTATTTTACCTTGGTTGATCCAGTCTGCAATCAATTCGAAGTAATCGTCAACAAGAAAAATGGATTTTTGTGTTTCTCTCATGGGATAATCGAATTGCACAAGGCATACACTTTGGATAATGGTGCTTGAATCACATTGATCATTGTTAAGTCACAATTGTTCGTCATTAAGGTGTATGATTGTCGAAACTGTGAGATCATTTATCCTGTGTATGTTCCCCCACTGATGTGAAGGCTTGACCACCGAATCTACGACCCAGATCATGAACCCCCTGAATTTGCTGGCGTCACTACAACAATCCCATAAATGGTTGTCTCCGTCTGATGTAAAGAACGGCTATCTGGTATCATTTTCTTCCCTTTTATGCTATTATCACGTCTGAATTTTTAAGTAAATGATAGATAAAAAAGTAATCAGACAATAGTTACTTTGTAATGTTAATTAATTATTTTTTGCGTAGACCTTCACATATTTTGGCTTCTTTTATGATATTATTGCCAAAGATTGTAGAGATATAAGAATGGTTGATGATTTAGGGAATTATTGGTGATGAAATTGAGTTTTGATGATCAATATAAGCATGTTATGTTTGGAAGAATTGGGTGCGGTTTTCTAATGCGCCTAAGCTATACAAAGGACAAGGCATAAAGCTTGGAGCAAGTGCTAGAGGTCGTAATAGTGTTCTTTATGTAGCTTTGGACAAATGAGTTCCAAAACATATTGATATGCTAAGACTACCATAATTTCTATCTCATGTTTTGGTTAAATAAGTTTTTTTTTTGTTAACGGATGGACTCTGTATTGGAATATTCAATGGTCCTAAAGTGGAATACTTCTCAATCTCTTGATTAGCGTTAGTTATGCACATGGATAAATTATAATAATTTTTTTAAGGCTGATATGCATTGTGTCATACACACAAAATCAAACTTGCATATTTTTGTGTCATTTGGTTAGCACAGGCATAGCAACTAACTAAAAAAAATACACAATTGGATTGGATATGTACTCATTTTTGAACATATACACATAGTACTTCAACTCACAAATAACTGATACAAAAACTATTGACAGCGATGTGAAAGAAAAATGTAACTCTTGATTTTTTTTTTATATACTTTACCTATTGATTAGGGGAGTAGTTTGTACGTTATATTTAATGTACATTGATATTCTCAACCTTGAAGGATGTAAACGACATGTCTAAAAAAACATAGGGTTAAGCTAAATAATTATTACTATAGTTAAGAGGAACAAAATCCTTAAGAGTTTAAAGTAGGTTTGTACGATATATAATAAATGCGTGCAGAATACGAAGAGTCGTAATTATATTAAAATACGTCGTACATATCTAGGAGTGCACACACTACTTTTCCATCTATAGTCGTGCATAATTTATGATTTTGTCCGCATATTTCACGATATACGAAGCCACACGTGTGTGTATCTATTATGCAGAGAACTTATCCAAATACTATATTAGAAAGCATGAGTGATATAACGTATTTTCAAGATAGGACCATATTAGCTCCAAAAGAATTGATGTTAGATCAAATTAGCGATTATATGTTGGATTCAATTCCAGGTGAAGCAAGAACTTATTTGAGTTATGATTCGCCGCTTACACGAAGCATAGCTGGTGATGCGATTGATGATGTCACACTCCGAAATTTCTCAACACTATTTGATGTGTCTGGTCTTCCAAATCACAAACTCAGCTTAAAGGTTGGAGTTCCCGTGATGTTATTAAGGAATATAGATTAAAGATCAGACTTATGCAATGGTACAAAACTAATAATAACCAGAATGGGAAAATTTGTCCTTGAAGGAAATATCATATCTGCAAATAATACAGGCAAGAAAGTTTTTATACCAAGATTATCTCTTGCACCTTCCGACATCAGGATTCCTTTCTAATTTCAACGGAGAAGGTTTCTGATAGCCGTTTCATTCGCAATGGCTATTAACAAAAGTCAAGGACACTCTTTAAAGAATGTTGGGATATACTTGCCAAGTCCCGAGTTTTCACACGATCAGCTATATGTTGCAATTTCGAGAGTTACTTTTAAATATGGGTTAAAGATGCTTATTACAGATGAAGATGGTCAAGATATCGACGTGACTTCTAATTTCGTATATATAGTTTGTCTTAATTTCGTGTAATGTTTGATAGTTTGTCTTAAATATATGTTTAATACTTTATATTTTCGTATTGTGTCAATTAGCTACTAATTACATACTTAATGTGGCTATCATTAGTTTAATTTATCGCATTTTCACATCTTATGAACCATGAGGTGCATTGTTTAAACCGTAACAAATGAACTTATTCATATAAACATACTATATAATGTGTAACTTATTTGCGTATGTCTTAGATGGTCGGACCCGTGCGGAGCACGGGTCGGTGGTCTAGTTATATATAATTTGATTGGTTTATAGAACTAAACAAAACAGAATTTGATTAGTGTATAATTCTTTTATGTGTTCCTTAAAAAAAAAAAGAGTCAGTTATGTGAACATACGCAATTATTATAGCATACGTAGAGTAACTGTTAAAACTCTTTGGCCTACATATTAATTTAGAGCATTGAAAAGTTATCTTTATATATTTATGTCACTTATACTTAATTGCACATTATTTCTAATCTATCTATCTATTACAACTATTAGATAGAATAAGAGAATAGAAATCAAGCTTCTTTAGATGTGCCACATCATCACAAAGTTTGCATGACAACAACTTAAATTTCCTTTACCAAGATACTAGGGAGACAACTCGTGCGTTGCACGGGTTTGATTAAATTTTTAACATAAATTAACGAAAAGAAAATGTTGGTCATTTTTTTTTTAATAAGATTATTTTTGCAAAGATTATTTATTATTTTTGGAGTTGGGTTTGATGAAGCAAAAACGCGTTTGCATACTATTAGATGTAAATCTTCCGTGATTTTAAGTAGTTGAGAATTAGAAATTATGTGTTAAAGTTGTTTTATGTCATGATTTCAAGCAAAACGTGATTTACAATTGTCTAGAGAAATTCACCATATTTAAAGTTGATTAATGTGTCCGAGCGGATAGAAATGAAAAAAATGAAAGTGTACTTGACAAAAAAAATGAAATAAAGATTTAAGATAAAAACTTGGATTTTGTAGGCCTATATTTTTAAGGTAAAAAGTTGGATTTTTTTTGTCAGTTGATTAACTAAAAAATAAAAAAGATACCAATAACATATATTCCATCCTAAAAAATAGCATATATTCTATCAAAATTAAATAGTGACTTTTTTAAAATTAAAAAATCAAAAATACGAACACATAAAAAGGCAGTTTTTCACATTAAAAAAAAAACATAAAAGGAATTGAAAAAAAAAAAAACACACACACACAACTCAATCCCTAAAAACGTTAAAAATTTTAAATCCTAAAATCATTCTACCCAATCTGAACTCTGCATGTTATGATTTATAATTTCAAAGGCTAAATCAAACCTTGATCCGTATTCACCATCATAAACCATGTCGGCGGTGTTAAGTTCGTAGATGGCTCTCCATTGATGTCGAGCGAACGAACCATGGTTCCACTGCAGAACTGTTGAGTACCGAGAAGGTGACTCAACATGTAATCGTTTGGTAAGAGCGAGAAATCCATCCTTTTTTTATGAATCAGTTCCCTCTTCTTTCTCTTTTGTTCTTCATTTGTGGGTTACTTTTCATTGAGCTCTCACTTAAATCCATTACTGAGTTCGCCGACAATCGTCCTCCCACTATTGTTGTACACGTGTCGTTTCTTATAGCTCTATGAAGCTAAACATATAACATGTGTGTTGCACAAGTATTAATAGAGTTGTGAAACTTTTTGAGATGTTAAACATTATGTTAGTGTTTTTTCAAGAAGAATTTTAATTAGTTTACAATGAAGTTAGCTAAATATTAATAAGTAAAAATGTGTCATTTATATTGGTCTTGATATGAGAACAATAAGTACAAAGAGGCTTGAATATTATTTATTTTTTAGTACGAAGGATGGCCATATGTCCAATTATTATTTTTAATCTTTCTTATTTAACTAATTTTGTGGAGGATAAAACATATTAAGAAGTTTTACTTGAAATTACTTTCGTTATTATAGTTATAAGATAGAATAAGAAAGGGTGAGAAGTTATAAGATATGTGAGAAGATATTTTATATGTGAGAATGATATATAATAACAACAAATATACTAAGAATGGATGATAAGTTTTGTAACTTAAAATTGCTTGCATTCTTATAATTATTAGATAGATATATTAGATAGAATAAGAAAGGGTGAGAAGTTATACTATATTCAAGAATATATTTTTAGAGTTGGCACATATGCATAATTATAACTTTGGAATAATGACTCAAGTTTAGTGTACGGGAAGGTCTTAGAGGTACCACATCAACATCATCACAATTTTGCACCCGAATTTACTCTTAATTATAGGAAACTCAATTAATGGAAAGTATGAATGTCAGTCAATTCCACGGTCAAAGGTTAAATTTCCATGTTGCCGTGTTCAAATCATCAAAACATGACTTTGTCTCTCTAATTTCAAAAATATCAAGAGCATTCCATTAGAGTTTTAAGTAGATGTGTGCTTCTACAATTAGTTACCTAGGCATTGATGTTTTTTTTAAAGAAGACATTGATGCCAATAGTCGTGAGCAATTATCATTACATTTCTTACAACCTTTCATTAACTAATAAAAAGTAACTTTTTAATTTTTTTAATTTTTTTTGGAAATATAAACTATTTGGTCAACCTAAAAGTAACTTGAGTCTCTATTAAGTCATAAAACCAATGAATAGCCAAAAGATGATGAGTGAAAAATAGAAAAGAAATATAATACCAAATTGAAGGGTACTATCCAATAGTTTCTTGGAAAAATTAATGATAAACAACCCTTTTTATAAACTTCTTCCTGAGTAACAACAATGCAACAAAATAAAAAATAGAAAACAATATAAAAGAATGTCGGAAAAATAGACTAACAAACATCATATAAAAAAAATAGAGCTTAAATATTTGACCAATCTAAGAGTAACTTGACTCCCTATCATGTCATAGAAACAATTAATAATCAAGAGATGAAGAGTTAAAGTGAGTGGAAAAAACAGTAATACAATATTGAAGATGGACTATAACCAATTGTTGCTTGAATATGGTGATGAACAAAACTCAAAATTTGGTGCACAAAATCACATATTTATACACACAATGTTTCTCAATGACATGAAAGTAAAAAACATGATATAAGATTAGAACAATTAGATAACATGGTGGAGGAAAAGTGTAGAAAGATGGGATCAATAGTAGACATGGTGAAAAAGTCAAGAGAAAATGAGATAAATAATAAAATTGATCATCAAATATCACAAAATAAGCAGAAAATGAATGAGATTAGCGTTGGTTATTATATAGGTGAAAGGGAAAAAGGGAAATATAGATGATCTAAAATGTAACATCTTTTTAACCTTTATGTGGAAGAATGTAAAGAGACAAATTCAATGGTGATGGTGTAAATATTATAGAAATTAATCAAGTGTTTTTATAAAATAGTAGTTGAAGGAGTTATAAGAATGAAGGATGTAAAAGTTGTATAACCGATAGTTGTTTGTGCGGCGACCGTTTTTTTAATTAAAATAATAATGTTCAGTTACACTTATTCTTACTTATTTCTTATTAAGGTTGCAATTGATTAGTGTAACTCTTTTTATCAAAATTATTATGTATAATAATGGTTTGAGGGAGTGACACATAAGCAAAGTAGAAGAATGATCAAGAATAAAAGCTAGAAAGGGGATCATTAGTGAAGTGACATGTAAGCAAAATGTAGCTTAGAATACATTAGTCAATATAAAATGGTAGATTAGGATAAAAACTTCATTTAGTTTCTTTTATTCATACCTTTCATACTTTTGTTGTTTTGCTTTTATTTTAATCTAATTTTAGCATTATGAAAAAACAGTGAATTTCATTTAGATATCATCAAATTTTTATTCTAAATTGAGTCAAAGAAATTATCTAATAGAAAACTGAAATAATTTCGTTTAAAAAATTGAAAAGGCTCTTTTTTTCATATGTTTCATTCAAACACTTCATAACAACATGGTTTTTAGACGGACTCACAACATTCCACTACTTCTTTCTTTCTTTCGTTAAGTTTCGTTTCTTTAGTTTAATTCGATGGATTTCACTCTCACCGAATAAATCAAATAACCCACAACTAATAGACAACTTACTATTAATATCAATATTAAGGTGGATTCTAAGGTGAGGGAGCAATCAAGTCCCTCACCGGTGGACCATTTATTTTATACCATTGGATCTATTAAAACAATTTAAAGGTTGAGATTTTGTTAGAAGTAAAAAAGTAACACCTTTGTCTTCTCCCATCCAATCTTTGCTTTTTTTCTTTGTCCCTGCAAAACCTCCTTTCAAGCTTAATTATCATGAAGATCCAAATTTTAATTAGGTTGAATTTCAATTAAAACTTCACAAGAACGGAAATTCTGACATGAAAAAATTAATAGAGTGGAAGAAATTTCTGGGTTTTCATGTTCAATTTTTGCTTCTTTCAAAAAAAAAATGTTCAATTCTTGCTATTAAATCTGATTTTCAATTTCAACCTACTAAATTGCATTGACATAACAATCCAAACGTCTCAATTCTTCAAGGAAACATGGCTAAACTGAATTATTTCGTTTAAGTTTTATAATTGAGAAGCAGTTTCCATGGCAATAGTGTTTATGGTCTTGCTTTTTGATTTTTTGCCCTTTTGTTATTTTTTCGATGGAATTAGGTGTAGCTTCCATGGTTATGAGAGTGAAACTCTATAGAGATAAAAAAAAAAAAAAAAAAAAAAAAAAAAAAAAAAAGAGAAGAAACCCAGAAAATAAAATAGAAGAAAGGAAACAAAATCATGAGTCTCAAAATTGAAAAGAAAAAAACAAAATTAAACTTTTTAAGAACCACCATGCAATTTGCTTCATTTAAGTTTGGAAGAAGATGATAGAAATACTAATGTCAGGAAGATTGGGTGGAAGAACACATATGTGTTGCCTTTTTATTTCCAACAAATCTTAACCCTTAGATTCTTTTAAATAAATCTAATGGTATAATTTAAATGGTACACCGGTGAGGGACTTAATTGCTCCCTCACCTTAGAATCCACCCAATATTAATGATAAATTTATCGAAATGTTTATTATTAGATAGAATACGAAAAGGTGAGAAGTCATAGAATAATATGAAAAACATTTTTAGAGGTTCTACATAAGCATATTATGACTTAAGCGTAGTTTACAACGATGAAACATTTTTAAAGACTCCACATCCAATACTTGATCATGAATAACTAAAAATTAGTTTACAATAAATATACTTCGAATTGACAACATTAAAGTAGGAAATTATATGCATCTAATTGTTACACATATATAAAACCAGTAGAGAAAAAAACTTGTATAAAATTTAAAGCAGAAAGCTATTGTAAATAAATGAAATAAGTTGATTATATAATAAATGTGTTGTTCTTATGACTAAGATATTCACACACTCGATCTATTAGGACTCTTGTGATTGAACCCTTTGTTAATTTTTTTTGACAAATATGTGATTCAAACCTGAAAAGTTCAAAAATAAGAAAGTTATAATTGTTCAAATTATCTATTTGATATAATTAAAATGAAAAATGGAAAGAAAGACTCTAAAAATAAAACCTCAAAATTACAAACCTTTTTATTCATTTAATAAGCATGATATTTACAATAAATTTCTCAAGAGACTCTTGAATTCTATAATATATGAGTTGAAATTCTCAAAGTTATGACATTTCTAATCATTGATATATATATATATATATATATATATATATATATATATATATATATATATATATCAAACATAGAAAAATAATTGGCCATTTTTTCCTAAAAATTAAAGAATTGACATTTCAAATTTAAGATTGAAAAAGTGTATAAAGAGTGCTTCTAGAGGAATTTGGTCTGATCACTTTAGATATATTTAAGATAAAGAAATCATAAAGTTTTGAAGGGGGAACAAAAACTATAGAGTCGTGTGAAATTTTAATGAATGTTTTAGTTTTGTATTATTAACATTATAAATCAAATTGATATAGTAGAGATGTATAATGAATTTTATATGTAATTATTAAAATATATAGATTAAGAGAGGGTGACAAAGTTTCAATAAAGTGTCGTTACATGTTAGATAGAATAAGAGAGAGTCATAATAAGCTCTCTTGAAAGTGTATCATTATCACAATGCTTGTCTAAGAATAACTCAAACTTAAAATACAAAGAAATATATAGGTATAGAATTTATCATTTCACTATCAAATTGTTAATCTCCATTTTTTTACTAATATAAAATTTATCATTTCACTAAAAATGATAAATCAACTTTTTAAAAATATACACTTATTTAACAAATTCAAGATTACATACATGTTTTTCTTCTTCTTTTGATTCTAACATGGAGAAAATAAACCAAAATAATAGAGACCAATTGCCAAACACCCCAAAATAATACCTAGAACAAAGACCCCAAAGCGTTACATGAGAATTTCTTCTACAATATACCTTATGGCTTATGCATATGTCTTTGTGAATGAAATATGATTATTTCATGGGATAGACAAAATCCACCTCCTTCGTTCTCCTTCAAATATTCTTCATCCTTTGAAAAAATGAGTAATCAAGTTTTTGCATGTTCTTGCAATGATTTTTATAGAAAATGAAACTATGCATTAAATTTGTTCAATTTGTAGGTTATCAAAATAAAACAATGAGTAGTGGAAAGAGCTACACAAATTAATTGGAAGTTACATAATAATTTGTAGGTTATAAATAAAAAAATGAGTAGGGAAGGAGTCACATAAATTAATTGGAAGTTACATAATAAAAAGTCAAAAATGAAGGAAAAAGAGAGCCACTTGGTGAATGCTTAGAAAATTAGTTAGAAAGAGTGGAATTTGTGAAGTGACACATAAGCAAAGTGTAGCTTAGAATATATAAGAGAAGAGATAGAGATAGAGATAGAGATATAGATAACTATATCTATCTATCTATCTAATTAATTTGAACAAATGCTACCATAAGGCATTGATAGAATATGAAAGGGGGAATATTTTTTTCTAACTCATGCTTAAATACTTTATTAGAAGAAAAAACTAAAGTTAGAATTTAATGTGATTCCCATTTAAACACAGAAGAACATTTCGCAAAACAAAAACAATGTCATAGCTTTCTTTTTTACGCAAAATGGTGTCATAGCTAGATTGAACTATGCAGCATGTTGGAAATTTCATATTTTCCTAATAACAAAAGTAATATATAAAAGATTCAATGAATTTCAATAACGTATATAAAGTAATAAGAGAAGGAAAAAAAATAAGATTATAGATTTTAACAAAAGAGACTATAAAAGAGAAAATAAAATAAGATTATCAAAGAAACTGTGATTTCAATAAAATAAAAAAAGACTATAGATCTAGAAGAAAAAAGATTTTGATAACATATGAAGTAATAGGAGGAAAAAAGTATGTCATCAAAGAGACGTAGATTAAAGTAAATAGGATGAAGTATGAAATCCAAGTTCTAAACTTTTGTAAGATAGGTCAGCTCACGTTCTAATTGTTCTTAGTCTAGTTGAGACATGCATTTGTTAACAAAACATATCAAAAAAAATGATTTCAGTAGAATTAAAACTCACATTCACATATAATTTAATATGAGAGAAAAGATTATAGATTTTAATAAAAGATACCATAAGAGATAAAATAAAATAAGATTAAGAATATAAAAGAGACTATAGATTTCAATAACCTATAAAAGAGACTATAGATCTAGAAGAAATAAGATCTCAATAACATAAAGTAATAAGAAGAAAAAAAATATGTCATCAAAGAGACTGTGGATTACAGAAAGAAAAAAAGGATTATAGATTAAAGTTGGTAGGATAAATTATGAATTCTAAATTCTAAACTTTTGTAGGATATAGGTCAACCCAAACATGTTCTAATTTTTCTTAGTCCAGTTGAGACATGCATTTTTTAACAAAGCTTTTAAAATCAATGGTTTGAGTAGAATTAAAACTTACATATAAAAACTGACTTGTTGCTTAATCAACACACTATGGTGGTTGCATATGTTCTATTATTATCTTAAAAAATTCGATCCTGAAAATGTAAGAAAGATGGATATTCAAAATAGAACGAATTTATATTTGAAAAGATAAGATAGGGGGTGACTTACTTATCGAGAATAGACATGATTTGTTAAACCTTTGCTACATAGAAAACACACAAAAGAATAAAACTACAAAATTGAGAGCATGGACAAAAAATGGTGGTGCATAGATATTGTTTATATAGACCATTGAAAGAAATTCCAACAACAATATGAGGTTTAATTGTGATAAGTGTGATATCATAATAATTTGCATTATATTTTTTTTATGGTTCTATAGTTGAAAAATACTAACATTTTTTTATAAAACTTACAAAAAAAGTTCAAGTGAAACTTTTTCATGTGCCAATGAGATTGTATTAATTGTTCAGGTAGAAGATATAAGGTGTGAAATTTAAAGGTGACAACTTTTGGTAGGACAACAACTCTGCATGAAGTTCAAACGATTTAGAAAATAAATAGGACAACAATCAATTAATATTGTAACTCACTAATTCATTATTAAATAGGGAAAAGGAAAGTTATTAGAAATATGATTAGAATGAAGGAAACACGGCAGGTTAAGAAGTTGTATCATCAATCGATCACTATCTTTGAAGTCCATAGTGGAGGATAACTCTTCATAGTGCATAATTTTTTTTAAAAAAATTCAATGATTAAAAAAGATGTAATAAGAGAGGATATGTCAAGGTTTAAGAGAGAGTATGGAGTTTTTTTAGAGATGCCACATCATCACAATGGAAGCCTAAGAATAGTTCAAGTTTCTAATTCAAAGATAAATAAATAAATAATATATAGATAGATAGATAGATAGATAGATATAGATAGATAGATATATAGATAGATAAATATATAGATAGATAGATAGATAGATAGATAGATAGATATAGATATAGATATAGATATAGATAGATAGATTATGCATTGGTCATATTTGAATTAATGATTCAATTAACAAGGCAATTATGTTATTGCTATGCAACGAAACGATAAATATTATAAGGATAGAACTTGATTATAAATCGACTCTTGGGGCGCGTTAACGGCGTACTGACATAGCATCGTGAACGACTTCCCTCTGCGATTGCCATGGTTGTGAGACCTTGAGGCTTGATGATGGTTTGGTCTTCGTCAGCCATTTTTTTGAGATCGTTGGGAGGGTTTTACCGAGGTTGCCACTAGCGGCGCCAACTGTACTTGCATTAAGTACAATATTATAAACTAGAGTTTAGTCTGTTTAAGAGATGCCTTGAGAATGATCTCACGTGAGATATTTATAGCCCTCTGTGGGCTTGTTTTCTCGTGACTTAAGCCCCAAGTAACTTGGGCCTTAAGTTTTTTTACAACGCCCTGGATGCTTCTAGAAGCATGTCGAGGCGGCGCCCTTGATGGAATGTGCCTAGGCTTCAGGAGCCCTTCTAGAGGGCACCTGAGTCCTTCTAGAGGGCATCTGTGCCCATAGAAATTGATTGACGGTCCATTTTTGTTTTTCTTATAAAAGGGATCGGATGGAGTAGTTACTTATATAAATAAGGGTCATGCTAATTTGTACCCTTATGACACAAGTTAAAGAGTTTAAAATAGAATTTTAAAATTGGCCATGCTAATAGTGCCCCCGGGGCACCGGTTAAGGAAGTACAAAACAAGTTTTATGGTTGAAAAAACACTTTTTACACTTTTGAGGAATTAATTAATATTTTCTCATATCATTATTCTATGATATATGCTCTTGCTCGACATGTGGATCGTCATGTCCTTCGTCACGTTCATTGGCACCCACCGGCTGATGGTTACTGTAACGCCTTACTTCTATTAAAGCGATAAAACACGTGAATAATCCAAATATTCAAGAAATAGGCGTCACGCCTCAAAGATCACAAACATGCATATTAAAATTTCTCAAGAGTCGCAGCGAATATATTAATATATATATATATATATATATATATATATATATATATAACATGCATCTCCAAAATAATCAGGTCATCAACTCATAAGTACATCATCAAGCATAATATCTAAACCCGACACGTGGGTAAATCTCAACAACAAAAATAAATCCAGAATAACATAAACGATAACATCCTAGATCATAGTCTATCTAAGACGCTACGGATAAACAACAGAGGTAGCTCCTGCTATCCTCAAGCACTCACCAAGCAAGTTATCAAACTAATCATGCACGCCGTCTATCCATTCATACAAATAGGTAGGCGGTCCACCACAGACCACTGAGGGTTAGTTTCACATCAACATAATCAAATATAAACAATTGAATATATAATCATCAAATTAAACTTCAAATAATTCAAGTTAGGAGATAATTCAATTTCAATCATAAACGTCAACAATTCATCACATAACATGTATGCAAGTCACCAGTCAAATCAAGCACCAAGCATATCAAACATCAAATATATCAAAAATCAATTATCACAACCATTGGACTCATGCCATGATATGTTATGCACCTAGGCGCGACTTCTATATGCACACGGTACCGTCAACTACGACAACAGTCGTCGCCTCACGATGCACAAAGGCACCATCCCAAAACACAGATATAAAATCCATCCCTCAACACATGTATGCATGAATATATGACTCAATACAAATGCATATATTCACACAACTTGTCAGCATAATCATCTCCAACATTATACATGAAATCACCACATTTAATTTCGACATTCATCACCTCAACAATATATATATATATATATATATATATATATATATATATATATATATATATATATCATGTTATAATCCATCAATGTAAACACGACATATAACATCGACACCAAGCTCACATCATAAACATAGTGTTCAAGGCTAATATTCACAAAGGAATCACCATTCAATACATCTAACCAAGAATTCACAAAAGATTAGCAAGGTATTCGGCCTTAAAGACCATTTTCGACAAAGTTTCTATATCGTTTCATAACTTCAAAATAATTGTGACAATTGAACCAAAACTAAGCAAGCAAACTCTAATGCCTCAACTATATATACTTTTAGATCACATATAAGTGTAGTTGAGTATACATGTGCGTTTCACCAGCCAAATACGACGAAATCATAAAGATCACAAAGTTCGTCTCTCTTTTATCATTTTTCAAAAAGATTTCCATTTTCAAAGAAAAACAAGTTAAACCTCATTGAAATCATTCACAGCCATTTTTAGAAATCATGTATACAATATACAACCTTAACCATACCCCTTTTTCTAAAGAAAAACGAGTTTCGGAAAAATCGACAATCTTGCACGTTTTTCAAAAATTTAGTTCAATTTCATAAAACCAAATCATAAGATGTTCTAGTAGGTTAAAGAGTGAAAACAGTCGTTAAACATGTTGAAAGAAGCATTTTAGAAAGTTTGGAACGACCCCCGAACGCCCGAAACGCAAAACAAAGGGTGTTGCAACAGGGCTTGCTCGCTTAAGCGAAGCACTGCTCGCTTAAGCGACCGACTTACAGTGGTTGCTCGCTTAAGCGACCAGTCATCAGCTCTGCTGAATTTTTCAGGGTTTTCACCATTTTTCACCCCAAAACCCAAATTTTGATCCCCCAACACCCAAATTCGTTCCCAAAGGTTGTTACACATTTATGTACATAAAAGAGTACTCAAAACCATAGCAAACTTGAAATCAAATACCATTTCTACACAATTCATCAATTCACCCATTTTTCATAAAACTTTCAAAAACAACTCAGTTCACACCACAACTTCACAGTTATGAGTACCCATAGCATGAATCATCAACAACAATATCCCATAACAACAACAACATCAATTAATATGAAATCATCAACAATTCAACAACAACAATATCACATATCACCAATTTTGAGCAAAACACAAAATATTCGTATAAAAACATCTTGAGCATGTAATTCAACCTCAACAACTTGATTATCATTAAATTCACATACCCAAACATTGCATCAAGATAAGAGCAAGAATTTCATCAATTAAATTCACAATAATCATTTTTCACAATAAGCACTTATGAGTAGAAAAGAGATTATACTAAAAGATTATGATAGAATACTAGCCCACTTACCTCAAAGGAACTCAACCCTAGCCTTAGCCTCAATTTAGCTCCTTGAATCTCTAACCCCTTCTTGATCTTCAATCCTTTCTCTTCTAATCATTTTCTTATCTTCCTTTAGCACTTTCTCTCTCTACCTCTTTCTAAAATTGTGTGAATGAGTGTTAAAACCCTAATTCTCTTATGACATGGGTTTATAAAGACATGCCATTAATGGGCCTAACCCTCAAATGTTCTAATTAATTAATCCACAAAGTTTATATTCACTTACGGTAAAAAGATAACGAATAGTTACCGACTCATAACTAATTACCACAACCCACTAGTAACCTAGTAAAAATAATGGTTCTCACTTGAAACAGTAAAAATAATCATCGCAGTGAAATTACTAATTTACCCTTGCTCACTAAATGACCAAAATACTCCTAAGTCCAAAATGACTAAAATACCCTTCTAACACCGAATTCCAACAATCTCAACCACAATATACACACAAAGGAAATTAATCACATACAAGCACATATAAACACATAAAAATTAATTAAAATAAAACTAATGAAAATCGGGTTGTTACAATTACATCAAAGTCAATGTCGATGTTTCCTCCTTTGGCAACCCAGGCAATGCGGGTTTTGGTGGCCTCTTGAGAGACTCTAATGGGATTTTGATCAATGGTTTTTCTGATTCTTGTGGTGCAACGTTTAATATGTTTGCTGAACTCTCAACCATTTGGAGAGGCCTTCAACTGGCATGAAACCTTGGTCATAATTTTATTATTTTGGAATCTGACTCTAAAGTAACTCTGGATTTGATTGAAAATGTTCATAACTCTTATTTTCATCCTCATGGGACTATTCTTTCTCTCATTAGGAAGTTCTCCTCTCTTCCTTGGACAATATCCTTTACCCATACCTTAAGGGAGGCAATGAATGTGCTAATTGGCTAATTAAGTTTGGGGCTACCCATGTTGACCGGTTGACTACATGGACTTCTTCTCAGCCACAACTAGTTCTCACTCTTTTGGCAACGAGTTGATTAGTTTGTTTATCTTTCTTTTTCTTATTGATAAAAAAAATTACACAATATTGCTATATTTGCTTCCTTAACAAGTGTCTCGGAAGCACTGATTAACATTTAAAAAAATATATTAAATAAACAACTTTTGAAACATGAGAAATGTTAATCGGTGATCCCGAGCACTAGTTAAAGAATCAAATGTAGTAAGTATTATATTGGAACTTATGATGTCAACTCTTTAAAAGTATAAAAAAAATGTTACTCACTCCGTCCCATAATGCATGACACAGTTGACCTTATTACGCATGTCAATGCATAATTTTGAAGCACACAACATTAAATGGGAAATGATTGTTTTTAACTAGTACTCCCTTCGTCCTTTATTATATGACTTGTTTGACAATTTGTATGTTTGACCTGACATACTTTGATCATATTTTTTTACTAATATACAAAGATAAATAATATCATATAAGATTTTATTTGATTCGTCTCGATTAATATTTTCATAATATAAAATTTTTCATAAATTTAATTTTTCAAATAGATAATTAAAGATAAAAAATATACGTTGATATTTGTGTATAAGTCAACTAGGTCATTTAATATGGGACAGCAGAGTAGTTTCTTAACCGGTGGAAATGATTTTTTTACATAGTATCATATTATTACTCCGTTGACCCAAAATATTTACATTGCATGTCGTTTTGGGTCCCATCCCTCCTTCTCCAGTCCCCCACACAGATCCCAAATCCCAATGCTAAGAGAAGATACCTCGTAATTCCTTCCACATGAACTTTTCGCTTTCCATTGATTAATTAATCAACAAATCAATATCAATTACAGATCCAAATCAAAGTCTACTTTATCTACTTCAATCTCATTCCATCTCCAGGTACACACACATACTCATCCATCGCACATTAATCAACCATTTTAGTTTCATAACAAATCTATATTTCTCCATTTTGCAAATTCTCTTCTATTTTTATGAGCATGTACTCGGACACGTCCACACCAATAATAATTTTAAAAAATTGATATAATTAAATGCAATCACATGTTGCTGTTTGTCGCTTCAGTGTGAGACACCAACACATGTCAGACACAAACATACATTCAATCAGAAGTGTCGGTGTTATAAAGACTACTGCAATATTTAAAACAAATTTGTTGAAGAATTAAAATTGGTGATCTCTGTTTTTGAGTTTGTGCAGCTGCATGCAACAATGTCTGATGAGTTCTTGAACAACTTTAAGATTCCGGATTACATTCTTGTACCGGAATCCAAGGTTGAGAAAATTGAGGAATGTGGTCTGGTTGTGCCTAAGTGTCCTGTGTTGGTTTTTGTTAACTCCAAGAGTGGTGGTCAGCTTGGAGGGGACCTGTTACAAACATATCGTACACTTCTCAATGAAAAACAGGTATTTATATATGTATTTAGTCCGCGTTTGGATATAACAAATTTATTAAGCGTTTATCATATAAGTGGTTATGTATCAGTTATTTTTATAACAAAAGATAAATAAAGTCAAACAGTTTTAATATTAGCCGTTTTCATAAACTATCGTGAAGAACTTATGGAAATAAGCTGAAAACAACTCATGAACCTCTTGCAAATAGTCAAACTGTTTTGATATAAGTTGTCATGGCGAGCTTACGCAAATCAGCTGAAAACAACTTATCAACCTCTTCGAGTAGTCTAATGATTGCTTGTGTAAGTAGATAAAAATAAGTAAGTCGATCTAGACAGGCCAGTAATGTGCTGAGTATTTTGATTTCCGCAGTCCTCATGTTTATGAGTTTGCTGAGAATCGTGGATTGAATCATGAAATTATATGAGTTGGGTAAATTCGGTTCATGAAAGTGAAAGTTCTCGATTGCACTAGTACTTCAAGACAATTGCAGGGACTAAACTGAACCCATAAAGAAGTCAATGATCGATAATTTTTAATTTCATGAATTATTTTGAAATTTTGTTACTTTTAGAATCAAATTGTTCATGCTTACAATTTCAAAGATTAAAATGGCGAATCATTTATGCAAATTTCGTAAGTGGGCTGAGTGGTGGAAATGTAAATTTCAGGTCTTTGATTTGGGGGAAACTGCTCCTGATAAGGCGCTGAGAACAGTCTATGCTAATTTGGAAAGCCTCAAGAAACGAGATGATGAATTTGCTATGAGGATCATGGAGAGGTTGAAGTTAATTGTGAGTTGTGATACAAAATTTGATGGGTATTGTGCCATTTTTGTAAGCAAATTTTAGTTGGTAAGGTCTTTCTTTGATCTGAGTTTCTGATAGTTTGAAATAAATGGTTTAGGTTGCAGGGGGCGACGGAACAGCAGGCTGGCTACTTGGTGTTGTTTGTGATCTCAAATTATCTCATCCTCCGGCAATAGCTACTGTTCCCCTGGGCACAGGGAACAATCTACCTTTTGCATTTGGTTGGGTAGGAAACTGCAGTTTTATTTGGAAACTAGATTTAAGATATTACGCTTTTTCTGCCACTGTCTTGATAATATGAGATTTAAGATTTATAGTTTTCACATTAAGAGCTTTTATTGGGCCTGGTGCCCCTTCTTGTTTTAAGAGAGAGGGAGCATATTATCATCGCTTGTTTATTGCTGAAATTCTTGCATGTTTACCATTTACTAGGTTTCAAATTTCCGACCACTTTCCCAGTATATATAAAGATTTGTGATTCTATAATGCGTTTAAATTAGTTGTCTGAAGTTTTCGGATGTAACTCTGATTTTGATGATAAATGTTGAAACACGTTGTTTTTGCTTCTTTACAGGGGAAGAAGAATCCAGGGACAGATCAACGCTCAGTTGAGGCATTTTTAGATCAAGTCATGAAGGCAAAGGAAATGAAAATAGACAAGTAATGAGTTCTGAGTCTATTCTTTAATCGTATAACTAGGATAGTTTTCTTGTTCTTCTACCTACGTCTTAATTTTGATAACTACCTGACTTGATGCAAACTCCCACTTGAGCTACGGACCTACGGTTATTGGGCTACTACATATATTTCTTCTACAAATGTTGTTTGATATTTGTTTTTGGTTCTTTTAATGCTTCAGCTGGCATATTCTTATGAGGATGAGAGCTCCAAAAGAAGGTTCCTGTGATCCAATTGCGCCACTTGAGTTGCCACATTCTTTGCATGCCTTCCATCGTGTATCTGAAGCGGATGAACTTAATCGGGTAAGAAATCATATCAGTTACTATATTGAAAATTAACCAGATTTGTCAATATATGTTTTTCACTATCAGCTAGGGGGACACTGTAAACTAGTAAAACAAAATGTTTTGTAGATTTTAATCACTTTCCTTATTTATTTTTATATTTGAGTTTGTGGATATAAAACTGAGGGTAGACAGTACTTATCTTCCAAGGTTTGTTTTATTTAAATTTTTGTTCTTAGAATGTTGTCTTCTTTCCTATTCAACTTACTTTCTCTTTGTTTCTAACTATTTCTCAGGAAGGTTGCCACACCTTTCGCGGCGGATTTTGGAATTATTTCAGCATGGGTAAGAATAGTTGTCCTCATTTCTTCTAAACCTGAACTTTATGTTGTGAATTGTGGGACCATATAAATGTGTTTATCACTATGGAAGAATTAATTCATTTTGTTGGCGCTTTGTCATGTCATTTAAATCTGGTCTGGTTCCAATCTTTCGATCTCTTAGATGTTAGGTAATATCAAATGTTGACCATGTATGATCCAGTATAAATAACTATTATCACTATAATCATAATATATAAGACTGCCTATTAAATTAAATTTTGAAATTTATTGATTATCGACTTCATTACTGTTTCCCTTATTTTGCTTGATTATTTTTATCTTTTCTTAGAATAGTTTAGATCTTAGATTATATTGGGGGAATTTCGTTTTTCAGTCCACCAAATTGTTAAAAATAAAATATCAGTTATTGCTTATGATAGGAATGGATGCTCAAGTATCTTATGCATTTCATTCTGAACGAAAGATGAATCCTGAAAAATTCAAAAACCAGTTGGTGAATCAGGTATGCAGTTGTTTCTTCAGTAATTATGTGTGCATATGGTTGATACTTGATAGCCTTGTTTGACTCTGATTCTTGAATGGAAAATCTAGATAATTGTTTGAAAAGAAAATGTATTCTCATTCATCAACTTTTTAAACCTGATATTGTGTTCCTAATTTCAATTGACATTTTAGAGTACGTATGCTAAGCTTGGATGCACGCAAGGGTGGTTTTTTGCCGGTTTAATGCATCCTTCTTCCAGGTCAGTTCACTAAGATCTGTCACTGAAAGCACAAAGACTTGCATCTTTTTCCCTCAAATTTTACATTGTTTTTTTCCGCCTTCAATTTTATGAAATGTAAATGCATAAATATTTACCCCTGCAACTGTTTCCTTTCCTAGACTTATCCCCACTCCGTATAGACACGTTGTTAATTTGATTTTAAGAAGTTATATTGATTTTCTGCACAAGCCCATCTGGGAACTTGTTAGCTCCTCTAAAATTGCTTGCATTATTATGGGCACTACCTAATGCGGCTTCGCCATCAAGAATCTATAGTTGGTGATGAATCCTTAGGGAATAGAATATCAACATTGGATTATTTCAAAACCAAAAGTTTCATGTTCTTAAATTGGGCTTATTTTTCAATTTGATACTTGGTACGGGTTCTGGTAAATGCTGGTCAGAGACTGGTGGTTAATGATTGGAACAAGAAAGCATTAAAAATATTGTTGTCAATACATCTAGAGGCATTCTCTGTATTCACCTAAAAGACCAAGTTTATTTGGTAATACAGTTGTAGCTAGTGAGATGATAACAACAGAAAATGAAACTTAATAATTTTCTTGTATATTTGGTTGCATTGTCATTTGTATACATAGGTAAATATAATTTGATTCTTTAATGCAGGAACATGGCACAACTTACAAAAGTAAAGATCATGCAAAAACCTGGTCAATGGCAAGACCTAAACATACCTCCGAGGTAAACCATTTCATATACTATCTATATCTTTATTAAAACATTAAAAAATATACCGGTTAGTGGAAAGAAGGAAAAAATTACAGCATTGCTAACTTGACAAAGATCAAATATTTTCGCACCGAAACTCAACTTACTTTGTTAGTTCTCCTGCTCTTTTGTCTGTTGCCTATTACCTTTTCCTCAGTTTACTTTGTTGAATAACATGTATGATGACTCTTTCCGTTGTATTTTATGTACAGCATCAGGTCAATTGTATGTCTTAACTTGCCAAGCTTTTCTGGTGGATTTAATCCATGGGGTACACCCAACAGGAAGAAGCAACGTGATGTAATAGTCAAATCCTAATTCTTTTGTTTCCTCTCCTTTCTGGCACTGGCATTTGAACCTGGTCTGTAATGGAAATGTATCCCAACAATTACCATACAGACCAGGATTGTCAGAAAATTCATATGCTAATTCTAAATATATACTTATTTTGTAAAACATTTTTCCTGTTAGTTTGAGAATGAGATTAGTTAAGTACTAAATCACTAGTAAATTTCTAATACTGTTATGCTAGTTATTTTTAATTTTCCTGTTATTTTTAGTTTTGAGGTTATTTTTAATTTTCCTGTTATTTTTAGTTTTGAGGTTATTTTTAATTATACAGAGAGATTTGACACCGCCATATGTGGATGATGGCCTTCTTGAAATCGTTGGTTTTAGAAATGCATGGCATGGTCTTGTTTTGCTTGCTCCAAAAGGACATGGAACTCGTCTTGCTCAGGTATGCATGATATGATGCAATGAAACATAGGGTTCACAGTTGCTCATGTAATTTTTATTATGAAACTGCAGCCTATTTCCCTTAAAAAAGACAGTCACAAGAATATATGCCACAGTTATCGTTGTTATGTGATACATGTTAGTCTTATCTCGATTCAAACAAAATTTATCCAATCTATACAAATCACTATCTATTCTGGACATGAATTGCCGCATGAATCTTGATGTATATGATGAATTGCGTGTTTCTCCTGAGCTGTGTAGCAGCCATTATTTTTTTGTCAACTTTGTGTAGTCCATTACTTTTTTCCTTCTTTTGATTTATGACATGAATTTGAATTTTTTTAAAGTTTGTACATAGACCAATTTATATTTGTGTATATTGTTTGCTTATGTGTCATAAGATTTATTTCACAGTTTGGTAAGTAAGTCTAGTAATTTACAATATGAATCTCGATTTGATAAAGCACGACTTATGTCATCGCTAAAAAAGAAAAAGAAAACTATGGTGTAACATTTATCCTTCTCCCCTGTTTCATTAGGCACATAGAATCCGGTTTGAGTTTTGCAAAGGTGCAGCAGATCATACATTCATGAGGATTGATGGAGAACCTTGGAAACAACCTCTTCCAGCTGATGATGACACCGTCGTGGTAGAGATTTCTCACCTTGGTCAGGTTAACATGCTTGCCACTCATATATGCAAGTCTAAAAGCGTCTATGATCCTTCATCACCACACCGTGACAATGAAGAAGATGACAGTGATGAAGAAGACTCTATAGCAGAGGAATATCGGAAGTTTGGTGCAGCGGATACATTTAGAATCCCGGATGATGTTGATATTTCTCAACTTAGTTAGTTCGTTAATTCGTTAAGAGTTATACATTTAGAATCCCTAATATTTGTAGTTGCTTTGATTCTATCATTGTTACAACCAATTTGCTCAATTCTTGCAGTGTTATGGCCGTAAAAGTTGTATAGGATACCCTAATATTTGTTTCTCTCTCAACAATTCTTGCTTAGTTTTCATGTAACTCTAACTCTAACGACCCTGGTACTATGATTCAGGTCTGGCAGTCTCTCGAGCTTGTGTCCATTTTTTTAATAGATAAATTTAAGTATATTAGATTTTAGGTTTATAGAGTAAATTGTTTTTTTTTTAAGGTAGGTTAAGAGAGTAAATTGTTTTTTTTTTAAGGGAAGAGAGTAAATTGTTATTTATAATTTTTAAGGTTTGTTTATGTGTGTGTGTGTGTTTTTGAGAGAGAGAGAGAATTACATTACATATATTATTATTATTTTTACAAATTTTAAATCCAAATATCAATATCTCATTTTGTTTTTTATATAAATATAAATTATTATTATTATTTTTACAAATTTTAAATCCAAATATCAATATCCCGTTTCGTTTTTTAGATATAATTTTCCTAATAGTAAAATAAAACTGAATCTTTTTTTTTATCAAAAGAATAAAATAAAAATAAATCTTTCAAAAGGATAGACAAGATTTATAAAAAATTGGGGTAAAGAAAACTTGTTTGGATATTTATTTTTTACCGAAATCAAAAGGATCTATAATTTATTTGTTAACAATTTATATCTCAGACTATAACCCTTATCTATAAATAAATCTCTCTGTTAAGCTCTAACATCACTCCTTTGGTTGTTAAATATTACAACACAAAATCACTCATATAATTTGAGTCTTGAGAAATCAATCATAGTGAGGTAAAAAAACACATTGCTCTTATAACTTTTATATCTATATAGTTTGTTTTTTCTTTATTTTGTTTTAATGTGTTCTTGTGTTTGTTTCTTTGATGATGTTTGTTTTTCTCTTCTCTCCACATGTTCCTCTCTTTCTTTTTTTCTTTTTTTGTGTAACGAACCATTCAACTCCTAACCGTATATTCCTGCATGTTATCTATTATAACTCTTCTAATACTTTTTACTTTTCTTCATAGTCCTTTATTTTTGTTATATATATATATATATATATATATATATATATATATATATATATATATATATATACTTACAAATAAATACAAGGGAAGGCAACAATATGTGCCGCTAGGCCTTTTTGGACGACAAAATCAATCCTTATAAACATAACATTCATAGACCTATGAGACATGACATTGTTGTGCATGACCCTTTCAACACTATGTCAAAATAAAAACATGTTGATTGTCAGAACACGTTTTCTCATATTTGGTAATTTTGCTTGACGGAGTTTTTAGGGTTTCCTATCCTACAGTAAAAGTCTCAACCCCTAATCCAACAAGTGGTGAAACATCAGTCAAGTCCACACATACATGTTTTCCTCCTACTCATCCGTACACCATAACATCCGTTGGCCGAAGTGCCGATCTTCCATCTAATGGATCAGTCAAGAAGTTCCCAGACACCTCATTCTTTACTGATACTCTCGCCCGTCTGAATATATTAAAAAGTACATCCCTAACAAAGTATGTACTCAAAACCGGGAAACTACTTACAAGCTCAAAAAAATATACATACACACCTTACGATAAAAGGTCATCAATAGGAATTTACATGAAAATTCCCCTGATTGATACTGCTCACATTTTACACAAGGCCACAAGGTTTAAACATCAAAGTTTTGCAGTAGTTTATGAAAACCAATGCTATTAAATCTGATAATTCTTCTAAGACTTTTTATTTTCGTTATGGTCCTTTATTTTTTTCTTTTACTTTTCTTAATATGGAATTTCAAATTGATAACGAAACTCTAATTTCAACAATTTTTCTTACGGTTATCTTATATTTTAACTTCACAAAAATTACAAGTATTAATTGGTTTATAATTCTTTTTGCATATTCTTCTTTTTATAAAAACTACAAGTTTTAATTAGTTATTATTCTTTTTGTATTGTCTTCTTTTTATAGGATTCACAGATGCTAGCTTAGTTAGAGAAATAACTTTTGTTTTATTGTTAATTTTTGTATATATCTTGTGTTGTTATGTTCATATGATCTTAAATTATGTTTGTCAAGATTGTTATGTGGATTTAATTATATAGCATGAGGACATGTTTAAATTTTTTGACTAGTTCAATTAACTAATATATTTTTATTTGAAATTTGTAGAATGGGTCGTGCAAAAATACCAATGAAATACATTCAAAATGAGAAATCTCGCAAAATATCTTTCAAAGAAAGAAAAAAAAAATTAGCAAAGAAAATTTCTAAATTTGCTAGCAAGACTGGAGCAAAAGCTTGTTTGATTGTGTATGATGATGATGGTAATAATGTGGGGCCAATGTCATGGCCAGAAAACCCTACAATTGTAAACTCCATGCTTCAAGAATATGAACATAAGAAGATTGAGAAAGCTCCTAAAATATTTGATGTCCACAAATACTTTGAAATTAAGAAAAAAAATGTTGAAGCTAAGATAACCAAAGTGAGGAAAGATATCCTCAAGGAGAAGTATCCAACTTGGCATCCACATTTCCATAACATGGAAGAAAATCAACTCATAGACTTCATTGCTGCTGTAAATGATAGGATTGAAGCGTGTGATCACAAAATCAGCATGTTGAAAAATAAGCAACTTGGTGAAACTAGTTTCTTGCATAACAATGCTCTCATGCAAAGTATGGTTCAAGAGAGTGTTGTTTCCTCACATTCAAGCCAAGTTAATGTCATACATAGCATCCCTCAAATGCAACAACACATCAATGATACTAGTGAGATGGTGGATTTGACCAATCATGTTGATTTGCCTCATAATTCATCAACAAACCAACTTCATGATATTAATGAGATGATTGATTTCACTAATCTTGGTGATTTGCCTCCTAGTTCATCTACAAAGCAACTTTGTCAACTTGATGATTTTGACAATTGGTTAAATCAACTAGATGATGGTGTTTTGAATCGAGCTAGTAAGCCTGATCAGTTTTTCTGGAAAGATCTTTCTTTTTCATCTCAAAGTGATGAGGGCAATGCATGTTATCTTATTGATTTGCATCCTAGTTCATCAACAAAGCAACTTAGTCAATCTAATGATTTTGGCAATTGGTTAGATGATGGTGTTTTGAATCGGGATGATCAGTTTTTCTGGAAAGATCTTTCTTTTTCATCTCAAAGTGAAGAGAGCAATTGAAGTTATCTTATTGATTTGCATCCTAGTTCGTCAACAAAGCAACTTAGTCAATCTAATGATTTTGGCAATTGTTTAGATGATTGTGTTTTGAATCGGGCTAGTCAGCCTGGTCAGTTTTTCTCGAAAGATCTTTCTTTTTCATCTCAAAGTGAAAAGGGCAATGCAAGTTATCTTATTGATATGCAACCTAGTTCATCAACAAAGCAACTTAGTCAATCTAATGATTTTGGCAATTGGTTAGATGATGGTGTTTTGAATCGGGATGATCAGTTTTTCTGGAAAGATCTTTCTTTTTCATCTCAAAGTGAAGAGAGCAATTGAAGTTATCTTATTGATTTGCATCCTAGTTCGTCAACAAAGCAACTTAGTCAACCTAATGATTTTGGCAATTGGTTAGATGATGGTGCTTTGAACTGGGCTAGTCAACATGATCAGTTTGCATGGAAAGATCTTTCTTTTTCATCTCAGTGAAGAGGGCAATGCAAGTTATCTCGGTGATTTTCCTCCTAGTTCATCAACAAAGCAACCTAGCCAACCTCATGATTTTGACAATTGACAATTGGTTAAATCAACTAGATGATGGTGGTGTTGGTCAGTTTGCCACGAAAGATCTTTCTTTTTCATCTCAAAATGAAGAGGGCAATGCAAGTTTGGATGATTTGATCCAATGGAAAGATAAATTTTAAAGATATTTAGCATTGACACTTTACATTAATGTCAGTGCCCTTTTAATGCTTCGTAGTTTTAAAGCTTTTAGCTTGGTTATTCAAAGAAACAGCTAGGTTTTAAGTTTTTTTAGCGTTTTATTTGATTTCAAGTTTTTTAATTTTCAGCTTTCCATTTTACTCTATTGTTGGGTGTTTTTTGAGCATTATCTCTTTCATGATTTTGTATTGTTTGCCTAAAATATTGTTTTAGTTTTGTTATTCTTTATTTCTTGTTTATCTTATAAAACTAAAATGATTACTTGTCTTCTACTCGTGCAAATTTGCAGTTTTGCGAATCTTCCTGTTCAAATAAACCCTACGTTGAGAAGCTGTGCTGAAAAGATATTGTGATTAACACACTATATCTGTGCCAGCTGACATGGCTTCCATATGTTACAGTCCAAAAAAAAAGAGTCAATAATTTAGAAGGAAATGTTTTCTTTATGAAGAATCTAGAATCTTTTTGCATAATGATTCAATAAATTCAATAATTTTACTGTAGTACAGACAGGAGTATTTATATCCAATTCAAATGATGCAAACTTCTGTTGAGAAATCTTTATGAGACATAAGTGAATAATTTCAGCTATCAGAATAGAACCCGATCCTCGGCAGCGGGCTGTATGGTGTAACCGGCTGTAGAAAATCCAATTCATTATTCAGGTATGCGACCGAACAAATTAATTATATAAAATTGTATTGAACGTGTGAATTAATTGAGTATAACTTGATACATCAAAAGATACAATAAATACATTATGCAAACCAAGATCATTTAAGTGCCCCATTCTGATATCAGTTGCCCAGAACGAACAAAAGGTGAGTCGAGGAAACCAAATTTTTGTCTGGTGATTATGTTAGAAAACTGCTTGTCCCAAACATTTTGAAATGGCCTCATTAGCCTTTTGTGGTTCAGTCCTTTCTTCTATTTTTTTCTTCTCCCTGAAGTAAAAGATCATTCCAAAGAATCAAAATCCAGCCACAAAAGCAAGCAAGTTATAATTATAACATGTCAAAAATTTAGGTTAAGGATGTCTTTGAAGCAGTTAAAATAACTTGACTATAACCTGCCAAGTTCTCAGACTATTGTATTTTCTGAAAAAGGTTATTTCGAAAATAATGCTTTTCCTAAAACCTAAACTGAAGAACTTAGTGAATGGGTAACCACCTTAATTTTCAATTAGAAGTCAAATCAAACATTCTTACTAGTATGTTACTTGAAAGTTTGTGATCTCAATTTCATGAAAAGGACAATTAGAATATAGATTCAATCTTGAACTTCAAGGGCTAATGACTTTGTAGATTTGACACTGAAGACTAAATGTAGCATATGGAAAAAATAAATTCAACAAATTTTACATTCAAATATTATATATCATAGGTGAAAACCCAACATGAGTGAGAACAACTTAATAGCATTGCAAGGTTTATGTTTACCTGTCAATGTATTCCTTTAGCAGCTCTTTAGCTTGTACCAACTTAGAAAGCAGATTGCGATACACGTCCAAATCTCGATCAACACTTTTTTTGTTGATATTCAAAGCCGAACAAAGCTGTTGAATGGACACAGAGGTTAATTAATAAATAATCCCAGCCACACACAAAAATTATTAGTGGTAGAATAGACACATTCACAATCTTGGTATTCAGAGAATCTTATGCAACGCCATAGTCTGATGATAGTCATATCATCTGTATACTCAATATTAGTAGTTTTAACCTTTACCAGCAAATTTTGTGCATCCTAAATGTTTTATTACCGATGAATGCAGCATTCTCCTTCAAAGTTATTGAGTAATGCAATTGTTTCAGCATTAGTAAAATAGTGAAATCAATTTTCTATATAAATAAAGGAAATTATGGGAGCAACCCCTCTGATGAAGCCTGAACATGGAGAAGAAAGATCAAGATATCAAAGCAATTTAATCACTTCAGCTAACGAAATAAGTTGGCAATAGGACTTGGACTGTCGTGAATGATTAGTTTTCTAGAACTGGTGAACACAACTTGACTTGATAGATTAAACTTCGAATAGTAAAAACAAAATATATAATAAAATAAGTATTGAACTAAGTTGGGATCAATATATCATGACAACTTAAATGAATTGACCACCTTTTCCAAAATTGTTGGTTCCATTGCATTTGCTAACTCAAGAAGACGAAAAAGGCCAACTGCAAAGAAACGACTATAACTGAAATCCCCATTTCCACCCGCTCTTTCTGCAATATCCTTTAAAGTCCCCTCAACTTCTCCTTCTCTAGATGAAAACTCAATCAGGGAAGTCGCATTTTGAGCACGAGCCCACTCTTCTAACTTCTGTGCATCTACTCTGCAGAGGGCAATGTTAAAGATCTTTTGATGTAAGACAGAATTCATAGGTGACATTTATTCAAAATCAAATCTAGGATATAACATAAAAATCCAAAGACAATGATACTTGCACTAATGCTACATGATTCTTTTTAAATTAATGTATGTTTCATGAGATGTAAATTCGTCTCTGGAAAATTAATTCACTCTGCTATTTTGTCGACATATATACTAAAAAGTAGTTTATGTTTTTCATTTAACAATAATCATCGAGGTCATAAATGATGCTTTCATGATACGTTATACTTCCAATTACAACATTATCAGGAACTATAGAAGAATCAACAAGAACTAATAATTTAAGCAGGAAGTGATTTAATTCTACCATCATCCTCTAAAAAATATTTTGAGCAACTAGTATAAGTAACTATATAGTAAAGCAAACCAAAAGTGATTCACAAATCATAAAATCATGTGGCAGACAGATAATACAATTTGTAGCTCTAATTGAGTGGGATTTGGGGTTTCGAAATCATGTTTGGAAAGCTCACAATTCTCCCCCAAATCCGGAATTAGATTATTGGTGAGATGATTTAACACAGTCTACGGTGACTTACAGGCATTATATTCAATCATTGAGTTGAACATTTGGTGTAGGAACCACTTAAAAACAAAAACCGCACAAACATATAAACACTCATTCTAACCTGTATTGGGCTGGATCTTCCTTCAATGCGTTAATGTATGCTTGGAAGATGGCATCTCTATCCTCATCACTAGGATACCCTTCCATGAGTTGGTCATATACAGTGACAAAGCCAAGAGCAAATATAGGATCATAACGGTATGATTTCTTGTATCTCATCAAATGTTGCTGGACAATGAGCTCCTGTAGCACGGAGTTATAGATACTAGGTATCGGTCGCTTGTATGCCTTGAGAAAATTTAACTTTGTCTCAGAAACAGTTGGAGGGTCTGCAGATCAAGTATGTAGACATCCATGACTAAGTATTGATAACAAGGTTTATTTTCTATTTTTATTTCTTTTCCCTTTTGGAAGTATGAATTTGCAATTTAGAAACCGAATTCAGAACTATTCACAACGTTTAACATATTATTATCTTGATAAAAGGAGATGATTGCTTACATATAGAAGCACACACACATATTTCTAAGAACGTCTTTATTTTTAAAACCGCATCACATCCTGATTATATCTAAACCACACTCTGTCATGTATGAAAGAGAATCAAAGATTTCAGATTGATATTTACAGGAAAATTTCTCGGGGACACAACAAAAGTTGGTATAAATCCACAGAATTTTGGGGTCAAAAAATATGTTGCTTACATTCTACGCAAGACTAAAAGCAATTACATACACTGATAACAGTGAAACTGCAGAATAAGGTTCATACATCTAATTATTAAAGTAGTTCAAGAAAAACTTTTTTAAACAAAAAGTTGGGCAAGGGGGAAATTTTTACTAATTAATTAAAGTGACAAAGGCCATTTTACAACCGTCCCCGAGGTTGTTTGAATTCGGTACCTTGAGGTTACAAGGTGTTAGGTATAGGACTCCTAAGGGCATAAGTTATAGAATATTATTTGTATATTTAATATATTAATTAGTAACTGTTACATAGTAACTGCTATCTGCAGAACTTCTATGTAACTACTATAGTGAGTTAGTATTATAAATAACGATGCAGAGGAAGAGGGAGGGCATTGGGTATTTTGTATGTCGGTTGGTTTGGGAGAGACTAGGCTCTCTAATTCCTAGAGGTTGGTTACTTTTCTGTAGTTACTTTCATGTATCAATAATAACACATCATTCCCTTATTATTATGCAATAATCTCCGAAATACCATAGAATTATCATCAGTATTTATTCACATCTGAACCAGTATCTAACACAAGGTTAAACTATTATTGTTGAGCTAGCACCTAAAAGATAGTTCAAGAACAAATTCAATGCTATCAATTGCAATAATTTGTGTGCATTAAAAAGCCACTTTTATAAGCTTTTCTGCTGAAGAAAGTTATTTTCCTTGCCCTATATAGGCCAGTGCATTTTATTGGAGCATCTTAAAATGTGGCAAAGAAAAGGAGTTCCACTCGCACAAATAGAAAGTCACCAAGTCCCTCTTGTGTATTTTAGGCACCAATCCAAAAATATCAAGTAAATGCAGAGATAAAATTTCAGAGAAAACGAAATGTATTTTCTCCTGAGATGTGTGTGTGTTCTATTTTCAAGAGTGTTGGCTTTATGTCTGTGTTGTCTCCTTATTAGCCACATCAACTATTATTTATGTGCAGTCCATATTGGTGCTGTCTTGTATTTTGGAGCATCAGTGTTAATATAGAGCAAGCTAATTCAGATTTTATGTATACAGTAAAAATTATAAAATAAAGGGCATGGCCAGGCTACTATCCGTTATCTCGCTAAGGGTTCTTGCTGTCGATTGCAACCCTCCGTTATCTGAGATTGATAACACTACTATCTACCGTAAAGCTCAAGCATAAAAGGGAGCAATTTGGATTCAAAGATCATTGGAAAAACTCATGCACAATCAAACAAATAGAATAATCTTATGTATTATGTGTATGTTTGGTTCCACTTATAGAGGAGCAAAAATTAATTCTGACATATTTGGTTGCTTTCGAGTGGAAATGACTTTGCCTCCTGAATTGACTCTACTTGTTGAAGCTAGGACTTGTAGCTTTTGATTCTAGAATTGATTTTTACATAGTTCAACTCACTTTTACAAAAATGTATCCAAACATAATCACTTTTACCTTCAACTTACTTTTAGTCGGCACCAACTTTACAGAATCAATTCAATCAAAATCAATTCTTGTCACTTCATAATCAACATAATCAAAGTGTTTTGCAGGTTGCAAGAAGTCCAACGAAAAAGTTCAATCGAGAATGTTCCGCATTAATGTGTAAGTTCTTAATTTTAAGTCAAACCAAGCATCAAACACCTGATCCTCATAAAATAAATTCTATATAATCCAACCCATTCCACTCTAAATAGAAACGAAAATTTCACAACCATATAACATCAAATTCTAAAGACAAAATATGAATAAAAACCCAATTCTCAAAATTATCAAAAAAGTGAAAAGAAATGCATAAATCATCAAAGAAAAATATCTTTTTTAATTTCAAACCTGACACAGAAGAGGAACACCGAACAACCAATTTGGAAACTGAATTCGAAGTTCGAACTCCAACATAGCGCAACGATAAGCTCAAACGAAACCGAACTGCATCTGAATCGGAACCAAAGAAGCGAGTGGAAGAAAGCGTTGTTAATTTCCTCTGAGAAGATTGAGTGAGTGTTGAGAATGAGAAAGAAAAAGTTACGGCGGCCATCGGAGTTTAGACGGTGGTAGCCGGAATCAGAAATTTTCCGGCATAGAATGAGATTTTCGGAGAAGAATATTCAGAGGGAAAGTTTCATATGTATTGTTGTGTGAGTGTGAGTGTTGTCATTAGGAAAGTGAGGTTTATGTGGATTACATGGAAAATCAAAATCAAAGGCTTATCCATTTCGTGTCATATTTAAATTTTTGTCAAATTTTCTATCCAGCCAATGCTAGTGTTACATGTGTGCCCATTTTTCTCGTAGTAATAACAAGGGTCATGTTGACGAGCGTCGGGGCACTGCTTAAGGAAGTTAAAAAGAGACGGTTTTAAATTAAAAATGTCACTTTGTATACCTTTAAGTTCTAATGTAACAATACTATATTTGGCTTCCTTAACCAATAAAATTGCATCTTAAAGAATGTCTCAGGTACTGGTTAGTTTTTCCCATAAATATTCAATGCATCTAAAATAGAATGTTCATCTTTTAACTCTCCTACGTAACTTTTGTAAAAAAAAAAAAAAAAACCTCTCATGCATAACTAAACTCTCATCGATGCTTGCTTACACGCACAAATCTCAACATGAGAGGCATTCCATGTGACGATTTGTGTCTTATGTGTGAATCAGTGGCTAAAACTCGTATGCATCTTTTCTTTGTTTGTTTCAGGCTACGGAATGACTAGGTCGATCATATTGGCATGGGAAATCAAATATGTGAGTTGCTCTAATAGACTAACGATTTTACTTTTATGTTGTTTGATTTTCTTAGCAGGTTATCTCCATACCAACAACAAACGGTTAATATGTCATGTTGGAGTTTATGGAAGAGACGAAACACAACCTTGTGAGGCTTTAGACACAACTTCAACCTTCACAGTCTCACGACAAAAGATACCCTTCACAAATGGAGTTGTATGCGAAGAGTAAAACCACATGTTCAAAATGTGGAGTATCCTACCTCTTGAGCAACACCATCGGCTGGTGTGGTCAAGTGTAACGTAGAAACCACAATATTCTACAATAATTTAGTAGGTTATGGAATATGTTTCTAGAACTCTAAGGACCACTTCTTGATGGAGAAATCCGCCTAGCACACTCCTATGTTGTATCTGTCCTAGAAGCAGAAGTTATCACATTGTTGGAAGTAGTCAACACGTCTATTTCATTCGATTTTCACAATGTTATGTTTGAAACGCACAACAAGTCGCTTGCATAAGTCATAAACTCTTCTTCAACCTTTCACAATAAGCTCGAGGACTAGATAGTTCAATATATAAGTTTTAAATGAGACATTGTATCTTATAAGACCTCAACAAAATTTCTCTTTAATAACGGTACTTAATCTTAATAGGTACCCGATTCTTCAAAATTTGAAACCTCCATTGTGAATGGTCATAGCATAAGAGAAAATATTAACCAAACAACTAAAATGGTATCGATATTGTCATTTTCTTGCCCGCACAAACACACTACACTTTTATGTTTTGTTTTATTTCTGAAACCGCCAATAAATCAAATATCAAGACATGAAGGAGCCGTGCAAGGTATTTGTTGGTTGTTTCACCCAAACAAGCAAGGTGGAGCTGACCTGCATGATTACACTCATATTCTACTCATCGAAGATTAATGAAAAAAAGTAATTTAACTTAAAAAATAAAAAATAAAAACATCCAGAGCATATTTTTCAATCATTTTAAAAAGGGAAAAAAATTAGCCACGGTGAATTGGTGACGGTGGCTAAATACTTTTTTCATGAAGTTTGCACATCCGAATTTTAAAATATAAATGTGGAAAGAAAAAAACACATGATGCAGGGAACACAAAAATTTGGCTATGGCAGTGGCTACCTGTAATGTGTTGATGCATCTCAAACATTAATATTGCTATAATGACGAAGAATAATCATGCAAGCAGGTCTTAAAATTTTTACTACCCTAAACGAATCAATAAAATTGTATCTTTTTAATTATTTGATTATATTGCTTCTTACATCTTGTGCTGCAAAGAATTCATTTATAATTAATTCTTTGAAATTATATTTTCAATAGAATTAATCAAAACACGTTAAAAATATATGTATATATATAATGGTAGCTACTAATTAAAAATAATAATTTTGATGCTTTTAAAAAAAATGGTGCTCTCAATTGCCGCCCCTCTTGCTCACCCTTAAGACCATCTTTGTAACCATGCAGACATCATATAATGGTCGTCAAAGGAACCATTATGGAAGAGGATGTTAGAGAAATATAGTTCGGATGATTTTTGGTTTAAGCCATTATTACTTTGGTTTCATGTATCATATGTGCATTTCTACATCTAGATTCAGTTTTAGAAATGAGTCTTTTGGGACAGGGGAGGATGTGGAGGCTTGGAAGTGGTGTTGGCGTTTACTAGTGTGGGAGGAAGAGTAGGTTGGGGAGTGTTGTGCGTTGTTGAATAACATTATGTTAAAGGTTGGAGTGGATGAAGGTGGCAATGGCACATACATTCATCTAACAGATGTATAGTTAGCTTAACTTATCACTTTTTGACAACTTTCTGAACACGTTACAACAACAGATTCTTTACACAACATTTGGCACAAATCAGTTCCTTTATAAATCAACCTATTTGCTTGGCGTTTCAGAACCGCATTTCTCCTTCCGACTTATTGCGGCGAGGAATTCTTCAAAATCATCAACAACTCTATGTGGGTGGTTACGGCTCTAATGAGGATATTAATCATCAGTTTTTGCATTGTAACTTCTTTGGAACACATTGGTATTTGATTTCTCATTGGCTAGGTTACGTCACAGTCAATCCCTCTCACATTTGCAACCACATGCTTCAATTTGGACATCTAGGAGGAATTTCAAAGCGTCATCAATCGGCAATGAATCTTTTATGAATTCTTGCGTTTGGGTAATTTGAAATGAAAGACATGGAAGAATTTTCAAGCACAAGGAAAACACTGTCACATAATTTCTAGATAAAATCATGTTACTAACGTATTAGTGGTTGAAAGAAAAAAAATTTACTTTTGCTTTTGATTACCATTCTTGATGGCTTTATTCTATTATGTGCTTAAGTGATATAACTTAGATTGCTCATTTCTTTCTTAGTTTGTTGTTTGTTTTGTTAATATCTTGACTTTCTAACTCTTGATTTTAACCTCTACTTCCCGGCACGCCTTGCGCTTGGGAGACTCGGATTTTTTGGTAATTTAATCTCATTTCAGCTTCTCAACAAAAAATCGAGAGATTCAGATTTGAAAATTCAAATGTATAAAAAATTATTTAGCCATATTTGAATTGTGAAAGTTTTTTTTTTCTTCCCATTTTTAAATGCTAGAAAAACATGTTTTTGATTCTATAATCCGAAAATCAACAATACACTTCAAATTTTAAAGTTCAAACACATAAAAATAGATATTTTCGGGTTTGTTATAGGGCACGACGAGACACGTGGGGTGAGAAAAGAAGTTTCAGTAATTGAAAGAGCTAAACCATATATATGGCTCATAAACTTGGCCCTGTCTAGGGTGAGAGACCTCAATAGATCTCCTACGGTGAGCAAGTTAGAGAATTATTTTCTTTTTTTTACCAAAAGTTAGAGAAAAATTTCTTAATCGTTGGATTATAAAACTTTATGGATCTTATTATATGTTGTCAACACCCAATATTTTCTTTTTATTTCATTACTATTTACTCTCTTCTATCCACTCTTCCTGGTTCTATCTTTTTCTCTCAAACAATTCAGATTTGCATAAACCACCAATGAAGGAGCTTGCATTATTGATGTGTCGTGGCAAGGACCTCTATTGAATTGAGGACGAGGTAGAGAGCCTCTTCCAGCAGCGAAAGTACACATCAAAAAGTGTGGGAAGATGTAAAATGAACTCTTTAATTGTGAATCCTTTTGTTGATTTGTTACATATTTTATAAAAGTATGAACCTTATTATTCAACGGGTTTGTCTGATTTTTTTTTTATAATAAATAGATATGAAAATTTGAATATCACTTTTAAGTTCATGCCAAATCTGAACATTAATTTTTTAAGAGATATGTGGACAATTAGTTGAAAATAAGTACACATAGTGATGAAAGGAAAAAAAAAATTATTACAGAATAATGATAGCTTGATATTGTGGAGAAAGGAAAGTGTAGAAGAATGAGGTTGAAAAAGGAAGGGATTGGAATCAGTGGGAGATAAATGAAAAATAATCAAATGTGTTTGGTTCATAGTATAATCTAGTGAGTCTGGTTAATCTAGTGGTTCTAAAAGATCATGTACGTTAGGAGACCTATCAAAGTCTCTCACCGTATACGGATCCATAAACTTTTGACCTACAGACGACTAAAGTTTAAAAATGTTAGTTTTTCCCCTTTTTCTTCCATTAAACTATTTACGGTTTCATTTTTTCACCTTATTTTTCAAAATTCCGAGTCCAACATAAGTTCATCCCCACATGCCATAATAATTGTCTAGCATGCTAATATTTATTTATGTTTTATTATAATTAACATTACATCGAATTTAGAGAGTGAAATATAAGTGAGTGTTAGAAAAAATATATTCTTGACATTTTTCTTATGTTTATGGGTTGAACGTCATTATACTATTTATTTATTCTATCTAAATAAATATTTTAATCAATAAATCATTAATATGAATACTTTATTAATTAAAATATTTTTAATACATGTCACCATGGAATACAAAAGTGTATCCAAAAGAAGAAAAAAATTAGTACAATGATTGATGAAATAACACAATAAAATCAATAGTTAAAATTTGATAAAAAAAAATAATAGTAAAACTTGATATAAAAAAAGGGTAAAAAAAAAATTTGGTCACTACAATTTATGTTTTTGGTCACTAAGTCTTTGTTTGAAAGTTTGGATGTGAGGGGAAGGAAGAGTTTTGACAAATAGGAATAAGCAAGTGGAAGAAATAGACGACATTGGGAGGAGAGACTTTTGAGGGGTTATCTTTTTATTCTTAATGCAAAATCCCCCTCATTCCGCGAACTCAATAATTGTATTGGAGGGGGGTTAGTTGGTGTGTAGCTCGCAGCATTGGCAGTTGGTTTTTGGCTGCCTTTTGGTCCCTTGGTGGCTGGTTTGTTTCTTTGGTGTTGTTTTCTTCTTGAGCAGTTTCTTGGTTTTGTTTTGTTATGTATTGGTGTTTGTATCTTGTTTTTTCTAGGAGGTTTTTTAGTGAGGCGTTTGTTGTTGAGGTGCCAACAATTTTTGGCCCTCTCTGTACTCTTTTTCCTCCTTTGCAAGCTTTGTGCATCTTGTGCTAGCCTTGCTTAATAATAATTTGTTGATTCAAAAAAAAGGGGGGCTTATATGAATTTTTTAAATTCAGAGTCTATGTTGTTATAATATTTTTAAAAATTAAAATATAATAATCATAAGTATTAGTTTATCATTATCTAAAAAAGTGCTCTTTTAAAAAATGTGAAAAAACAGGTTAAAGAAGGATCTTCTCTTATTTAAGGTAGATTTTGAAAAAACATATGATTCGGTGGATGAGAGGTTTTTAAGCGAAGTTATAGTTAAAATGAATTTTGTTGTTGTATGGTGTAAGTGGATTTTGGAATGTGTTACTACAGCCTCAGTGTCGGTGCTTGTGAATGGAAGTCCGACTGATGAGTTTAATTTTGAGAGAGGGTTTCGACAAGGTGATCCTCTTTCTCCTTTTATTTTTTTGTTAGTTGCTGAAGGTTTGAACGTAATGCTGAATGTGATGGTGGAAAATGTTTTATTTACTAGTTATAATGTGGGGGGTGCATGCCTCTTTGTCTGTTACCCTTTTACAATTTGTCGATGATACCCTTTTGATTGGTGAAAAAGTATGGTGAATGTTCGTTCTTTAAAAAAAATGTCTTGCTTCTGTTTGAAAAGATTTATGGGTTGAAAGTCAATTTCCATAAAAGCATGTTTGGAATTAATGTGGTGGGTTTTTGGCTTCACGAGGCGACATTTATTATGAATTGTAAGCATGGTAGTCTTTGGTAAATGGGTGTGGAGGATATTGGAGGAGAAGGAAAGTATGTGGTATAACGTGCTTTGTGCAAAATATGGAGAGAGGAGGCAATTATGTGTAGGTAGAGGAGGGGGTTCAATGAGGTGACAACACTTGCAACATATTCGAATGGGGGTGGTTTGTTAGATGATAGGTGGATGTCAAATAATATTATTAGACAAACGGGGGATGATGCTTCTACTTTGTGTTTGGAAGTACCCATTGTTAGATGGTGTATCTTTTGATGTTAGATATGTTAGGTTGTTTGATCTTGCTGTTAATAAATTATCTACAATTGTGGAGATGTTTTCTTTGAGATGAGAATCAAATGGTGAAACGTCGGAGTGGCGTAGGAGATTGTGTGTGTGGGAGGGGGTTGGTGAGGGAGTGTGTTGAGCAGCTATCTTTTGTTGTTTTGCAGGTTGGTGTGACTGACAGGTGGATTTAGAAGCTTCATTCTTCCCATCGATACAGTAAAAAAATGCTTATAATCTTTTGACAACTTCTAAAATTGGTGTTGATGACCATTTTAGTCGTGTTTTGTGACTTAAGAAAATTTCACTTAAGGTCAGTACTTTTATTTGATCTTTGTTATTGAATACATTAGCAACACAAATGAACATGTTTAGGAGAAACATTTTAGATTACAATGATTCTTTGTGTACGTCTACTTGTGGCATGGTAGAGGATAAAGACCATTTATTTTTTACCTGTGTTTTTTTATAGTCAACTTTGTTTTTTAATATTGAGTTGGCTAGGTTCTTCTACATTCTCTTCAATGTTCGTTAACTAAGCATTTTACTCAGTTTAAAGGTCTAGGGGCTTTTCCAACAAGTCTCATTTGGATTTCAGTTATTGTTATTATTTGGAAGGATCGCAATAGGAGACATTTTCATAATAAGAAAGAACAACTTTCTTTTTTATTAGAAAATGTTAAACTTCAAGCTTATTGGTGGCTAAAATCGTATTATGCTCTTTTCGATTTTGAGTATATAGTTTAGAGATTGAGCCATTTGTTATGTTTTCAAGTTGTAACATAATTTTTTATTTTCTTTCGGCTACTATGTAATAGCTTGACTGTGTTATTATAATATCTAAACTTTATAGTTTTCTTTGGTACACCTTCTACTAAAGAGGCTTTTGTTGGTTTTTAAAATATTCGCTTAACTTTTTCAACAAAAAAAAATTGTGAAAGATTTGTCAATTTCTATATATTTCTCACCCTCATAAACCATTCCTCCTCTCCAAACTCACAAACAAAGCCTAATAGTAAAGTAAAATATTAATACATTTTATGTTTCTGGTGCTTAAAAATTCATATTTAATTCATTTTTGTTAAAAAATTATAATTTTTTCGGAAGAGATTGTCATAATATCCCACACATTTTCTAAAAATTTCATTAAAAAACATGAAGGTTAGATATAAGTTGACTAAAAAGTATAGACACAAATTTTGAAGGGACTAAAACAAAAAGTTGGTATATTTATAAGGAGCAAAAATATATTTTAACCCTAAAATAAATCATAAAAAGAAAAAATAACGATAAAATGAAGGAAAATATATTTTCTTAAAAAAAATGAAAATATCAAAAGTAAAATAAACACACATAAATGATAGTACTAATGATTTGGGCCTCCAGTTTGAAGCTTAAGATCCAAACCCACCCACTTGTTCATAAACCCTAGTTCTCCTCCCTATATATTCCATATTCCACCTCTGCCTCATTTCAATAACAATTTTTCTCACCATCAATTACTATTTTATTGTTCATTAGTATTTTTGTATTCTGCAAATTTAATTTCAATAAGATTTCATTGTATCTTGTTCTTTTCAATTCATGTATGTATTTTCTGTTTGAATTTTGTGCTATGATGATACTTATGTGGACTAGAGTTTCTGATATGGGAATCTTCACCCATAATTTGATTACAAACCCTTGGCTGTCTGAGCACATATCATGAAAATTACATCTTGATTCTTCTCTGTTAATTTTTTCTTAAATTTAGTTATTTTTTTCAATAGTTTTGAAAGCTTATTTGGCTTATGATGATAATATACTTTATCTTAGCGGATTTCAGTGAGGTTTTATATCAATGATCTGAATGTTACACACACTGAGGCCTGTTTAATCTGATTTTTTTATGAGAAATTCTTACGTAAATTTTTACCTAATACATCAGTCTTACACCCAACCAATTAAAATCTAACATCTCGTTAAAATAATAAAAATAATTAATATCAGAATTTTTTCTGTTATTTTTAATATTTCTCTCTCTTTCTTCTATTTTTTTTTTTGAACCGACAAGAACCACCCACCACCATTTATATTTTCATTTCCTTAGTTAAAATCACACTCTTTTTTTTTTAACATGTATCATTTTTTATTGGTTGAGTATAAGAATGATGTGTTAGGTAAAAGTATACGCAAGAATATCTTTTTTATTTTTTTTTTATTGATAACAATAATTTGTTACTTTACAAGTATATCTTTGAATTGGTGCGATGATGAGATTAAAACACCAAGGAAGTGTTTTTGGGCAGTGGACAAAATCAGAATGGTTTTGCCGTGAGCCTTTTTTTAAAAACGACTTCTCCTTCCACTGAGCATCGTAACAATTTCTAATTTTTTGGTTAAGTTTTAAAGTATTTTATTTTATTATTTGTATTTAATTCGTATTTGTCACTCTGAGTCGAAAGCAATAGTATAAGAATTCAAGCTAATGTGATTTTGTTGAAATTTGTCTTGGACGAAAACTTAACAAATTCTTTATATCAAATTGGATCAGGCCACTTCCATAAAAATATGACTTACTGCAAACCCAAAAAAATAAATAAAAAAAAAATTAAAACATATAGCACAAATAGCAATTAAAATCATTTTGCAAACTCTGAAAAAGCTTCGATATAAAATATAGATTATTGTTCTCCCTTGCACAAAACACTCGCAAATTAACTCTTAAATCGTTTTTTTGGCTAGGTCTGCAAAATTGCACCAACAATGTCCTTCACATTCATGTTGGGTTGTTTGTGATGTGATATTCTATAATTGCCCAATGATCAAAGCTTCTCCAAATTTGTTTTGCATTGTCACACCGAAAGAAGAGAGGATGACAATCATCGACTTCCCTAACACACCATACATTGATTTGCACATACCACAATAATCATCAACTTCTTACACAACCACGTAATTTATTTTTAATTTTTTATTTAACTTTTCGTGGTTTAGTTTTGCATTCCATACTCTTCCAAAACCTAAACCGTTTAGATGAGATGACACAAGTCTCTTCTACTTTATTCAAGGTCCTCTTCTACTTTATCCAAGGTCCTGAGTTCGAATCTAACCTTTAGAGAGAATTTGCCGTCCAATTAAAATCCCACAATGCTTAAGAAATCAGGAGTTGAAAGTCACCATGATAGGATTGAAAAAAAAAATGATAAAAAATGATAAATTATTGAACTAGTAAACGCAGAGGAAAGAAAACTAGAATGATAGGATCGTTATTGAAGAATAATTTTGTTTAACTTTACTTGATACTTTTAGGTTTCAATGCAAGATTAATTATTGGTTTATTACTAATACCTTTACCTCTTTACCTATTTATTGTAAAAAGAGAAATAATCGAATGAAATAATAAATGGGTAATAGTAGAAAGTATATTATCCAAAAAAAGAGAGAAGGAAAGAATAAATTGGTCGAGGTTAAAAAAATATTTTCTATTTTCTATTTTTGAGTTTTTGTTGATGACACATGTTAAAGAAAACTCTATCATTTTTAATGATGGAATCTTTGACAATATTTTTAAAAGAAAGAAACATGTGGAGAGAAGGCTAAAAGGCATTCAAAAATATCTTGAGATAGTGGAATCTTTTAGAAATACTCTATTAGAAAAAGATCTTCAACAAGAATATAGTCATTTTTTTTTTCAAGAAGAGATGCCTTGGTACCAAAAATCTAGAGAAATGTGGGTTAAATTTGGAGACAAAAACAATTCTTTCTTCCACACTCAAACCATTATTCGTAGAAAGAAAAATAAAATCCACAGACTCCAACTCCCAAATGGCATTTGGACCACAAATAGCAACATCATCCAAGATGAAGCCCACAAATTCTTCAAGAATTTATTTACCAGCAACCAACATCACTATAGTCGCAATTACAACATTGGTACTCATCCTCTCATTGATGATATACGCACTAACTCCCTCACAAAACATGTCAGCAAAAATGAAGTCATAGCCGCCCTTAACACAATGAAACCTTACAAAGCTCCAGGTATAGATGGCTTCCGATGCATATATTTCAAGCAATACTGACACATTATTGGAGATGATATTTTTCATATGGTGCAGTCTGCTTTCCAAACATGTGCTTTTGATCTTGCAATTTTCAGACACTCATTGCCCTCATACCCAAAACTGACCCTCCTAACACCTACAAAGGCTTTATACCCATTAACATGTTTAATATTGTGTATAAGTTTATCACCAAAGTTTTGGTTCATCGTCTCAGACCGATTCTTAATGTTATTATTGGTCCATATCAAAGCAGTTTTCTGCCTGGTAGGGGCACTACTGACAATTCAATTATTTTGCAGGAAATTGTTCATTTTCTGCCTCGATTATTGTACTTTTGCAAGTACATGTAATAATAACAAAGGTGTCCATTTAGTGAATTGGAAAAAGGTTTCTAGCCCAAAGCAGGTGGGGGGCTAGGCATTATAGCAGCTAGAGAAGGAAACACTAGCCTTCTAGGACACCTTGTTTGGAATATGGTGCAGAAAACAGACAAACTTTGGGTGAATCTTCTTTCCAGAAATTATTCAAGTGGTCTTAATTTCATTTTCAACACATCAGCTCATCACAATAGCTCGCTTACTTGGTCTTCTATAATTCGTGCAAAAAATGTCCTAAAAAATGGATATACTTGGAGAGCAGGTTCGGGTAATTCTTCATTTTGGTACAACAATTGGAGCCCTCTTGACATTCTTGGTACACAGGTCCCTTTTGTGGACATTCATGATCTTCATCTCACTATAAAATAGATTATCACCAATGATGGTCAACACAATTAAGCTCTCGACACCATCCTCCCCACAACCTTAGTAGAAATCATCAACAACACCCGATTAAGTTTCAATCTGTCAATTGTGGATGCTTACATTTGGCCTAAAAACAAAAATGGAGTCTACTATACAAAAAGTGGATACAATTGGTTACTCTCCCATCATGAACCTAACAATCAAGCGAGTGTTTCTTGGAATTGGATTTGGAGATTGAAAGTCCCTGAAAAAATTGAATTTTTTGGTTTGGCTAGCTTGTCATAATGATGCCCCCACTTTAACCTTGCCTAATCACAGGAACATGGTAAACTTGACAATATGATCTAGATGCGGTTACAAAGATGAATCCTTCTTTTATTGCGTGCGGGAGCTAACTGCTCTAATTCGGTGATTGATTGGTTAAAAGAGGGAGCTAATTGCTCTCGCTCAACGGTTTTTCTTGCTGGATTGTGGTGGATTAGGAGACACTCTAACCTTATGTGTCTCAATAATGAAACTATGTCAGTAACCCGTCTCAGTTGTAATTTACAGTTTGGCAGAAACCATCAACTCATCTCTTCTTAATTCTACTAGCGCTCCCCCTGCCAGACTTATACGATGGAACAACAACGACCATCAATGCACCATTTTGAACGTAAATGGCAGCTGCAACGATGATCCTATTTACACAGAGTTTGGCGGAGTTCTCCACAACAATTCAGGAACCTTAATATATGACTTTTCAGGATTCATTAACAACTCTCAAGACATCCTATTCGCAGAACTTACAACACTCTATTAAGGTCTAAATTTGTCAATCAACTTAATTTATGAGGAATTGACATGCTATTCAGACTCTCTCTTCACTGTCAATCTCATCAGGGGCGAATTATCTCAGTTTCATGTATATGTTGTTCTTATCCAGAACATTAAAGACCTCCTGAGTTCTAAAAATTTCTCTCTTCAGCATTCACTCAGAGAAGACAATCAGTGTGCGAATTTCATGGTCGACCTCGAAGCTACTAATGATGTCGATTTTATCTATCCAATCTTCCCCTCTAGAAGGTCCGCTTTCTTTGCTAAAGACGGATGAATTTTAGGCGCTAGTTATTGTTTTTTTTTTCTTCTGTTTTTGTTTTTGTTCTTTGATTAACCTTATAAAAAAAATGACTTTTCTTAAATTAGGATAGGATTATAATACAACGTGTAAGCCAATCTGATTAAACTTAAGTATTCTATCTCATCACTATTATAAAAAATATATACATTTTACATTTAATTAAAAAATGTATGTAATCTTTATTATAAACCGCACAAATGATTTAATCAATAATTTTAAGATATTAATTTTTATTTATAATAGTGATCGAAAATGCAGTTATTTGATTTTGCTTGCAACAGATTGTGACAAAGACACGTGTTTGTTAAAACCGATGATGCGTGTAACTTGGTAGTGATACATCATAAAACAATCCATTGGCTTTCTTAAAAACCACTAGCTTCCTACCCCTGGTTTTCCCAAAAACCTCTGGCCATAAACTTCTTTATATAAAGGGCACCACTTCATATCCATTTCATCATTCACATTATCTCAAAATCCAACAAGAACAATAGTTACAATATACATAATCACTTACTTTCAATACAAAGATGAGTTCAGGAATAAGAGCTTGGACTGTGGCAGCTAGTGTTGGTGTTGTGGAAGCCTTGAAAGACCAATTAGGCATATGTAGATGGAATTATGCTTTGAAATTAGCTCAACAACATGTCAAAAACAATGTTAGATTTTTCTCTCAAGCAAAGAAGCTTTCTTCTTCATCCTCTTCTATGATTTCTAAAAGACTAAAAGATGAGAAGGCAAATCAGTCTGAGGAGTCATTGAGGACAGTCATGTACTTAAGCTGTTGGGGTCCCAATTAAAGGGGCTATGCCTATATTCAATGTATTGTTTTTTTTTTTTTTTTTTTTTTTTTTTTTATATATATATATTTTGGAAACAATGCTTGACTATTAATTGTGTTAAGTATTCTTGTAAATTTTGATCAATGATAGTGTTGAGCACGGCTAAATTTTAAAGTTTTCTTTAATTTTTTTATAAGAAGCCAAAATGATTTTATATAATCATCTAAAGCAATTTATCTCGTACAAGGCGTGGAAAGAGAATCTCTCTTTAAAAGAATACAAAGTCGAGTTATATGTTACCAAACAATACAAACACAAAAGCGAAGAAAGGAAACACTACTCCATAACACCCCTACAAATTAAAGTTTTCTTTAATTTAGTTTCTCTGGTGTGGAAGTTATCAAATTTGATATAGAAAAGACTCATAATTCTATTTTCCTTGATCAATTTAATGGCGTTAGAAGAATTAGACTTAAGAGGAACTGGTTTTGGGGTATTCGCCGAAATACAGATGTGAAATTAAAACTTTGTCTAAGAGTTTGGAGGAATGTGGAAGGAAGGATTTTGGAGAGCGAGAAATATAGATGAAAATAGAGAGATTTTTTAATTTTTTTTTTCAAAGAGTATTTTTTATAGAATGATAAAATAATGATTACGATTCATATATTTTTAAGGCTAAACACGTTTCCCTAACTTTTAAAAGGTTATGATTTTGCCCCTTATTAAAATAATAATAAATGTGATCGTTTATGTTTAACCTCTTTTACAGATGGTCAATTTTGACTCGTCAACGCATATGTGACACCTCACTTGAATGAGTCACATGCAACGTGTGTAATTTTTTAATTAAAATATAAAAATGAAAAATCCATGTATTTATGAATGAAATTAAATAAATAAATAAAAATGAAAAATACCGAAAAACTGATCTCTTCACTAGCATATTGATCATCCTTCAACCTCATATTCATCATTGTTCATATCTTAACAAAAATAACAAATAATTTCTATCTCCTCATTCTGCTCATTATGCTCAAACATGCATAATTCAAAAACAAACATACAAAAAAATTCAAATCACAAATCAAACACAATGCATGTTCTTTTAATCAATTCCTATCACAAAAACCTAAACATGCATGGAGAATTTGTTAGTGAAAAATCTCTCTCTTCGCTCTCCCATGGCCGCCTCTCTTGTCTGGTCTAAAAAACCTCTCTTCTTCTTCTTTTATCTTGTTTTCATCATCATCTTCATAGATCTTTAAAATACCCAGAAAATAAAAAACCTAGAAAAATTAATAATTAATCTAATTGTAGTTGCGATGCTGCTTCTTTAATTACCTACTCAACAATTTCGTTCCTTTGTTTCGTTTGGGTAACATACTTAAAGATCTCGTTTGGGTAACATACTTAAAGATCTATGTCAAACAGAAACCGATTCATTGAAAAACACCTACATTAAAACAAATTTGGTAACAAATAGAGAGTGTAGATCAAACCATCACAATGTTGTAAGCAGAAAATGTATAATCAACAAATATTAGAATCAAGCTATTATAATTAAGAAAATTGGAATTGGTTAGGCAGGGTCGTTCCAAACATTTTAGAGGTTTTGATCTAATAAACTATAGTCCACTGAAATTTGGACTCTAAAAATTTAGATATCGAAATTGGCATTTGAAATAAGAAAATTCATGTTGTTTTGCTAATATTTTACTCCCTTCGGTCACAATATCGAAATTCATTGAGTAACTATCGAAATTCGAAACAATGAAATATTCTCAACGTTAAAAGTATTTAAACATTTCATACATTTATTTTGACTTAATTATATTTTTGGTCCTTTAAATATTTTCAGGTTTTATTTTGGTTCCCTAATTAATAAAACTTACATTTCAGTCCCTTAAATCCTTCTCCGTTAATCATTTTCGCCCTTAAAGTTTTTTTTTAACAAGGTAAAATGAAATTATATTATCACTGTTATAGCATTCCCCACAACACAAGACGTACCAAAGAGAATATTAAAAAATTACAAGCCGTTCAAGAAGTACACAAAGTGAAGTAGCCAATGCCTAAACACGACAAATAACTTGTCACCACAAATGTTCACCAAATACAAACATAGTCTTTTTTTTTTCTTTCAGGCACCATAAAGAATAATACTTAATTTTATCTAAAAGCTGAAAAATAAAGTTTTCTTTATTGTGAAACAACCTATTATTTTGCTCATTCTACAATGTCCAAACAATAAGGAGCCAAACAAGCTCGAGGAATGACCTCCTAGCTTTCAATCCACCTTTGGAGAAGATAAACTGAGTAAAATGGTCGACAATAAAGCGGTGATCTGCACCTGCAAAACCAATCCATGACCGCACTAAAGGTCAAATGGAGCCAAAAAATCTGCACGATAGAAACAAATGACTCGCGTCCTCTACCTGACCATAACCAGACACACAGAAGCACATATCAGCTAAAAGAACACTCCGGGTTGCCAAATTCACTTTTGTAGGACGGCGATCACAAAGAAGCCGTAAAAAAAAAACTTTAAGTTTATCATACGTGGCATACCAGATGACTTTTTTACCAGTTTAACATCAAATAATTTGCACTTATTTTATCAAACGTAGTGTCATTTTCATCTATTCTAATGTAATTGCCATCATTCCAAAAACTCATACACACAACCCACTCCCCACCCCACCTACCCCATGATTTTTTACTAGACGATTATATAAAACTAGTTTGGAGATGGTACTAATCGTTTTTTCTCTTTACCTATTTGCATATATATTGTAATTAAAGAAAATATTTTTTTTTGGTAGAATAAAGAAAATATCTTCTAAGAAAATTTAAATGTGTTTCAATATATAATTTTTTTTGAAGGATATATAAATTTTAATTGAAATAGTAAATTTCAATCCAAATATCAAGGATGCTTTTTTTTTTAACAAGAAGAAACTTTTTTGCGTTTCATTCATATTGATAGTAGAGATATAAGATGCAATCTTAATATGAATATGAAAATTAGCATGACGTGAAGTCACTCTAGCAAAGTTATGAGCGACTTCGTTGGCTTGTCTCGGTATAAACCTAACATCCGAGGTTGCTAAATCAAAAGCTAACAAACGTCTACAGTCATTGATCACTGCGCTAAAATTAGAGACACCACATTTACTACCATAAAAACTATCTACCACAGTTTTGGAATCAAGCTCAAAGTCCACAATACCCAACTGCAGATCGCGAACCCAATACATTGCTGATAATAAACCTAAAGCCTCATCCAATTCTACTTCAGGGAGTGGAGTCATCCACTCAGTTTTGGCTAACACATAACAACCTTCATCACCTCAAATACACACACCAATGCCGGCCTAATTTAGAGATTGAGAAAAGGACACATCGACATTACATTTAAACCTGCCGGGACTTGATTTAATCCACTTCAAATCATTCAGAGTAGTGAGAGACTGAGGGACAAGATGATGAATAGTTTGAGCATTCCTCCAACTAGTAAGAAGAGAACCTGCACGAGCACAAATAACTTGAGTTGTTTCCGTAACATTGTTTCATACCTTATTGTTTCAATGCTTCCATATACTATAGAGCGTCACACTGAAAACTTGCTTTTGCTGCTAATCCAGGTGTTGTAAGATAGAAAACACATTGGTTGAAAAGAAGACATCAATATCAAAGCAGGCCATCAAAGAGCTCCATAAGCCAATACGCTGCCAACAGAGCATGCTTTTATTACACATAAAGAATAAATGGGTACTATCCTCACCAAAATCATCACACACTGCACATATATCAGTACACTAAACACATTTTGATTGCAAACGGATTCTCTTGGGCAAACAATTACGACAAGCTCTCCACAAGAAATTCTTTACCTTTGAGGGCAATTTTAAACTCTAAACACAATTCCAATTACCCAACACACGGTGTTCTACAACTGCCATATCATGATTCATAATATCCTTATGAGCACTTTTAACTGAATAAACACCACTCCTCTCGAACTTCCAAACAGGCACATCATGAGTCACCAAAGGGAGTAACAGAGTATTAAAAATATTTCTAGCAGTAGCATTGTCAAAAGAAGCATTAATCAGCTCCATATTCCATTGTTTTTTGGGGGGGTGTAACCAACAAGTCAGAAACAATCGTAGATGGTTACTCCAAATGATGATGAGTAGTCGGTACAATTCTTGCACCATTACGTACAATTCTTGCAGCATTACTGAGCCATGTGTGATCCCAAACTGGTATGTGTTCTCATGTGCCTCTACTCCACTGAAAACCACGACGAATCACATCTTTTACACTCCATATACTACGCCAAACATAACTAGGATTATGGCCTATACTAACTCCAAAATAATCACTTCGAGGAAAATATTTAGCTTTGAGTAAGCAAGTCCCTTAAAACCCATGCTTCCAAACACCTTAGAAAATTTAATGAGAGCCTCCCTTCCAGCATGTGAGAGACCTAGGAGTTGATTTATTAAGGATGATTATTAAGCAGGGGCTCACATATTTTAAATATGGAGAAGTTGGATGTCAAGGGTTCGGATGTGGAACATATGACCTTAAGGTTAATTGCATATCCTTATACCATCGAACCGAAGTGACTTCCTTAAATATTATTTCCTTTCTTTAAAGAATTAATAATTGTGATTCCGTATATATTGATTTGATTTGAAAAAATAATATTTGTTCGGAGATTTCTTACGCGGCTGTTAGGCAGAATTTTTGTCCAATTGACTATGATATTGTGCACATTTATGGATAATGCATGAAAATAAAACATACGGATTCATCAAATAAATAAAAAATAGATAAAACCAACAAAAATAATTAGGACGCAGTTATCGAAAATTGACAAAAAAAAAAACTCTACCAAATGATATACAGTAGTAGATAACAAATATTTTTTTGAAGAAATCAAAATGATATATATAACCCAACAAACAGTAGTTCTCAAGCACAAAGAGTGCCTAAGAGACCATTTGAAAGTACAATAACAATACAATTACAACAAAGCAGGGGAACAAGTTAGCCAATACCCAAACAAACAAAAGGGCTTGACCACCATCTCTGCGTACCATGAACAAAAACAGCCTTCTTGGCTTTCAACCAATCTAAGGCTAACAATTTAACCTTGTCTAACAGATTTGGAACACACGTAACTATATTGTTGAACAGACGATTATTACGTTCATTCCACAACACCCAAGTACACAAGAGCCAGATGAGCTGCATAAAAGACCTTTTAGCTTTCCCATCTCCTGACAACTGGACAAAATGATCAGCAATCACATTAGAATCCACCCCATCAACACCAATCCACTCACGCACCTGATGCCATAATGGTGCGAACGTAGAACAAGATAAGAATAAATGCCCAGCCGTCTCCACGCAAACGCATCCAGAAACACAAAGAGAAGCATCCGCAAGAATAACACTCCGCCGAGCCAGGTTGGCTCTCGTTGGAAGCCGATCCCGAAGCAGCCTCCAAGCAAAGACCGAGACCTTCACAAGAACCTGATGATGCCACACCAACTCGACAGGTAAAGGTACATGAGAATCAGCACCAGCAGTCAACAAAGCATATGCTCCCCTCACGGAGTAACCCACTGTACAGTCGGGTTGCCACTCCCAAGTATCTAAAACATTAGGAACCAAATAAACATCAAACAGTAATGCCCTACACTCCTCTAATAAATCTTCCTCCCACGCCCACAACCTCCTCCTCCATCTCCAGCCCTCCCCATCCAACTTCAGGCCACTAGCAAACAAAGTGGCCACAGAAATGGTTTTGTTCTCAGCCAACTCAAATAAGCGAGGAAAACGCTCGCAAAGCGGAGTTTCTCCCAACCACCTATGCGACCAAAAGAACGTCGCGGTCCCATCACCAACCCTCCGCCTAACACGATCCTCAAACCACCCTCCACCTACATCCCTGTCCCCATCCCGAATCCTACCTACCTCCCTCCACCAAGAAGACACACTCCGGCCCCCGACCTCCAACCTCCCACCTATCGCGCCATACCGGGCGACTAAAACACGAAACCACAATCCTTCTCTATCCACTAACAACCTCCAACACCATTTACCTAGAAGAGCCACATTAAACTCACTCAACTTCCTCACCCCCAAACCTCCAAACTCCTTTTTAGAACACAAAGTTTTCCAACCTATCCAAGAAATTTTCCTACTATCCTCACTCCCACCCCAAAAGAAATTATTCAATAAAGATTCGATGGAAGAGATGATACCTGCTGGAGCTTTGAAGAAGGAAAGTGCATAGACAGGCAGAGAAGTTAGAACAAACTTGAGGAGAACTAAGCGGCCACCGAAAGAGAGAAATCTGCTATTCCAACTCGACAATCTAGATTTAACATGATTCACAATTGGTTCCCAAAACTTGAGCCTCCGCGGATTACCACCTATAGGAAGACCTAGATACATAAAAGGGATTTTACCTACTTTACAACTCAGCACCATTGCTGCCTCATGCAGCCAAGAATCAGAAATATTCACACCCACTAGCAAACTTTTATTAAAATTAACTTTCAATCCCGACATGGATTCAAAAATCACCAGAGCTGCTCGGAGTGCCCGCACATTCGCCCAACTTTTATTACCTAATAACAAAGTATCATCAGCAAATTGAAGATGTGAAACCACCACCCTGTTGACCGTACCCACCGCGTACCCTTGGAATAAATTGTTATCAACCAACGCTCTCATAACGACGTTAAGACCTTCAGCTGCAAGCAGAAACAGAAAGGGGGACAAAGGGTCTCCTTGACGTAACCCTCTCTGTAAGTTAAACTCATTGGTCGGGCTCCCATTAACAAGAACAGTTGCAGTAGCAGTAGTTACACATTCACAGATCCATTTCCGCCACAGAACCGGGAAAGCCATCTCTTTCATAACTGAATCCAAATAGCCCCAGTCAACGGAATCATAGGCTTTTTCAAAATCCACTTTAAATAACAAAAGCTCCTTCTTAAGTTTAGAAGCCTCATCAACAACCTCGTTAGCAATAAGAATACCGTCTAAAATTTGACGGTTTTTAACGAAAGCTGACTGAGTTTCAACCACCACACTACTCATCACCGATCTCAATCTGTTTGCTAAAACTTTAGCAAGAATTTTGTACATACTACCCACCAAAGAAATTGGTCGATAATCATTTAACCTCTGAGGGTTGTCCACCTTCGGTATTAGCACTATAAAAGTAGCATTAATACCTTTCGCCAACTTCCCATTTCGATGAAACTCGGAAATAAACCTCAACACATCTCTTTTCAACTCGGGCCAGAACTCTTTCAAAAACCCAAAACTGACACCATCCGGCCCCGGACTTTTGAAACTATCACAGTCCCAGATGGCCTCCTTAACCTCATCCTCTGCAAAAGGTTTGATAAGGCTCCCTCCCTCTCCCATAGAAAGGGTCCTAAACTGAAGATTAGATATACTCGGCCTCTCCACATCTTGCGCCTTGTAGTGTTGTTCAAAATGATTGAACACCGCTTCTATAACCGGATGAACTCCTTCAAGACGCACTCCATTAACCAACACCGAACAAATGGCATTACAACGACGCCGTGAAGACAGAATTGAGTGAAAAAATTTAGAGTTAGCGTCTCCATCGCGAAGCCACTGGTTCCTCGACTGCTGCCAACAAATGCTGGTATGCATCCTAGAAAGGGAATGCAAATTGGCCGAAATAGCATGCAACTCGTTACAATCCTCCTCTGACAGCTCAAGACCTTCCTCTACACTATCCAACACTGCCATCCTCTCTTTCAGCGCACCAATCTGCGCGGGTAAATTCTGCGAATGGGACAAATGCCACTCCTTCAACGCCGATTTCATTAATTTAAACTTTTCCTTAAGCACATAACCACCCCACCCAACCACCTGAAAAGAGCTCCACTTATTCCTCACAAATTGCTTATAACCCGGCATATCAGACCAACATTTAAGGAACCTTGAGGGTCTTGGTCCCTAATTCTCTTCATCAACCGAAAGAAACAGCGGGCAATGATCTGATAAACCTCGCAACTGGGCGACTTGGACACAGTTCGGCCACGCTAAACACCAATCTTCAGACAAAAGGAAACGATCAATCCTGCTCATCGTCTTGCCATCCCCTTTAAACCAGGTAAAATCACGCCCGCACAGCGGCAAGTCACATAACGCATTCTCAACTATAAAATGGTTAAAAGGACCGAAGTCCGTCATGCCACCTGAGGCAGACACAGAACGTCTTTCTTCCTTGCGTCTAACCGCATTGAAATCACCACAAACACACACCTTCTTACCCCTCAAAAGTTGAAGGCGATTCGATAACACGTCCCATAGAGCCTGTCAAGCATTATTATTGCATGGGGCGTACACATTAAATAAATGAAATTCCTCATTGGACGAATAAAACCGGCCATGAATATAGAGAACGTGATCAAAACTACTGGAGGACCACACCTCGACCTCCTTCGGATCTCATAAAGTCAGTAGCCCCCCAGAGGCCCCTAGAGATGGGCGGAAAGAAAACTCTACCGAGTTACCGCCCCACACCGACCTGCACAACCTGTCATCGCAACTATGTAATTTCGTCTCTTGAATACACACAACCCAAGGGCATTTCTTCTTCACCAAATCACGGATTTCCTTTCTCTTCTCAAGACCACCTAACCCCCTAACATTCCAGGAAACCAACTTCATCTCCCACTCTCTCCCCCCAAAACCAAAACAAACACCGCCTACTTGGCCACCTTAGACGATCCCCTTGTTTCTCCCTCCCCCTCGCCGTCACCTATCTTTTTCCTTCTACACCTCTTAGCCAAAACATCGAACCTATTCTGAGGCCCTGATAAGAGCATGCCAATAGATTCACCTATTTCTCTAACATCCTCCCTCACCACCTTCTCACTCCCATGTAGCACCACCCAACTTTTCCAATCGTTTGACACCGAGTCAGAAGAAGTAGAAACGTCCGCGACCTCCTTGGAAACCAATGACACCGCCTTTTTCAACTTAGATGATCCTTGAAACTTCCAAGCACTCTTCTTTAAGATATGCATAACCGTAGCACGGTCTTTTGTCGGCAGCCTGGCTACCTTTTTCAAATTATGCACAGAGTTTCTCAACACCCCATCCACTTTCCTTCGATTGCGGTAAGATACATCTACCTGAGCCTCCCCTTCGACCACCCTGGTCCCATTCCTACAACACTGTCGGGAGGAGGAGAAAGCTCCCCTTGCATCACTGATATTATGGTCGCCCAGCCACTCCAAACTCCACGGCCCGGAGGCACCTGAGTGATCAACTCTAGGAGGACATGACACCGCCCTGGGAGCCTAACGCTCCTATTCAAAGAAACGACAGCCGCCTCACGGTCAGCGCCAACCTCCACCAAACCCTCTCCAACCTCCTCCGCAACCTCCGCCCCACACGCTACGACCGACGACATACTTTCACCCGCCCCCGAGACCACTGGCTCTGAGAGGACCGGACTTCCCGAGCCATCCTTGCCTCTTACATATAACTTCGATCGATTGACACCACCCACTTCAGACTCCGACTCCGATCCTACCACACTCTCCGTCTCTTGGTGCATAATTCCCTGCCCTTCAACACCCGCCAGGTCACGCACAACCTTATCGACCAATATGTTCACCTGAGCGTCCACACCTTGATCCATCTGCACATCTTCCTGCTCCGACTGAACTTCTTGGGTGTCGTCCTCTTCTTCGTAAAGACACATATCATCCCCAAGATTAAAACCCCACTCCTCAATAATCTTCACCCTGACCAGATCCCCATCAATCAACACATCTTCACAACAATTAATAATTTCAAACGACTGGGTAGCTACAAGCACATGGGCGTAGTCGAATCTTTCTTTTTCCACCGTACCAGCGTCAGTCCGCAAAAAACGTCCACACTCAAAAATACACAATTTAAAGAAACTGACATCCCATGCGTGAAGCGGGATCCCATAGATCCTCAACCAAGCGCCTCGCTGAAACAGACAAATTTTCTTTTCCCACTGGGCGCAACACAAAAAGAAAAGATCAAAGAACTCCTTAGCGTCATTGATAACACTGCTAACATCCACCTCGATCGAACTACGAATCAACACTCTATCCGCTCCCATAGGCGTAATAACTAAATCCACGAAGCCCGCATCCGCAATTCTATTCTGAACATCTGGTATAGATTCACCGTTAACCACAGACGCCACCACCCCGTGACTCGCCCACAGAGAGTCCTCTTCACAGGATTTATACTTACGAACTAATTTTTGGATTGAAGGTTGCCCTTTATCGTGAGACAAAAAACCACCAGTACCCTTCGAGGGTTCTTTCCTTCCGTTACCGAGCACCTTCGGGTAACGCCTACTCTTGCGGACATTAACCATGACATCACCAATCCTAACACCCTCCACCATTTCCGCGGGATACGCTGCTTTAGCCACCACTCCCTTTTTCTCTGTAGCCCCCTTCACGGCATCCAGGGTTCCCTCCGAAACGCAATTAGAAGCACCTAACCTCACCTCCGCAACCCTCCTTGCAACAGGTTTTGCTCCACCGTCGCCCTCAGGCAACACCGCCCTCGCCGCCTCTTTATCAAACCTAGCGACCCTCGCAAATAATTTGTAATTTCCAAACCATACAGAATTAACCGCTTTCAAAAGCTTGCAAACATCTCGCACATTCGAGTATCTCACAAAACCATAAACTTCCCCATCCACGTTACGCCTAGCTGGAACAACCACCTCTTCTAACATACCACACACCTCTAATCCTTTCCGTGAATAAAAATTCGATAACAGAGGCGGAAAATTAGTAAAATAGAAAGTAACGTACTTACATGCGATAGCAGCTGGACCCACACCAGAAGAGTCAACCTCCCTACCCCTGTCGGCCGTCAAAGTGGCTCCTGCAGCTCTCGCAAGACACCCACCCCTCTCCGCTGCCCGAGCACCTCCTTCGAACCTAACCTTTCCTCTTCCACGTTCCGCCTGACTCGGACTCCTATTTACCACCGACGCGTGCCTCCGACCTCCCTGTCCCACGCTTGAAGCAAAGCCGTCAATCCTGCAGCCCGAACCTCGCCAGAACCCGTGCTGGCTTGCTCTGAAGTCAACCACCCTCCTCTCTTGGACCTCCGATCGGAACCGTGGCTCACGCCTCCCCGTTCCTCCGCCGCGCCTCCTCTGTTCGCTCCAGCCGTAAATCGGTGTCAAATTCCTTCCGTACCGTTCAGCTTTCCTGTCCTGGTAGTAATACACACAACCCCTGTCGAAATCCGCAGGTGAATCTGAAAATCTAGATTGCCAATTGCCAGCAGAAAACCCCTCTCTGAACCGTCCAGCCTCCCTGTGCCGTTCCTCACCTCGATCCGCCGTTCGCCGCGCTTTTCTTCTCCTCGGACTCACAACAAGCCATTCCTCCCCATCTCCCCTTTTGGTGGCTCCCTGCCAGGAACCCTTCCCCCCCCCCTTTGTGATCTCTCAGCCGACGACTGCCGGTAGGCCAGAACAGCCCGCCGCCGTCGCCTCCCTCTGTCACCCTCACAGTCACTCATCACTCCTTTGTTTTTAAACGAATAGTAGATAACAAATATAATATCATTAAAGTAAATATTAGTAAAAAAAAAATGTCATGTACACATAAATGGAAAGGCAAAAATAAGAACCGTGGTAATTAGGCTCAAAGATTAGACTAAATAACTGGTTTAGTCATAAGCAACATCATTCAAAATTCGTCTGACTTCACATTTTTGTTCTATGGTGAGACTTGGAAACTCAACTTCAAAATTGATTATCAAATTTCCTCTCCTACTTGGATCCCTATGAAGTGGCATGCCTTCACCATATACAACCTTTTGATACCATGGTGTCACAATATCAGTGACATGAATTGTGATAATTTTTTCATCTAAAATTGTTAAGTCGAAAGTCTTTCTAAGAAGAGCTTCAAGAAGTGATATCTTTTTGGTTATTATTAAATCAGTCTCAACCCTCTTAAATAAGGCATGTGGTTTCTCATGCAACACCAAAATAGTGTGACCTCTTCCACCAACCATATGCGGGAGCTCTAGTGCGCTGGTATGCTCTTTTATAAAATTTTCATCAAATAAAGAAATTGTTATGCAACAAAAGATGATACAGTAGCAATAGGGCTGCAATTGGCCAAACAACTTAATTATGCAATAATGTTTATAATATAAAATCACCCTAAATTAGCTTTTCTAAATCTATGCAAACCTAATTCTATAATTAGTAATAATATCTTACTCCCTCCGTCCCTATATCTAAGCACCCATTTGATTTTATTTTTGTCCCTAATTGTAAACCCCTTTTCAAATTACTAGAAGCATTTATTACTTTTTTCCTAAACATACCCTTAATTAATACTACTAACTTGTCTTGAAATTTGAAAAGTCAAATTTAATATACATACAAACAAAGGACAATTTGGTAATATTAACATACAAAACAGACACATTAATTATTACACTGACAACTTTTCTTAATAAATGTGAAAAAAGCAAAGAGGGGTTACATATAGGGACGGATGGAGTATTTTCAATTTAAATGTTTTCAGAAATACCACTAACTTCTACATCAATCCTGCCTTATAGCCAGAAAAAAGTTATGTATCCCCAGCCGATTCCAATTTTCTTGATTATAAAAGTAACCTAAATATCAAATCATATAAAAAAAAAGACCTAAAAATCAAATCAAGTACTAGGTCAAATGCATTTCACTGTATATTCAAAACACTGATAATAATAAATAATAATTAAGGAGAAAGTATAGATTACCCATAAACATTAGGGTTTCTGACCATCACCCTCTTCGTGCAACCATTATAGAGCTCGTCAAGCATACATTCCACAACATAAGAGTTGAAGGGATATTGATACATCTTTGGTGTATGAAAAACAAAATAAAAACCAATTTTTTGTTGTTGTTTTATTGTGATGTGAGTGATTTGTGACAAAATAAAAACCTATTTTTTGTTGTTGTTTTGTTGTGATGCGAGTGAGTTGTGTTATATAGTAACAAGGTGTGTGTGTGTAATGAGACAGTTGAGTATAACAGAGTAATGATGATATCAAGCAAATATCGTGACAAAAAATATAAGTTGGGACGAAAATACGGTAATGATTGACTATTAATGTATTTAGGTATTTAATTGGGTTTCTATGTAAAAAAAATTAATTGAATGATAAATTTCTAAAAGTTAAGGATGATTAGTATGCACTATTGATACGAGATTTTGTTTTTTTTGAGGTAACTATTGATACGAGAATTAATGTTGTTTCCTTTTTTTTTTACATATATTGATTTTATTGCATTGAAGAATATTTTGTATAAATAATATATAAGTTAAATAAGTTTTTATTCCTTTTTTGTTTTTTTGAGATACTTTGATTCCTATGAATATAACGAATTTTTTGTAGTACTCGTTAAATCAAAATTTACATGTTTTGGTCTTTATAAAAAAAAAAAAAAACTCAGCATAAAATTTTATTCCTATTAAATTAATTTTTTTAATTATGTTTAAACTTCTAAATTTTTGAATGATTCTTTATATACATGTTAAGAACATTTTAAGAAATTGTTTTATAAAAAAAATATTTTTTTAACATGTAATATATTAAAATATGAATGTTTTAAGGGATAATATGTCTTTACCCCTGTAATTTAGACGAGTTCCGGTTTACCCCTGTAAAAAAAAGTTTAGATTACAACCTTGTAATTTAAGATTCTTTCGTTTTAGACCCTGAGATCATCTGACTGGACAAAATGCTGATGTGGCATGCTGAGTGGCGCGTCGACTGTGCATATCTGATTATGTGGCACGCTGACTGTATAATTAATTTTTTTAAGGGCACACGTGGCATTTTGCCTATTTTTTTTAAAATAAAAAATAAAATAAATGAAATTATATTAATTTTAAAAAATCTGAAAATTAATTTCGAAAAAAAAATCGTAAAAACAATATATTTTCAAAAAAAAATTTAAAAATTCTGGAATTTAATTTTTAAAATAAAAAAAACAAAATTTAGAAAAAACAAATTTGAAATTAAAAAAAAGTTTAGATTTTTTTCGAAATAAATTTTTTAATTTTTTATTTCTACCAAAAAAAATTCGAAAAATTCTGAATTTTTTTTTAAATGTTTTTTTTATAATTCAGAAACAAATGAAATGAAATGAATGAAATAAACTTTTAAAGAACTATTCCAGAAACAAACTTTTATCACTTTTGTTACCGGTTGATCCCCAGACATACTACTCTCCTTTTATCAAATAATATTATTCTTGAATCTTGTTCGTGAAATAAAAACATGTTTTATATAGTCTTCTAATTTGATTAAAAAAATTACAAAGTAGATCTTTTTTGCAGATCGAGGTAAGAAATTCGAAAAATCTATTTTATTTTAATTTCCAATCTTAATTTCAGATTTTTTTTTCATTTTTTGAAAATAAATCAGAATTTGTTTTTGATTTTTCGAATTTTCTAAATTTCAAAAAACAAAAATCTGATTTTTTTTTTCTGATTTTTTCAATTTTGAAAAAAATAATCTGAATTTTTTTCTATTTATAAAATTAATTTTCAAATTTTTTTATTTTTAAATTAATATAAATGAAAATTAAAAAATTAAAAACAAAATTAATTATACAGTCAGCATGCCACGCCATCATGTTTGCACAGTCAGATGACCTCATGATCTAAAACGAAAGAATCTTCATATTACATGGTCTATTTCGGAAGAATCTTCAAATTTCAGGGTTGGAATCTAAACCTTTTTTTTTACAGGGGAGTAAACCGGAACTTGCCCAAATTACAGAGGGTAAAGACATATTAACCCATTTTTTAAAATGCCAAAATTTCAATGTTAAATTAATGAAAATTCATTGAAGATGAACCTTGTGTTTACAAAAAGGTTAGTGGAAGCATAGTCTTTTATTCCTGGTATTGTATATAGATGACATATTTCTTATAAGAAACTATATCCCAACCTTGCTTCAAGTTAAGACTTGACTAAGGAAATGCTTTTTTAGGAAGGATATGGGAGAAGCAGCTTATATATTAGGAATAAGGTTCTACAGAGATAGATCACAAAAACCGTTTAGCCTAAGTCAATAGATATATAGATAAAGTGTTGAGACACTTTAGTTTGCAAGATTCCAAAATTCATATCTATGCAACATGGCTTGTGTCTTTCAAAGACACAACCCCTTCATCTAAGAAAGAAAGAGATCACATGAATAAGATCACATATGCATCAACTATAGGATCTATCATGTATACTATGATGTGTACTCGACGTGAATTCTCATATGCCTTAAGCGCAACAAATAGAAATACTAGTCGGTGAAGCTTATTGGGTTGTTGTCAAGAGCATCCTTAAGTACTTGAGAAGGATTAAGGATTGAGTCTTCATATATGGAGATCAGGAAGAGCTCGTTGTAATTGGTTACACCAATGCTTTCGTTCAAACAGATAGAAATGATTTTAGATTGCAATATGTATTTTGCATAAATGATGGCACTATGAGCCGGAAGAGTTCAAAGTAGGATACAATTGCTGATTCTACAACCAAAGTTGAGTATATTATTGCCTTAAATGCAACAAAGGAAGCTATTTTGATCAAAAAGTTCATTTGGCATAGTCCCTGGCCTTGTGGATCCTATTGATCTCTATTGTGATAACAATGGTGTCATTGCACAAACTAAGGAGCCTAGATCTCACCAAAATTCAAACACATACTCGGGTGCTATCACCTTATTCGAGAAATAATTGATAGATGAGATGTGATGATATGCAGAGTTCCAACACTTGATAATGTAGTTTACCCATTAAGCCTCTTGCGCAACCGAAATATGATGGTCATACTAGATGCATGTGTTTTAGGAGTATGCCTAATTGACTCTAGTGCTAGTGGGAGATTGTAGGTGTGAGTCCTAGAGGAAAATATTGTATAAGAACTTGGTACTTGTATCAAATGTTTATTTATTAATAAATTAAGGCATATATTTATTATGTTTATGTTTTAAAATAATAAAGTCCCTAAAATAGTTAGTTCGTCTAAATGAAACATTAAGTATGACTATCATGAGACACCATTAAATACAAGGAAACTATTCTCAAAACATTTGTAGTCAAGATTTAGTGTGATAACATTAAAGCATTGAGACTATTACGTGGGTAAACTGATGATCACATCTCACAGATCAATGATAAAGAGTTATGAAGTATTCACATAGATATAAATATTAGGAGAAATATTTATATTGGATTGATCCGCCATGAAAATGCGATAGAGTGTTATGTAAAAGTCATAAGTCATTCTCATAGTGATAAGGGGTGTATTCCACCTTCGACTTGAAATCACTATGTACCCTAGATGTGGGAGTGGGGGTACTTTGTTGTTGTACAAATGTCTCCGTAACATGACAACTACAAAGTCCGATGATGGGTACTCCACGAATCATGTTGAGGGACATGAGTGACTTACACAAGCCCAATAACACTTGACTTGATGAACACTCAAATGGTTCTATAAATATACTCCATGTGTTAAAGCAAGCATATAAAAACCTAATACCAAGTTCAAAAACCTTAAATTTCTAAAACCCTAAAATTGCTCCCTCTCTCTCTCTTAGATCTCATCTCGTAGCAACTAGCATTGTGAGCGAAGGAACCTGGTCGTGTAGACTGAGTAGAGGCGATGTTGATCGAGTGGTTATTGAATTGTGATCATCTAGATAACTTGACATCAAAGGAACTTCCCTACAAAAGGTAATACTTCGATCCTTGATTATGTTCATCGTAAGAATCTATTAGAAGGGAATCTTTTATATTGTTTTCTCTCTTGTGTATATTATGTTTTGTTATACGAATGTTATTATTACTACATGCAATGACCTGGAAATAGAAAAGGAAAGGGATAAAAATTAACAAACCAATGAGAGTCATTATCAATGAATTGTGGTAGGAGTATAGTCTTTAGTTTCAATATCATGAGATACCATTAAAATGTGATCAACCAATTATACAAATTACCTAAAGTATTTGATTAACCAACTCCACAAAGGGGTATTATACTTGTAACAAACACAAAACTCATTAACACATTCTATCATCCTCTCTAATTTTGCTAATTAAAAACCATAATGACAAAATATATGGTCAGAATACCATTATGAAACTAAAAAAGAAAACATACTCAAAAAGACATGCCAAGAAAATAAGTATAGTAACAAAATAGAAGAAGTTCAACAAATATTTAGAGAAGAGAGGGAAAGGATATGTGACTGTGATTAACCAACAAATATTTATTGAAAACGAAAATTGAATGTAGTTTAACCAAGATGTTAACAGAACACACACATATATAACACATGTAGATAGTGGCATGGGAAAGAGAGTGGATTAATTTCTGCATGAGAACACTAACAAGTACGTTGGGAACAAAGAAATGAGGATATGTGCTATTAAATGCAAACATCCATATGCCTTAGGTACATGCATCGCAGACTACAATATTTATGGGTGGAAAATTTAAAATTTGAACTTAGCTTGATGAGTAGGAAAAACACTAAGGAGAATTCAATGCTTGTTTGATGGAGGGAAAAGATTAGGTTAAAATTAGGGTAAACAATAGCTTGACCAAGCTAGCTTTAGTAATAAAGATTATAAACATTGTAATGTAGCTAGTTGTAGTATATAATATATTTTTTTAAATGTGGGGGGACCATGGCCTCTCCGCAATACCTCTACCACTGATTCCTCGTCTCGTGCTATGACAGTAGCATTGTGTTCTCAGCGTAAACTTCATTTCATCAATGGTATCCTTGCATCACCATGATCATGTCTCTGCTCAGTAATTTTGTTGATCCTAAGATATCTCAAAACATCCTTTGGATGGATTCTGCATCAGAGATTTAGAAAAGAAAATAAAAACTTAAGACGAGTTTTATCAAGGTGATATCTTTCGTATTTCAAATATTCAGGAAGAAATATATACTTTGAAATAAGGCGAGAGTCGTGTTTCTTCATATTACACTAAAATTAGGAAATTGTGGCAAGAATCAGATAATTTTAGACATATCTTTGCTAGTATAAAGATGCTTAACTATAAAGATTCTAATCAAATGATACGTTTTCTCAAAGGACTCAATTGCGACGTCTCAAATCATGTTAATGGATCCTCTTTCCCCGTATTGGCTTTACGTTAGCAGACCTACACTACAGGTTGGGCCGGGGCTCTGCGCTCTTTCTTTCTGGTGGGACGATGCTGGGGAGAGAAGGGAATGCGTCGAGGTCACTCTTTGCTTGTTCAGCAAGAAAGACAAGTTGTATCCCATTAGATGAATCTACGCTTCTCGCCATATCAGGAAATCATTTTTATTCCAATCAAACCTCTAGCTTCTTACCCCTGGTATTTCCAAAAAACTCGAGCATTCCCTCCATAATATGAGAGCACCATATCATATCCATTTCTTCATTCACTCAAAAGTATACGTCTGAAAAACCAACAAATAGATAAAATTAACTTGTTTTCGATACAAGCAATCAGAGAGCGGACTGTGGCAGCTAGTGTTGGTGTTGAAATCGGCTCAACAACATGTCAAGAACAATGTTAGATCCTTCTCTTAGGCAAATAAGCTTTCTTCTTCCTTTTTTTCTATGAGAAGTCATTGAGAACGGTATGTACCTAAGCTGATTGGGTCCTAATTAAGATTGGAAGCATACGGTTGAAATTTTTATGATGATTAGTCAAGTATTCAATGTCTTTTAGGAGAGATTTAGCGTGGTTAAAATTAATTATATTCTTAAAAAAATGATTGTGTTATGCAATTTTCGCCAACAAGCTCCTTAAAATCAAAACATGGAACCAGTTACCGATCAGTAATATGAATGAATACTATAAGATGCGGAAAAACAAGAAATTTTTGAATCAGAAAATTAAACTCTGTTGTTTATACTTGGGTCATGTGCTTTCTTATAGCAATAAAATGTAAATGAAATCTGCTCTTAAGTGTAGTGCAAGCTTCGAACAAGATCTCATAATTGACTTGAGTCTCTGCCAAATACGAATCGCCTTCCCCAATCAGATACCACCAAAGCTCTTGTTCTCCAGCTGACTAGTTTGCTGCATGGTTTTATGAATCATTAGAGGATGAAATAACCGAACATTTATCTAGACTCTAGAATAGAGTTTACATTTATTGAATGTAAATACCTTACATATACCGAATACCACAACCACTGACTGCTGTGTCCAATTGAAACCCAATCTCCCGGAAGCTGAGCTGCTGTTTGTTCTGCCCCGAGAGGAGCAAACTGTCCTAAATGCGAGCACCTTTTTCCAAATATATCGAAATGAATTAGCCAGTAGCCACTTACTCTTATAGTATGATGATCCATTACTAAGTTACCATATAAATCAATTTATATAACTAAATTAAATTTACTTTACAGTAAGCTTTGAGCATTGGTTTGATCTAGTGGCGAGGGATTTGGGCACTATGCGTATGAATTCCTAGGTTTAAATCTCATTGCATCGATTGGGAACACACAAATTATTTTATATTTTATTTCATATTAGCTCATCAAAGTCGCAATCTGAGCTACGACATTATGATTTTTGATGTCTCAACTACGATATAATGCAAACACAACCAAGGTCGCACCAGTCATACTCATACATATTTAACCAAAATTTTCTGCGATATCAAATATTGCGATAGCGATTGTTTCCACAATGGTGATTCAAAAGTTTGATGCCGAAGTTAAAGATTAAAGATTAAAACGGGCATTTTTCGTACCTGAAGGCATGAAAATGATGGCGTCCTGTTCCCCTAAACCTTAGAGGGCCTTCTGGATATTTCTCACACAATTCCATGCGGTTGAAACAGTCTGCAAGATAGGCTCCTTGTTGAGCAGCTACCTAGAATGAATCAAAGTTGGAAGTCACAACCAAAACATATGATTGGTAGTGATTTTCTGGTAAAATTAAACTTTTATTTGCATGCGCGGTGTGCATGTACCACGAATGTACCTGAGCAGTTGCCGGTAGATTTTTCATCTGCGAATCAACTTTGGAAAGAGCTTGTTTAAAGTATTCGATGTCCACTGCTGTAGTAGGGCTTTCCTGAGATTTACTTAGCAAAGTGGCCATGTCTTTCATTTGATTCTTCTTTAAATAAATGTCCACTTGAGGATACCTCTCAATAATGTCGCCAACAACGTTTTGAAATTCTTTAAGATCTAACATTCCGGAACTGTCCTTGTCTGCCTTGTTAAATATCACAGCTATGTCTTCCTGCAGGTAAAATCAGTATAAGAAAAATTGTTGACTCAATTAATAAATGGTATATATAGACAATTACACAGGAATAGAAGGCAAGCGGGCAACAAGCTGCACCGCTAACCTTTTTTTACGGCAAAAGCAGTCCTCTTTAACACACATTCATGAACCTAAGGGACATAACCAGTGAAATTAACATTACTCTAGTTCATAGCACGACTAAAAGGATAACAGCGGTATTATTTTTTCACCTTTAATTACTAAAATTAAGAGTTAATTATATTGAATGCATGTATAGATTGTGCGTACCATAACTCTACGCTGATTTATAGTCGCACAATCACCTAGAGCATAGATGTTGTCAGACCCTTCCACCCTTAGCCACTCATCGGTCACCAATGCACGCCGATTAATCTATCACATAAACAATTCAAAGCTAACAAAATTGAATTGTGTCTGATGCTAATTAACTTGGGAAAATTTTGAAAAATTTAGAGGAACACAGCACACTATAAACAAACCTGGCCAAGTTGTTTCATAAAATCGAGTATTTCAGGACGAGCACCAATACCTGTTGACCAAACTACCATCCCATGAGGCATAGTAACAACCTGACCATTTCCTCTTTCTTTCCATGAGATGTCTTTTTCACCAACTTTGACAACCATTGATCCCAATTTCACATCAATTCCATCTCTTTTGAACTTTTCTTCAGCAAATTCTGTTATTCTCTTGTCAAACCTGTAATGAATCAAGAAATTGTTAATCATATGTTAACATTAATTTCTCATGCTCGTCTTCACTCTTAATAATCCAAGTTATTTCATTTTAATAGCCTTTGCATTGTTCGAAATTGCAGTCTGCAACCACAGTTGCATTTGTAATATAAAAGTCTTAGAGTAGAGGTCTCAGAAAATCGTAACCGCAATTGCAGCTGTATTTGCCGATATTTCTCCACAATGCATGTGCAACCGTGACTGCAACCACAATTTAAAGCCATAGACCTCATTATCCGAATATAGCTAAAAATTATACATTACATGTTTAAGATATGATCGCCAGCCTCTAGGAGAGTAATCTTGACATGGTCTATAAGAGAAGGATATAATTTAGAGAGATCTTCATGCACAAAATCATGTAGCTCTGCGGCAAACTCTACTCCAGTTGGACCACCGCCAACAATTACAAAACTAAGAAGCTTTTTCTTCTCTTCCACTGGTACAGAAGGGAGGCTTGCTCTTTCAAAAAGGTTAATCACTTTTGTGCGGATTTTCATAGCATCTTCCACTTCCTAATTCACAGAAATGCAACAGTAATTTCAGCCTATTATAACCATAGTACTAAATTGCAATATGAAACTGCAATTGCGGCCACATTATAACAGTTTTAGAAGTTGTAACAATGGCATCATAACTTCAATTGCGGTTGCATTGATCACATTTGTCTGCATTTTACCACAATCTATGTAGCAATAACACAGACACCATAAGCGACACTAGCACTAACACGTCAACACCAGTAATAATTTGAGAAAATAAATTATTTGAACGTAATCACATGTGTAGGTGTTGGACAGAGACACGTCTTTGATCAAAGGTATCGGTGCTACAGAGACTACAATATAAAGGTTTGCATGGTAACCGCAATTACAATTTCAACATCACAACTGCAATTGCAGCCGCATCGATGTACATTTTTTGCGATTGCTTACCTTCAAGAAGTAGGCATGCTCTTCAACACCAGGTGTGTTAAAAGTATTAGAACGAGCTCCCATAGCTATTACTAAGTAATCATAATCAACTGAAAATTCTTCTACGCCACCAAGCTTTTTGTCTTGATTAGATCTGCAGTAAACTTTGTTGTTCTTTGGATCAATCTTATAACATTCAGCTTCACTGAATTGAACATCTAAACCACTCTGTTGCAAAGCATAAACAGAATCATCATCTTGCAAATATATATTAATTAAACTCAAAACTAAAAGTGGTATAATATGATTGCATGGTGGTAGATGCACACTGCAGTTTTGAATTCTACAAATAAAAATGATGCATGATTTGAAAATGGCTATGATATATATAGTATATATACCTTTCTGCAGATTTTTCGAATTGGTTCAATAATGCTTCGTGCCTCGACAGTGCCACAAGTAACACTTGGTAACAAAGGAGTGAATGCAAAATAGTTACGCGGTGAGACAACATGAATATCATAAGATGAGTTTTTCATGCTTTTCACAAAACTAGTTCCAGCCCAACCAGTTCCAAGCACTACCACTTTCTTTCTTGGTCTTTGATCACCACTATCACTGTATGCTGATCTGCTATCACCATATGCAGCTAAACCTCCTCCGCTGCAGTTTAAGAAAAAAAAAAGATCACTGTGTATAAGAATGAAAAGCAAAGTAAAAATGAAAAGCAAAGTAATTTTCAAACCAAAGAAAGCCTCAAATTTGTTTTAGAAAAATATTTTTAGTTTTCATTTTCTGATTTTAGTTTTAATTAAAAAGATGTCACATTAATGTCTTCATTGTTTTTAAGGGATTAATGTCTTCATTTTATTTCATGTCTTCAAAATTTTAAATATTATTTTTCAACTAAATTGTTTGGTTCAAGAGGTTAATGAACTTCAATTGATATGGAATTGATTGGGAATGGAATGATTAAAATATTTTTAGTTGATTTACTTACCTCCAAGAATAACTCTAAATTACTTTTTTTTTAATGCCAATATATATATATATATATATATATATATATATATAGGGAATAATGTACAATACACCAAATAGCCGTCACAGCGACGCTCCAATAAACAACCACCTAAGGTAATGCCCCAACCCCACGGACGGGGCCGAAGGCACACCCAAAGGCAACAAAAAGACAAAGAGGAAAGCTTGGGAGCCACACCAGGAAGGAAGGGGAGATACAACCCCACCCAACCCCCAACAACCCCAAGGAAAACAACCACCACAAAACCCTATTGATTCCAATACAAGACGGATTGCACCTCTCACTCATAGAGAGAGCAGGAACTAGCAGGGCACTTAGCCAGGAACCACTTCCAAGCTAAGAGTTTCACTCTGTCCACCACTGGCTCCTCTCGGAGTAAGCCACCAACAAAGATTAGATCGTTCCGGGACGCTCAAATGGTCCAAATAACAGTATGCCAAAACAGAAGCAAACTTAATCTAATCCTCTTACCCCTACCTAAACCCGTAAAAACCTCAAACTGTTGGGCTAACCCCAGGGGCATAACAAACTCCCAATCCAACCACCTAGTCACCTGATACCACACCAGGGGAGGAGGACGGACAGGAAAGGAACAGGTGCACCGTCGTCTCAGTCGGCACATCGTAGAACACACAACCCACCCCACCCACAGGCGGGGGGAACCCGCGCCTAACAAGATTGTTCTGCGTAGGGATCCTATCAAGAAGGAGTTGCCACGAGAAAACAATAACTTTAGACGACGCCAAAGATTTCCAAATTTTAGAAACCGCCTGCAAAATTCCCCCCTCAGGGATACCCGTTGCCGGCAGACCCTTAATAAGAGTCGAGTAAGCAGACTTCACCGAGTACCGACCATCGAGGCTATTGGTCCAAGACCACACATCCTCCCTGACCACTCTAGAAGCCTAGTCGCGACCGCAAGCAGATCAGAGAGCAAGTCCATTTCGCTAGGAACCGACGAACTACTAAAGAGACTATTTCACTAGGAACCGACGAATTAAGATAAAAAAAAATATTTTCAAAAACGAATTAAAAACAATTTTTTTTTTTGTTTAATAATTGAAACAACAAAACCAAATTGAAAAACAATGATCAATAAACTTCAAAATTTACTTATACATCAAGTAAGATCAAGATTGAAAATCCATTATACATGCATTCTCCTCAATAAGATTTCAAGTCAAGAGTAATGCATAAAAATTAGAAAAATGACTGTAACAACATAAAGTTTGAGAATATGTTATTACCTGATTATAGTGCATACAACAACAGACTTAGACCAGGATGGGTACTCATGGAAAACCCTAGAGGCTGTATGATAAAAGGAAGACCAACTCATAGTGAAATCCTAGCTAGTAAATATTTTTTCTTTACTGCTTATTATTGTGTTATACTTTTTACCACCTTGTTGTTCTTTCTTTTGCAAATGAGATAGAAGAAAACAATGAATGCATGCAAAATCGGAAGAGTAACATATTTTTAGATAAATGTGGTTCATTTTGTTTGTCTAATTAACACTAAATCAAGAAATGTAATACACTTGCCTCTTTTACATAGATCTCCAATGTATACGGAGTTGAAAAATATTGTATGGCCAAAAACAGAACATTGTTGTAAAAATATTGAAACATGAAGAATAACAATGAGGTCAAGGATAAGCTGCTAATGTTGACAGCTTAATTCTCGGATCTTAATGTAAAAAATTATGTACCAGTAAAGATAATGTAAGAAATCATGCAACAATGTGCTAAATTTTTGTGAAGTTATTAAAAAAATTGTTTAACTTATAATGCTTAAATGTAAATGACTTGAATGTTGAAGGAGTGGAAGAAATCAGAGGACCTATATTTGATCACTTTCAGTCTCATTTCCAATCAAGCATGATTTTTGGGAGGTCGAGATTGGATTATAAAAGTTTAATTTTCATGCATTCTCAATATAAAAAATAAAAAAATTAACATTGTCAATAAATCAAAAGTAAAATATATTTATGCATTCTCCTCAAAAGTAAAATTAATATTATTTTCTTATGTTGACACTAATTGATCATATAATTGATTTTAATAAAAAAAGAATATAGTGTGGAGAGAGTATGATAAGTGTGTGTTCTTGATTTAATCTATTGGCCAAATACAACTTTCCCATGGTGGGAAAGTTTTATTCTTTCCCATGTTAAATGCCACTTATATTCACCGTATAAAAAAACTTAACATCGACTGTGAATATGAATTAAATCATAATTTAAATTGATTATCACCATTTTGTAAAAAATAAATAAATATAATTACAATTTTGGATGAGATCAACTCCTGTATGTATTAATTTGGATTTTCATTTTTGAAAGTACGATTATCTCTATAGGTATTTTTCTTTAATTAATCATTCATATTTTTATTTTGTACAATTTCATCAGTCAATATTTAAATATCTTATAAATCATGACATAATAGATATTGAAAAAAATATTTTCCAACTAACTAGTTTATAAGTTTATGAATTAAACCATTCTTTTCTTAAATATACTTCGACATTTACAATGCACAAATTACTTGACAGTGAAGGTAAAAATTGACTTATAAATTAATAAAATGACATCAATTCATATACATCTTGTCCAATAAACAATGCTGGTAATTTTTTCTTAAACTGTTTCCAATCACTATACATTAAGTTTAGGTACAAGAATTAACAGAGAAAATATCAGGACTACACAAAACAATTCACACTTTATTTGTTTGTTGGTCAAATTAAACCCGACTCGAATCCCTCCCAAATACGAATTTTCTAGCCCAATCAGACATGACCAAATACCTTGTGCGCCAGCTCACTTGCTTACTGCACATTGAACAATGCGTCATTGCTAAATATCGGTAAATATTTTGTATCTATAATATGGTTATCAAAGAAAAACAAGTAAATCGAGCTTTCCGTCATAAACATTACCTTGCATATACAGAATACCAAAGCCATTGAGTACTGTGACCAATGGAAACCCAGTCTCCAGGTAGTTCTGCTGCTGCCTGCTCTCCACCCAGCGGAGCAAATTGCCCAAAATGCTTATACCTTTTCATTGTAATCAACCATACTCTCGCTGATTAGTTAGTGATTAAGGCAAGAAAAGTGTATTAGATGAAAATATCATCATAAATTAAATACATGTTCAACCAAGTTCATGCCCAAAATGTATGCTTCTTTTAATTGGTCAAAATCTTTGATCATCTCACAGATGCTTAAAATAAAAACACAACTGTTACGTCTTGCTTGAACTATAGGTCTGAATTCTGATGTGAGAGATGTTTAAGTCAAACTCATTGTAAAATCGAGGTTTCAACTTTTACTTCAGACTTCACCTAAATGGATTTCTTACCAATTTACGCTTTCAACTTTGAAGCAATCACTAAATTATGGGATACGATATTAATTTAACAGCTATACCGGTTTCCCTTATACTTGGGCCAGAAAAGCCTGTGCTCAAAAAGAAAAGAAAAATTGAACACGGGTTTTTGCCAGTAAAAAAAGGTATTAAGCTAGACCTATACTTCGAGTTGTTTCAGGCCCTAAATAAACTCGAACACTTAAGAAATCCGTCGGACAAGCGGACTCACACCTCTTACAACCAACACAGTCCTCTGTTCTTGGGGCAGAAGCTGTTTGCTTAGCTTTACATCCATCCCAAGGTATCCTTATGATTTATGTTGAACCTAACTCATTCCTAGTTCCTACAAAACCGGCTTGTAAGGTGAGGGATATTTCCTACTCATAAACTCAAATTTCGATATTTCATCCGATGTGGGACTCTCAACAACAACAAACAGTTTTACAATTTTCACTCCAAAGGCTGGAACTACAGGAACCAATATAAGAATTAAGCAGCACAGGGTTTACCGGAAGGGACGAAACCGATGATGTCCAGATCCTGAAAATCGTCGAGGTCCTTCTGGATGCTCTTCAGTATATTCAACGCGATTAAAGCAACCAGCTAGATATGCACCTTGTTGCGCAGCAACCTATATATACTGATACATTAAAATTTTGCTCTATATAAATACCTTTTGACAGAAAAAGTTGTCTGCAAAATGATGCATTCATTTACTGGTGAAATGATTCATACCTGGGCAGTTGCTGGAAGAGTCTTCACCTGCGAATCTGCAACAGAAAGGGCCAGCTTAAACCCTTCTATGTCTATTTCTTTTCTTTCATTTCCTTGTGGGTCGTTCCACAGAACCCTCAAATCAAGTATATGTTTCTTATTTAGATAGTATTCAACTTGAGGATATCTTAAGATTACATCATCCATCACTTCTTCGAATTCTTCTACAGTTAAGGTACCGGAGTTATTTTTGTCTGCAGCCTTAAATATGTCCAAGATATCATCCTAGAAGCAGAGATAATAGGCTAATCATCAGATAAATAAATTAAACAGTGATCTTCGTAACTATTAATTATAGCAATTAAGTAAAACTATCAACGTTGTTGAGTTATTTAAAAATTAAAATAATCAAATGACAGGCAAAATGAGGTTAATTTCTTTATCGGAGATTCCTAGAGGATGGTCAAGTCTGTATTAATTTTGAAAAGGTTGCATATTAAGTAAGCTTAGAAGTTTACGAAAGAGACTGTTAAAGGCTTTAGAGGTACCATGATTTTACGTTGATTTATTGACGAACAATCACCAATGGCAAACACATCTTCACATCCCTTTACTCTTAACCATTCATCAGTTGCCAGTACATGCCTTTTAGCCTGCACATAAAGCAATCCAAGCTTATATGGACATAATTACCAACATCATAGTTAATTGTTATTTTCAGAGAAGAGAAAAAACAATTCAATGCATATTGGAACTAGCATAATACTAAAGGAAAGTATTGTTTATTTTCATCAATAATACGTACGCACAAGACGTGAAAACAGATTGGAAAAATGCTTTTAAAAAATGCATGGAATTAAACAGCACCTGACCAATTTCTTCCATAAAATCCCTTATAACTGGAAGAGTAGAAATGCCAGTGGACCAGATAATCAATCCATGGGGCACAGAGCATACCGCTCCCGTTGATTTCACCTTCACTGTAATTTCCTTGTCATCAACACTCATAACGCGGCATCCAGTTTGAACTTCTATACCATCTCTTGTAAACTTCTTCTCAGCAAATGAACTTATTCTTTCATCAAACCTACAAGATTGAAGATGATATTTTCTCCGAAGGGTGAGTTTAACAAAAGCAGGATTGAGAATATGAAAGATTCAAACACTAGCCAGACTTGCATAATGATTGGTCTTATTTGAGATTAGCAATACTGGTCACACTATAACTAAAATGAATAATAAAATAAAATATATGATTTAGAGAAAGTACCAGAGTTTCAATGTTATTTTTAAATTTTAAAAGCATCAGAAAATAATTGAGACGGTTAGCATCTCTCGTACATGTTCAAGATATGATCGCCAGATTGAATCAGTGTTATCTTGACTTTATCTTTAACGGTTGGATATAATTTCTTCAAATCTTCTTGGATAAAATCATGCAATTCTGCAGCAAATTCAACGCCAGTTGGACCTCCTCCAACGATTACAAAATGAAGATTTGACCTTTGCTCCTCTTCAGATTGACTAGGAAGAACAGCCTTCTCAAGACAATCTATTACAGACAGTCTGATCTTCTGAGCATCCTCGACATTCTATAAGTGATTATATACAACATATTGGATTAGTAATAGGAAAAGGAGGGTGTTGATGATAATTCTTGTTCATCAACAAGTTCAATGACTTTGTGAACCTCCTGATCAACCAATAATCATAATCTGATAATCGTGCACATTAAAAATTTAACCATTAAAAAATTCTACACACATAAAAAGTAATCACAACTAAAGCTTTTTCCCAATATGTGGAGTCGGTTAAATGGATTAAGTAACACATACTCTCATCGACCTTTAAATCGAAATATATTTTGATGATTATACACGACAAATAAACTTACCTTCAGAAAATGACAGTTCTCCTTAACACCAGGGGTATTAAATGTATTTACTTGTGCTCCTACTGCTACAACCAAGAAGTCATAGTCCAGAGAAAACTCACCACTTCCCACTAAGTTTTCAATATTAGACCGACAAACAACCTTTTTGTCTGTAGCATCGATCTTGACACATTCAGCCTCCCAAAATTTGATTTCTCCATTTCTCTACAATGGGAAAAAAAACAAAATAAACTCCATTTTTAAATGACTAGACAATATACGCTTGAAAAACTCCATTATAATCAGAAGGTGACCATCTCAAGACACATAACAAAGTCATTCCTCTAATGATCATATTTATTAGTTAAGGATCATAGAACATTTAATTTATCATTACATTACATTAACTGTACATATGTGATCAATGCAGTTTTCAAACTCTGACCCCTGCATAGTGCAATGTCCCTACCAACTGAGCTATGCTCACTAGGACACGATCAATGCAGTTTTAAAAAATCATATACGGTAGTAATTCATAGAAATCTAAATTTGCTTCTTCCACCTTTTTAATGATGTTTCGGACTGGCTCTACGATGCTCCGTGCTTCAACTGACCCACAAGTGACACTCGGTAATAAGGGAGTAAATGCAAAGTAGTTACGAGGCGAAACAACTTGAACATCATATAATGAACCATCCAAACCCTTAAGGAAACTGGTAGCAGCCCATCCAGTTCCAAGGACCACGATTTTCTTTTTTTGGGGCCGATGATCTTCAATATTAGGACGTTCAGCTTCTGATTGTGATTCTGACAGTGCCACCACACCTCCACCACTGCAATTCACAAGGACAGGTAGATTCAATGAAATAGAAAATTTTGTAAACTAAAAACTATTAAATGCACCATAAGTACAGGAAAGCTTAATGCAATTTTAGTCCTCTATTAAGGCCAATATGCAATTTTAGTCCCTAAATAAATTCTTGCATCAATTAAATCTCCCAATGTTTCTAAGAGGAAAAAATATCAAGTCCTTCTGTATGTCATCCAATTACTAATATAAATGAGTAAACCATCAAATTGGTCCCTGTCTTTGAAAGCAATTCTCAATTAGTCTCTGACATTATTAATATTTCAAATTAGTCTCTGTCTTTGTAAAAAAAATCTCAATTAGGTCCTTCATCATGTGACAAAAACATAAAGGCAAGGACCAAATTGACAAACTTTTGACAAAGACAGGGACTAGATTGAAATATTAATAGAGTTATGAACTAATTTGAAAATGACTTACAGTGACTAAATTGATGGTTTACTCAATATAAAATAGCAATATGGCAAAAAACTTTTTGATAAAAGTGATATAACAAATTTATATGTGGCAATGGCATGACACTTTCTAAGTAAAGCGTCTACTTTTAACCTCTTGTAACTTTAATCTATATAAATACATTGCTTTAATGTATGCAACTACTCATTCTAACACTCATTTAATCTTAGGGTCATGTTAACTTGTGCCCTTAAGATACATGTTAAGCAACCCAAAAAAAGCAACTTTGCATTAGAAAACATAACATATCAACTTTTAAGAAGTTGACTGCACAACTTTTGATACGTATAAATCTATAATAAGTTTCTTAATATGTGTCGGACAAGTTAACATTTGTCTTTATCTTATCTCCACATATCATTTCAATCTATTTATACAAGAAAAATAAAAATGAATCATTTCAATCTGTTCTCTTCACAGAAGAAAAAAATATGATTGATATGAATTTAAAATTAGAAATTTTTAAACAAGTAATGGAGATTTGGTTGATGGAGACAAAAGAAAGCACCTGATAGTACAAAGAAGCAGAAAGTTGGAGCTGTAAGGGTGAGTACTGAGGGCCCTGGAGGCTTTGTTGAAGAAGGAACCAATCGTCATATTCACCCAAATTTAACAATCAAACATACCAAACACAAACAGTTTCTAATTGGATCTAAACTATACTTGTTTATTGATGTTTCATTTTCAACAACTCTGTCTAAGGCTAACTACCACACTCATTGACGCGTGTATATTAGTCCATGTTTCACTATTATTGTACTGGACGGGCATGGGTGTTACTAATGGACACATGTCTGTTTTTTTTTACTGTGTTATAACGTACATACTCCGGTTACTAATATAAGCACAAAAATTTGCGTTTTGCATTTATTCAATTAATGATGTATATAGTTTTAATTATAATAATCAGATGATGTATGTATTATCAACTTTAATTTTTATAAAATTTTGATTTTGATTAAAATTATAAAAATAGGAATTTGTGACTTTTAAAATCATGTTTATTTTTTTTATGACACAAATAAATAGTAAATATAAAAAAATTCTTAATATGTAAAATTGTTAAGGGTATAAATATTGTCAACTCACTAGGGAAGTAAGTTAGTGATCTTTTATGAATGGATAATTAAGTTGTCTTTTTATTAGTTAATTGATGTTCCTTCGATGATTTTCATTTGAGAGGGGCCTCAGACAATGTGATTCTCTTTCACCTTTTCTCTTTTTATTGGCAATAGAGGGTTTGAATGCAATGATGAGTGTTATGGTTCAGTCTAATCCTTTGAGTGTGAAGTATAAACGCCTTTTTGACTTGTCTAATAATAAGTTGAGTTCAGTTGTTGTTATGTGTGAGTTAAGGTGGGAGGAAGCAGTGAAGGCTTGGCAGTGGCACCGTCAATTGTGGGCGTAGAAGGATGAGTTGTTAGGGGAGTGCATGAGTTTATTTTATGATATTTCTCTGCAGTCTAACATTTCAGATCAGTGATTGTGGAGGCATGACCTTTGTGGTGGTTACTCCGTGAGTGGTGCGTATAATTTGCTCATTACTCAAGACTCTCATGGTGTGGAAGCTACTTCAAACTTAATTTGACACAGATAGGTTTCCTTGAATGTCTCTGTTTTTGCCAGGAGACTTATTTGTAACAGGTTACCGACTAAGGACAATTTGGTGACGCATAACATCATTTCTCATGACTCTCAGTCAACCACTACACACATGCCAATATACAACTTTGACCATTAATATCTTTAATTTTATATAATAAAAAATATAAAATTTGATATTTTAAAAGTATTCATTGAGATAAATCAAACAACATCTTACATGCTAACTTCTGTATTTATATATTAGTTAAAAATATGATTAAGTTATATAAATATTACAAATTGTAAACTTATGACACATATTGTAAAATTACGACATATATTATCCATTAGTAAATACATCTAAATATTTGTAGATAATTTTTTAAAAACATTTTTTTTTTTTTTGTAATTGATCTTATAACTTACTTAAAAGTCAATATACACATCCCTTGCAGGTTTAAAGGTGTTGCAATATTTGAAACCAAGTAATGGAGCATGAGAACACCTGGCGACAAAGTCTTAAATCACCTTTAAACAGTTGACAAAAGGTAGAAAATGAATATTAATAAAATTCATTTCATTAAGAATTGTCATTTTTCTAATTTTCATTTGAATCACTACAAAAGGCTAAAATGATGCAGTAAGAAGCATTAAGAAACCTTTAAGAGTTTGTTCAACTAGTTTTTTTTTTTCCTTAAATAACATAGAAATTACTGAAATTTTAAAACAAAGAAAAACAGGGAAATAATAAAATAAAATTTCTATCAATTTGCTAAGACATGTGCAATAAGGAACATGGATTATTATAGATTCCTTGAGCATGATAATGACACCATAGTCACATAATTCGCAATTCGCGCTGGTACGGGTATGGGTTCACGGTACGGGACATGAAAAGAATTTGGTACGCATAGGGGTATTGAGCTTCGGTACGCATCGGTTCTTTGTACTTGTACTATTTTAAGTATAGCAAGCTATTTTAATATTGCAAACAAGTAGAAGAATCATAGTAGCAAGTTGTAACAAACTTTTTTTTATATTCACTTTTCTTTTGTTTTTTTTCTTTTATATCAATGTTATTTTGCAAAGGAAGTTCTTTTTCTCCAAGCTCCAAAGACGTTTTTCTACAAAATTTATTTGCTCTACCAGAGATTTTCCTTTCTCTTTTATCTCTTACTCAACATCTTCTTCCTTTTTCTTTGATTATCAGTCACTTGTCTCGGTTCACCAATTTTAAAGAATTACAAGGGAATTTGTGCGAACCATTTCGCAAAAGTACCACGAACTGGTACGCAAGTACCAATTCGCGGTTCGCAGCATGTCAAGAGAATAGAATTATGTGACTATGAATGACACCATTCTAATGACCTCCTCAACAACAACATCCAGCACTCTTTTTCTTTCTTCACTAACATCCAAATAGGGCATAAAATCCAATATATCCTTATTTGACTTACTTGCCACTTTCTTTACTGCTGAGGCCAGAGTGTTAGTCAACATAGGGCATTCTCTGGTATGAAGAGATGCCATGAATGCATGATCAAAGACCCTACCAAACCTCCACATTTTTCTCTTAGTATTCTCTTCACTGCTGGTTACTATCCCTATCATTTTAACCAAAGCATTGATTTGTGGTTTATGCTCGTGATAATCGAGAATATGTAGCAGGACACTTGTTCCACAATTCAGGGTTTGACATAACTTCAAAAACAATCCAACAATACGCAGTCCAGTATTGGCAAGATGCATATCATATAGAAACCTTCTCATTCCAGGCATAAGATTTTTGCTTTCCTCTCCTTGTCCCAAATACAGAATCCTATATAATGTTGCCTTAAATCTACGATTTATTGAGAAATTTGCCCGCAAGGTCTTCACAGCAACGATATTTGGAGCTCTAAGACTAACAGGAGCAGATACTCTATAGAATTTTGAAAATCCTTCACAAATATGGTTAAAAGCCATTAAATAATTCTCCGGAGATTTTATAAATAACCTAAATGTAGAGGCAGCAATAAAGGAGTAAAACATGGCTTCCAGATCAGGATTCACTGTCTCCGGGAGCTTCATAGCGTCTCTTACTTTAGTTAACAGAAAGGTCAAAAACATCTATATCTTCAATGCTTCCCAAATCATGAATAGGGAAGACATATTTAGAAACTCCTCGTGTAGGAAGCCGTAGATTGTAAGCCAATAAAAACAGTGCTCCAATCCCTTGTTCAGTAAATCCTGAAGACAACATTGGTATAATTGTTCTACCCAGATCAGCAAGAGTGGCAACTTCCACCCGATAAAGCTTATACGCAGGTTCATTGAGCAATAGGTCGTTAGGAAAATCAAAGCGTTCAGCCCTCATATATCCTGCAATGTTAGGAACACTCTGGAACATAGGATCTATCTCTGCAACTTTCTTTATTGACTTATATTTGGCAATACGAGCATCGATAGGATCTAAAGTTGTGGGAATCGTTTGTTGCACTCCAAGCGGCATTGCTGGCATATATCGAGTCTGTTCGGGTATTTGTTGTGGAAGCATAGTAGCTTGGCGCAGTGGCGTTGCCAGGAACCTGGACCAGGGGGTTCATATTTGTGAAGCAATCTTTTTGAACACATCTCTCTTAATGTAAGGTGCAAAAACTTAATTCCAGGGGGTTCAAAGTACAAATAATATGGGGATATATGTGCAATTTTATTAAGTTCAGGGGGTTCACTTGAACCCCCTCACTTCTATGTAGCTCCGCCCCTGGCTTGGCGGTGAACACTATATTCCAAAAACCTTCCCTGAATATCAGTAAGATCAAACAGTGATAACAATTAAAGATCTCAATGGATTTTAGTAGAATTAGGATCAGGACATATATAAGAAACTCATTTTGTGTTAAGAAAGTAAACAAGGTTAAGAAAGACATTAGATTAAAGGTCAAGCTCATAATCATATCCATCAAATTCTTGCAAATCAATCTCCAAAATGACAAATTCAACATCAAAACTCCCTAAATTGGAACTACAGCTGCAAAGATAAAACCAAATAAACTTGTTGCTGTCCAGAAGCTATAGCAGCCGCGACAACACTCTAAATTCACCCAGAATTACTGATCGAAAACTAACAGTCATCGAGAGGATATAAAACAAAACACGACAGCAACACCACTATAGAAAAACTCAGCAGATCAGAAAACAAAACACAACAGATATGCAAGAGGCACCCCAAATACCTTAAACTACTATTTATTTTACTCAAATCTCAAATTTGTTGATAAACTTTATATGAAACATCAAACACCCTCCATGTATAGATCAATTCAAGATTCCCTTCAATATTTTAGCATGTAGATTATTTCTTATTTTCACAGATCAGCTATTTCAATAATTTCAATAATCAACGTCCAACATTTTCACAATTTAATAAAATCAAAAGAACCCGAAACCATGCAAACTTTTGTTTTGTTTTTTTTCTTCCTAAAACTCAAAATCCTACTGAAGGACCGACGAATCTAAAAGGTTTAATCTCACTGTCCACATGTGGGGGCCATTTAAAGTCAGAGAGCAAAGCTAGCCCAATAAAATTGGCATCAGGAAGAATTGAACTTGAGACTTTGATAGGAGCACCCTCCAAGGTTCCAAGCCAATACCACTGGGTCGCATGCAAACTTAATTTTGCAATGTGTTGAATCAATAAAGGAGGAATAGCAAAACACTTTCTCAAGTAAATTGTCACTTTAGTCCCTGACATCTCGCTGTCATAAATGTCATGACTCAAGATTACATAGAAAGAAGTTCTGACTTGCACTTCCGTTATCACTTTAATCTCTGACGTTAAATAATTTTGTTTAGTGACGATGTGACACATGTTTTACAGGGACATGACATTTGATGTGTCATAAAGACTAAAGTGAAAGTACAAAATTGTCACTTTGGTCCCTGAACCAAAAATCAATATTTCCAAATTGAATTTCATATCCCTAAATCTGAAATCCATAAATGTCATCTTATTATCTCTTTTGTTCAAAATCAATCTTTTATCAAACACTAACTTACTATTAGGTCCCTGATTGTGCATAATTATTATCAGTTAGGCCCCCTGACAGTAAACATGTACTCTCACTAAGGTTCCTAATTGTGCATTCCATAATTTTGGTATTCAATTATGGAATCATTTTGCCAAGTGTTGTAATAGTTAACAAGCTTTTAACACTAATGTCTTATTGATGTCAATAGATATTATTCTGTTAAACTAACAACTTGATAGGGACTTTAGTGAGAATACATATTTACTGTCAGGAAACCAACTGATAGTAGATATGCACAACCAGGAACCTAACAGTAAGGGTCTGTTTGGTTCAACGGAGGGGAGGGGATGAATTTTAATGAAGGGGAGGGAAAGGAAGGGGAGATATATCAATTAAATATATGTTTGGTTCAAACAATGGGAGGGAAGGGGAGGGAAGAGATTTTAATTAAATATGGGTTTGGTTCACAAGGGAAGGGGAGGGATTTTAAAACCAAATTACTTTTTTATACCTCTAATCTTAAAACAGTATCATGATTTTTAAATTATTCACTTCATAACAAATCAAATATGAAAACTCAGTAACCGAAGACTCCATAAATAATCAAACACAAAAGTTCTAACAAAATATTAGGTACTCATAAATATTAAGTAAGGGACTAATATGACTACTAACAGAGAAGGATTTAAGAGACCGAAACGTAACTTTTATTAATTAGGGAATTACCAATATGAAACCTGAAAAATATTTACGGAACTAAAAATGTAATTAAGTTTTTATTTTTTTATGGGTTTGGAGCTAAGAGGAACATTGAGCAAGATAATATGTGTGATTTTATGTATGAGAGATTGAGTTGTGAGTGGAGATGGAATGTTCTTGTAGAAGTGGGGGAATGAAGGTGGTTTCTTCACTTTTTTGTGTGTTTTGAGATCAGGTGGTTTCTTCACATTTGTATCACAAAATATACACAGTTGGACATGCAAATCTATTAAAATCTAAGCATGATAATCCTGTTGAGTTGATAAAACTCAACCACAACACCTTTTTTTTTTCATTGGAAGAACTTAACTACATAAGCAAACGGTAATATAATCAAACTCATCCAAATAAGCAGACAACTAAACTCCTAGTCCAGAGGTTCACTTTGTGATATGAAACTGGGCTTGCCATCTCACCAGTTAAGGTTGATTTAGATTATATGGATCAATCAAAGAATTTTCTTATGAATCATGTATAATAACAAAACATTATAACATCATACACTCCTAGGTGATATTTATGATTAGAAAAAGTGTAAAAATACAACAATATAACATGGGAAACATTTACATACTCTTCAGATGGGGAATGTGAAAGTCCATCAGCTTTAATGTCACATAACCTTCCATACATGATGTATTCAAACTTTTCTTGAATTGAAACAGGGCCATCCTGGACGCAAAACCAATTCAATACAAAGGCAATATCCAGTTGTGAGCCAATAAAATCATTTAAACAGCTTTAACTTTAACAGATGTCTATTGTAACATGAAACAAACATTATCCTAAGTGAAAAGCTCAATAACGTAATATTGTGATTACAATTTGTCTTTACTCATTACCAGTGACACCAAGAAAGAACTCCTTCTTACTAACATTACACCAAATTGGACTTTTTCGTCAAGTGACCAACAAAAACTGTTTGTTAGTTTTTTCTACCAAGTTTGACCATTGGTCCCTTTCTATCAAGCGACCAAAAAACACCATTTGTTTTTAACTTTTTTTCTCAAAAGGAAACCATGTTCCTCGTAGTGTGTAACCCAACACCATTTGGTCTCTTTTTTTTTAAGTGTCACTTTGGTTTCTTGCATGTTAAAAGTTTCAATTTTGGTCCAACATTACATCAAGTTTTCATCTCTTCCCCAAAGAGAGACCTATGGAGGAGAGGAGAAAGAAGTATAAACAAGAAATGGGGAGGGACTAGCTAGGGAGAAGTGGCCATTGGTCGCGAGAAATAAAGAGAGGGGTGAGGTCATGAGAAGGCCACCACAACAGGGGGAGGAAATTTGGATCCAATACGGGGATCTTAAGGGGCTTTAGAATAAAATGTTTGGGACCAAAACATATCTTTCAATACATAGTGTGTCTGGTACCAAAACAAACCTTTCAATACACAAGGTCTAAAATAAAACTTAAAATAACATAAGGAACCAAATACCTAATTAAGCCTATTGTTTGATCCTTTACATGCATTAGAATTATTAGCTCTGGCTTCAAAATAAATTTATTTGAAGGTAGATACTAAATAGCCTGGAAGAGTATTGATGCAAGATAATATGTGAGATTAAAGAACGGTTTTATTGGATGGGTCCGCAAACAATCAAGCAGATGATAAAGCATATATACTAGAGTTGGATTATGTAGATAAATAATTGCTTTTATATTGGGTAAAAAATATAATGTAGCACGGAACCACAAATGAAATGAGCATTAAATTTACCTTGGTATTTAAAACAAGAGATTGAGATAAAGCCAGCAAGAATTTTTCCTTTCTGTCCATAGGATAAATCTCTGTATTTACATATAGAAGTATGTGAATATCATGCTTCTCACTACGTGCAACAATCCGAGAAACTACAACAATATGTTCATGAAATTGTTAAATTCATGCCAACTTAAACTTGATTACTTCAAGTTTCAACTTTCAAAAGAATGTAGACATGAGGAAAGCATAAACACAAACAGAGAGGATTACAAAGCTATATCACTAAATGTAGCAAGTAGAAAAGAGTGTCAAAATATACAGATTTAATATCTAAAACTGCATCTGAAGAATAGTATAATTATTGCATATTGTATAACACTGCAAAAACTATATGCAGTTCAGTTACAATCTTTCAAGCAAACTGCTAAATCTGCATCCTAAGTGGTGAATGTTTTCATTATTAAATTAAATACTAAACTTCTCCAAGGTTCATAATATTTTGTTATTTAGTGCACTTTACTTATAGAGCCAAAGCAAAACTTTTTTGCTCATTTTCTTAATTGACTTCTGCTCATTATGATGCTCTGATATACACCTACATATATAATTCCTCAGTAAATATCACATATCCATCTGCAACCCATTGTAATTTCAAATAGATAACTGATAAGTGCTCAAAAGTACCATAGTTTACGTGTTAATCTAGGCATTTTAGTGACTTGTTTTGCAAGATATCTAAAGATAAGTAACCATTTGTCGTAATTTTACCACTTATGCGTTATTGCCTTACTCTACTCAACTTTTGCAGGAAAATGACAAGCAAGGACCAAGAAATGACTTTCCAAGCCAATCAGAACTCGCTTAAGCGAGATTCTTCAAAAAGAAACACAGGCATCTCGCTTCCAGCTCGCTTGCCTCTCGCTTGTGATACAAAGGCATCTCGCTAGCGCGAGATTTCCTCGCTTAAGCGAGATTCGTGTCGAGAACAAGTCCCTGCTCGCTTCCCAGTTCTCTCAAGCAAGATGTAAAGAACAAAGCCAACTCGCTTAAGCGAGATGTGTGTCGAGCGCAGCTTCAATCTCGCTCCTCATTTCGCTTCCAGCTCGCTTGCGCGAGATTCAACAACTTCAGAGGATAAGGTCCATGTGGCATGGTTTCACTGGACAGATAAGGATTTTATGCATCTCGCTTAAGCGAGATTTCACTAGTTTGGCCACATAAATAGTTTTTCTCTTCTCTGAAAAAAGAACTTCACTGTTTTATTAGTTTTTCTGGTTTTTAGAGAGAGAATAGGGCATTTTCTAGAGAGAGAAACACAAAGAAAGGTAGTTAGGAGTAGATTCAACCCAAGATTTAGTGAGATATCATGGATCAAGGCATTGAATCTTCATCTCTTATTCTTCCTTTGCAAAGCTATCATAGACATTTGTAGCTACATCTACCCTTGTGGGTCTTGAGGTATTCAAACAAGCTATTATGTAATTTTTTGATCATTTAATATATGGTTCTAGAAATAGAATAACAATCTATCTTAAGTTATCATGCTAGACATAGATGTTAATATTTGATAATCATTTTTAATCTAGAACTTAATGCTTTTGGGTCATTTAATCGGGCGGGAAATCGTCGATTAAATGATCCAAACGACTTTGTGATTGTTTAAACGTGCGGGAAATCGACATTTAAACAATCCCTTAAAAATAACGATATCATTTGGACACGAATGATATTGTCGAGTGATTGTGATAATATCTTTTAAAAAGCTAGAATCCGTTATTTGATCGAGATATTGCAGCTGTTACGCTTGGTTGATATCTCTGACCCCAAGCGAAATAGCCCTATCTCTACTCGTTTTACTTTTATGTCGAATAGTTCAAATAGTTTTACACAAACAAACAATTTATACCCAAACACTTAAGATGATATTTGACGATAAAATGCTTATGAGACACACCAATCCCTGCGGAAACGAACCTATTATACTCACGTGTAAATAGTTATACAACATGTAAAAATCTTACATCAAAATGGCGCCGCTGCCGGGGATTGGCAATAGTGTCATAAGTATTGTAACAATCTTATCATTTTAAGCAATTTTGCACAAAAATTATTTCTTGTACATATATACTCATATATCATTTATTGTTCCTTTTGTTGCTAACCACCTGGTATAGTCTTCTGAACTTTGTTTATGCGAGGTACCGTTTCTAAATACCAACTTCGGTTTGATCCTGAAATTGAGAAAACAACTCGTAGGAACAACAACAAAACAAAGAAAGAAAAGAGATTGGCTAGGCTGGCTCAGCAAGAAGGAACTTCCGGTTCTCCCCTTTATACATCTGCATCTCCACAATCATCTCCAGAGTTATCTCCTCCATCATCTCCTCCAAGAAGCCAAGAAGACATCACAATGAATGTTTTACCACCACCTGAGGGTAATGAAGAAGAAAATGCACTTCCATGTTGGATTAGTCCAACAAGACTCACTCGTCTTGGAAGGCCGAATGCTAGGCAATTTGAGATGAAGACGGGAATGATTCAACTTATGACGTCTCATCCATTTTCTGGATTAGATCACGAAGATCCATATAAGCATCTCACCACCTTCTATAGTCTAGCCGGTACACTTGGAGCTAGTGAAGTAGAGGAAGAGAATGTGTTCACAAGATTATTCCCTATTTCATTGATAGGGAAAGCTAAAGAATGGTTTTTGGATCAACCAACTTCAACTATGATCGATTGGAATGTATTGGAGAAAGCTTTCTCCGAGAGGTTCATTTCAGAGGATAGGCACCTAGAAGCTAAAACTGCAGTTACAACATTCAGTCAAGGTGCTAGTGAGTCACTTTGTGATGCATGGGAGCGTTACAAGTCTTTGTTGAGGAATTGTCCCAAGCATGGTTATGATAGTCAAATGCAAATCTACCTTTTCCGCCAAGGTCTTCAAAGTGAATCCAAGATATTGTTAGAAGCATCGGCAAATGGATCTTTAATGTTGAAAACTCCACAAGAGGCCGTAAGGATCATTGATCAAATGACACTTAACTCTCGCAAATTTTCTCATAATAGAAATCCTTCACAAAGGAAAGCAGGTATTCTTGAATTGGAGACAAATGATGCGGTGTTGGCACAAAACAAGCTCCTTACTCAACAAATGGATGCAATGCAAAAGAAAATGGAGAGTTTACCCAAGCAAATCATGGAACAATTCCAAAGAGATGGGGGTTCTTCACAAGTATATGCTTGCGAGTTGTGTTTCGGTGATCATCCCACCGGTTATTGTCCACCACCATGTGAAGAAGAGGTAAATTTTGTGGGAAACCAACAAAGGCCAAATAAACAACAAGGGCAACAAGCCGGTAGTTCAAGCCAAGGCCAATATCCGGGTAATTCCAATCAAGGGAGATATCTGAGTAACAACAACTTTCCACGAGGAAATTCATATGGCCAACCATGGAGACAACCACCACCTCACTACTATCAACCACCCAACTATTACCAACAACCTTACAACAATTATTATCAATATCCACCGCAAAACCATCAACAACAACAAAACCGTCCTCCAACCACGGACGAGACCTTGAACCAATTCATGCAAATGTCCTTAGCCAACCAAAAGAGCAACGGGGCTTCTATCAAGAACCTCGAAACACAAATGGGGCAAATGGCACAATAGATGGATCAAGCTAACCAACAAGGGGGAGCTTTCACCGCCAACACACAAGCCAACCCAAAAGGGAAAGAGCATTGCAAAGCTATATGAACAAGAAGTGGCAAAGTGATTGGCCGAGGGATAGGTGTCGATGATTTGGAACTGGAGCGAAAGGTTGTAGAGGGGTTCGATTTTGAGGAAGTTGATGAGGAGGAAGGTGTTGAGAAGGAAGGAGAAGAAGAGAATAAAGAAAAGAATAAAGAAGACTTAGTTGAAAATGAAAAAAAAGAAAAAAAAAAGAGTAGTCGAAAAGAATGAGATGAAGAAGGAAGGGAAAGATGTGGTGAATGAGAAGGAAAAGAAGAAGAAAGTTGAGAAGAAGGTGCTGACTCAACATTTACCTTACCCACAAGCTCCATCAAAGAAAGACAAGGAAAGGCAATACGCAAGCGTTCTTGAACTTTTCAAGAACTTACAAATTGATATTCCATTTTCGGAAGCCTTGGAACAAATGCCTGCGTATGCTAAGTTCATGAAGGATATCCTTTCCAAGAAGAGGAGAGTCAATGATGAAGAAGTCATCCAACTTGATGCAAACTGCAGTGCCATCATTCAACGGAGGTTGCCAAAGAAGGAACAAGATCCGGGGAGAGTCACTCTACCGGTAGCTATAGGAACTACCAATGTTGGCAAAGCACTACTTGACCTCGGTTTAAGCATCAATCTCATGCCTTTGTCTGTCACTAAAAGAGTTGGTGAATTATGCATTAAGCGGACGGGGATGACCTTGCAATTGGCCGATAAATCCTTCACAAAGCCATTGGGAATAACGGAAGATGTGTTAGTGAAAGTTGACAAATTTGTGTTCCCGGCTGATTTTGTGATTATGGATATTGAGGAGGATGACGATGTGCCTATTTTATTGGGAAGAAACTTCATGCAAACGGCACAGATGATGATTTACCTCGATGATAATATTATAAAGGTGAGGTTTGATAAGGAGAGGTACATTTCAATATTCGTGATGCCATTAAATACTTCAAGGATAAGGGCGCATGCTTTAAGGTGGATGCAACCGAAGAAGTCATCATGACCAATCAGAAGCAATTTCTTAACCAAACGCCCCTTGAGAGTGCTTTGACGGATGCACTTGATTTTATTGGTGCCGAAGAAGCAAGAGAGATTGAAGATTGCGTAAAGGAGCTAGATACTTTGAAGGAAATTCCTCCTCATCAAGCTATACTTGAGGAGTTGAAAGATGGGTCCAAGGAGGAATCTAAGGTTGAAGATGCCAAGGTGGAATTAAAAGTCTTACCATCACATCTCAAGTATGTCTTTCTTGAAGATGGTAATGTCAAACCGGTCATCATAAGTAGCTCCTTATCTGTCAAGGAAGAAGAAAGTTTGGTGGAAATTCTAAAGTCCAACAAAGAAGCTATAGGGTGGAAGTTGTCCGACTTGAAAGGGATAAGTCCATCTTATTGTATGCACAAGATAATGATGGAAGATGATTTTAAGCCGGTAGCACAACCGCAACGCCGCTTGAATCCAATAATGAAAGAGGTAGTGCGCAAGGAAGTGGTGAAGCTACTAGAAGCCGGTATGATATATCCGATCTCGGATAGTGCATGGGTTAGCCCGGTTCAAGTAGTTCCAAAGAAAGGAGGTATGACGGTGATCACAAATGAAAAAAAAGAGTTGATTCCAACTAGGACCGTCACCGGATGGAGAATGTGCATTGATTATAGAAGACTCAATCAAGCTACAAGGAAGGATCACTTCCCATTGCCCTTTATGGATCAAATGCTTGAAAGACTCTCCGGTCAAGCCTTCTATGGTTTCCTTGATGGCTATTCCGGCTACAACCAAATCCCCGTCAACCCGGAAGATCACGAGAAGACGGCTTTCACTTGTCCTTTTGGTATTTTTGCTTATAGAAGAATGCCCTTTGGCTTGTGCAATGCACCCGCTACCTTTCAACGGTGTGTTCAAGCCATCTTCTATGATTTAACTGAGAAATGCATGGAGGTCTTCATGGATGATTTTTCGGTTTTTGGTTCATCATTTGATTCGTGTTTGAAAAGCTTGGACATCGTACTGAAGCGGTGTGTTGAAACTAATTTGGTGCTCAATTGGGAGAAATGTAATTTCATGGTTACCGAGGGTATTGTCCTTGGTCATAAGATTTCTTCAAGGGGTATCGAGGTAGATCAAGCTAAGGTAGATGTCATTGGAAAGCTCCCACCGCCCGTTAATGTCAAAGGGGTAAGAAGTTTTCTTGGTCATGCCGGATTCTACCGGCGCTTCATCAAAGACTTCTCAAAGATTGCAAAGCCATTGAGCAATTTGCTCAACAAAGGTAAGTCTTTCGAATTTGATCAAGAATGTTTAAATGCTTTTGAAACTTTGAAAGAAAGCTTGACAACCGCACCCATAATCACGGCTCCTAATTGGACCCTAAATTTTGAACTCATGTGTGATGCTAGTGATTATGCTGTGGGTGCCGTGTTAGGCCAAAGAAAGAACAAAGTTTTTCAAGGACAAAAAGGGGACAGAGAATTTGGTGGCCGATCACCTGTCAAGGCTTGTAAACATTGAGGTGACCGAGAAGGAACAAGAGGTCCGGGAAGAGTTTCCGGATGAGAAGTTACTCATGGTGCAAGAGAGGCCATGGTTTGCCGATATGGCAAACTATAAAGCAACGGGTGTCATGCTGGAGGATTTCAATTATCAAATGAAGAAGAAGTTTCTACGAGACTCTACTCATTACTTGTGGGATGACCCCTATCTGTTCAAGACCGGAGCCGATCAACTCTTGCGACGATGTGTTGCAAGGGAAGAAGCCAAGGACATCTTGTGGCAATGCCACAACTCACCATATGGTGGCCACTTCAACGGTCAAAGAACAGCGGCAAAAGTTCTTCAAGTTGGCTTCTATTGGCCCACGCTTTTCTAGGATGCGTATGAACATGTCCAAAATTGTGAAAATTGCCAAAAGACGGGAGGAATTGCAAAGAGAAATGAAATGCCCTTGCAAATTATGCAAGAAGTTGAAGTTTTCGATTGTTGGGGTATTGATTTTGTCGGACCATTCCCTTCCTTGTTCTCGAATGAATACATTTTGGTATGTGTGGATTATGTGTCAAAATGGGTTGAAGCGATCGCTTCCCTAAAAGCCGATAGTAAGACAGTGGTCAGATTCCTCAAGAGAAACATTTTCACCCGCTTCGGAACTCCAAGAGTGGTCATCAGTGATGGTGGCTCACACTTCTGTAATTCGCAATTGGTCAAAGCCCATGAACACTATGGAGTCAAGCATAAGGTCGCTTCACCTTACCATCCTCAAACCAACGGTCAAGCCGAAGTTTCCAATCAGGAAATCAAGAGGATCCTAGAGAAGACCGTGTCTTCATCATGGAAAGATTGGTCACTAAAGCTTGATGAAGCGTTATGGGCCTATAGGACCGCATACAAAGCTCCTACGGGTTTCACACCGTTTCAATTGGTGTATGGAAAGTCTTGTCACTTGATGGTCGAGTTAGAGCATAAAGCGTTTTGGGCGTTAAAATTTCTAAATTTTGACCAAGAGTAGGCAGGGGAAAAGCGTAAGCTTCAAATGCAAGAATTGGAAGAAATGTGAGATACAACATATGAATCCTCCAAGTTGTACAAGGAGAAGGTGAAGAGGTATCATGACAAGCGGATTGTTTAAAGGAACTTTGAGCCCGGACAAATGGTGTTACTATTTAACTCAAGATTGAGATTATTTCCGGGGAAGCTCAAGTCCAAGTGGTCCAGTCCGTTTTTTATTAAAGAAGTAAAGCCCTATGGAGCGGTGGTGTTGGAAGATCCAATGACAAAAACGAATTGGACGGTTGATGGGCAAAGATTGAAGCCCTATTTTGGTGGTGAAGTTGATCGGCAAACGTCGATAATTTTACTAAATGATCCATGATTTGCGTGAAAAAGGCGTCAAGCTAATGACATAAAACAAGCGCTTGCTGGGAGGCAACCCAGTTTTGTAAGTCATTTTTATGTTTAATTGCATGTAGGAGTTGCATCATTAGTGTACAAAGCCAAGACAAAAGCAAACTTTAAAAAAAAAAAACTGGAAACATCTCGCTTGAGCAAAATACATCTCGCTCACGCGAGATTTTGGGAAATTTGATTTGTGCTTGTTGGAACAAGGGTGTTCAGCAATACCACTTTTGAGTTTTGATGATAACAAGGTATTAAAAATTGTCAATTGGATATGCTAGTATTTGTTTAAGTATGCAGGATCTTAATCAAGATTTCAATCTTAGTAAGTATTCTGTTAGAACATTTTGAGAGCAAAAATCCAGAGAAGCTTGTTGCTTGTGAATCTGAAGACCAGAGAATCTCAAGAATCATCAGAAGCTGTTTCAAGAAGTCCTGAAGACTTAGAGAATCTGAAGTTCTGAAGAAAGTCTGAAGATCATCAGAACCTAAAGTTCAAGAGAGTCTGAAGATCATCAGAACCTGAAGTTCAAGAGAGTCTGAAGATCATCAGAAGCTGAAGTGCTACAGTGAGTCTTAAGCCTACAAACTGAAGATTTGTTTAGAAGGATTTCTGAAGGCATTTCAATGCATAAGAAAATTTCATTTGGAGTAACGGCCAGCTTCAAAGTCAACTTGAGCGAGGGATGCTCAACGTTAAAGAATGCAGAATAGGACAGAGTACTTGTGTACGAACTCTGTTTCCATTACTCCACTACCTCGTACAGTTTGGCAACTGTGTGTACCAGTATTTCGCTTCAAAAGGAATGGGATTCAAACTACGAATTCAAAGGACTATTATCATATCAAGCAACAGATCAACAACTATTGATCAAGCTTCCAGAATTCTCTGTAATGTGCTGGATTGTCTCAACGTCTCTTTCCAACGCCTATATAAAGGATAGAAAGACTTGAAGAATATGTTGGACTCTACAACTGAAAAACTACACTATCAAGCTATTGTATTCTCTATGAGTCAAACCAGAAACACATCAACAACTTAGCAAATTCTTACAAACTGTGTATCCTAGAATTTCTAAGTTTATCAAAAAAACAGAGTCTGTCTTTGTTTTGTAATTGGAACACATTTGATTGTTTATCAAGTGTTTCCAACTCTATTCAATTTTCTGTAAATTGTGTCAGAAGTCTCTTGTCTGTGTGCTTGAGCAAAGAAGTCTCTTAGTTGTTTCTTTGAGCATTGGAAGTCTCTTGCCTGCGTGCTTGAGCAATTGGAAGTCTCTTACTGTGTGTTTAAGCAACTTGTAATTGTTAATTACATTTTAGTGGAACTCTCCTTGGAAGTGCAAAGGGGACATGACTACTTCCGGTTTGTGGAAGGAACATGTATAATTGCTTGTGTTTTCTCTTTCTCTTTATCTCTTGTTTATTTCCGCTGCAACAGACTTTAGTCTTCCATCAGGTTCTGAATCCATTCAGACTCTGATCCTGGACAACAGATTCTCACTCTTCAAGAGTTGCGAAAAAGAAAACACAATTCAACCCCCCCCCCCCCTTCTTGTGTTTTTCTCACCTTCAGTTGGTATCAGAGCTCCGACTTTGTTGTCATAGCACTTAACCATATAACAGAAAAGATCCAGAGAAAAACATGTCTTCCAGTGAACCTTCTAGTTCTGGTGCTGCTATACCATATGACTATGGATCCAATAACAGCAGTAAGAAAGCTGATTATGGGAAAATTCCAAAGTTTAATGGTGATCTTGAAGAATTTTCTTGGTGGAAAACCAACTTATATAGCTATGTCATGGGTCTTGATGAAGAAATTTGGGATATACTAGAAGATGGTATTGATGACTTACAACTTGATGACGAAGGTGCTGCCATTGACCGTAAGCTTCACACCGCTTCTCAGAAGAAGATCTACAAGAAACATCATATCATCAGAGGAGCTCTTGTCACTGCTATTCCTAAGTCTGAATACATGAAGGTGAGTGACAAATCCACTGCTAAATCCATGTTTGCTTCTCTTTGTGAAAACTATGAAGGGAGCAAGAAGGTCAGGGAAGCTAAAGCTCTTTTATTGGTTCATCAGTATGAGTTATTCAAGATGAAGGAGGATGAAAGCATTGAGCAGATGTACTCAAGATTTCAAACTCTAGTATCTGGACTACTAATACTGAAGAAGAGTTATATAGATTCTGACCATGTTAGCAAGATACTAAGGAGCTTACCCTCTAGATGGAGACCAAAGGTTACTGCAATTGAGGAAGCTAAGGATTTAAACACCTTGAGTGTTGAAGATCTTGTTAGTTCTCCCAAAGTTCATGAGTTAAGTCTCAATGAACATGAATCTGCAAGAAAGTCTAAAACCATTGCTTTAAAATCAAAGGGAAGATCCTCAAAGGCTCTCAAAGTTGTAGAGTCTGAAAATGAATCTTCTTCTTCTGAAAGCTCTAAGGAAGATCCTGATGTTGCTAAAGAAATGGCTATGCTTTCAAGCAGAATACAGTACCTTGCCAAAAATAACAAGAAGTTTCTGAATAAGAGTAGTGGTAAGGGTTTCAAGAAGGAAGAACAAAAAAGTTGCTTCAACTTCAAGAAGCATAGACACTTTATTGCTGACTGTCCAGAGTTGCAGAAAGAGAAATCCAAGTCAAAAAGGTCAACCTTCAAGTCAAGCAAGTTTAAGAAGCAAATGAAGAAAAGTCTGATGGCTACCTGGGAAGATCTTGATAATGAGTCAGGGTCTGAAGAAGATGATGTTGATGGTGAAGCTAATGTAGCTGTTGGATTAATGGCTACAGCTGAACCAGTGAAAGAAGTAGAATCAGATGCAGACTCTGAAAGTGAGACTGAGGTATGTCTAAAAGGACAAGAAAGGCAAAAGGCCTGGTACCTGGAGAGTGGCTGCTCGCGACACATGACGGGAGAAAAGTCTATGTTAAGTACTGAAAACTAAAGATGACTCATATTCTGTGTTTTAGTAAATTTTGCATCCAAATTCAATCTGAAAGAGAACTGAAAATTATGAAATTCAGAAGTGATCATGGAGGAGAATTTGAAAATGAGCCATTTGAGCTTTTATGTGAAAAACATGGAATTATCCATGAATTATCTGCTCCTAGAACTCCACAACAAAATGGGGTTGTAGAGAGAAAGAACAGAACCTTACAAGAAATGGCAAGAACCATGATCCATGAGAACAATCTGGCTAAACATTTTTGGGCAGAAGCAGTAAACACAACATGTTATGTTCAGAACAGGATCTACATCAGACCCTTGTTGAACAAAACAGCATATGAACTCTTTAAAGGCAGGAAACCTAACATATCTTACTTTCATCAGTTTTGATGTACATGTTATATTCTGAACAATAAAGTCTATCTAAAGAAATTTGATGCCAAAGCTCAGAAGGGAATCTTTTTAGGTTACTCTGAAAGATCTAAGGCATACAGACTGTATAATTCAGAAACACAATGTGTTGAAGAATCTATGCATGTCAGATTCGATGACAAAGTGCCTGGAAGTGAAACTCCAGAGCAACATGAAAGTTTTGCAGGTTCTCAGGATTCTGATGACAACTCAGAACCTGATCAGATTCAAAAATCTAAAGATACTCCAGAAGTTGTAGCATCCCCTCAAGATGGTTCTCAACAAGCTAGTCAATCCAAACATGCATTCAGATACAAGTCTTCACATCCTGAGGATCAAATCATTGGCAACAAAGATAGTCCCAGAAGAACCAGATCACATTTTAGACAAGAAGAGTCTGCTTTGGGATTATTATCTGTTGTTGAACCAACCTCTGTTGAAGAAGCACTTGGAGATAAATGATGGATTCTGGCAATGCAAGATGAACTTAATCAATTAAAAAGGAATGAAGTGTGGGATCTAGTAGCTAAGCCTGAGCACAAGAACATTATTGAAACAAAATGAGTGTTCATAAACAAGCTTAGTGAACAAGGAGAAGTAATCAGAAACAAGGCCAGACTTGTTGCACAAGGCTACAGTCAGCAAGAAGGCATTGATTACACTGAAACCTTTGCTCAAGTTGCAAGATTGGAAACAATCAGGTTACTTCTTTCCTATGCAGTTAATCACAACATAATCTTGTATCAAATGGATGTTAAGAGTGTCTTTCTTAATGGTGTCATTTCTGAAGAAGTATATGTCAAACAACCTCCTAGTTTTGAGGATCTAAAACATCCTGAACATGTTTATAAACTGAAGAAATCACTATATGGCTTGAAACAGGCTCCCAGAGCTTGGTATGAAAGACAAAGTAATTTCTTAATTCAAAATGACTTTGAAAGAGGACAAGTTCACACTACACTATTCAGAAAGACTCTAAAGAAAGACAATCTTATAGTTCAGATTTATGTTGATGATATCATTTTAGGTTCAACTAATGATTCACTTTGCAAAGAGTTCTCTAAGGCAATGCAGTATGAATTTGAAATGAGCATGATGGGAGAATTGAAGTTCTTTTTGGGAATTCAAATCAACCAATGCAAAGATGGAGTCTACGTTCATTAGTCCAAATACACTAAAGAGCTCCTGAAGAAGTTAAATCTTGAGGACTACAAAGAAATGAACACTCCAATGCATCCAACCTGCACTCTGAACAAAGAAGATCAAGGAACCAAAGTTGATCAGAAGCTGTATAGAGGTATGATAGTTTCTTTGTTATACCTAACTGCATCTAGACCAGATATTTTATTCAGTGTATGTCTGTGTGCAAGGTTCCAATCAGATCCTTGAGACACTTAACTGTTGTTAAAAGAATCTTTAGATATCTGAAAGGAACTACTAATCTTGGACTTCTGTATAAGAAATCTTTAGATTATAAGCTAGTTGGATTCTGTGATGCTAACTATGCTAGAGAAAGGATTGAAAGAAAATCAACCAGTGGCAATTGTCAATTTCTGGGAAAGAATCTGATATCCTGGGCTAGCAAGAGGCATGCAACAATTGCCTTGTCTACAGCAGAAGCAGAATACATCTCAGCTGCTAGTTGTTGTACACAACTACTCTGGATGAAACATCAGCTTGAGGATTATCAAATAACTGAAAATTGTATCCCAATTTATTGTGATAATACAGTTGCTATATGTTTATCTAAGAATCCAATTCTGCATTCAAGAGCAAAGCACATTGAGATTAAACATCATTTTATTAGAGACTATGTTCAAAAAGGAATTTTAGATATTCAATTCATTGATACTGATCATCAATGGGCTGATATATTTACTAAACCTTTAACTGTTGAAAGATTCAATTTTATAAAGAAAAATTTGAACATGTGCTATGTCTCGGTGTAATGTGTGCTCCTGAAGACAGAATTCGGACTCTGAAAGTTACTCAGAAGCTAATTGAGAATCAGACTCTCTCTTGGAGACTCTGATGAATATAAGCTTCTGAAGACACTCAGACTCTGTTAAGGAAACTTAGACTCTTAAGAAGCTCGTATCAATGGAAGGATGACTGTTGAGTTCAATAACACCTGTCCCACTACGTTGACAGTTACTTTTTAGGTTCTCAGACGTGGTCTGTTTGTATTGGGTAGAAACTCAAAGGGCAATGATTTTATTCTGTTTAACAAGTAACCCTCGCGTCTTCCCAACACTTTTACGGCTGCATGCTCATTTATCTTAAATGCTTATGTTTGTTTGTCCCCTTCTCATTTTCAAACGTTTTCAACTTTCCTTATAAATAGCAATCACACACAACCCACTTCACTTTCCACACTTTGATTTTTCTCTGAACTACTCCTTCGTTTTAGTCTCTGAAAAACTCATTTTCTCAAAATCAAACCTAAAACCCTAAAATGGCAAGTGAACTCATTCAATCCGATGTGATCATCAAAACTGGTAAATCCTATGTCATCAAACCCAAGACGATGAACATCATTAAAGAAGTTCTAGAAGTTCAAGCTGAATCTCCAGTAGATTTTGGATCATTGTTGAAGCATGGTATCGACGTTTCAACATACTTTCTTGCTCAAGGAATGATGAGTTATTTCGGTATGTTGAATGGACCAACATATCAAGAATTGGTTAGAGATCTCTGTGTGAGAGCAGAAGTTTTCGACAAGGATGATGCGACCATAGAAGAAACTGCTGCAATCATGAACAACCCTTCACTTGCTGGAAAAACCAGAAAGCAAATGGGTCTGAAACCTTACACTGGTCTAGAAGTAAGATCAGCAGTGATGGGGATTCCAATCCTCATCAACGAGGAAATTGTTGTCAGGGCATGCAGGGTGACCAACCTTGGTAAATTTCAGTGGAATGTTGATAAGAAGAGTGAATGGACGAACATCTGCAACAAACTCTTATTTGATGGAAGACCTTCAAATAAGTTGGTGGACATGCATCCAGATCATAGGGTGCTTCTGAAGATCATCCTGGACAGTATGCTTTAGAAAGGTGGAGGAACAGACACTCTATCTGTTGATCACAAGGTGCTTCTGTTCTTCTTAATCAACAAGAAGAAGATTAACTTTCCAAGATATGTGATGCACCACATGTGCTGGGTTATCAGGGAAGGCCAAAACAAATCCAGAAGACAAGTTCCTTTTGGAAGATTGATTTCTGAGATTCTGTATCAAGGAGCACTCTTGAAGGTCTTAACAGAATCTGGTGTAGTGTCTGATGCTCAACTTGGAACAGTAACAGGGAGAATCATTAATGGCAAGACTCTTCAATACATGAAGATTGTTAAGAAGTACATACCTTCTAATGAAGATATGAAGGAATCTTCTGTTCAATCTGATCTGATGATAGACTTCCCCCTATTTCCAAAGAAGACAATCCTAAGGTCCTTGCAAGATTTGTAGTGGATTACTACAATGAGACTGATAGAATAATCAACTATTCTGCTATTCCTGAGTCTCTTGGAGGAGGTCATCTTAAGGTCAAAGGCAAAAGGACCAAGGAGGTCAATCAAGAAGAGGAGGAAGAGAAGCAAGAACCTCCTAAGAAGAAGAAGAAGTCTAAGTCAACAGCTCTTCCAAGAGTGACTATTGGTGCCTTTGAAACCATAGCTCCTATGCCTCTATCTGCCGCTCCTGCATCCAAGGAAATCAAGGATAGGATAAAGAAAACCAAGAATGAGAAGAAGGCAAAGAATGAGAAGAAAGCGAAGAAAGGCAAAGCTGATAGATATCAGAAAAGGCTTGTGGAGGAAATTAATGAGTATCTTGATGCTGAGTCTGATAAAGAAGAAAGTCATATCAAGAAAAGGAAGAAAGAAGCTATTCCTGTGGCTGAGGATCTAGCACAGAAGATAGGTACTTCAATATCTATGGTTGAAGATGAACATGCTGCTGGCAAGGCTATGGCAGTAGAAGTTGTGACAGAAGATCTGAGAGATGAGACTGTGAAGGAAGCTGCTAAGTTGCTTGCAGCAGCTTTGAAACAGAAAGGTCCTGCTAACCTTGCAGAAGCTGACCAATCAGGATCTGCTTTGTCTGATGCTTCTGAACAACCAGCTTCTCCGGAAGCTAATGTCTCAGGTAACATTTCATATGACTAACCTTTCTCATCTACGAATCAAGAGTCACCATCCTCATCTAAAACAGAATCAGATAATACCCCCCTAAGTAGAGTCATTCCATCCCTTCGCAAAAAGACCCCATCACCAATCAAACCAATCACATCTCTTGACCCTCTTGACCCAAGAATAGGCGAATATGTTGATTCAACTATTGACAGGGTTATCCAAGACACCATCACAGTGTCTTAGACTTTTCCACCTGACCATCATTCTCAACCATCCTTTCTTAAACCACTTCAGGTAATTCAGCCTACTAAAGAACCCGAAGAACCCATCCAATCTCCACAACCATCTCCTCAACAAGAAACAACCCATATAGGCTCTCCAGATACCCTAGATTCTCTTGAGAAACATCTACGAGGAGAATTGCCTAACACCCCTACAAAATCCAAAACAACCAAGACTACATAATCTGTATCAAAACCAGACTTTGTACCTCAACCTGAACCATAAACTCAACCAGAAGCTACAAAAGAACCAGAAACTGTAACTGAAAAGGAACCAGTCTCTAAGACTCTGATGCAAGAATCTGATGTCATTCCTGACCCAGAACTTGTAACAGAATGTGTAGCAGAGGCTATGTCTGAAGCAGTTGCTGAACCTCTTCAACAACCTCAAACCATAATTTCATAAACCTTACAAACAGCCTTAACATCTGAACCTTCAACTTCAACTGAGCCAACCCAAACTCAAATACTTCCCAACCTCTTTGATTCGTTGAGAATAGATGAGTTCTATGGAATGTCAAGCTCAAAGCTCAAGGAAATTATTGAGCTAAGATTTGTGCCAATCCTTAATGTCAGTTATGAGGATAAATTTGCTGCTGTGAAGAATGAATTTGTGGATTTTGTCACTACAATTTAGAAGGCTGCAGTAAAAGAACAAGCTATCGTTCTTGCCAAGCATATGGAAGAAATCAAGAAAGCTGAGGAAGCAAAGGCTAATAAGAAATCTCTTGTTCTAGCATTGGATAATAAACCATTCTTTGATTCTGATCAGTACAGTCCAAGGGAATCAATGGTTTATGAGACTCTAAAGAAGAAGCATCACAAGGTTCAAGAAGAAGCTATAATTGAAAGAGAAGCTCATCTCAGGAGAACATAAGCTCTTGAGGAAATGGTCAAGAAACAGCAAGAGGATCTGAAGAAATTGATGGATCACATTGCCAAACAAAATCAGCCTTAGTTGCACACCTAGTTTTTATTTTAGTTTGGTTTTGCTTGTACTTTTAATCTACTGTTATTCTATGGCTTCTGAACTTTTACTCTTTTATATTTATCAAGCGTTTGAATCTTTGCTTCTGGATAGTTCTTAACTTCTACATATTTGTGCTCATGATATATCTTAATATATTTATCTGAGTACTTCTAAAGTCTAACTATCTTATCTTATTTAGAATCTGTCTTGTTTTTAGCTCTTTTGTTTTAAAAACAGACTCTAATTAGTTTTTGCTCTGAATCTTCTCTTCTCACTTTCTCTAAAAAAATTATTTTTTCCCTCAATATGAGTCTGTTAAAAAGGAGGAGAAACTTGTCTTTAAACCTTTTTGTTGATGAAAAAAGGGGGAGAAAGAACAGTGAGTATTTTTTTAATTTATTCATGCTAAGTCTGAAGAAAAGGGAAGTTTGCGAAAGGTACTTCGTTAGATTCTGAGCCCCTTAAATTAAATTCTTGCAGTTTAATTTAAAAAGAATCTTCTCTCATATCTTTTGTTTATTCTGTGAGATTTGATTCAGTTATTTGTGTTGAAAATGAATTTAATTAACATGGATAGGACTTAGGGGGAGCTTACAAACCTCACCTTAAAGACTATCAGACTCAGGGGGAGTCAGAGCTTACAAACCTCAGACTCTGAGCTTACAAACCTCAGACCCTTTAGTCAACTTGTTAATTAGATTAACAACAATTGACCTTTTAAATACTTATGTTTGTCATCATCAAAAAGGGGGAGATTGTTGGAACAAGGGTGTTCAACAATACCACTTTTGAGTTTTGATGATAACAAGGTATTAAAAATTGTCAATTGGATATGCTAATATTTGCTTAAGTATGCAAGATCTTAATCAAGATTTCAATCTTAGTAAGTATTCTGTTAGAACATTTTAAGAGCAAAAATCCAGAGAAGCTTGTTGCTTGTGATTCTGAAGACTAGAGAATCTGAAGAATCATCAGAAGCTGTTTCAAGAAGTCCTGAAGACTCAGAGAATCTGAAGTTCTGAAGAAAGTCTGAAGATCATCAGAACTTGAAGTTCAAGAGAGTCTAAAGATCATCAGAACCTGAAGTTCAAGAGAGTCTGAAGATCATCAGAAGCTGAAGTGCTATTGTGAGTCTGAAGCTTACAAACTGAAGATTTGTTTAGAAGGATTTATGAAGGCATTTCGATGCATAAGAAACGTTCATTTGGAGTAACGACCAGCTTCAAATTCAACTTGAGCGTGGGATGCTCAACGACAAAGAATGCAGAATAGGATAGAGTACTTGTGTACGAACTCTGTTTCCACTACTCCACTACCTCGTACAGTTTGGCAACTGTGTCTACCGGTATTTCGCTTCAAAAGGAATGGGATTCAAAATACGCATTCAAAGGACTATTACCATATCAAGCAACAGATCAACATCTATTGATCAAGCTTCCAGAATTCTCTGTGATGTGCTGGATTGTCTCAACGTCTCTTTCCAATGCCTATATAAAGGATAGAAAGACTTGAAGAATATGTTGGACCCTACAACTGAAAAACTACGCTATCAAGCTATTGTATTATCTCTGAGTCAAACCAGAAACACATCAACAACTTAGCAAATTCTTACAAACTGTGTATCCTAGAATTTCTAAGTTTATCAGAAAAACAGAGTCTGTCTTTGTTTTGTAATTGGAACACATTTGATTGTTTATCAAGTGTTTCCAACTCTATTCAATTTTCTGTAAATTGTGTCAGAATTCTCTTGCATGTGTGCTTGAGCACAGAAGTCTCTTAGTTGTGTCTTTGAGCATTGGAAGTCTCTTGCCTGCGTGCTTGAGCAATTGGAAGTCTCTTACTGTGTGTTTGAGCAACTTGTAATTGTTAATTACATTTTAGTGGAACTCTCCTTGGAAGTGCAGGGGGGACAGGACTACTTCCGGTTTGTGGAAGGAACCTGTATAATTGCTTGTGTTCTCTCTTTCTCTTTATCTCTTGTTTATTTCCGCTGCAACAGACTCTGGTCTTCCATCAGGTTCTGAATCCATTCAGACTCTGATCCTGGAAAATAGATTCTCACTCTTCAAGAGTTGCGAAAAAGAAAATACAATTCAACCCCCCCCCCCTTCTTGTGTTTTTCTCACCTTCAGTGCTCTCGGCACAAATCTCGCTTGAGCGAAATTCTTCTCGCTTACGCGAGATTTTGAAAATCTGGTTGGTATTCTCAACACAAATCTCGCGTAAGCGAGATGAACTTCTTTCAGGAAAAAAAACGGGTCCCTAGGCCATTACTTTGGCCCAACCAACCCCACCCACTCACTTCTCACAAACTCACACTTTTCTCTCAAACTCACTTCTCACACACAAACCCTAACAAATTTTCCAATTCAAAATTTTTTTCTACTCAAGTCAAGCATCCATCTCTTTGCATACATCTTGAACTTGCATCTCCTCTCACTAATTTGACATGTTTGATTCTCCCTTCCTTTCTCTTGTTTTGAATTGCAAAATTCATGCTTTTATCATGTTTAAAAATGGCTATGGTTAGGTTTAGATTGTTGTGATTAGAGACAGTTGTTCTTAGGTTGTTGTGTTGCAATTGAATCCAAATCACGACCAAATGCCTTAAATCAGTCGCTTTTTGAAAAATCAAACCCATTTTAGAAAATTTGAAAAATAAGGGTTTTGAATGATTCTTGGAAAATGGTTGTGATTTCGGTTTGTTTTTTTGAACGTTAATGTTGTTGAGAAGATTAGGAACGAGTTTTGTGTCAAAAATTTGCTGGTTTTGGGTTGTGAAATACTGGATTTGTGTTGAAATTCGCAGGAACTGATGAACCTTGCTTAAGCGAGATTACCTCGCTTAAGCGAGTTTTCATACGAGAAGCCAGAAATCTCGCTGTTGATCTCGCTTAAGCGAGTTGCAAGCGAAATTTTCCAGTTTTCGCATAAAACTCGCTGTTGATCTCGCTTAAGCGAATTTCAATCGAAAATTCCTAGTTTTTAGTTCTTTTCTGCCTCAACCACTTTAATTCCATGTTGTTACTGATGATTGTTTCTATTATGTATATGGTTTTTCTGGTTGTTTTGCAGATGGCACCCAAAAATCATCAACCTCAAAACAAAAAACGCAAAACATCAGCTGCCTCATCCTCTGGCGTGATTGAACGTCCCCTGCCCTTACCCAGAAACATAGACCCCTAACCGTTTCATATCTAACAAAACCTATGCCCGGTTTCTTGACCTTAAAGCGAAAAAAACCTGGCATGACAAAATCTTTCAAATTAACCCCGAGGGTGAGTTTGCCGAGATTGCAGCGGTATTCCGCAACAGAAAATGGGAAAAACTACTGAGCCCTCACCCAAGAATTAACCTTGACATCTTGTGTGAGTTCTATGCCAACTCCCTACCCGATTGTGAGCCCTCTGACATGTCAGCATCCTTTTCATATACCACCACCGTCTGGGGAACCACCATTTGCTTTGACCGGGATGCCATCAATGATTATTTAGGCAACCCTCTTACCTTACAGCCATATGAGGACCCTACTATACCTGTCCTTTGTGAGTATGGGGAGGAAGAATCTGCACCAACTTGGAATCATACCCAGATTCAAAGGGATATTCTTCTGCCAGGCAGACGGTACCGGTTGTCCAAAGCCAAAAACCCCACAGTCGCTGCCTTTGCTGACATGAAACCTAAAGCTGGGATCATTTTCAAGTTCCTGGTACACAACGTGTGGCCTAAAAGTCATGTCACCACTGCTCCAAAAACAGTCACTCCTTTGATATGGCACATATTTCATGAAAGAGAGGTGGATGTGGCTCGAATTATTGCCAGAGAGCTTAAACATGTCTCTCTAGGTGGGGTGGCAGGAGCTGAGACTCAGTTGGCATTCTTAGGGTTTATTATGGGGTTAATCCGGCATCATGCGTAATGCCCCATTTTGATTCTATTATTTTAAAATGATGTTTGACTATTGTTTATATGATTTTGCATGACTTATTTGATATATATGATTTTATGTGAAATATATGATTTATGTGTGATATATAGTATGTGTTATTTTATTATATAGTTGTTTTATTATTTAAATAAAACATGAGAAATAGAAATAAGTAGTAATAATATTTATTTAGAATTAAGGGGATTAATTATAATTATGTGGAATAAGTGGGAGTTAAGAGAAAGAAAAGAGGGTTTATGTTTTGGGAGTTAGTAAGAAAGAGTCAGACAAAAACATTTCACGTACAATAGAAAAAAAGTGAGTTTTTGAGAGAAAGAGAAGAAAGACCAAGAGGCTAGGAGAAGGGCTAGGAAGGGATCAATCGCTATAGATTTTCAATTCATTTTGCTGAATTAAGGTAAGGGTGGGATTTCCTTCAATAATCATAGTATATATTTCTGAAATTTGATGAATTGTTGTGTTCTTGAGTTAAGGTTAGAAAGTTTATGTTAATTGATAAAATGAGATGAATTGTGTTGTTTGATGCATGTTCCTATGTTGTTTTGATTTCTATATTGCCTATTTGACCTGTAAACATCATTGTAAATCATTTTGGGTGATTAAGGGATCAAAAATTGGGTTTTTGGAGTGAAAACTGTTCTTTCCCGTAAGCGAATTCGGCCACCGATTTTCTGAAAGCCAAAACTGGAAAAACATTCACTTGTCACCCGTTTCTGTTTTGAATTAACTTTTGGTGTAAACACGAAAGTTGTAATAATGTTTTTGTGGTCAGGCTTAGCTACTAGATCCCACACTTCATTCCTTTTGAATTGATTAAGTTCATCTTGCATTGCCAGAATCCATCCTTCATCTCCAAGTGCTTCTTCAATAGTGGTTGGTTCAATAACAGATAATAATCCCAAGGCAGACTCTTCTTGTCTGAAATACGATCTAGTTCTTCTGGGACTATCTTTATTGCCAATTATTTGATCCTCAGGATGTGAAGACTTGTATTTGAATGAATGTTTGGATTGACTACCTTGCTGAGAACCATCTTGAGCTTCTTCAGAAGCTTCTTCATTAGGAACTTCAGGGGATGCTCCAGCTTCTGAAGTATCTTCAGATTCTGGAATCTGATCAGATTCTGAGTTGATATCAGAATCTTGAGATCCTGCACAACTTTCATCTTGCTCTGGAGTTTCACTTCCAGGCACTTTGTCATCAAATCTGACATGCATAGATTCTTCAACACATTGTGTTTCTGAATTATACAGTCTGTATGCCTTAGATCGTTCAGAGTAACCTAAAAAGATTCCCTTAGGAGCTTTGGCATCAAATTTCTTTTGATAAACTTTATTGTTTAGGATATAACATGTACATCCAAACTGATGAAAATAAGATATGTTAGGTTTCCTTCCTTTAAAGAGTTCATATGCTGTTTTGTTCAACAGAGGTCTGATATAGATCCTGTTCTGAACATAACATGCTGTATTTATAGCTTCTGCCCAAAAATGTTTAGCCAGACTGTTCTCATGGATCATGGTTCTAGCCATTTCTTGTAAGGTTTTGTTCTTTCTCTCTACAACTCCATTTTGTTGTGGAGTTCTAGGTGCAGAGAATTCATGAATAATTCCATGTTTTTCACAGAAAACCTCAAAAGTCTCATTTTCAAATTCTCCTCCATGATCACTTCTGACTTTCAAAATTTTCATTTTTTTTTCAGATTGAATTTGGATGCAGAATTTGCTAAACACAGAATATGAGTCATCTTTAGTTTTCAGAAACTTAACCCAACTCCATCTGCTGTAATCATCAACAATGACTTCCATACTTACTTCCATATAAGGATGCAGTGCTAACTGGTCCAAATAAATCAATGTGAAGTAACTCCAAGGGTCTGGATGTAGAAACAATTTCTTTAGGTTTGAAGGAACTCTTAACAATTTTCCCTTTCTGACATGCTCTACAAAGCGCATCTGAATGATAGTCAATGTCTGGTAAGCCTTTGACTAGTTGCAACTTGCTCAGCTTAGAGATTAACCTCCAAATTGCATGTCCCAACCGTCTATGCCACAGCCATTTCTTATCACCCATTGACAAAAGGCAAACTACCTTCTGATCAGTCAGTTCAAAGAACTTTATTTTGTAGACATTGTTTCTTCTCTTTCCCTTGAAGACTATGGATTGATCATCCTTGTTAACTACAGTGCATTTGTTCTTATTAAACAAAACATCATAACCACTGTCACATAATTGACTTATGCTCAGTAGGTTATGTCTAAGCCCATCAACAAACCACACAGTAGGTTCCAGTACCAATGATTTTGCCAGTCTGGTTTCCTCCAAATCCCACAGTTCCTCCCTTTTTCATGGTTAGGGTTAGGAACATAGACTTTTCTCCTGTCATGTGTCGCGAGCAACCACTATCCAGGTACCAAGCCTTCTGCTTTTCTTGTCCTTTTAGACATACCTGCAGCATCAACAATTTCAGACTTAGGTACCCATATTCTCATGGGTCCTCTTGGGTTAGTCCTTAAACCATTGAATTCCTTTCGTAAGGTGTGTCTTGAAGTCATTGGCATTGTTTTCCTCCACACTTTGGGTTTAGAACCGTTCAGTTTAGGATCCAACTTGCCTTTCACAATTTCTCTTCTTTGAAACTTAGGCTTTTGTTTTTCAGACTCTGGCTTCTTCAGAGTCTGTTTATCAGACTCTGAATATTTTAGAATCTGAATCATTGAAGCCTTAGGTTCAAAGTTTTTCAGAACTTTTGACTTTGCATTCTGAGATTTTGACGTAGTCAAAACTTTAGAACTTGAAGTTATAGGTTCTGAATGAGTCACTGTGTTGACTTCATCAGACTCACTTACAAAGTGATTTTTCAATGCTTCTCTGGCGCCATCAGAACCAGGTTTCAAAATCACTTCATTCGAGCTACCTCCAATGAATCCAAGACCATGTCCTCTGTTCTGATATGTGCTATAGATCATGAATGCAACCCTAGATATATCAATTCCAGTAGCAATAAATTCTTGTAAAGCAATATCTTGCTCACTCAAGTATTTACAACTACACTTCTTGATCAACAAAGAATCATATTCTTCTTTTAAACTTTCTAACTCAAACAGAGTTGAATTATGCCTTTTTGACAGCTTATCAAGCTGCTGATTGACTTTCTTCAACTCAGTGGTTTTAGCTTTAATATGGCCAAGAAGTTCTTTGATAGAATCTACTAATTCAGATCTTGTGAGTTCAGAAAATACCTCTGTTTCACTTTCAGAGTCTGCATTTGTTTCTACCTCAGGTGTCTCCTTTACAGATTCAGTTGTAGCCATTAATCCAACAGCTACATTAGCTTCTCCATCAGTATCATCATCTTCAGACCCTGACTCATTATCAAGATCTTCCCAGGTAGCCATCAGACTTTTCTTGATTTGCTTCTTAAACTTGCTTGACTTGAAGGTTGGCCTTTTTGACTTGGATTTCTCTTTCTGCAACTCTAGACAATCAGCAATAAAGTGCCCAGGCTTCTTGCAGTTGAAGCACCCTTTCTGTTCCTCCTTTTTGAAACCCTTCCCACTGCTCTTGCTCAGAAACCTCTTGTTCTTTTTCGCAAGGTATTGCATTCTGCTTGAAAGCATATCCATTTCTTTAGCAACATCAGGATCTTCCTCAGAGCTTTCAGAAGCAGAAGATTCATTTTCAGACTCTTCAACCTTGAGAGCTTTTGAGGATCTTCCCTTTGATTTTAAAGCAATGGTTTTAGACTTTCTTGCAGATTCATGTTCATTGAGACTCAACTCATGAACTTTGAGAGAGCTTACAAGATCTTCAACACTTAAAGTGTTTAAATCCTTAGCTTCCTCAATTGCAGTAACCTTTGGTCTCCATCTAGAAGGTAAGCTCCTTAGGATCTTGCTAACATGGTCAGAAGCTATGTAACTCTTCTTTAGTATCTGAAGTCCAGATACTAGAGTTTAAAATCTTGAGTACATCTGCTCAATACTTTCATCCTCTTTCATCTTGAATAATTCATACTGATGAACTAATAGAAGAGCTTTAGCTTCCCTGACCTTTTTGCTCCCTTCATAGTTTGCATAAAAAGAAGCAAACATGGCTCTAGCAGTAGATTTTTCACTCATCTTCATGTATTCAGATTTAGGAATAGCAGTGACAAGAGCTCCTCTGATGATATGATGTTTCTTGTAGATCTTCTTTTGAGCAGCAGTGTGAAGTTTACGGTCAATGGCAGCACATTCGTCATCAAGTTGTAAGTCACCAACACCATCTTCAAGTATGTCCCATAGTTCTTCATCAAGACCCATGACATAGCTGTAGAAGTTGGTTTTCCACCAAGAAAATTCTTCAGGATCACCATTGAACTTTGGAATTTTTCCATAATCAGCTTTCTTACTGCTGTTATTGGATCCATAGTCATATGGTATAGCAGCACCAGAAGTAGCACCAGAAGAAGAAGGTTCACTGGAAGACATGTTTTTCTCTGAATCTTTTCTGTCACACGGTTAAGTGCTATGACAACAGAGCCGGAGCTCTGATACCAACTGAAGGTGAGAAAAACACAAGAAGGGGGGGTTAAATTGTGTTTTCATTTCACAACTCTTGAAGAGTAAGAATCTGATTCTGTAGGATCAGAGTCTGAATGGATTCAGAGTCTGATGGGAGATCAGATTCTGTTGCAGCGGAAATAAACAAGAGATAGAGAGAAGAAGAGAACACAAGCAATTATACAGGTTCCTTCCACAAACCGGAAGTAGTCCTGTCCCCCTTGCACTTCCAAGGAGAGTTTCACTAAAATGTAATATCAATTACAAGTTGCTCAAACACACAATAAGAGACTTCCAATGCTCAAGCACACAGGCAAGAGACTTCCAATGCTCAAGCACGCAGGCAAGAGACTTCCAATGCTCAAAGACACAACTAAGAGACTTCTTTGCTCAAGCACACAAGCAAGAGACTTCTGACACAATTTACAGAAAATTGAATAGAGTTGAAACACTTGATAAACAATCAAATGTGTTCCAATTACAAAACAAAGACAGACTCTGTTTTAAACAAAGACATGCTCTGTTTTTCTGATAAACTTAGAGATTCTAGAATACACAGTTTGTAAGAATAATCTAAGTTGTTGATGTGTTTCTGGTTTGACTCAGTAAGAATACAATAGCTTAGCAGCGTAGTTTTTCAGTTGTAGAGTCCCACGATTCTTCAAGTCTTCTATCCTTTATATAGGCGTTGGAGAGAGACGTTGAGACAATCCAGCACATCAAGAGAATTCTGAAAGCTTGATCAATAGTTGTTGATTTGTTGCTTCATATGGTAATAGTCCTTCAAATGCATATTTTGAATTCCATTCCTTTTGAAGCTTAATACCGGTAGACACAGTTGCCAAACTGTACGAGGTAGTGGAGTAGTGGAAACAGAGTTCGTACACACGTACTCTGTACTATACTGCATTCTTTGTCGTTGAGCATCCCACACTCAAGTTGACTTTGAAGCTAGCCGTTACTCCAAATGAGAGTTTCTTGTGAATCGTAATGCCTTTAGAAAACCTTCTAAGCAGATCTTTAGATTGCAGGCTTCAGACTCATTGTAGCACTTCAGCTTCTGATGATCTTCAGACTCTCTTGGTCTTCAGGTTCTGATAGTCTTCAGACTCTCTTGAACTTCAGGTTCTGATAATCTTCAGACTTTCTTGAAACAGCTTCTGATGATTCTTCAGACTCTTCAGATCGTCAGAATCACAAGCAACAAGCTTCTCTTGGTCTTGCTCTCAAAATGTTCAAACATAATACTTTCTAAGAAACAAATCTTGATTAATATCCTGCATACTTAAACAAATATTAGCATATCCAATTGACAATTTTTAATACCTTGTTATCATCAAAACTCAAAACGTGGTATTGTTGAACACCTTTGTTCCAACAGTAGTTGGTACCACATGCATGATGCATTAGTTGTCATTGGAGTTGCATTGTCGTATTTGTCGTTGTTGGTCTAGTAGTTGGTGTTCATTGCTGATAATGGCGCTACGTTCTGGTTGTTAAATGTTGTTGATGATAATGTTGCTGATGTATTATATATATACATATGCATTTGATGATGCTTGTTGCTGATTGTTGTTGTTTTCATTAATTTGATGAATTATATATTATAAATTATTATTGGATGTGTATCTCACCCCTTATGCTTGAAATTGTTGCTTTTCGTATGGTTAACCTGCAGGTTCTGAAGATTAGTAGGTATGGCTCAAGTTTCTAGGGCTCTGATACATATTAGGATGGGGATCGTCGCGAATGTATTCCTTTGTTCTTTTATGTATCATATCTATGAAAAGACTATGTTGTTGGAGTTTTATTATTGTTGAAAATAATATTTTATAACTGTTGAGACCTTTGTGCCAGGATTATGTTGACGTTGAATTTGAGTTGAATTATAATTTTGAAGATTTATTCCGCTGCAGTTTATGAGAATTTATGTTGTTTTAAAATAAATAGTTTATTCCTATTTATGAAATTTTGAAAAGCAGTGTGACACTCCGTTGTTTGATTTACTCTGATATTTTTTTTATTTAATATTACGACGTTGGGAGAACGGGGTGTTACATCATGGGGTGAATATTCCTGGACTTTTCACTGAAGAGCTGGTTGCTCCTATTGATGATAATTACATCAAGAAATTCGTAGCCGAAGCGGCAAGCAAGCAACCCTCTTCCTCTTCCAGTGTACCTTCACCTGAGGATGTCCCTCAGCAGAATGTGCCACAACAGAATGCACCTGCACAGGATGTGCCTCAGCAGTCCGGGGCCTTTGATTTTTCTACATTCACTGCTTGGATGAATCAGCAGGATCAGAGGCAACAGCAGAGAGAGCAGAGACAGGAGCAGCGGGATCATTTTATTATGGACCAGAACGCTGCGCTTTTCAGGAGCCACCGAGGCATTTATTAGTCCCTGTATGACGCTCGCATGGACCCTGCTTACCAAATGTTGTCACCTAATGCCTACTTGGAGGCTTGCATGTGGCCTGGGGACAGGTCAATTTTTTATGGAGGGGGTGAGCACTATGACACAGCTGAGGATGATGAGAGGACAGCCAGTGTCCAGGATGAGGGGGTGGATGCCGATGATGATGATACCGGCCACAGTTGATCGAGCTTTTAGTGATGTTTATGTCTTTGCTTTTTATTTTAGTTGATACTTTTATTTTTATGTTGAAACTTAATTTTCATTATTTTTTTATTTTGGGATTTTGTACTTTTGAGCACGATTTGAAGTGCTAAATACTTTGCGTTTAGTTAGTTTTACTTTCGTTAATAACTTAGCTTGTTGATTGTTTTTAAACTAATATGCTTTGGATTAAAACTTTTGTTTACCCTTGCTTTTGTTTCCAAAAAAAGAAAATGTGGCTCAAGAACATCAAAGTTGAAGTGCTCGAAAGAGCCAAATATTGAGCAAACCCAGGTGTGTGATAATGATATGAATTGTGATAAAGCGCAAAGCCAAGGTATTGGTTTCCTGTTTTTCTAAGCATTCACTAGAATTTGAAATGAGTACTTTGCATAAAATTTATCTCATCGAGTTTTTCTCATAAACATGTTTATTTGTGAACCACTTAGTACTTAGCCTAAATGTGAGGTAGCTTCAAATTGTATACTATATGTTGGAGACCAATAATCATTGTCTAACTTGTTTTTGTTATGTTATATCTGATAATTGTTTTGAATGGTATGAAAGCATGGAAAGGATCAAGGCATTTTTTGAAATTGAGATGAAACATTTTTACCACATAAAGCCTACCCGTGAGAAGAGTGAGTATCTGATACCCCAATCTGAGCCAAATGAATCAAGTCCTCAAACATGAACTGTCAACATTCATGAGCACAATGCTCATTGAAATTGCCCAAAAATTTTCTAAATTCAGTTCATGTTTGACTCAGGACTTTGATATTTTCACTTTGTTGAACCCTTAACCTTCTTGTACTTCGTCCCTTGCCTTAGAATAGGGGAACATTCAATTAGAGTTTTGTTGTGTTTAAGTTGGGGAGAAAGGAAGGTATTTTATGTGAAGAATCATGGTGAATTGTTGAAAGTAACCTGACAACAGTAATTTGTATATTTGCTAGAAGTTTCAAAGTTTGTAATTGTGGAAAAGAAAAGAAAAAAAAAAGAAGAAAAAGAAAAGAAAAACCAAAAATAGAATAAGTTGTCAAGGTTATTGAATTTATTGTTGATCACCAAAGGTTCATAATGATTGGTAGGGAAGTATTGGTTTGAATTGTTGATACAAGGAATGTTCCTCTATGATAGGCTTTTTGATTTCAATTATCCCACATATGACATTTCTTTTGTAGCCCAGCCAAGTTATAACCCTAAGAAAGACCTTTTGATCCATGCTTTTTGTGCTTTTTGAGATGATATTTGGATGGACACATAACTTAATCAGAATGTTAGCTTGATTGTTGGGTGTGTGTACATTACCCATCATTCATTGTTGTTACTTTGTTTAATCTGCTTACAAAGAAGTGTGTTAGGTGTGGTTCATAGATAATCGTGTTTGTGATTTTAACTGTTTGAGGTAAACTTTGTGCTTAGAACTTATTTCACATTTATAGTTTATGCTTGGATTAATGGAAAACTTCATGCTTGCCCGCGCATCTGCATTTGAATCACCACCTGAAATTTTTATTGTGTTGAAAACCTTGTCCAAAGCCTTGTAAGTTTCCTTTTTGTTTCTTTTGTTTGAGGACAAACAAAAAACTAATTTGGGGAGAGTTTGATAAGTGCTCAAAAGTACCATATTTTACGTGTTAATCTAGGCATTTTAGTGACTTGTTTTGCAAGATATCTAAAGATAAGTAACCATTTGTCGTAATTTTACCACTTATGCGTTATTGCCTTACTCCACTCAACTTTTGCAGGAAAATGACAAGCAAGGACCAAGAAATGACTTTTCAAGCCAATCAGAACTCGCTTAAGCGAGATCAATTCGCTTAAGCGAGATTCTTCAAAAAGCAACACAGGCATCTCGCTTCCAGCTCGCTTGTCTCTCGCTTATGATACAAAGGCATCTCGCTTGCGCGAGATTCGTGTTGAGAACAAGTCCCTGCTCGCTTCCCAATTCGCTCAAGCAAGATGTAAAGAACAAAGCCAACTCGCTTAAGAGAGATCAATTCGCTTAAGCGAGATGTGTGTCGAGCGCAGCTTCAATCTCGCTCCTCATTTCGCTTCCAGCTCGCTTGCGCGAGATTCAGCAACTTCAGAGGATAAGGTCCACGTGGCATGGTTTCACTGGACAGATAAGGATTTTATGTACTTCGCTTAAGCGAGATTTCGCTAGTTTGGCCACATAAATAGTTTTTCTCTTCTTGAAAAAAGAACTTCACTGTTTTATTAGTTTTTCTGGTTTTTAGAGAGAGAATATGACATTTTCTAGAGAGAGAAACACAAAGCAAGGTAGTTAGGAGTAGATTCAACCCAAGATTTAGTGAGATATCATGGATCTAGGCATTGAATCTTCATCTCTTATTCTTCCTTTGCAAAGCTATCATAGACATATGTAGTTACATCTACCCTTGTGGGTCTTGAGGTATTCAAACAAGCTATTATGTAATCTTTTGATCATTTAATATATGGTTCTAGCTTATTTATTCAATATTGTTGTTGTTCTTGTGTTTAATGTTTCATTGAGATTCAAAATGATATTGACAAATGCTTTTGGATTTTAGAAATAGAATAACAATCTATCTTAAGTTATCATGCTAGACATAGATGTTAATATTTGATAATCACTTTTAATCTAGAACTTAATGCTTTTGGGTCATTTAATCGGGCGGGAAATCGTCAATTAAACGATCCAAACGACTTTGTGATTGTTTAAACGTGCGGTAAATCGACATTTAAACAATCTCTTAAAAATAACGATATCATTTGCACACGAATGATATTGTCGAGTGATTGTTATAATATCGTTTAAAAAGCTAGAATCTGTTATTTGATCGAGAGATTGCAGCTGTTACGCTTGGTTGATATCTCTGACCCGAAGCGAAATAGCTCTATCTCTACTCGTTTTACACAAACAAACAATTTATACCCAAACACTTAAGATGATATTTGACGATAAAATGCTTATGAGACACACCAATCCCTGCGGAAACGAACCTATTATACTCACGTGTAAATAGTTATACGACATGTAAAAATCTTACATCAATAACCAAAAAAACAAAGCATAAAGCCAGAAAAATGCTAGCAATACACTCTAATTGATTGGTTAAAAATCACATTGGTCCCACCATATTTATGTGTGACTCACATGATTTGGTGGGACATGTAACACCCCAAATTTCCAACATAAAAATTCATACATAATTATCAGAGTATAACACAAATGAGATGTCACACATCATAAAAATCCTTAAAATAAAAAGAATAATAATTCTTTATCCTTCAAAATTCATTAACATAAATCTTTTCAAAAACTTTGCAGCGGAATCATAATTCAAAAATCCTTAAAGGAATTAGTTCTTGGCACAAAGGCCTCACATGCATCTCAAAAATTCAAAGATAGATCGTAGACATCATAATTAGTTCAACATGATACATAAGGAATATAATTCAATAAAACCCCATCCCGTTACATATCAGAGCATTTCCTACGACACCACAAGGACCTCTCACATCGTCGTACCTAAGCTTGATTACCTGCACTTGCCCACAAGGCGGCAATTCCAACAGAAGGGGTGAGATTTCACAAACAATAATAATGAGCATATAATTCATCAAATGCATTTAACAGCATAGACATCATCAATTAATAATAATAATTCTTCATATAGTACTTCTTTAACAACTCATACGCAACATCATGTAATCATCATAACAACATCAATTAGTAATACAAATAACCACGTAGTTCATCTTTAATAATACTTCATATAACAATATAAGCAACATAAACAACAATCAACTTCAAATCATCTTTAACGATACTTCACATAAACAACTACATATAACTCTTCATTAACGATTCATTGATAATTATCAACTCGACAACTTAGACAACTCGACAACTTTAGACAACTCAGCAACTTCGACATCGACTAAGCAACTTCAACTCGACAATGTAACTTAGACATCTTATTCATGCATGTGGTACCAATCCAGGCATCAAGCCCTCAACGTAATAAGTATTAATATACTTCCAGGGCGTCAAGCCCTCATCGCAAATGAGCTAAAGCTCCAGGGCATCAAGCCCTCAACGTGTAGAGTAAAAACTCACAGGGCATCAAGCCCCCAACTGAAATGAGTATGCATGGACTCAACAACTTACAACATAGACAACATCAACAACTTATAAGACTCCAATACTTTGGAACAACCACTTACAACTCAGACAACTTAGACCAACACTTGCAACTTTAACGACATTGACAACAACAGTGGCAATGACAACGACAACGACTTCGCATCATAATATCATAATTCATCAGCCATAAACAATATCATATAACATCGTATTAACAACAACAATTCATCAATTATGAACAACATCATGAAACAACATATTCATCAACATATACACTCATGTAATAATTCATCAATCAGGAAAAACATCATATATTATCATCAACATATACATTCATATAATAATTCACTAAAGCCTCCTTGGAGTATTTTCATCATAACTCAAACACCAAAAATCATTTTCAAGTCAAACCAAAGCCAACGGACAGCTAACACAATTATCTACAACTTTCATGTTTACACCAAAGGCCAATTTTGTACCTATCAATATCAGTTTTCATTTCAAATTCGGGAAAGGTTGTGCTGAAATTCATAAATATTCACTGTGACCTACGTGAAGTAATATGATCATAACTCAAGTTCTATAAATCATTTAGAAGTCAAACCAACGGAATTAAAAAGCTAACATCCATACCTACAACTTTCGTGTTTACACCGAAAGCTAATTCAAAACAGAAACGGGTGAAACGTGAGTGTTTTTCCAGTTTTGGCTTTCAGAAAATTGGTGGCCGAATTCGCTTACGGGAAAGAACAGTTTTCACTCCAAAAACCCAATTTTGATCCCTTAATCACCCAAAAATATTTACAATGATGTTTACAGGTCAAGTAGGCAATATAGAAATCAAAACAACATAGGAACATGCATCAAACAACACAATTCATCTCATTTTATCAATTAAAATAAATTTTCTAACCCTAATTCAAGAACACAACAATTCATCAAATTTCAGAATTATATACTATGATTATTGAAGGAAATCCCACCCTTACCTTAGATTAGACTATCGGACTCTACGAGATTGCTCCTCTTCACAAGATTCTCCTCTTTCTCTCACATATCACTTTTCTCCCTTTTTCTCCCAAAAACTGAATACAATTCTAACCTAGTTTTCCTTTTATATCTCTTCTATTTGTTTTATCTTATTCCACTTAGTCCCTCATAATTCTAACTAATTCAAAAACAGCCCCACAACTTAATATTCTATTTAAAAATATATATAAATTACTTCCATAACAAATATCAAATATATTTATAACAAATATATTTCTAAACAAAATAACAAACATATTTATAACAAATATATTTCTAAACAAAATAACAAACATATTATCACTTATCAAATATAAAATCATGTAAAAGTATTCAAATATTAACTAAAAATAATTAAATAAAAAGGGGGCGTTACAACTCTCCCCCACTAAAAGGATTTTCGTCCTCGAAAATTTACTTCGATTAAACAACTATGGATAAACCCCTGCATGTTAGTCTTCTACACAACAAACAATAGTCAAAATAATACAACTATACTATTCTAACTCTAAGACAATGTCACTCGACTCTCTAATTGGCTAGACGGACCGACCTGCTCTGATACCAATTGTAACACCCCAAATTTCCAACATAAAAATTCATACATAATTATCAGAGTATAACACAAATGGGATGTCACATATCATAAAAATCCTTATAATAAAAAGAATAATAATTCTTTATCCTTCAAAATTCATTAACATAAATCTTTTCAAAAACTTTGCAGCGGAATCATAATTCAAAAATCCTTAAAGGAATTAGTTCTTGGCACAAAGGCCTCACATGCATCTCAAAAATTCAAAGATAGATCGTAGACATCATAATTAGTTCAACATGATACATAAGCAATAGAATTCAATAAAACCTCATCCCGTTACATATCAGAGCATTTCCTACGACACCACAAGGACCTCTCACATCGTCGTACCTAAGCTTGATTACCTGCACTTGCCCACAAGGCGGCAATTCCAACAGAAGGGGTGAGATTTCACAAACAATAATAATGAGCATATAATTCATCAAATGCATTTAACAACATAGACATCATCAATTAATAATAATAATTCTTCATATAGTACTTCTTTAACAACTCATACGCAACATCATGTAATCATCATAACAACATCAATTAGTAATCAAAATAACCACGTAGTTCATCTTTAATAATACTTCATATAACAATATAAGCAACATAAACAACAATCAACTTCAAATCATCTTTAACGATACTTCGCATAAACAACATAAACAACAACATATAACTCTTCATTATCGATTCATTGATAATTATCAACTCGACAACTTAGACAACTCGACAACTTTAGACAACTCGGCAACTTCGACATCGACTACGCAACTTCAACTCGACAATGCAACTTAGACATCTTATTCATGCATGTGGTATCAATCCAGGGCATCAAGCCCTCAACGTAATAAGTATTAATATACTTCCAGGGCGTCAAGCCCTCATCGCAAATGAGCTAAAGCTCCAGGGCATCAAGCCCTCAACGTGTAGAGTAAAAACTCACAGGGCATCAAGCCCCCAACTGAAATGAGTATGCATGGACTCAACAACTTACAACATAGACAACATCAACAACTTATAAGACTCCAATACTTTGGAACAACCACTTACAACTCAGACAACTTAGACCAACACTTGCAACTTTAACGACATTGACAACAACAGTGGCAATGACAACGACAACGACTTCGCATCATAATATCATAATTCATCAGCCATAAACAATATCATATAACATCGTATTAACAACAACAATTTATCAATTATGAACAACATCATGAAACAACATATTCATCAACATATACACTCATGTAATAATTCATCAATCAGGAAAAACATCATATATTATCATCAACATATACATTCATATAATAATTCACTAAAGCCTCCTTGGAGAATTTTCATCATAACTCAAACACCAAAAATCATTTTCAAGTCAAACCAAAGCCAACGGACAGCTAACACAATTATCTACAACTTTCATGTTTACACCAAAGGCCAATTTTGTACCTATCAATATCAGTTTTCATTTCAAATTCGGGAAAGGTTGTGCTGAAATTCATAAATATTCACTGTGACCTACGTGAAGTAATATGATCATAACTCAAGTTCTATAAATCATTTAGAAGTCAAACCAACGGCATTAAAAATCTAACATCCATACCTACAACTTTCGTGTTTACACCGAAAGCTAATTCAAAACAGAAACGGGTGAAACGTGAGTGTTTTTCCAGTTTTGGCTTTCAGAAAATCGGTGGCCGAATTCGCTTACGGGAAAGAACAGTTTTCACTCCAAAAACCCAATTTTGATCCCTTAATCACCCAAAAATATTTACAATGATGTTTACAGGTCAAGTAGGCAATATAGAAATCAAAACAACATAGGAACATGCATCAAACAACACAATTCATCTCATTTTATCAATTAAAATAAACTTTCTAACCCTAATTCAAGAACACAACAATTCATCAAATTTCAGAATTATATACTATGATTATTGAAGGAAATCCCACCCTTACCTTAGATTAGACTATCGGACTCTACGAGATTGCTCCTCTTCACAAGATTCTCCTCTTTCTCTCACTTATCACTTTTCTCCCTTTTTCTCCCAAAAACTGAATACAATTCTAACCTAGTTTTCCTTTTATATCTCTTCTATTTGTTTTATCTTATTCCACTTATTCCCTCATAATTCTAACTAATTCAAAAACAGCCCCACAACTTAATATTCTAGTTAAAAATATATATAAATTACTTCCATAACAAATATCAAATATATTTATAACAAATATATTTCTAAACAAAATAACAAACATATTTATAAGAAATATATTTCTAAACAAAATAACAAACATATTATCACTTATCAAATATAAAATCATGTAAAAGTATTCAAATATTAACTAAAAATAATTAAATAAAAAGGGGGCGTTACAGGACACATGTCGATTTTAACCAATCAATTAGAGTGTGCTAAAAAAATGTGTTAAAAAGTGTGTTGCTAGTACTCCTCATAAAACAGTAGCACGTAACTATATACAATTTCTGTTGAGGCAACCATCAACACACAAGGTGCTGCTTAACCTCAGTACTAAATCATATAATCAACTCAATAAAACAATTTTGCATATCTAAAACACCCATAACACAAACAAAACTTTAACCGTTTTTGCCTTATTCTTCAAAAACAAAAACAAAATGAGAGATCAACATACCCTTATCATACTTTTCACCATTTGGGTTTACATCCACAATCTTAAAAAAGTCATCAAAAAGAAGCTCACTCATCCTTCTAAGTCAATTAGACGTGTTGAATCCACTCCAGATCAAAACAACAGTCTCCCACAAAACACACAAATAAATAAACATTAAAAATGAAGTTTAGAAAGCACGGTACTATTTATACCATATTGAAACTTAAAAATTGTGCCTTGTAATGAAATTACTTCCACATCTAACTTTCTAGCATCTCAAACAAACCATTTTCGCATATAATGCCTAACATAACATAACATGATTAGAACAAACAAAAAAAAAACAACAAATATAAAATTTGGAAATTACAATATACAATTGTTTCTAGCATCTCAATATCCTCTGAATGAGTAGAATTCACTCCTAATTAAACTTATAAAAGCGAAGGCATCCTCAGAGTCTAATATGATTTTTTCAATATATTTTTGCTTTTATAAACAAATGTATGGCACCGACTATATATAATGTTGTCACTGTTAGGCTAACTGTTTGTGTATAAATAAGCAATAAATCAAATGAATTATTCAATCCGCATCATTAACAATTCAAAAGGAACCATATGAATACTCAACGGAGAAATGGAAGAGGGTAAGGGAGAGCAACGGTGAGCATATCAAAATTAAGCATTAAAAAACCATTCAAATCATTCAATTTTTAATAAACAGGCTACAAACTTTTTTGAAACAAATTTTCTAACAGATGGTATACATCAAAAAGTTTGAACCTTATAGAGTGAGTTACAACTCAGAGAGAGAAAAAGCTAAGTCGATTAGGAAGAGAATGAGAAGAAGTGGTGGTAATGAACTCAGTTGAGACGCGAGAGAGAACTGGTTGTGTGAGAGAGTGAAATGGAGAAGAGAGGCTGGTATTTGGTCGCGAGAAGAAGGGTGAGACGCACGTTGTCTCTGTTTAATTTTAATAACTAGGTGAATTAATCTACTTATTAAAGTTTAAGAAAATTTACTAAAAAAAAAAAATGTTTAAATTAGCAGTATTAAGATATTTTCTTTTACAAATATAAAGTGTGTGTGTGTATATATATATATATATATATATATATATATATATATATATATATATATATATGTGTGTGTGTGTAATTTACAACTATATTTTATTTTAAATTAGTGTCTTTATCCTAACTAATAAATTGTTTCGCGCTGATTAGTTCAAATTGTTTGAGTTAAGAAATAAGAAGTTCGAGGTAATAGGGTCAAACTCAAAAGAATGAGTAAATATAAATCTGGCAACTAATTATTAATACTTGTCATTAAAAAAATGGAGAATTGTTTCAATCTCTCCAACATAATAATATTTGCACCAAAAATATATTACATTGACATTTCAAAAAAAGAAACTTATATTTACTATTATCAAACTCTCCTTTTAAAAATGGTTTTTTTATTTAAAATCTATAGTTACCCATGTTCTTATTATGGTTGGCCTGTGGAATTTAGACATGGCAATAAAACTTGTATACGTCGATACCCGACTGAACTCATCTCTATTAATGGCTTTTTTCCTTTTGACTGGGTTTAGATTTTCACCAAATTCAGAAAACAGGGTACGGGACGAGTAACAGTAACACAACTTTACAACCAAGTGGATATCAGTCATCTCTTCATTTTTAGTTATCGTACTAACAAAATAAGTTGCTTCCAGTCAGATAATTTGGATGATCCAATGCCAATTCAAGTCTGTTAATATATAGATTAGTATTTTTGATTGAAAATGAAAAGATATCGGCAGTGTTGGCAATCGCAAATTGCAGAAAATGACAGTCTGATCAAACTCCTCTATAGAACAGTGCTATAACACCACTATTCAACAACGCTGGGTAATATTATGTTTAACATTTAAATTCAATTAAATTTACCCTAGTGTAAATACAGAATACTGAATTGACAATAATCTTGCCCTCATATGAGTCTAATTGTAGCATGTGTACCACTACAAAATCAAGTGCAGGCTACTACAGCAGAAAAATTTGCAAACAAAAAATTGATATTTGAATGAGTTCAAACATATCCTTAAAAATTTGTTTCTAGAAATCACGAAATATGATAATAGATGTAAATAACAAAATAAAATAACTCATTAATGAAAGTATTGTCTGTGTGACTGTCTCAAGTAAATAGAATGAACATATCGTAGAGTTCAATTACAGCCATATATTGAACATTGAAGATACACTACGTAGAGTTTTTTACAGCAATCCACACTCACCGAACAGTAAGCTCCTTGGCACCTTATAGAAACAATTCATACACTAAAATCTCACATATGCCTAGAAAACCCAATTACAAGTTCAACTAACAACTTACAATACAATGGCAAAACGCCAACCGGTATTTGGCAACTGTCATTTCATGTAAAGATTTATAAAAATGAATGAATGCAAATTTAGACACGACTACAACCATATAGATATATGCGAGAGGAAATATTCTTCAAGTCAAGCCAAAACATCCCTTTCAAAAACCTTAGAGAAGCCCTTCTAGGATTTATTCAAAGCGAGTGGATATATTGCATTCAAAATGGACATTTGAGAGAAGACAAACTTTGGTATTTTAAAAAACTTTGCCATTCTTTTTAAGTGGTTTATACTTTTATGGGTTTGGAACTAAGAGGAATCTTGAGCAAAAGAAAAGGTGTGATTTTATGTGTGAGAGATTGAGTTGTGAGTGGAGATGGAATGTTCTTGTAGAAGAAAGTGGGGGAAGGTGCTTTCTTCACATTTGTATCACAAAATGTACAGTTGGACAATTAAAACATGTTTCGTAAAGAAAAAGTAACTTTCTACAAGCATTTAAAATAGCACAAAATTTTGACTTATGGCCAAGCTTACTCAAAATGTTGTTCACCACTAGCTTGCTATCTAGTTCTATCGCCACTCGAGTAAAACCCAAATTCAAAAGACACAAAAAGCACTTGGTTTAGGCCCCATGATTCCACTTCTTGAGATGTTGGTTGACCATTTTTCACATTGTTAGAGCACATATATATAATTCATTTCTTTCGTCTTTGAAAAACACTACATCAACGTTACACTTAACTTCACCTCTAACTGGAAAATTCCTTCCATGTTGTTGTGACGCGTGCCTTGCTCCATCTTTGTCTTGTTCGACTAATATTGATGTTCAGGTTTGTAGTTGTTGGTGTGCTTTAGATCTTAACATAACCCACCCGTGACATGTACGTTACTAAGTTTTCAGATAACTTGATACATTAATTGTAAAAATTATCGTTGGTCAAGATAAGTGTCTTCAGTTATTTCACTTATTTGATTAAAACACCTATGAACTTGTTTTGCAAGTAATCTTAGGAAAAAACCCCAAAGTATTTTAGTTTTTGTACACATTAAGCTCTTTTTACCTAATTTCGTTCAATTATGTAGGTTTTTGAGCTCAATTATCAAGAATGATTTTGAGGCAGAGAACATTTCGTTGTATTCCAAATAGTTTTAGGAAAATTGCAATAACTTATTCGATGCAAATAAACACGATTTTAGAGACATGTTGGTTGTGTTAGCATTTCCCTTCAATTGAAGAAACCTTTAAAACAGATTCGGATAAATTTGGGTTAATTCATTTTTAAACATTTTTTTATTTGACAAGTTATATATTAATTGTATCATTAAGACATTAAGCACGTAATGCATTGATCTATCTAAACCTACTTTTTTTTCTACTCAAAGTAGATAAGGATAAAATTTCTGTTTGAATTTCATTTCTATTTGTCGTTCAAAGACTAAAACACGATATTAACCATGGTGAAATTATTTAGTGATGTTATTTAACTCCTAACTCGTGGTTCATAAGAGATGAATCTGATGACAACACACAAATATTTGAGTTATGACAAGCACAAAATTATGATTTTTCATTTTTGCGTTTTCGTGCATAAAATTATGATTTCCGATCCGTTTTCCCCAAACACTTAGACCATTGGTATACACTAAAAAACATAGCTTTACAACCCAAAACAAATTAATTTAACTCACCCCAAAATAATTATCACTGGTTACCACTAACTTAGTAAAAATAACTATCCACGCTAAAAACAATAAAATAACCTCCATTCTAAAATTACTAATTTACTCTTAATTCCTAAATGATCAAAATACCCTTAACCTAAAAAATGAATGAAATACCCTTGTTGGCGAAAAATCCACTAATCTCAAATCAAACATACATACAAGCAATTAAATACATATAAACACATATAATAAATAATAAAATAATCCTAGCGAAAAATGGGTTGTTACATATTGTCTTCGAAAACCTTATAAGAACCATTGTCTTGAATATTCATATCCTTCATCCTTCAAGTGATATCTTGATTTGCTGATTTACATGATTTCTAACTACAAAACACCTGTGGAGTTGCATGATTTAGGATAAAGTGAATTACAATGGCTATAATGAAAACAATACAAAAGGTTCTTCAAACCAATGACAAATCCTCTAATTGACTTCTAATTTTTCTTCAAATGCAAAGAATTACACTAAAAACATAGGTAAAAACATCATATGTTATTCCATCATCGCAACCCTACAAAGCGGCCTGTGAGGTGATTAATTCCACCACTTATAAATACTTAGTCATGCCATATCCCTTCCAATGTTGGACTATTAACAATATTTAACATCTAAAATTATTGAATTTCATGATTTGATCAATTAATTACAAAAAAGGATAAAAGTAAAACCATGTTTTTCAATCAATCCAACCATACATTGTTGTCAGTCATAACTTTTCATGCTCTCTTGAGGTAGTTTTGATATATTTGAAATCTAACATATACAATATTTGTATATATGCTATAACATAGGGCTCACATGAAATTCAATAATATTAATTTTTTTATTATCCCTTTTCTTCCATGACAGGTTATAAAATAATGGAATATTTGTAAAATAAGAATGAATTGGTTTGATCGGTAAGTTTTTACAATTATCTCTTTATTAAGTGTGCTAAAGGGACAAACATGACACTTTAATGTACTTAAGTGACATTTACTAATGGTTCTAATTTTATGAAGGATTTTTTACAACACCTTAAGCGCTAAAAACTATATAATGAATGTCAGAAGAGAACTAATTTATAAAGTGATCAAACTATATAATATTTCTTACATGCATAAGAGAGAAATTATGGCTGGAGTTCTTAAGTTTGTTAATGTTATGATTATCTTTCTTTCCCTAGTTCTTGTTGCAATTAACGTTGACGGTAATCATTTTTTTAATCCTTTTTAAATTTTCAGTTACTTTTTACATAATATTTTACTTCATTTTAGTAACATATTTTTGTTCTCTTTTTTTTTCATTATAGCGGATGTTATTAATTGTGCTCAAGATTCTGATTGTCAGTCAATTGGATGCTTGCCTCATCTTAAACCAAATTGTATTATGTTAGGATTTTTTTTCAATGCCTTTGTTGGCATATGTGAATGTTATTGAGTGATGTGACCATAAGACTTTTCTAGAAAATTATAGGAGATCTCGTTTTGTTATTGTGTTGCCTCAAATAATTTGAGTTTTTTTTTTTATTTTCATAAATCTCGTAGTTATGGATTATGTACTCTAAGAAGATGGTAATGAAACGAAACAAGGGAGAAAATAAATTTATTTAGATAGTATTCTAGATTTTATTTTTATATTTTCAAATAGTTAAATCTTAAGAATCAACGAATAAGGAAAAACTAAGATAGGAACAATATCCTCAAGAATGAATGACAAACATTAGATGAATGAGACTTTCCAATTGTTGGATATTTCACTGAGATATTCATACTATTGAAATTGCTTCTTGAAGCTTGGTGATGATAAAAGTGGTAAAGAATGAAAGAAAATGTGAAGATCTATGATGATTTAGGGATTGAGGTCTAGGAGGCTAGAGTTTTCTCTAAATGTGTGTATTGGTTCGAAATAGATTATGTCAAATTATGATTAGGGCCTTAAATATTGAAAAATATTTTAAAACGAATGCATTGCACTCTACTTGTGTTTTAATGCGATGAGAGCTTTTGAACTTGATTTTAGAAGTATGTGTCACAATCTGAGTAGGTGCCCTCAAATTGAAAAATTAAATAGAAATTGACTTATTTTCAAATTAACTTGCATGTTTTGCAAAACCCAAGTTTATGGAAGATGTTTTTCCTTATGCTAAATATATTCTGAAGCTCATCTAAAATACCCGAATATTCAACCCTTTCACCCAAAAGAATGATATGCATAATAAAAATCAAGAAACATGTACAAACAAAGCACTGCAACACTTGGGATGTGCATTTCTTGTATTTATAAACAGAGTATTAATAACACTCCTCTAATTTCAAATATTTCATTGCTTTCTGATAATTTTAGCATATTTTCATAAAGTAATCGGTTAAATATATTTCACATAACCTAAAAAAAAAATGTTATCCAACTCTATATGTAAATACTTTGTTAAGGGAAATTATTGGGGAAATGATATTGATGACATTAGGTCATACATCATTTTTGTTACAGTTTTTATGTAGTTTTGGTCGAGTTCAGGTGATTATACATGAGTCAGAAGCTGTAAAAAGGACTATTTTGTAATTTTGAAGATGAGGAAAATCGTACTCCGATTTTGTGTCATCGTAGCACGATTTTAAAGCTGAAGTGAGACATGTTGTCTCGAAAAAAATCGGAGTACGATTTCTTAAGAATCGGGCTACGATTTGAAGACACTCCTGTGATAGATTTAAGTGGAATGAGCCATCGTGCTCCGATCTACAACATCGGAGCACGATTTTAGCGTTTTTGGAAAAAAAATTATAAAAGGGAAGTCGATTTTGGAACCAAGGGTTAGCAATTTTGGAGAGAAAAACATACTTTTGGAGCTAGATCACTGAGCAGAAGGTGGGAGACCATCAAAAACTCATAGTTGGTTCTCAATTACATGTAATGAATTCTTCTTTATCATTAGTTATTTATGCATTAGCCATGGGTAGCTAAATCTTTTGTGATTAGGTCAAAAGATGATTCTGTAACAGCTTATGTGATGTAACCTGAAACTCTTAAGTTTATGAATGTCAATCTAGTTTATTCAGTATATGTTGTTCTTAATGCTTTTATGATTCTGACCAAATATAATTAATCTAGAAATTATACGACTACTGACACTAGCGTGTAACTCGGAAATATGTATGCTGTTCAACTTAACGGACAATCTAGGGATGAAAAGTTGTTAGGTTGTGATAATTGAATTAACGAACTGACAAACCTGTGATAATTATAGGTTCACCTAAGGAATTAGGGAATTATGATTAGATAAGAGAACTTAGGATCAAGGGATTGACCTAAGTTAATGTGTTAATTCGTCGTTGGCTTTGTGACATTCGTAGCTTTAAGAAACAGGTTGCATCATTAGTGATGTGCAGATGAATCAAATGACCTAGTCATCTCTCTCTAATTATTTCAAAACCAATTCTTTTGTTACTAATTTATTTACAATTGCACTCAAATCCAATTGCCTAAGGCACCCCCCCCCCCCAATTTAATTATATCTTAAGGTTAACGTTCTTGTTAAGTAGAGATTGAAACAGTCCCTGAGGAAACGAATTATTATATTACGCGATTTAAATTAGTACACTTGCTAATTTATTATCAAGTTTTTGGCGCCGTTGCCGGGGACTGTTGATAAGTTTCAACAAGGCAGCAGCGTTAATTGTTAAGATTTTGCATTGTTTAAATTTTTATTTGTACATTTAAAAAGTTTATTTGGTTGTTTATGGTGCAGTGCTAGTAAGGTATTCTTTCGCTGTTTATGCGAGGTAGAGTCCAACCTCAGGAATTGCTGCATGATCCTGAAATCGAAAAGACCGCAAGAGCTAATCGAATAGCAGTTCGGTTGGCAAGATCAGCTGAAGGTATACACAGTAACTCTTCACCTATAACCCTTTACCCCATTGAAACTGAACCACTCGAACCTGAATTCATAGTCATGGGAGAGCCACAACCACCACCTAGACCGATGATGGGGGACTATGGATTGGATGCCAACCGTGGCCATCTAACTCATGTTTTCCAACCAGCCAATCCGGTAGCTTTTGACATCAAGAGTTCTGTCCAACAAAACCTTAAGGAAAATCCGTATGATGGGTGTAACGCCCGTTTTAATTATTTAAATTATTTTATATAGTATAGGTAATATTTATATGATTTTGTGTGAATTTAAGTGATATTTGAAATATTATGTGATTTATATGAGTTATGTGATTTTATGAAGGTTGAAACTTATTTTATTGTTTAATAAAATAAGATTTGAAAATAAAACAAATAATAAGTTGTGGGTTTGTTTTAGAATTAGATATAGTTGTGAGGAAATAAGATAAAATAAAACAAATAGAGGTTTAAAAAGGGGGAAGTAGGTTTAGAATTGTACAGAACGTACAATTCAGAGCTTGGGAGAAAAAGGGAGAAAACAGAAGAGAAGAACCAGAGAGGCTGCTGCTCGATTTTCTTAAGGTAAGGGTGAGCCTATCATTACAATTTCATTAGAACATGTAGTTCATGATTATAATTAACAAATTCTAGGTTTAATTCATGAGAATTAAGAATTAAGAGCTAGGTCAAAAAGTGGTGAATTGATGATTAGATGATGAGAAATTGTACCGTTGACGTAGTAAACTGTTTACAGACCATAGAATAACCCTTAAACATTGTATTAGTCGAAATTTTGAAGAATTAGGATGAAATTTGGGGTTTTGGGTGAAAACCCTCGTAACCCCGTAACTGTTCTGTCGCCGCTCGCCACAGCGAGCAGCCAGCTCGCCACGGCGAGTATCCTTCAGCTCGCGAGGCGAGTCAAATAGCTTGCCATAGCGAGCAACCCCTAGAAGGCTCGCGAGGCGAACAACCTACTCGCCATAGCGAGTAACACCCAGGAGCTCGCCAGTCGAGCAACCCAACTCGCCATAGCGAGTTACCCCTGATGGTTCGCGAGGCGAGAGACCCCACTCGCCATAGCGAGTAGTTCTGTATCAGACTACCTTTTAGAATAATGCGACTCTTGTCGCACAAATAGTTAGGAGATTAATCCTAGATTAGAATTAAGTGCTGAAATTATTAAGACGACCAGTTTAGCCGTTAACTGATGTGTGATGGTTATAAGTGACTTATACATTTGTATATGCTTCCTTTGAACTATAAGTGATGATGTATGTGAATACTTATGATTTTACTATGTTGTGATGATGATTGCTGTCATGCTGCCATGTTGTTAATAATTAAAAACTGCATGTGTTATTATAAGAATTATGATGTTATAATCCAAATTATTGGAGTTCATTTGAGATGTCTAAGTTTAAGAGATTGAGTCCATGCATATTCATCCAGAGACGAGGGCTCATGCCCTAGGAGCTTTTGCTCAACAGCGACGAGAGCTTATGCTCTAGGAGTATTTTTATGCTCAATAGCGACGAGAGCTTATGCTCTAGGAGTATATTTATACTCAATATGGTACCACATGCATGATTAAGATGTCTAAGTTTCATAAGTTGAGTCGAAGTTGCATTGTCAAGTCAAAACTATTAAGTTGAACTATGATGTTGAATTATGATATTGCTAAAGACGTTACTTGACTATTATTATGATATATGATGATGAAGTTATGTTGTTAAATGTAATTGTTGAATTATATGTTTAATGCTTTTGTTATGAGAATCTCACCCCTTCTGTTGGAATTGCCGCCTTGTGGGCAAGTGCAGGTGATTAAGCTTTAGTTGTTGTTGCTGTTGTGAGTGGCTACCCTCACAGTGTCCTTAGGTGCTCTGATACGTAACGGGATGAGAACTTTTATAGCTACTTTCTATTCCTTACGTATTTGATTTTGGTTTAAGTTTTCAGTTAATTTATGTTGAGACACATTTATGAGGCCTGCGTGCCAAAACGATTTGTTTAACATTGAATTTTATCCGCTGCGATGTTAGAACCATTTTGACCAGAATAAATGTTTATTTATTCCCTTTTTGAGAATTTAATGAAATGTAGCATTCCGTTTTATATGATACTCTGATTTATTTATGAAATTTTGAATTTGGGAAAACGGGGTGTTACAATTGGTATCAGAGCAGGTCGGTCTGGCCGGCCAAGTAGATCGAGTCGTTAGTGTCGAGTGTTAGTTTAATTCTGTTTGAATTTCTCTAACCCGTTCTCGTTATGTAGTGAACTAAGATGGCTGGAAGAAATGATGCTGCTCTTGCTGCTGCATTACAAGCGATGGCTCAAGCTGTGGGCCAACAACAGAATGCTGGTGGAAATGATGGTGTGAGGATGTTGGAGACTTTTCTGAGGAATCATCCACCTACGTTCAAGGGAAGATACGACCCCGACGGAGCTCAGACATGGCTCAAGGAGGTCGAAAGGATTTTCAGAGTAATGCAGTGTACGGACGTCCAGATGGTGCGCTTTGGCACACACATGTTAGCTGAGGAAGCGGATGACTGGTGGGTGAGTGTCCAACCGGTCCTAGAGAATGGAGGTGCTGCTATTACTTGGGCTGTGTTTAGGAGGGAGTTCCTGAACCGTTACTTTCCGAAAGATGTTCGCGGGAAGAAGGAGATTGAGTTCCTTGAGCTGAAACAAGGGAACATGTCAGTGACTGAGTATGCTGCCAAGTTTGTGGAATTGGCTAAGTTCTATCCACACTATACTGCTGAGACTGCCGAGTTTTCTAAGTGCATCAAGTTCGAGAATGGCTTGCGTGCTGATATCATGAGGGCAATTGGTTACCAAAAGATCCGCAATTTTTCCGAGCTGGTAAGCAACTGCAGGATTTACGAGGAGGACACTAAAGCTCACTACAAGGCAGTGAATGAGAGAAAGAGTAAAGGACAGCAAAATCGTCTGAAGCCTTATAGTACCCCTGCTGATAAGGGCAAGCAAAGAGTTAATGATGAGAGGAGACCTCAGAAGAAGGATGCTCCTGCTGAGATTGTCTGCTATAATTGTGGTGAGAAAGGCCACAAGAGTAATGCTTGTACTGGAGATGTGAAGCGGTGTTACCGCTGTGGTAAGAAGGGACATGCTACTTCAGCCTGCAAATATGATGATGTGGTGTGCTTTAATTGTAACGAAGAAGGTGATATTGGTTCACAATGCAAGAAGGCTCAGACTACTGGTAGAGTGTTTGCTTTGACTGGCACACAGACAGAGAATGAGGATCGTTTGATCAGAGGTACTTGTTATTTTGATAGTACTCCTTTAATTGCTATTATTGACACTGGTGCTACACATTGTTTTATTGCTATTGATTGTGCTGCTAAGTTGGGTCTTACTATGTCTAATATGAATGGAGAAATGGTTGTTGAAACTCCAGCTAAGGGTTCGGTGACCACTTCTCTTGTGTGTTTAAGATGTCCTTTGTCGATGTATGATCGTGATTTTGAAATTGATTTAGTCTGTCTACCCTTGAGCGGTATGGATGTGATTCTGGGTATGAATTAGTTAGAGTACAATCATGTGCATATTAATTGTTTTCGCAAGTCAGTGTATTTCTCTTCTGATGAAGAAGAAAGTGGAGCAGAGTTTTTATCTACTAAACAACTGAAGCAGTTAGAACGTGAAGGAATGTTGATGTTTTCTTTGATGGCATCTTTATCTATTGAGAACCAAACGTTGATTGATAAGCATATAGTGGTATGTGATTTTCCAGAAGTTTTTCCCGATGAAATTCCTGATGTGCCTCCAGAAAGAGAAGTTGAATTTTCGATCGACCTTATTCCGGGAACGAAGCCTGTGTCTATGGCACCTTATCGCATGTCAGCTTCCGAGTTGGCTGAGTTGAAGAAACAATTAGAAGATTTGCTTGACAAGAAGTTTGTTAGACCAAGTGTTTCTCCTTGGGGAGCGCCGGTATTGCTAGTAAAGAAGAAGGACGGTAGCATGAGGTTGTGTATTGATTACCGACAGCTGAATAAAGTGACTATAAAGAATAGGTATCCACTTCCAAGGATTGATGATTTAATGGATCAGTTAGTGGGTGCACGAGTGTTTAGCAAGATTGATTTGAGGTCGGGATATCACCAGATTAAAGTGAAAGATGAAGATATGCAGAAGACAGCGTTCAGGACGCGTTACGGGCATTATGAATACAAAGTGATGCCTTTCGGTGTTACGAATGCACCTGGTGTGTTTATGGAATATATGAATCGCATCTTCCATGCATTCTTGGATCGATTTGTAGTTGTGTTCATCGATGATATTTTGATTTACTCAAAGTCTGAAGAAGAACATGCGGAACATTTGAAGATAGTCTTGCAAGTGTTGAAGGAGAAGAAGCTTTACGCTAAATTGTCGAAGTGTGAATTCTAGTTAAACGAAGTGAGTTTTCTTGGCCATGTTATTTCTGGTAATGGTATTGCGGTTGATCCGTCTAAAGTTGAAGTAGTATCGCAATGGGATACTCCTAAGTCGGTTACAGAGATTAGAAGCTTTTTGGGATTAGCTGGGTACTACAGAAGATTTATAGAAGGATTTTTGAAGTTGGCACTCCCGTTAACGCAGTTGACGTGCAAGGGTAAAGCTTGTGTGGGATGTTCACTGTGAGAATAGTTTTAATGAATTGAAGAAGCGTCTGACGACGGCTCCAAATTTGATTTTGCCTAAGTCCGATAAATCTTTTGTTGTGTATTGTGATGCGTCCAAGTTGGGTTTAGGTGGTGTGCTTATGCAAGGTGGTAAAGTGGTTGCTTATGCATCAAGACAGTTGAGAATCCATGAACGAAATTACCCTACTCACGATCTTGAATTAGCTGCAGTGGTATTTGTGCTTAAGATTATTTGTATGGTTCGAGGTTTGAAGTGTTCAGTGACCACAAGAGCTTGAAGTATTTATTTGATCAGAAGGAATTAAATATGAGACAGCGAAGGTGGCTTGAGTTGTTGAAAGATTATGACTTTGGTTTGAATTATCATCCGGGTAAAGCTAACGTTGTTGCAGATGCCTTAAGTAGGAAGACTTTGCATATGTCCGCTATGATGGCTAAAGAGTTTGAGTTGCTGGAACAGTTTAGAGATTTGAGTTTAGTTTGTGAATGGTCACCTCAAAGTGTGAAGTTGGGGATGCTGAAGATTGATAATGAATTCTTGAAAAGTACTAAAGAGGCGCAGAAATTGGATGTTAAGTTTGTGGACTTGTTAGTTGCTAGCAATCAGACCGAAGACGGTGACTTTAAGGCCGATGATCAAGGTGTGTTGAGGTTCCGAGGCAGAATTTGCATTCCAGATGATGATGAGATGAAGAAAATGATTCTTGAAGAGAGTCATAGAAGTAGCTTGAGTATTCACCCGGGAGCTACGAAAATGTATCATGATTTGAAGAAGTTGTTTTGGTGGTCTGGATTGAAACGTGATGTGGCACATTTTGTGTATTCGTGTTTGGTTTGTCAGAAGTCGAAAGTGGAACATCAGAAACCGGCTGGAATGATGATACCTTTGGATGTGCCAGAGTGGAAGTGGGATAGTATATCCATGGACTTTGTGACGAGTTTGCCGAATACGCCTAAAGGGAATGACGCCATTTGGGTAATTGTTGATAGACTGACGAAGTCGGCTCATTTTATTCCGATTAACATCAATTTTCCTATAGCTCAGTTGGCAGAGATTTATATTCGTGAAATAGTGAAGCTGCATGGTGTTCCTTCGAGTATCGTATCAGACAGAGACCCGAGGTTTACTTCTAGATTCTGGAAGAGTTTACAAGAGGCTTTAGGTTCTAAGTTGAAGTTGAGTTCGGCGTATCATCCGCAGACAGATGGTCAGTCGGAAAGAACGATTCAGTCGTTGGAAGATTTGTTGAGAGTTTGTGTACTTGAGCAAGGAGGAATTTGGGATAGTCATCTTCCGTTGATAGAATTCACGTACAATAACAGTTATCATTCTAGTATCGGAATGGCACCTTTCGAGGCTTTGTATGGTCGGAGATGCAGAACTCCGTTGTGTTGGTTTGAGTCAGGTGAGAATGTGGTTCTAGGACCAGAAATTGTTCAACAGACTACTGAGAAGGTAAAAATGATCCAAGAGAAGATGAAAGCGTCGCAGAGTCGGCAAAAGAGTTATCATGATAAGCGTAGGAAGGACCTTGATTTCCAAGAGGGAGACCATGTATTCCTAAGAGTCACTCCCATGACCGGTGTGGGTCGTGCATTGAAGTCGAAGAAGTTAACCCCGAAGTTTATTGGTCCGTATCAGATATCAGAGAAAATTGGGACGGTGGCGTATCGAGTAGGTTTACCGCCGCATCTGTCAAATTTGCATGATGTGTTTCACGTGTCGCAACTTCGGAAGTATGTTCCAGATCCATCCCATGTGATTCAAAGGGATGATGTGCAAGTTAGAGATAACCTGACGGTTGAGACCTTACCAGTGAGGATCGAAGGCCATGAAGTGAAGAGGTTGAGAGGCAAGGAGATACCTCTTGTGAAAGTCGTTTGGGACGGAGCGACTGGTGAAAGCTTGACTTGGGAGCTAGAGAGTAAGATGCTGAAGAAGTTAACCCCGAAGTTTATTGGTCCGTATCAGATATCAGAGAAAATTGGGACGGTGGCGTATCGAGTAGGTTTACCGCCGCATCTGTCAAATTTGCATGATGTGTTTCACGTGTCGCAACTTCGGAAGTATGTTCCAGATCCATCCCATGTGATTCAAAGGGATGATGTGCAAGTTAGAGATAACCTGACGGTTGAGACCTTACCAGTGAGGATCGAAGGCCATGAAGTGAAGAGGTTGAGAGGCAAGGAGATACCTCTTGTGAAAGTCGTTTGGGACGGAGCGACTGGTGAAAGCTTGACTTGGGAGCTAGAGAGTAAGATGCTGGAGTCTTATCCCGAGTTGTTTACTTAAGGTAAATTTTCGAGGACGAAAATCTTATAAGTTGGGGAGAGTTGTAACGCCCGTTTTAATTATTTAAATTATTTTATATAGTATAGGTAATATTTATATGATTTTGTGTGAATTTAAGTGATATTTGAAATATTATGTGATTTATATGAGTTATGTGATTTTATGAAGGTTGAGACTTATTTTATTGTTTAATAAAATAAGATTTGAAAATAAAACAAATAATAAGTTGTGGGTTTGTTTTAGAATTAGATATAGTTGTGAGGAAATAAGATAAAATAAAACAAATAGAGGTTTAAAAAGGGGGAAGTAGGTTTAGAATTGTACAGAACGTACAATTCAGAGCTTGGGAGAAAACAGAAGAGAAGAACCGGAGAGGCTGCTGCTCGATTTTCTTAAGGTAAGGGTGAGCCTATCATTACAATTTCATTAGAACATGTAGTTCATGATTATAATTAACAAATTCTAGGTTTAATTTATGAGAATTAAGAATTAAGAGCTAGGTCAAAAAGTGGTGAATTAATGATTAGATGATGAGAAACTATACCGTTGACTTAGTAAACTGTTTACAGACCATAGAATAACCCTTAAACATTGTATTAGTCGAAATTTACAAGAATTAGGATGCAATTTGGGGTTTTGGGTGAAAACCCTCGTAACCCCGTAACTGTTCTGTCGCCGCTCGCCACAGCGAGCAGCCAGCTCGCCACGGCGAGTATCCTTCAGCTCGCGAGGTGAGTCAAACAGCTCACCATAGCGAGCAACCCCTAGAAGGCTCGCGAGGCGAACAACCTACTCGCCATAGCGAGTAACACCCAGGAGCTCGCCAGGCGAGCAACCCAACTCGCCATAGCGAGTTACCCCTGATGGTTCGCGAGGCGAGAGACCCCACTCGCCATAGCGAGTAGTTCTGTATCAGACTACCTTTTAGAATAATGCGACTCTTGTCGCACAAATAGTTAGGAGATTAATCCTGGATTAGAATTAAGTGCTGAAATTATTAAGACGACCAGTTTAGTCGTTAACTGATGTGTGATGGTTATAAGTGACTTATACATTTGTATATGCTTCCTTTGAACTATAAGTGATGATGTATGTGAATACTTATGATTTTACTATGTTGTGATGATGATTGCTGTCATGCTGCCATGTTGTTAATAATTAAAAACTGCATGTTGTGTTATAAGAATTATGATGTTATAATCCAAATTATTGGAGTTCATTAGAGATGTCTAAGTTTAAGAGATTGAGTCCATGCATATTCATCCAGAGACGAGGGCTCATGCCCTAGGAGCTTTTGCTCAACAGCGACGAGAGCTTATGCTCTAGGAGTATTTTTATGCTCAATAGCGACGAGAGCTTATGCTCTAGGAGTATATTTATACTCAATATGGTACCACATGCATGATTAAGATGTCTAAGTTGCATAAGTTGAGTCGAAGTTGCATTGTCAAGTCAAAACTATTAAGTTGAACTATGATGTTGAATTATGATATTGCTAAAGACGTTACTTGACTATTATTATGATATATGATGATGAAGTTATGCTGTTAAATGTAATTGTTGAATTATATGTTTAATGCTTTTGTTATGAGAATCTCACCCCTTCTGTTGGAATTGCCGCCTTGTGGGCAAGTGCAGGTGATTAAGCTTTAGTTGTTGTTGCTGTTGTGAGTGGCTACCCTCACAGTGTCCTTAGGTGCTCTAATACGTAACGGGATGGGAACTTTTATAGCTACTTTCTATTCCTTACGTATTTGATTTTGGTTTAAGTTTTCAGTTAATTTATGTTGAAACGCATTTATGAGGCCTGCGTGCCAAAACGATTTGTTTAACATTGAATTTTATCCGCTGCGATGTTAGAACCATTTTGACCATGAATAAATGTTTATTTATTCTCTTTTTGAGAATTTAATTAAATGTAGCATTCCGTTTTATATGATACTCTGATTTATTTATGAAATTTTGAATTTGGGAAAACGGGGTGTTACAATGGGCACGATGACAGAAGTCCTCATGAGCACTTGAGCCACTTTCATGAAACCTGTCAGTTCTGTGTGCCACCCGCTAATGTCACTAAAAGCCAAAAGAAGCTTAGACTATTCCCTTTTACCTTAACCGATAGAGCCAAAGATTGGTTGTTGTCCATACCTAGTGGAACCATTCAAACTTGGGATGAACTCGAGCTCAAATTCCTTAAGAGATTTTTCCCTATGTCCAAATATTGGGAAAAGAAACACGAGATCACCAACTTTAAACAAGGGGAGAGTGAGACCTTATATGATGCGTGGGAGCGTTTTAACCTATTGCTCAAGAGGTGCCCTGCACATGGCCTAGACGAAAAATCTTACCTGCAAGTTTTCACCGAGGGGTTAACCGCCAATCACAGAATGTTTCTAGATGCCTCAGCAGGTGGAAGTATGAGAACCAAGACTGACCATGAAGTCCGGAACCTGATTGAAAACATGACCCAAAATGAGCATCGAGTTGATGCCGAGAAAAAGAAAAGGGGAGTGTTTGGGGTGAGTGATCACACTGTTATTTTGGCTAACCAAACAGCCATGAACAAACACCTTGAAACTTTTACTAAACAAGTCCAAGCCTTAACCATGGGACAGTTACAAGCTCAATAGGCCCAAGTTCAACAAGTGCAACAAAGGTATGATTTCTGCCAATGAGATCATGCAAATGGTGAGTGTTCTTTAGAGGGATCCAATGAGGAAGCCAACTACATGGCCAATTATCAAAAGAATAACCCCTTCTCCAACACTTACAACCCAGGCTATGCTAAACATCCCAACTTGAGTTACTCTAACACAAATACCCTTAACCCTCTTCTTTCTAACCCTCCACGCCAACAACCGCAACAACAACAAAGGCCTCCTGCAGCTTGGGAAGAAGCCATGGCCAAGTTCATGAAGATGACTCAAAGCAACCTGGAGAAATGAAAGCAAGTCAAGAGGCTGAAAGAAAGAATAATGAGGCTGCCCGAAAAATGTTTGAAACTCAAATTGGGCAAATGGCGAAGCAAATGGCTGAACACACAAAAGGAGGATTCTCAGGCAACACTCAAGATAATCCGAAGAACAATGAGAGTTGCAAGGCTATTGAATTGAGGAGCAAAAAGGTTTTGACACCTTTAACTCCGAAAGTAACAAAAAAGAATAAAGATGTTGAGGTGGATGAGTATGAGCAAGAAGTAGTTGAAAAAAGTAATGATGGGGTAGTTGAAAATGAACATGAAGAGAAAAATTATGAGGGAGAAAAAAATAAGAAAAAGGGAGATGAGGGAGGAAAAAATGAGAAGTTGATTGATGTTGATTCCATTCTGAGAAGAACCAAAAGCAGATTTTAGCATAAGTGGAGAAAAAACAGAAGGTGTCTTCTTATGTCAAACTTTTGTATCCTCATTTGTCAAAAAAGAAGGAGAAGCAAGAAGGGCAGTTCAAGAAGTTTATGGAGTTATTCTCTCAGTTGCAAGTGAACATTCCGTTTAGTGAGGCTCTTGAGCAGATGCCTGTATATGCAAAATTCATGAAGGACCTGTTAACGGGAAGAAGGAGACCTAAAGATGATGAAAACATTGCTTTATCAGAGAATTGCAGTGCCATTCTTCAGAAAAAGCTACCCCCTAAATTGAAAGATTCAGGCGCATTCACCATCCCTTGTACTATTGGGAAGATTAATGTTGGAAGAGCACTGTGTGATTTGGGAGCTAGTATTAATTTGATGCCTCTTTCCATGATGAAGAAGTTAGGATACGGGGACCCAAAACCAACAAAGATGATGCTTACACTTGTTGATCGTTCTGTCACTCACCCTTATGGAGTACTGGAAGATGTTTTGGTAAAAGTAAATGATTTAATGTTTCCTGATGACTTTGTTATATTAGACATGGAGGAAGATGATGAGACACCCTTGTTATTGGGGAGACCTTTCTTAGCAACGGGAAGAGCTTTGATCGATGTTGAGATGGGTGAGTTGTTACTCAGGTTTCAAAATGAACAGGTTGTCTTCAATATTTTTGAAGCCATGAAGCATAGGAATGACCATCATCAATGCTATAAGGTAGATGTTATTGATTGTGTAGTTGATGAAACAAATCAAGAAGAAACTCCTGCACAACCCCTAGAAAGAGTGATGGCAAATTCAATTGAATATGGAGATAGAGACACCAATGATGAGGTTGATGAATGTGTGCAACAATTGAAAGCATCAAGGGTTGAATCCGCAACCAGAAAGTTTGAGGTTTTGGAAACAAAAAATGTGGAGAAACCAGTTGCACCAGAATTGAAAGAACTACCATCTAATTTGGAATATGTGTTTCTAAGTGACGATGCCACCAAACCAGCAATCATAAGCAGCTCCTTATCCGCTCTTGAAGAAGAAAAATTGATGAGAGTTCTGAGAGACAACAAGGAAGCTCTTGGATAGAACATATCTGACTTAAAGGGAATCAGTCCAGCTTATTGTATGCACAAAATCAACTTGGAGGCTGAATTCAAACCGGTAGTCCAGCCCCAAAGGCGACTAAATCCTACAATAAAAGAGGTCGTCAAGAAAGAGGTCCTTAATTTGTTAGATGCAGAGATGATCTATCCAATTTCAGATAGTGCATGGGTGAGCCCGGTGCATGTGGTACCTAAGAAAGGAGGGATGACCGTAGTAGCAAATGAAAAAAATGAGTTGATCCCTACGCGGACAGTGACTGGTTGGAGGATGTGTATTGATTATAGAAGATTGAATCAAGCCACCAGGAAGGACCACTTTCCCTTACCATTCATGGACCAGATGTTGGAGAGGCTGGCTGGACAGGCTTTTTACTATTTCTTGGATGGGTATTCGGGGTACAACCAAATTACGGTTTCTCCGGAAGATTAGGAAAAGGCAGCCTTCACATGCCCTTTCGGTGTGTTTGCATATCGAAGAATTCCCTTTGGATTGTGCAATGCACCAGCCACTTTCCAAAGGTGCATGCTTGCCATCTTCTCAGATTTGCTGGAAAAGAACATAGAGGTATTTATGGATGATTTTCCTGTTTTCGGTAAGTCCTTTGATAATTGTCTACATCACTTAGATGTTGTTCTCAAGAGATGCATTGAAACTAACCTTGTTTTAAACTAGGAAAAATGTCACTTCATGGTGACAGAAGGTATAGTTTTAGGGCATAAAATCTCTGGGAAAGGCATCCATGTTAATCAAGCAAAAATCGAGGTTATAGAAAAACTTCCTCCTCCCATCAATGTTAAGGGAGTAAGGAGTTTTTTGGGGCACGCCGGGTTTTATAGGAGCTTTATAAAAGACTTTTCAAAAATTGCAAAGCCCCTCTGTAACCTTCTGGTTAAGGAAAATGATTTTGTTTTTAATGCTGAATGTTTAGAATCTTTTTCCATAATTAAGAAAAAGTTGGTCATTGCGCCGGTAATCATTGCACCAAATTGGGATCTCCCTTTTGAACTTATGTGTGATGCAAGCGATTACGCGGTTGGAGCAGTGCTTGGCCAACGCCATGAGAAATTCTTCCATGCCATCTATTATGCGAGCAAGGTTTTAAATGAAAACCAAGTCAATTATTCAACTACTGAGAAAGAGTTGCTTGCTATAATATTTGCTTTGGAAAAATTTTGTTCATATCTCATTGGTTTCAAGGTTATTATTTTTACAGATCATGAAGCCCTGAAATATTTGCTGACTAAGGGGGACTCTAAACCCCGGTTTCTAAGATGGATACTCTTGTTACAAGAATTTGATTTGGAAATACGAGATAAGAAGGGATTTGAAAATGTGGTAGCTGACCACCTTTTCTGCTTGGAGAATGAGGAGGTTACTAAGAAAGAGAAGGACATTAAGGCTGAATTCCCTCATGAACAGTTGTTTGTGGTAACTGAAAGACCATGGTTTGCAGACATGGCGAATTTCAAAGACGGGAACTTGATTCCCGAAGAGTTCATATATCAGCAGAAGAAGAAATTCTTCAAGGAGGCTAATTTTTATGTGTGGGACGACCCATATTTATTTAGAACTAACGTTGATGGTTTGTTGCGTAGATGTGTTACAGGTGATGAAGTGAAAAGTATTATGTGGCACTCCCATAGCTCAGCTTATGGAGGCCACCACAGCGGTGAACGGACCGCAGCCAAGATATTACAGAGTGGTTTTTGGTGGCCAACCTTATTTAAGGACTGCCAAGAATTCGTCAGACAATGCGACAAATGTCAAAGGACAGGTAACATCTCTAAGAGGAATGAGATGCCCCTAAACGGAATTCTTGAGGTCGAACCTTTTGACTGTTGGGGCATTGATTTCATGGGACCATTCCCATCCTCTTATTCTAATCTTTATATCCTTGTCTGTGTGGATTATGTGACAAAGTGGGTGGAAGCAATTGCTTGCATGGCTAATGATGCCCACACCGTTGTTAGTTTTTTAAAGAAAAACATTTTTCCTCGGTTTGGAACCTCTAGGGTTTTGATCAGTGATGGGGGGAAGCACTTTTGCAACAAATACTTAGAAAATGTTCTTGCGAAATATAATGTGAAGCATAAAGTTGCTACTCCCTATTGGTTTTTCCGCATATCAATTAGATTACGGGAAGGCTTGTCACTTACCAGTTGAGTTAGAGCATAAAGCCTACTGGGCTATCAAATTTTTAAACTTTGATAACACTCTAGCTGGGAAGGAAAGACTTCTGAAACTAAATGTGTTGGAGGAAATAAGGTTGCGAGCGTATGAAAATGCACTCATTTACAAGGAAAGAACAAAGAAATATCATGACCGCAACCTTGTCCATAGAGAGTTTTATACTGGGCAACTAGTTTTATTGTTCAATTTCAGGTTGAAGTTGTTCCCAGGCAAATTGAAATCCAAGTGGTCCTGGCCATTCATAGTGAAGGAGGTGTCAAAGTATGGAGCTGTTGAGGTGATGACAATTGATGGTGAGCGAACTTTTAAAGTGAACAGACAAGGACTTACACCCTACCATGGAGGTGATATGCCAAAAGAAAGGGTAGGTGTAGTACTCACTGACCTTTAAGAGGTCATCGAAAGTCAAGCTAATGACGGAAAACGAGCGCTAAGTGGGAGGCAACCCACTGAATTTTTCATTCAGGTAGCATATGTTTATTACTATTCAGTATAAAAAAAATTAAAAAAAAATTTAGTGTAGTGCTGGAAGTTCAGAAATCGGAGCACGATCTATGAGCATCGGAGTCTGATTTCTGATACCAAGGAAATACCTTTCAGTTCGAAAAATTTCGTAGCCCGATATGCCAAAATCGTGCTACAAAATAGTGGTTGACAACAAAGCATTTTTGGCCAACAATCGGACTACGATGGGTCCCCATCGGAGTACGATGTTGAATTTTCTTGAAAACCATTTTGTTACGAAAATTATCGAACTCCGATTGGTTGGGATCGTGGTACAATTTTTGAAAATTTTTGAACTTCCCTACCGTTACAGAAGAAATCGGAGTACGATTGGCTTACCATCAAGCTACGATTTCGGTTGTCTATAAATTGTGCATCAAGCTCAGCATTTGCAGTCACGATTTAGAAAGCACGGTACTATTTATACCATATTGAAACTTAAAAATTGTGCCTTGTAATGAAATTACTTCCACATCTAACTTTCTAGCATCTCAAACAAACCATTTTCGCATATAATGCCTAACATAACATAACATGATTAGAACAAACAAAAAAAAACAACAAATATAAAATTTGGAAATTACAATATACAATTGTTTCTAGCATCTAAATATCCTCTGAATGAGTAGAATTCACTCCTAATTAAACTTATAAAAGCGAAGGCATCCTCAGAGTCTTATATGATTTTTTCCAATATATTTTTGCTTTTATAAACAATTGTACGGCACCGACTATATATAATGTTGTCACTGTTAGGCTAACTGTTTGTGTATAAATAAGCAATAAATCAAATGAATTATTCAATCCGCATCATTAACAATTCAAAAGGAACCATATGAATACTCAACGGAGAAATGGAAGAGGGTAAGGGAGAGCAACGGTGAGCATATCAAAATTAAGCATTAAAAAACCATTCAAATCATTCAATTTTTAATAAACAGGCTATAAACTTTGTTGAAACAAATTTTCTAACAGATGGTATACATCAAAAAGTTTGAACCTTATAGAGTGAGTTACAACTCAGAGAGAGAAAAAGCTAAGTCGATTAGGAAGAGAGTGAGAAGAAGTGGTGGTAATGAACTCAGTTGAGACGCGAGAGAGAACTGGTTGTGTGAGAGAGTGAAATGGAGAAGAGAGGCTGGTATCTGGTCGCGAGAAGAAGAGTGAGACGCACGTTGTCTCTGTTTAATTTTAATAACTAGGTGAATTAATCTACTTATTAAAGTTTAAGAAAATTTACTAAAAAAATTAAAAAAAAATGTTTAAACTAGTAGTATTAAGATATTTTCTTTTACAAATATAAAGTGTGTATATATATATATATATATATATATATATGTGTGTGTGTGTGTGTGTGTGTGTGTGTGTGTGTGTAATTTACAACTATATTTTATTTTAAATTAGTGTCTTTATCCTAACTAAAAAATTGTTTCGGGCTGATTAGTTCAAATTGTTTGAGTTAAGAAATAAGAAGTTCGAGGTAATGGGGTCAAACTCAAAAGAATGAGTAAATATAAATCTAGCAACAAATTATTAATACTTGTCATTTAAAAAATGGAGAATTGTTTCAATCTCTCCAACATAATAATATTTGCACCAAAAATATATTACATTGACATTTCAAAAAAAGAAACTTATATTTACTATTGTCAAACTCACCTTTTAAAAATGGTTTTTTTGAAAAAATCTATTGTTACCCATGTTCTTATTATGGTTGGCCTGTGGAATTTAGACATGGCAATAAAACTTGTATACGTCGATACCCGACTGAACTCATCTCTATTAATGGCTTTTTTCCTTTTGACTGGGTTTAGATTTTCACCAAATTCAGAAAACAGGGTACGGGACGAGTAACAGTAACACAACTTTACAACCAAGTGGATATCAGTCATCTCTTCATTTTTAGTTATCGTACTCACAAAATAAGTTGCTTCCAGTCAGATAATTTGGATGATCCAATGCCAATTCAAGTCTGTTAATATATAGATTAGTATTTTTGATTGAAAATGAAAAGATATCGGCAGTGTTGGCAATCGCAAATTGCAGAAAATGACAGTCTGATCAAACTCCTCTATAGAACAGTGCTATAACACCACTATTCAACAACGCTGGGTAATATTATGTTTAACATTTAAATTCAATTAAATTTACCCCAGTGTAAATACAGAATACTGAATTGACAATAATCTTGCCCTCATATGAGTCTAATTGTAGCATGTGTACCACTACAAAATCAAGTGCAGGCTACTACAGCAGAAAAATTTGCAAACAAAAAATTGATATTTGAATGAGTTCAAACATATCCTTAAAAATTTGTTTCTAGAAATCACAAAATATGATAATAGATGCAAATAACAAAATAAAATAACTCATTAATGAAAGTATTGTCTGTGTGACTGTCTCAAGTAAATAGAATGAACATATCGTAGAGTTCAATTACAGCCATATATTGAACATTGAAGATACACTACGTAGAGTTTTTTACAGCAATCCACACTCACCGAACAGTAAGCTCCTTGGCACCTTATAGAAACAATTCATACACTAAAATCTCACATATGCCTAGAAAACCTAATTACAAGTTCAACTAACAACTTACAATACAATGGCAAAACGCCAACCGGTATTTGGCAACTGTCATTTCATGTAAAGATTTATAAAAATGAATGAATGCAAATTTAGACACGACTACAACCATATAGATATATGCGAGGGGAAATATTCTTCAAGTCAAGCCAAAACATCCCTTTCAAAAACCTTAGAGAAGCCCTTCTAGGATTTATTCAAAGCGAGTGGATATATTGCATTCAAAATGGACATTTGAGAGAAGACAAACTTTGGTATTTTAAAAAACTTTGCCATTCTTTTTAAGTGGTTTATACTTTTATGGGTTTGGAACTAAGAGGAATCTTGAGCAAAAGAAAAGGTGTGATTTTATGTGTGAGTGGAGATGGAATGTTCTTGTAGAAGAAAGTGGGGGAAGGTGCTTTCTTCACATTTGTATCACAAAATGTACAGTTGGACAATTAAAACATGTTTCGTAAAGAAAAAGTAACTTTCTACAAGCATTTAAAATAGCACAAAATTTTGACTTATGGCCAAGCTTACTCAAAATGTTGTTCACCACTAGCTTGCTATCTAGTTCTATCGCCACTCGAGTAAAACCCAAATTCAAAAGACACAAAAAGCACTTGGTTTAGGCCCCATGATTCCACTTCTTGAGATGTTGGTTGACCATTTTTCACATTGTTAGAGCACATATATAATTCATTTTTTTCGTCTTTGACACACATACCAACATTGAAACAATTTTTGTCTTTGAAAAACGCTACATCAACGTTACACTTAACTTCACCTTTAACTGGAAAATTCCTTCCATGTTGTTGTGACGCGTGCCTTGCTCCATCTTTGTCTTGTTCGACTAATATTGATGTTCAGGTTTGTAGTTGTTGGTGTGCTTTAGATCTTAACATAACCCACCCGTGACATGTACGTTACTAAGTTTTCAGATAACTTGATACATTAATTGTAAAAATTATCGTTGGTCAAGATAAGTGTCTTCAGTTATTTCACTTATTTGATTAAAACACCTATGAACTTGTTTTGCAAGTAATCTTAGGAAAAAACCCCAAAGTATTTTAGTTTTTGTACACATTAAGCTCTTTTTACCTAATTTCGTTCAATTATGTAGGTTTTTGAGCTCAATTATCAAGAATGATTTTGAGGCAGAGAACATTTCGTTGTATTCCAAATAGTTTTAGGAAAATTGCAATAACTTATTCGATGCAAATAAACACGATTTTAGAGACATGTTGGTTGTGTTAGCATTTCCCTTCAATTGAAGAAACCTTTAAAACAGATTCGGATAAATTTGGGTTAATTCATTTTTAAACATTTTTTTATTTGACAAGTTATATATTAATTGTATCATTAAGACATTAAGCACGTAATGCATTGATCTATCTAAACCTACTTTTTTTTCTACTCAAAGTAGATAAGGATAAAATTTCTGTTTGAATTTCATTTCTATTTGTCGTTCAAAGACTAAAACACGATATTAACCATGGTGAAATTATTTAGTGATGTTATTTAACTCCTAACTCGTGGTTCATAAGAGATGAATCTGATGACAACACACAAATATTCGAGTTATGACAAGCACAAAATTATGATTTTTCATTTTTGCGTTTTCGTGCATAAAATTATGATTTCCGATCCGTTTTCACCAAACGTTTCCCAAACACTTAGACCATTGGTATACACTAAAAAACATAGCTTTACAACCCAAAACAAATTAATTTAACTCACCCCAAAATAATTATCACTGGTTACCACTAACTTAGTAAAAATAACTATCCACGCTAAAAACAATAAAATAACCTCCATTCTAAAATTACTAATTTACTCTTAATTCCTAAATGATCAAAATACCCTTAACCTAAAAAATGAATGAAATACCCTTGTTGGCGAAAAATCCACTAATCTCAAATCAAACATACATACAAGCAATTAAATACATATAAACACATATAATAAATAATAAAATAATCCTAGCGAAAAATGGGTTGTTACATATTGTCTTCGAAAACCTTATAAGAACCATTGTCTTGAATATTCATATCCTTCATCCTTCAAGTGATATCTTGATTTGCTGATTTACATGATTTCTAACTACAAAACACCTGTGGAGTTGCATGATTTAGGATAAAGTGAATTACAATGGCTATAATGAAAACAATACAAAAGGTTCTTCAAACCAATGACAAATCCTCTAATTGACTTCTAATTTTTCTTCAAATGCAAAGAATTACACTAAAAACATAGGTAAAAACATCATATGTTATTCCATCATCGCAACCCTACAAAGCGGCCTGTGAGGTGATTAATTCCACCACTTATAAATACTTAGTCATGCCATATCCCTTCCAATGTTGGACTATTAACAATATTTAACATCTAAAATTATTGAATTTCATGATTTGATCAATTAATTACAAAAAAGGATAAAAGTAAAACCATGTTTTTCAATCAATCCAACCATACATTGTTGTCAGTCATAACTTTTCATGCTCTCTTGAGGTAGTTTTGATATATTTGAAATCTAACATATACAATATTTGTATATATGCTATAACATAGGGCTCACATGAAATTCAATAATATTAATTTTTTTATTATCCCTTTTCTTCCATGACAGGTTATAAAATAATGGAATATTTGTAAAATAAGAATGAATTGGTTTGATCGGTAAGTTTTTACAATTATCTCTTTATTAAGTGTGCTAAAGGGACAAACATGACACTTTAATGTACTTAAGTGACATTTACTAATGGTTCTAATTTTATGAAGGATTTTTTACAACACCTTAAGCGCTAAAAACTATATAATGAATGTCAGAAGAGAACTAATTTATAAAGTGACCAAACTATATAATATTTCTTACATGCAGAAGAGAGAAATTATGGCTGGAGTTCTTAAGTTTGTTAATGTTATGATTATCTTTCTTTCCCTAGTTCTTGTTGCAATTAACGTTGACGGTAATCATTTTTTTAATCCTTTTTAAATTTTCAGTTACTTTTTACATAATATTTTACTTCATTTTAGTAACATATTTTTGTTCTCTTTTTTTTTCATTATAGAGGATGTTATTAATTGTGCTCAAGATTCTGATTGTCAGTCAATTGGATGCTTGCCTCATCTTAAACCAAATTGTATTATGTTAGGAATTTTTTTCAATGCCTTTGTTGGCATATGTGAATGTTATTGAGTGATGTGACCATAAGACTTTTCTAGAAAATTTAGGAGATCTCGTTTTGTTATTGTGTTGCCTCAAATAATTTGAGTTTTTTTTTTCATAAATCTCGTAGTTATGGATTATGTACTCTAAGAATATGGTAATGAAACGAAACAAGGGAGAAAATAAATTTATTTAGATAGTATTCTAGATTTTATTTTTATATTTTCAAATAGTTAAATCATAAGAATCAACGAATAAGGAAAAACTAAGATAGGAACAATATCCTCAAGAATGAATGACAAACATTAGATGAATGAGACTTGCCAATTGTTGGATATTTCACTGAGATATTCATACTATTGAAATTGCTTCTTGAAGCTTGGTGATGATAAAAGTGGTAAAGAATGAAAGAAAATGTGAAGATCTATGATGATTTAGGGATTGAGGTCTAGGAGGCTAGAGTTTTCTCTAAATGTGTGTATTGGTTCGAAATAGATTATGTCAAATTATGATTAGGGCCTTAAATATTGAAAAATATTTTAAAACGAATGCATTGCACTCTACTTGTGTTTTAATGCGATGAGAGCTTTTGAACTTCATTTTAGAAGTATGTGTCACAATCTGAGTAGGTGCCCTCAAATTGAAAAATTAAATAGAAATTGACTTATTTTCAAATTAACTTGCATGTTTTGCAAAACCCAAGTTTATGGAAGATGTTTTTCCTTATGCTAAATATATTCTGAAGCTCATCTAAAATACCCGAATATTCAACCCTTTCACCCAAAAGAATGATATGCATAATAAAAATCAAGAAACATGTACAAACAAAGCACTGCAACACTTGGGATGTGCATTTCTTGTATTTATAAACAGAGTATTAATAACACTCCTCTAATTTCAAATAATTCATTGCTTTCTGATAATTTTAGCATATTTTCATAAAGTAATCGGTTAAATATATTTCACATAACCTAAAAAAAAAATGTTATCCAACTCTATATGTAAATACTTTGTTAAGGGAAATTATTGGGGAAATGATATTGATGACATTAGGTCATACATCATTTTTGTTACAGTTTTTATGTAGTTTTGGTCGAGTTCAGGTGATTATACATGAGTCAGAAGCTGTAAAAAGGACTATTTTGTAATTCTGAAGATGAGGAAAATCGTACTCCGATTTTGTGTCATCGTAGCACGATTTTAAAGCTGAAGTGAGAAATGTTGTCTCGAAAAAAATCGGAGTACGATTTCTTAAGAATCGGGCTACGATTTGAAGACACTCCTGTGACAGATTTAAGTGGAATGAGCCATCGTGCTCCGATCTACAACATCGGAGCACAATTTTAGCGTTTTTGGAAAAAAAATTATAAAAGGGAAGTCGATTTTGGAACCAAGGGTTAGCAATTTTGGAGAGAAAAACATACTTTTGGAGCTAGATCACTGAGCAGAAGGTGGGAGACCATCAAAAACTCATAGTTGGTTCTCAATTACATGTAATGAATTCTTCTTTATCATTAGTTATTTATGCATTAGCCATGGGTAGCTAAATCTTTTGTGATTAGGTCAAAAGATGATTCTGTAACAGCTTATGTGATGTAACCTGAAACTCTTAAGTTTATGAATGTCAATCTAGTTTATTCAGTATATGTTGTTCTTAATGCTTTTATGATTCTGACCAAATATAATTAATCTAGAAATTATACGACTACTGACACTAGCGTGTAACTCGGAAATATGTATGCTGTTCAACTTAACGGACAATCTAGGGATGAAAAGTTGTTAGGTTGTGATAATTGAATTAACGAACTGACAAACCTGTGATAATTATAGGTTCACCTAAGGAATTAGGGAATTATGATTAGATAAGAGAACTTAGGATCAAGGGATTGACCTAAGTTAATGTGTTAATTCGTCGTTGGCTTTGTGACATTCGTAGCTTTAAGAAACAGGTTGCATCATTAGTGATGTGCAGATGAATCAAATGACCTAGTCATCTCTCTCTAATTATTTCAAAACCAATTCTTTTGTTACTAATTTATTTACAATTGCACTCAAATCCAATTGCCTAAGGCACCCCCCCCCCCCCAATTTAATTATATCTTAAGGTTAACGTTCTTGTTAAGTAGAGATTGAAACAGTCCCTGAGGAAACGAATTATTATATTACGCGATTTAAATTAGTACACTTGCTAATTTATTATCAAGTTTTTGGCGCCGTTGTCGGGGACTGTTGATAAGTTTCAACAAGGCAGCAGCGTTAATTGTTAAGATTTTGCATTGTTTAAATTTTTATTTGTACATTTAAAAAGTTTATTTGGTTGTTTATGGTGCAGTGCTAGTAAGGTATTCTTTCGCTGTTTATGCGAGGTAGAGTCCAACCTCAGGAATTGTTGCACGATCCTGAAATCGAAAAGACCGCAAGAGCTAATCGAATAGCAGTTCGGTTGGCAAGATCAGCTGAAGGTATACACAGTAACTCTTCACCTATAACCCTTTACCCCATTGAAACTGAACCACTCGAACCTGAATTCATAGTCATGGGAGAGCCACAACCACCACCTAGACCGATGATGGGGGACTATGGATTGGATGCCAACCGTGGCCATCTAACTCATGTTTTCCAACCAGCCAATCCGGTAGCTTTTGACATCAAGAGTTCTGTCCAACAAAACCTTAAGGAAAATCCGTATGATGGGTGTAACGCCCGTTTTAATTATTTAAATTATTTTATATAGTATAGGTAATATTTATATGATTTTGTGTGAATTTAAGTGATATTTGAAATATTATGTGATTTATGAGTTATGTGATTTTATGAAGGTTGAAACTTATTTTATTGTTTAATAAAATAAGATTTGAAAATAAAACAAATAATAAGTTGTGGGTTTGTTTTAGAATTAGATATAGTTGTGAGGAAATAAGATAAAATAAAACAAATAGAGGTTTAAAAAGGGGGAAGTAGGTTTAGAATTGTACAGAACGTACAATTCAGAGCTTGGGAGAAAAAGGGAGAAAACAGAAGAGAAGAACCAGAGAGGCTGCTGCTCGATTTTCTTAAGGTAAGGGTGAGCCTATCATTACAATTTCATTAGAACATGTAGTTCATGATTATAATTAACAAATTCTAGGTTTAATTCATGAGAATTAAGAATTAAGAGCTAGGTCAAAAAGTGGTGAATTGATGATTAGATGATGAGAAACTATACCGTTGACGTAGTAAACTGTTTACAGACCATAGAATAACCCTTAAACATTGTATTAGTCGAAATTTTGAAGAATTAGGATGAAATTTGGGGTTTTGGGTGAAAACCCTCGTAACCCCGTAACTGTTCTGTCGCCGCTCACCACAGCGAGCAGCCAGCTCGCCACGGCGAGTATCCTTCAGCTCGCGAGGCGAGTCAAATAGCTTGCCATAGCGAGCAACCCCTAGAAGGCTCGCGAGGCGAACAACCTACTCGCCATAGCGAGTTACCCCTGATGGTTCGCGAGGCGAGAGACCCCACTCGCCATAGCGAGTAGTTCTGTATCAGACTACCTTTTAGAATAATGCGACTCTTGTCGCACAAATAGTTAGGAGATTAATCCTAGATTAGAATTAAGTGCTGAAATTATTAAGACGACCAGTTTAGCCGTTAACTGATGTGTGATGGTTATAAGTGACTTATACATTTGTATATGCTTCCTTTGAACTATAAGTGATGATGTATGTGAATACTTATGATTTTACTATGTTGTGATGATGATTGCTGTCATGCTGCCATGTTGTTAATAATTAAAAACTGCATGTGTTGTTATAAGAATTATGATGTTATAATCCAAATTATTGGAGTTCATTTGAGATGTCTAAGTTTAAGAGATTGAGTCCATGCATATTCATCCAGAGACGAGGGCTCATGCCCTAGGAGCTTTTGCTCAACAGCGACGAGAGCTTATGCTCTAGGAGTATTTTTATGCTCAATAGCGACGAGAGCTTATGCTCTAGGAGTATATTTATACTCAATATGGTACCACATGCATGATTAAGATGTCTAAGTTTCATAAGTTGAGTCGAAGTTGCATTGTCAAGTCAAAACTATTAAGTTGAACTATGATGTTGAATTATGATATTGCTAAAGACGTTACTTGACTATTATTATGATATATGATGATGAAGTTATGTTGTTAAATGTAATTGTTGAATTATATGTTTAATGCTTTTGTTATGAGAATCTCACCCCTTCTGTTGGAATTGCCGCCTTGTGGGCAAGTGCAGGTGATTAAGCTTTAGTTGTTGTTGCTGTTGTGAGTGGCTACCCTCACAGTGTCCTTAGGTGCTCTGATACGTAACGGGATGAGAACTTTTATAGCTACTTTCTATTCCTTACGTATTTGATTTTGGTTTAAGTTTTCAGTTAATTTATGTTGAAACGCATTTATGAGGCCTGCGTGCCAAAACGATTTGTTTAACATTGAATTTTATCCGCTGCGATGTTAGAACCATTTTGACCATGAATAAATGTTTATTTATTCCCTTTTTGAGAATTTAATGAAATGTAGCATTCCGTTTTATATGATACTCTGATTTATTTATGAAATTTTGAATTTGGGAAAACGGGGTGTTACAATTGGTATCAGAGCAGGTCGGTCTGGCCGGCCAAGTAGATCGAGTCGTTAGTGTCGAGTGTTAGTTTAATTCTGTTTGAATTTCTCTAACCCGTTCTCGTTATGTAGTGAACTAAGATGGCTGGAAGAAATGATGCTGCTCTTGCTGCTGCATTACAAGCGATGGCTCAAGCTGTGGGCCAACAACAGAATGCTGGTGGAAATGATGGTGTGAGGATGTTGGAGACTTTTCTGAGGAATCATCCACCTACGTTCAAGGGAAGATACGACCCCGACGGAGCTCAGACATGGCTCAAGGAGGTCGAAAGGATTTTCAGAGTAATGCAGTGTACGGACGTCCAGATGGTGCGCTTTGGCACACACATGTTAGCTGAGGAAGCGGATGACTGGTGGGTGAGTGTCCAACCGGTCCTAGAGAATGGAGGTGCTGCTATTACTTGGGCTGTGTTTAGGAGGGAGTTCCTGAACCGTTACTTTCCGAAAGATGTTCGCGGGAAGAAGGAGATTGAGTTCCTTGAGCTGAAACAAGGGAACATGTCAGTGACTGAGTATGCTGCCAAGTTTGTGGAATTGGCTAAGTTCTATCCACACTATACTGCTGAGACTGCCGAGTTTTCTAAGTGCATCAAGTTCGAGAATGGCTTGCGTGCTGATATCATGAGGGCAATTGGTTACCAAAAGATCCGCAATTTTTCCGAGCTGGTAAGCAACTGCAGGATTTACGAGGAGGACACTAAAGCTCACTACAAGGCAGTGAATGAGAGAAAGAGTAAAGGACAGCAAAATCGTCTGAAGCCTTATAGTACCCCTGCTGATAAGGGCAAGCAAAGAGTTAATGATGAGAGGAGACCTCAGAAGAAGGATGCTCCTGCTGAGATTGTCTGCTATAATTGTGGTGAGAAAGGCCACAAGAGTAATGCTTGTACTGGAGATGTGAAGCGGTGTTACCGCTGTGGTAAGAAGGGACATGCTACTTCAGCCTGCAAATATGATGATGTGGTGTGCTTTAATTGTAACGAAGAAGGTGATATTGGTTCACAATGCAAGAAGGCTCAGACTACTGGTAGAGTGTTTGCTTTGACTGGCACACAGACAGAGAATGAGGATCGTTTGATCAGAGGTACTTGTTATTTTGATAGTACTCCTTTAATTGCTATTATTGACACTGGTGCTACACATTGTTTTATTGCTATTGATTGTGCTGCTAAGTTGGGTCTTACTATGTCTAATATGAATGGAGAAATGGTTGTTGAAACTCCAGCTAAGGGTTCGGTGACCACTTCTCTTGTGTGTTTAAGATGTCCTTTGTCGATGTATGATCGTGATTTTGAAATTGATTTAGTCTGTCTACCCTTGAGCGGTATGGATGTGATTCTGGGTATGAATTAGTTAGAGTACAATCATGTGCATATTAATTGTTTTCGCAAGTCAGTGTATTTCTCTTCTGATGAAGAAGAAAGTGGAGCAGAGTTTTTATCTACGAAACAACTGAAGCAGTTAGAACGTGAAGGAATGTTGATGTTTTCTTTGATGGCATCTTTATCTATTGAGAACCAAACGTTGATTGATAAGCATATAGTGGTATGTGATTTTCCAGAAGTTTTTCCCGATGAAATTCCTGATGTGCCTCCAGAAAGAGAAGTTGAATTTTCGATCGACCTTATTCCGGGAACGAAGCCTGTGTCTATGGCACCTTATCGCATGTCAGCTTCCGAGTTGGCTGAGTTGAAGAAACAATTAGAAGATTTGCTTGACAAGAAGTTTGTTAGACCAAGTGTTTCTCCTTGGGGAGCGCCGGTATTGCTAGTAAAGAAGAAGGACGGTAGCATGAGGTTGTGTATTGATTACCGACAGCTGAATAAAGTGACTATAAAGAATAGGTATCCACTTCCAAGGATTGATGATTTAATGGATCAGTTAGTGGGTGCACGAGTGTTTAGCAAGATTGATTTGAGGTCGGGATATCACCAGATTAAAGTGAAAGATGAAGATATGCAGAAGACAGCGTTCAGGACGCGTTACGGGCATTATGAATACAAAGTGATGCCTTTCGGTGTTACGAATGCACCTGGTGTGTTTATGGAATATATGAATCGCATCTTCCATGCATTCTTGGATCGATTTGTAGTTGTGTTCATCGATGATATTTTGATTTACTCAAAGTCTGAAGAAGAACATGCGGAACATTTGAAGATAGTCTTGCAAGTGTTGAAGGAGAAGAAGCTTTACGCTAAATTGTCGAAGTGTGAATTCTAGTTAAACGAAGTGAGTTTTCTTGGCCATGTTATTTCTGGTAATGGTATTGCGGTTGATCCGTCTAAAGTTGAAGTAGTATCGCAATGGGATACTCCTAAGTCGGTTACAGAGATTAGAAGCTTTTTGGGATTAGCTGGGTACTACAGAAGATTTATAGAAGGATTTTTGAAGTTGGCACTCCCGTTAACGCAGTTGACGTGCAAGGGTAAAGCTTGTGTGGGATGTTCACTGTGAGAATAGTTTTAATGAATTGAAGAAGCGTCTGACGACGGCTCCAAATTTGATTTTGCCTAAGTCCGATAAATCTTTTGTTGTGTATTGTGATGCGTCCAAGTTGGGTTTAGGTGGTGTGCTTATGCAAGGTGGTAAAGTGGTTGCTTATGCATCAAGACAGTTGAGAATCCATGAACGAAATTACCCTACTCACGATCTTGAATTAGCTGCAGTGGTATTTGTGCTTAAGATTATTTGTATGGTTCGAGGTTTGAAGTGTTCAGTGACCACAAGAGCTTGAAGTATTTATTTGATCAGAAGGAATTAAATATGAGACAGCGAAGGTGGCTTGAGTTGTTGAAAGATTATGACTTTGGTTTGAATTATCATCCGGGTAAAGCTAACGTTGTTGCAGATGCCTTAAGTAGGAAGACTTTGCATATGTCCGCTATGATGGCTAAAGAGTTTGAGTTGCTGGAACAGTTTAGAGATTTGAGTTTAGTTTGTGAATGGTCACCTCAAAGTGTGAAGTTGGGGATGCTGAAGATTGATAATGAATTCTTGAAAAGTACTAAAGAGGCGCAGAAATTGGATGTTAAGTTTGTGGACTTGTTAGTTGCTAGCAATCAGACCGAAGACGGTGACTTTAAGGCCGATGATCAAGGTGTGTTGAGGTTCCGAGGCAGAATTTGCATTCCAGATGATGATGAGATGAAGAAAATGATTCTTGAAGAGAGTCATAGAAGTAGCTTGAGTATTCACCCGGGAGCTACGAAAATGTATCATGATTTGAAGAAGTTGTTTTGGTGGTCTGGATTGAAACGTGATGTGGCACATTTTGTGTATTCGTGTTTGGTTTGTCAGAAGTCGAAAGTGGAACATCAGAAACCGGCTGGAATGATGATACCTTTGGATGTGCCAGAGTGGAAGTGGGATAGTATATCCATGGACTTTGTGACGAGTTTGCCGAATACGCCTAAAGGGAATGACGCCATTTGGGTAATTGTTGATAGACTGACGAAGTCGGCTCATTTTATTCCGATTAACATCAATTTTCCTATAGCTCAGTTGGCAGAGATTTATATTCGTGAAATAGTGAAGCTGCATGGTGTTCCTTCGAGTATCGTATCAGACAGAGACCCGAGGTTTACTTCTAGATTCTGGAAGAGTTTACAAGAGGCTTTAGGTTCTAAGTTGAAGTTGAGTTCGGCGTATCATCCGCAGACAGATGGTCAGTCGGAAAGAACGATTCAGTCGTTGGAAGATTTGTTGAGAGTTTGTGTACTTGAGCAAGGAGGAATTTGGGATAGTCATCTTCCGTTGATAGAATTCACGTACAATAACAGTTATCATTCTAGTATCGGAATGGCACCTTTCGAGGCTTTGTATGGTCGGAGATGCAGAACTCCGTTGTGTTGGTTTGAGTCAGGTGAGAATGTGGTTCTAGGACCAGAAATTGTTCAACAGACTACTGAGAAGGTAAAAATGATCCAAGAGAAGATGAAAGCGTCGCAGAGTCGGCAAAAGAGTTATCATGATAAGCGTAGGAAGGACCTTGATTTCCAAGAGGGAGACCATGTATTCCTAAGAGTCACTCCCATGACCGGTGTGGGTCGTGCATTGAAGTCGAAGAAGTTAACCCCGAAGTTTATTGGTCCGTATCAGATATCAGAGAAAATTGGGACGGTGGCGTATCGAGTAGGTTTACCGCCGCATCTGTCAAATTTGCATGATGTGTTTCACGTGTCGCAACTTCGGAAGTATGTTCCAGATCCATCCCATGTGATTCAAAGGGATGATGTGCAAGTTAGAGATAACCTGACGGTTGAGACCTTACCAGTGAGGATCGAAGGCCATGAAGTGAAGAGGTTGAGAGGCAAGGAGATACCTCTTGTGAAAGTCGTTTGGGACGGAGCGACTGGTGAAAGCTTGACTTGGGAGCTAGAGAGTAAGATGCTGAAGAAGTTAACCCCGAAGTTTATTGGTCCGTATCAGATATCAGAGAAAATTGGGACGGTGGCGTATCGAGTAGGTTTACCGCCGCATCTGTCAAATTTGCATGATGTGTTTCACGTGTCGCAACTTCGGAAGTATGTTCCAGATCCATCCCATGTGATTCAAAGGGATGATGTGCAAGTTAGAGATAACCTGACGGTTGAGACCTTACCAGTGAGGATCGAAGGCCATGAAGTGAAGAGGTTGAGAGGCAAGGAGATACCTCTTGTGAAAGTCGTTTGGGACGGAGCGACTGGTGAAAGCTTGACTTGGGAGCTAGAGAGTAAGATGCTGGAGTCTTATCCCGAGTTGTTTACTTAAGGTAAATTTTCGAGGACGAAAATCTTATAAGTTGGGGAGAGTTGTAACGCCCGTTTTAATTATTTAAATTATTTTATATAGTATAGGTAATATTTATATGATTTTGTGTGAATTTAAGTGATATTTGAAATATTATGTGATTTATATGAGTTATGTGATTTTATGAAGGTTGAGACTTATTTTATTGTTTAATAAAATAAGATTTGAAAATAAAACAAATAATAAGTTGTGGGTTTGTTTTAGAATTAGATATAGTTGTGAGGAAATAAGATAAAATAAAACAAATAGAGGTTTAAAAAGGGGGAAGTAGGTTTAGAATTGTACAGAACGTACAATTCAGAGCTTGGGAGAAAACAGAAGAGAAGAACCGGAGAGGCTGCTGCTCGATTTTCTTAAGGTAAGGGTGAGCCTATCATTACAATTTCATTAGAACATGTAGTTCATGATTATAATTAACAAATTCTAGGTTTAATTTATGAGAATTAAGAATTAAGAGCTAGGTCAAAAAGTGGTGAATTAATGATTAGATGATGAGAAACTATACCGTTGACTTAGTAAACTGTTTACAGACCATAGAATAACCCTTAAACATTGTATTAGTCGAAATTTACAAGAATTAGGATGCAATTTGGGGTTTTGGGTGAAAACCCTCGTAACCCCGTAACTGTTCTGTCGCCGCTCGCCACAGCGAGCAGCCAGCTCGCCACGGCGAGTATCCTTCAGCTCGCGAGGTGAGTCAAACAGCTCACCATAGCGAGCAACCCCTAGAAGGCTCGCGAGGCGAACAACCTACTCGCCATAGCGAGTAACACCCAGAAGCTCGCCAGGCGAGCAACCCAACTCGCCATAGCGAGTTACCCCTGATGGTTCGCGAGGCGAGAGACCCCACTCGCCATAGCGAGTAGTTCTGTATCAGACTACCTTTTAGAATAATGCGACTCTTGTCGCACAAATAGTTAGGAGATTAATCCTGGATTAGAATTAAGTGCTGAAATTATTAAGACGACCAGTTTAGTCGTTAACTGATGTGTGATGGTTATAAGTGACTTATACATTTGTATATGCTTCCTTTGAACTATAAGTGATGATGTATGTGAATACTTATGATTTTACTATGTTGTGATGATGATTGCTGTCATGCTGCCATGTTGTTAATAATTAAAAACTGCATGTGTTGTTATAAGAATTATGATGTTATAATCCAAATTATTGGAGTTCATTAGAGATGTCTAAGTTTAAGAGATTGAGTCCATGCATATTCATCCAGAGACGAGGGCTCATGCCCTAGGAGCTTTTGCTCAACAGCGACGAGAGCTTATGCTCTAGGAGTATTTTTATGCTCAATAGCGACGAGAGCTTATGCTCTAGGAGTATATTTATACTCAATATGGTACCACATGCATGATTAAGATGTCTAAGTTGCATAAGTTGAGTCGAAGTTGCATTGTCAAGTCAAAACTATTAAGTTGAACTATGATGTTGAATTATGATATTGCTAAAGACGTTACTTGACTATTATTATGATATATGATGATGAAGTTATGCTGTTAAATGTAATTGTTGAATTATATGTTTAATGCTTTTGTTATGAGAATCTCACCCCTTCTGTTGGAATTGCCGCCTTGTGGGCAAGTGCAGGTGATTAAGCTTTAGTTGTTGTTGCTGTTGTGAGTGGCTACCCTCACAGTGTCCTTAGGTGCTCTAATACGTAACGGGATGGGAACTTTTATAGCTACTTTCTATTCCTTACGTATTTGATTTTGGTTTAAGTTTTCAGTTAATTTATGTTGAAACGCATTTATGAGGCCTGCGTGCCAAAACGATTTGTTTAACATTGAATTTTATCCGCTGCGATGTTAGAACCATTTTGACCATGAATAAATGTTTATTTATTCTCTTTTTGAGAATTTAATTAAATGTAGCATTCCGTTTTATATGATACTCTGATTTATTTATGAAATTTTGAATTTGGGAAAACGGGGTGTTACAATGGGCACGATGACAGAAGTCCTCATGAGCACTTGAGCCACTTTCATGAAACCTGTCAGTTCTGTGTGCCACCCGCTAATGTCACTAAAAGCCAAAAGAAGCTTAGACTATTCCCTTTTACCTTAACCGATAGAGCCAAAGATTGGTTGTTGTCCATACCTAGTGGAACCATTCAAACTTGGGATGAACTCGAGCTCAAATTCCTTAAGAGATTTTTCCCTATGTCCAAATATTGGGAAAAGAAACACGAGATCACCAACTTTAAACAAGGGGAGAGTGAGACCTTATATGATGCGTGGGAGCGTTTTAACCTATTGCTCAAGAGGTGCCCTGCACATGGCCTAGACGAAAAATCTTACCTGCAAGTTTTCACCGAGGGGTTAACCGCCAATCACAGAATGTTTCTAGATGCCTCAGCAGGTGGAAGTATGAGAACCAAGACTGACCATGAAGTCCGGAACCTGATTGAAAACATGACCCAAAATGAGCATCGAGTTGATGCCGAGAAAAAGAAAAGGGGAGTGTTTGGGGTGAGTGATCACACTGTTATTTTGGCTAACCAAACAGCCATGAACAAACACCTTGAAACTTTTACTAAACAAGTCCAAGCCTTAACCATGGGACAGTTACAAGCTCAATAGGCCCAAGTTCAACAAGTGCAACAAAGGTATGATTTCTGCCAATGAGATCATGCAAATGGTGAGTGTTCTTTAGAGGGATCCAATGAGGAAGCCAACTACATGGCCAATTATCAAAAGAATAACCCCTTCTCCAACACTTACAACCCAGGCTATGCTAAACATCCCAACTTGAGTTACTCTAACACAAATACCCTTAACCCTCTTCTTTCTAACCCTCCACGCCAACAACCGCAACAACAACAAAGGCCTCCTGCAGCTTGGGAAGAAGCCATGGCCAAGTTCATGAAGATGACTCAAAGCAACCTGGAGAAATGAAAGCAAGTCAAGAGGCTGAAAGAAAGAATAATGAGGCTGCCCGAAAAATGTTTGAAACTCAAATTGGGCAAATGGCGAAGCAAATGGCTGAACACACAAAAGGAGGATTCTCAGGCAACACTCAAGATAATCCGAAGAACAATGAGAGTTGCAAGGCTATTGAATTGAGGAGCAAAAAGGTTTTGACACCTTTAACTCCGAAAGTAACAAAAAAGAATAAAGATGTTGAGGTGGATGAGTATGAGCAAGAAGTAGTTGAAAAAAGTAATGATGGGGTAGTTGAAAATGAACATGAAGAGAAAAATTATGAGGGAGAAAAAAATAAGAAAAAGGGAGATGAGGGAGGAAAAAATGAGAAGTTGATTGATGTTGATTCCATTCTGAGAAGAACCAAAAGCAGATTTTAGCATAAGTGGAGAAAAAACAGAAGGTGTCTTCTTATGTCAAACTTTTGTATCCTCATTTGTCAAAAAAGAAGGAGAAGCAAGAAGGGCAGTTCAAGAAGTTTATGGAGTTATTCTCTCAGTTGCAAGTGAACATTCCGTTTAGTGAGGCTCTTGAGCAGATGCCTGTATATGCAAAATTCATGAAGGACCTGTTAACGGGAAGAAGGAGACCTAAAGATGATGAAAACATTGCTTTATCAGAGAATTGCAGTGCCATTCTTCAGAAAAAGCTACCCCCTAAATTGAAAGATTCAGGCGCATTCACCATCCCTTGTACTATTGGGAAGATTAATGTTGGAAGAGCACTGTGTGATTTGGGAGCTAGTATTAATTTGATGCCTCTTTCCATGATGAAGAAGTTAGGATACGGGGACCCAAAACCAACAAAGATGATGCTTACACTTGTTGATCGTTCTGTCACTCACCCTTATGGAGTACTGGAAGATGTTTTGGTAAAAGTAAATGATTTAATGTTTCCTGATGACTTTGTTATATTAGACATGGAGGAAGATGATGAGACACCCTTGTTATTGGGGAGACCTTTCTTAGCAACGGGAAGAGCTTTGATCGATGTTGAGATGGGTGAGTTGTTACTCAGGTTTCAAAATGAACAGGTTGTCTTCAATATTTTTGAAGCCATGAAGCATAGGAATGACCATCATCAATGCTATAAGGTAGATGTTATTGATTGTGTAGTTGATGAAACAAATCAAGAAGAAACTCCTGCACAACCCCTAGAAAGAGTGATGGCAAATTCAATTGAATATGGAGATAGAGACACCAATGATGAGGTTGATGAATGTGTGCAACAATTGAAAGCATCAAGGGTTGAATCCGCAACCAGAAAGTTTGAGGTTTTGGAAACAAAAAATGTGGAGAAACCAGTTGCACCAGAATTGAAAGAACTACCATCTAATTTGGAATATGTGTTTCTAAGTGACGATGCCACCAAACCAGCAATCATAAGCAGCTCCTTATCCGCTCTTGAAGAAGAAAAATTGATGAGAGTTCTGAGAGACAACAAGGAAGCTCTTGGATAGAACATATCTGACTTAAAGGGAATCAGTCCAGCTTATTGTATGCACAAAATCAACTTGGAGGCTGAATTCAAACCGGTAGTCCAGCCCCAAAGGCGACTAAATCCTACAATAAAAGAGGTCGTCAAGAAAGAGGTCCTTAATTTGTTAGATGCAGAGATGATCTATCCAATTTCAGATAGTGCATGGGTGAGCCCGGTGCATGTGGTACCTAAGAAAGGAGGGATGACCGTAGTAGCAAATGAAAAAAATGAGTTGATCCCTACGCGGACAGTGACTGGTTGGAGGATGTGTATTGATTATAGAAGATTGAATCAAGCCACCAGGAAGGACCACTTTCCCTTACCATTCATGGACCAGATGTTGGAGAGGCTGGCTGGACAGGCTTTTTACTATTTCTTGGATGGGTATTCGGGGTACAACCAAATTACGGTTTCTCCGGAAGATTAGGAAAAGGCAGCCTTCACATGCCCTTTCGGTGTGTTTGCATATCGAAGAATTCCCTTTGGATTGTGCAATGCACCAGCCACTTTCCAAAGGTGCATGCTTGCCATCTTCTCAGATTTGCTGGAAAAGAACATAGAGGTATTTATGGATGATTTTCCTGTTTTCGGTAAGTCCTTTGATAATTGTCTACATCACTTAGATGTTGTTCTCAAGAGATGCATTGAAACTAACCTTGTTTTAAACTAGGAAAAATGTCACTTCATGGTGACAGAAGGTATAGTTTTAGGGCATAAAATCTCTGGGAAAGGCATCCATGTTAATCAAGCAAAAATCGAGGTTATAGAAAAACTTCCTCCTCCCATCAATGTTAAGGGAGTAAGGAGTTTTTTGGGGCACGCCGGGTTTTATAGGAGCTTTATAAAAGACTTTTCAAAAATTGCAAAGCCCCTCTGTAACCTTCTGGTTAAGGAAAATGATTTTGTTTTTAATGCTGAATGTTTAGAATCTTTTTCCATAATTAAGAAAAAGTTGGTCATTGCGCCGGTAATCATTGCACCAAATTGGGATCTCCCTTTTGAACTTATGTGTGATGCAAGCGATTACGCGGTTGGAGCAGTGCTTGGCCAACGCCATGAGAAATTCTTCCATGCCATCTATTATGCGAGCAAGGTTTTAAATGAAAACCAAGTCAATTATTCAACTACTGAGAAAGAGTTGCTTGCTATAATATTTGCTTTGGAAAAATTTTGTTCATATCTCATTGGTTTCAAGGTTATTATTTTTACAGATCATGAAGCCCTGAAATATTTGCTGACTAAGGGGGACTCTAAACCCTGGTTTCTAAGATGGGTACTCTTGTTACAAGAATTTGATTTGGAAATACGAGATAAGAAGGGATTTGAAAATGTGGTAGCTGACCACCTTTTCTGCTTGGAGAATGAGGAGGTTACTAAGAAAGAGAAGGACATTAAGGCTGAATTCCCTCATGAACAGTTGTTTGTGGTAACTGAAAGACCATGGTTTGCAGACATGGCGAATTTCAAAGACGGGAACTTGATTCCCGAAGAGTTCATATATCAGCAGAAGAAGAAATTCTTCAAGGAGGCTAATTTTTATGTGTGGGACGACCCATATTTATTTAGAACTAACGTTGATGGTTTGTTGCGTAGATGTGTTACAGGTGATGAAGTGAAAAGTATTATGTGGCACTCCCATAGCTCAGCTTATGGAGGCCACCACAGCGGTGAACGGACCGCAGCCAAGATATTACAGAGTGGTTTTTGGTGGCCAACCTTATTTAAGGACTTCCAAGAATTCGTCAGACAATGCGACAAATGTCAAAGGACAGGTAACATCTCTAAGAGGAATGAGATGCCCCTAAACGGAATTCTTGAGGTCGAACCTTTTGACTGTTGGGGCATTGATTTCATGGGACCATTCCCATCCTCTTATTCTAATCTTTATATCCTTGTCTGTGTGGATTATGTGACAAAGTGGGTGGAAGCAATTGCTTGCATGGCTAATGATGCCCACACCGTTGTTAGTTTTTTAAAGAAAAACATTTTTCCTCGGTTTGGAACCTCTAGGGTTTTGATCAGTGATGGGGGGAAGCACTTTTGCAACAAATACTTAGAAAATGTTCTTGCGAAATATAATGTGAAGCATAAAGTTGCTACTCCCTATTGGTTTTTCCCCATATCAATTAGATTACGGGAAGGCTTGTCACTTACCAATTGAGTTAGAGCATAAAGCCTACTGGGCTATCAAATTTTTAAACTTTGATAACACTCTAGCTGGGAAGGAAAGACTTCTGAAACTAAATGCGTTGGAGGAAATAAGGTTGCGAGCGTATGAAAATGCACTCATTTACAAGGAAAGAACAAAGAAATATCATGACCGCAACCTTGTCCATAGAGAGTTTTATACTGGGCAACTAGTTTTATTGTTCAATTTCAGGTTGAAGTTGTTCCCAGGCAAATTGAAATCCAAGTGGTCCTGGCCATTCATAGTGAAGGAGGTGTCAAAGTATGGAGCTGTTGAGGTGATGACAATTGATGGTGAGCGAACTTTTAAAGTGAACAGACAAGGACTTACACCCTACCATGGAGGTGATATGCCAAAAGAAAGGGTAGGTGTAGTACTCACTGACCTTTAAGAGGTCATCGAAAGTCAAGCTAATGACGGAAAACGAGCGCTAAGTGGGAGGCAACCCACTGAATTTTTCATTCAGGTAGCATATGTTTATTACTATTCAGTATAAAAAAAATTAAAAAAAAATTTAGTGTAGTGCTGGAAGTTCAGAAATCGGAGCACGATCTATGAGCATCGGAGTCCGATTTCTGATACCAAGGAAATACCTTTCAGTTCGAAAAATTTCGTAGCCCGATATGCCAAAATCGTGCTACAAAATAGTGGTTGACAACAAAGCATTTTTGGCCAACAATCGGACTACGATGGGTCCCCATCGGAGTACGATGTTGAATTTTCTTGAAAACCATTTTGTTACGAAAATTATCGAACTCCGATTGGTTGGGATCGTGGTACAATTTTTGAAAATTTTTGAACTTCCCTACCGTTACAGAAGAAATCGGAGTACGATTGGCTTACCATCAAGCTACGATTTCGGTTGTCTATAAATTGTGCATCAAGCTCAGCATTTGCAGTCACGATTTAGAAAGCACGGTACTATTTATACCATATTGAAACTTAAAAATTGTGCCTTGTAATGAAATTACTTCCACATCTAACTTTCTAGCATCTCAAACAAACCATTTTCGCATATAATGCCTAACATAACATAACATGATTAGAACAAACAAAAAAAAACAACAAATATAAAATTTGGAAATTACAATATACAATTGTTTCTAGCATCTAAATATCCTCTGAATGAGTAGAATTCACTCCTAATTAAACTTATAAAAGCGAAGGCATCCTCAGAGTCTTATATGATTTTTTCCAATATATTTTTGCTTTTATAAACAATTGTACGGCACCGACTATATATAATGTTGTCACTGTTAGGCTAACTGTTTGTGTATAAATAAGCAATAAATCAAATGAATTATTCAATCCGCATCATTAACAATTCAAAAGGAACCATATGAATACTCAACGGAGAAATGGAAGAGGGTAAGGGAGAGCAACGGTGAGCATATCAAAATTAAGCATTAAAAAACCATTCAAATCATTCAATTTTTAATAAACAGGCTATAAACTTTGTTGAAACAAATTTTCTAACAGATGGTATACATCAAAAAGTTTGAACCTTATAGAGTGAGTTACAACTCAGAGAGAGAAAAAGCTAAGTCGATTAGGAAGAGAGTGAGAAGAAGTGGTGGTAATGAACTCAGTTGAGACGCGAGAGAGAACTGGTTGTGTGAGAGAGTGAAATGGAGAAGAGAGGCTGGTATCTGGTCGCGAGAAGAAGAGTGAGACGCACGTTGTCTCTGTTTAATTTTAATAACTAGGTGAATTAATCTACTTATTAAAGTTTAAGAAAATTTACTAAAAAAATTAAAAAAAAATGTTTAAATTAGTAGTATTAAGATATTTTCTTTTACAAATATAAAGTGTGTATATATATATATATATATATATATATATATATATGTGTGTGTGTGTGTGTAATTTACAACTATATTTTATTTTAAATTAGTGTCTTTATCCTAACTAATAAATTGTTTCGGGCTGATTAGTTCAAATTGTTTGAGTTAAGAAATAAGAAGTTCGAGGTAATGGGGTCAAACTCAAAAGAATGAGTAAATATAAATCTAGCAACAAATTATTAATACTTGTCATTTAAAAAATGGAGAATTGTTTCAATCTCTCCAACATAATAATATTTGCATCAAAAATATATTACATTGACATTTCAAAAAAAGAAACTTATATTTACTATTGTCAAACTCACCTTTTAAAAATGGTTTTTTTGAAAAAATCTATTGTTACCCATGTTCTTATTATGGTTGGCCTGTGGAATTTAGACATGGCAATAAAACTTGTATACGTCGATACCCGACTGAACTCATCTCTATTAATGGCTTTTTTCCTTTTGACTGGGTTTAGATTTTCACCAAATTCAGAAAACAGGGTACGGGACGAGTAACAGTAACACAACTTTACAACCAAGTGGATATCAGTCATCTCTTCATTTTTAGTTATCGTACTCACAAAATAAGTTGCTTCCAGTCAGATAATTTGGATGATCCAATGCCAATTCAAGTCTGTTAATATATAGATTAGTATTTTTGATTGAAAATGAAAAGATATCGGCAGTGTTGGCAATCGCAAATTGCAGAAAATGATAGTCTGATCAAACTCCTCTATAGAACAGTGCTATAACACCACTATTCAACAACGCTGGGTAATATTATGTTTAACATTTAAATTCAATTAAATTTACCCCAGTGTAAATACAGAATACTGAATTGACAATAATCTTGCCCTCATATGAGTCTAATTGTAGCATGTGTACCACTACAAAATCAAGTGCAGGCTACTACAGCAGAAAAATTTGCAAACAAAAAATTGATATTTGAATGAGTTCAAACATATCCTTAAAAATTTGTTTCTAGAAATCACAAAATATGATAATAGATGCAAATAACAAAATAAAATAACTCATTAATGAAAGTATTGTCTGTGTGACTGTCTCAAGTAAATAGAATGAACATATCGTAGAGTTCAATTACAGCCATATATTGAACATTGAAGATACACTACGTAGAGTTTTTTACAGCAATCCACACTCACCGAACAGTAAGCTCCTTGGCACCTTATAGAAACAATTCATACACTAAAATCTCACATATGCCTAGAAAATCTAATTACAAGTTCAACTAACAACTTACAATACAATGGCAAAACGCCAACCGGTATTTGGCAACTGTCATTTCATGTAAAGATTTATAAAAATGAATGAATGCAAATTTAGACACGACTACAACCATATAGATATATGCGAGGGGAAATATTCTTCAAGTCAAGCCAAAACATCCCTTTCAAAAACCTTAGAGAAGCCCTTCTAGGATTTATTCAAAGCGAGTGGATATATTGCATTCAAAATGGACATTTGAGAGAAGACAAACTTTGGTATTTTAAAAAACTTTGCCATTCTTTTTAAGTGGTTTATACTTTTATGGGTTTGGAACTAAGAGGATTCTTGAGCAAAAGAAAAGGTGTGATTTTATGTGTGAGTGGAGATGGAATGTTCTTGTAGAAGAAAGTGGGGGAAGGTGCTTTCTTCACATTTGTATCACAAAATGTACAGTTGGACAATTAAAACATGTTTCGTAAAGAAATAGTAACTTTCTACAAGCATTTAAAATAGCACAAAATTTTGACTTATGGCCAAGCTTACTCAAAATGTTGTTCACCACTAGCTTGCTATCTAGTTCTATCGCCCCTCGAGTAAAACCCAAATTCAAAAGACACAAAAAGCACTTGGTTTAGGCCCCATGATTCCACTTCTTGAGATGTTGGTTGACCATTTTTCACATTGTTAGAGCACATATATAATTCATTTTTTTCGTCTTTGACACACATACCAACATTGAAACAATTTTTGTCTTTGAAAAACGCTACATCAACGTTACACTTAACTTCACCTTTAACTGGAAAATTCCTTCCATGTTGTTGTGACGCGTGCCTTGCTCCATCTTTGTCTTGTTCGACTAATATTGATGTTCAGGTTTGTAGTTGTTGGTGTGCTTTAGATCTTAACATAACCCACCCGTGACATGTACGTTGCTAAGTTTTCAGATAACTTGATACATTAATTGTAAAATTATCGTTGGTCAAGATAAGTGTCTTCAGTTATTTCACTTATTTGATTAAAACACCTATGAACTTGTTTTGCAAGTAATCTTGGGAAAAAACCCCAAAGTATTTTAGTTTTTGTACACATTAAGCTCTTTTTACCTAATTTCGTTCAATTATGTAGGTTTTTGAGCTCAATTATCAAGAATGATTTTGAGGCAGAGAACATTTCGTTGTATTCCAAATAGTTTTAGGAAAATTGCAATAACTTATTCGATGCAAATAAACACGATTTTAGAGACATATTGGTTGTGTTAGCATTTCCCTCCATTTGAAGAAACCTTTAAAACATATTCGGATAAATTTGGGTTAATTCATTTTTAAACATTTTTTTATTTGACAAGTTATATATTAATTGTATCATTAAGACATTAAGCACACGTAATGCATTGATCTATCCAAACCTACTTTTTTTTTATACTCAAAGTAGATAAGGATAAAATTTCTGTTTGAATTTCATTTCTATCTGTCGTTCAAAGACTAAAACACGATATTAACCATGGTGAAATTATTTAGTGATGTTATTTAACTCCTAACTCGTGGTTCATAAGAGATGAATCTGATGACAACACACAAATATTCGAGTTATGACAAGCACAAAATTATGATTTTTCATTTTTGCGTTTTCGTGCGTAAAATTATGATTTCCGATCCGTTTTCACCAAACGTTTCCCAAACACTTAGACCATTGATATACACTAAAAAACATAGCTTTACAACCCAAAACAAATTAATTTAACTCACCCCAAAATAACTATCCAAAATAACTCTTTATTTTACCATCTCAAAATAATTATCACTGGTTACCACTAACTTAGTAAAAATAACTATCCACGCTAAAAACACTAAAATAACCTCCATTCTAAAATTACTAATTTACTCTTAATTCCTAAATGATCAAAATACCCTTAACCTAAAAAATGAATGAAATACCCTTGTTGGCGAAAAATCCACTAATCTCAAATCAAACATACATACAAGCAATTAAATACATATAAACACATATAATAAATAATAAAATAATCCTAGCGAAAAATGGGTTGTTACATATTGTCTTCGAAAACCTTATAAGAACCATTGTCTTGAATATTCATATCCTTCATCCTTCAAGTGATATCTTGATTTGCTGATTTACATGATTTCTAACTACAAAACACCTGTGGAGTTGCATGATTTAGGATAAAGTGAATTACAATGGCTATAATGAAAACAATACAAAAGGTTCTTCAAACCAATGACAAATCCTCTAATTGACTTCTAATTTTTCTTCAAATGCAAAGAATTACACTAAAAACATAGATAAAAACATCATATGTTATTCCATCATCGCAACCCTACAAAGCGGCCTGTGAGGTGATTAATTCCACCACTTATAAATACTTAGTCATGCCATATCCCTTCCAATGTTGGACTATTAACAATATTTAACATCTAAAATTATTGAATTTCATGATTTGATCAATTAATTACAAAAAGGGATAAAAGTAAAACCATGCTTTTCAATCAATCCATCCATACATTGTTGTCAGTCATAACTTTTCATGCTCTCTTGAGGTAGTTTTGATATATTGGAAATCTAGCATATACAATATTTGTATATATGCTATAACATAGGGCTCACATGAAATTCAATAATATTAATTTTTTGTATTATCCCTTTTCTTCCATGACAGGTTATAAAATAATGGAATATTTGTAAAATAAGAATGAATTGGTTTGATCGGTAAATTTTTACAAGTATCTCTTTATTAAGTGTGCTAAAGGGACAAACATGACACTTTAATGTACTTAAGTGACATTTACTAATGGTTCTAATTTTATGAAGGATTTTTTACAACACCTTAAGCGCTAAAAACTATATAATGAATGTCAGAAGAGAACTAATTTATAAAGTGACCAAACTATATAATATTTCTTACATGCAGAAGAGAGAAATTATGGCTGGAGTTCTTAAGTTTGTTAATGTTATGATTATCTTTCTTTCCCTAGTTCTTGTTGCAATTAACGTTGACGGTAATCATTTTTTTAATCCTTTTTAAATTTTCAGTTACTTTTTACATAATATTTTACTTCATTTTAGTAACATATTTTTGTTCTCTTTTTTTTTCATTATAGAGGATGTTATTAATTGTGCTCAAGATTCTGATTGTCAGTCAATTGGATGCTTGCCTCATCTTAAACCAAATTGTATTATGTTAGGAATTTTTTTCAATGCCTTTGTTGGCATATGTGAATGTTATTGAGTGATGTGACCATAAGACTTTTCTAGAAAATTTAGGAGATCTCGTTTTGTTATTGTGTTGCCTCAAATAATTTGAGTTTTTTTTTTCATAAATCTCGTAGTTATGGATTATGTACTCTAAGAATATGGTAATGAAACGAAACAAGGGAGAAAATAAATTTATTTAGATAGTATTCTAGATTTTATTTTTATATTTTCAAATAGTTAAATCATAAGAATCAATGAATACGGAAAAACTAAGATAGGAACAATATCCTCAAGAATGAATGACAAACATTAGATGAATGAGACTTGCCAATTGTTGGATATTTCACTGAGATATTCATACTATTGAAATTGCTTCCTGAAGCTTGGTGATGATAAAAGTGGTAAAGAATGAAAGAAAATGTGAAGATCTATGATGATTTAGGGATTGAGGTCTAGGAGGCTAGAGTTTTCTCTAAATGTGTGTATTGGTTCGAAATAGATTATGTCAAATTATGATTAGGGCCTTAAATATTGAAAAATATTTTAAAACGAATGCATTGCACTCTACTTGTGTTTTAATGCGATGAGAGCTTTTGAACTTCATTTTAGAAGTATGTGTCACAATCTGAGTAGGTGCCCTCAAATTGGAAAATTAAATAGAAATTGACTTATTTTCAAATTAACTTGCATGTTTTGCAAGACCCAAGTTTATGGAAGATATTTTTCCTTATGCTAAATATATTCTGAAGCTCATCTAAAATACCCGAATACTCAACCCTTTCACCCAAAAGCATGATATGCATAATAAAAATCAAGAAACATGTACAAACAAAGCACTGCAACACTTGGGATGTGCACTTCTTGTATTTATAAACAGAGTGTTAATAACACTCCTCTAATTTCAAATAATTCATTGTTGTCTGATAATTTTAGCATATTTTCATAAAGTAATCGGTTAAATATATTTCACATAACCTAAAAAAATATATGTTATCCAACTCTATATGTAAATAATTTGTTAAGGGAAATTATTGGGGAAATGATATAATTACCTAATTTGGGGAAATTATCAAGTTATATTGTTTAGAATATTGGGTTGTTAATACATGCATTTTCATCAATCCAAACATACATCATTGTCAAGCATGAAATTTTAATCCTCTCTTGAGTAATTATTTCTCAATTTGAAATAAACATATATAGTATAATATTACAACTGTTTAAAATAATTTTACAAGACTGTATATGAAGACATTTTCTTCTTATTTCCAAACCCTAGTCGTCACCTCTCTCTCCCTCTCTCTCTCTCTCTCTCTCTCTCTCTCTCTCTCTCTCTCTCTCTCTCTCTCTCTCTCTCTCTCTCTCTCTCTCTCTCTCTCTCTCTCTCTCTCTCAGAGAAGGTTGAAATTAGCTTTTGATGGCACCATCATAAACAGAGTTGGCCTGGTAATAGGTACCACAGTCAACTTCACTTGGATAGCACCAAGATAATGTCCAGATTTTCCTTTATAGTTCGACAGAAATATGTTGTGAGGTTTCAAATCTATGTCGAATTTTCCAATCTTCTTCAGTAAAGAGTGGGGCATTAAATTGACAGCAACACCACCATCTACCAGCACTTTGTTGACTCCAATATCATCAACCTTGGCTTGAATGAACAATGATTTGAGGTGACTTTTCATAGCACAGGTTTTTCAAACATGGTCTTTTGTTTATCAACACAGCCATAATTTGTTACATAGTAGCACATGGTTATGTATTTCTCCATGTCTTTTGGATCGAAGTCATCATCTGATTCTTCAACTTCAAAAACCACATCATATTTTGCAAGTAAAAAGGAAACCACATTGCAAATGACGTCAAAGTCAGGTTCTAAGTCCATGAAATCTGAGTCCATTTAATCATCTTCAACAGGATTTTCTTCGACAGGGGGAAGTGATAACATCTCTTTCACTGGTCTTTTAGCTATTTCGACCACCTTCTATTTTCCCTTAGGGTCAATAGTGTTGTCATCGGCATCAGCTTTCTTATATCTTTGATACCTTCTCCATTGAGTCCTTGTCATAGAATTTTTGCCTTTGTAATGATTTTTGTAGGCATATTTCTTCTCTCATCAGGAGTCTTGGTATCAGTAACAACAACATTTTTTATGACAATGGCACTGGTTTTTCCCTTCACCACATTATTCTTCATGTTAGGTTTTAGACATATGTTGGCTGCATTTTGTTAAAACTTTAGTTCAAGCAAGATGTCAGACACAATGTCTTAAACATGTTGGTACGACATCATAGTGTGCCTTGATCCGCTTACTTGGATATTCTATTTTAATGTGAAGATTTTCATATATTCTCTGAAGATTACTATCATCTGAGGAGGTGACCAAGGAGCGAAGATTCTAGAAGCATCCTTAAGAATGTTGTTGCAACATTTAAGGAAACATATGATCCGCTTGTGCTGAAATATCGAGATGTTAGCTGACCTTTATCCTAGACTTGCGCATCACACCCATTCTACATTCAGGCTATATAAACAAAGACTGAAGACCTAAAAACTTACTGAAGCCACAATTGAAAAGAGTCATTTAGGGATTTAATTTGTCTTTGTTATTTTTGAGTCACTATCTTATCACTTTGATATTATAGTTGGACTTTGTAATTGAGTTGTAATACTTTGAATCTCTCTAAGCTTTTAAGTATGAGAAGATTCATGTTCTAGGAGAGTGTCTCCATTATTTGTTAAGGATTACAAGGACGATCACTGGTCTATGACTAAGAGGAAGTGAGTGGGTTCTCATATTTAGGACTAGTTAGAGTCTTAGGTAGAAATACATGGGTAATGATTAAGTGAGAAGTTAATAGGCCGGTGAAGGCTTTTATGTATGCTTCGAATTGATACTACTATAGTGGATTTTCTTCCTTACTTGGTAGCCCCAAATGTAGGTGAAGTTGCACCGATCTAGGTCAACAAATAACTTGTGTTACTTACATTATGTCCTTTAATTTACAATTGTTATTTGTTACCTCTGGCATCACGATGTTCTAACATCTTACGTGACATTTGTCTTGTCATAACATCGTGTCAAACATTTGTTATCACAACGTGTTGGAATTTCAATTGGCATCAGAGGAGACACCCTGTTCTGTATCTGGGTGAGCTCCAAGGAAGATTTTCTAGAACCATAGAAAGGGAAGGAGGACAAGTCAATAGACCACCCATTATGGATGGTTCTAATTATGACTACTGGAAAGTACGTATGACGGCATTTCTCAAGTTTATTGATAACAAGACCTGGAAAGTAGTTCTTAAGGGATGGAAACATCCACGTGTCAAAGACAAGGATGGATATGACACTTCTGATCTCAAAACTGAAGAAGAATGGACTAAGGAGGGAGATGATCTTGCTCTTGGGAATAAAAAATCCTTGAATGCCCTGTTCAATGGGGTTGATAAGAACATGTTCGGGTTGATCAACAGTTGCACTATGGCTAAAGATGCTTGGAACATCCTGAGAACTACGCATGAAGGGGCATAAAAAGTAAAAATGTCAAAGTTACAGCTAATTACCACAAAGTTTGAAAGTCTTGGGATGAAAGATGATGGACCTGTTCATTACTTTCACATGAACCTTCTTGAACTTGCAAATCCATCTACTTCCTTGGGGGAAACAATGACTGAAGAAAAATTAGTAAGAAAAATTCTCAGGTCTCTACCTAAAAAGGTTTGACATGAAAGTAACTGCTATTGAAGAAACTCGTGATATTGCAAACATGAAAGTAGAAGAAATCATTGGGTCACTTCAAACTTTTGAGATGGCTATAAATGATCATCCTGATAAGAAAAACAAAGGCATTGCCTTTTTGCCCAACATAGGTGATAATCAAACTGAAGATGACTTAGAGACAGATGATGAAATATCAGTGGATTTTCTTGGTAGACAAATCAACAAGGTTCTAAAGAGACTAGGTAGAGGACGAAGACCAAATGTCAGGAACATTCCATCTGACATCAGGAAAAGCAATGACTCTCAAAGAAAAGAGGCAGAAGAGCATCATAATCAAGGAAAAGGACCTCAGTGTTTCAGATATGAAGGGTATGGCCATTACAAGTCTGAGTGCCCTACTAATCTCAAGAAACAACAGAAAGGCTACCATGTCTCCTGGTCTGATGAAGAAGAAGAAGAACTGAGTGAAGAGAGTGCTAATCATGTTACAGCTTTCAATGGAAGATGCAAATTAGAGGAAGACACCTGTGAAAATGACACTGCTTATGATGAATTATTGGACTCCTATGTAGAAGTATGTGTTGAGAAAGACAAGCTAAAAAGAACCAATATCAAATTGGAAGATAAAATTGGAAGTCTTACATCAACTATCTCTGATCTGAAAGATGAGGTAAGATACCTAACTTATAGGTTAAACAATGTGAACAAACCTATCAAAGTACCAAACTATAATCATGACATAATGGAAGACATAATCATGCTTAAGAAAAAAATTCTCAAAACTTAAAAGGAAAAGGGTTCAGTTCCAGACCTGTAAATGGACGAAGTAGGTCATCTAAGGGGGTTTATTCTTTTATGGGTTTGGAGCTAGGAGGAATCTTGAGCAAAAGAAAAGGTGTGATTTTATGTGTGAGAGATTGAGTTGTGAGTGGAGACGGAATGTTCTTGTAGAAGAAAGTGGGGGAACGAAGGTGGTTTCTTCACATTTGTTTCACAAAATGTACACAATTGGTCAATTAAAACCTGATGTTTGGTAAAGAAAAGTAACTTTTTACAAGCATTTAAAATAGCATAAAATTCTGATTTATTGCCGAGCTTTTTCAAAATGCCGATCACCACTAGCTTGCTATCTAGTTCTACCGCCACTTGAGTAAAACCCTAATTCAAAAGACACAAAAAGCACTTGATTTAGGCCCCATGATTCCGCTTCTTGAGATGTTGGTTGACCATTTTTCAAATTGTTAAAGCACATATAATTCACTGCTTCTTGAGATGTTGGTTGACCAATTTTCAGAGTATTAAAGCACATATAATTCACTTCTTTCGCCATTGACACACATACTAACATTGAAATAATTTGTCTTTGAAGAACACTACATCCACGTTATGCTTAACTTCATCTCTAACTAGAATTGTCCTTCCATGTTGTTGTGATGCGTGCCCTGCTCCATCTTCGTCCCTAGTGCTGGAAATGAGCCGAGTCGAGTCGAACCTGTCTGAGCTCGACTCGACTCGATAAGAATTGGTTCGGCTCGAAACTCGACTCGAGTTCGAAACGAATCTTTTTTCGACTCGAGTTCGGCTCGTTTAATGTTTTAAGAACAAATTGGTTCAACTCGTTTGTTCGAATTGCATCTTTCTAAACCATTTTTTTTTGTTGTCAAAAATATATCTTTGGCATTTAAAAAAAACAAAAATATAATTTAAACAAAACTACCGTAGAGAGGTAGTATAACTTTATATTTGCTGCTATTTACCACTGTAGCAGTTTGTATAATATCAATATAGGTTTTACCTTCTATTCCTTATGCATCCCCTTCTATTCCTCATGCATCCTCGCTAATATTTTCAAACCTCCCTGTGGGACTATTCTTGTTCACATGTTTGTTTAAAAACCTTAACAAGGTATTAACTTTTTAATTTTTTTCCTATTTCTAGTATTACAATTATCGTTGATTTTTATTCAAATTAGTAATAATTCCTATGAAAAAAGTGCATAATTATTAAAAGAAGTTTGTAATAAATTACATATTATATAAAAAGTATATATGTATATATATCTCAAGCTGGTTCATGAACCAAACAAGTCGAATCATACTTAGTTAAAGTTCAATTCATTTATTTAACGAACTTAATTTTCAACTCAAGTTCGACTTATTTGATTCGCGGACCAAGTTCAACGAATCAATTATCGAATCAAGTATCGAACTATTTTCGAGTTGGTTCGGTTCATTGCCACCCCTATTCGTCGCCAAAAACTTGATACAGTCGCATGTGTCGATTTTAGTATAAAAAGGGATGTTGAATCCATAGGTACCAATTAACAAGTACCGCTATTTGTTGTTGCCGTGTTTATCTAAGGCAAAACCAAAGTACGACGGTTCCCGTCGACCTTTGTCACTCACGTAACTTTGCGCTAATTAAATAGTAACGAGAAACATAAAACTGTTTGCTTGTTCAGAACCCACTTATTATTTCATCTCAGTTATTTCACTTATTTGATTAAAGCAGAACCCACTTATTTCATCTCAGTTATTTCACTTATTTGATTAAAACATCCATGAACTTATTTTGAGTAATCTTACCAAATTCCATTCAACTATGTAAGTTTTTGAGCTCAATTATTAAGAATGATTTTGAGCAGGGAACATTTCGATGTATTCCAAATAGTTTTAGGAATATTGCAATAAAAGGGATTCGGATAAATAAAGACGATTTTAGAGACATGTTGAGTTAGCATTTCCCTCCATTTGAAAAAACCTTTAAAAGGGATTCGGATAAATTTAGGTTAATTCATTTTAAAACATTTTTTTTATTTGACATGTTATATATTAATTGTATCATTAAAAACATTAAGCACATAATGTATTGATCTATCCAAACCTACTTTTTTTTATACTCAAGAATCAAGATATTAACCGTGGTTAAATTATTATTATTTAGTGCTGTTATTTAGTGCTGGTGGGTGCTGGTGGTTCACAAGAGATGAAGCTGATGACAACACACACAAATATTCAAGTTATTCAGACCCTGAACCATTAAGAAAGTACAGAGGTATAGTGAAACTCTTAAAGTAGCTTATAACTGCAATTATCTACTACTTAATATTTACAAAATGAAGTTGCCAATGTAAATTTTAGCCTCAGTGAAATCCATTAAAGTCATATGAATGAAGCTTCACCAAGTAGGTTCTCCCTGAAAACAGGGGCTTGGTTCCACAACACCTCAAAACATTGGATTATATCATCATAGGCAACCAATGGTAATAATCATTATAATAATTGAGTGATTTTAATTGGAATTAGACATTATAAAATAAAATTAATTAAATATTGTAGAGTCCTACAGAGGCTCAGAACATTTTAACAGCTTTAACAATCACGATTTTTCAGAAGCAGAACTGGCATTAAGCTGATTATTCATCTTCACAGCCAAATAAAATATTCAAAAACAATAGAAATAATTCATTAAAAATCAAGATTAAACAGAGTGAAATTAATAATTTATAATATTTGATTAATATTAGTATAGTATAAGCGGTAATTTCAGAGGCAAAAGTAACAAATCTAAAACCTCAAATAACGAAAACAACAGCTTTTTGATTTGTGCCTCTAGGACTAGCTCAAAATCCATAGAACACTGTGTTCGAAAACAAGCTGAAGAGTTTAACGAGGCAAATTCATCACTGAAATAACCAAAAAAAAAATTAAAAATAATGATTAAACGATGTAACCATTACTTTGACACAGATCAATCGTGGAATTATCGAGATGAACTGCAACACGAATGGCATCGATTTAGCACGTGCAATGGGGCTTTCACTTCATTTAATTTTCAGTGAAGCCCGGGGTTGCAACGTGCGTTTAAGTTGCGAAAGAAAAATAAGTTAAATTGAAATAGCCTATGACAATTAAGAAATGGTTTGAGAGCTGTTTGAATGGTCTACAACCGCACTAGAATTGTTACACATAAATCGATGATAAACAATTTCTAGTTCAGATGAAGACAATTTCTAGTTCAGATGAAGACAGCACAAAAATCCTCAATTTGAATTGCTGCCGCAAAACCCTAATTCTAGCTATGATAAAAAGAAGACAGAGAGCAGTGTATTATATAGGCGCAAGTAAACCCTCAAAACATTTCACTATAGCGGCGAAGCGTTAAGATCGAGCTTTTGTTGATGGGTTACCCGATCCAGTTGCATTGGGCTTAACTTATATGGTTAGATTTTGGGACCAATTAGTTGGTTGTTCTTTTGACCCCACAAATGCGCAAATTGCTAATTTTTTAACGACATTTTTTATGTGTTTAAAGGTTTTGAGAGGTAAGTACAAATTATGTGTTTGGTATGGCGTCGATGAGAATTGATTTTGATAGAATTGAGTTTGAAAGAATTGATTTTGGTTAAAAGTGAGTTGGATGTGAATTGATTTATGTTTGGATACACTCTTTTAAAAGTGATACTTACGATTTCATGTTGTTTGGGTAGTTTGACTCAAAATCGATTTTAAATGTATAATGACCAAATTATCCTTTTTATTATATATAATACTAAATATCACTTTACCACGTTGTGCATATTCACGTTTTCTTCTATCCAAACATCACAGCAAAAACAAGACTCGCGTTTAGAGAATAAAACGCAGGTTTGGAGGTTGTAAACGCACAACCAAACAAGCACAAAGTTGTTTTTCAGGATAAAAATTAAATGGTGGACCAAAAGAACATATGTCGTTAATCTCAGTTAGATTAATCATACTTTTCACAAGTAAAATTTTAACTTTATTTTAAATTAAAGATTTAATTTGTATAAAACGATGGTGTAAAAAAGAAAATTATGCATGAGTTCAAACAAATCACTGTGTATGTTGAAGGAAATCAAATTGTTTTATGATGTCACCTTTTTTTAGTTGATTCCTAAAATATATTTGAAAATATCTATTTTGCATGATTTAATTGGATAGATATGAACAAATAGTAACACTATTTTACTATTTGTGCATGATTTAAAAGATTTATACCAATTCTAAAATGACGATTGTTCATTTTTGTCAAGTGTTGTTGATACTTAATTGAGTGATCATCCTCATTAGTCTTTGGTTGCATGTACCAAATTTACTACTATTTTTTTTAATTATTATAACAAGGGACTAAATTGTCCAAATTTAATTATTGTCGGAACCTAATTATACCTTTTTTGACAATGGTTTAAGTAAAGACTGACTTTCTTAAAAAAAAAGTAAAGACTAACTTGTCTCGATTCTTTTTATGAACTAAAGATTTTTTTTATTTTTTCAAAGGACCAAAGTTTCTCATTTGAAAACGGTCTAAGAAACATGCATATATTAGGAAAACTTCATGTTCATCATTTAGACAAGAGGAATGTTAGAAGAGTAGTGCTAGCAACACTCTCTTAAACATTCACTTATTCATTGGTTTAAATTAAGGTGGGTCTCACACTTTGGAAATGGGTTCCACTTAAAGTGGTGGAACATACATTAATTTCATCCAACGAGAGAGTGAGTAGTATAGAGAGTGTTTAAAAGAGAGTGTCTCTAGCAATCCTCATGTTAGAAACATTCTCTAATACTTTTTTAGCATTCACTATTTTACCACATGAAATTCATGCGAGTCTCGTGTCTTTATGTTGTATCATTTTCAAAGTGTGATACTCACAAATATTTTACACAATAAAATAGTGGATATTAGAGTGTTAAAAAAAAGTATCTGTAGTACTTCTATTTAAACAATAGAATCAACTTCAAATATGTGTTCGAACCAATCACATTAGTATGAATAGAACTTATACTTGACCAATCAACAAGTTTCTTCTATACGAGAATGGATTTCTTAAGCATCTAGAATGAGAATATATCTTATTACAGGAGTTCGTTCAGAGTGGTTGTATTAATCACTTATTTCATTGGTTTCAAGCAAGTTCAACACAAGTGTTTTTGTATTGAAAACCTTTGAGGAGGATACGAGTGGCATTTGGATCAACTGACACATAACTGGAAACCCTACCCTGTGCTAATGATTTGATCACTTTTTTTACTCAAACCAAATTAATCCATATCATTATCAATAATATTCAGAGTGCAATTCAGGGGAAAATGAAAACCACTGTGAGGAGCGTAAGAGATAGACGCGCTTGCTAAAGTTTGAGTACTCATTAGCTTGTCGCCTAGTAAAAACAATCACAAAGTTGTTGGGCTAGTTAAAACGGTCCTACAATCTTCATTGATTGAACCATATTCTAATGAAACTTGATTTCCAGAGCGTAGCCGTAATGTCTATTCAACGAAAACAAAACGATTAAAGAGATATAATTATAATTATTTAGATACATACACACAAATAGTCCAGTGGAACAAGCAAATTAGGAACAAATATCAAGCAAAAAAGGTTAAAAGTGGAAAACATATGCTTCCATGGATTCATAAAACAGTAAGACGCCAATGGATAATTGACTTCAGTAGCAAGGAAATCGGTTGCTCTTATACAAAGACTCAAATGTGAACCTTCGGTTCTAAATGTTCAAAAGAGACATGGAGGCCTTGGTCCTCGAGAGCAGATAGACATGTTTGACTCAAATTAGCAGAAATCCAAATTCAAATAATGAGATAATGAGGTATTGGAAAAAACCTAAGTCCCTCCCACATAGAAAAGATAGGACTCTTGATAAGAGATTATAAAGAGTGGTACACCTCACCATACAACCCAATTTTGTAAAGATGAGTTAGATCCAGTATAATAAAAACCTATAAGATGCTCCGACTCAAAACAGATATATAAGGCAGTAAAACAATGATTCAAAGTTATGTACTGCTAAATAGTGGAAGCACAGTTCAGGCTTTATGATCATGTTTAAAGCAAATTGTGTTTAGTATCAAAGTCACAATATCCAGTGTCACCAATGGTTTCAAATAGTGAAAAGATATAAAGATTCAATATATGGCAAGACTATCCAGTGTCACCAATAGTTTCAAATAGTGAAAAGATATCAAGATTCAACATATGGCAAGAAAAATCAAATAATAATTCCAGAAATTTTGTTCATTTTTTAAGTTCAAAATGCTATCCACCTAGGCTACACACATATAAGGTCCATATGCAAAATGCTTGCAGGAAAAAAATACATTGATATGCATCATTTATGTTGTCTCAGTAGTCAGTATATATACTGAAAATGATTTGTAGCGTCATTGATAAATATATTCATTATAATGTGTCAGTATATGTTACTCATATGCATGCCTCCTTGCAAAAGCTACAATTTGTAAGAATCGCATCAATTTGGCTGTGATGCATGAAAATGACTCAAGTACGGTAACATAACATCTAACAAAGCCATATCTGTTTGAAAACAGGAGCACTGAAACAAAAGATAAACCAAGAACTGTACACTTGCTCATACGTTAAAGATTACGATATCTTTTTGATTGATCTTAAATAGATTTGGCTTGGACCAAAACATGATAACAACTTTGCCTACAGAGCCTATAAGCCTACATACTAAAATATTGTACTCATGAGAAAGTGATATTGATATACAGTTTGGTTTGAAGTTCAACAAGACTTATTTGTTTTTATTCTCACAAATTGTGTTTCCTTAAGAGAAGGAAAGCAGCACGGTTCTTCTACAAATTCTTCCATAGAAGGTGGTTCCAAAAAACATGGCGGCAACGAAAACAATGCTATTCATTTCAAGAGTAAAGGTTGACATGCAAAAACAAGCAAAAATCACAAGGAATGAGGATGAAGCCAAGATCACAATAGGCACAAGCAATCAAATACGAGAACAAGCAAAAATCACATATATGCATAAACGAATTGAAGAGCAAGCAAATCAACCCTAAATAGAAGGAACAAATGAAAATCACAAGGAACAAGGATGAATACCTGAATTGTAGAGCAAAGATAGCAAAGAGCAGTAGAGTTCAAATAGAGTTCTCAAAATTCTGGAAAACCATTGTTTCATAGTGAAGAGGGTGAAGGGTTCAAAGAGGAATACGACGCTAGGGTTATTTTTCACTTGAGAGAGTAGAGAAGTCCAACTTCATAAGCTTGTTAGGGTTATGGGAGATCATAAGCTCTTACAATATTCTCTTCCAGACAGTTCCTCAAACACTTAAACAGTAGATAAAGCCCAATTAAACCCTAAATAAGCTAACCCAAATGTCCCTATATACATTTTTTACTTATCTATGTCATTCCTTGTTAATAATCCAAACATGAGAATGACAGCTTTACATTTAAAATTTTAAAAAAATTACCCTCTCAGTCACAATTGAATTTACTTGTGCACTGACATTTTTCAGTTTGTCTGTCACTGTCTTACCTTGAAGGGAAGCTTCGGTAACAGTTAAAAGTTATGTTGTCATGTGGTTTTTTATTCCATCCCTTCTTCTATTTCATACCATTGATTCTCTAAACATTTTAAACATAAATTTCAACCCTGCAAGGCCAAATAGTATCTGGAGTGCACTGTTCGTATATCAAAATTGCTCAAATAACAAGCTTGGATGAAAAGGTACAGCCTTGTTAAAAAAAAAAACAACAATTACAACAAATAGCTATCTAGTCATGTCCTTCCTCAAAACTTTACAGACCACCAAACTTCATTCTTCTTCATACTCAGATTAATTACCTATCAGCAGTCATCCTGCCATCCATGTCAAGTGCCGATAGCCGGCCCACTTAGCAGCAACTCGTAAGCCAATTGCTAAAGCTGCAAGAAAAAGAGGAACTGGAAGCTTCCTCCTACGCGGTTCAATCTCTTCGACTTCTTTCCCATCTGAAATCATTTTTGAATGCTGATAAATAGCCAAGGCTGTGTATGAGACAATCACCACAAGTCTAACCCAAGGCTCTCCAACAGCAGCAAGTACTGCTGCAACAGGCATTGCAGATGAAACATCGTCTCTCCTTTTGATAAATTTTGAAAAGCCATAGATCCCAACCAGAAGTGTCCAGAACAGTGGTTCAGAAATAACACCTCTAACAGCAGCATAGCCAATAAGACCAGTTATGGTCAGAACATAAGGTTGGTCGCTTATACACTTTGGATTAGAAGTTTCGGCAACAGCTAAAACAACTGATGCCAGGACGATAACTAGGGTCAGGTCTGGTACAGGGGCATTGGTAATTATCCAAGAGTAAAAAGCCTGAACGCCGTAAATTAAATCCTCAATGGATCCGATTGTAAAAGTGATCGGATTTCCTATGAATCGATAGACTAATGCAAAAGCATATTTTAAGACGTATCCTACGAATCGAACAATTCCAAATGCAGTGTTCTTCCAGTTTGACAGTTCAAATAAAACAGCTCTCCATGCATAGATAAGAAAAGCCAATGCTGTACATTGACACAGAATCAAATTGTTACATGAGCCATAACAGAAATAAAACAGTCTAGCGAAACAAAAGGGTTTTCACAATGGGAACTGAGGGTATTAATCAGCATATAACACATAACATTTAACTTTTGCATTCAAGTTTAAGTTCATTTCTGTAAACAACATCAATGATAGACTACAAAACCTACTCTATGGTTTCTTTTCAAATATAACAACTTATGCATTGATCACTTCTAAACAAGTATGGAACTGAATTTTAATAGGAATTGTTAAGAGTCCCACATCGGATAGGAGATAGCCTGACAATGTGTTTATAAGTGGGGGCAATCCTCACCTCACAAGCCGGTTTTGTGGGGTTGTGTCAGAGTCTCAGCGCATAATCCCACATCGGATAGGAGATAGCCTGACAATGTGTTTATAAGTGGGGGCAATCCTCACATCACAAGCCGGTTTTGGGGTTTTGTAGGGTTGTGTCAGAGTCTCAGTGCATAATGTTTAAAATTGGTGTTCAATAAAAATAACATAAACATTCATTTTGGTCCATAAATATACGAAGTTGAGATCAAATTTTGATAACAAAACGCAAAGAAACTGACCTACAAACATGGGCCACTTGAAAAGAGGTTCAGGAGCTTCTTTAATAAGATCCTTGAACCTTTCAGGCATAGTACTCCCCTGACGAAGCTCCTTCTCAGCTTCATCATTATTTGTGGCAAAACGCTTCACCGGAGCAAATCTGAATGGTTTGGGGGAAAACCCAATAAGGTTACGAGTGAATTGAGGGTTAAAAGGTTGGGATTTTGTGGTGGTTGTTGGGAATTGTTGGGGGTGGTGTGGGAAGGGGAGTGAGAGTTTGGATTTGAAGGTGAGGATGGATGGGATTGTGGTGGACATGGCTGTGGTTAATGGTTATAGTTTTGTCTTTGGTTTAGAAATTGTGACGAATTGCCATTGTTGTTGTTTCGGACTTTGGAAGAACAAAATGGTCAATCTACCCTTATCATAAAACCCTCCAAACCCAAACTCAGCTGAGTAAAATGGTCACTGCTACGGTGTTACCTCTAAAGTCTAAACAAAAGATTTTTTGTTTTTGACAAAGAAAAGAAAAATATTTATTTTTTGAAGGAAAAGAAAAAAATATTTTTTAAGGAAACAATTCAATCCTTTTATTAACTAAGATGTGTCAAATACATTACATCATCGTAAATATGAGAGCTAGCTAAAGATAGGGTTACCTTGGCTAGTTCATGGACGACTCCATTAGATTGTCTCCTATTAAAGTCGATATGAGAGTTTTGAAATCTATCATAATACAGCTGCCTGCAACCTTCTTAGATTCTTAGGCAAAATCGCAATTGTCAAATTGAAGGTCTAAAACCCATTATAATGTCGTATGTAAGCCAACCGACTCACTGATTGCAACATCACAAAAAGGAGAAAACCAAGCAGTCTTTGCAAGCACATACTCCCCAACATCATCTTGGATGGATATCCTAATGCCTACGCAATTCAGGGATGAAGAAAAGGAGGCATTTATGTTACACTTATATCTACTACTTGCTGGTTTTGCAACGAATTATATCTTGTTGTGTTGGGCTCAGCTCCTGCATATTTGAAATCGAATTCTTGCCACTACGGATAATCTGAGCCGTCTTCCAATCATCAAGAAGGTACATTGTCCTTTCCACGACCTGAGCATTCGTTTCATTCTTTTGTTGTCAAATTTTCAAATTCCTTCTCTTCCAAATACTCCACATCACCGTGACAAAAAGTTCTATTTGGCTCGCATTAAGCTTTTGCAAAAGAGCAAAAATAACCACATTCATGTTATAGTTTCTCCTAAGAGCCTTATTAATTGAATCTCATAAATTAATATCATGCCAAATTTGCATACCACTAGGACATAGAGCATGTATACTACATTCATAGTTACTTCCACAAAGCACACAATCTGTGTGACAATGAATTCCTCTATTACTAAGACGAGCTCTTGTTAGAAAACAACTCCGACATACGCGCCAAACAAGGTTCTTAATTTTGGAAAGAACTTTGAGCTTCCAGATTGAATTACAATGGCCTGGTAAGTGTAGATGAGAATTATCAGCAGTTTAAGTAACACATATCATATAGGCATTACGCACTGAATATAGGCCATTATTTCACCTTTCCAATCAACTTATCATCATTAACCAAAGGTTGTATAGGTGTCTCAAGATTAACTGAGTTGTGACTTTATCATACAAATTATAGATTAAAGCTTTGTTACATGCCTTCATGGACTAATCAATAATGTCTCGTACCTTGGCGTGAGCCAACGACGCAAAGATATGATTATAGGTTGTCAAAAACAATCCATCTTTAAGCCTTGGTGCACCAAACTGATGGCGATTTTCGTAAGTGTACGAAATCATGCAAGTAGTAAAATTAAAATAGAGGATCGCGTTATATTGTCGAATAGTATTTATACTTAATTGAACAAAAAAGTATTGCATTTGTTTGATAGCAATAATGAAAATTAAGTAAAGTAAAATTGGTTTGAACTTTATAATAATAAAATTGTCAGGGATGAGTTTAACTAGATGACTATCTTGAGTTAACAACTTGAATATGATTATTGGATCGACTTATCGAATCATTACCGAATTCTCTAATTTATTCTTGCCCTAATTCCTTAGTGACAATATCATTAATCCTAAAATAACCCCTAATTCCTTAATGAATTTAAGATTAGAATTAAGCATGAATGAACAAGAATTCTCAATTGATTTCAAGGGTTTGTATCTATTCCTAGATTACAAAGGAAAAAATTTCTTATCTCAAGCGTTTATAAAATCAACTTATGTTACACAATATAATCTGTAAATCAATTTAAAGGTGATCGATCAATAAAAGCATTAAGAACATAGATAAGAAAAAGGATTCAATAAACTTCTTCAATGATCATAATAAAGTTATAAAACAAAAGTTGTCATCTAGATAATCTCATCCCTAACAATAGAGAAAGTAACCGCTCATGGCTTGATTATAAAGAATAAAATGGATTGAAAGAATTACACGTAAAGGTGGACGGTGAGAAGTTTCAACTCCAATCCTCTAGGTCGAACAACACCTTTTCGGAACATCTCTAAGTATTTCTCTCAAATTTATATGTAAAATTCTCTGAACTTTTTCAAAATATGATGTTTGGGCTTAAATAGGTCACAAAAAATGTGAAATTGCGCCTAGGCGCAGCCATTTTGCACCCAGGTGCAATTTACATGGCAGTGTTAACGACTTCTGGCACCCAAGCGCAAACTGGCAATAGCGAAACCGTCTTGAACTCAACTAGATGCGCCTAGGCGCAAAATGGCAGCAACACTGTGTTGGAACAAGGGTGTTCAGCAATACCACTTTTAAGTTTTGATGATAACAAGGTATTAAAAATTGTCAATTGGATATGCTAATATTTGTTTAAGTGTGCATGATCTTATTCAAGATTTCAATCTTAGAAAGTATTCTGTTAGAACAAATTTAGAGCAAAATTCCTAAGAAGCTTGTTGCTTGTGATTCTGAAGTACTAGAGAGTCTGAAGAATCATCAGAAGCTGTTTCGAGAGGTCCTGAAGACTCAGAGAATCTAAAGAACGAAGAGAGTCTGAAGTTCTGAAGAGAGTCTGAAGTGCCACAGAGAGTCTGAAGACTGCAAATTGAAGATTTGCTTAGAAGGATTTCTGAAGGCATTTCGATGACGTTCATTTGGAGTAACGGCTAGCTTCAAAGTCAACTTGAGCATGGGATGCTCAACGACAAGAATGCAGAATAGGACAGAGTACCTTTGTACGAACTCTGTTTCCACTACTCCACTACCTCGTACATTTGGCAGATGTGTCTACCGGTAATTCGCTTCAAAAAGGAATGGGATTCAAAATCTGTATTTGAAGGACTATTACCATATCAAGCAACAGATCAACATTCATTGATCAAGCTTCTAGAAGACTCTGTAATGTGCTGGATTGTCTCAACGTCTCTTTCCAACGCCTATATAAAGGATAGAAGACTTGAAGAATATGTTGGACTCTACAACTGAAAACTACGCTATCAAGCTATTGTATTCTCTCTGAGTCAAGCCAAAACACATCAACAACTTAGCAAATTCTTACAAACTGTATATCCTAGAATTTCTAAGTTAATCAGAAAACAGAGTCTCTTTGTTTTGTATTTTGGAACACATTTGATTGTTTATCAAGTGTTCTAACTCTATTCAATTTTCTGTAAATTGTGTCAGAAGTCTCTTGGTTGTGTCCTTGACCAAAGAAGTCTCTTAGTTGTGTCTTTGAGCATTGGAAGTCTCTTGCCTGCGTGCTTGAGCATTGGAAGTCTCTTACTGTGTGTTTGAGCAACTTGTAATTGTTAATTACATTTTAGTGAAACTCTCTTTGGAAGTGCGGGGGGGACAGGACTACTTCCGGTTTGTGGAAGGAACCTGTATAATTGCTTGTGTTCTCTCTTTCCTTTATCTCTTTATTATTTTCGCTGCAACAGACTCTGGTCTTCCATCAAGTCCTGGACTCATTCAGACTCTGATCCTGGAAAACAGATTCTCACTCTTCAAGAGTTGCGAAAAAGTTATCACAATTCAACCCCCCTTCTTGTGTTTTTCTCACCTTCAGTCTTCTGAATTTTTATTGCACCTAGTTGTAAAATGACAACATTGACCTTTCTTCTTCCAAATTTGCATTCTTGTGAAATGACTTTCATGGTTGACTTATTAGGTATGTTCAATCAACTTATTAGGTATAAGATATATGCTCATAATATTAAAAGGAATGGATTGAAAAACCAATTTAATCATTACCTATTTTCTTGCTTTGGACAAACACTTAGTGCTCTATGAATTGATTTTATACCAAATTCAGTCCTTGATGAAGCCAAAGGTTGCTTCTTTACTTCGCCCCACTATCGAAGGAAGGACAAAATATTTACTTGTACCCATCATAAGTTGAACACCTAAGATGTTGGTAATAGTGTCTTTTAACACATCTTGCACGCCTCTACTATAGTAAACTTCAGAGTTTATGCCAACACCAGGCTTTCCAAAAAAGTAATGAGACTTGTGGCTTATGGCTTATTTCAGATAATATTGCTTTTGAATATGTAATATTTAAGAACTTTATGCTTATGACTTATTTATGCCATTAGTTGGGTTGCTTTTGGCCATGTAATATTTAAAAACCCTCTTTTATGACTTATGACTTATTAATGCCTATAGTTGGGTTGCTCGCTTTTGGATATGTAATATTTCTAAACTTGTTTTACAATGGCTGCCTTAAGTTTAGGTCCACCATTATGACTTTATTTTGGGCATGCAAACTTGCAGTACAAAATGACTAAATCATGAAACAAGTTGAATATTATGCACTTGAGTTTCATTTCTTTTTACTTTATTAGGAACATATATGTATCATGGATCAATTTTAAAACTAAATATATAATTCAAGGATTTATTTAATAATTTTGCATATAATGTAGGGTCGATTTGATAGTTTTGATAATAATTCATGGACTAATTTGCTTGTAATATTATCACAGAAAAGTTACATTCTTAACCTCTTTTCATTTAGGGTATTACACACTCCTGATACAATACAGTAAAAATGTTAAAAATATCAAACAAGCAAATTATGTCTATCAAATACTTAATCAATTTAAACTTATTTCCTACGCAATCAACTTTGTTCATCAACCTTACCCTCCAAACTTCTTCATTGTCACTTTCTTTAGCTTTAACCATATACTTGACATTCTCCTTCAATCTTGACTTTCTTCCCCGACCAACATCAATTCCATTGTTTTTATAACGTATCTTAGTTATTAAGCTTCATCAACCCAGACAAAAAAATCAGAATTATCATTATCATCTTGTACAAAGAAAAATCAAAATCATTCAACGAGAAAAATGCATAACATTAAACAACATATAACCATTGGGAACCGAACCTTTAGCAAAAGGCAAGTATAGAAAGACCTTCCTGAATTTTTGAGAGTATTGGCTTTTCTTACAGCATAAATTATGGGACACCAACATTCAAGCATTCGGTCATCAACATTAAACATGGAGCTTGAAGATGAAACTCAAGTTTGAGAGCTGTTTTTGCCCATACAACCACAACCCATCATTTTAGATTCAATCTGAACAAGTTTTATTGAAGAGATTTTGGGGATTTTGGATCGTAAATGAGAGAAAAAAAGTAGGGTTTGAAGTTTTTAGAATTGTGGAAGAAAGAGTTGTTAATAAATGGAAGAAATTTTAGGGATTTTGGACCGTAAACGAGAGATTAAAAAATTACGGTTCCAAGTTTATAAAATTGGGGAAGAAATAAGGGACATGATTCACTGCAGTCATAGAACTGATGCAGTCACGCAGTCAAATTAAATACAGCCATTTGATCTAATCAACTGTCAGGATTCAACTTCTCTCTTTTTTCCACTTAAAACTCAAAACACAGGATTGAAAAAGGAGAAAACTCAACACGCATACTTCATCCCCTCACTTTTGAAGATTCTTTACTTCTCCCTTCTTCTTACTCCCACTTCTTCGGCACCTCCTTAACACCTCTTAATCTTCCTTGTTGAACATGAATGGTCAATTCGTCAAGCTTTATAACTTCGGCGGATGGAATACAATCCACCTCCGCCAACAACCGCTGCACTATGATGGGTTGTTTCAGACAGTTAACTGTTCTGGTTTTTGCTTTCTACAAGCTTGTTGTCATGCGCTGTGGGAGTTTTTTGTTGTAGTTTTGAGAGGTTTCTGGTAAAGATGTTTTGTCATTGTCCCTGTGTTGCTGTCCGCGAGTTTTGTTGTGCTTCTTGCACATTGTCATAGTTGTTTATGTGATTTTTGTTCATTATGTTAATACTATATCAGACACCGTAAAGGACCGTTATTTAAAACCTATCATAATCAAAAAGCTTGTTCTTATTCTTAATGTTATAATCAAAGTTTTAATAACAGTGTTTTGCCATGGCGTAACAATGTTGTCATAGTATTTTATGTGATTTTTGTTCACATTATTAAAACGGTATCAGACACTACCTATACCTATTTGTTGCAGCAGTACAAAGCAAGGCAAATGCCAACTGAGACAAAATAAAAAGAGCACTAAAGTGTCTTAAAAAAGATGATAAGCAACACCAAAACCAAAACCATGACAGCAGCCCCCAATCCATGACAGCAACAACAACATAAGCTTATGTATGAAGTTCAGTTTCATATAATATTTGGATAATTAAAATAAAAATTATGATAATAAGAATAAACAAAGAAAAGCTAAGAAAGTGTAAAAGGACACAGAACGTAGATATAATAAGCTTATAGAATTCCAAGTCTAGTAACTTGTTACAAAGATCAATAGTCATTGAACAAGCAAAAATATAATAAGCCTATAGAATTCCAAATCTAGTAACTTGTTACAAAAATCAACAGACATTGAACAAGCAGTGCTACAAAAATTACACATTATTCTCATTCTTCCAAACACCAGTAGCTCAGAAAAGCCATTCATACCAAGAGGATTTGCATTCTTCATTGACCTTCATTCTGATTATGTGACTCCTGCATTAATCAAGTAAAAGAAACAAATCATTACAATCTACAAATATATATTATAATATTTGTGTTCTTAATGATGAGTGATCTTACCATCAATAATCTAGTAAAACTAAATTGATTTCTATTTGTTTGAGATAACTCATAAGGAAGTGGCAAGCTGTTCCCAATTGTTTGATACTCATAAGGAAGTACCAAACGAGATGTTCCGCAGTCCATTTGACTTATAGATGCAACATCCTTCAATGATCATCAAAAGTTAGCACATAATGAATACAAGGAAGGTTATAGAATTTTATTTGCAACTAACTAATTTATATACCTGAGATCTTTGACTTGATGACGGTGTTACAGTTGGAGCTTTTTTTGCTTTAGGCTGCTTTTCAATCCAACTTTTTTCCCTCCTACGTCTTGATAACCCATCTCGGTTCTTAAATCCCCTTGGTTGAGTAACATTTTCTGCAGTTACTGTTGGGACTTCTCCTTCATCATGAGCATTGGCTTTTTTATGTAATTGAACCTCCTTAACTTTATTACACAGGTCATGCAATCCATTTTGTACCAGCTCGTGCAAATCTTCGAAAGGAGACACCTCAGCTGCTAATCGAACCATGGTAGAGCAAAGTTGCTTGTATCGTTGTATACTAGATAATTTAGGATCTTCCACAACCTCGTTTCTCCTAACCTCAAAGATAATACCACTTCGTGCATTTTTAGTCCACCTTTTCAAAATGTATTGATCAGGGACAATTTTAACATCATTTGCCTCAAAAACCTTCAAAGCATGGCAACAAAGTATTCCAAAAGTCTCAAACTTTCTACAACTACAAGATATGGAGGATTGTACAGGATCAAATAGTACGTTACAACCTCCTTCCACACCGACCAAAGCAATAACATATTCAAATGGATATTGGGATTCATTTCGCTGTCTGATTTTAGCAGCTAAAAATAAATCAAACTCATGATGGAATAAGTCAAAAATTGTATGAGTGTATACCTCTGCGAGTTGCCTTAGAATCGGTGAATGCCCATATCTTATTCTTGGTAGTTTATGTCTTGACTCATACTCACATCTTGACTCGTTATACCTTTTCTCCGCAACAACTCTCTCGAAGTGTTTGAAGAATTGGATGATATTAATTCCTGGTTTCATGCATGCCTTGAAACTTGAATTTAAACTCTCGCTAAGTTGAGTACTTCGCATGCCAAGGGTGAATGCTTCCTTCATGTAACATGCCGCCCATTTTTCCTTGATAGCATACATTGATTTCACCCATTTCTTGTCATGAACATCAAATTCGACAATCAAATTGCTCCAAGCTTCTTCAAACATTGCTTTTTGTTCATAATCATACATACACTTCTTAAAATAAGTCAAGAAATGGTGTTCTTTTTTCATTAAGTAACCAAGATGTTTAATCCCATTCTGCATTAAGTGCCATGTGCATAACCCATGTCGGGTATCTGGCATCACCTCAGCCAGTGCTTTAGCCATTGATTGGTCTTGATCAGTGAACAAAGTTCGAGGCTTTTTGTTTCCATGTGCTTCAAGAAAAGTTTTGAACAACCATTTGAATGACTCAGCTGTTTCATCATACAAAAGGGATGCTCCAAAAATGATTGTGCCCCTATAGTGGTTGAAGCCTGAAAACAATGCCAATGGTCGATTAGCACGATTGGTGCAATATGTCGTATCCAAAGAAACTACCTCACCAAAATAACCATAGTCTAAGATCATTTTTGCATCAGCCCAAAACACGTTTGTGACTAGTTCATCACAATCCATTTGATATGCATGGTAAAATGATGGATTCTCCAATGATTGAGTTTGAAAATACTCCATGAGACAACCAATTTCTCCATACTTCATGCTTCTTTGTCTTTTTGCTTGGAGGTAATTTCTAGCATCCAATGGTGTGTATCCAAGATTAGTTCTTCCTCCAGCATGTGCACTCATAAGCTGAAATGAAGACTTTTGCATCAAACCGGAGTCTTCTGCCATTTCAATCTCATGTGCTTGGACTTCTGATATTTTACGGTGAGATGCTAACATGTGTGTTGTTTCAGGAAGTTGTAAAAGGTGGTTATGGTCTCCTTTGAACTCTGTGATCACAAATTTCCCATTCTTTACACTAAGTGCAATTCTTGCTTCGCAACCAGTTCTTGTGTCAGACCTAGGGTTCTTAACTGAATATGACCTTTTATCTGTCGTTCGATGACCCTCCTTGCTACAAACAAACCTGCCTGATCTAATTGAACCGTCTCTCTTTCTGTTAAAGTATTGTTTTCTAACTCCAAAACCAATTTCTTTTCCATAACCAAGCCAAAATTCCCAAGCTTCATCTGCACTGTCAAATTCCATACCAACAGTGGGTGTAGTAATGATTGTCATTATTATACCAAATCTGTGGAATTCAAATATAAATTAGTGATAATGACATACTATAAAAATAAAATTAACCAAAATATAAGTAACACCGTCTACTAGAGTGATAATGGAAAACTATATCAAAGTCATAAAACTACAAGAAAAGAGAGTAAAATATGGAAATGGAAAGCTATGGCAAAAACAAAGTCATCCATGTTTAAGAAACAAAATCGATGAAAAAAAGTTTCATTCAAGTTTAAAGAAACAAAATGGATGGCTATACAAAAAAAAAAACTGCCATGTATACACAAACAAAAAAATCAGAAAAAGGAGGTGACAAAACATAACAAACCTGAGGAAAAAACGTAGGCTAGTTTTGAGTATAAGCAACCGCCGTAGAAGGAGCGAGGTTCATTTTTGGCTTGAATCTCATAACAATTCTAAAAAAATAAAAAAAGAATGTGAAGAAACGTGATTCAAGGGCCTTGAATGGCGCCAACAATATCTCTGTATTGGAAAGTGGAGTTTTTCCCTTTCATTAGCCTGTTTTGTGGATTTTAAGAGGAAATGAATCTGAACCGTCAATTTGATCAAATGGCTGTATTTAATTTGACTGCGTGACTGCATCAGTTCTATGACTGCAGTGAATCATGTCCCAAGAAATAACTATTATACAACAGTATTGAAAAAGACAATGTTTTTGTTGGATTTCAGTCAAATTCATCCTTGACAATTTCTTCACTTTCGTTCATATTAGTCCCTCGTTGTCATATGTCACACCATGTGAGTGGTTAACGTCCTACATCAACACCGTTAACGATCCAATTTGACAAATAGACGAACTTGATCGACATTTATCAAATTCAAGGACCGATTATCTATTTTGACAAATTAAAAGAGGACCAAACACACATTGAAAGGGTTAAAATACGCAGTCGTTTAATAACCCGGAGGACATCATTTCCTTCTTCCAACAGCATCAGACTACAACACTCTGTCAGCCCAATTCTCTGAAGCTCGATAGCAATCATGGCCTCTCTCGTACGCGGAGCTGCATCTCTAACTCGCATCACTGCTTCCTCTTCCAAATCTCCTATTCAACTCATCCACCGCCGTGGCCTCGCCGCAGCTGCAGGTTCTTTTTTCCATTTCTCTATTTACTTAATCAATTCTCCGATCCCATATTCCATTCAATCAAAATCTCACTAATTAAACTCAATTTGTTCATTCCAAGTAATCGAAATCCAAATCCATGTCTCGATTGGAATAAGCTAGATTTTAAAACTGAAATTGTTCTGTGATTGGAATAAGCGTGATTTTAAAGCTGTAATTTAGTTTTGTTTTGAAATATTAGCCATTAAATCACAAGTAATGGTCTTCTGGTGGAGGAACGGAGAGCTTAATGTTTATCAATGGCGAATAATGTTTGAATTTTGGCTAGGAGAGGTGCTACATTTAGTGTCTGACACGTCTCGAATAGAATTATCTCCCATGGAGGTGACCTATGGGTAACAATAATAATAATAATAATCTAGTTCGACAAACATTACGATAGACTGAGTGGAATTGGACTCGAATCCCTTTATCGAAGTCTTGGATTCGGTAGAGCCTTATGAATGGAAAAAATGTGGTTGAGTGTGGAGACCTTACTAACGGTGGCTAGATTGATTTGTTAGAGGAGATTAGTTATTGCACGATTCGTTGGATGCTTCAACCTATGATATAGTTAATAAAAAATAATCTAGGTCTTAAATCTTTTTTTTTTTTAAGCTAAATTAGTCCACCTAAATTGGCACTAGAGAGAATCAAACCTGACACCTTGAGGAGAAGCACACTCCCAGATCTCAAACCAATACCACTAGGCCAACCCAATTGGGTTATTCTAGGTCTTAAATCTTGTTTACATATTTGGTGATTTTGGAACAAACAATTGACTTTGGTTTTGGATAGATTAATGAACTAATGATATAAGGATGAATAGATGTTTGCTCTTGCTTTCTTTTGTTTTTATTCTATGAAGAAATTGATTTTGTGTATTGTAGATTTGTATTTTGTACAAAATTCTGATATATGTGAAATGGCTTCATCGGTTGATTATTGCAGATCACCATGGTTCCGCTAAAGTTGCCTGCTGGAAAGACCCAATGAGTCCTTCTAAATGGAAGGAAGAGCACGTGAGTCTCTAGTTTTGTGTTTGAAGATCAACTCTAATGAACTTGAATTGTTATTTTTTACATTGAGATGGTTGGGTAAATGTTTTGAATATTCTTTTGAGTTTTGTTTGGTTGTTTTTTGCCTCCAGTTTGTGATTGTCTCTTTAACTGGCTGGGGACTAGTCTTCTATGGGGGATACAAGTCGTTTTCAGGAGGCAAGAAAGAAGAGGTACTTTGAATTTTAGTTATCTTTGTTACAACTAAGAATACCGTATTTATTAGCTCGGTGCTAGATTCATTATGAGTGTGTCTAACCTTGTTTGTATATTAGCAGAGTTTTGCAATTCTGTTCTGATGTTAGATAGAAGAATATTTCATTACCTCCGTTTGCCGTTGTAAAATAGTACATGGATTTTAGTTCCTTGACCATGTACAGGACAATATATCCATAATTATCTAGGAAAATTTCTCATCTGTAGATAGTAGTAATTATAGTTTTGATGATGAATCTCTAGTTTTTAAGTTTTGGGTATTGGAACGCAAATGAAAGAGAAACATAAACTGTACTATTGATTGGAAACTAGATATATTAAGAAGCAAATCTCCAGTTTTATATGTTGGGTATAGGAACCCAAATGAAAGAGAAACAAAAAATGTATTATTGATTGGAAACCTAGACTTATTACAGAAGAAAACGGAGGTTATGAAAGTTATATCGTGGAGATGGGGGATTCGTGGAGATGATTAGTATTGGGATCCTTGTAGTTGTTTGATAGGATGTTAATTTTATTTTGGAGCATCCTGGCTTTAGTTCGCTTCGGTCGTCTAGTTTCCCTTTCCATTTTCCCTGCTCTATATTCGGCTGCCAACCTCCACTACGACATAAACAATTTTTCTCTTACTTCTCTACTCAACCTTTTATCGGGCTTAAACCCAAACCAGGTATCCTAACAGGTTCTTGCTGCTCTAAAGCAACGAAAGCTTTTTGTCATTTGACAGTTCAGAATTTAGATATGATTACTTGAGCTTTTAGAAAAAATGTTGGTATGGTTCTTCTACTTGTCTTTGAAGACAGTAATTTGTCTTTTGGAATGGGATCAGAGCATGCAATACTTCAATGAATCAGTAGGAATGGAAAACATAAATGATTATTTGTATTTCTCAAGTGCTTTTTTTTATCTTGTAATAATATTTAAATTTACGAAAATGAAAATGTTTTTGAAATATTTTATCATATTGACTACTAAAGTTTTAGTCTACAAATGTTATAGAACAGTAATGTTTTAATCAGGACTAACAGGTCCTGTTTAGCAGGCTTGTTTTGTTTTACGGTTTAGCGTACTGTCTTCTCTTGAATACATCTGATCCGAGTCTTCTCTTTACTCACGGAATGCACTGAATTTTTGCAGAAATTGGTGGAAGCGTCAGTTTGAGGTTTGCAACATATTACAACACTCATGGCAATAATGTGTGCCCGGGACTTTTTTTCGGGTTTTTTCATACTCGGTCTTGTTTGCTTTGTTATCATCAATTAATCCTTGCAGACAATGAATATTGGGAGATGATTCTTTCCATAAAATAACAATATGTTACTTTTGATGTTATATTTGCCCATTTATGCCAATTTCTGAGTCCTGATTTCAACTACCTTTGCAAGCAATTACCTTTGTTGACATTATTATTACTAACTGAAGGAAGCTATGCTATAATTTAGCGTATTATCAAATACTATATGATCCTGGTACTATCAAAGTGTAGTTCATTTCTCACCATAATGGTTCGAGCTACATAGTCATTTTGCGAAAATATAATACTTATTTGATAAATTAACCTTTGCATAGATCAGTCCAGTATCCTTGCATACTCTTCTCAATTCTGAAGCATGACCCTGAGCTTGCTGATGAAGTTTTGAGGTTAAGTGGGAAAGGATAATTGTTCAAACAATGCGATCGACAGGCATCAATACAATCATGAATGTTGCAAAGTTTGACACACTGACCTTCCTTGAAGGTCTTTCTAAACAACACAAACACTCCCTTTTGCTTCTAAGTAAAAACTATTCTGCCTTATTTTTCTCTTATTGATGCACACACCCCTTCAACTTAACACTGTATATCAGTTAAATCCTCCACTTTCACCCATCGTCTGTCCTTTGGAACTGACTCATTCACATGTAAAACCTGTTATACAATTAGCATATCTACCGTGGATGTTAAATCTTTAGTAGAAGTCAAAACTTATGATTTTAAAACAGGACACAAGGAAGAAATTCGTGACAACATTAATATGAATATAAAATAAGGAAAAAAAATGTTACTCTTGTAATGAATTGGTTTATAAGATTCAGACCCCACAAGGTTTTGAGAAGTTTCAACCATGAGAATGAGCTAGGTGGGAGGAGTAAAATAACAAGAGATGATGTTGATTTGTTTAATGTATGGGAAAAATATATGTTAAATGTAGTTTATAATTTTTTTATTCAATTATTGAAATAAATGTTATGGGATACATCATACATGTGTGAATTTGCTATAAAATTTGAAATATATGAAATTGAAATAAAATAAATTTGCAAACTCTATTAACAAGAGGTGCATGTTTTTGTGAAACTAGAGGGAGTGTCAGTGATATATAGACTTACCTCAGGAGAGGTAACCGTAATTTGCGCAATATTGCAAAGTTTGAGTCGATAAATAAATCAGTCTAAAATGTGAGCGAAATGTCTGATATTACTAAAACGCAAATAAGAAAAGGTGAAGTCTCTCTTCATTGACATCCTAACCTAATATGATACCAATACACTCCTTAGTAGTAACTTGAAATATTTTCAAACTCAGTAAACCCATACGAAGAGTACTCTCTTAGATGAACAAACTAAATATGGTTAATTACAAACCATGCTGAAACTCCGACTCGTCTATTTCTTCCTTGTACTCTTCTTTCTCATTTTCATCTTCAAATTCTGGTTGGGATTCGTTGAAGAATTTATCGTTATTATCCTCCTCACCATCGTCTTCACCATCAATTGCATCTTTCTCTTGCTTTTGCACATCCGAAACTTCCAATTCTTCAGGCTCTTCTTCATGGAACATCTTGGATTTTGTTTGTTCAGCATTGTTGCTAGCGTTATTGATACGCCTCCTGCTCCAGTTTTGTTGGACAGCCCCATCTTCATGCTCTTCTTGGTGATTGTTGATTCCCTTATCTGTCTCCTGTTGACTAGTTTTATCCACTATTGTGTTGTTTCCATCTTTGTCTTCATGGTTTTCAGGCTTCAACAAGTTGGCCTGTGATTCAGCTTCTCTTTCGACTGTTCCATCCTTATCCTCCCTGTAAACCTTTCTTTTTACCATGTTTACCTCTCCATGATTTTCATAAATTCCATTGCTCTCCATTAACTTATTCTTGACAATGTTATTCCAACGCGCCCCCTCTGTTCTACTTAAATGACCATGTTCCCTCTTCGTGCCAGACAATTGTTTTGCTTTGAAATCCTGTCTTCCACCATCCGTGTTCATCTCGAGTTTTCTTTGATGCTCTTCTATGATTGCTTTCTTATCCTCCACAACTTTAGCTTCAACTTCTTTTCCACCGGAACCATCATCTGCAGGGTTGTCATTTTTCTTACCTGGCTCCTCATTAGTCTTAATTTCTTCTTTTATTTCAGCTGTAACCTCTCCATCTTTGAACTCGGTTAATTTGCTTTTACTTTCATCACCCCCATATTTGGAATTTTGATCTTTCTCTTGATTATCATTCTTAGTTTCGCTCTGTGCTTGCATTGTTGCATTTGCTGCCACAATCTGATCAAATATGGTTGGATGATCATCGATGCTTCTCCGGTGTTTTAAGTCCTCTATATCTGCTTCCATTTTCTTAAGATTCTCTCTTGATGATATTCTTTTAGTCCCTCCTTGTCCCAAATTGCCCCCTCTTTGCTGCATCATTCTGATGAGCTCATACTGCTTCTCCTGGTACGCGGACTCTATCAGTTTCTGCTCGTCTTTAAGTGAACTCATGGTCGATTCCATCTCAGCAATTGTTCTAGTAAGCTCCATCTTTTGATTACTGAGGGTGTATATTTTCGCTTTTGTCTCTTCGTTCTTCCTACTCAACTCTTTGGTGCGATCTCTTTCCTTCTATAGAATTGATAAAAAAATAAAAAAATAATATTTAGGTAATTGAAAAATCATCAGAATTGAATTGAAAATGCAACATCTTTATTATTATTCAACCTACAGAAAGATATTCAAAACATAAACTTTAGTTAGATATCTTTGGATTAAGGAAGAATGGAATAGAGTGAAATAAATGAAATGAAATTAATTAGTTACATTTTAAAAACCAGACATTGTCCCATTTCATTCCAATCAAACATACCCAGAACAAGATATTTCAATTCAATTCAAGTGGTCCATTCCCCACATTTTTTAATTTGATTGGTATATAACCATCAAAGGACTAAGAAATCATTAAATATTGAAAAAGAATTGCTTCATTGGTCTCTCAAATTAACTGACCAATAAAGTACCCTACTAGTCTTTAGTCCCCACTACCTTCTCTTTTTCTGTTGGCTGTAAACAACGGTTTCAAAATTTGTATTGCATGTTGCTGAATACGTGTAATGTTGATTGCATAACACGTAAAAGTGAGAAAAACAGAATCAGATTAAGGAGTAAATGATCACACTGTTTTTGTTGCTATAGTTTCTTTTATTTTATCAACATTACAAAATTATTTTCTTGGTCTCTTAGAACTTAACTTTTGTTAGTTTTTTTTTTCTTTTTTTCTAGTCAATTTCGTCCCTCATCCAAATTACCCCCTCATCCGAACCCAACTGAATCTTCACGGTCTCATCTAAGTTTTCTATTATCAAATTGGTAGTAAAATAATTTTCAAATAAACCATAAAACAAATTAAAAATTAAAACATCAAATATAAAAGAAACTTGTAAATATTTTATGAAAAAATATATACATATAAAATACTTATAATGCTCACGACGGAGTCCTTTCAGGACCCTGCCTTATAAGGACTGGCCCTGCAAGAGGTATGATCTTAATCCAATATTGTTTATAATACCGAACACGACACGGACACCGACACGTCGATACCGTTAATAATTTGAAAAAATTACATAATTCATTGTAATTATATTTTTCAGTGTCGTATTGATGTCGGACACGGCGACACGTCTAATATGAGGAGTGTTTGTGCTTCATACCCTCTGGAGTATGATCTCATCCCCAAACAACCTTGGTGTCATGGCACTTGCAGATACAAATTGACATTTCTATCAAGAATATTTTTCAATTTGATATATTTAAGAACTATAGTGATACCGTTTTACACATTTAGTGACTAATTAAAATAGATGTTTTTTTATTATGAATGTTTAAGAGAGAGAGAGAGAGTAACTGACCTGCAAGAGAACTTGAAGGGTAAGAAGTTGATGATCTTTCTGATTAACAAGAAGATTATAAATACGTTTCTCTCTAAACCTATGAAGCACCATAACACCAAGAAGTGCAGCCCCAAATGTCATCAATAATATCAACAAATAAGGCCTTCCTCTCTGACTCCCTCCATTGTGTAACCCTTTGTTGTAACCCATCTCTCTCTCTCTCTCTCTCTGGAAAGTATGTTATGTTAATTTGTTTGTTTTTCTACTACTTTAAAAGGAATGATGCATGAAAAATGAAGTGGATTTTCTTTTTCCTTTTTCTAACTCTTGATGAGTTTAGATTGTGGCTTATAGTGCTGATTTGGGGTTGCTTGTCATGCAAAAAGAAAGTGCCACCTAATCAATCCTTCATGGAAATTGTGTCAGGGCACTGATTTCTAAGATTTCTCATCTTCGGTTTCCAATGTTTTCTATAACACCCTCCTTAATTAATTTTGCAACGATGTAATTAAGGCAATTTTTTTTTTTTTTTATGGATTTTTCAAAGATGTACAAACTTATAGTATTCCCTCCGTCTCACAATATTAGTCCTTGTTTAAGGTTTATGCATGATTATTAAGAAAATTATTAATTATGTTGATTTCAATGGTAAAATTAGTAGCATTTACTAAAACACCCTTATTAATTGTAGTTAGTGGAGTAGTTAAGTTGTATGAAATTTAATAAATAAAGGTATAATAATGGAAAAAATAATAAATGATGCATTGATATTGTAAAGTAAGAGACAATAATTGTGAGACAGAGGGAGTACGTATTAAGAAGTTCAAAAGAATAATTTTTTCTTTTAAAAAAAATTCAAAATAACAAATACTCTCTCGGTTTCACAATGAATGTCACTTTAGCAAAAAAAATTGTTTCAAAATGAATGTACTTTACATTTTCAATACAACTTTAATTTTTTTTCTTCAAACTTTACCCTCAATAAATACTCCAATTTTTCTCTCACACAATTTTCAATATAACTTTAATTTTGTTTTTTTTCTTATAAAGTAAGGGTAGTTTAGTAAAAGTGTTATGTCTAATGATTATTTCATTTTATTTCTTAATTTGTGTGCCAAAACCTTAAATGACATTTATCGTAAAACGAGGAGTATGTTTTAGGTTTATTGAATTGGTGATGTAGATATATTTCAATCATCTATCTACCCCACTAACTCTTAGGGCCCGTTTGATGGTCGCATGATATGATATAAAGCTGGATAGAGATAAGATATGATAATGACATGATAAACATTAACCTATCATATATATCATGTGTTTGATGCGCACATGATAACAAACAGTATATCATTATAATTAAATGAAAAATTGCTCTCATAATTAATTAAATACTATAAAAATGGCATGTTATTAATTATTATGGAAAATACATGCTATCATTATTTTAAAAATGACAATATTTTAAAAATGGCAGAATATCAAGATAATAAATAAGGAATGATCTTCTAATGATAATTCTTAACACAACCTCTACTCATGATAGAAATTACAAAGGAAAGTCAGGATATGATAAGAAAATGGTTTATTTTATCCTATCCTTTTGGTGCATCAAACCTTTTGGTGCATCAAACATAAGATTTAAGCATGAGATATGATTAATGTATCATATCTGTCTCCCTATCCTGACCATCAAACAGACCCTTGTTAATGAATATGTTTCGTTAAATAAAATGTTTAATTATTTCTTTTTGAGAAAAAATATATTTTACCATTAAAATTAACGTTTTTAATCATTTCCTGATTGTCCGTGTAAAATTTAAAATAGTGAATAATTGGTTTTGGATCTTATTTACTCCATCAGTCTCTAATTATAACATTTGATACCAAAATTTGGATTTTAGGTAAAAAAAATTGTTGATGCTATAAATTTGTTTTGAAGCATAAAAAGTTAACCCTGATTGCAATTAGACAAAAGATAATTTAATAATAATTACATATCTTTCAACACAAATTTATTATATCATCATCTTATTTTAATTTCGTGTAACTTACCTCCTTACACGTAAGAGATAGAGGAAGTAAAACAATGCTCTCTTACCTCCTTATGGCAATGACTATGTCCCTCTTTTCTCATGGATAGAAAGGTTAAAAAATGTCGAAACCAATATAATTGAAACAAATATTTTATTAACAAATGTCTTTAAGACATTCTTTAAACAATTTTAAATATTCTTTAAAAAATAAAATAATTCAATTTTAAATACATTAAATATATATTTTTATAAAAATTTAAATTTAAAGTCATTAAAAAATGTCTTCGAAACACCCATTTACATTTCCCTCGAAACAATTGACTGACAAAGTGCAAATAATGTGAGCGTAACTACTTTCTTCTTTGCAACGTAAGAACTAAAAAGGCATTTTATTTTTAGGTTACATATATAAGAATTGATGTCATTTTCATATATATGAGTTACTTCATATGTTCCTTTTAAATGATTGTTTGAGAATAGATTTTATGTTTCTATTTAACCGATGTTTTGATAGCTATAAGATATAATTTGTCAATTTTATATTTTTTCAATTACCTATACTTACTATTTTTCAATAAAACTAATTAATACAATTCATTTGAAAAATTCAAGTTTGTTTTCTTGAAACAAAGATTTTTTTTGTTATCTGCAAATTTAAACTTTTCTTGAACAAAAGTTTGTTACCTATAATAATTAGTTCCATGAATAATTCAAATTTTATAATAAGATGAGTACCATTGTGAAAAATATTAAGTGCAAAATAAAATAATAATTCTGATGAAAAAATAATCAAAAACTTTATGAAAGTTCAAAAGAAAGAAAGAGTGAAAACTCGCTTAGGTTAGTATTGTGGTATTGATTTGAGACTTCAGAGTGTGCTTCTTCTCAAGGTCTCATTTTGATTCTTCCCGGTGTTAATTTGGGTAAAACTAATTTAGCTTTTAAAAAAAAAATGGAGGATTCGTTGAAACAAAAAGGAGAAGAAACAAATATAGTTTAAGACTCAAATTTATTGGAGAGAGATAGAGAGTAACTAACAATTGTTTGCTACAAAAGAAAGATAACACGTCAAATTTATTGATAAAAGAGTGTGTTAAGAAAAATGAATTTATTGGTGGATTAAAATGAGTGAATAATAGAAAGAAAAAACTATAAAAATCCGCTTTCTTAATTTGAGTGTACTATTCTAAAACAACATTTAAAAAGAAATAGAAGGAGTAATATGTTTGGATTTGGCTCTAAAGAGAGTCGTTAATAAGATGAGAAAATTAATGATTTTTTTTTTGTGTGTGTGTGTGTGTGAACCAGTACACTCGTCACTCAACTGTAAAAGGTTAATCACTCGAATTGGGTAGAACAACAACGGGTGACAAAAGTCTCATGGTTGGATTTGAAACTTATTATACGCATGAATGTACTTTGCACTCAATTGTAGAGATTAATCATTCAAATTGAGTAATATCAATTTTAAATTTGTTTGTTAACGATTAATATGACTTATTTCAGCCTCGTCGCAAATAAACTTAGTTTTTGAGGAGTCTTGTTACTTATAAATATACTTTAATTAATACATTTATTAATTGATATTTTCTTGTTATCCTCTTTCTACCCAAACACTTTGTCCTTTCTCTACATCTCTTAACCTTAATTGTCGTCGTACCCCCCTCCAAATCCAAACATCAACGTCCTCGTGTAACCTATTTCAATGGTAGTGTGATGATATTTGTACTTTGCAACCGTTCCACTCCTTACGAGTTGAATTAACCTCTTTCCTTTTTGATATTATGAGAACCAACTCATTTTTTCCAACCTCACCTCGTCATCATCTTCAAGGTTGTTGTCGTTCATCAAGGTTTGTAAATGGTCGGGTTGTTGTGCTACATTCGGATCTTTCTGAATAGTTGGTGGTGATTTGGGTTCTTAGATCGTTGAGTTTTATGATCTCTATTCTGGATTGTGGTATTACCTTCCCCATGCCGAAAGGTGGGATAGTCTAGGTAGGTGTTGGCGCAGCAGCCCTACTCCTGTTTGGATCCGTATAAAACAAAAAGTGAATACCATTTTTTTGTTGCAAAGAGTGAATACTAAATATCATTTTAGCATCAAGAAAAACTACAAGAATAAATAAACAAAAATCATTTAATCTTTGAAATAAAATAGAGACAATTTAGTGTTGCCTAAAAACTACTATCATAAAAGGGACAATTATGTTCCTAACAATCATTAAAATGAGATTTGTTCAAAAAAAAAAAATCATTAAAATAAGATAATTTTTTCAGGGGAGGATAAAGTGAGATAATTTTGTGAGGATAATTAAAAAGAGACAAATTTTATCTACAATAAAAAAATACAATAAAAAGTGGTAATAAGTCCATTAACAATTTATTATTCAATAAAGTGTCTATTTTTGTTATTTTTAATTTTTAGCATTCAATAAACAACCACTTACATGGATATATCATTGTAATCGTAATCTTTTCCTTAAAAATAGTATAAGTGTGTGTCTATATATATATATATATATATATATATATAATGTTATGGATGCTTGTTTAGAATTGCTAACTATTGCTAATTTCTAATAGAATAATTCTTGCAATAAAATGACTTTGTTTAAATGCAAAAGAATGATTTATTGAAGAGTTCTTTTAGAGACGTTTTATGTTAAAGGATGTGTAACTAGCTTTCTTAAAGTTGAAATGGTGTTCTATACTTACAATAATATGATCATAAGTTTCACCTATAGGTCGAAGCCCTATAATAGCAGCCACATTGAAGAGTGCAGGGTTGAGCATACTACACTTCAGTTGAAGAGTATTAGTCGAAGTCTCCCAGAAGTGAATGGCAGCTATGAGTAAATAGACATCATACTTAGGGCCGGTTCTAGAGAGTTGAGTTAAGTCGAATATACCTAAATCTTTATAGGTTTGGGATTTCTTAAGTTATACTTTGTTTAACATTCGACATAAGTGGTATTGTTGGTGCATGGAGATGCTCTAAATACTCCATTAGGTGCACTCATGAAGTCCAAGTCATAAACCCCAGGGGTACGCCATCACAACTAGGAAAGAGTTCCCTAACCTGTTCAATATCCATAGTAGAATATGGCAGTGGACCCATGAATGCATAAGTTTAATTAGAAACAGAATAAGGGATAATTACTCGTGACTGCAAGATCTTGGCCTCTTCAACTTCCAACGAAGGAGTAGGAGCGTAAGACTGGTTATTTTTCTGGAGAGGTTCGTTAAGAGTTGCAACCATGGTAACATAAGCTTTTGGTGCAGATGATGAGGCCATTGTGTTTTGTGAAGATAATTTAGATTAGAATGAACGGATTGTTTAAGGTTTTTTCTTCTTCTAGATTTAGAGCTTGTTCTGAGGTGTGGGAATGGTGTTTTTATTTTTCTTTGAAAGTTCTTGAGAAGGAATGAAAGGGAGAAATTTGAGAAAAAGTGAAGAAGAAGAGAAAAGAGGTTTTTATAGTTTCGAGAGAAAGAGAAAGGTGAAAACCTTTTGAGTTTTCATTTCGTGGTGAGTTGCCACGTGGTCGAAATCTAAGGAAAGTGAGCGCAGAGTGTAACAGCCCGATTTTGCGATTATTTTATTTTAATTGTTTTATGTGTGTTTATTTATGTATGTATGGATTTTCATGAGTTTTCGTATTAGAAGGGTATTTTAGTCTTTTACGAGGAAGGGTAATTTAGTAACTTTGTGGCAGTAATTATTCTTTCAGCGTTTCTTGTTAGAGCCGTTATTAATTGTAGGATACTAAGTTGTCGATATAATTTAATTAGAGCCGATGTTTCTAATTAATTATCGTTAGTAAGTTAGAATTAGCGGTTTAGTGTAATAAGAATTGAGCCCAATTAGTTTGTGTGGTTTAGGCCCATTAAGGGGTGTGAGCATATAACCCATGACTTAGAGCAAATAGGGTTAGAAACTTTGTCATTAACACAACACAAGAGAATAGAGGCAAAAAGACTAGAGAGGAGAACAAGAGAAGAGGGTTGGAGGCTAAAAGGAGATTGATCCTAGGAGCTAAAGTGAAGCTTGGGTTAGGAATTCTTTGTGCTAGAGGTAAGAGGGATAATTTTTACACATAATTCTTCAATTTTTCATTTCTACCCATTTTCATGATTTGATTAATTGAATTGGACTTTGTAAATTCGTGCTTAGATGTTGATGATATGTTTGTAACATGAATTACATGATAATTGTGTAGTTGTTATTGAATCAACATGTCAAAATGTATGAATATGAATATTTTGAGTTTATGTGAAAAATTGATGAGAAATGAAGTTGTGATGTTGGATTATGTGTGGATTTATGTTCAGTTGTTGTTATGAACAATTTGTAAACTGTTGGTAGTTGATTTGTTGAACTGGAATCACTGTTTGTGGATTGAGGATGAAATTTGTGGTTGTTGTTGGTGTTTTGAGAAAATTATGAAAATTGATGAAATGAGCTGGATTGTTGTTTATGATTCATAATTTGAGTTCCTTTAAGTGTCTTATAATGATTGTGACCTATAAACACTTTCTAGAACACGTTTTTGGGAATTGGGGGTTTTATAATTGGGTTTTGGAGTGAAGAAGGGTCAAGAACCCGAGTGCTTCTGGTCTGCCCAGATGACTGTTCGCTCAAGCGAGCCCTTGTTCGCTTAAGCGAACCTTCATATGAGCTACCCAAATTTTGGGATGCTAGCTCGCTTGAGCGAGCTGTAAGCGAGCAGGACATCTGCTCTCGGCAAGCTGGTCGCTTAAGCGAACCAGACTTCGCATAAGCTAACAGTGCCCTGTTCAGCCCCATTAGATTTTTGATTTGTGTGTTCAGGAGATTAGAGATTTCGATACTTTGGTGCACAAGTGTCGGATGTTTGATGATGCTGGTAAGGCCAAGGCGAATCATTACAAGGTGATGAATGAGAAGAGAGGAAAGGGACATGGTTTCGGAAAACCGTACAACAAGGACGAGGGGAAGAAGAAAGTGAATGGTGGAGGCTCCAAGCCGAACTTAGCGGAAGTCAAGTGTTTTAAGTGTGGAACTTTGTGTAACACCCCGAATTCCCAAGTTAAAAATTTCATTTAAATAATCAGAGTATACCACAATAAATCAGGATGTCACATTTCATAAAATCTTCAAAACAAAATGAATAATAATTTATTCTTAAACAATATTCAAACATAGCAGCGGAATTCATAAACGTCTCAAAATCTTAAGGAAATAGTTCTCGGCTCAAAGCCACATAAAACATCTCAAATCAAGTTACGTCGCAAACATCATTATTAGTCAAAACGATACATAAAGGAATAGAAACAATTGATAAATCCCCATCCCTTTACGTATCAGAGCTCCTAAGACTCCACAAGAACCTCTCACATCAACGAACCTAAGCTTGGTCACCTGCACTTGCCCACAAGGCGGCAATTCCAACAGAAGGAGTGAGATTCACAACAATTATATTAACATATAATTCAAATAATTATCCTTAACAATAACAACAGTATTCGTTACGTAACTGAAAACATCTCAAACATCTATGTATAATAAATCATCTTAGAATATCTTCACAAAACAACGTCTCAAAACATCTCAGACACAGGACTCGACAATGCAACCCTAACATCTTAACATCATGCATGTGGTACCAATAATTTAGCTTTAATAAGCTTCACCGTCGCTTTGAGCAAATGCTCCACCGTCGCTTTGAGCATAAGCTCTACCGTCTCAAATTATGCAAATGCATGAACTCGACTCATATACTTAAACAAGTTAATACACCACATCTTAACATCATATACGACTCTCTATCAACACATGCAATTGCAACTGTACATGACAGCAGCACAGTACACTTAACACATGTATATACAGCACAAAGTTATCATCGCAAACATCATTTATACTTCATTCATAAACTTCGCTTAATGAACATTTAACAAAAGATTAATGCCAACAATTAAATTCCTCTTACAGCGTCATTACAGGTTCCAATTTAAGTCTTAAACATCTCTAATACTATCCAAAGGTCTACCCTCAAAGCCTCGCTCAAAACAGAGTTCTAAAACTCAAGTTATAGTGGTCTGAGACCACATTGCTCGCTATGGCGAGTGGGTCTGCTCGCCACGGCGAGCTACTTAAATTGCATTCTGCCAGTGCCCGCTACGGCGGGTGATGTTGCTCGCCTCGCGCGCACTGAAGGGGGTCGCTCGCCTCGCGAGTAAATACCTAACTGCGCGCCACGGCGAGCGGGTCTGCTCGCCACGGCGAGCTATCGCAGAGGGGTTACGGGTTCGCTTGAAACCTCGCCAAAACTCGTCCAATTCTTCGTTTTATGCTTCTAATCTATCAGAATTATAGTCCTAGTGATTAATCTAGGTTCTTTAACAGGTTTCTACATCAATTTACATCATTCTAACATCAATTCATCCAAAAATCCCCTAAACCCTAGCTTATGAAATCTCTCAGAATTACCTCCTAATTCCTTTGTTAAGCATAACAGATGAATTACAGTATAATATAATCGAGTTAGGCTCACCCTTACCTGGTATGTGTGCAGAATTGGGGTTCCCTCTTCTCTGGCCACTTTTCTCCCTTTTTGCAAAAGTCTGTAACGTACTGACTGTTTCTCTCTAAACCTAACTTCCTTTTATAATTCTTTCTATTCTCACTTATCCCCACAACTCTATCTTATTTATGAAAACAACCACATCTCTCAAAATATTTGTTATTATATCACATCTTAATTTTCATATAAATATATCTATATTAACATCACATATTTTATTTTATTAAACAATAAAATAAACGTCACACCACAACATCATCTCATACGTCACAACCATCATTAAAATCATATAATATATAATAATATACTACATACTCTAATAAAATAATTAAATAAATAAAGTGGGCGTTACAACTCTCCCCCACTTAAAGGATTTTCGTCCTCGAAAATCTTACCTCGATTAAACAACTCTGGATATGACTCCAGCATCTTACTTTCCAGCTCCCAAGTTAAACTTTCACCAGTCTCTCCACTCCAAACAACTCTCACTAGAGGTATCTCCTTGCCTCTCAAAATCTTCACCTTGCGATCATCGATCCTCAAGGGTAGAGTTTCAACCGTAAGGTTGTCTCTCACTTGCACATCGTCACTTTGAATCACATGAGATGGGTCCGGAACGTACTTCCTCAGTTGCGACACGTGAAAAACATCGTGCAAATTCGATAAATGCGGTGGTAATCCAACACGATAAGCCACCGTCCCAATCCTCTCTGATATCTGATACGGTCCAATAAACTTTGGAGTCAACTTCTTTGACTTTAAGGCACGACCTACACCGGTCATTGGAGTAACTCGCAAAAACACATGATCTCCCTCTTGGAACTCAAGGTCATTCCTACGCTTGTCATGATAACTCTTTTGTCGACTCTGCGATGCTTTCATATTCTCTTGAATCATTCTTACCTTCTCAGTGGTTTGTTACACAATCTCTGGTCCTAAAACCACACTTTCACTCGACTCAAACCAACACAACGGGGTTCTACATCTTCTTCCATACAAAGCCTCGAAAGGTGCCATTCCAATACTAGAATGGTAACTGTTATTGTAAGTGAATTCTATCAACAGGAGGTGATTATCCCAAGCTCCTCCTTGTTCGAGTACACACACCCTCAACAAATCTTCCAACGATTGAATCGTCCTCTCGGATTGACCATCTGTCTGTGGATGATATGCCGAGCTCAGCTTCAACTGAGACCCTAAAGCTTCTTGCAAACTTTTCCAAAATCTAGAAGTAAATCTTGGATCTCTATCTGACACAATGCTCGAAGGAACACCATGTAATCTTACTATCTCTTGAATGTAAATCTCTGCTATCAGAACCATAGGAAAAGTAATATTGATCGGTAGAAAATGAACTGACTTGGTTAACCTATCAACAATTACCCAAAAAGCTTCTAATCTCGGTAACCGACCTCGGAGTCTCCCATTGCGACACTGCTTCAACTTTAGACGGATCAACTGCTATTCCATCACCAGAAATAATATGACCAAGAAAACTAACTTCCTTCAACCAGAACTCACACTTGGACAATTTAGCATACAACTTCTTCTCCTTCAATACTTGCAAGACAATCTTCAAATGTTCAACATGTTCTTCTTCGGATTTGGAATATATCAAAATGTCGTCAATAAACACAACCACAAAACGATCCAAAAATGCCTGAAAGGTCCGATTCATATACTCCATAAATACTCCCGGCGCGTTCGTAACACCAAAAGGCATCACTTTATACTCATAGTGACCATATCGAGTTCTAAAGGCCGTCTTCTGCATATCTTCATCTTTCACTTTTATCTGATGATAACCCGACCTTAAATCAATCTTGCTAAACACGCGTGCACCCACTAACTGATCCATCAAATCATCAATCCTCGGAAGTGGATACCTATTCTCTATAGTTACCTTGTTCAACTGCCGATAGTCAATACACAACCTCATGCTCCCATCTTTCTTCTTTACTAACAGTACAGGCGCTCCCCAAGGTGAAACACTTGGTCTTATAAAATTCTTCTCAAGCAGATCCTCCAATTGCTTCTTTAACTCAACTAACTCAGAAGCTGACATACGATAAGGTGTCATAGACACAGGCTTCGTTCCAAGGACAAGATCAATCGCAAATTCGACTTCTCTTTCAGGAGGCACATCAGGAATCTCATCAGGAAATACTTCCGGAAACTCGCACACCACTTGCAATTCGTCAATCTTCTCTTGATTCCCAATAGATAAGGATGGCATCAGAGAAAACATCAAAACTTCATCTCGTTCTAACTGTTTTAGCTGCTTGGTAGATAAAAATTCTGCTCCACTTTCCTCCTCTTCAGACAAGAAATACACCGTCTTGCGAAAACAGTTGATAAGCACACGGTTGTACTCTAACCAATTCATCCCGAGAATTACATCCATACCGATCAATGGTAGGCAGACTAAATCCATCTCAAAATTACGATCAAACATAGACAACGGACAACTTAAACACACACGAGAAGTAGTCACCGAACCCTTAGCTGGAGTTTCGACAACCATCTCTCCATTCATATCAGACATAACAAGACCCAACTTAACAGCACAATCATAAGCAACAAAACAATGCGTAGCGCCAGTATCAATAATAGCAACTAAAGATATATCATTAATATAGCAAGTACCTCTGATCAAACGATCCTCGTTCTCAATCTGAGTGCCGGTCAACGCGAAAACCCTTCCAGTAGTCCTAACTTTCTTTGGCTTTTTGCACTGCGAGCCAATATGTCCCTGCTCATCACAGTTGAAACACACAACATCATCAAACTTGCAGTCTGGGGTAATATGCCATTTCTGTCCGCATCGGTAACACCTCTTCACATCAACAGGACACACATTACTCTTGTGGCCTTTCTGCCCGCAATTATTGCAGGTAATCTCAGCAGGGGCATCCTTCTTCTGTGGTCGCCTCTCATCATTCACTCTTTGCTTACCCTTATCTCTAGGAGCATCATAAGGTTTGGGACGACTCTGCTGACCCTTCGCTTTTCTATCATTCACTACCTTGTAGTGAGCCTTGGTATCCTCCTCATAAATCCTGCAACTACTCACCAGCTCAGAGAAATTCCGAATCTTCTGGTAACCAATTGCCCTCTTAATCTCAGGACGCAAGCCATTCTCAAACTTGATGCACTTGGAAAACTCAGCATTTTCAGCAGTATAATGGGGGTAAAACTTTTCCAGTTCTACAAACTTTGAAGCATACTCAGTCACGGACATATTCCCTCCGAATTAGTTTGTGTGGTTTAGGCCTATTAAGGGGTGTGAGCATATAACCCATGACTTAGAGCAAATAGGGTTAGAAACTTTGTCATTAACACAACACAAGAGAATAGAGGAAAAGAGGTTAGAGAGGAGAACAAGAGAAGAGGGTTGGAGGCTAAAGGGAGATTGATCCTAGGAGCTAAAGTGAAGCTTAGGTTAGGAATTCTTTGTGCTAGAGGTAAGTGAGATAGTTTTCACACATAATTCTTCAATTTTTCATTTCTACCCATTTTCATGATTTGATTAATTGAATTGGACTTTGTAAATCCGTGCTTAGATGTTGATGATATGTTTGTAACATGAATTACATGATAATTGTGTAGTTGTTATTGAATCAACATGTCAAAATGTATGAATATGAATATTTTGAGTTTATGTGAAAAATTGATGAGAAATGAAGTTGTGATGTTGGATTATGTGTGGATTTATGTTCAGTTGTTGTTATGAACAATTTGTAAACTGTTGGTAGTTGATTTGTTGAACTGGAATCACTGTTGCTGGATTGAGGATGAAATTTGTGGTTGTTGTTGGTGTTTTGAGAAAATTATGAAAATTGATGAAATGAGTTGGATTGTTGTTTATGATGCATAATTTGAGTTCCTTTAAGTGTCTTATAATGATTGTGACCTATAAACACTTTCTGGAACACGTTTTTGGGAATTGGGGGTTTTATAATTGGGTTTTTGAGTGAAGAAGAGTCAAGAACCCGAGTGCTTTTGGTCTGCCCAGATGACTGTTCGCTCAAGCGAGCCCCTGTTCACTTAAGCGAACCTTCATATGAGCTACCCAGATTTTGTGATGCTAGCTCGCTTGAGCGAGCTGTAAGCAAGCTCCAAGCAAGCAGGACATCTGCTCTCGTCAAGCTGGTCGCTTAACCGAACCAGACTTCGCTTAAGCGAACAGTGCCCTGTTCAGCCCCATTAGAATTTTGATTTGTGTACCTTGGGACCTAACCGAGCATTCCATAATTTTCCTTTCAACTCATATAAACACTGTTTACATACTTAATCTCACCGGAACTTCTCCATGATCGAATTGAATTGAATTTTTGTGAAAAAGAATTTGATTTTGAATAATGCTCAAGAACATAAATTTTTCCGAGCTGGATATTTTTCAAAGAAACAAAGTGGGATTAGGCTTGTACCTTGTTTATATGTATTCTAAAAATGATTTCAATTGGTTCCATTGGTTTATGTCTTGTTTTGTTTTGAAAACTTGGAATTTTGGAAAAATGACAAAGTGAGACGAAGTTGGTGATTTTTGTGAATTCGTCGTGATCGGCCGATGAAATGCTTATGTAACCTCTACTGCACACAATTGTGACTTAAGAGTATACATGGCTTAGACAATTAACCTTGTTTGGTTGGTCTTGATTCATTACTTCAATTATTTTCAAAGTTGTGAATTGTGAGTAGAACTTTGTGAAAACTTAGCTTAAAGACCAATTGTTTGGAAAACCTTTTGTAACTGATTTTATATGATTAAATGGATACTTGTGAATGAATGATAGATGTTGATAATGGTATATATCTTGTTATGGTATATGTGTCTCTCCGTTATCCGAATTTGTGAAAGACATGTATGTTTATGATGAAGTATGCAAATAAGATGAAATTGTTGAATGCATATATGTTGTTTGAATATTCAAATGATGGTGAATACGTATATGTTGATTGTATGTTGGTGTATGCATACTTGTTGAATGATGGTGATGATCGCATAATTGTATATGCATTGTTTTGGTGATGATTGCATAATGTTATATGCATGTTGATTGATGAGGTGACCGTTGTATGAACATATGCATTGAGTCGAGTCATATGTTCATGCATTCATTGTTTGGTGACGAACTTATGTCCAATGTAAGGCGGGTCATGAAACCTTACATACGATGTTTTTGTTGCATCGAATGTGACGACCTTGGGGAGACTTGATACCACATGCATCTAGATGAGTCTAGAACATTGCATACATTTATTTGGTGAATTGAATTAAGTTGTGATATGTGGTTAATGCACTTGGTTCATGTGAACTTGAATTGATGAATTAGAATGATATTGGAATATTGTGTGATTGTATATACGAGAATGTTTATACTGTTTAGTATTCATTATATATGATATTCCTGATTTATTTGCCTTGTGAATTATGTTGATGTAATGCTAACCCTCAGTGGTTTACCACCTACCTTTCCGTACAGACGGGTAGATGGAGTGCAGGATTAATAGCTTGTTTGCTTGATGTTACCGAGGAGCATGAGTCCTCTATTTCTTTTTGCGCGCGTCTAGATTAGGGCTCTGATCTAGGATAGCATTTATATGTTGGATTTTGTTTATCATATGTTGATCTGAGAAGTTATGACATGATTGATTTATAGCCGATGTTTGAGGATGAGATTATGTATTTATTATCATGAGATTGGAGATATTGTTTATATGCTTGATATGTTCCGCTGCTATGTTGATGAAACATGATAATTTATATTTGTGAATTTTGAAGCTTGTTGTCGACGTAACATATATTTCTAAAATATGTTTGTATATTCGCGCGTTTTACCGTTTAATAGGAATATGGTGTTACACAGAGTGAAGCCATTAATAACTCTTACAAAAGACTTGAGCCAATTTTTCCTGATTTTCTTGGTCATCTCCAATTTCGGTGGGTTCCGTTTTTTTTTTTCGGCCAATTTTTTTCCCACATGGCTTTGTTTATTTTTTGGAAGACATCGCTTGATTTGAATCAGGTTGTTTGTAGAGATGATTTTTTTGTCATTCTGGGGGATTTTTTTTCCTTTTTGGGAAGTTTTTCCCGCATATTAATCTTCTATTTTATTTTGTTGTGGAGGTACAAATTCCTTTTTTTGTCAGTTTTGTCTCTATGTTGAAATCTCTATATTGCCCTCTTCTTGGTGTATAAATAGTTGTGTGGTCTGGTTGCTGTTTTCAGTTGGTTGTGTCGAGTTTCATTTTGTCATTCATCTTGGTATGAGTTCCTGGTTTTTTTGTTTTCGATTTTGTGATTTTGTGATGGATAGTTGTTTTGATTCATTGGCACCGGTTGTGCCTGGGAGGGAGGGGTGGCGTTTTAAGGTCAGATGTACTTGCAAAAAAGTACGAGTAATGAATACTAGGGTTTGTGTTGTCTATTAGGGTTTAGACTGATTATTGGATGCCTTGAGAGTGCTCTCAAGGGTGGTATTTATAGCCTGCTGTGGGCTTGAGTTTTGGTGGCTTGGTCTTCAAGCCACATGGGTATTTTAGTATAGTCAGCGGGTTCTAGACGCTTCCAGAGGTGGCTAAGGCGGTTTAGATGCCTTATGGGCCTAGGAACCTTCTGTAGGGCGGCGAGGCCATTAGGAAAGGTCTTAAAGCCTTTTAGGAAATTATTGACGATCCATAGCCCAACAAGCACGAATCTTGGGACAAGGCGAAGTGATTAATATCTGTCGTAGGCAACGAGGCCTTTAGAAAAGGTCTTAAAGCCTTTTAGGAAATTATTGACGGCCCATCAGGGTTCTTAGAATATGGGAGGTCCCTGCAATTCTGAACCTTGATCAGCCAAACTTCTTGGAGATGGTGCTGATTGATGAGAAGCTCTATGTATTTTTATTTGTATATTTTTTTAATTGGGGTTCATTGTGTTTTGTGCAATTCTGTTGACAGTACCTCTTTTATCATATTTGATTTTTGATTTGTTATTGTTGTTTTAGTAGGGTGTCAAGATTCATGCTACTGTTCGGAAGTAGTTGTTGTATGTTTTCCATAAGAAGTTGGATGAAGGGGATGCCTACAAGATATCCTATTTTTCAGTTGCTCCAAACGCTGGTTATTATCGCACTACTACACGTGAATTCAAACTGATTTTTTAGATGAAGACAAAGGTACAAAAGATTGAAGGTTCTGCTATTCCAAACAATGGACTTTCATTCAACAAGGTTGAAGATTGATCAAAGCATAATGCTAATTATCCATTTTTAGTTGGTATGTTTTGATTAATTGAGAAATTTCATTATCTATGATTTTGTTTACGTTTTGTTGTGGTTGTTTATGATGATTCTGATTGAATTGGTAGATGTTGTTGGATTGATGACTGGTATATCTGCTGAGACGGAGTATGTGAGGGATGGTAAAGTCACCAAGATGATTGTGCTAGAGCTGACCGATGATAGGTGATTTAATATGTTGTTTGATTAATTGAGAAAAATGTCCAGTTTAGTTGTTAAATTCGTGTTGTTCCATTGACATAGTATTCCCAAATAGGTGGTGCAAGATCTATAGAAAATTTTGTTCTGCCAATTGTGTCTTTTGTGGTGCCCATGTCCTGCAGTGTGTGGCATTTTGTTGGTTGTAGTATTTGTGAAGAAGATTTCCTTCGTAGACTTGGGTGGGTTTTGATGATAACAAACTCACATCACAAAAGAAGAAAAACTACATGGAGGCTTAAGTTGAAGAATGAAGATAATGGGACTTAGGCTTCATAGTTATATTCTTGTAAGTATGGTTCTTATCTTTGACACTATCATTCTTAACAAGACTTAGAATGCTCAGAAAATAATTACAAACATTTTTCTAAGTCATCATATGAAGCAATGCTAAAACTCTTGTGAAAATAAATCACACACTCATAATTATTTTCATATAATGTGATTTTGCATGAAAATATTTTTTACATGAAAAACCATTGTTTATTATGAAAATTGCATTATTACTTTTACCATAAAAATATGTTTAACATGCTTTGGCAATTGCTAATATATTATTCTTATGTTGGCCATAATGGTTACTACATTATATATGGTTTCATCACACACTAAGAATAATATTTAAGCAAGGTTTTTCTTACATACATGCATTACATGTTACTATTATCATATATGCCTAATTGATCATTGTGCCCACAACTTTTTCTAATTAAATTATCTTTCCAAAATTTGGCCAACGGCTAATATTTGGATTCAAGTGCACACAACGGCTATTTTCTTGGGAATGCATTTCATACACTTTTTCATGAATAAGTGTTGTCATACCCCGATTTTTGACCTAAGATCGTATATTCATACATCGACACGTGTCAGTTGACCCTACACTCGTACGCCGTTCGATCTTGATCAGTAAAAAAAAATCGGCAGAGAGGTATTTTAAAATACCTCATTTTTTTTTATTCCGAATCGGACCGCCATCTCTCTTTATTTCCATTTTTATCTTTATTCATTAATTTTAATTCTTTATTATTATTCATTGTTCCATTTTTTATAAGTCCAAGTCTGCATAAATCTTTTTATTATTATCATTTATTTACTCATTTAATATCATTTATTATTATTCATTTTTTGTATTTATTGATAAAATCTTAAAAAAATCAAAAATCTGATAATGTCAAGAATTGGTCCGATCCAAAAGACACAGCCTGTCACGCGTAAACGTTTTTTTCATCCTCATCAGTTCATTCCAATCATGTTTTTTTACTCATCAGTTCATTCCAATCTGGTTCCGTTCCAATCCTGTTCCATTCCAATCCAAAAAGCACAGGTTTTTCTGCCTATTTAACAAACCCTAAACCCATCAACCCGGTGCTATAAATAACACCTTCAGAACACACATTAAAGGGGCCGAAAATTTTGAATCAAAAAACACGAATCAAACACAACAACAACAGCGACACTAAAATCAAATCAAATACAACAAGCATAGAAACAAGAAGCGTATCAGAGAACAACAACAACAAATCCGAATCAGATTCGTAAAAAAAATCAATAAAGAGGTAGTTTTCTTTTCTTTTTTGTGAAGCTTTTGTTTTGTAGATCTAGAAAGATTGAGAAACCTTTTTGAATTTTTGAGTAAAAAAATAGAACCGAGAGGGTAGATTACATAGGAAAAAAGGTTTTTTTTTTAAAAAGGGGGCTTTTTTCGTCTCCGGCACGCCGGCCACCGCGCCGGAAACTGGGTTTCACGGTGGTTCGTATGAACACACCGGAAACCCCCACCGGAAAATTCATGGTGGGGGGGGGAAGAGAGAGAAGAGAGCTTCTCTCACTAGAGAGAAGGTAGAGAGAGAAGGAGAAGAGAAAAAATGAATTTTTTGAAGGGGTTTGGGTATATATACTCTGTTTAAATCCTGTGTGTCACAGTCTGCCACGTTAGCGTACACCCACGCTTTGGAACCGTCTGATTGGGATCAAGAGGCCCAAGATGCCTCATATCATGATCAGATCTAGGCTGTCTGATCTTAATCAGACGGCCCTGATCTGATCTTTAAGCCCAAACGCGCCTCAACCCTCTATGCAACCCAATTCACTTTTTTTTAGTTTTTACACCCCCTGGTTGCTGTCTGCACACCCCTTTTCACATTTAATTGTTTTATCTCTTCATGCATTTTAATTTCTCTTGCATTTTTTTTTCTTTTCTTTTCTTTCTTTCTTTTTACGTCTTATCATCTTAACTTAATTAAACTTAGGTTGCATCTTTATCATCCATTTGCTGGTTGCATATTTATTTGATTCTATGTCATTTATTTCTTTATCGCATGGAACTTAGAATGTAAGTAGGCTTTAATGTAAATAATTTATTCTTTGTCGTTTATTTCTCGTAGACCATAGCGTGTATCATAGGTTTTTATGTAATAGCTTTAGGTGCATGTGTGCGTGTGTGTGCATGTTTTATTTTTATTTGTTTCTAGTTTAGGTTAAAGGTTTTCCGCGGTGATCCAACGTCACCACAAAAACCTACGTTTTACTTTCTTGCTCCGTTAGATTTAATTTTCGTTTAATTATTCAAAAACAAGCAAAAAATACATATAACAAAAATCACAAAAAAAAAATTTAAAATAAACCTTGATCTTAAATCAAGTGATTTTTTCTTTTATTTTCTTAATCAAATCCCAATCAATTTAACTTTACTATTAAAAAACACAAACAAATACTCACTTGCCACTTGGCTTTTCATTTTAAAACCTTTTTCCAAAATTAATAAAAAACGCCAAACAAATCAAACACAATTTTCACCCCGAACTACGAGCTTTTGATCCCTCACGGGTACGTAGGCAAAGGACATTGTCCTCTCAAATCAATAAAAATGTAGATAATTAGGTTTTTTTTCTTAATCATTTTAAATTTCTTTTTTCAAAGGCAAGCAAGTTTATAGCACAAAAATTAAACCAAGAGGTTCCCGTAGAGTACTACGGACATAAAGGGTGCTAATACCTTCCCTTTATGTAACTAACCCCCGAACCCTGAATCTTTAAAATGTGGTATTTGAACTTTTTTTTCCACTTCTTTTCAAACAAATTAAATGTTCGGTCGTGAAATAAAATAGTGAGTCAAACGCTAATCAAATAGTCTTGATCTCCGAAAAATGACGCGACAGAAATGGCGACTTCACTTGGGATACCCTAAGAGGGTTGAGCCTAACTTGGCTTTATTTAAAATTTTGTGCTATAACTTGCTTAAAAACAAAAAACAAAATGGAAATACGTGTATATATGCTCTTCCTTCTTCTTTCTAATTTCTTAACGTGTGTGGTGAGATAAGTCCCCCACCCGGACTTGAGGGAAACATAAGATAGGACGGTGGTATAATCATAGTGCTTTGCCAAGAGTGATTTTTGGTTGTGGTACATGTGATAACCCCACTCAACGAAGGAATCTTGGAAGTATACAATGTTGACATGAGTATTCGTGTTTGACATACTATTTTCGAGTGACCGTCGAAGTTGAGAACCTTTAGTTACCTTTAACCCATCTTATCCTTTTAGGGCGTAGTGCGGTGACTATTCAGGAGTAAATCTTGATCTAGTTGACACGCGATACTACACTCGAGCGAGACTCTCGTACGAACATTTTTTGGACCGGAAGTAAATTCCGCTGTGCAATAATCTTCGGAAGAGGTTTGTCGACCTTGAGAACTTGGTAGAACCCGTGATACAGGTACAAATAAAACCATAGTCCCAACCAAATGGCACGCTCACCCTTGACTCCAACATCATGGACTTTAACCTCATCATATTTTCTCTGTTCTTTAGCATAATCATGGATACATACATTCATTCATAAACCTTTTTTCATCAAACAATCGAAGGACTTATATAAACTTTTTGTAAAACATTATAGATGGAGATCGCAAGAAGAAACACTAAGAAATACACTTTCCAGAGACCAGATTTGCTGAAATTAAGGGAGCTAGGGAAGAAGGTAGCTAGTCCAGAAGATTTTCATGCTCGCCATGGGAGATTGCTTGGTATCCTTAAAACGGATGTCGCGAAGGGAGTCTTGGAAACTTTAGTCCAATTCTATGATCCTCTTTACCACTGCTTCACGTTCCCTGATTACCAACTTGTCCCCACCCTCGAAGAGTACTCTTATTTGGTTGGTCTACCTGTGCTTGACAAAATACCATTCAACGGCCTTGAACCCGTCTCTAAACTCTCAACCATTGCGAACGCCCTCCATCTGGGAGCCTCTGTCATAAAATCAAACCTCATTGTTAAAGGAGGTCTCCAGGGCCTTACGGCAAAGTTCCTCTATCAACAAGCCTCATTTCTCGCTGATGTAGCCAGTAACGAGGCATTTTACTCCATTATAGCCCTACTGATATATGGCCTTGTACTTTTCCCAAATATTGATAACTTCGTGGACATCCGTGCCATACAAATCTTCCTCACCAAAAATCCCGTCCCTACCCTGTTGGCCAACACATACCATTCCATCCATGATCGGACATTAGCAGGCCGTGGAGCTATCCTCTGTTGTGCACCTTTGCTTTACAAATGGTTTACCTCACATCTACCTCAAACACATTCTTTTCAAGCCAATCCCGAAGGTCATTCATGGTCCCAAAAAATCATGTCTCTGACCCCATCTGATATAGTCTGGTACCATGCAGCTTGGGACAACGGAACCATCATCGCCAGTTGCGGTGAATATCCCAACGTGCCTCTTCTCGGTATGTATGGAGGAATTAGTTACAACCCTATCCTTGCCCGACGACAATTCGGGTACCCAATGAGAACCCAACCGGATAACCTCCCTTTAACCGGAGAATTCTACTACAACGACAAAGATTACTCGAATAAGAGAGATAAGTTTGTGCAAGCTTGGAGGGGCATCCGTAAACTTAACAGAAGCCAGTTGGGAAAGAAGGGAGACTTTGTGCATGGATCTTATACCCAATGGGTCATTGATAGAGCCACGAGCTATGGGATGCCTTACACCCTACCGAGGTACTTATCCTCAACTACCCCAGCATCATCTCTACCCATACCTGTCAAGACTAAGGAGGAGTATCAGGAGCGATTGACTGAGACAACCCTTGAAAGTGTCACTTGGAAAAGAAGATACGATGAAGCTATGCGCGAGATGGAAACAATGAGTGGGGAAATAGAACAGCACAAGCATAAACTCCTCAAACAAAGCCGGACAATTGTCGCACAAAATATTGACATCCAAGTGAAGGACAAGCTTCTCAAACGACATATTAACAAGAAAGAGCATATGGATTTCTTCGCCAGCGCTCATCCAAATTTTGAGGAGTAGACCGCTTCAGGAGTCGGAGAACTTCATAGTTTTTTTCATTTTTCTAGATTTTTGTAATATAATTTGGAGTCCATCCCTTGACTCAGTGTATTAGAAGGGGAATTATCTTGTGGTATTTTAAATTATTATTCAATGAAATTTTCAACTACGATGTTTACAGAAATGCTTTTATAAGTCCTTCGATAAAAATGTGTCTTTTGCATAAACATACCATGCATCATTCTCCATTCATAGTTTCAAATCCCAAGTCTCACACAAATTCTTTATTCTTAAAGGTCAGCCCGTTTGAAAAGTGGCCCGGCGCATTCTCTACAAGTCTACTCGCACTCACTACACTCGGGCAACTGTAAAGAAAAAAATGGACTTTCTCGAACAAGAAAACCGAGTACTCCGAGAAGCAAATGAGGCCATGCAGGCCAAGATGGACGAACTGACTGAATTGGTAAAGACATTAACGGCCGCTCAAGATCAACTGCCACCACTACCTCCTCCCCCTGGCAGTACTCAGGCTGAGGCAGGTCCCTCTTTTGTTACCTCACAGTAAGTGACACCAGAAGGTCGTCCTTGGAGCATGCCTTTTAGCCTTGGTGAAGTGTTCCGCCCTTATGTCTCAGAAGCTCCAGTGTCTACCGTTCACAGTGCATTTTCCGCTCCGACTGCAACCTACTCAATACCTCTGGTTCATACTATGCCACAAAGAGAAGACCATATCATTCCCTTAGGGAGTACAGGGGCCCATGACAAAGTGATCGACTTACAGGAGAAGTTCGAGATGATGAATCGGGAAATGCAAGCACTCCGTGGAAGGGAAATATTCGGGAAAGATGCTTATGATCTCTGCTTGGTACCAAATGTCCAGATACCCCACAAGTTCAAGCTCTCAGACTTTGAGAAATACAAAGGAACGTCCTGTCCTAAAGAGCATCTAAGGATGTATATGAGGAAGATGTCCACGTATGTACGTGACGACCAGGTCCTCATTCATTACTTTCAAGACAGTTTAGCTGGTGCCGCACTAAAGTGGTACATAAATCTGGACCGTACAGAGGTCCGAACTTTCAATAATCTGTGTGAAGCTTTTGTGCAGCAATACAAGTTCAATGTGGACATGGCTCCAGACCGAAGTGATTTTCAAGCTATGACTCAGAAAGACAAAGAAACATTCAAAGAGTATGCCCAACGATGGAGGGATGTTGCTGCCCAGGTTAGCCCAGGTATAGAAGAAAAGGAGATGACCAAACTGTTCTTGAAAACTCTAGGTCAGTTCTATTATGAGAGGATGGTTGGAAGTGCGCCCAGAGACTTCACAGAGATGGTCAACATGGGGGTGCAGTTGGAAGAAGGAGTCCGAGAAGGACGGTTAGTGAAAGAAAATACATCCACCGGTAGTACAAGAAAGTTCGGAAATGGTTTTTCAAAGAAGAAAGAACAAGAGATCAACATGGTGACCCATCAACCAAATTATCCAGCCTATAACCATATTGCTGCCATCACGCCTACCACCAACACTACTCAACCACTAAATTATCAACTTCCCCAATATCCTCAACAATATCTCCCCCAATATCCTCAACAATATCCCCAACAACCATATCAACATCGCCCATACCAGCAACAACCACACCAACAAAATCCCCAACAACCATACCAACAATATCCCCAACAGCCATATCGGCAACAACAACCACGACCACAAGCTCAAATATTACAAATTGACCCAATTCCTATTACCTATGCAGAACTGCTTCCAGGGTTACTCAAACAGAACATGATCCAAACTAGACCACCTCCTCCAGTGCCAGAAAAACCATCACCAGGGTACAGACCAGACCAGACCTGTGCTTTTCACCAAGGGGCCCCAGGCCACAACATTGAGAATTGCTATTGTTTGAAGAACGCCGTCCAGAGGCTAATCAATGAAAAGAGAATAACCTTCACAGACTCAAACCCAAATATTCAAACCAACCCGTTACCAAATCATGGTGCTCCAGCCGTCAACATGGTCGAAGACTGCCAAGAGACTCGCCTTGTTCTTAAAGTGCAACATATCCGAACACCATTGGTTCCATTACATGCCAAGTTATGTGAAACGTCTTTTTTCAAACATGACCATGCCGCCTGTGAGGTGTGCCGTCTAGATCCGTGGGGTTTCCAGGAAGTAAAGGATGATATCCAGGGACTACTGAACCGGGGAGAATTAATTGTTGAAAGAAAATGTGACGATGTATGTGTCATGACTCCTGAGCCTTTGGAGATATTCTTTGACAGTCGGAAGTCGGCTACTCCTTTAGTGATTTGCTTACCAGGACCAATGCCTTATGTCTCTGAAAAGGCCATACCATACAAGTACAATGCCACTATGATAGAAGGAGATCACGAGGTTCCTATACCATCTTTGCCGTCTGTGGGTAATATTGCTGAAGATAGTAGAGTACTGAGGAACGGGCGTGTTATCCCTGCAGTGTTTCCAAATAGGGTTAACGTCCCATTAATTGAAGAGGTTCAAGCTAAAGATTCTAATGCACTCCAAGATGTAGGCCAGTCTAGTGGGGCCGGCACGAGTTCTGATTTCGATGAGGTGCTCAAGCTGATCAAGAAGAGCGATTATAAGATAATTGATCAACTGATGCAGACTCCGTCAAAAATATCGATAATGTCTTTACTGCTGAATTCAGAGGCTCATAGGGGAGCTTTAATGAGCGTTTTAGAGCAAACATTTGTAGACCATGATGTGACTGTTGGTCAGTTCGGTGGAATAGTGGGGAATATCACTGCATGCAACAACTTGAGTTTCAGTGATGAAGAACTCCCAGAAGAAGGAAGGAACCATAACTGGGCGTTACACATATCAGTAAATTGCAAGACAGATGCTTTGTCGAATGTGTTGTTAGACACCGGGTCAGCTCTAAATGTGATGGCTAAAACAACTTACAACCAACTTTCCTACCAAGGCACGCTGTTAAGACGAAGTGGAGTAATGGTGAAGGCTTTTGATGGTTCGAGGAAGACTGTTCTCGGAGAGGTGGACTTGCCCATTACAATCGGGCCACATGTTTTCCAAGTTACTTTTCAAGTAATGGATATACAAGCATCATACAGTTGTCTATTGGGCCGACCTTGGATTCATGGAGCTGGGGCAGTGACGTCAACCTTACATCAGAAAGTGAAGTTTGTGAAGAATGGGAAACTGGTAACTGTGAATGGAGAAGAGGCTTTGTTAGTAAGCCACTTGTCGGCTTTCTCTTTCATTGGTGCCGACAATACCGAGGGATCTTTATTTCAAGGACTTTCTTTAGAAGAAGAGAATTCGAAGAAGAATGGGGCATCTATTTCATCTTTTAAGGACGCTCAGAGGGTAGTCCAAGATGGTGTGTCTACAGGCTGGGGGCAAGTGTTAAGCTTACCAGAGAACAAGCATCGAGAAGGTCTCGGTTTCTCTTCATCAGCTGGAATCCCCGAGGCAGGGTTCGTCATTGAGCCACAGAGAGGGATTTTTCGCAGTGCTGGATTCATTCATTCTCCGCCAGAAACCAACGCAGTCATTGAAGACAACCCCGAAGGAATTCCATGCAACTTTGTGACGCAAGGAGGGTCTAACCATAACTGGGTTGCTGTCGACGTTCCTTTTGTTGCTCATTTGTCCAAGTAATGCACTTGTTTGTCTTTATGCTTTTAAAAAATCCTTTCGTCCTGCCCCAAGCGAAAGTGAATTTATCTAGAGCTTTTTGCTTCAAAAATTACAATCATCAATAAAATGTCGTTTTGTTTCCGACTTTTGTTTTATTTTGTGCTTTTAAAGAAAAAATGGTAATACAAAAAACCAAAAAACATGATCACTTCCAAAATGTCTGCATTTACACATTTCTTCTAAAATCAATCATTAAACATATGTGCAGATTAATTATCAATAAACCCGTTGAACAACGTGACTCTATGATCTCTCCCAACTTTGAGTTCCCTGTATACGAAGCAGAAGAAGAAGAGGTTGAGGAGATTCCCGATGAGATTTCTCGTTTACTTGAACAAGAAAGAAGAGCTATTCAGCCTTATGGGGAAGCATTAGAAGTAATCAATCTAGGCTCTGAAGAAGACAAGAAAGAGATAAGGATCGGGGTGTCACTTGAAGCAAATGTCAAGAAACAAGTGATAGAACTTCTCAAAGAATATGTCGATGTGTTTGCTTGGTCGTATAAGGATATGCCGGGGCTGGATACTGATATTGTGGTACACCGTTTGCCTCTGAAGCCTGAATGTCCACCGGTCAAACAGAAATTGAGAAGAACTCACCCTGATATGGCTCTCAAGATCAAAGAGGAAGTACAAAAACAGATTGACGCAGGATTCCTCGTTACGTCAGAATACCCTCAATGGTTAGCCAACATAGTGCCCGTTCCGAAGAAAGATGGTAAGGTCAGAATGTGTGTTGATTATCGTGACTTGAACAAAGCTAGTCCCAAAGATGACTTCCCACTGCCTCATATTGATGTGTTAGTTGACAGTACTGCAAAATCCAAAGTTTTCTCCTTCATGGACGGTTTCTCCGGTTACAATCAAATTAAGATTGCGCCTGAAGATAGAGAAAAAACATCCTTCATCACCCCTTGGGGCACTTTCTGTTACAAAGTAATGCCGTTTGGTTTGATAAACGCAGGAGCTACTTATCAGAGAGGTATGACTACCCTTTTTCATGACATGATGCACAAAGAAATTGAGGTTTATGTGGATGATATGATCGTCAAATCAAGCACTGAAGAAGAACATGTCGAATACTTGCTAAAGATGTTCCAACGACTGAGAAAATACCAACTCCGTCTGAACCCCAATAAGTGCACTTTTGGTGTCAGATCCGGGAAGCTTTTGGGCTTCATTGTTAGTCAGAAAGGTATCGAAGTAGATCCGGACAAAGTCAAAGCCATCAGAGAAATGCCTGCTCCAAAAACAGAAAAACAAGTAAGAGGATTCCTCGGGTGTTTAAATTACATCTCCAGATTCATTTCTCATATGACTGCGACATGTGGACCGATATTCAAGTTACTCCGCAAGGATCAAGGGATTGTATGGACAGAAGATTGTCAGAAAGCCTTCGACAGCATCAAAGAGTACTTACTAGAACCGCCCATTCTTATCCCTCCAGTTGAAGGAAGACCGTTGATTATGTACCTAACTGTATTAGATGCTTCTATGGGTTGTGTGCTCGGGCAACAAGATGAGACCGGAAGAAAGGAGCACACTATTTATTATCTAAGCAAGAAGTTTACTGATTGTGAGTCTCGTTATTCCATGCTCGAGAAGACTTGTTGTGCTTTAGCCTGGGCCGCCAAACGCCTCCGTCATTACATGGTTAATCATACCACTTGGTTGATATCTAAAATGGATCCGATCAAGTACATCTTCGAGAAGCCAGCTTTAACAAGAAGAATCGCCCGGTGGCAGATGTTGTTATCCGAGTATGATATTGAGTACCGTTCCCAGAAAGCAATCAAAGGTAGCATCTTTGCCGATCACCAAGCTCACCAACCGATCGAAGATTATCAGCCTATAAAGTTCGATTTCCCCAACGAAGAGATCATGTATTTGAAAATGAAAGATTGTGACGAGCCGTTGTTCGGGGAAGGCCCAGACCCTGAATCAAGATGGGGTTTGATATTCGACGGAGCTGTTAATGTTTATGGCAGCGGCATTGAGGCAGTCATTATTACTCCTAAAGGTACCCACATCCCATTCTCTGCCAGACTAACCTTCGACTGCACAAACAACATGGCAGAGTACGAAGCATGCATCATGGGTATCGAAGAAGCGATCGATCTAAGAATCAAGAACCTTGACATCTATGGTGATTCAGCTCTCGTAGTCAATCAGATCAAAGGAGAGTGGGAAACTCGCCACCCCGGCTTGATTCCATACAAAAACTACGCGAGACGGTTACTGACCTTCTTCAACAAGGTCGAATTGCACCACATCCCCCGTGATGAGAACCAAATGGCAGATGCTCTAGCTACCTTATCCTCAATGTACCAAAGAAACCGTCGAAATGAAGTACCATTAATCAGTATCAGGTGTCTTGAAAGACCTGCTCATGTATTTGCAACTGAAGAAGTGGTTGACGACAAACCATGGTACCATGATATCAAGTGTTTCCTTCAAAGTCAAGAGTATCCACCCGAAGCATGCAACAAAGACAAGAAAACTTTAAGAAGACTATCTGGCAACTTCTTCCTGAACGGAAATATTTTGTATAAAAGAAACTTTGATATGGTGTTGCTTAGATGTGTGGACGCCCGCGAAGCTGATTTACTGATGCATGAAATACACGAAGGATCTTTCGGTACTCATTCAAGTGGGCATACAATGACCAAGAAGATATTAAGGGCAGGTTATTACTGGATGACGATGGAAGTGGATTGTTACAAGCATGCCAGGCGGTGTCATAAGTGCTAAATCTATGCTGATAAGATTCATGTTCTGCCAACTGCACTCAACGTTCTCTCTTCCCCGTGGCCTTTCTCCATGTGGGGCATCGACATGATTGGTAGGATCGAGCCCAAAGCTTCAAACGGGCACCATTTCATCCTAGTGGCCATCGACTATTTCACCAAGTAGGTTGAAGCTGCATCTTATGCTAATGTGACCAAGCAAGTGGTGGTCAAGTTCATCAAGAATCAAATCATCTGCCGCTATGGCGTCCCTAGCAGAATCATTACAGACAATGGGACGAATCTGAACAACAATATGATGAAAGAACTGTGTGATGATTTCAAGATCGAGCATCATAACTCCTCTCCTTACAGGCCGCAGATGAATGGTGCTGTCGAAGCCGCAAACAAGAATATAAAGAAGATTGTCTAGAAAATGGTGGTAACTTACAAAGACTGGCATGAGATGCTTCCGTTCGCATTACATGGATATCGTACTTCCGTACGCACATCAACAGGGGCAACCCCTTTCTCTTTGGTATATGGTATGGAAGCAGTGCTTCCCGTAGAAGTTGAGGTCCCTTCAATGAGAGTTTTAATGGAAGCTGAGTTATCAGAAGCTGAATGGACTCAAAGTAGGTATGATCAGTTGAACTTAATCGAGGAGAAACGCATGGCTGCTCTATGTCATGGACAACTATATCAAAGAAGGATGAAGCAGGCTTTCGACAAGAAAGTCCGTCCTCGTGAATTCAAAGAGGGTGATCTTGTGCTAAAAAAGATTTTGTCTTTCCAGCCCGACTCCAGGGGCAAGTGGACTCCTAACTATGAGGGCCCATACGTCGTCAAAAGGGTCTTCTCCGGTGGTGCCATGACCCTTCAAACTATGGATGGTGAAGAACTTCCGCGTACTGTAAACACGGATGCAGTCAAGAAATATTTTGTCTAAAAATTATAAGAACAGCTCGGTAAGTCGAAAACCCGAAAGGGCGGCTTAGGCAAAAATGAGCGTCTCGGTGGGCTGAAAACCCGAAAGGGCGGTCCAGGCAAAATTAGAGACATTAAACAGAGATTATCCTGATAGGCTGAAAACCTGAAAGGGCGGCCTATGCAAAAATTAAGGATAAAGAAAAAGACAAAGTAACTGCATCCGGTCAGACACCACCGACTTGGGGCATATCTGCTACCAAAGAACCTTCGATCTGAAGCATCAGAACAGCAGAACTCAAAGTTGTTAGGGAAAATAGGGTCGCGAAGTTCAATATACCCCTCCACAAATAAATTACCATTTTTTAAACTTTTGTAAAGATCTATGGAGTCATGCCATCGGCTGACCACCGTTCAATCAATAAAATTTGAGCCATTTCCCCTTTATTTGAAATTCTCATTTATTTTATTTTTTCACACTTTCTTCTGTTTTTGATGGTAATATTGCGAAGCAAATTCTTAAAACTTTTTCACGTCTCTCAAAAGCATAAACAAATAAGTGCTCCTTAAGACTCATGAGTAAAATGGAGCGTACGTCGACATTCTCCTCCAGGAACGTTTGGACCCTACTAAACAAGCATGGCTAGACAATGTGGGAAGTTTTACAAAAGGAAACAAAAAATACAAAAAAAGAGCTCGCTAAGTCGAAAACCTGAAAAGGCGACTTAGGCAATAGAGAGCGTCCCGGTGGACTGAAAACCCGAAAGGGCAGTCCAGGCAAAAATTTGGGGCACAAAAAAGGAAATATACTCCCGGTGGACTGAAAACCCGAAAGGGCGGTCCAGGCAAAAGTTAGGGATTTCAAAAGAAAACAAACAAACAAACAAAAAACAAAAATGAGCATGACTGCTGGGGCATACCAATGGATTGGCACTCTATGCGAAATGGCGACTCCTACCCAAAGTGTTGGTCAATAACAGGCTCCTCCCAAGAAACATTGAGAGTTGCTACTTTGTACCAGGTTTCACCATATAATTTGTTCGATTAGTTCACAATAATGTTATCTTCAAGGAAGTTTGCCGAGTGTGGGTACTGCGATGTCAACCAATTTCCCATTCTACCTGCTTTGTCTCGTTCCGTCGAATTTACCCATCGCAACCCGGTCTACACATTCATACATTCATTCATACAGTCATTCATACATTCATTCATACATTCATGCATTATTACTTTCACTCACGCACAACACATACACAACTTCATCCACAAGTGGTTGCATCGGTCACCCGAAATCTTGTTTTGGCCACATCCTGTCATTTCAAGTCCTCAACCGTTTAAAGCCGACAGTCCTACACAATAGACCGCTTACACTTTACCGTTTAAAGCCGACAGTCCTACACAACGGACCGCTTACACTTTATCCGCTTTCAAGCCGACAGTCCTACACAATGGACCGCTTACACTTTATCCGCTTTCAAGCCGACAGTCCTACACAATGAACCGCTTACACTTTATCTGCTTTCAAGCCGACAGTCCTACACAACGGACCGCTTACACTCTATCCGCTTTCAAGCCGACAGTCCTACACAATGGACCGCTTACACTTTATCTGCTTTCAAGCCGACAGTCCTACACAACGGACCGCTTACACTCTATCCGCTTTCAAGCCGACAGTCCTACACAACGGACCGCTTACACTCTATCCGCTTTCAAGCCGACAGTCCTACACAACGGACCACTTAAGTTTACCTTTTTCTTTGTTTCAAGCTGTTAGTCCTAAACAACGGACACCCCGCGTCTATCCGACATTCCTTTGAGTGTCATCCCCAGTGCGCCTAACCCAGAGATGTCATCAAAAATTTTGTCTTCGTTAAACCATCGTCCCAAACTAATACAATAGTAGACAATCACTTCCCAAGTGAAACTACATTCCTCCAACAGAGTCGGATCCTTTTCCATAAAGAGTTCGGGCGCCCCGTCGTTATTACTCGTCCCAATCGAGTCAATCATACCGTCTTGCATTCATAAATGCGTCACACACATTCACACAGCATCTTAGGGTCAAAAATAGGTGTACTTTGTATTTAAGTCCCTTCGATCCGTCACATCAAAGATTTCATCTTCAGATCTTCGGACGAAGAAACTTAAATAGGGGCATCTGTCATACCCCGATTTTTGACCTAAGATCGTATATTCATACATCGACACGTGTCAGTTGACCCTACACTCGTACGCCGTTCGATCTTGATCAGTAAAAAAAATTCGGCAGAGAGGTATTTTAAAATACCTCATTTTTTTTTATTCCGAATCGGACCGCCATCTCTCTTTATTTCCATTTTTATCTTTATTCATTAATTTTAATTCTTTATTATTAGTCATTGTTCCATTTTTGATAAGTCCAAGTCTGCATAAATCTTTTTATTATTATCATTTATTTACTCATTTAATATCATTTATTATTATTCAGTTTTTGTATTTATTGATAAAATCTTAAAAAAATCAAAAATCTGATAATGTCAAGAATTGGTCTGATCCAAAAGACACAGCCTGTCACGCGTAAACGTTTTTTTCATCCTCATTAGTTCATTCCAATCATGTTTTTTTACTCATCAGTTCATTCCAATCTGGTTCCGTTCCAATCCTGTTCCATTCCAATCCAAAAAGCACAGGTTTTTCTGCCTATTTAACAAACCCTAAACCCATCAACCCGGTGCTATAAATAACACCTTCAGAACACACATTAAAGGGGCCGAAAATTTTGAATCAAAAAACACGAATCAAACACAACAACAACAGCGACACTAAAATCAAATCAAATACAACAAGCATAGAAACAAGAAGCGTATCAGAGAACAACAACAACAAATCCGAATCAGATTCGTAAAAAAAATCAATAAAGAGGTAGTTTTCTTTTCTTTTTTGTGAAGCTTTTGTTTTGTAGATCTAGGAAGATTGAGAAACCTTTTTGAATTTTTGAGTAAAAAAATAGAACCGAGAGGGTAGATTACATAGGAAAAAGGTTTTTTTTTAAAAAGGGGGCTTTTTTCGTCTCCGGCACGGCGGCGCAGCCGCGATGGCTCGCCGGCCACCGCGCCGGAAACTGGGTTTCACGGTGGTTCGTATGAACACACCGGAAACCCCCACCGGAAAATTCATGGGGGGGGGGGGAAGAGAGAGAAGAGAGCTTCTCTCACTAGAGAGAAGGTAGAGAGAAAACATGAATTTTTTGAAGGGGTTTGGGTATATATACTCTGTTTAAATCCTGTGTGTCACAGTCTGCCACGTTAGCTTACACCCACGCTTTGGAACCGTCTGATTGGGATCAAGAGGCCCCTGATGCCTCATATCATGATCAGATCTAGGCTGTCTGATCTTAATCAGACGGCCCTGATCTGATCTTTAAGCCCAAACGCGCCTCAACCCTCTATGCAACCCAATTCACTTTTTTTTTTAGTTTTTACACCCCCTGGTTGCTGTCTGCACACCCCTTTTCACATTTAATTGTTTTATCTCTTCATGCATTTTAATTTCTCTTGCATTTTTTTTTCTTTTCTTTTCTTTCTTTCTTTTTACGTCTTATCATCTTAACTTAATTAAACTTAGGTTGCATCTTTATCATCCATTTGCTGGTTGCATATTTATTTGATTCTATGTCATTTATTTCTTTATCGCATGGAACTTAGAATGTAAGTAGGCTTTAATGTAAATAATTTATTCTTTGTCGTTTATTTCTCGTAGACCATAGCGTGTATCATAGGTTTTTATGTAATAGCTTTAGGTGCATGTGTGCGTGTGTGTGCATGTTTTATTTTTATTTGTTTCTAGTTTAGGTTAAAGGTTTTCCGCGGTGATCCAACGTCACCACAAAAACCTAAGTTTTACTTTCTTGCTCCGTTAGATTTAATTTTCGTTTAATTATTCAAAAACAAGCAAAAAATACATATAACAAAAATCACAAAAAAAAAATTTAAAATAAACCTTGATCTTAAATAAAGTGATTTTTTGTTTTATTTTCTTAATCAAATCCCAATCAATTTAACTTTACTATTAAAAAACACAAACAAATACTCACTTGCCACTTGGCTTTTCATTTTAAAACCTTTTTTCAAAATTAATAAAAAACGCCAAACAAATCAAACACAATTTCCACCCCGAACTACGAGGTTTTGATCCCTCACGGGTACGTAGGCAAAGGACCTTGTCCTCTCAAATCAATAAAAATGTAGATAATTAGGTTTTTTTCTTAATCATTTTAAATTTCTTTTTTCAAAGGCAAGCAAGTTTATAGCACAAAAATTAAACCAAGAGGTTCCCGTAGAGTACTACGGACATAAAGGGTGTTAATACCTTCCCTTTATGTAACTAACCCCCGAACCCTGAATCTTTAAAATGTGGTATTTGAACTTTTTTTTCCACTTCTTTTCAAAAAAATTAAATGTTCGGTCGTGAAATAAAATAGTGAGTCAAACGCTAATCAAATAGCCTTGATCTCCGAAAAATGACGCGACAAGTGTCATTTGAAATATGTGTCTATTCATTGATAAAACTTTTTGAAAAGTAGTGTTGCTTCATAAACATCATTTTAGCCTCTATAAATTCAATTGAGAATCAAAGCATTTAAACACAACAACTTTCATTATCTCAATTGACATTTTCAATATCACTTGCTTTCAAACTTTCATTTAAATTGTTTGGAAAACTTTGCTTACGTTTAACATTTATTAAAAAGTTTTCTGAGCACTAAGTCCATTTGTTTAAGAGTGATATTGATAAGATTATACAGCCATACACATTTGATATTCTTCAATTACATTATTGTAAAGTTTCTCATCATTTGTTGGTGGGAATTGTTGTAAAAGATAGTGGAGTGCTATCTTGTTTCTTTGTGAGAATTTCATCATAGGTTTGGTGAAGATTCTTGTTGTAAAGATAGTGGGTGCTATCTTGGTGTGTAGAGAAATATTGTTAGGGGACCTTTGGGATTAAGGTTGCTTTGTAACAAAGATTCTTTACATAGTGAAATCCTTCGCGGGGTGTGAAGGGAGTGGAGTATCCTAAGGTTTAGAGGGGAACCACTATAATTCTCTTGATTCATTTCTTCTTCCCTTACTCTTTTATTTTTCCGCATTCATACCTTCATCATTATTTATCGGAAAAATTATCAACAACGTTAAACTAAGAAAAATTAACCAATATTCCTAAAAACCTAATTCACCCCCCTCTTAGGTTACAATCTGAACTTATAGTATTTAATACGCCATATGTTCCTTTTTAAGTGTTGTTTTAAATTTTAACAGAAAATAACAAAGTGTGTTTTTGGACATTTTTTTACCTATTATAACCTCATTTTAATCTACTAATCATTTTTTATTCGCCTTTGATGTAACATTCAACTCTTGACATGATTTTCTTCATCGATTATGTTGGCTATTGTGCAATAGATTCATTGAAATGACCTGCTTTAAGACCATTCTGAAACACTTCAACAAACATTTCTTGGTTTGGATTAATCAATTTAATGGTGGTATAACTAAATCTAGAAAGGTGTTCTCTTAATGATTTTGGGTGTCCTTGACGTATGTTGAACAAACTTGTGGTAAATACCTTACGAAACTTACTTTTCGAAAATTGATGTACGAGCTTTTTTGATAAATCTTAATAACTAGTGATAAAGTCGTTGGGTAAACTTATAAACCATCTCAAAGCAACTTCTTTCAAAGTCCTTGAAAGTAGTTTGCACTTCAAAGATTCCTCTGCACCAATAAATATCATATAAGTGTTAATGTCGTTTATATGCTCCAACAAATCAGATTTTCCATCATAAAATGCTAACAATGGCGGTTTGAAATTGACTAGGTCCAGAGCATTCTAAATTTCTTCATAAAGCAGTTAATGGTTATCAAAACCTCCGACTCATGGTTATTCTTCGACATAATGATCTTGTTGTTGTTGTTGGATAACCGCCACGAAAGCCTACATGGCTTCGTCTTGTTGTCATAATCCATCCATAGTTTGTTGCATTGCTACTAAAATACCATCTTTGTGTTGAATGAAGATTATTATTTACCTATTTACCCTCACTCATGTTGGTGATTTCCAAAATAATGGAATCACTTTAAAACTAAAAGTTGTAACTCGTCACCAAGAGTTGTAACTCTTCATGGGAATCATTCATATACATTGAAATCTTTGACAAAGGGGTACTTAAGGAACCTTATCATTGATTCAAATGTATATGATTATAACCTTTGGCAAATAGGTACTTAATGAACCTTAGCATTCATTTATGTATATATGATCATAATATTTGGCAAAAAGGTGCTTAATGAACCATAACATTGATTCAAGTCAAAGAGATGTTTTCTCTCATGTGAAGAGTCATATAATGCACTATAAATGGTTGACATTAATTTGAAACACAAAACAGAAATTTTGTTGCATTAACAACATAATTCTCCATCATTCTCTTACTCTATATCATTCATCAATTCTCTAATGCATGAGTGGATTGCTGGAACCTAAAATCTGTAAAATATTGTTAGGAGATACGCTTGGTGTGGTTGTGCAATACACGTCAAGTAACTCATAGTATCCTGAAAGGGATTCGTCGATCATTTCTATTGCATCCAATATAAAGTTATTGATGGCAACCTCATGCGCTTTGCGTTTTACATGCATAACCATTAAACTTTTCAAGTTTCATAATTAATATATTACTATGTTACCCTTATTTTTACTTCATATCTATATTGTATTTTATTTATCTAAAATAGCTCAACTTGCTTCTCTATTCCCCAACATGTGTGTCTCTTCTCTTAAAGCATTGACATCGGTAATTTCCTACTGTGTCTTAATTGTATCAAAGACACCATGTGTTAAAACAAACACAATATTTCATATTTTAGGAGTGTCATTCATTGTCAATCGTTGCTTTGCACAACATCGATGCTTTTGTGCTTTGGTTGATTTAAAAATTAATATAAAATTAAAATTTAATCTTAAAAGGTGTTATATATTAATGTAAAATATACGATATATTGTAGATTTAGTGGGACTTATTTTGAAGTTTTTAGTGGCTAATATGATTTTTTCTTGAAGTTGAATAATATGAATATTTAAAAAATGTAGTTGAGTTTTTTTATTTTTTTGAGGGATGTAGTTGAATTGTTTAAATAATTAAAAAAATAAATTAAATGAGGTATATTTTAAACCACAAAGTTCGATATGTGTATGCCCTCATTCAAGTTCTTCATCTCTTGCGATCTAAAATAGGGAAAATTACAGAACAAGAGCTTAGGGTTTCTCTTTGATTGCACAGGTGAGCATTCTTCTTAATATTTAATTTTAAATTGCGAGTTAACAACACTTCTGACTCGACTCGCTGGTGGAATCAGAACTCCGACCGTGTTTACTCCTATTGAATCGCGAGTTAACTCGCTGAACTCAATTATTCATCTCATTGCTTTGTTTGCAATCCTTTTTTTCTTTTCAATGTGTTGTTGTTGTCAATGTGTACTTGTCGTTGTGTTGTAGCTAGAAAATTCAATGATAAACCTGTTTTGCAATTGATGTTTACGTAGTTTCATCTATAGCACGGGTACTTCGAGAATGGTGAAGTACCGTGCACATACCGCTACTGGTTCATACCTAGTATCGGTACGCACGGTACTTGTCTGATCCTTCATATTTTTCATTATTACATATGAGTGATGCATGTAAAGATTCTAGTTATTCTTTAGTGGTGCATGTGTGTGGCAAATGCAATCGCGATTATTGACTATTGTTATGCGATATTCTTGAAGTTGTTGGTAATAAATTATGTGACAAAGTATGTTACAACGAGATTTGTAAAGCTATTGAAAGTGTTTTCATGTTGTGTTTAACATTATTGATTTGTTAAGGTTTTTGTTTTATGTAAACCAGTTTAGGAACTATCTATTACAGCCTGCAATGCAAACCAGTTCTTAAACCGGAATTCGTTCTTGGACTGGTTTTATTAATCTGGTTCTGACAAACTGTGCCAGTTTTGGACTGATTTTAAAACCAGCTCTATTTGGTTTGGGTTGAAGAAAATCATGCTTGGTTCTGATTAAATTCTGGTTCAGTTCAGTTTGAATCAGTTTTTCTGCCAAACCAAACCATGATCAGCGCTACATAAATAAACGAAAATAACCTTTTCTCGAACAAAATAATATTTTTCAATCGAAAAACGACAAATTGAAAAGTGTCCATTTTCTTTGGCAGGCTTGTGAATTGGGTGTTGAGTGATAATGGATGACCTATTTGATTCTGTGGTGAATTTCGAGGAGGTCCATTTGAAGAAAGGCTATGATGAAGGCTACAGCCATGGCCTCGTTGCTGGCAAGGACGAGGGGAAGCAGGTTGGGCTCAAAATCGGTTTTGAGGTTGGCGAGGAACTTGGCTTCTACAGCGGCTGTATCCACATCTGGACATCTGCCATACAGATCGATCCGACATGCTTCTCCTCTCGAGCCAAAACTGGCATCGCCCAGATGAAGGACTTGATTCAAAAATACCCTTTGATGGATCCGGAAGATCTACAGGTACAAGAGATCATGGATAGCCTGAGGCTCAAGTTCAAGATGCTTTGTTCTTCGCTGCATGTCAAGCTCCACTATAAAGGCTATCCTGCTGAGGCCAATGACACTCAATTTTGAACCACATTTTGGCGGAAGATCTTCAAGTACGAGAGATCATGGATAGCCTGAAGCTCAAGTTCAAGATGCTTTTTTCTTCACTGCATGTCAAGCTCCACTATAACGGCTATCCTGCTGAGGCCAATGACACTCAATTTTGAACCACATTTTGGCTTTTACTATGTTTCCAAAACAAAGGTAAAAAATAAAAGTTAGGGTTGAGTTATACAATGGTTAGAGTTGGATATGTAAGTTGCAGTATTGAGTACTTAACCTTGGGTATGATTATTGATTAATATTTATGGTTCATGTTTATAACATATTTGCCTCTTTGCTTTATCCTGTTGGATAAAAACAAAGAATGAAATTGCTATTTCTTTGACATATATACTTAGAGATGATTTTTTGCACATCTGAATTTTGACATCAAATGCTGCCTTATTTTTTGTGCGTATTTTCGAAACATGTAAGTTGTAGAAAACAAAAAGGTAAGAAATGGATAGAAATGAATGGCATCACATAGGTGTCTATATTTTGATGTTCAAATAACACGAATCTATTTAAAGAATTTCAGATTAGTAGCCATGTTGAATTATATTTTTGACTTTTTTATATTGTTACATACTGAAATGATCAGAAGCCAGCCTAAAGGTTAGTGGCAGCAACCAGAAAATTATCTTCTAATAATCGAAAGATTCACAGTTTATGCAACCAAATTATGTTTCAGAATCACGAGAGCTAAAAAAAAAACTGATGGCATTTGACCCAGGGAACATCGACAGAGAGGGATTTTATTTACGGTAACTGGGAATAGTAGATTCTTCAAGCTTTCTACTCTGAATCCTGCCGTATAACTATTAGGTTGCTGCAACAAAAGATGTGTTCAAAGACTTTCAAGCTTATATGTTTTTCCAACGTCAAAGCACGTACACGAGATATGACACTGACACGCCGGCAATGTTAAATATTTGATGAATTAATTGAATGTAATCACATGTCAGTATAAAACACCCGACACGCCTTTCATTATAAGTTTGGTGCTAGAGAGCTTAGAAAGAAGGGATCTTCGTATGCAATCCAATTCGATGTAAACTGCCAATGCTTTCTCACCCTACACTTCATCAAATTCATCTATCACAAGCCACAAGGAACCTTAAGATCAACACTGCATTGCCCCAGTCTGGCTTTTGTTACTTGCAGAAGCCAAGTTGAGCATTCTGATCAACCCATATGTTTTTTTTTTGTTGTTGTAGGTTTTGTGTTGATCTTGTGTTCACATATTTCGGTTTGATTTTGCAGAAAAAGTTCAATTAAATGTGTATGATATTAATAAGAGAGACCGTGGTATCCCAGCTGACTTGAGATTAAACATTAAACGTGTCGATTCTCCGGGTGATTTAGTCCTCCTCTTTAGCAACAAAGTAAATTTCTTCCAATTGTTTTTCATTGAAAATCGTGGATGTTACATGAGTCCTCTCTAACACTTGATGCTCGTCTATCGTTAGCTTTGTAGCACAACATTTCTGATGAAAGACGAGTTTGGCGTCTAACACCTATCATTTTTTTAAATCATTATGTGTTAATGTATTAGTGCCGTATCTGTGTTCGTACTTCATAGATTTTTAGTGCTTAAACAAACACAATTTTACAGATTTGTTCTTTGAATTGACCACGTTACAAACACAATGTTCCAAATTTGTTCTTTGATAATGTATATAAAAGTGCTTGTTGAATTTCTCCTTCAATTTGAATCGAAGTCTAAGTACATTCTATAAGCATTTCTATCAGAAGAGTAATAGCCTTCAACCAAACAGTCAACATGAAAGCCTTGCTTCTTGTACAGATTCAGTGCAGGGGTCCTCAACGGATCGACGTGAAGCATTATCCGCGAAACTTTTCTTGTTCTGCATTTCTCGATTGCCGCTTTCAATAGAACCTCTCCGTATCCTTGCCTCCTCCATTGCTCCTTCACTACAGAAGAACCAAAACATCCCATATTACATACCCATATTGTGAGTAACCAACAAATTAAAGGATTCAATACAAGCATTTCATTAGTTGCAGAATGATTATTTATTCCTGTATATTATAGTTAATTGTAGCCTAACTGACAATCTCGATATTGTTAGGTTGCATATTTCATTCAGTATGAACCCAAGACCTTTCAGCTGTGTGTGTCAATTTCATGTGATGATTGTCACTTCATCTTCAGACTAAAAAGATAGTTAATCAATTTAGTATGTTTTAAAAGTTTAACTTTCACTTTTTCTCTAATTCAGACTCTAAACTATTGAAATATAATAGGAGAGTAATTATCCAACAACTAAGTTGATGTATTAAGGGGGATAACTCAACTGTTTTGAGCTAAAGGCTAAAGGGTTCGAACCCTCAACCCTGCATACCAATGTCTAAGCTTACCAACCGAGTTGCACTTACAAAATTTAATGAATATGAATCGAACTTGAGACCTTAAGAAGGAGCACACTCCCAGGTCCCAAGCCAATACCACTAGACCAACCCAAGTGAGTTGTTTTTTAAATATATTAATATTTTATAAATTTGAGTCACTAACTTTTCAAACACCAAAACACAGTTAGACAAATTTTCAAACAGCTTATAGGCATAACTTGACAGCATAAAAAAGAGTGGAGTTGAAACCTGCGAGCTTGGTGATAGAAGCATACAAGGAAGAAGGCCAAGAATACATGACATAGCCTGCAAGTTGGGCATCAACATGAAGATAAAGCAATCCACTGTTCTTCTTTTTCAGTTCATTTTCAAAGAAGGAAGCGAGTGATTCGTGTTTGGGAAATATCTTTCTCTCCAATTTCACTATCTCTTCCACTACCTTACCACTGTTTCTGTCAAGTTCAAAAATCTCCACATTTGCCATCACTCGTGAGTAAGCTAAATGAATTCTTTTGATTCTCTACACCGGTGACAATATTCTTCAACACCGCAGCTTGTTGTTACTTGTTTGTGTTTAGATCTCGTCTGTTATAGCTTTTTTTAATCATTTATTTTTAAAAAAAAATAATTATTTTTATAAAAAAATCAGAATTTAAAAAAATCTAAAAACAGCTTCAAATGAGAAGAACTAATTTTGTAACAAAACATCTTTTTTATTTGGTTGTATTCAAACAAACTAAATTATTTGTTTTAAAAAAGTGGTTTTTATTAAAGTAAACAAACACAAATTAAATTCTGATTTTTCATAAAATCTTTAAAATATAATCTCTAAATTATTTTATGTCAAAATCACTTTTATTTTAATCCGTAACAAACGGGCCCTTAGTAATTACATCTTCCGTCGCAGATTATTTTAGGTATATATTACTTCCTCCGTACGGAATTATATGTCGTTTTGAAGAAAATTATTGTTTCAAATTATATATCGTTTTATAATATCAATAATAGTTAATGTTATTTTTTCTATTATATTATTGACGATTTATTATTCTTTCTTTTTTTTCAATTTTTTCATTTATCTTTTACATATTTTTTTGAACAAACCAAAATGGAATTATAATATTACCACATGTGATTCATCTCGCACAAGCCGTGCAAAGAAAAACACCATCAAAAAATTTACAATATCAAGTCACCGGTGTCAAAAGAAGAAACACCGCAGAAAACTTAAGTAATAATAAATAATAAATTACACCATAACACTCATACAAGCTAAGGGGTGCTGTCACCAATCGTGATAGCTAAAAACAAAGATGTGCCTATTAGCTAACCTTATCCGTCATGCTATCTAAATCCAAAGCTTTGTTATTAAAATTTTTATTATTTCGTTCCTTCCAAATAACCCAAACCGAAGCCAGATTATTCAAGTAAGTGATCCTACGAAACAATATCATGCAACAAAATCGAGCATTTTGTGACACTTTCCTCCTCCCATGCAAGAAGGCGCCTCCTCCACTCCCAAATGCCACCCCCATCCTCCCAACCTCGACTCGCCATCTCCGCCACCGTCACCCATCTATTTTCACATATCATTTATTAAAGACATTTTTGTAAAAACAACTCATAATATCTTTCCCACACAAGATTTTATATTTCTTAATACATGTGAAATGTCCAAAACGTCATATAATTTTTTTTGACAAGGAGTGTAAATTTTTAATACAACATTAATTATTTTTTAATTATACCCTCTAATTAATATTATTTATATAATTCTCAATTCAATATTTTTTACTATGGTAAAGTTAAAGCATTAATTTTGATTAAATTAAGTGCACTTTTTTTATAAGAATAGTTGTATTTTTCTATAACACTATCTTTTTTTTTAACAAGCCAAAAATAGAGTATAATAAAACACCAAAAGTGATTCATCTTGTAAAAGGTGTGCAAAAGAGAATCATTCGACATGATACAATGTTACATGTCCGGTGCCATTAAAGAAGCCACAAAAAATAAACAAGAAGGAAACTACTCCCTAACACCCATGCAAAATAAAGGGTGTCGCCACCGGTCGTTATAATTGAAAGCAAAAGTGAGCCTATTAGCTTTTAACCATAAAAAAGACATGAATTTGACATTATCTAATAAATTGCACAAACCCACAACTTTGTGCTTAAAAATTCTGCTGTTCCTTTCATTCCAAACAACTCAAACACAAGCATGTCAGATTACTTTAAGGAAATGTTGAGTAAATCGCGGTAACCCCGCCATATTTCCAAAATGATGAAGGTGATCACGAGCTGATGCTGGCGCAATGAAAGAAATACCTACCCACTGATATAAACGGTATCACAAGCTTTCAAAGCTCTCATGTCGAAAAAGAAGATGCTTCGCTAACTCAAGGAAGCCGCATCCTCCCACACAATGAGTATCATCATGATGAAGGATTCTCTGACGAAGAAGATAGTCTTTGGTTGGAAGTCTGTTGTGAAGGAGTCTCCAGACAAACACTGTAACCTTTAGTGACACTTGCTTCAGCCACATTGCATCAAAATGATCAGGCTCCATAATTTGTTCAGGCCTCGTAATATACTGGTAAGTCCCTTTAACAGAATAACCATCAACAGGGTTAAGAAGCCACCATCACCTATCTAGAATATGATCCTGCAAAACAATATTACGAAGCAAAAACGAACACTCCGTGACGGTCTCTCTATCTATTAACTGTATTATTTCATTATACATGTTTCTATCTCTACCATAAATAATCAAATAAATTATTGATAAACAATAAGCCTAGTGTTAAAAAATTATCTTTTCTTGTAAAAAAATAGAAGATTCATTTTTAACATTCTCCGTTTTATTGGGTGAACCTTTTGTCGGTCTTAAACTTTGGAAATAAATCTCAAATAAAATGGTGAAACTTATATAAATTTTAATTAACAAAAGAATGAGTGTTGGAGAGAGATTTTTTTTGTTGCTGAAAGTGTTACAAAGAGTGTTGACATCAGTGTTCCTAGCACTCATCAAACAATAATTATATTTCATTGAACTTTGAAAAAGACATAAATATGAACAAACTTATCAGTAATGAATTAATTTATGAATTGATTTAAATGGTAAGAAATTTAGACCTCTTAAATAAGTGGTAATGAGTCTGATATCCGACTCTAGCGTATGAAGAAAACTTGGTTAAAAAAGGAGAACTCATCTTTTGTATCACACAAATTATTCGATAGAGATTAATCAATATTAAACGGAGGTGGATTCCAAACATAAGAAAAAACATTTTTTTTTTCCTACAAAAATGACAACAAAGAGAAACGGATGGAGTAACATTGACATTAAATATTTTCATTTTATTTTTAGAGTAAATTACACCCCCTCCCCTCAAAGATGCTTGAATTACACTTCTCTCCCCTCATATGTTAAAATATACAGTCCCCTCCCCTCTTATTTAAAATATAATAGAAAATATTTCACTCCCCTCCCGTAAGAGTAGACATGGCAACAAAACCCACCCTCGCCAGACCCGACCGCCCCGCCAGACCTGGCCGCCCCGCCAGACCTGGCCGCCCCGCCCCGAATTTAACGGGAAAAAGCCGATTTAACTGAGTGCGGGTGCGGGTGTGGGGGAAATCTGAGTTATAAGTACGGGGGCGGGTCGGGGGTGGGAGATGCTTACCCTCGCTCCACATCCACCCCCGCCCAGCACCTGCTTTTTGAAATTTACTTTATTAAATTTTTAATATTATTTCTATAAACACCAAACTATTTTAATATATTATTACTCTTTAGAAACATAATTATTATACTCTTTTAAAAAAAAATATTGGATATTTATTTATTAATATAATTATTGTTTTTTATTGCTATAAAAAAATGAAATAATATGCATTTTTTTAAAATATTTTATAAAATATAGAGTTTTCGTGGGTGGGGGTGGGGGTGGGGGCGGGACCGGGAGACCTGTCCCCGTTGGGGGCGGGGTTGGGTGTTCAATTTTCATCCCCGATATGTTTGGGGACGAGAGCGGGGGCGGGTGCATGCAAGCGGGGGCGGGGACGGGGATGCTTAAACCCGCCCCGTTGCCATGTCTACCTAAGAGAAGCTTGAATTACATTTCTCTCCCCTCTTATGTTAAAATCTACACTTTAATCCCTCGATAATTTTTTTTATTTCTAATAATCTAGCAAAAAAATAATAATCTAACACACTTCGGAAAAAAATTATATTGCGAGTCTATTTTAATATAATCAAAATCTAAATACATGTTTTGGCTATTTTTTATTCACAATTTCATTAACATATAGTTTTGAACCCTAATATAAAATATATAACAACCTAATATAAAATTAAATTTAATCATCATTGACATTTAAATTATAAAAAAGTGAATTTATTTTTCTTAAATGGTGGTTCAAAATTAGTATATATCATAAAAATATTTATTTAAGTTAAAATAGATTAAAGTTGAGTGCATATTTAATTATTAAGAGATGGAGTTGTAATTCAAGCATGTATAGGGAAGGGGAGGGGAGTGTAATTTACTATTTTTTATAGGAAAATATTCTCATAACTCATGAGTGACATCTGCATTTATAGCAACACATGTGAAAGATATAAAATTGTTTAAGCAATAAATACACAAGCATTTTGTACAATTTTCCCTCAAAAAGAAAAAAAAAAGCATTTTGTACAATTTTTCATAATTGTGACCAAAAACTCCAAAATTTTGCTTATAAAACTACTCATTAGTAAGAAAACTTTTCAAAAGCTACATGGTACAAGCACATATTATTGAACGTGGATTTAACACAATCTTGTTTTCACGGGGAGAAAAATGAAAATAATAGTTTAGGTTGATGCACATGCATTAAAGTTGAAAGAAGCAAAAAAATTCAAAAAGTAAAAGTATTTCATCCTGATTCCACGGACACCCACTGTGAATGGGGGACCAAATCTTATGAATAATAATGTCCTAGTAAACAACTCTGGTGAATGGTCTCTTAGGCTTTCAAGTTTGAATTAAAAGCATTGTCCTGATTGGTACAGATAGAAATACTGGTGCTAGCTCAAGGAAATAATTCAGCAGAAATAGTATAGTATGCTCCTTTTGAAGCCTAGCTAGAATGGAGCAGATACACAATTTATTCGATGAACCTAAAAAGTGAAAAGTTGCTTGTAATTGAGACCAGAGGAAGTATCGCCGATCTAAGAATTTTTCCATAAGATAAATAGATAACAAATAAAAACTCTGCTATGAAAATGAAACTTGATTGCTTTTTGTAACTCAACAAAAATAAGGTTGTTATAACAAATGGTTGGCTCAAATTGGTGAAACTAAACCTAAACAAGCACCAAAAAAACTACTACCGTGAGTGCTTGTTGCTTCTTACTATGAACCTATATTATGGAATACAAAATTCCAATTTTTTGTATCAGATATATATGATATATAACCACATTATGTACACTTAACATTACCCAATTTGTAGTGTACCCCATTGTCACAAACACTGTTTGCTTCGAAATTCATCAGATAACAGCGCCTGAAGCAGCTCATGTAGCTTGTCAGCACCAGGTCCTGGCCTAAACACAGTATCATTGCCGCGCAATGAGCACGGGTCTGCTCCACCGTCTGATGGCCCAATACACCATGCCCCTGGCGAAAATCTATGTGTGCGCCCCAAAAGTTCTTTGTCAATCTTGTCTAGTACTGGATCATCCTTTGGAAATTTTCGGGCAAAGGGAGCGTTGCTCTTAGCCATTTTGTCAAAGTTCTTCATAGTTAAAGACATGGGATGTTGCTTTGGTGGACTGTCCCAAGCAATGTAGTGAAGATCATGGCTTATTGCCGTATGCCGAAATTTCTGAGTGTTGCAAATGACAGTGTGAAAATATCCCTCTGGCGAAGAGACAAAATTTGTATAATACATAAGCATAGTCCGTGGAAAGTTATCCCATCCCCATATACAGTACTCCACAAAAGACCGTGTTAGTACAACCCAAGCTGAACCTGTTTACGTAGCATAGACAAAATTATAGGAAACTACCTTGTTGATTTCCTATCAAATAATAAATAAATGTAGGCTCTGATTGGATACACAACTTAATTAAGCGCTTTTGCATAAATGTTTATCATATAAGACCATCCACAATGGTGGGTGCTTCATCTATTTAGCACCACATTAAATAGGCACCCCCATTGTGGAGTATAATACATGGATGGCTATGGATAAGGGTTGCTATGGAAGCACTCTCTCTGTCTTCATTTTTCATGGGTCCCATTTAAAAAATCTTAATAAAATAAATAAATTTTGTTCAAATGTAATGATATAAATTTATTTGTGAGACATATTTAATAATTTCTTTTTAAGTGCTGGGTTGGAGAAAATTGGTGCTTGTTTAGTATTACGGTAAAATGAGTGATGTGGACATATGAATTCAATTTAAGAACCCAGTTTAGGGTGCTCTGTTGTGGATGGTCTAAGTGCTTATATATAAGCTATTTCTATAATTTCTATAGTAAGATATAAAATAAATTCAAACTGTTTTCATATAAGCCATAAACTGTTTTCATTAACTATCATGTATAGCATATGGAAATAAGCTAAAAACAGCTTATGGACATGTCATAAGCTGTTTTCATAAGTAACTAGCTGTTTTACAATTTTAGCAGTGGTAGGCCTTGAAAGGGCCTTTTAGTTTAAATTTAAATTTCTCGAAGAAAATAAAGGAAAAAACATCTACATAAATATAGACATAAACATACCGGTGAACAATTTAAAAGCTGTGGGAAGTGTTCTTTTTTGACTGGTCACTGCTAAATCGGATTTCTTTGATAAGTAAAAGGCGGGATCAATAATAATGGGCCTTGCTCTTTGGTTCCTGAACAAATAAGCAGTAATAGAAAGTAATGTCAGTCAATCAAAACAGTAAACTGGAAAGAAAAAAAAAACACACCCCAGGAGGTTGCAATTTCCAGAAATCTTGAAATATGCAATGATACAATTCACTTACAATTTCCAACCGGAAAGGCGTGTATGTTCGATGAAATTAAGATCCCTTGACAGATTAGAGAAAACATGAAGCATATCTGTAAAAGCATGAAATAAATATCAAGTGACTTGCAGAAGACTCTATTATCAAGTGACTTGACAGAGTTTTTATTTGTTATCTATTTATGGTAATAAAGAGAATATAAATATATTTGTAGCAAAGAAGATGTTGACACCAGACGACTCATATATTGTTGACTTCAAACCCCCGTAAGCAAATAGTTACTAAGGTACTAAAAAATAATTGGGGTCAAAACTGAATGCATTTTGTAGTTGACAATCTCCCAACACAAGTTTAGACTTAGTATGAATTTAAACCATCTACTTTAGAAGGATGATTATCTCGAATGTTTTACACGTCAATGCATATAACAAAATACCATGATTTTTAATTGTACAATGGATCTTGTAATAAAAATAACTCAATCGTCTTATAATCCATGTCCAATATATATTCATGAATGAAGCTATGATTCTTGAGAAGATTCAGAAACTGCTCAGATCGGAAGATATTAATGTAAAGTGAGTTTTTATGTTACATGAACACGGGTCCCAATCCCTATGGTTCTTAGACAGAAGCCCCCCATGAGTTCGGGATAGAAGCTCAACATGGAAAAGCCTTTCAAAGTGTACACTTGAAGGCCCAACCAACTAGGTGTGAAATAGAAAAGGGATGGAGGGAAGAGTTAGTTACAACTACCAGGTGAGAGAAAGTGACGAAGTTTGTTATGTAGCCAGGAAACAATATTTTTAGGGGCATGTCTGTTTTCTATTTGGGCAGCGGCTTTTTAGCTTAGGGCCAAGTGTTCAACTTGGCTGGGAGTATTTTCTCTTACAATATTTGTAGTGATGTTCCTGTTTTCTTTGATAATACACACTACACAGTCCTAGTTTAGATAACAATAATACTTATCAATACTAGTATCTCCCTTAATTTTAGTGGGACTAAGAGTTGATTAACTCTTGCCTACTTTAGAGGAGGCAAATCCAGTTACACAGAAATTTTGTGGAAAATAAGATATAGACCTTTCAGAAAATTAATGATTATTTATAGAAAATAAGCACCATCCGATGCATGCTATAGTAACGAAGATCGTGAACGGCCTTGTTTAGCATTTTCTGAGCTAGAAGTTCTAGCTCACAAACGTATTCTGGCAGGTATTAATAACATAAGTGACTTTGAATACCAGATATATCTCTCAAATATCTTCCTAAAATGGCACATGGAGGAACTGTAGCAGAAACAAAAGGATGTAATGGCAATGGTGACAGCAGACAAAGGATACGTAAAATGTTCACCGGTAAGTCTTCAAAGTATGGCATCAAATGGGAAAGAGATTGGTTATTTTGTTTTGTTGTCGAAGTCTAACAGAGCTAGACACAGCTAACTTATGGAGGGCTATTCAACTCAGAATTGCGTTCAAGAGCATGACTTTGTCAAATCAGCTATGCTTTGGGATAGAATGAATGAGGTGGAACATTTGTATAAAGATAAGAAAGAGAATATCCTGGAATTACAACGGAAAATTAAAACAAAAACGGGGCAACAAACATGGCAAACTTGCTTCATTACTTCATTAGCTCAAACCCAATTTTGCTTGTTAACCTTCTACCATACATTACGACACTAAAAGGGAAGAGAGAACAGTTTGTTTGAACAAACCTAATGATGAAACCAATAGATCCATCATGAGACATAAACAATAATCAAGGGATGGATTAACTTCAATAATCTTTCCTGTTATTGAAACATTAAGTTCCAATTTTAACAATGGTTTCTGACCTCAAAACAATAGTGTAGTGCTCAAAGGGAAATAATTTAACAAAATGATAAAAACCAAAAGCAAACTATACACGATGTATGGTACTCAAAATTTTAAGCCACTGCAAAATATCATCGAGCATTTGCATTTAAATTCGAAAGACAAATTTGTAATGGACTAATGGCTCACTATAGCAGTTCACAACAATTGTTTATGCAAGCATTTTCCCCATAAATAACAACATATATAACATCAAATAAGCATGTATGAGTTCAGTCACTAACCATCCTGTGTCACAAGAGGATAATCGGAGGCACTGAGGTTTATAAACCAGTCCCACTCTGAACTCTCCTTCAACAGTATAGCAATCGCTTGAAGAGTACACGCAATCATCGTAGGACCCTTATAAGTAACCAAATTGGATTGAGACATAACACGCACATTCTCCACTTCCCTGAACACCGGATCAGCTTTCACCGCATTTGCCAATTCCAACCTTTCCCGAGGCGGCGCCTCAAGATCTAAATGCAAAACATACTGATTTCTCGGGTGATAAACTGCCTCTAATGTCCTCATCATCCTATGACTATCACCCTTTGTGCCCGAAATAAGATACGCAAACTTAGGCGCATTCATCTTCACAACCGCACTTGCATTGATAGACCTTTCCAAATCCGACTCCACAAATAAACCTCTAGAATCCTCTCCCTTAAACGAAATAACGTCAACCAGCGGCAACTCCTCTCCCCCACCGGCAGAACTAAATTCGCCAAGTATCGCTGTCAGAACCAAGCTCACAGATACCAACAAACTCGCGAAAAATGGGATAATCCATTTCTTGTCACTAAACATCCTTCCTGAATGAGAACCAACATATTTCCTCATACTCTTTCTAACACTAATAATATCAAAAATCCCTATAAATACTTAACCAGCAAGAACCTCACAAATCTTCACAAGATTGATAACAAAAAAAACTACCCTTTTAACAATTATAGCTAACATTTCAACAAAAAGGAGGGTCCATGATTTTCAACAGGATAAAGCATAGTTTTATAAATCTGCATCAATCAACACCCTAATGCCTAAGATTTTAACTTTGAACCTATATAAAGTACATATGATATGACAAGAAATGGGACCCACCTCCTGATTACTACTCCTTCATGAGAAAGATACAATTTTTGAAGGTGGGTGAAACTTCAAAATAGAAAAACTCAGAAAAAAAAACAATCTTTCAGTTGAGATTTGAGTAGCAGATAGATATAAATGCAACTTGTCCGTTTTGGTTTGACCCTTTATCTCTATTGAAAGAGTTCTACAAAAATGAAACTGAGCTAAGATCTATGTAACTCCAAAATTAAAGAACCATAAAAAGGAATAATAATACAACAAAGAGAAAGAAAAAAAAAATGATGATCCAATTCAAGAACAAAGATTCAAAGGTATATTGTTTTTGTTTTTTTGAAGTGGTTGAAATGAGGTAACTTAAAGTAGAAGGGTTTGTTATGTTTGGTTTTTGGGAGATTGTGTTGTGTTGTGATGTTGCACTTTTTGTATGTACTGTTGTTGTTTTGTTTATGTGGTTTGGCCATTCTGTACTCTGCTGGGACGGTGACTTTACTTTCATAGTTGGCAAAATTTCATCATTCATCTTTATTAGTATAGCTTTTGTGGATTTTAATAATCTAATCTAACTTTGATTTTCATTCATTACTTCATTTCTTTTTAATGATTGTTTTCTTTCTAATTTATGCCCTAAAAACATTTTGAAATCTAAATATAGAAATTTTACTTAAAAATAATGATTATATTTTGACTTTTTATAAGTTGAATACACGATTTTAGAATAATTATTTTTGTGTTTGGTTTACTAAAATCGTCTTCAAGCTTTCATATGCATAAATAATTTTTTTTTATGAGAAATACTTCTATAGATTTAAATAATTGGAAAAGACAGTTATATTTTCTCTCTTTAGTTTATCATTAAATTAAATATTTGGATAATTGGTTAAAGTAACTTTTTTTTTCAAATTTATTATTACTATGTGAGTGTTTGGTTACATGTTTGAATACTCAAATTCACGTATAACACTTGTTTATACCACGATTATTTAGAAACTCTATAAATTAATTTTTGCATCAGTCTAATCTTTCATCGTAATTTGACTCAATGTACCGCATTTTTTGAAGAACACACTATAACGGGTATTTATATTACCCAAGAAAAAACGTGTGTTTATTTAAAACTTTTTTTTTCCTCCTGAATAGTAGAGTCAACATTTTAGTACCTTTTACTAGTTGTTAAAAAAAAAACCAAGGAGAAATAACTACTTCTTGATGGTGGACTCTATAAGAAAGAAAAAAAAAAAAAGTTAAGAAGCACCATGTTTATTGGCTTAATCACTGTTCCTTTGGATAAGATCTTAGGATTTCAAGGGTCCATCAAAAGCCCTATAACGGTTCGTCCACTTAAGACATGTAGACGGGCACAATGCATCTGAAGGCGTCCACACAAAGTAATTTGGATTCATCATAACACGAAACAGAGTCATGACGATCTCACCTATCATCGTATCATCCAACAATCATTATTGGCCTCAAATGTCTATATAAGTGTGGCATCGTTGTCATGCCAAGTACATAATCATTTTATGTTAACTCGTAAACTTAGCTAAATTTTGAACAATTTTTTCTCTCTCGAGCAAATACTAACTTAAACGACGAAGTATGTGTATGTTTTGTAGGTATCATCATCCCTCGTTGTAACTGTTATCGAAAAACTCATCGGAGCATCTTTTCCACCATACTGGTTCTTCATTGCATGAGTATCATAATTGGTTGATACTTAAGCTATATTCTTTGACAGATCATTGGTGCTAGATGGAGGGACGATTATCGATTTTCATCAAATTTCCTCAAATACTTCGTTGTAACTGCTTCGTATCCACCATTAACCGCTTCAGATTTGAAATTATGATGACTGGTTTTCGATTGACACGTGCGAAGAACACCAACGGGAACACTGTCGCCACTTCCATGATGCTTTGTTCCGCAATCTTGACACTTCAGGATCGCTTTGATCCATTTCTCACTCCTTGCAATCAGCGATGGAGTTTTTCCCCATCCTTCCATCCTAAATCTTCAAGGAGAACCACATTTGTTGAGGACTGAACCGTTTCTGACGCGCACTACTACAAATTGTCTTCCATAAATTATATTGATGATTTAATCAAAATCCTCCAATGGTTTGAGCAATAATGATTCCTCCACCTCCACCTTCGGAGAAACTGAACGCAATAATAATGTTCTCGCGGCATCCACAAGTACCATTCAAGTCTCTAAACCAGAACGGTTTATTAAAAAAGATCTTCAACCTTCTTCAACCACAAAGCTCCAGACTCAATCTTGTTGAGGAAAATCAAGAGAAAATTCCAACTGAAGTCACAATGCATATTGAAGTCTTACAACACATGAAACAACAGGGAGAACAAGTGGAAGCATTATGAGATGCCACATCAGCACAAGGACGAGCTCCTTCGAGGGAGCCTCTTAGATGGTCGATAGAGCAATCACACTCCATCCAATCCTCGAAAAATACGAAGGTAACGTCCCCAAAAAATTGTCATAGACAACGTCGTGACAAGTCATCATGACGAGCTCATCATCAAAGACGTAGAGGATCATTCACATGTAGAATCACAGGCTACTCAATTTTGAAGTCATAGGAAAAGTTGTTGAAATTGGAGTCTTATAACGAGACAGGCGACCTTAACGAGCATTTAGAGCACATCGACATCATCCTGGACTACCATCAGGAGAAGAGCCTAGTCAAGTGTAAGTTTTTCGCCTTGAATTTTAAATGTGATGTTATGACGTGATTCAAAGGATTCAAGGACAACTCAATTGATTCCTAGAGAACCTTTAGTGAGGAATTCACCTCCCAGTTCACTTCGCGAAGGCGGTAACCGAATACTATTACCGTTCTTAGTGCCATCGTTCAAGGGAAGAAAGATATCTTTAGAGAGTACATTGAAAGATTTAATAGGGAGGTCGTCGAAGTCAAGGTAACGATGAGTTGAAATGTTTTATCTTCGAGAGGGGACTTCGAGCCGACATCATGTTTAAAGAAAACTCAGGTTGAAGGAGCCTAAGAACATGATCAACGTGCTTCTACGAGCTCAGCCTTACATGAGTAGTGAGGAGAAGTTGTTGGCAGACGAGGTTGAAATAGGCAAACCCATGGGCGACAACAAACTCCGAGATAATGACACCAAGAAGAAAAAAAGAGGTCCCAGCCAAATTTGTGGAGAACACCGAGAATTTGATTCGGCTCATGACCTGCGAAGAAATCAGGGCTTGCATGGATAGACCAAATGATAATTTAACTTTGGTCGATCCATGACATTTTGTGTGTTTATTATGTTATTTTACGTTGTTGAAATTAAATTTCCAGTGTTCTGAACCCTGTCAAGCCTTAAGTTTCATCACGTTCTCTAACTAATTCAGATTATATAATCCAAAATATTCTACAAATGAATTCAGATTGTATAATCTGAACCAATGCATAATGTGGATTGTGGCATTACTAGTAAAGTTTTAACGATTTATGATGTGTTAATTGAATTTTAAACAATATACATGTTTTCTTTTACGGTAGTTAAAATCTAGGAGCATTATTGTTATAAATAGCCTTGTATCCTTCAATATTTTCATTCATTCTTCACTTTGTTGACCACTCAGACTATCCTCAAAATTACTTTGCAGTCTGAAGATAACACGATGGTTAGCAAAGACATTCATATAAGTTACAATACTTATAACCCAAAAAGCCTTAAAAAAACATTTAGATTATGTTATTCAAACATGAGTATTTTCGAAAACAAATAAGATGTGTGAGAGGAGAGTAGAGTGGAAAAAGAAATTATCTTAAGTTTTTCTAAAAAATATTTGGGCTAGTGAAAGTGTGGTCTTATTGGGTCTCTTTTTCATTTAATTAATGTATTATTGGGCTTACTAAAAAAACTACCATTTTTAACTTATTTTTTAAAGAAGAAAATATACTATTACTTTTCCCACCTTATAGTCTCACGCACCCTGTAAAATTTCTAAAAATGCTCCTTTGCAGTTCAGATTTCATAATTCGGACGAGTTCGGATTTCATAATCCGGAGTATGCTTATGTATAATCAGCAATCATAATCTCTTCCATTTCACCAATTGAATTTTGCATTTAAAAACAAAAAAAAAAAGGGTCTATTCATGTCAAATTAAATCATAAAAACACAAGGATGAGAGTTAGGAAGATTAATATTGTCCTTAAAATGACTATCCATGTTACAAACATGTTCAGAATTGGTGTTGGTGTTGTCCGGATTACGTAATCCGAACTGCATCAGTACCATAAAAAAATGGTGTTTAGGGGGTGTTCGGATTCTATAATCCGAAAAAATCATATAACGCGCCCTATTTTTCGAGATTTTCGGATTACAAAATCCGAATTGGTGAAAAACTCATTTTTCACCATATAACAAAGGAAAACACCAGTTAAGATTACAAAATCCGAAAATCTCAAGGACATTTTTGGAAGAAAAGAATAGGGCGCGCGAGAAATGGATAGGATGAGAAAAGTAATAGTCAAGAAAATATCATCAGTTTCGTAGGTGTGGTGATTTTTATTATTTATTCTTAAATTATCTGGTTCAACCACATATAAACACGTTGAACTTTGACATACATAGAGCTCTCTAGTTCTATCTTCGATTTGATTTTTACGATATTGCTATCATAAATTTTTTAATACTTGTTAACATTCTCTTTAAATATCCCTCAAAAACTATTTTTGACCCACTTAAACGTTTTTTTTTTATTGATCTCGGAATCAAAGTTTCGGTTAAGGTAAATCAAGTTCAAAATACAGTCAAAATAAAAGTTCCATTATATTTTCAATGGATAATTTTCTACAACCACTGTCTAGACCGTAAAATGAATAGCATCAAACTACTCATTTTTCAAGTTCATCAAAATTTACCTTTAATACAACTTAAAATACGAACTGATTTTTACTATAATGGCCTTTAGTGAGCCATTAGTGTAAACTTATTTTACAAGTTAAAAAATTCATTGGATTCCGTGGGGGAGTGTAGAAGTCCCAACAAGTCAAATATAATAGGTTGGTAGTGAACAAATTCTATTTTGTGAGCCAAATATGGACATGAGGCACAAAGACTCAAAGAGCTGCACATGGATATGCATTTCGAATTGGCAAAATAGTTAACAAACTATGTCCATGTGTAAACAAAGTTAGAGAATCCTAGGTGTGAATCTATACAAATTTGTTCTTTTTTTGACAAATAATACAAATTGGTTGAACTAACTAATTGGTAAATTCTGGCCAGGGTGATGTATGAGCCATGCAGTCAATACCCAATGGAATCTCACATGTTATGTGAGAAAAAAAACAAGTTGGGAGTCAAGAATTTAACAACATTATAGGGGACCAAATTCATCGAACATATATAGTTCAATTAAAAGAATAAAATTGTTCACATGCAAAATGTATACAGAAATAATATTTTCTTATTAGTAAAAGAAATTTATAATTATGTTAAACAAGTAATAGAGGTTTCAATCAACAAAGATAATGACCATGGAATAGATTGAAAAAAAGACTAAAAGGTCAGTTTGGTCCCGGACTCTTCACCCCACTGTTACAAAAGCCTGTGACTCGGGATTAAATACAAAGTAGTTTATGAATGTACACTTCCGTTATCACTTTAGTCCATGACTTAAATAATTCTGTTAACTGATGATGTGACTGAGGTTGTATGCTGACATGACATATGAGGTGTCATAAGGACTAAAGTGAAAATAAAAAATGGTCACTTTGGTCCCTGAACAGAAAATCAATATCTCCAAATTGAATCTCAAATCTATAAATCTCGAATTCAATCAAATTCCTAAATCTCTAAATATGATATAACTCTCTCTTTTGTAAGCAGGGTAATGGATGAAAGCAACATTAAACAGAAGCAGAGTAATGCTGCAACATCTAAGAAACCAAATATGTATTCAAAACAAAGCTGTTGTTGGTAATCCTTGAACACAGAATTTGCAATATCAGAAGCAAGTAAAGACACATAATAGACATGTACTAGTATTATGAATAAACAAGCATTAAGGCTCAAAATAAAGCGAGCCATAGTTTCTGATAAGTCATATAATTATTACCGTCAAAGTGTTAACAATTAACATTATCTTAAAACAAAGGTATAGCTAGTACTCAAATTTTCTCAGCAATGCAGAGCAAATTTTCTCCATGATATAGCAGGTTAAATTTTCTCTGCTAGCTTATTATCACTGATCAGCAAATGCTTAGTAGCAAACAATTCTAGTTATTACTAAACTATACTCTTTATATATTTTATGATATGATAGATGTATTAAATATATAAGGCACAAAGTTTCACAAATTGAGTTGCATCAAGGCACATATACATATGAATCATAACATTAGCATTCTGCACGGAAGCGGACCTGAACAACGCATGGTGTGACAAGTACCACACCATTTCAGGACCAATTATTATTTTTAAATGTTTTTTTGATCGGCTCATTGTGTATTTTTATTCATATATTAATACAAACATCTATTTTTTTATTTTTTTTTAAAAGTTAAAATGAATTATATTAACACAATCAAATGGCCTTCCTAGCATTAGGTAGGCTAAGGAAGAAACACTAAAGTTCAAACAATATCTATACAATAATTACGAGTCACAAAAAAATAAACAGAAAGAATAACTATTAACCAATGCATAATATCGCAAAAGAGCTAAGCCACCAACCATGGTAGCTTTATGTTTATATATAGGTTAAATAAAAATAGATTATTTTCTGTCTAATTTTGGTTGCTACAACTATTTTTAATATAATTTCTTATTAAATTCAATATTGTTTAATTATTTGATAAAAAAGTTTGCCTCTATGGTTTTGAAAGTCCAGATCTTCTCCTGATTCTGCAGGTACACTTTCATAACATCAAGGCATATATATTTCACAAATTGAGTTGCAACAAGGCACATATACATATGAATCACAAATTAGAAAGATTCGATTTTGAATAAAAGAGAGACACATAGTTACATAATTCATGTGATACATTGAGAACCGCAAATTGATTCGCGCGAACCGGTTCACAGTTCTTTTACATACTGGTTCTCCCACTTTTGTGACCGAATTCGCAAAAACAAGCATACAACACGAACCTCGAGAAAAATTTGAAAAAAAAAGCATCCTAGTAAACCGAGAATTTATTTAATGAAGATGAAGAAAAGAAATAAATCGAAATCTTGAGTGATGACGAGAGTTTCGAGGTTTGTGGGAAAGTGCTGGAGATGGGTTGTAGAATTTTGGAGGAGGCGGCTGCTGTTTCACTTTGAGTGAAAGGAAGAAGAAAACTGTTGTTGACACATTAGCTTTGGCTGAAAAACAAAAGTAAATGACCAAAATAACCCTTCGGCAATTAACTGCCGCAGAAATTAACCGGCGGTAGTTAACTGCCGAAATTCGATTTTATCCATCGGCAGTTAACTGCCGTTGCAATTTTTAAAAAAAAAACACTCCTTCGGCACTTTACTGCCGTAGAACATGAATTTGCTTTTTTGCTCTGTTAAAACCATCACATGGAGAGAAGACGGTGGTATTTTTACAGCTTTCACTGGTATTAGTCTGTCAAAGTGGTTTTTTCTACTGTTATCAAATTAATATAGTACCATTACTACTGAAACTAGGGGTGGACATCGGTCGGTTATGGGTGGGTTCGGGCTCAAAAAGCTCAATCCGAAACAATCCACGGTTGAGAATTCAAGGCCCAATTTCACCCAAATGAAGCAACGGTTATGACAGGTCTCAGTTAATCGGTTTCAACGGATGTTATGGGTGGATTATGTCGGATGGGGCCAACATTGGGCCTGTTATGGATTTTTGGCCTATCACTGTTTTTCAAATACTTTCAACCATAAATTTTTTAAATTGGACCAGTTCAGGATTCTATCCCCTGTAAATCTAAGTTGCCAATGAAATACAAATAAATTAGGCATATTTTCTTGCCAAATCATACAAGAGTTAAGTTGGCTTAGAAAAGCCTAATTACATCATTTGAACATTCATGATTCAACCCTGAAATAGGAAATAAACATGAATTTAGTTGGCTTAGAGAAGCCCAACTATATCATTCATGATAATTCATCATCCATGTGATAGGTATCATAATATTACAGACTTAAAATAAATAAATAAAAGTACAATTGTGCATTGCTTCAAGTTGTTTAGAGTTGATAAGAATCTACTTCTAATAAATATTACAAATCAAACTTGGGGTTGATAAAGTCCAGTCCACAACAAGCTCATTATCAACACTTCATAAACCATGAAGCACCATCACAACAAAGTCAATCACCATCCATGCATCATCAGATATCATCACCACAACACAACATCAAAATGATCTACATTTGTTAAAAAACAAAATCAGATGTGTGCATCTTTTAAAATTTGACTATATTAAAAAATGGATTAAAATCCCTCACCATCATAAGTTGTAAATCATTCTTCAACTTCACCTCCAAATGCTTTTAAGTTCTTGCCTTTCACTTCCATCTCACTTCCACCACCTTAGACTTTTACTTATCCTTCAACTGTATACATAAATATTTCATTTAGATTAATATTAATCAAATGCAGCTGCTGGAATCTTTTATAATTTACAAAAATTTGTGTATATTAAAATTTACCAAAGAACTATCCACACTATAGCTTGCTTCATTCACCAACTTCACCTCCATCATAAGTTGGATTAAAATCCTGCACCATATGCTTCCAAAAAGAGCTGATGTGTATACTGGACAGATTCCACAAAAAGAAGTAGATTCTCCAAAAAATGCACTAAGCAAAGTCATTAATCATTATTATTAATGACACCAAAAAAAGGTTAAGAACCTGTAAATAAAAACAATAACTACATTAATAAAATAAACAATGACATAAATTAATAAAATAAACAATAATACAAACACAATCAATGACAAAATACTATAATCACTAACACTAGTGTTTTCAATCACAGCTCATTGGCTGTGATTGAGATGATGATGCATCTCCTGGTATAACAGCTGCTCTAACACTGCATGATGTTGATCCATTAGCTGATGGTCCATCAAATTCTATATACAAGAACCAAGCAATATGATTAAACAATGTCATTTAAACAAGAATAAATTCTAAACAATGTCATTTAAACAAGAATATCATTTCCTCATTTATGTTGAGGTCTTTGAATTGACTCAAAGTGGGTTTCAACCAATTTTGTGCACAGATCAATGCCTCTACCATTTGTGGATTCAGCGAGCTTCTATATGTATCTAAAACTCTTCCTCCAGTACTGAAGGCACTTTCAGAAGCCACAGTTGAAACTGGTGTAGCTAAAACATCCCTCACCATGGATGACAAAATAGGATAACGACAAGAGTTTTGTTTCCATTAAACAAGGATGAACAGAAGCTAGTTGGTGGAATGCCTTGTGCAAAGACACTTGTTGAGATGAAGAAAACTCCTTGGTAGCATCATAGGAAATTCTTAGAAACCTAACAAAACACCTAACATTCTCCCAGTCAATACTACTAGGAGGACCAACTTCCCCAAAAAACTCCAAATACCCAGAATCTTCACCCTCCAACTTCTCAAAGGCTGCTTGGAATTTCTCAGCAGCCTCTAGCATTATATATGCTGAGTTCCACCTTGTTTGGACATCAAGACACAACATCTTCTTACAACTAATTCTAGCAAACTCAATGCACTCTTTGAATTTTGCAGATCTTTGAGGTGAGGATCTCACAAACCTAACAACATTTCTAATTGAAGAAACAAAGAGCTCATTTTGTTTTAAACCATCACCCACCACAAGGTTTAGGATGTGAGCACAACAACGAAGATGAAAGAAAGAACCATCACCCATTAAACCACCCATGCTATTAATTCTTTTCTTCAAGTAAGCAACAACTACATCATTAGAAGATGCATTATCCATTGTTATTGTAGACACATTCCTTATCCCCCACTCTTTCAAAATTTCTTCCATTTTCCTACCAATTGTGTCACCCTTATGATTAAGGACTGTGCAAAAACTCAAGATTCTTTTTTCATACTTCCAGTCATTGTTAATGAAATGGGATTGAGGGTCATATAGCTAAAGTTTTGAACAGATGTCCAACAATCAGTGGTTAAAGCTACCCTAACACAGTCTGATTCGAAATATGATTTTAATCTAAGTTTTTCATCAACAAAGAGTTGGAAACAGTCCCTAGCTACAATCCTCCTAGATGGAATGGTTAAGAGAGGTTGCAACTGTTTACACAAGAGTTTAAAACCTTCCCCTTCAACTACCCTAAAAGCATGTTCATCCAGAATTACAAAGAGAGTTATTGCCTTCCTACAAGCTGCAAGATTAAATCTTTGGCTAACAACAACTAAAGCACCACCCTCCCCATTAGAAAACATAAGAGCAGCTTGTGTAGGATCATTTTGTGGATTTTTACAGCATGCTTTTGAGTAGGCAAGTAAGTTAGAAGTTCCATGAGTTTTTGGATCACATAAATATCTTTTATGACAGTGTTTGCATGCAGCAGTAGGTTCTGGTTCATTAGGCAACTTAATGAAGTGGTCCCAGGTAGGAGAGGATCTCCTAGGACCACCAGCATTGGGTTTCCTCCTTTTTGCAAGAGAAGGGAGAGGAGGAATCCCGACAACAGAAACTTGAGTAGCAATTGCTACTTGTTCAGTAGGCTCAGCAACATTAGCACTTCCAGATGTTAAGGTAGAAGACAAATTTTGACTTAGACTCTCCATTACTGAAAACATGAAGATTAAGTAAAAAAAAACCGTCAACCACATCAACTTAAATGTTTCATAGTTTTATATTTACATGTTTTAAGTGTTTTAACTCTTTGATTGTTAAAAATTACATGTTTAAAAGTACAAACACTTTTCAAAATAAAGAAGGGATATTCAAGAAATATGTTATAACTACTTCTTTGAACATGCATATTTAAATTTACCAAAAAATTAGGAAGGATCAAAGAAGTAGCCATAAACATAACATAACACATTCCTAATGTAATCCAAACATTAATAATGATCAAACAATTAGTCATCGTAAAAAGTACTACACCAATCACTACAAACTTAAATACCACCAATAAGCCAATAACTTTCAAAAAGAAAAAGGACAATTGTTAGTAAAGCTTTCTTCTAGAATTGTGTTTTACTCTTAAATTTATTGTTAAATCATTTTTACACAATCAGTAAAGAAACTACCAAAACAAAAAGAATTAGAAAAACTTGTTTGATTTAATTTAGAAAAAGTTTTTTACTGGACCGTCATAATATTCCTAAGAGCCTAAAAGACCTCCAGAAGAGGGCTTTTAGACCCTCTTAGAAGCCTTAGCGTCCTCCTGAAGGGCTCTAAGGCTCAAGGCGCATCCTTCCCAGGGTGCTGCCTCAATTTGCTTCTAGAAACCTCTAGAAGACGCCTCAAATACTAAAATACCCCTGTTGCTTGGCGACCAAGCAACCAAAATCCAAGCCCATAGCAGGCTATAAATACCACCCTTGAGAGCACTCTCAAGGCATCCAATAATCAGTCTAAACCCTAATAGACAACACAAACCCTAGTATTCCTTACTCGTACTTTTTTGCAAGTACAGTTGACGCCGTCTGTGGGGAAAGGTAAAACTAACCTAGACCACACTCTTAAACCTAAAAACCCTCCGACAATCTCGAAAAGATGGCCGGCGAAGATCAAACCATCATCAAACCTCAAGGCCTCACAACCATGGCAATCACACAAAGAAGCCGCCGTTCACGGTGCTACGCTAGAATGCCATCAACACACCCCATGGTCGTTTTATTTTAATCAGGTTCTACCCTTCTCGATATTTATGGATCCATCGTCGCATAGTTATAACATAATTACTCTATTAATTGAATCGAATATGTTGTTATTTGTCTAAACATCATCGTATGCTTTATCGTTTTGGATGTGATCGGTATGCATATACTGTTAGTTAGCACTTTGATTTGTAATAGGATTCAATATATAATCGATGAATTAGTATTTTTGGTTTGGGATAAAATGTTTTATTAACAGGAATTCAAAAGTGTTTCCAAAAGATCGTACTGTTCCAAACCAATTTTCTTTTCATGATGGTATCAAAAGAGATTTCTAATACTAGTACACATTTGTGTGTCCATAGCCAACTGCTTCTCGAAATTTGTGTCCATAAGTGTTATCTCTGCAATGAGAATTGTTAATACGAAACAAATTTTACAATTATACAGTGATACATTTAAAAGTTGGATGCATCTTTTGCTTAATTCTGTTAATCACATGAGTTTTTGTTTACTTTATTTTCTTTATCCTCAATTTTATGGTTGCCCTTGGAGCTGCACAAAACGCTGCTGGACCTAGCGGCGATCTCGAAAAAATGATGACGAAGAAGACCAAACCAACATCAGGTCTCAAAATTTAGACAACGACATACTCTCTCTCGAAGTGATTCTCCCATCATGAAGCAATTCTCTTTCGAAGGAATATCAGGTTCTATATTTTTTGAGAGAATATACTATTTGATATATTTTGAGGAAATATACTATTTGATCTGAAGAAAATTAATCGCCTAATATATTTTGAGAAAATACTATATTTAGATTTGAAGAAAAATATATTGCCCAATATATTTTGAGAAGATATATTTACTCTTTTTTATTTGAAGAAAATTTTATGTTCAATATACTTTGAGAAAATATATTTACACTTTAAGATTTGAAGAAAATTTATTGCCCAATATATTTTGAGAAAATATATTTGCACTTTTAGATTTGAAGAAAATTTTATGTTCAATATACTTTGAAAAAATATGTCTACACTGTTTGATTTGAAGAGAATTTAGTGTCGAATATATTTTAAGAAGATATACTGTTTGATTCGAAGAGAATTTATTGTCGTATATATTTTGAGAAGATATATTGTTGATTTGAAATAAAGAAAGAATGATGAGCAAAACACAAGACATAGGACCAAGTTAATAAGACTACTCTAGGTACCCAGTGGCACAAGTGAAGTGTAGTATTGATAAAAGGTCACATAGAAGGGATTCTGTCAAGGAAAACCTTGGTATTTAAGTGGTCCAGGTGACCCACCTCTCTTTCCTAGGAACCCCTTTTATGCACCATTTACTTTGCATACTGAACTAACTGCTTAGTGAAAATATAAATAATGGATTAATAGCGCTAGAGCCACGTAGAAGAATAAATTTGAGTAGCAAACTAAGCCCTAATACATAGGAGAAAGTAAAGGCATAAAGAATAATGCAATGAGCGAGTTAGTTCAGATTTAATAGGAGGATGATAAGTTAATGTGTGTGAAAATCCCAAGTTAGTAGGAGAACAAAAAAGAGTAAAAAATGTTCATTCCTAAATTAATAGGAAAGTGAGGAGAGAAAGAGGAAAAAAAACGTAGGCAAGCGAAAAAGGAGGAAGACAACAGGTAATTAGTTTCATTAAATAGGATCGAGTATGATTAAAACTCCTTCCTTTATGATACTGATTAATTTGAAAGTGCGGAAGAAATGTGGTATTTCAGATAAATTAAGCTTGGGAGGCAAAAAAACCCGCAAATGGCGAGATTAAAAGGAAGAATTCAATAAACAGCACGCCATGATGAAGTGTAGAAAGCAACGATCCCAACTTGAAGATGAAACAAGAAGCTATTCTAAAGCCTTTCTCAACCTTTGAGATTTGTTTTGCAAGTTTTTAACAAAGAACCTTAATTTCTACAAATACTTTGCCATTTTTGTTCGTTATTTTGTTCAGGTGCTACTACTACAATATCCACGGGAATCTACAAATCGACTCAGCGCCCTAAACGTCAACCTTGTTAAAGGGCCGGATTCTACATTTCAATCTCCAAAGTGAAAAACAAAACAAGAGAAGGGATTAATTCAAGCCGACAAAGTCGCCAGTCAAAACTAAGCCGACAAAAGTCGCTAAACTAAGCCGACTATCATCGCCAACAGTAAGCTGACACAAGTCACAACATTAAAGCCGACACACGTCGCAACATTAAAGCCGACACACGTCGCACCATTAAAGCCGACACACGTCGCACCATTAAAGCCGACACACGTCGCACCATTAAAGTCGACAAACGTCGCCAGACAAATCTGAGCCGACAAAAGTCGCCGGATAAAATTGAGCCGCCTAAGGTGGCAAATCATGAAGACCTTATGCCAACAAAGTCGCCGGGACGATCTGAGCCACCTAAAAATCCTCTCACGCAGAGGTCGTCTAAGTAACAATGGGCGGGAAGAATAAATATCCTCTCAGGCAGAGGTCGTCTAAGTAACAATGGGCGGGAAGAATAAATTCTCTCAGGCAAAGGTCGTCTAAATAACAATGGGTGGGATGAATAAAAATCTCCAAGCCTTATTGAATTCCATGAGAAAAATCTCCAAATGATAAACAAAATCTCCAAAAGAACAGAATGTTTGGACGCCATAAGCCTTATCAAATCACTTAATAGGAAAAGTTCTACGTCAGACGATAGAGTCAAAATTCAAACAACAGAAGACAAAGTGTTAAAAAGAATAAAGTTTCGACATCATCATCACTTTGCCTTGTCCCAAGACTCGTGCTTAAGGGGCTGTGAGCCATCATACCAACTTCGAGAAAAGTTTAGACACATTTTAAGAGGGATCATAAGAATCTTGTACAACAAAATGTACAAATGCCATCCAAAAGACTTCTTAAATCTTGGGCATGCCTTTCTGAAAGGCACCGCCCTGTAATAATAAATGTCTGGAAGCACAATAATAGCGGATATGAGCAATCAAACCTATATATTCATCACTTCGCCTATTGGAAATTACATCAAAAATACGCCATGATTCGAACACGTCAACAAAAAATGAAAAGTCACCGAAAGCTCAACCGTTAGATCTAAATCTAAACGAAGACGTCAGTCATAGCATATGCTAGCGAACTCGCCATAAGATTCACAAACTATAGACGCTGCCCACACTTCAATGTCTAAAAAAACTTTACGACCAATCACTTCGCCTTGTCCCAAGACTCATGCTTGGGGGGCTAGAAGAATAGACACGATTATATGTAATATACTCCCAAACAAACGTAGAACCAACTCAGAAGGGATCTACCAATGAAGGGAAATACATCTGTTCCCAGGAACTGTTAAACAAATTAGAGACATCCCAGAGAGATGTCTTCAAACGTTGAGACCCGCCAAATACAAACCACTTCGCCTTGTCCCAAGACTCATGCTTGGGGGGCTATGAACCATCGAACTAAACAAAATGAGCATGCACTCAAAAGGAACTCTGGAGACAGGATAAAATTCCCTAGGCAGGATGTCCCAGAAACGGAGTATACACACAAAAATTCAAAACAAACAGAATTAATCACTTCGCCTTCTCTCAAGACTCGTGCTTAGGGGGCTTGTGGACTGTCATAATATTCCTAAAAGCCTAAAAGACCTCCAGAAGGGCTTTTAGACCCTCTTAGAAGCCTTAGCGCCCTCCTAAAGGGCTCTTAGGCTCAAGGCGCATCCTTCCCAGGGTGCCGCTTCAATTTGCTTCTAGAAACCTCTAGAAGACGCCTCAAATACTAAAATACCCCTGTTGCTTGGCGACCAAGCAACCAAAATCCAAGCCCATAGCAGGCTATAAATACCACCCTTGAGAGCACTCTCAAGGCATCCAATAATAAGTCTAAACCCTAATAAACAACACAAACCCTAGTATTCCTTACTCGTACTTTTTTGCAAGTACATTTACCTTTCAAACAATAATTACAAATGAAAAACCTTTTTGAATTTATGGTATTGGAAGATTGTTTTCAAAATCGATTTTACATTTTTCATTCATTAAAAGATGGTAAAGTCTATAACACAATCACTCCATTCATTGCACAGAACAAACAGTTGAAAACAAACTCAAAAAATAAAATTGAACACAAGTATATAGCCATATACCTTCTTCCTTTTATGTTGAGCTTCGATTTCTTCTTCAGATAAGAGAAAATGAACATACAAAGTAAAAAAATAAAACTTGGTTAAATAATCTATGATGAAAAAACTCAAACCCTAGCCAACAATATAGTGAATACAATAAAACACATACCTTTATGGAATCACATACCAAGCAACTGTAAAAAAATCCGCAAAGATAACATAATTAGATGGATAGCAATAAAATCAAGAGATTAAGACAAAAATGAAAATGAAAGCACACAAAAACAGTAGAAGCGATTGAGAGAGAGAGAGAGGAAGAAAACGAAAATTAACACTTACACAGCTTTGAGACAGACATCTTCTTTGGGGTTCAAAATGAAAGCGATCGAGAGAGAGGTAGTGGTGGTCAGTATACGTGCTAACAGTGGCGGCTAGGTTTTCCTTCCAGAAGTCTGTTCTCTCTCTCTTTCTCTCAATGAATGGATAAGAATGAGTGTGTGATATAACCCTAGGTTGTTGTCAATGGATCTAAAGAATTGGGCTTAAATTTGATCCAAGCAAAATACCCAATAACTTAAGGGCCTTAGGGGTAAAAAATAATAAGTATATTAGATGTTGGGTTTGGTTGGATTTGGGTTTCGATGGGCCTGCAAATTCAATCTGAGCCCGTCCATCTAAACCCATATGAAACCATTCCTTCCATCCGCCCAACCCGCAAAACGACCTGCAACCCACCCAAACTTCCATTTTCCAACGGTTTTGTCGGGTTCGGGTCGGGCCGACACTTGTTGTCCACCCCTAACTGAAACACTCCACTTCCACCTCACGTTTCATCACTATTTACTTTTGAAGTATTAATTAAATACTAGTACTATCTACGACACGTTCACTCACTTTTTACTATTGAAGTATTAACTAAATACTAGTAATATCTATATACCTGACTATATCATTCTTATGTTTAAGATATAAAAACAAAGACGAAGAAAATAAAACACTTTCCATCATTTTTCGAAGCAAAAAAGCAAATTCATGTTCTACGGAAGTAAAGTACCGAAGAAGTGTTTTTTATTTTAAAATTGCAACGGCAGTTAACCGCCGATGAATGAATTTGAATTTCAGTAGTTAACTACCGCCGATTAATTTATGCGGCAGTTAACTGCCGAAGGGTTATTTTGGTCATTTACAGTTGTTTTTCAGGCAAATCTGATGTATCAAGGAAAATTTTCTAGGAAGAAGATGATGATATTAGGATTTGATTTGCTGAACTTATTTTTACATTGGGCTTGGGTTAGCATGTCCCACAATGAATTGTAAAAATAACCTAGAAATTTGGCCCATATTTTCTATTGGTTTATCAAACAAAAAAAACTTTAAATTTCACTTTTTGGAAATCAATGGAAGTGTATTTGTGCGATGATTTTTAATTTTTTTACTAAATCCTTTTTTTTGTTTGGTATTAAAACTATAAATTCTTCTTTATTAAAAAAATTGCAAATAGTTCTATAAATTTCACTTTTTTTTACTAGATTTTAAGTTTTATTTAAAAATCCTACAGTAAAACTCTTTTAAAAAGAATAATTGATAGTTTATTACACTTAATTAAATAGTACTAGTACGACGAATCAAAGCTCTATACCCCCAAATGTAACAAATTCTTTCATCTCGCGTACCGCGTATCCTAACCCGTACCATGTACCAAAGCGAATTACGAATAATGTGACTATGGTTTGGTGAATAAGGAGTGAAGGTCGCGGTGGTGATGGTGAGTTTTACATACCTTCTAGAAGATTTCGCACAGAGTGACGAAACTGCCATTGTAGATTTGAACTTAGATTGAGGATCTATGGCTGAGAGAGAGAGAGAGAGAGAGAGAGAGAGAGAGAGAACATGAAAGAGAGAGAGAGAGAACATGAAAGAGAGCAATGGAGAGTGAAAGAGACGAATGAAGAAATATAACATGTGTTTGCCATGAGATGACGTGTTTGTAAAAAAGAATTGATAAATTTTCAACATGATTTATCAAAAAAAAAAATTAAATTTGTTCAGAAAATAAAAAAATTAAATAGTTATGAAATTCTTGCACGCTAGTTTTCAGAAGTCTTAAAAAATTGTTATTCAAAGCCCAAATTAGTCAGGGAATTATTAATACATCACATATAGTATTATATTAGGTGAAATTGAGTCATACACCACCAAAAAAACAACTGAAAAACCTAGATCTAGAATTCTAGATGCTTCTTCTGAACTGTGGCGAACTCATTCACTATGGTCAGTCACGTGTACAAACTTAAACCCTTACAACAGTCGCTGCTTCTCCTATATATATTCTCTCTTTTCACAAATAGGGTTTTACAAACTCCAACCCTAACAGCAGCCGCTTCTGCTCCGTTTCCCTTTTTGAGCAGATATTCTTCAATTTCTATGAAACAATTGTTGTTCAATTTCCATGATCCACACAATCCACTTTTTGCAATCTCTATGCCTAAATCGATGAGCAAATCTTGAACCAGATGCAACGTGTATGCATCGTATCTTGGAGATCTGTTGCTGTAAAGTTTGTGGAGGGTGACTTTTGTTCCTTTGTCATCTCTTACATGGTTTAATGGATCCATAGACAATAATTCTATCATTTCAACGAGTGTAATTTCCTTGATTAATTATGTCACAAGGTATGTGTCTTAACAGTGACATACTTTAATTTATACTTATAAAATTTAACGTGATTCTATAAGTATAAATAAAAGTGTGTCACCGTAAAGACACAAACTTTGTGACATAATTACTCAAGAAAATCACACGATGAAATAATAATTTTTTTTTCTATGAATTCATTAAACCATGTAGGAGATGATAAAGAAACAAAAGTCACCATCCACAAACTTCGTAGGCGACATCATTAAAGTACTTGTGCTATAAGCTCCAAGTAAGTTGTTTATCCAAACAGTTCATAACTCAAGAGTTCTCTAAAGTTTGATATAATCATAATAATAATGAAGTGATTCCTTTCTAAATAGGCAACATCACTTGGCATATTCCATTATTTAGTAGACAAAATGATAATCATGATAAACAGGATCTGCAAATAACACTAATGAATTGCTTCCAACCTGCACACTAGGGAATATGCTTTTGGACAAAAGTAAAATTACTATGTTATTTTATGATAAGCATAATGTTGAGTATATGCAGCTTCCTACACATTTTCTAATAAGCACAATTAACATATTGATAATTCTAATTACTCTCCACAGTGGACTAAGTAACATATGAGCAGCCTTTGGCCAAAATTTGAACTAAATATGTTATTTTTTCATGAAAGCAGTGTGTACATTATACGTTTGACACCTAAAATGGAAAATTCTATAAAATAAACAAATCAATAAACAAACATATTGATATATCACTATCAAACATTATAGTAAACTCGAATTGAGCTGAAATCAAATAACCTGGATTATCCAATTGAAGTTTAATCTATCAAGGAAGCTTAAAGAATATACTAGTTTGATCAATCAAGCTTTAAAATGCTCAGACAATCCAATACGTGCTCGATCAATAAATCCAATACAAGCACGAAATATCAAAGTTAAGTATCAGTAATCAAAGTTAAGAATCAACTTGAAATTAAATCAGAAATATCAAATATAAGCAAGCACGATATAAAATCAAAAATCAAAACCCTAAATGAAGAAATGTGTTCAAAACCATAAAAATTAAACTCAAAATACGAAAAAAAAGATGAAGATGAGCTACATACCATGGATTTGTGAGACTTAGAGAGTTTCTCGAGAGATCCAGAATTGAAAGCATGACTTGGAATCGACGAAAGATGCATAATCAATTTTGGATTCACAGTCGATTTTGGAAAATAATGGATTAGGAATGGAATGAAGAATCGATCAATCTGAGAATTTAGTGCATACTTACATAATTCATGTGATACAATTAGAACCGCGAATTGATTTGCGCAAACCGGTTCACAGTTCTTTCACGTACTGGTTATCCCAAATTCGTGAACAAATTCGCAAAATCAAGCGTACAAACTGAACCCGTAGATTTTTTTTTTAAAAGCATCCTAGTAAACAGAGAATTTATTTAATGAAGATGAAGAAAATAAATAAATCAAAATCTTGAGTGATGACGAGAGTTTTGAGGTTTGTGGGAAACTGCTGGAGATCGGTTGAAGAATTTTGGAGGAGGAGGTTGTTGTTTCACTTTGAGTGAAAAGAAGATGATGATGATATTAAGGTTTGACTTGCTGGACTTATTTTTACATTGGGCTTGGGTTAGCTTGACCCACAATGAATTGTAAAAATAACCTAGTATTTTGACCCATATTTTCTATTGGTATTTCAAAGAATAAAAACTTTAAAATTTCACTTTTCGGAAATCAATGGAAGTGTATTTGTGCGATGATTTTTAATTTTTTTACAAAATTCCTTTTTGTTTGGTATTAAAACTATAAATACTTCTTTATTAAAAAAACTGCAAATAGTTCTATAAATTTCACTTTTTATATTACTAGATTTTAAGTTTTATTTAATAATCCTACTAAAAAACTCTTTTAAAAAGAATAATTGATAGTTTATTATACTTAATTAAATAGTACTAGTACGACGAACCGAGAGGTACAAAAGCTCTATACCCCCAAACGTAACGAATTTTTTTCATTTCGCGTACCGCGTATCCGAATCCGTACCATGTACCAAAGCAAATTACAAATAATGTGACTATGGTTTGGTGAATATGGAGTGAAGGCCGCGGTGGTGATGGTGAGTTTAACATACCTTCTAGAAGATTTCGCATAGAGTGACGAAACCGCCATTGTTGATTTGAACTTAGATTGAGGATTTGATGGCAATGAGAGAGAGAGAGAGAGAGAGATAATATGAAAGAGAGCAATGGAGAGAGAAAGAGATGAATGAAGAAATAAAACGTGTGTTTTCCATGAGATGATTGAGGATTCAAGGGTTGTATTTATAGCCTGCTGTGGGCTTGGGTTTCGGTGGCTTGGTCTCCAAGCCACAGGGGTATTTTAGTATTTTAGGCGAGTTTTAGATGTTTCTAGAAGCCACTTGAGGCGGCGCCCTGGAAAGGACGCGCCTTGGGCCTTAGAACTCTTCTGGGGGGCGCTAAGGCCACTTGGGGGGGGGGGGGGGGGTCTACAGACCCTTCTGGGGGTCTTTAAGACTCCTAGGAATATTATGACGGTCCATAGCCCAACAAGCACGAGTCTTGGGACATGGCGAAGTGGTTTATGTTATCTTGACAAGCGTAGAAGTCCTTAGGAAGGATTCTCCTAGCTGATTAGGAAATTCAATGACGGTCCATAGCCCAACAAGCACAAGTCTTGGGACTAGGCGAAGTGGTTTATGTTATCTTGACAAGCGTAGGAGTCCTTAGGAAGGATCCTCCTAGCTGATTAGGAAATTCAATGACGGTCCATATCCCAACAAGCACAAGTCTTGGGACAAGGCGAAGTAGTTTATGTTATCTTGATATTCCCTCATGATATTTCTGATTTGTTCGATAGCTTTTGAGGGTACATATATTACCCTTAAGTCATAGATCCCTCCTGTATTGAAAGAAGTTTGCCTCATATGGGACTGTCTGCCTAGTTTCTTCGGTACAGGTTTCTTAAGATATGACGTGATACCTCTCGCCTTGTCCTCTGGAGGGGCGAGCAAACATTCCTTTGAATGTTGGCGAGGACTCCGTATCTGCGAAAGAGATCAGACGGTGTAGATTCCTTGACTCTTCAGTAGTCGTGACGTGTTGTCATCCCAGCCTGCTACGCACGTGTTTCCGCTTATTGATGGAAAAAGCGCGTTTTTCGAGGCGACTTTAACTCTTCTGTTCCTATAAATTTACGCTTCATTTCTTTATCTAACCCTCATTTCATCTTTTCGCTATTTCTACTTTCTCTTCTTCTTCTTCCTCTGGTTTTCGCGCAGCCGTTTCCTCTGGTTTTCTATCTACCAAATCTTCAACTATTTCCAGGTAAACCCTAATCCTCTCACCTTTACTGTTTTTGAACTAGTTGTTTTAGGATCTTTAGTGATGGTAGTTATTAAGGATTGTGATGAACAAGGCAGAGAGATCGTTCCCTCTGATCCTAAGGAACTTAACAAGTTAAGGATGGCCTGTTTAAATCATGCAACCCGTCCTAATGGGCTCATAGACTGGGATGCCTACTTTCATAGTCTTCCGAACGAAACAACAATAGGTGACTCGTCTGATAGTGATAGTAGTAGCGACAACAGTTCCGATAGTGATTGCGTTTTGCTCTGTTCCACTTCAGGTTTGAATCGGAGCTGGGAGATTTGCTTATTTAGACCTCCCTCGATAGAATGAAAAGACACGGTCAAAACGGGTGTGACGATGAAGTTTTTCGCACAAGAAGTAACTGGTGTGGCCTCGCTGTATACAGGGGACGCCACGATCAACTTTATAAGGAGTGAGATGGATATCTCGTCGACGGGCCATGAAGAAGATGTGGAACTGCTGCAATGTGGAGAGGGCGAGAGGGTGTGCTCACAGTCTTTGGTGGGCGAGGAGTACTTCATGTACGCGGCGGTTCTTGAAGAATTCGGCGTGAAGCTTCGACTCAGCTCTTTTGAGATGGACGTGTTGAGGTTTATGAATGTAGCCCTCTCTCAAATCCGCCCGAATAGCTGGGCGTTTATCCGAGGTTTTGAGATTCTTTGTAAAGCGTTGGGTTTTGAGCCTTTAGTTGGTCCATTTTTGTATTTCTATGGGACTAAGGATGTTAACAGAGGGACATGGGTGACTATTTGCGCTCATCCTGGTAAGAAGCTGTTCCCGCCTTACGCTTCTAACTTTAAAAAAGATTGGAAAGACACTTTTGTCAAGGTAAAAGGGGCGCCTCATTGTTCCGTGGCCTCTGTTTTTCTGGAAGGGAAACCAAAGTTTCCATTGGTTTGGACTGCGTCTCCAGCTGCCGTGATGGGCTACAATTTTGAAAAGAAGACGCCTTATGAGCAAGGAATTGTTTGTTTCTTGGAGAAGATGTTACATTCCGATATCCTTGACCTTTTGAATAAAGAGGGCGATACAAGAGATCTAGATAACTACTTGCGTGAGTGGCTTTCTAAAAGCTCTAAGTTTTATTATTATCTGATTGTCTTATAAAAACTGTTTGTTGACTATCTTCAACTTTCTTTTGCAGAATCGAAAATGCCGCCGCTTACTCCTGCCGAGAGGAAAAAGTATCTCGCTGAATTGAAGGCGAAGAAAACGGCTGAAGGCTATACAACCAGTGATCCTGCTGGCGTGCAGCATCGGTGGGTAAAAAGGAAAGATCCTCCCTCAAAGACTTCTGTGGGTTCATCCTCAGCAGAGGCGGAACAAGTGGAGACGCCTGCTATTGAAGGCGTAGCTGTTGAGACCTCCGGCTCTCCTCCAAGGAAAAAGGGGAAAAGTGGAAGGGGCGATGGTCAGAAGCTTCAGATGATCGTAAAAGGATCGGAGAAAAGAACGCCGGCGACCACCTCTCTGAACGAAAAGGTTTTGGAGTCTTTCTGGCATAAGGATTTTGACTTCCAGAAGTAAGTATATCTTGACGGTTTGCTTGTTATCTTTCTTTTATTCCTTATGCATAATGTTGACGAAATATCTTCTTTTGATATTGTTAGGTATATGGGCGAGAACGTCCCCTTTTGCGAAGTTGATGTGGACGCCGGCTTAAAGAGCAAATTTGGCGACTTGGTGATGGATGCTAGAGAGTCCGCCTTGAGAATCTTGATGCTGAATCATACTATGGAGAGAAAGTATGGTGATTTGGAGAAAAGATGTAAAGCTGCCGAGGATGCTGAGAAATGGAAACATCAGGCCACTGGTTTGCAGACCCGCCTCGGCGAAGCTTTGGAGTCAAAACAAGTGGCGGAGAATTCGGCGAGAACTCTTGAAGTTAAAGCTGCTGACACCATTGCTGAACTTGAAGCTGTCAGACTGGAGCGAGATGCTTTCAAGGAGAAGAGCCTTAAATTGGAAGGAGAAGTCGAAGAGTGTAAAAGCACTCTTATGGAGTATTTTGATGATGGTTTTGAGAGAGCCCGTGCGCAAGCTGCACATTTTTATCCTGAAGGGAACTTTTCTGACATGGATGCAGCCAAAATTATTGTTGATGGGCAGCTCATAGATGAGGAATGACCTCAAACTTAGTGTTGCGTTCTGTCGTTTTAATGATTTTTTCTCTTCTTTGGGTGGCCCTGCGTGGTGCCTTATTTTGCTTGTAATGAGGGCGACCTCTTATGGTGCCCTGCTGACTTTTTAAGGATGATCCTTACCGGATTATCCTTTGACATTAAGTTTCCAACTCTTTGTGTTGTTTCTAAATAGCTTTCTGCCATTGGTTTTTGTTTTCCTTGCTTCTTTGATGTTTGTTAGATAATTTTCTTAGCAATGTTTAACTAGCGTTGAAGCTATATTTTAGGATTCGCCCGCCTATCTTGAGCGATATTAGTCGTGATATTTGTATTTAAACATCATGGGCTTTTTTCTTTTAGCGATTTCGCAACTTGGTGAACTAATTTTAACCTTCGTGGATTTTTTAAAACTTCGCAACTTGGCGAACTACAGTTAACCTCCGTGGGTTGTCTGATTTGCGCTACATGACGACTTAAATATAACCTCCGTGGGTCATCTGATTTGCGCTACATGGCGACTTAAATATAACCTCCGTGGGTTGTGTGATTTCCCATGGTGCTTTATTCACCTTGCTACTAATGAGAAACATAAAAGTATAAGCAGTAGAAAAGTAAGCAACAGAAATAAGTCATCATGTATTTTTTGAAGAAGATAGGGTGCCTCGTTAAAAACCCCTGCCCTTGCAGGGGAAAAGAGTGCTGCCCTATCCCTTTTTTATTAAACGAATAACAGAAGAAATAGCATATAGCTTGTCTAGTTGGAAAGGAAATACAAAATACGAAAAAATAAAAACAGGCCTATAAGGCTCTAACTATAATAATGACGTAGGTTGACCATATTCCAGGTACGTGGCACTGCTTCCCCGTTCATCTCTTCTAATTTATAGGCTCCGTGAGGGAACTTCTCTCTGATCTTGTAAGGACCTTCCCAGTTTGGAAGTAGCTTTTCAATTCTGGTTGGGGCGACTGTAACACCCCGTTTTCCCAACATTAATAATTAACAACTTAAATCAGAGTTTTTCACCAAAACGGAATGCTACATTTTCTTTCAAATAAAATCTTCAAATAAATAAATAACTATTTATTCTCCATAAAAGTAATCAATAAAAATTAACCTTCAAACTTCGCAGCGAAATTAATTTCAAACAACAAAATAAGTCTTTGGCACGCAGGCCTCATCAAGTTCTCATAATTCATAAATAAATACGTAAGGAAAGAGAAAACAAGTAACAAATTCCCGTCCCGTTACGTATCAGAGCCCTAAGACACTTTGAGCCGACATCTCTACTAATCTTCGTTACCTGCACTTGCCCACAAGGCGGCAATTCCAGCAGAAAGGGTGAGATTCACAAACAACAATAGATATTATAATTCATCAATTAATTCAACAACAACAGTATAATGATAATCAACCATCAGTTTGTAATTTAAACAATTCAACAACATCATCAACTACGACACCGACGACTCAACCAACAACAACATCAACGACAACAACTACTACGACAACAACTACAACGACAACAATGCCTAATGCAAATGCATGTGGTACCATTTTACGCGCGTTGAATGCTAAGCATTCTGGGGCATAAGCCCCCAACATTTGAATGAAATAACATTCCAGGGCATAAGCCTTCAACGGTTGAGTGAAAACACTCGAGGGCATAAGCCCTCAACGGTTGAGTGAAAACACTCCAGGGCATGAGCCCTCAACAAGGTATGAGCATGAATGGACTCACCAGTGTATATCTGCATACAACTCGACAATAGCAACAACAACTACCATATGCATAATCAGCTATGACATAAGACTTCAACTTAATTCGACAGGACACAACAAAAGGGCACAGCAAAGCCTCACAACAAAATTCAACAATTTAGGCATGATACAGTAGAACTCGCCGTGGCGAGCTACTTTACTCGCCGCGACGAGTTCAGGAAATTGAGCTACTCGCTATGGCGAGTTGGGGGCGAGCTCAAGGCGAGCAAAAGTGGTTGCTCTCGGCATTTTTGACATTTTTCACCTAAAATCTTCATTTTTAAGTTCCCAAAACCCAAATTTGATTATGTAAAAAGGTGCCATTCATCCCTAAATATATTAAGGCACTCAAATTGATATAAAAATTGACCTAAAAACATCATTAAGGCAATTAACGACTTTTAATTTAAGCAACTCGTCGTGGCGAGTGATAAGGCTTCACTACTCGCCTGGCGAGTGGGACTGCTCGCTGTGGCGAGCTACACAGGCATTGCTCGCCTGGCGAGTGGGTTTGCTCGCCGTGGCGAGCGGCGACTGACATAACCACGAACTGTACGAACATACTTCTCCTTTTCAACTATAAACCCCTTTTTCAACACCTAAAGACTCAATTTTGATGAATTTCATCACTCCTATGCATTCTAACGTCAAAACAGCATTAAACAACAACAATTACATGAATTCATTAAGTTATTAACATCAATTCATCTTTAACCTAATTCAATTCATCAACACTAACAACCCAACATTAACCAATGAATTATAGAACCTAAAGTTGAGAGTTAGTCTCACCCTTACCTTAGATTATTTTCCTGAATTCAAGCTGCGTTCTTCTCTCCTCTTGCTTCTTCTCTCTTGTTCTAGGTTTTCTCCCTTTTTCTCTGTTTCTCACTGTTTCTACGTGAAAACTGTTTTCTGACTCTCTTTCCTTCTAACTCCTATTAATACCACTTATTCTCACTTATTTCTATTTAACTCCCAATAAAATATTAATCAATTCATTTTAATCCCCAACTTTCTAATAATTATAATTCTCACCTATTTTAATTAAATAATCAAAATAATCATATAATAAAATATATCACACCATAAAATCAACATAAATTATTTAAAATCATATAAACTTCACTAAAATCAACCGAAATTAAATAAATAACAACTAGGGCGTTACAACTCTCCCCAACTTAAAGAATTTCGTCCTCGAAATATTACCTCAAGCAACCAACTCAGGATAAGACTCTAGCATCTTACTCTCCTGCTCCCAAGTCAAGCTTTCACCAGTCACTCCACCCCAGACAACTCTCACCAGAGGTATCTCCTTGCCTCTCAACTTCTTCACCTTACGATCATCAATTCTCAACGGTAAAGTCTCCACCTTAAGGTTGTCTCTAACTTGCACGTCATCTCTTGGTATAACATGCGAAGGATCCGCTACGTACTTCCGCAGCTGCGACACATGAAACACATCATGCAGATTCGAAAGACGTGGTGGCAAACCTATTCAATAGGCCACTGGCCCAATCCTCTCCGGTATCTGATAAGGACCAATAAACTTCGGAGTCAACTTCTTAGACTTTAACGCACGACCTACACCTGTCATGGGAGTGACTCTCAAGAACACATGATCACCTTCTTGAAATTCAAGTTCCTTTCTACGCTTGTCATGGTAACTCTTTTGCCGACTCTGCGACGCTTTCATCTGCTCTCTTATTAACTTAACTTTCTCTGTAGTTTGCTGGACTAATTCTGGTCCCAACACTATAATTTCTCCCGATTCAAACCAACACAACGGAGTTCTACACCTCCGACTATACAAAGCTTCAAATGGTGCCATACCAATACTCGAATGGTAACTGTTGTTGTATGTGAACTTAATCAACGGTAGATGACTATCCCAAGCTCCACGTTGTTCAAGTACACACACTCTTAGCAAATCTTCCAACAACTGAATCGTCCTCTCTGACTAACCATCTGTTTGAGGATGATAAGCCGAACTCAACTTCAACTTAGAACCCAAAGCCTCCTGCAAACTCTTCCAAAAGCTTGAAGTAAACCTCAGATCTCTATCCGACACAATGCTTGATGGAACACCATGCAACTTCACAATATTATGTATGTAAATCTCTGCCAACTGAGCTACTAGATAATTGATATTGATCGGAATAAAATGCGCTGACTTTGTCAACCTGTCAACAACTACCCAAATGACATCATGCCCCTTCGGAGTATTTGGTAAGCTCGTTACAAAGTCCATGGATATGCTATCCCACTTCCATTCTGGCACATCTAATGGTGTCAACAACCCTGCAGGCTTATGATGTTCAACTTTAGATTTCTGACAAGTCAAATATGCATAAACAAATTGCGCGACATCTCGCTTCAATCCAGACTACCAAAACAATTTCTTCAAGTCGTGATACATCTTCGTAGCTCCTGGATGAAAACTTAAGCTACTCCTGTGACTTTCTTCTAAAATCAACTTTTTCAACTCATCATTATCAGGAATACAAATTCTGCCTCGGAATTTTAACACACCCTGATCATCAACCTGAAAATCACTATCTTCCGCCTCATTACTAGCAACCATCAAGTCTACAAACTTAACGTCAGCTTCCTGCGCTTCCTTGATACTGTTCAAGAATTCATTATTGATCTTCAACATGCCCAACTGTACGCTCTGAGGTGCCAATTCACAAACTAGGCTCAAGTCTCTAAATTGCTCAAGTAACTCGAACTCCTTCATCATCATAGCAGACATGTGCAACGTCTTTCTGCTCAAGGCATCTGCAACCACATTGGCTTTACCTGGGTGGTAATTTAAACTAAAATCATAGTCCTTCAACAACTCGAGCCATCTTCTCTGCCTCATATTCAACTCCTTTTGGTCAAACAAATATTTCAAACTTTTATGATCACTAAACACCTCAAATCTGGAACCGTACAAATAATGCCTCCAAATTTGTAACACAAAAACCACAACAGCCAACTCTAAATCATGTGTAGGATAGTTCTTCTCATGTATCCTCAATTGTCTTGAAGCATAAGCTACCACCTTACCATCCTGCATAAGTACACCACCTAAGCCCAACTTAGACGTATCACAATAAACAACAAAAGGTTCATCTGACTTCGGTAAAATTAAAATTGGAGCAGTCGTCAACCGTTGCTTCAACTTGTTGAAACTATTCTCACACTTAGTATCCCACACAAAAGCTTTACCCTTACAGGTCAACTGAGTCAACGGAAGTGCCAACTTCGAAAATCCTTCGATAAATCTGCGGTAATAACCTGCTAAACCCAGAAAACTTCTAATCTCTGTAACTGACTTCGGAGTCTCCCATTGTGATACCGCTTCGACTTTCGACGGGTCAACCGCAATACCACTACCAGAAATAATATGGCCAAGAAAACTTACTTCACTTAACTAGAACTCATATTTAGACAACTTGGCATATAACTTCTTTTCTTTCAACACTTGCAAAACGATCTTCAAATGCTCTGCATGCTCTTCTTCAGTCTTAGAATAAATCAGAATATCATCAATAAACACAACAACAAATCTGTCCAGAAAGTCATGGAAAATTCTGTTCATATACTCCATAAATACACCAGGTGCATTAGTAACACCGAAAGGCATCACTTTATACTCATAGTGACCATATCGCGTCCTAAACGCCGTCTTCTGCATATCTTCATCCTTCATATTAATCTGATGGTAATCTGATCTCAAATCAATTTTACTAAACACTCGTGCACCCACTAGCTAGTCCATCAAGTCATCAATTCTTGGAAGTGGATACGTATTCTTTATCGTCACTTTATTCAGCTGACGGTAATCTATACACAACCTCATGCTACCATCTTTCTTCTTAACCAATAATACCGGCGCTCCCCAAGGTGAAACACTTGGTCTTACAAACTTCTTATCAAGTAGGTCCTCCAACTGCTTCTTCAATTCTGCCAACTCAGCTGCTGACATACGGTAAGGAGCCATCGACACAGGCTTCGTACCCGGAACAAGATCAATTGAGAATTCAACTTCCCTTTCTGGCGGCACATCGGGAATCTCATCAGGGAAAACTTCTGGAAATTCATTCACGACTGGTAGGCTATCAATCACTGCTTGATTCTCCACTGACAAATACGCTATCAAGGAAAACATCAGAATTCTGTCGCGCTCTATCTGCTCCAGCTGCTTAGTACTCAAGAAATCAACTTCACTCTCTTCTTCAGCGGAAGAGAAACGTACCGTCTTACTAAAACAATTGATGAGGACATGGTTATACTCTAACCAGTTCATCCCAAGGATTACATCCATACCCGTCAACGGTAAACATACAAGATCAACTTCAAAATCTCTACCAAACACAGACAGTGGACATCTTAGACAAACAATAGAAGTAGTCACTGAACCCTTAGCTGGAGTTTCAACAATCATTTCTCCACCCATATTAGACATAGTAAGCCCCAACTTAGAAGCACAACTAACAACAATAAAACACCTTCCCTCCAAACTGAGCCTTTCATAAGTCGATCAAAATTAAAGGAGTACTATCAAAATAACAAGTACCTTTCATAAGTCGATCCTCATTGTCCGTCTATGTACCGAACAATGCAAACACCTTCCCTCCAAACTGAGCCTTCTTAGGCTTCTTGCACTGAGAACTAAGATGACCTTCTTCATCACAATTGAAACAGACAATATCACCACGTTTGCATTCAGCTATTGTATGTCCCTTCTTCCCACATCAGAAGCATTTCTTCTCATCGCGGTGGCAAGCATTACTCCTGTGGCCTTTCTCACCACACTTGTAGCAGACAACCTCAGCAGGAGTCTCATTCTTCCTGGGCCTCCTCTCATCATTCACCCGTTGTTTACCCTTATCAGCAGGAGCACTGTAACGCTTAGGACGGTTCTGCTGACTCTTACTCTTCCTTTCATTAATCACTTTGTAGTGAGCTTTCATATCCTCTTCGTAAATTCTGCAGCTACTCACCAAATCAGAAAAATTGCGGATCTTCTGATAACCAATGGCTCGCTTAATCTCAGCACGCAGACCATTCTCAAACTTGATACACTTAGAGAACTCAGCAGTCTCAGGAGTGTATGCGGGTAAAACTTTGCTAACTCAACAAACTTGGCAGCATACTCTATTACTGACATGTCACCTTGCTTCAGTTCCAGAAATTCAATTTCTTTCTTGCCTCGGACATCTTCCGGAAAATACCTATTCAGAAACTCTCTTCTGAACACAGCCCAAGTGATCACAGCTCCTCCGTTCCCTAGCACTGGTTGCACACTCACCCACCAGTCATCAGCCTCCTCAGCCAGCATATGTGTGCCAAAACGCACCATCTGAACATCAGTGCATTCCATAACTCTGAAGATTCTTTCAACCTCCTTCAACCATGTCTGCACTCCATCAGGGTCATACATGCCCTTGAAAGTTGGTGGATGGTTCCTCAAGAAGGTTTCCAGCATGCGAACACTGTCGTTACCACCAGCATTATTCTGTTGACCCACAGCTTGAGCCATCGCTTGCAAAGCAGCAGCAATTGCAACATCGTTTCTTCTAGCCATCGCGAAAATCTACACTACAACAACAACCAGGACATCAAAGACAATACAAAATTGTCACACGACTCTACTAGGCTCAACTCGACTTTACTACTTAGCCGGACGGACCGACCTGCTCTGATACCAATTGTAACACCCCGTTTTCCCAACATTAATAATTAACAACTTAAATCAGAGTTTTTAACCAAAACGGAATGCTACATTTTCTTTCAAATAAAATCTTCAAATAAATAAATAACTATTTATTCTCCATAAAAGTAATCAATAAAAATTAACCTTCAAACTTCGCAGCGGAATTAATTTCAAACAACAAAATAAGTCTTTGGCACGCAGGCCTCATCAAGTTCTCATAATTCATAAATAAATACGTAAGGAAAGAGAAAACAAGTAACAAATTCCCGTCCCGTTACGTATCAGAGCCCTAAGACACACGTGGGGAGCAAGTTTGTGAGGGAGAATGTTCGTTAGAACGTTCTTTGCTCTAGGATTTTGAATAATATGCAATTTCTCTTTCATGAAATTAAACCTTTCTTCTACTAAAGGTTTTGTAAAAATATCAGCAAGTTGATTTTCAGTATCAACAAAGATTAATTCAATTTCCTTTTTATTAACATGATCCCTAATGAAATGATGTTTTATTTCAATATGTTTTGATCTTGAATGCTGAATAGGATTCTTTGATAAATTTATTGCACTTGTATTATCACAAAATATGGGAATATTTGTGTACTTGATTGAAAAATCTTCTAGTTGATTTTTTATCCATAATACGTGGGAACAACAGTTTGCTGTTGACACATACTCATCTTCAGTTGTTGATAGAGCAATAATGTTCTGCTTTCTACATGACCAGCTGATAAGTGCAGTTCCAAGAAATTGACAAGTGCCACTTGTACTTTTTCTTTCTATTTTATCTCCGGCATAGTCAGCATCACAGTAAGATGTTAAATCAAAACAAGACCCTTTGCTATACCAAAGGCCAAGATCAGTAGTACCGACTAGATATCTAAAAATTCTTTTGACAGTAGTTAGATGTGATTCTCTTGGAGATGTTTGAAAACGTGCACATAATCCTACTGCAAAAACGATATCTAGTCTACTGGAAGTTAAATATAATAAAGATCCTATCATTCCCCGATATTCCTTTTCAGAAATATTTTTTCCTGTTTCATCTTTATCAAGATTAGAGGATGGATGAATAGGTGTTGCCATAGTTTTGGCTTCATTCATTTTATATTTTTTGAGAAGATCTTTGATATATTTTTCTTGACAAATAAATATTCCATTTGTTTCTTGTTTAATTTGTAACCCAAGAAAAAATCTTAATTCTCCCATCATACTCATTTCAAATTCATTTTGCATGAGTTCAGAGAATTCTTCACACACTTTTTCATTTGTAGATCCAAAAATGATATCATCCACATATATTTGAACAATTAGAAAATTTGTGTTATCATCTTTTCTAAAAAGAGTTGTGTCAATCTTTCCTCTAGAAAACTTATTTTTAATTAAGAATGTACTTAATCTATCATACCAAGCTCGTGGAGCTTGTTTTAATCCATATAATGCTTTTGTAAGTTTGAAAACATGATTAGGTTTAGTAGGATTTTCAAACCCAGGAGGTTGATGCACATAAACTTCTTCATTTAAGAATCCGTTTAAAAAGGCACTTTTGACGTCCATTTGAAATAGTTTAATATTTTTATGAGATGCATATGCAAGAAGAATGCGTATAGCTTTTAACCTGGCTATCAGAGCAAAAGTTTCATCGTAGTCAATACCTTCTTGCTGATTATATCCTTATGCAACTAACCTGGCTTTATTTCTAATGACTTTCCCTTCCTCATCTAACTTGTTTTTGAATACCCATCTTGTTCCAATTGTAGAATGATCTTGAGGTTTGGAAACAAGAGTCCATACTTCGTTTCTTTCAAACTGAGAAAGTTCTTCTTTCATGGCGTTTACCCATGACTCTTCACAAATGGCTTCATGTATATTCTTTGGTTCAATATGGGAGATCATAGCCATATTGTTGTCATTCTCTTTGAAAGACAATCTTGTCCTTATACCATCAAATGTATTTCCAATGATTTGTTCAGGAGGATGGTCCCCAATAATCTTCCAACTTTTTGGAGGATCTTGAGATGTAGATGCTTGATCTGGGTTACTTATATTTTCTTTATTTTTCACAATTTCCTCATCATCTTCTTTGTTAGTAACTAAATCATCAAACTCATCAAACACGACATGCATGCTAATTTCCATAGTTTGATTTTTTAAGTTGTAAATTCTGTAACCTTTAGAATTTGTTGCATATCCTAAAAAGATTCCTTTATCTGATTTTGAATCAAATTTTCCCAGATTTTCTTTATCATTTAAAATATAACAAAAACAACCAAAGATATGAAAATAAGAAATGTTTGGTTTTCTGTTAATGGCTTCGGCCCAAAAATATTTTTCAACATTTGATTCATTTATCATTGTTCTTGCCATCTCTTGTAAAGTTCGATTTTTTCTTTCAACAACTCTATTTTGTTGAGGAGTTCTTGCACACGAGAAGTCGTGTGAGATTCCCTTTTTATCAAAGAATGTTTTGAATGATATGTTTTCAAATTCTCCTCCATGATCACTTCTCACAGAGATGATGTTTGATTCTTTTTCATTTTGAACAAGATTGCAAAAAATTTCAAAAGCGTCAAATGCTTCGTCTTTGTGTTTTAAAAACAAAACCCATGTGTATCTGGAAAAGTCATTGACTATAACAAAACCATATTGTTTTCCAGTAAGACTTGCAGTTCTAACAGGTCCAAATAAATCTATGTGAAGAAGCTCGAGAGGTTTTTTAGTAGAAACAATGTGTTCTGGTTTAAAACTACTTTTGACTTGTTTTCCTCTAACACATGCTTCACATATTTTATCTTTATCAAAATTGCTTTTTGGAAGACCTCTTACTAAGTCTAGTTGTGAAATTTTTGAAATAGTTTTCATGCTAACATGTCCTTCTCTTTTATGCCAAATCCATTTATCTTTGTCAATGGATATGAAACATGTTTCAGCTGGAATGTCATCTAAATATAAGACATAAAGATTTTTCTTTCGAGAAGCAGTAAAAAAAATGTTCCCTGAAGAAACTTGTTTGACTTCACATATGTTGGGTTTAAAGATTACTTCAAAACCACTGTCACATAATTGACTTATGTTTAGTAGGTTGTGTTTTAATCCTTCAACATATTGAACGTCTTTTATTTTAGCGGAATTATTTTTACCAATAATACCTTTACCTTTAATTTGTCTTTTGTCGTTGTTACCAAAGGTTACTGCTCCTCCTTCTTTCTTTCTGAAGGATATAAAGCAGTGTTTATCACCTGTCATGTGTCTAGAGCAGCCACTGTCTAAATACCATGGCTTTTTCTTTGCATTTTGTGATGATTCCTGCATTTTGAGTTAGTGGTGTCTTAGGTACCCCAGATTTTGTGGGTCCTTAGAAGAGTGTTTTCATTTTTCGAGTTTATAGGTTTTGGGTTTTGCTAAAATCTTTTAGTTTTTCAGTTGCTTGAAAATATGAGTCTTGCAAACTTTGAATAATTTTCTTTTGATCATTGTTCATAGTTTGAAGTTTCTCTTTTTCTTCTTTAGACTCTTTAATTTCTTTTTGTTAAGAAAAACATTTATTAGTTAAGAAGTTTGAGTCAGATAAAAGATTATCAATTGTATGTTCTAATTCTTTATTTAAAGAGGGTTTGTCGAATAGAATTACCTCTTCGTTGTCTGAATTTGCCATAAGACAAATATTTGCTTCTTCTCCTTCCTCTGTCTGTGTTTCTTCGAGATCATCCCATGTGATTAGTGCAGATTTTTTGTAAGGAGATTTTTGACTCTTTTTGCCTAGCGGACATTCATTTTTGTAGTGACCTTGCTTGTTGCATCCATAGCAGGTTACTTGGCTTTTATCTACTTCCTTCTTTGAATTATCTCTTTTGTTTGGAAAATATCTTTTTATTTGATCTCTTCTTCTCATCATTCTTTGTATTTTCTTTGAGATGAGTCATAGCTCATTTTCGGCTTCTTCTTGAATAATATGTTCCTCTTTTATTTCTTTATTTTCTTCACTTTGTAGAGGTGCTTCATCTAGATTATCTTGAGTAGCTTGGGAGGCTTTGAGAGCAATCATTTTTCCTTTCTTAATTGGTTTGTCTTCTTGAAGTAAAACTTCATGAGCTCTTAATGTTCCAATGAGATCTTCTAAAGCCAAGGAATTTAAGTCTTTGGCTTGAGTAATTGCTGTAACCATAGGTCTCCATGTATTAGGGAGACATCTTAGTATTTTTTTGATTCTGTCATGAGGGGAATATATTTTTCCCAATGATTGTAGTTCATTTACTATTGACGTGAGTCTAGAATACATTTCATCAATGTTTTCTTCTTCATTCATTTCGAAAATTTCAAATTTTCTTACGCCAATGTCTATCCTTGTTTCTTTTACATGACTTGTTCCTTCATGATGAATTTTTAGTGTATCCCAAATACTTTTTGCCGTAGTGCATTCATAAATTCTTTCACTTTCCTCCATGGCTAGTGAACATTGTAGATAGAGTTGAGCTTTAGAATTTAGGAGTACTTTCTTTTTATCTGTGTCAGTCCATGATGCTTCAGGTTTAATAGTCACTACTGCTGTGACTGCATCAGTGGTTTGTGGTACAAAGTTACCTTCAGTGATAACTTTCCACATGTCTACATCTTGAGTCTATAGGAATAATTCCATTTTTCCTTTCCAGAAGTAATAATTCTTTCCATTGAATAATGGAGGTTTTGTACATGAAAGACCTTCTGGTATGTAAGACATTGCTTCTTCCTGAATATTTTCCTCTAGCACGTGTTAAATGCCTTTTTTAGAGACTGTGCTCTGATACCAATTGAAGTAGCAATAAACGTCGCAAGAAGGGGGGGGGGGGGGGGTTGAATTGTGACCCTTTTTAAAGTATTCCTGAAATTAAATTAAGTTTGTGTACTCAAGAAAATTCTTGGTTAATGTTAGTTTGATAAATGAATAATAATTAATATGTATGTAGGACCAGAAGTTCAGGAGAATGATTAAATAAGCAGAATGAGAAAAATGATATTAAGCTAGAATGTAAGGTTATTATAAAACAGGGACCAGAAAGTTCTGGAGGAATTAAAATGCAGAATGATAAAGCAATATTATAAACTGAAAGTAAACTTTAGTTAAGTAATTAGATAGTTGTTTTATCTTGGACCAGAATATTCTGGATTCAGTTAATATAGTAAGTGATTAATTTGATTGTTTAATTAGGACCAGAATGTTCTGGAGATGAGTAAAATAAATGTGTGTGTTAGTGTGTGTATATTGTGCAAAAATAAAAGAGATAGAGAGAAAGAAGAATAACACATGAGAGCTATCCTGGTTCACCAAACCCGGCTACTTCCAGTCCCCACACTTCGTGTGAGATTATCCACTATAGTATACAGTTGGTAGAAACTTCTAACCAACACTCTAAGGTCTTGATCACATCAGATCAGTCCGTAACCTCTGTATTATCAACCTCAGCAGGCTTCTACAATTCTTTGCTTTCGCACAAGAAAGGTTGGAACTTTCTTATCTCAAACTATTAAGCCCAATAGACATGAGATCTAGCTTTTACACTTTGTATGATGGTGGTATTTGGTAGAACACGATATCTCACAACAAAAGAGATTCTTACAGATACAAACTCAAGAGACTAAGAGAAACAAAATATATTGTGAGAGATTTATGAAGCTTGCTTCGATGAAGAGAATGACTGAGAGAATGATTTCTTTTCATTTAGAGAGAGAGGTATAAAGCTTTTATATTTCAAACTCTTGCATTTTACCTTCATAGCTGTCCTCTATTTATAGGAGAAGTATCCTTGGAGAGCAAGCTAAAAAAGAGCATTTGAAGCTTAATTCAAATTCAAATTTGCGCTCCACTTTGATGCTTGGAGGGCAAGTGTAGAAAGCTATCATTCTGAGAACGTTCTCAAGATCGTTCTTTCTGTTCTAGCACTTTCTTGGGCAGCAAGCAACACGTTTTCACAAGGTGTAATGAGCTGTATGTCTGATTGTAGAAGCCTTGGAGGCCACTTAACATGATGTAAGCTTGATGTCATTGCATGATGTCATAAGATGATGTCTTTGATGATGTCATGTTGTAGTAGCTTTAGAAGAGATATTCTTTAATGGATCATTTTCGATTTTATTCCTTAGTGGGTCGAAAATCTCATGGGCCCTTGCACATTTTATTCCTTTTGTAGTCTTGTGGCTCTTGTGCACATATTTGTCTTTTATTTGCATTGATTGTTCTTTCCTTAAAAGCTTTAAATACTTTCTAACCTTAAGATCTTTTATTCCCTTTTTAGTGAGACAAGGAGAATTAAGTTCTGATCTTTATGATGCAAATCTTGTTGCTGTACAAAAGTTCTCATTTGTCTATTTGATTTGCTTTATTTTGATGGAAACTCTTAAAGATCATTTTGTGAAGCACGGCTGTTCTCAGGATCATTCTTATGAAACATGCTCACAAAATTCATTAGTAGATAACAATATAATATATATTCGAAATTGTTTGTTATCTTTTAAACATCAAAAAAAGGATTTTGCTTTCAACAGTCTTAACAGCGACATACTTTAATTTATACTTATAAAATTCAACGTGATTCTATAAGTACAAATAAAAGCGTGTCACCGTTAAGACACAAACCTTGTGACATAATTAATCAAAAGTCACCGTCCACAAACTTCGTAGGCAACATCATTAAAGTACTTGTGCTATAAGTTGCAAATAAGTCGTTTATACAAATAGTTCATAACTAGAGAGTTCTCGAAAGTTTGATATAATCATAGCAATAATGAATTGATTCCTTTATGAACAGGCAACATCACTTGGCATAGTCCATTATTTAGTAGAAAAAATGATAATCATGATAAACAGGATCTGCAAATAACACTAATGAATTGCTTCCTACCTGCACACTAGGGAATATGCTTTTGGGCAAAAGTAAAATTACTATGTTATTTTATGATAAGCATAGTGTTGACTATATGTAGCTTCCTACACAATTTCTAATAAGCACAATTAACATATTGATAATTCTAATTATTTTCTACAGTGGACTAAGTAACATATGAGCCAGCCTTTGGCCAAAATCTGAACTAAATATGTTATTTTTTCATGAAAACAAAGTGTATGTTATACGTTTGACAGCTAAAATGGAAAATTCTATAAAATAAACAAGTCAATAAACATAAACATTGATATATCACTATCAAACATTATAGTAAACTCAAATAACCTAGATTCTCCAATTGAAATTTAATCTATCGAGGAAGCTTAAAGAATATACAAGTTCGATCAATGAAGCATAAACATGCTCAAACAATCCAATACATGCTCGATCAGTAAATCCCAATACATGCACGAAATATCAAAGTTAAGTATCAGTAATCAAAGTTAAGAATCAACTTGAAATTAAATTAGAAATATCAAATATAAGCAAGCACGATATAAAATCAAAAACCAAAACCCTAAATGAAGAAATGTGTTCAAAACCAGAAAAATTAAGATCAAAATACGAAAAATAGATGCAGATGAGCTACATACCATAGATTTGTGAGATTTAGTGCGTTTCTCGAGAGATCCAGAATTGAAAGCGTGACTTGGAATCGACGAAAAATGCATAATCTATTTTGGATTCGCAATCGATTTTGGAAAATAATGGATTAGGAATGGAATGAAGAATCGATCGATCAACCAATAAACCTGTAAAGAATCGATCAATCTGAGAGTTTTTTGCATAATTACATAATTCGAATGATACACCAAGAACCGCGCAAACCGGTTCACAGTTCTTTCACGTACTGGTTATCCCAAATTCGTGAACAAAATCGCAAAAACAAGCATACCACACGAACCCGCAGAAAAATTAAATAAAAAAGCAACCTAGTAAATAGAGAATTTATTTAATGAAGATGAAGAAAAGAAATAAATCAAAATCTTGAGTGATGACGAGAGTTTCGAGGTTTGTGGGAAAGTGCTGGAGATGGGTTGAAGAATTTTGGAGGAGGAGGTTGTTGTTTCACTTTGAGTTAAAAGAAGATGATGATGATATTAAGGTTTGACTTGCTGGACTTATTTTTACATTGGGCTTGGGTTAGCTTGACCCATAATGAATTGTAAAAATAACCTAGTATTTTGACCCATATTTTCTATTGTTTTTTCAAAGAATAAAAACTTTAAAATTTCTCTTTTTGGAAATCAATGAAAGTTTATTGGTGCGATGATTTTTAATTTTTTTACTAAATGCCTTTTTGTTTGGTATTAAAACTATAAATACTTCTTTATTAAAAAAACTGCAAATAGTTCTATAAATTTCACTTTTTATATTGCTAGATTTTAAGTTTTATTTAATAATCCTACTAAAAAACTCTTTTAAAAAAAATATTTGATAGTTTATTATACTTAATTAAATAGTACTAGTACGACTAACCGAGACGTACTTAAGTTCTATACCTCCAAACGTAATGAATTTTTTTCATCTCGCGTACCGCGTATTCAAACCTGTACCATGTACCAAAGCGAAATATGAATAATGTGACTATGGTTTGGTGAATATGGACTGAAGGCCACGGTGGTGATGGTGAGTTTAACATACCTTTTAGAAGATTTCACATAGAGTGACGAAACCGCCATTGTTGATTTGAACTTAGACTTAGGATTCGATGGAAATGTGTGTGTGTGTGTGTGTGTGTGTGAGAGAGAGAGAGAGAGAGAGAGAGTGAATATGAAAGAGAGCAATGGAGAAAGAAAGAGTTGAATGAAGAAATAGAACGTGTGTTTTCCATGAGATGACGTGTTTGTAAAAAAGAAGTGATAAATTTTCAACGTGATTTATCAATAATAAAATGAAATTTGTTCAAAAAATAATAAAATTAAATAGTTATGAAATTCTAGCACGTTAGCTTTCAGATGTTTAATGCGATGTTCCAACACTAGACAAACAAAGACGAATGTTGAGTTTAATGTTTAAACATCGTGCTAAAAATAATAAACATAAATACGTAAAAGTAAAAGATAAGAAAATAATTGGCACAAGTGAATTGTTAACCCAGATCGGTGACAAACACACCTACTCTAGGGACTACCAAGCCTAGAAGGAAATCCATTAGTGTAGTCCTTATTCCAAGTTCTCAGTATACTCCAAGTTTACAAATTAAGACCTAGGACCAACCCGTACTGACTTAAACCTAGGAACTCCTAGATCTGATATCTCATATCACTTCCACTCAATCAATCCCAACCCCTGTGATTTATTCAAATACAAAACGATGATGAAGTTTCCTTCAAACACAAACTACCTTCGTGCTTCAAAGCTTAGGAGTAGTATACAACTTACAACTGAATAAAACATTTATATACTTGCAGCAAAGTGATACAAGAAAGGCTCACAATTAACAATGACCCAAAACCCTAAATCTCTATTCTCTATATGACGGCTTGAATGAATAATTAGGTTTAGCAGTCTTGAATACCTACTGAAGCAGTACGGTCTTGAATAACTTGTTGGGCTTCAGAAGAATGAGGATGTAAGAAAATCTAAGTAAATACAATTCAAATTGTATAATGCGAAAACGCCAGTTACAATTCATATATTACAAAGTCAAATGAGATAAAATGATCAATTTAAATGACGTGTAAGAAGTATGTAAGTTGGGAAAGAAGTCTTGAAAAATTGTTATTCAAACAAAAATATTCAAAGCCCAAATTAGTCAGGTAATTATTAATACACCACATATAGTATTATATTAGGTGGAATTTGAAGGTGACAAAAACACAAGAAGGGGGGTTGAATTGTGTTAGATTTTCGCAGCTCTTGAAGAGTGAGAATCTAATTCCTTAAAATCAGAGTCTGAAGGAGATCAGAGTCTGATAGGAGATTAGGTTCTGATGCAGCGGAAATAATCAAGAGATAGAGAGAAGAGAGAACACAAGCAATTATACAGGTTCCTTCCACAAACCGGAAGTAGTCCTGTCCCCCTTGTACTTCCAAGGAGAGTTCACTAAAATGTAATGTCTATTACAAGTTGCTCAAACACACAGTAAGAGACTTCCAATGCTCAAGCACGCAGGCAAGATACTTCCAATGCTCAAAGCCACAACTAAGAGACTTCCAATGCTCAAGGACGCAGCCAAGAGACTTCTTTGCTCAAGCACACAAACAAGAGACTTCTGACACAATTTACAGAAAATTGAAAAGGGTTGAAACACTTGACAACCTATCAAATGTGTTTCTGTTACAACAAAGACAGACTCTGTTTTCAAACAAAGACAGACTCTGTTTTTCTGTTTAACTTAGAAATTCTAGAATACTCAGTTTGTAAGAATGATCTAAGTTGTTGATGTGTTTTTGTTAAGACTTAGTTGAATACGAAAGCAATGCAGCGTAGTTTTTCTAGTTGTAGAGTCCAACAATTCTTCAAGTCTTCTATCCTTTATATAGGCGAAGGAAAGAGACGTTGAGTCATCCAACACACCAGGATGATTTCTGAAGCTTGATCAATAGCTGTTGATCTGTTACTTGATATGGTAATAGTCCTTCAATTGCATAATTTGAATTTCATTCCCTTTGAAGATTAATACTGGTAGACACAGTTGCCAAACTGTACGAGGTAGTGGAGTAGTGGAAACAGAGTTTGTACAACGTACTCTGTACTGGCCTGCATTCTTTGTCGTTGTGCTTCCCACGCTCAAGTTGACTTTGAAGCTAGCCGTTACTCCAAATGATAGTTTCTTTTGCATCGTAATGCTTGTAGAAATCCTTATTAGCAGATCTTCAGATTTCAGGCTTCAGACTCACTGTAGCACTTAGCTTCTCATGATCTTCAGACTCTATTGGTTTTCTGATTCTGATAGTCTTCAAACTCTGATACAGTCTTCAGACTCTCTTCGATACAGTCTTCAGAGTCTCTTCGATACAGAATCACAAGCAACAAGCTTCTCTGGATCTTTGCTCTTTAACATTGTTCAAACATAATACTTTCTAAGATATAAATCTTGATTGATATCCTGCATACTTAAACAAATATTAGCAATATCCAATTGACAACTTTTAATACCTTGTTATCATCAAAACTCAAAACGTGGTATTGCTGAACACCTTTGTTCCAACAATCTCCCCCTTTTTGATGATGACAAACATCAGTATTTAAAAGGTCAATTGTTGTTAATCTAATTAACAAGTTGACTTAAGGGGTCTGAGGTTTGTAAGCTCAGAGTCTGAGGTTTGTAAGCTCTGACTCCTCCTGAGTCTGATAGTTCTTAAGTTGAGGTTTGTAAGCTCCCCCTAAGTTCTATCCAAGTTAATTAAATTCAATTTCATAAGCAGTTGAATTCATTCTCAGAATAATAAAAGAATTAGAGAACAGATTCTAAGAACACGAACAGGGGCTCAGAGTCTAACTAAGCACCTTTCGCAAATTTCCCTTTAACTTTTACATAGAACTTGCAATATGTAGATAAAAAGATAAAAAGAAATCACAAATCTCATACTTTTCCCTTCTCCCCCTTTTGTCATCAACAAAAAGGTTTAGAAACAAGTTCCTCCCCCTTTTTAAATGATTTTAGGTAAGGATAAAAACACATTTTAAGGAAAATGAGATTCAGAGGGAAAAACATAGAAGATTCAAAGCACAAGATATATTAGATGCAAATAATAACTTGTATAAATTTGAAAGTAAAAATAGTTCAGAAGACAGCAGACAAAAGTTACAAACAAAACATAAAGAATTTTAAACTAAGGTTGGTTTGGTTTGGCAAGGTGATCCATCAATTTCTGGAGATCCTCTTGCTGCTTCTTGACCATTTCTTCCAAAGCCTCAGTTCTTCTTAAGTGAGCTTCCCTTTCAAGTCTGGCTTCTTCTTGAACTCTGTACAGTCTTCTTTTCAAGGAGACAAAGACCATTGATTCTCTTGGATTATATTGATCTTCATCAAAGAATGGTTTATCTCTAATCCGCAGAATAGGAGCTTTCTCCTTGGTTATAGCTTTCTCAGCTCTCTTGACTTCTTCCACATGCTTGGCAGTAACAAATGCTTGTTCCCTGGCAGCAGCCTTCTGAATTTTGGTGACAAACTCCGAAAATTCAGTCTTCAATGTAGAGAACTTGTCCTCATAGCTTACATTGAGGATGGGCACAAACCTTTTCTCAATAATGTCTTTGAGCTTAGAATTTTGATGAAGCATAGAACTCATCTATCCTGTTTGAATCAAATAGGTCGTGAGGTTCAGAAGTTGAGGGTTGAGAGGCTCTTAAAGCTAGAAAAGTTTCAAAATTTGGTACAACTGTTATTGGATCACAAAGAGGTTTAGGAACTGTTCTAGACACAAGATTTGTTCTGCATTCTGTTACAGGTTCTGATAGGATATCAAAAGTTTGTTCCAGAATTTCAGAAACTGGTTCTACAACAGGTTCTGAGGGTTCAACAGAAGCTAAGGTAAGAATTTATGTAGGTTTAGGTACAGGGTCTGGTTTGGAAACAGATTTGGTAGCTTTTCTTGATTTGGATTTTGCAGGGGTTTTTGGTAGTTCTCCTCCTAGATGTTTCTCAAGAGAATCTAGGGTGTCTGGAGAGTCTACACAGATAGTCTCAGGTTAGGGGGATGGCTGTTTAGATTGAATGGTTACTTCAGGCTTTTCAGAAGGTTGAATTGCCTGAAGTGGTTTGAGAAATGATGGTTGAGCAGGATGGTCAGCAGGTAGGTTCATAGACACTGTGATTGTGTCTTGAATGACTCTGTCCATAGTTGAATCAACATATTCAACTATTTTAGGGTCCAATGGGTTATGGGATGATAGGGGTTTGATTGGTGAGGGGGATGAATTTCTGAGGGAGGGAAGAATTTGGCTCAAGGGTTTGTTATCTGATTCTGAATCAGATTCTGACTCTTGATTCATAGAGGAAGATGAGTTATATGCTACATTACCAGAGGTGCCTATACCAGCTTCTGGAGAAACATGATGATCAGACACAGTAGCTTCTGATAACTCAGCTTCTGCAGTAGCTACCGGATTCTTCTGTTTTAGAGCAGAAGCAAGCAACCTAGCAGCTTCTTTGACAGTTTCCTCTTTTATTTCTTCAGCAACCACTTCTGCTGTCATTGCCTTGCCAGCAGCATGTTCATCCTCAATCATAGATACAGAAGTACCTATCTTCTGTGTTACATCCTTAGCCACAGGAACCATATCCACCTTTCTCTTCTTGATCTGACTTTCTTCACCATCAGAGTCAGTATCAAGGAATTCAGCAATTTCCTCAGCTAGTTTGACATAATCTCTGTCACCCTTGCCTTTTTTCGCTTTCTTCTCATCTTTCTTTGCCTTTTTCTCGTCTTTCTTAGCCTTCTTCTCATCCTTGGTTTCTTTTATCCTATCATTGATTTCCTTGGATGCAGAAGATACTGATGAAGGAATAGGAGCTATGGTCTTAGGGGCACCAATAGTCACTCCTGGAAGAGCAGTAGATTTGATCTTCTTCTTGAGAGGCTCTTGCTTCTCTTCCTCTTCCTTGAGAACCACTTCCTTGGTCCTTTTTCCCTTGACCTTAAGAGGTCCTCCTTCAGCAGTCTCAGGAATGGCAGAATAGTTGATTATTCTACCAGTATCTTTGAAGTAATCCACCACAAATCTTGCAAGAACTTCAGGATTATCTTCTTTGGATATAGGAGGGAAGTCCATCATCAAGTCAGATTGCACATAAGATTCCCTCATATCATGCTTAGAAGGATTGAATCTTCTGACAATCTTCATGTACTGAAGAGTTTTACCGTTGATGATTCTCCCAGTCACAGTTCCAAGATGAATATCTGATACCACACCAGATTTTGATAAGACCTTCAAGAGGCCTCCTTGATACAAAATCTCAGATATTAGTCTTCCAAAAGGAACTTACCTTCTGGTTTCTGATTGGCTTTTGTTGATTGCCCAACACATGTGGTGCATCACATACCTTGGAAAGTTGATCTTTATTTTGTTAATCAGAAAATAAAGAAGAACTTTGTGATCAACAGACAGAGTGTCTGTTCCTCCTCCTTTCTGAAGCATACTGTCCAATATGATCTTCAGAAGCACCCTATGCTCAGGATGCATATCAACCAGTTTATTTGAGGGTCTCCCTTCAAATAGAAGTTTTTTGCAGATAACGGTCCAATCACTCTTCTTCTGGACATTCCATTGAAATTTACCTGCATTCTCCACTTGACAAGCCCTGGCAATCACCTCTTCAGTGATAAGGACAGGAATCCCCATCACAGCTGATCTTATTTCAAGACCCTTGTATGGTTTTAGACCCATTTCTTCTCTATTTTTGCCAGCCAGCTTGGGGTTGTTCATAACTGCAGCTGTTTCTTCAATCGTAGATTCATCCTTGTCGTAGACTTCTGACCTAACCCAAAAGTCTGTTACCAGCTCCTGATATGTTGGTCCAGTCAACATACCAAAATAGTTCATCATTCCTTGTGCTAAGAAATGAGAAGAGACGTCAACTTCGTTACGATTAAGAGAACCAAAATCTACTGGAGATTCAACTTGAATTTCCAGAGTTTCTTTGATAATATTCATCGTTCTAGGTTTGATCACATAAGATTTTCCAGATTTGACTAGGACACCAGATTGGATGAGATCACTTGCCATTGAGAGGTTTCTAGGTTTTTGATTTGAGAACAAAAAGTTTTACTAAAGATTGAAAACAAGAAATTTGTTCAGAGACAAAATCAAAGAGTGAAAAGAGAAGTGAGTTGTGTGTGATATGTATTTATAGAAGAAAAGTTTGATAACTGTTTGGAAAGAGTAGGGGACAAACAAACACAAACAATAAATACATATAGCATGCAGCCGTAAAAGTATTGGAACAATGCGAAGGTAACTTGTTGAACGTAATGAAATCATTGCCCTATGAGTTCTTACCCAATACAGACAGGCCACGTCTGAGAAACTATAAAGTAATTGTCACCGTAGTGGGGCAGGTGTTACTAAACTCAACAGTCATGCTTCCACTAATACGAGCTTCTGAGAGTCTAAAGATTCCTTACCAGAGTCTGAAGATTTATCAGAAGCTTATATTTACCAGAGTCTCCAAAAGGTGAGAAAAACACAAGAAGGGGGGGTTGAATTGTGTTAGCTTTTCGCAGCTCTTGAAGAGTGAGAATCTAATTCCTTAAAATCAGAGTCTGAAGGAGATCAGAGTCTGATAGGAGATTAGGTTCTGATGCAGCGGAAATAATCAAGAGATAGAGAGAAGAGAGAACACAAGCAATTATACAGGTTCCTTCCACAAACCGGAAGTAGTCCTGTCCCCCTTGTACTTCCAAAGAGAGTTAACTAAAATGTAATGTCTATTACAAGTTGCTCAAACACACAATAAGAGACTTCCAATGCTCAAGCACGTAGGCAAGAGACTTCCAATGCTCAAAGCCACAACTAAGAGACTTCTAATGCTCAAGGACGCAGCCAAGAGACTTCTTTGCTCAAGCACATAAGCAAGAGACTTCTGACACAATTTACAGAAAATTGAAAAGGGTTGAAACACTTGACAAACTATCAAACGTGTTTCTGTTACAACAAAGACAGACTCTGTTTTCAAATAAAGACAGACTCTGTTTTTCTGTTTAACTTAGAAATTCTAGAATACTCAGTTTGTAAGAATGATCTAAGTTGTTGATGTGTTTTTGTTAAGACTCAGTTGAATACAAAAGCAATGCAGCGTAGTTTTTCTAGTTGTAGAGTCCAACAATTCTTCAAGTCTTCTATCCTTTATATAGGCGAAGGAAAGAGACGTTGAGTCATCCAGCACACCAGGATGATTTCTGAAGCTTGATCAATAGCTGTTGATCTGTTGCTTGATATGGTAATAGTCCTTCAATTGCATAATTTGAATTTCATTCCCTTTGATGATTAATACCGGTAGACACAGTTGTCAAACTGTACGAGGTAGTGGAGTAGTGGAAACAGAGTTCGTACAACGTACTATGTACTGGCCTGCATTCTTTGTCGTTGTGCTTCCCACGCTCAAGTTGACTTTGAAGCTAGCCGTTACTCCAAATGAGAGTTTCTTTTGCATCGTAATGCTTGTAGAAATCCTTATTAGCAGATCTTCAGATTTCAGGCTTCAGACTCACTGTAGCACTTAGCTTCTGATGATTTTCAGACTCTCTTGGTTTTCAGATTCTGATAGTCTTCAGACTCTGATAGTCTTCAGACTCTGATACAGTCTTCAGACTCTCTTCGATACAGTCTTCAGACTCTATTCGATACAGAATCACAAGCAACAAGCTTCTCTGGATCTTTGCTCTTTAACATTGTTCAAACAGAATACTTTCTAAGATATAAATCTTGATTGATATCCTGCATACTTAAACAAATATTAGCCATATCCAATTGACAACTTTTAATACCTTGTTATCATCAAAACTCAAAACGTGGTATTGCTGAACACCTTTGTTCCAACAGAATTAAGTCCTACACCACCAAAAAATCAACTGAAAAACCTAGATCTAGAATTCTAGATGCTTCTTCTGAACTGTGGCCAACTCATTCACTATGGTCAGTCACGTGTACAAACTCAAACCCTTACAGCAGTCGCTGCTTCTCCTATATATATTCACTGGGTTTTACAAACTCCAACCCTAACAGCAGCCGCTTCTGCTCCGTTTCCCTTTTTGAGCAGATATTCTTCAATTTCTATGAAACAATTGTTGTTCAATTTCCATGATACACACAATCCACTTTTTGCAATCTCTATGCTTAAATCGATAAGAAAATCTTGAACTAGATGCAACGTGGATGCATCGTATCTTGGAGATCTGTTGCTATAAAGTTTGTGGAGGGTGACTTTTGTTCCTTTGTCATCTCTTACACGGTTTAATGGATCCATATACAATAATTCTATCATTTCAACGAGTGTAATTTCCTTGATTAATTATGTCACAAGGTATGTGTCTTAACAACGACATACTTTAATTTATACTTATAAAATTCAACGTGATTCTATAAGTATAAATAAAAGAGTTCACCATAAAGACACAAACTTTGTGACATAATTGATCAAGAAAATCACACTCGATGAAATAATAAAATTATTTTCTATGAGTTCATTAAACCATGTTGGAGATGATAAAGAAACAAAAGTAACCCTCCACAAACTTCGTAGGCGACATCATTAAAGTACTTGTGCTATAAGCTCCAAGTAAGTTGTTTATCCAAACAGTTCATAACTCAAGAGTTCTCTAAAGTTTGATATAATCATAACAATAATGAAGTGATTCCTTTCTAAATAGGCAACATCACTTGGCATAATCCATTATTTAGTAGATAAAATGATAATCATGATAAACAGGATCTGCAAATAACACTAATGAATTGCTTCGAACCTGCACACTAGGGAATATGCTTTTGGACAAAAGTAAAATTACTATGTTATTTTATGATAAGCATAATGTTGAGTATATGCAGCTTCCTACACATTTTCTAATAAGCACAATTAACATATTGATAATTCTAATTATTCTCCACAGTGGACTAAGTAACATATGAGCCAGCCTTTGGCCAAAATTTGAACTAAATATGTTATTTTTTCATGAAAACAGTGTGTACGTTATATGTTTGAAACCTAAAATGGAAAATTATATAAAATAAACAAGTCAATAAACATACACATTGATATATCACTATCAAACATTATAGTAAACTCAAATTGAGCTGAAATCAAATAACCTAGATTATCCAATTGAAGTTTAATCTATCGAGGAAGCTTAAAGAATATACTAGTTCGATCAATGAAGCTTAAAAATGCTCAGACAATCCAATACATGCTCGATCACTAAATCCAATACATGCACGAAATATCAAAGTTAAGTATCAGTAATCAAAGTTAAGAATCAACTTGAAATTAAATCAGAAATATCAAATATAAGCAAGCACGATATAAAATCAAAAATCAAAACCCTAAATGAAGAAATGTGTTCAAAACCATAAAAATTAAACTCAAAATACGAAAAAAAATGAAGATGAGCTACATACCATAGATTTGTGAGATTGAGAGAGTTTCTCGAGATATCCAGAATTGAAAGTGTGACTTGGAATCGACGAAAGATGCATAATCAATTTTGGATTCACAGTCGATTTTGGAAAATAATGGATTAGGAATGGAATGAAGAATCAATCAAGCTGAGAATTTAGTGCATAGTTACATAATTCGTGTGATACACTGAGAACCGCGAATTGATTTGCGCAAACCGGTTAACAGTTCTTTCACGTACTGGTTATCCCAAATTCGCAAAAACAAGCGTACAAAACGAACCCTCAGAAGTTTTTTAAAAAAAAGCATCCTAGTAAACAGAGAATTTATTTAATGAAGATGAAGAAAAGAAATAAATCAAAATCTTGAGTGATGACGAGAGTTTCGAGGTTTGTGGGAAACTACTGGAGATCGGTTGAAGAATTTTGGAGGAGGAGGTTGTTGTTTCACTTTGAGTGAAAAGAAGAAGATGATGATATTAAGGTTTGACTTGCTGGACTTATTTTTACATTGGGCTTGGGTTAGCTTGACCCAGAATGAATTGTTAAAATAACCTAGTATTTTGACCCATATTTTCTATTGGTTTTTAAAAGAATAAAAACTTTAAAATTTCACTTTTTTGAAATCAATGGAAGTATATTTGTGCGATGATTTTTAATTTTTTTTACTAAATGCCTTTTTGTTTGGTATTAAAACTTAAATACTTCTTTATTAAAAAAACTGCAAATAGTTCTAGAAATTTCACTTTTTATATTACTAGATTTTAAGTTTTATTTAATATTCCTACTAAAAAACTCTATTAAAAAGAATAATTGATAGTTTATTATACTTAATTAAATAATACTAGTACGACGAACCGAGAGGTACCAAAGCTCTATACCCCCAAACATAACGAATTTTTTTCATCTCACGTACCGCGTATCCGATCCGTACCATGTACCAAAGCAAATTACGAATAATGAGACTATGGTTTTGTGAATATGGAGTGAAGGCCGCAGTGGTGATGGTGAGTTTAACATAACTTCTAGAAGATTTCGCGCAGAGTGAAGAAACCGCCATTGTTGATTTGAACTTAGACTGAGCTTTCGATGGAAATGTGTGTGTGTGTGTGTGTGTGTGTGTGTGAGAGAGAGAGAGAGAGAGAGAGAGAGAGAGAGAGAGAGAGAGTGAATATGAAAGAGAGCAATGGAGAGAGAAAGAGTTGAATGAAGAAATAGAACTTGTGTTTTCCATGAGATGACATGTTTGTAAAAAAGAAGTGATAAATTTTCAACGTGATTTATCAAAAATAAAATGAAATTTGATCAAAAAATAATAAAATTAAATAATAATGAAATTCTAGCAAGTTAGCTTTCTGATAGTAATGCGATGTTCCAACACCAGACAAACAAAGAAGAATGTTGAGTTTAATGTTTAAACATCGTGCTAACAATAATAAACATAAATACGTAAAAGTAAAAGATAAGAAAGTAAATAACACAAGTGAATTGTTAACCCAGTTCGGTGACAAACACACCTACTCTGGGGATACCAAGCCAGGAAGGAAATCCACTAGTGTAGTCCTTATTCTAAGTTCTCAGCATACTCCAAGTTTACAACTTAAGACCTAGGAACTACCCGTACTGACTTAAACGTAGGAACTCCTAGATCTGAGATCTCATATCACTTCCACTCAATCAATCACAACCCCTGTGATTTATTCAAATACAAAACAATGATGAAGTTACCTTCAAACACAAACTACCTCCGAACTTCAAAGCTTAGGAATAATATACAACTTACAACTCAATAAAACAGTCATATACTTGCATCAAATTGATACAAGAAAGGCTCACACATAACAATGACTCAAAACCCTAAATCGTTATTCTCTATATGACGGCTTGAATCAATAATCATGTTTTGCAGTCTTGAATATATACTGAAGCAGTACAGGCTTGAATAACTTGTTGGGATTCAGAACAATGAGGATGTAAGAAAATCTAAGTAAATACAATTTAAATTGTATAATTGAAAAACGTCACTTACACTTCATATATTACAAAGTCAAACGAGATATAATGGTCGATTTAAATGACGGGTAAGAAGTATGTAAGTTGGGAAAGTAGTCTTAAAAAATTGTTATTCAAACAAAAATATTCAAAGCCCAAATTAGTCAGGTAATTATAAATACATCACATATAGTCATATATTAGGTGGAATTGAGTCATACACCACCAAAAAATCAACTGAAAAACCTAGATCTAGAATTCTAGATGCTTCTTCTAAACTAGGGCCAACTCATTCACTATGGTCAGACACGTGTACAAACTCAAACCCTTACAGCAGTCGCTGCTTCTCCTATATATATTCTCTCTTTTCACAAATAGGGTTTTACAACCTCCAACCCTAACAGCAGCCGCTTCTGCTCCGTTTCCCTTTTTGAGCAGATATTCTTCAATTTCTATGAAACAATTGTTGTTCAATTTCCAAGATCCACACAATCCACTTTTTGCAATCTCTATGCTTAAATCGATGAGAAAATCTTGAACCAGATGCAACGTGGATGCATCGTAGCTTGGAGATCTGTTGCTATAAAGTTTGTGGAGGGTGACTTTTGTTCCTTTGTCATCTCTTACATGGTTTAATGGATCCATAGACAATAATTCTATCATTTCAACGAGTGTAATTTCCTCGATTAATTATGTCACAAGGTATATGTCTTAACAGCGACATACTTTAATTTATACTTATAAAATTCAACGTGATTCTATAAGTATAAATAAAAGTGTGTCACCGTAAAGACACAAATTTTGTGACATAATTAATCAAGAAAATCACACTCGATGAAATAATAAAATTATTTTCTATGAATTCATTAAATCATATAGGAGATGATAAAGAAAGAAAAGTCACCCTCCACAAACTTCGTAGGGGACATCATTAAAGTACTTGTGCTATAAGCTCCAAGTAAGTTGTTTATCCAAACAGTTCATAACTCAAGAGTTCTCTAAAGTTTGATATAATCATAACAATAATGAAGTGATTCCTTTCTAAATAGACAACATCACTTGACATAATCCATTATTTAGTAGACAAAATGATAATCATGATAAACAGGATCTGCAAATAACACTAATGAATTGCTTCCAACCTGCACACTAGGGAATATGCTTTTGGACAAAAGTAAAATTACTATGTTATTTTATGATAAGCATAATGTTGAGTATATGCAGCTTCCTACACATTTTCTAATAAGCACAATTAACATATTGATAATTCTAATTATTTTCCACAGTGGACTAAGTAACATATGAGCCAGCCTTTGGCCAAAATTTGAACTAAATATGTTATTTTTTTCATGAAAACAGTGTGTACGTTATATGTTTGAAACCTAAAATGGAAAATTCTATAAAATAAACAAGTCGATAAATATACACATTGATATATCACTATCAAACATTATAGTAAACTCAAATTGAGCAGAAATCAAATAACCTAAATTATATAATTTAAGTTTAATATATCGAGGAAGCTTGAAGAATATACTAGTTCGATCAATGAAGCTTATAAATGCTCAGACAATCCAATACATGCTCGATCAATAAATCTAATACATGCACGAAATATCAATGTTAAGTATCAGTAATTAAAGTTAAGAATCAACTTGAAATTAAATTAGAAATTTCAAATATAAGCAAGCACGATATAAAATCAAAACTCAAAACCCTAAATGAAGAAATGTGTTCAAAACCATAAAAATTAAACTCAAAATACGAAAAATAGATGCAGATGAGCTACATACCATAGATTTGTGAGATTTAGAGCGTTTCTTGAGAGATCCAGAATTGAAAGCGTGACTTGGAATCGACGAAAAATGCATAATCTATTTTGGATTCGCAATCGATTTTGGAAAATAATGGATTAGGAATGGAATGATGAATCCGTTGATCAACTAATAAACCTGTGAAGAATCGATCAATCTGAGAGTTTGGTGCATAATTGCATAATTGGTGTGATACACTGAGAATTGTGAATTAAATTGTGTAAACCGGCTCACAGTTCTTTCACGTATTGGTTATCCTAAATTCGTGAAAAAATTCGCAAAAACAAGCGCACCACATGAACCCGCAAAAAAATTTAAAAAAAAGCATCCTAGTAAACAGATAATTTATTTAATGAAGATGAAGAAAATAAATAAATCAAAATCTTAAGTGATGACGAGATTTTCGAGGTTTGTGGGAGAGTGATGGAGATGGGTTGAAGAATTTTGGAGGAGGCGGTTGTTGTTTCACTTTGAGTGAAAAGAAGAAGATGATGGTATTAGGGTTTGAATTGCTGGACTTATTTTAACATTGGGCTTGGGTTAGCTTGACCCATAATGAATTGTAAAAATAACCTAGAATTTTGACCCATATTTTCTATTGGTTTTTCAAAGAAAAAAAACTTTGAAATTTCACTTTTTGGAAACCAATGGAAGTGTATTTGTGCGATGGTTTTTAATTTTTTTACTAAATGCTTTTTTGTTTGGTATTAAAACTATAATTACTTCTTTATTAAAAAATCTGCAAATAGTTCTATAAATTTCACTTTTTTTTACTAGATTTTAAGTTTTATTTAAAAATCCTACTAAAAAACTCTTTTAAAAGAATTATTGATAGTTTATTATACTTAATTAAATAGTACTAGTACGACGAACCGAGATGTACCGAAGCTATATACCCCCAAACGTAACGAATTCTTTTCATCTTGTGTACCGTGTATCCTGTAACACCCTATATATTCTAGAAACAGATGCTACGACCACAAACAATTTCATGATTCGCAAGTATATATTATCATGGTTCATAAAATATAGCAGCGGAATATATCAAATCTATAAACAACATCTCCAAGTCTCATGATAATAAATACATAAAACATCCTCAAGACATAGGATATAAAATAATCATAACATAACTCCTCAAATCAACATAAGATTAAATAAGTTTAACAATAAAACGATATCCTAGATCAGAGCCCCTAATCTAGACGCGCGCAAAAGATAAGGAGGATTCCTACTCCTCAGCAACATCATTCGAACAAGCTACTTATCCTGCACTCCATCTACCCGTCCGCACAGAAAGGTAGGTGGTAAACCACTGAGGGTTAGCATTACATCAACATAATCCACAATCAAGTATTCAAGAATATCATGTATAAAGATTACCAAATAATATAAACATCCTTGTACATATATATCCACACAATAATCCAATATCAATTCAATTCACCAATCAAGTTCACATGAACCAAATGCATCAATCACACATCACGACTCAATGCAATTCACCAAACAATGTATGCAATGTTCTAGACTCATCTAGATGCATGTGGTACCAAATCACCTCAAGGTCGTCACCTTCGATGCAACAAAAACATCGTTTGTAAGGTTTCACACCCCGCCTTACAATGAACATAAGTTCGTCACCAAACAATGAATGCATGAACATATGACTCGACTCAATGCATATGTTCATACCATGTTCACCTCAACAATCAACATGCATATATCATCATGCAATCATCACCAAAACAATGCATATACAATTATGCAATCATCACCATCATTCAACAAGTATGCACACACCGACATACAATCAACGTATATTATTCATTCACGAGTCTCCACTTAATCATATAAGATCAGTCACAAAAGGTTGCCGCACCATTGGTCTTTAAGTTAAGTTTTCACAAGTTTTACTTATAATCCACAACTTTGGAAATATTGAAGTAATGAATCAAAACCAACCAAACAAGGTTAATCGCCTAAGCCATGTATACTCTTAGGTCATAAATGTGTGCAGTAGAGATAACATAAGCCTTTCATCGGCCAATCATGACTAATTCACAAAAATCACAAAGTTCGTCTCACTTTGTCATATTGCAAAACCAATTCATTAAGAGAAGAAAACTAAGTTTGATTCAACAAGACATAGATTAGATGCTATTAAACATAATAATTAAACCCATAATACTCATATTTGATGTTTGGAAGCAAACTAAAAGTTTTGGGTTGAGTTAGAAACGGTTATGCTGAATTTTTCGTAAAAGTCTTCCAAGACCCACTTGGAGTGTTTCTGTCATAACTCAAAATCCACAAAACATTTGCAAGTGAAACCAATGCCATTGGAAAGCTAACTCAATTATCTAAAACTTTCATGTTTACATCAAAGGCCAATTCAAAACAGAAATGGGCGAAAAAGACGCAAGAACGCAAAACAGGGACTGCTGAAACTGTTTCTGAACATGCTTCTGAAGTGGCTTCTGAAGGAGCTTCTGAAGGAGCTTCTGAAGCAGCTTCTGAAGTAGCTTCTGAAGGAGCTTCTGAAGTGGTTATGAACACTACGGTTTTCAACCCTTTTTCACTCAAAATTCCCAATTTTGATCTCCCAATGCCCAAATGTGTTTCCAAAGATTGTTTATATTATTATGTACATAAAAGACACACAAAACCATATAAAATTTGAAATCAAAACATCATTTCAACACAATTCAACAATTCATTTATTCTTCACAAAACTCTCAGCAACAACACAATTCACTCCACAATTCCATAATTATGAACACCCATGGCATCAATCATCAACAACAACATCTCATAACAACAACAACAGCTATCAATCATGAATTCCTCAACATTCCAACAACAACAACATTATTCTTCATCAATTTTTCACATAAACCCAAATATTCATTTTCATACATTTTTGACATGTTAATTCAACAACGATTACACAATCATCATATAATTCATGTTTACAAACATAACATCAACATCCAAACACGAATTTACAGAATTAATGCAATCAATCAAATTCATAGAAATGGGTAGAAATGAGAAATTTGAAGATTGTGTGTGAAAACTATCCCTCTTACCTCTAACACCAAGAATCCTAGCTCAAGCTTCAATTTAGCTCCTAGATTCAATCTCCCCTTTAGCTTCAACCCTCTTCTCTTGCTCTTGTCTCTCTAGCCTCTATTTCTCTACTCTTTGTGTTATGTGTGAATGACAAAGTATAACCCTATTTTCTCAAAGTTATGGGTCAAATATTCACAACCCTAATGGGCCTAACCCATCCCAACTAATTGGCTCAAATCTAATTACACCACACCGCTAACTCTAACTCATTAACGGTAATTAACTAGAAACCTCAGTCTTAATTGATTATATCGACAACTTAACTTCTTACAATTAATAACGATTCTAACTAGAATTCTAAAATAACTATTGTCATAAGGTTACTAAATTATCCTTCCTCGCAAAAGACTAAAATACCCTTAAGTCTAAATTACCAAAATACCCTCCTAACACGAAAACTCATGAAAATGCACACAGACATGAATAAACACACATAAAACATTTAAAATCAAATAATCGTAAAATCGGGCTGTTACAACTCTCCCCCCCTAAAAAGAATTTTCGTCCTCGAAAATTACCTGACGGAAACAACTCTGGAAACGAAACCTTCATCCTACTCTCCGATTCCCAAGTGGCACTTTCACCGGTCTGTCCAACCCAAATCACTTTAACCAAAACAATCTCTTTGCCACGCAAACGTTTCACCTCACGGTCCTCAATCCTAATCGGCCACGTCTCAACAGTCAAATTGTCTCTTACTTCCAAATCATCCACTTGAATCACATGAGACTCATCATACACATACTTCCGCAACTGAGACACATGAAACACATCATGAAAATTCGATAACGATGGTGGTAACGCAATCCGATATGCTACAACCCCAACTTTCTCTACAATCTCAAACGGTCCAACAAAACGAGGAGTCAACTTCCTACACTTCAAAGCTCTCCCAACACCAATTACATGATTCACTCGTAAAAACACATGTTCACCAACCTGAAAGTCAATATCCTTCCTCCTCTTATCATGATAGCTCTTCTGCCGGCTCTGTGATGCTTTCATCTTCTCTTGGATTATTCTAACCTTTTCCGTAGTCTCTTGCACCAATTCCGGTCCTAACAAAGCACTTTCGCCTGACTCAAACCAACACAACGGTGTCCTACACCTCCTTCCTTACAAATCCTCAAGCGGAGCCATTCCGATACTAGAATGAAAACTATCGTTGTAAGTAAACTCAATCAACGGTAAACATTCAATCCAACTGACACCTTTCTCCAAAACACAAGCCCTCAACAGATCCTCTAAACTCTGAATAGTCCTCTCCGTTTGCCCATCAGTCTGGGGATGATAAGCAGAACTCAACCTCAACTTGGTTCCCAAAGAAGCTTGCAAACTCTCCCAAAACTTAGAAGTAAACCTTGTTGGAACAAAGGTGTTCAGCAATACCACGTTTTGAGTTTTGATGATAACAAGGTATTAAAAAGTTGTCAATTGGATATTGCTAATATTTGTTTAAGTATGCAGGATATCAATTAAGATTTGTATCCCAGAAAGCATTCTGTTTGAACAATGTTAAAGAGCAATAAATCCATAGAAGCTTGTTGCTTGTGATTCTGTTTCAAAGAGAGTCTGAAGACTGTGCTGAAGAGAGTCTGAAGACTGTATCGAAGAGAGTCTGAAGACTGTATCAGAGTCTGAAGACCATCAGAATCTGAGAACCTAGAGAGTCTGAAGATTATCAGAAGCTTAGTACTACAGTGAGTCTAAAGCCACATATTTGATAATCTGCTAACAGTGATCTCTACTGCATTGCTATGCACAAAGAAACTCTAATGGAGTAACGGCTAGCTTCTAAGTCAACTTGAGCGTGGGAAGCACAAAGACAAAGATTGCAGGCCAGTACAGAGTACGTTGTACGAACTCTGTTTCCACTACTCCACTACCACGTACAGTTTGGCAACTGTGTCTACCGGTATTAATCCTCAAAGGGAATGGAATTCAAATGATGCTATTGAAGGACTATTACCAAATCAAGCAACAGATCAACAGTCATTGATCAAGCTTCAGAAATCATCCTGATGCGCTGGATGACTCAACGTCTCTTTCCTACGCCTATATAAAGGATAGAAGACTTGAAGAAGTGTTGGACTCTACAACTTAGAAAAACTGCATTGCGCTGCTTTCGTATTCAACTGAGTCTTAACACAAGCACATCATTAACTTAGATTCTTACAAACTGAGTATTCTAGAATCTCTAAGTTTCACAGAAAAACAGAGTCTGTCTTTTGTGTAAAACAGAGTCTGTCTTTGTTGTAATTGAAACACATTTTGATTGTTATCAAGTGTTTCAACTGTATTCAATTTTCTATAATTGTGTAAAAGTCTCTTGCTTTTGTGCTTGAGCAAAGGAAGTTTCAATCAGATCCTAGAGAGTCTCACTTAACTGCTGTTAAGAGAATCTTTAGATATCTGAAAGGAACTACTAATCTTGGACTTCTTTACAAGAAATCCTCTGACTATAAGCTAGTTGGATTCTGTGATGCTGATTATGCTGGAGACAGGATTGAAAGAAAATCTACCAGTGGCAATTGTCAATTCTTGGGAGAGAATCTGATATCCTGGGCTAGCAAGAGGCAAGCAACCATTGCTCTGTCTACAGCAGAAGCAGAATACATCTCAGCTGTTAGTTGTTGTACACAGCTACTCTGGATGAAACATCAGCTTGAGGACTATCAAATAACTGAAAACCATATCCCAATTTATTGTGATAATACAGCAGCTATATGTTTGTCTAAAAATCCAATTCTGCATTCAAGAGCAAAGCATATTGAGATTAAACATCATTTTATAAGAGACTATGTTCAAAAAGGAATTTTAGATATCCAATTCATTGATACTGATCATCAATGGGCTGATATATTTACTAAACCCTTATCTGTTGAAAGTTTTGATTTCATAAAGAAAAATTTGAACATGTGCTATGTCTCTGGGTAATATGCGCCTCTGAAAACAGAATTCAGACTCTGAAAATATTCAGAAGCTATCTGGGAATCAGACTCTCTTTTGGAGATTCTGATGAAAGCTTCTGGTAAAATATTCAGACTTTGGTAAGGAATCTTTAGACTTTCAGAAGCTTGTATTAGTGGAAGCGTGACTGTTAAGTTCAGTAACACCTGCCCCACTATGGTGACAGTTACTTTACAGTTTCTCAGACGTGGCCTGTCTGTATTGGGTAAGAACTCAAAGGGCAATGATTTCATTACGTTAAACAAGTTACCTTCGCTTTGTCCCAATACGTTTACGGCTGCATGCTATATGTATTTATTGTTTGTGTTTGTTTGTCCCCTACTCTTTACAAACAGTTTTCAAACATTTTCTCTATAAATACATAACACACACAACTCACTTCTCTTTTCACTCTTTGATTTTCTCTCTGAACAAATTTCTTGTTTTTCAATACTTTGCAAAACCTTTTCTTTTGTTCTCAAATCAAACTCTTAGAAAACCCTAATGGCAAGTGATCTCATCCAATCTGGTGTTATAATCAAGACCGGAGGTTCCTATGTTATCAAACCCAGAACAATGAACATCATCAAGGAGACTCTGGAAATTCAAGTTGAATCTCCAGTAGATTTTGGTTCACTCAGTCGTCATGGAGTTGACGTTGCACCTCATTTCTTATCACAAGGAATGATGAGATACTTTGGTATGTTTAATGGACCAACATATCAGGAGCTTGTTAGAGATTTTTGGGTTAGGTCAGAAATCTACGACAAAGCTGAAGCTACTTTGGAAGAAACAGTAGCAATCTCAAACAACCCCAGTCTTGCTGGCAAAAACAGAGGCCTAATGGGTTTAAAACCGTACAATGGTCTTGAAATAAGGTCTGCTGTGATGGGAATTCCTATAGTTATCACTGAAGAGGTGGTAGCCAGGGCTTGTCAGATGGAGAGCGCTGGTAAATTTCAGTGGAATGTCAACAAGAAAAGTGAATGGGATGTTGTCTGCAACAAGTTGTTATTTGAAGGGAGACCCTCAAATAAATTGGTGGATATGCATCCTGAGCATAGGGTGCTTCTGAAGATTATACTGGACAGTATGCTTCAGAAAGGAGGAGGAACAGATACATTATCTGTGGATCACAAAGTTCTTCTTTATTTTCTTATCAACAAAATAAAGATCAACTTCCCCAGATATGTGATGCACCACATGTGTTGGGCCATCAAGAAGAGTCAATCAGAAACCAGGAGGCAAGTTCCTTTTGGAAGATTAATATCTGAGATTCTGTATCAAGGAGGTCTTTTGAAGGTCTTATCAGAATCTGGTGTGGTATCAGATATTCATCTAGGAACTGTGACCGATAGAATCATCAATGGCAAGACTCTACAGTACATGAAGATTGTCAAGAGATTCAATCCCTCTAAGCATGATATGAGAGAATCCTATGTACAATCTGATTTGATGATGGACTTCCCTCCCATATCCAAAGAAGATAATCCTGAAGTTCTTGCTAGATTTGTGGTGGATTACTTCAAGGAGACTGGTAGAATAATCAACTATTCTGCTATTCCTGAGACTGCTGGAGGAGGCCCTCTTAAGGTCAAAGGAAAAAGGACCAAGGAAGTGGTTCTCAAAGAAGAGGAAGAGAAGCAGGAGCCTCTTAAGAAAAAGATCAAATCTTCTGCTCTTCCTGGAGTTTCAATTGGTTCTCCTTCTGAATCTTCTGCACCTTCTTCATCTTCTGCTCTTCGTGAAATTAAGGATGGGAAGAAGGCTAAGAAAGATGAGAAGAAGGCTAAGAAAGCTGAGAAGAAATCAATATTAGGCAAAGCTGACAGAGACCATGACAAGTTAGCTCAAGATATTGCTGATTTCATTGATACTGACTCTGGAGGTGAAGAGAGTCAGATCAAGAAGAGAAAGGTGGATGTGATTCATGTGGCTAAGGATGTAGCACAGAAGATAGGTACTTCTGTATCTATGATTGAGGATGAACACACTGCTGGCAAGGTTATGGCAGCAGATTTGATTGCTGAAGAGTTGAAGGAAGAGACTGTCAAGGAAGCTTCTAAGTTACTTGCTTCTGCTCTTAAACAGAAGAGTACTTCAGAACCTGCAGAAGCTGAGTTATCAGAAGCTACTGTGTCTGATCATTTTGCCTCTCCAGAAGCAGGCATTGGCACCTCTGGCAACGTGGCATATAGCTCATCTTCTTCATTGAATCATGAGTCAGAATCAGATTCAGAATCTGACAACAAACCCTTGAGCCAAATTCTTCCATCTCTCAAAAATTCATCTCCCTCACCAATCAAACCCATATCATCCCATAACCCACTTGACCAGGCAGTAGTTGATTATGTTGATTCAACTATGGACAGAGTAATTCAAGACACAATCACAGTGTCTATGAATCTTCCTGCTGACCATCCTGCTCAACCTTCATTTCTCAAACCACTTCAGGTAATTCAACCTTCTGAAAAACCTGAAGCAACCATTCAATCCAAACAACCATCCCCCCAAACTGAAACCATTTGTGTAGACTCTCCAGACACTCTAGATTCTCTTGAAAAACATCTATGGGGAGAACTACCAAAAACCCCTGCTAAATCCAAATCAACAAAAGCTACTTCATCCATTTCCAAACCAGACCCTGTACCTGAACCTACAGAGAATCTGACCTTAGCTTCTGTTGAACCTTCAGAACCTGTTGAACCAGCTTCTGAAAATCTGGAACAAGCCTCTAATACTATATCAGCCTCTGTAACAGAATGTAGAACTGAGACCAGAAAAGTTTCTCAACCACTTTGTGATCCTATAACCTACTTCTCTTTTGAAACTTTTCTAGCTTTGAGAGCTTCTCTACCCTCAACCTCTGAACCTCAAACTGACTTACTTGATTCAAATGAGATTGATGAGTTTTATGCTTCTTCATGCAATAAGCTCAAAGAAGTCATTGAGCAAAGGCATATACCAATACTCAATGTGAGCTATGAGGACAAGTTCTCTACAGTGAAGACAGAGTTTTTGGATTTTATCACCAAAATTCAAAAAGCTGCTGCCAGGGAACAAGTTCTTATCCCTGCCAAGCATGTTGAAGAAGTAAAGCGGGCTGAGAAAGTTGTAGCTCTGGAAAATGCTCCTATTCTGAGGATAAGAGATACACCTTTCTTTGATGAGGATCAGTATATTCCTAGAGAATCAGTGGCTTACAATTCTTTGAAGAGGAAGATGTATAGAATTCAAGAAGAAGCTAGACTGGAAAGAGAAGAACATTTGCGAAGAACTGAGGCTCTGGAAGAGATGGTAAAGAAACAGCAAGAGGATCTCCAGAAACTGATGGATCATCTTGCCAAACAAAACCAACCTTAGTTTAATTTCGTTTTGTTTATTTTTTTTGTAATTTTTTTTCTGAACTTGTTTTTACTTACAATTTATTCAAGTTTCTTTCTTTGATTCTACTTTGCATTCTATTTCTTTTATGCTCCGAATCTTCTATGTTTTCCCTTTGAATCTCTTTCTTCTTTAAAACATGTTTACACCCTTACCTTAGGTCATTTAAAAAGGGGGAGGAACCATGTTCTGAACTTTTTTTTGTTGATGACAAAAGGGGGAAAAGGGAAAGTATTTATGTTAGGGAAGAGAGAAAGCCTTCTTTAATTGCATTGCATGAATACGTATATGTTAAAGGGAAATCTGCGAAAGGTGCTTAGTTAGACTCTGAGCCCTGTTTAAGAATCAATTTACTAAATATTCTGAGTATGAATTTGATTGCTTTTGAAAAACAATTTAATTAACCTGGATAGAACTCAAGATGAGCTTACAAACCTCAACTTAAGAACTATCAGACTCAGGGGGAGTCAGAGCTTACAAACCTCAGACTCTGAGCTTACAAACCTCAAAACCCTTTAAGTCAACTTGTTAATTAGATTAACAACAATTGACCTTTTAAATACTAATGTTTGTCATCATCAAAAAGGGGGAGATTGTTGGAACAAAGGTGTTCAGCAATACCACGTTTTGAGTTTTGATGATAACAAGGTATTAAAAAGTTGTCAATTGGATATTGCTAATATTTGTTTAAGTATGCAGGATATCAATTAAGATTTTTATCCCAGAAAGCATTCTGTTTGAACAATGTTAAAGAGCAATATATCCATAGAAGCTTGTTGCTTGTGATTCTGTTTCGAAGAGAGTCTGAAGACTGTCCTGAAGAGAGTCTGAAGACTGTATCGAAGAGAGTCTGAAGACTGTGCTGAAGAGAGTCTGAAGACTGTATCGAAGAGAGTCTGAAGACTGTATCAGAGTCTGAAGACCATCAGAATCTGAGAACCTAGAGAGTCTGAAGATTATCAGAAGCTTAGTACTACAGTGAGTCTAAAGCCACATATTTGATAATCTGCTAACAGTGATCTCTACTGCATTGCTATGCACAAAGAAACTCTAATGGAGTAACGGCTAGCTTCTAAGTCAACTTGAGCGTGGGAAGCACAAAGACAAAGATTGCAGGCCAGTACAGAGTACGTTGTACGAACTCTGTTTCCACTACTCCACTACCACGTACAGTTTGGCAACTGTGTCTACCGGTATTAATCCTCAAAGGGAATGGAATTCAAATGATGCTATTGAAGGACTATTACCAAATCAGGCAACAGATCAACATTCATTGATCAAGCTTCAGAAATCATCCTGATGCGCTGGATGACTCAACGTCTCTTTCCTACGCCTATATAAAGGATAGAAGACTTGAAGAAGTGTTGGACTCTACAACTTAGAAAAACTGCATTGCGCTGCTTTCGTATTCAACTGAGTCTTAACACAAGCACATCATTAACTTAGATTCTTACAAACTGAGTATTCTAGAATCTCTAAGTTTCACAGAAAAACAGAGTCTGTCTTTTGTGTAAAACAGAGTCTGTCTTTGTTGTAATTGAAACACATTTTGATTGTTATCAAGTGTTTCAACTGTATTCAATTTTCTATAATTGTGTAAAAGTCTCTTGCTTTTGTGCTTGAGCAAAGGAAGTCTCTTGGCTGCGTCCTTGAGCAAAGGAAGTCTCTTGGCTGCGTCCTTGAGCATAGGAAGTCTCTTAGTTGTGTCTTTGAGCAAGGAAGTCTCTCGCCTGTGAGCTTGAGCAAGGAAGTCTCATACTGTGTGTTTGAGCAACTTGTAATTTGATATTACATTTTAGTGAACTCTCCTTGGAAGTACAAGGGGGACAGGACTACTTCCGGTTTGTGGAAGGAACCTGTATAATTGCTTGTGTTCTCTGTTCTCTCTTTATCTCTTGATTATTCCGCTGCAATCAGAACCTAATCTCCTATCAGACTCTGAGTTTAAAGGAATTAGATTCTCACTCTTCAAGAGTTGCGAAAAGAAAACACAATTCAACCCCCCCCCCTTCTTGTGTTTTTCTCACCTTCAAACCTCGGATCCCGATCCGACACAATACTAGAAGGAATTCCATGCAGCCTCACAACCTGCTCAATGTAGATCTCAGCCAACTTCGCCACATACATACCGGTCTTGATAGGAATGAAATGTGACGACTTCGTCAAACGATCAACGATTACCCAAATCGAATCAAAACCCTTAGCGGTCTTCGGTAAAGCTCCAACAAAATCCATAGAGATACTATCCCACTTCCACTCGGGCACAAACAACGGTTGCATCAAACCTGACGGCTTCTGATGTTCAATCTTCGACTTCTGACAAACCAAATAAGCATAAACAAACTCGGCGATCTTTTTCTTCATTCCAGGCCACCAAAACAACTTATTCAAATCCTGATACATCTTAGTCGCTCCTGGATGAATACTCAAACTACTCCTGTGATCTTCTTCCAAAATCTTTCTCTTTAGATCAGATACCTCTGGTACACACACTTGATCACGAAACATCAAAACACCGTTCTCATCCAATCTAAAGTCCACACCTTTACCCTGATTAAACAATACCATTTTATCCACGAGTGCCAAATCTTCCTTTTGACAACTCTTAATCTCTTCCAAAATGTTGCTTGTCAACTTCAACATACCCAACTTCACACTAACCGGTGTCAATTCACAAACCAAACTCAAATCTCGAAACTGCTCAATTAATTCCAACTCTTTAACTATCAAAGCAGACATATGCAAAGTCTTCCTACTCAAAGCATCTGCTACCACATTAGCCTTCCCAGGATGATAACTCAACTGAAAATCAAAATCCTTAAGATATTTCATCCATCTTCTCTGCCTCATGTTCAACTCTTTCTGATCAAACAAATACTTCAAACTCTTGTGATCGCTAAACACTTCAAACTTAGAACCATAAAGATAATGCCTCCAAATCTTCAAAGCATACACAACTGCCGCCAATTCCAAATCATGAGTCGGATAATTCTTCTCATGCACTTTCAATTGCCTCGAAGCATAAGCTACCACTTGACGATTCTGCATAAGTACACCACCAAGACCCATCCTAGAAGCATCACAATACACAACAAACGATTCCTTCGGATTCGGCAAAATCAACACTGGAGCTGAAGTCAACCTCTTCTTCAACTCTTGGAAACTCTTCTCACACTTTGCATCCCAAACAAAAGCTTGCCCTTTTCGAGTCAACTGCGTCAATGGTAACGCTAACTTAGAGAATCCCTCAATGAACCTCTGATAGTAACCTGCCAATCCAAGAAAGCTTCTAATCTCAAAAATAGACTTGGGTGATTCCCACTGTAACACTGCACCAACCTTCGCTGGATCTACGACAATACCTCCCTTAGAAATTACATGACCAAGGAAACTCACTTCCCGCAACCAAAACTCACACTTTGACATCTTGGCATACAACTTACTCTCCTTCAAGAAATTCAACACCATCCTCAGATGCTCAGCATGCTCCTCCTCAGATTTACAATACACCAAAATATCATCTATGAACACCACCACAAAACGGTCCAAATAAGGATGAAATTTCCTATTCATATACTCCATGAAGACACCTGGGGCATTAGATAGTCCAAACGGCATCACAAAATACTCATAGTGTACATACCTTGTTCGGAACGCGGTTTTGGATATATCTTCCGCCTTCACTCTAATATGTTGATATCCTGACCTCAAATCAATCTTACTAAACACCTCCGCACCAACCAACTGATCCATCAAATCATCAATCCTCGGAAGCGGATACCGATTCTTAATTGTCACTTTGTTCAACTGCCGATAATCCACACACAACCTCATGCTTCCATCCTTCTTCTTAACCAACAACACAGGAGCACCCCACGGCGAAACACTCGGTCGAATAAACTGCTTCTCAAGCAACTCTTCCAAACTGATGAACACTATTTGTGAAAATTGTTCATATTTGAATCTTAATTATGAATTGATAAAAGTTGCTTGCTGAAAGATTAATTATAGGCACAAAACAAATGAAATGGGCTGAAAATATTGTTAATGAATGATGTGCCAAAAGGAAACGAAAATTATGTATTGGGATTGATTTTGACAATGATTTGAGTTGAAAACGAGAATTTGGGTTTAGGATTGGTGTTTCGGCTGATTTGTGGTTTCAAAACAAGAAATGGAATGGAGAGTTTAGGGACGCCACACTTTCTAATCCTAGAAAATGATAAGTCTATGGAAATGAGGATCACCACAAGAAAGGATTCTTGATATGATCAAGACAAGGTCCAATCCAGAACCTAAAGAGCAATTACTCACTTTTTAACAAAATTCAACTTAAGAACTTTATTCAATTTTCGTGTCCTATATATTAGGTAGGAGGGACACTTGCTGAATTACAAAGGAAAAGACAAATATCTCTTAAGATTCCTTCAGCCAAATTAATCTATCATTATTTCCTATGGCTGAAGTAAATTAACATGAATACAAGAAATGGTTACAAGACAAATCAATGAATAAGGGTGGCTGGTCTTGATGATCATGATGATGGACGTGATTTTGATGATTATGGTGGTTTCATATGCTGAAATGAAGTACCTTTATTGTCTCATTGAAGTCTTGTCTCTTTCCTTTTCAATTCTTGCATTTCTTTCCTTCTTTAGATTAAATGCTCTTTAATGCTTTGTTTTCTTTTGTCTTCAGCACTCATTTGCACAAAATAAACACACAAAACATTCCATTTAAAGCTTAGGAAGCTTTAAAATGGACTAAACACACAAAATAACCATACTTAGTGTTTTTGAGCCAAAATTGGTTCCTTACACTTTTTATTTCAACATAACAAAAACAACTAAATAAATTGGGCAGCAAGAGATGCGCCCTCCTTAGGTGAAGAGGTACTCTCCTTCTTTTGTTTGTCCTTCCAACTTGAAGAATTCAAAGAAGAAGTTGAGCTTCTTCTCAATTGACCCTTCCTTTTGAGTTGTTGTTCAACCTTGATGGCTTGATGGACTAATTCCTCTAAAGACATGTAATGATGCAGCTCCACAATGTCACTAATGTCACGGTTAAGTCCATGAATGAACCTAGCCATGGTTGCTTCGTGATCTTCCACCACATTGGCTCTAATCTTCGCCACCTCCATCTCCTTGGAATAATCTTCAACACTTTTAGAACCTTGAGTGAGTCTTTGTAATTTGTTGTGCAAGTCCCTATGGTAATAGGATGGCACAAATCTTCTTCTCATGATTCTCTTCATCTCCTCCCAAGTTGCAATGGGTGGTTCATTATACCTCACCTTCTCTTTGACCATTTGATCCCACCATATTAGAGCATACTCCTTAAATTCAATGGCTGCCACCTGCACTTTTTCAACATCAGAATAATCATGACAACTAAAAATTTGTTCCATCTTGGTTTCCCACTCTAGATATGCCTCCGGATCATTCGCTCCCATAAAGGATGGAACTTTGATCTTAATACCCCTCAACCTATCCTCCCTTGGCCTCTCATCCCTCCTTCTACGCCTCCTTTCATCCTCCTCTTCACCACTTCCATCATTAGTTAAACTAGTTTTTAACTCATTAATTTGTTCTTGAAATTGTTCAGCTTGCTCCCGCAACATGGCTTGAAACCTTGTTGTGAGTGCATCTATTAGTAACTTATTTGGACCTTCCTCAACCATGATTCCCTAAAACTAATCCTCACAAGTGTTTACACTCACTCAAATTGGCTTTTTTTTTTAATGTATCACTCTTGCCTTTTTCCACTCAATTGCTCTTTTGAGTTCTTTAGAGAAACCAAGTAAATCAAGGTAAGAAAACTTTCAAAATGGTGAAAATCAAAACACAAACTTAACACAATTCAAGGAATGAAAGAAAAAAAAACAAAGGTTTGGAAATGATGTGAATAATGAAACTAATTCAAATTCTGAAATGACAAGGTAAATAGAAAACAAGGAAAGTGTGGCAATTAAAACACAAAAACGAAATTGATGAACACAAGCAACAATTCTGATTTTTTTTTTTTTTTGATATATATATTTTTTTTTGATTTTTTTTTTTGTAAGATGAAAATCAGAATGATGAACAAGAAGAATTTGATATCTTTAAACTTATGGCCCTTTTAAAAGGAACCTTGCTCTGATTACCACTTGATGAACACTATTTGTGAAAATTGTTCATATTTGAATCTTAATTATGAATTGATAAAAGTTGCTTGCTGAAAGATTAATTATAGGCACAAAACAAATGAAATGGGCTGAAAATATTGTTAATGAATGATGTGCCAAAAGGAAACGAAATATGTATTGGGATTGATTTTGACAATGATTTGAGTTGAAAACGAGAATTTGGGTTTAGGATTGGTGTTTCGGCTGATTTGTGGTTTCAAAACAAGAAATGGAATGGAGAGTTTAGGGACGCCACACTTTCTAATCCTAGAAAATGATAAGTCTATGGAAATGAGGATCACCACAAGAAAGGATTCTTGATATGATCAAGACAAGGTCCAATCCAGAACCTAAAGAGCAATTACTCACTTTTTAACAAAATTCAACTTAAGAACTTTATTCAATTTTCGTGTCCTATATATTAGGTAGGAGGGACACTTGCTGAATTACAAAGGAAAAGACAAATATCTCTTAAGATTCCTTCAGCCAAATTAATCTATCATTATTTCCTATGGCTGAAGTAAATTAACATGAATACAAGAAATGGTTACAAGACAAATCAATGAATAAGGGTGGCTGGTCTTGATGATCATGATGATGGACGTGATTTTGATGATTATGGTGGTTTCATATGCTGAAATGAAGTACCTTTATTGTCTCATTGAAGTCTTGTCTCTTTCCTTTTCAATTCTTGCATTTCTTTCCTTCTTTAGATTAAATGCTCTTTAATGCTTTGTTTTCTTTTGTCTTCAGCACTCATTTGCACAAAATAAACACACAAAACATTCCATTTAAAGCTTAGGAAGCTTTAAAATGGACTAAACACACAAAATAACCATACTTAGTGTTTTTGAGCCAAAATTGGTTCCTTACACTTTTTATTTCAACATAACAAAAACAACTAAATAAATTGGGCAGCAAGAGATGCGCCCTCCTTAGGTGAAGAGGTACTCTCCTTCTTTTGTTTGTCCTTCCAACTTGAAGAATTCAAAGAAGAAGTTGAGCTTCTTCTCAATTGACCCTTCCTTTTGAGTTGTTGTTCAACCTTGATGGCTTGATGGACTAATTCCTCTAAAGACATGTAATGATGCAGCTCCACAATGTCACTAATGTCACGGTTAAGTCCATGAATGAACCTAGCCATGGTTGCTTCGTGATCTTCCACCACATTGGCTCTAATCTTCGCCACCTCCATCTCCTTGGAATAATCTTCAACACTTTTAGAACCTTGAGTGAGTCTTTGTAATTTGTTGTGCAAGTCCCTATGGTAATAGGATGGCACAAATCTTCTTCTCATGATTCTCTTCATCTCCTCCCAAGTTGCAATGGGTGGTTCATTATACCTCACCTTCTCTTTGACCATTTGATCCCACCATATTAGAGCATACTCCTTAAATTCAATGGCTGCCACCTGCACTTTTTCAACATCAGAATAATCATGACAACTAAAAATTTGTTCCATCTTGGTTTCCCACTCTAGATATGCCTCCGGATCATTCGCTCCCATAAAGGATGGAACTTTGATCTTAATACCCCTCAACCTATCCTCCCTTGGCCTCTCATCCCTCCTTCTACGCCTCCTTTCATCCTCCTCTTCACCACTTCCATCATTAGTTAAACTAGTTTTTAACTCATTAATTTGTTCTTGAAATTGTTCAGCTTGCTCCCGCAACATGGCTTGAAACCTTGTTGTGAGTGCATCTATTAGTAACTTATTTGGACCTTCCTCAACCATGATTCCCTAAAACTAATCCTCACAAGTGTTTACACTCACTCAAATTGGCTTTTTTTTTTAATGTATCACTCTTGCCTTTTTCCACTCAATTGCTCTTTTGAGTTCTTTAGAGAAACCAAGTAAATCAAGGTAAGAAAACTTTCAAAATGGTGAAAATCAAAACACAAACTTAACACAATTCAAGGAATGAAAGAAAAAAAAACAAAGGTTTGGAAATGATGTGAATAATGAAACTAATTCAAATTCTGAAATGACAAGGTAAATAGAAAACAAGGAAAGTGTGGCAATTAAAACACAAAAACGAAATTGATGAACACAAGCAACAATTCTGATTTTTTTTTTTTTTTGATATATATATTTTTTTTTGATTTTTTTTTTTGTAAGATGAAAATCAGAATGATGAACAAGAAGAATTTGATATCTTTAAACTTATGGCCCTTTTAAAAGGAACCTTGCTCTGATTACCACTTGATGAACACTATTTGTGAAAATTGTTCATATTTGAATCTTAATTATGAATTGATAAAAGTTGCTTGCTGAAAGATTAATTATAGGCACAAAACAAATGAAATGGGCTGAAAATATTGTTAATGAATGATGTGCCAAAAGGAAACGAAATATGTATTGGGATTGATTTTGACAATGATTTGAGTTGAAAACGAGAATTTGGGTTTAGGATTGGTGTTTCGGCTGATTTGTGGTTTCAAAACAAGAAATGGAATGGAGAGTTTAGGGACGCCACACTTTCTAATCCTAGAAAATGATAAGTCTATGGAAATGAGGATCACCACAAGAAAGGATTCTTGATATGATCAAGACAAGGTCCAATCCAGAACCTAAAGAGCAATTACTCACTTTTTAACAAAATTCAACTTAAGAACTTTATTCAATTTTCGTGTCCTATATATTAGGTAGGAGGGACACTTGCTGAATTACAAAGGAAAAGACAAATATCTCTTAAGATTCCTTCAGCCAAATTAATCTATCATTATTTCCTATGGCTGAAGTAAATTAACATGAATACAAGAAATGGTTACAAGACAAATCAATGAATAAGGGTGGCTGGTCTTGATGATCATGATGATGGACGTGATTTTGATGATTATGGTGGTTTCATATGCTGAAATGAAGTACCTTCATTGTCTCATTGAAGTCTTGTCTCTTTCCTTTTCAATTCTTGCATTTCTTTCCTTCTTTAGATTAAATGCTCTTTAATGCTTTGTTTTCTTTTGTCTTCAGCACTCATTTGCACAAAATAAACACACAAAACATTCCATTTAAAGCTTTGGAAGCTTTAAAATGGACTAAACACACAAAATAACCATACTTAGTGTTTTTGAGCCAAAATTGGTTCCTTACACTTTTTATTTCAACATAACAAAAACAACTAAATAAATTGGGCAGCAAGAGATGCGCCCCAACCCTCCTCCAATGGTTTGATGCACATGACCATTTTACCCTCCATGCTTTCTAGTGTAGGTTTGAACTCCAAGACTTTTTCCACCAATTGAGTTAGGGCCTCCTTAGCTTTCTTGGTCCTTGCCCTTGTCATGGGTCCTCCTAGCCCTTGAATTGAAGCACTTGTGTCATGGACAACTATGCTCTCATCACAAACTCACCCAACTCAGATGCAGACATCCGATACGGTGCAATCGAGATAGGACTCGTTCCTGGCACCAAGTCAATTGCAAACTCGACTTCTCTCTCCGGTGGCAACTTGGTAATGTCGTCCGGAAATACTTCTGGAAACTCTTGCACTACTGGCAAATCACCACTTCTCTTCTCCTTACTTTCCTTCAAGGAAGCAAACAACATGAACACACTAGCTTCACCATCCAAGGACTTCTTCACTTGCTCCGCGGTTAACAAACCCCCACTTACCTCAGCTACCGGCTTAAAAAACGTTACACTCTTGGTTAAACAATTGAAGCTAACATCCAATCCATACCAAAGATTACATCCATATTCTTCAACGAAAAACACACAAGATCCAACTTGAAATCAACATAAACCTTAGTACAAACCACAACCAACTAAGCCCTGCAGCCAAAGATACCTCCCTTACCAAACTAACACCCTAGAAACAACCTGCTACTCCCCCACTATGTTAAAACCCACCTAAAAGAACGGAACAAAACAACAAGTACCGACAGTACTTCCGTACATGTCGCATACAAACACGGAATTTACCGAATACTAGTCCGGACAAGACTGACCATGGCTCTGATACCAACTTGTAACACCCTATTTCTATTAAGCAGTAAAACGCGCGAACATACAATATATTCTAGAAACAGATGCTACGACAACAAACAATTTCATGATTCGCAAGTATATATTATCATGGTTCATAAAATATAGCAGCGGAATATATCAAATCTATAGACAACATCTCCAAGTCTCATGATAATAAATACATAAAACATCCTCAAGACATAGTGTACTTGCAAAAAGTACCAGTAGTGAAGAACTAGGGTTTTTCGGTCTATTAGGGTTTAGACTGATTATTGGATGCCTTGAGAATGCTCTCAAGGATTGTATTTATAGCCTGCCGTGGGCTTGGGCTTTGATGGCTTGGTCTCCAAGCCATAGGGGTATTCTAGTATTTTAGGCGGGTTCTAGTGGTTTACTTAAGGTGGCGCCCTGATAGGACGCGCCTTGAGCCTTAGAGCTCTTCTGGAGGGCGCTAAGGCCTCCTGGGGGGTCTGCAGGTCCTTCTAAAGGTCCTTAAGACTCTTAGGAATATTATGACGGTCCATAGCCCAACAAGCACGAGTCTTGGGACAAGGCGAAGTGGCTTAAGTTATCAAGACTAAACGTAGGGGTCCTTTAGGAAGGATCCTTCTAGCTGTTTAGGAATGTTATGACGGTCCATAGCCCAACAAGCACGAGTCTTGGGACAAGGCGAAGTGGCTTAAGTTATTAAGACAAAAGTAAGGATCCTTAGGAAGGATCCTTCTAGCTGTTTGATAGCTTCGGAGGGTGGTTATATTACCCTTAAATCATAGATCCCTTTGTACTAAAAGAAGTTTGCCTTATACGGAACTAATCGCCTAGTTTTATTTAGTACAGGTTCCTAAGCTATGGCGTGACACCTCTCGCCTCGTTTTTTGGATGGGCGAGACAGACGCTCCTTGGAATATTGGCGAGGACTTTAACATGCGAAATAGATCGGACGGTGTAGATTTCTTGACTCTTCAATTGTCGTGACGTGTTCACATCTTGGCCTGCCACGCACGTGTTTTCGCTTTTTTTGCAGAGAAAGCGCGCTTTTCGAGGCGACTTTAACTCTTCTGTTCCTATATATTCCCTCTGCTTCCGCTCGAGTCTGATTTAGCGCAACCGTTTATTCCAGTTTTCATCAATTCTCTGATTTCGTCCAGGTAAACCCTTATCCTTTCTCCTTTACTGCTTTGAACTAGTCGTTTTAGGCCTAGTAACGATGGTAGTTATTAAAGAATGTGACGAACAAGGTAGAGAGGTCGTTCCATCTGACCCTAAAGAACTTAACAAATTACGAATGGCTTGTTTGAGACATGCGACCCGTCCTAACGGTGTTATCGATTGGGATGCCTACTTTCGTAGTCTTCCGAATGATACAACCACAGATGAATCGTCTGATAGCGATAGTAGTAACGACAGCAGTTCCGATAGTGATTGCGTTTTGCTCTATTCTACTTCAGGTATAAATCAGAATCTAGAGATTTGTTTATTTAGGCCCGTCTTGATAGAGAAAGAAGACGCAATCAGGGTAGGTGTGATAATGAGGTTTTTTGCTCCAGAAGTGACGGGTGTGGCATCGCTGTATACAGGGAGTGCGGCGATTAATTTCATAAGGAGTGAGATGGATATCTCATCAACGAGACATGAAGAGGATGTTGAACTACTGCAATGTGACGAGGGCGAGAGGGTGTGTTCGCAATCTTTGGTGGGCGAGGAGTATTTTATGTATGGGGCGGTCCTTGAAGAATTCGGCGTGAAACTTCCACTAAGTCCTTTTGAGATGGACGTGTTGAAATTTATGAACGTGGCGCCTTCTCAAATACGCCCGAATAGTTGGGCGTTCATCCGAGGTTTTGAGATTCTGTGCAAGGCGCTGGGTTTTGAAGCTTTAGTCGGTCCCTTTTTATACTTTTATGGGACTAAATATGTTAGTAGAGGGACATGGGTAACAATATGTGCTCATCCAAGTAAGAAGTTGTTCCCGCCGTATGCTTCTAACTTCAAAAAAGACTGGAAAGATACTTTCGTCAAAGTGAAAGGGGCGTTTAACTGTTCTGTGGCCTCTGTTCTATCGGAGGGAAAACCAAAGTTTCCACTGGTTTGGACTGCATCTCCAGCTGCTATAATGGGTTATAATTTTGAAAGAATGACACCTTATGAACAAGGGATTGTTTGTTGCTTAGAGAAAATGCTACACTGCGATATCCATGATCTCTTGGATAAAGAGGGCGATACAGGAGATCTAGAGAACTACTTGCGTGAGTAGTTTTATTAAAAAGATCCAAGTTTTATCCTGCTCTCATACGATTATCCTGCTCTCATTTATTTGTTGACTTCGTTTCTAATCTTTCGCTCTTTTGCAGAATCAAAAATGCTGCCACTTACTCCTGCTGAAAGGAAAAAATATCTCGCCGAGTTGAAGGCGAAGAAAACTGCTGAAGGTTACGCAACTAGTGACCCTGCTGGCGTGCAGCATCGGCGGGTTAAAAGAAAAGATCCTTCTTCGAAGACCACTGTGGGTTCGTCTTCGACAGATGCGGAACCGCTAGAGACGCCTACTACCGAAGGCGCGGCTGTTGAAGCCTCCGGCTCTCCTTCCCGAAAGAAAATCAAAAGTGGGAAGGGTGATAGCCAGAAACTTCACCTAATTGCAGAAGGGACAGAGAGGATAACGTCGGCGGCTACCTCCTTAAACGAAAAGGTGGTAGAGTCCTTCTGGCATAAGGACTTTAATTTCCGGAAGTAAGTATTTTCCCGGTTGTTTGCTTTGCCACTTTTTTCCCTATTTCTTCATTTGTAAAATTAACGAATATACCTTCTTATGGTCATATTAGGTATATGGGCGAGAACGTGCCCTTTTGTGAAGTTGATGTGGACGCCGGTATGAAGAGCAAATTTGGTGACTTGGTGATGGATGTCGGGGAATCTGCCTTGAGAATTCTAATGTTGAATCATACTATGGAGAGAAAGTATGGCGACTTGGAGAAAAAGTGTAAAGAAGCTGATGAAGATGCGGAGAAGTGGAGATATCAGGCGACTGGGTTGCAGACCCGCCTTGCTGAAGCTTTGGAATCGAAACAAAAGGCGGAGGACTTGATGAAATCCTTCGAAGTTAAAGTTGTGGAAGTTGTCTCTGAGCTTGAAGCTGTTAAGCTGGAACGAGATGCGTTCTAGGAAAAGAACCTGAAACTAGAGGGAGAAGTTGATGAATGCAAAGGGGCGCTTATGGAGTATTTCGACGATGGTTTCGAGAGGGCTCGTGCGCAAGCTGCGCACTTCTATCCTGAAGGGAATTTTGCCGATATGAATGCTCGGAAAATAATTGTTGATGGGCAGCTTGTAGACGAGGAGTGACTGCAATCTTAAAGTTTTTTCTTCTTTTTTTAGTTTTATGGCGACCCTACGTGGCGCTTCAGTTGTTTTGTATTTTGGGCGACCTTTTATGGCGCCCAGCTGACTCTTTGCTTAACAATGATCTTCCCGGATTTACGAATTCTTATGTTGTCTTTAGACGTGGTAATGATTTACGAGCTTTCACGATGTTCCTTTAAATAGTTTTACTCTAGCAAGTGTTCAAAAGTATTGAACTACTTATAAACATCTCTTCATTTATCATAACGTGATCTTTCACTTACTACTTTATAATTTGAGCAAATTTAGTGAGACTTTAATAATTTGCTGGCTTTGCGATACAAAACTTTTATGTTTGTATGCTACAAAGTATTTCATAACATTGCGCTACAAGGCGTTTTATAGGGTTGCGCTACAAGGCGACTTACAAGGTGCGCACGTGGCGTCTTTCAGGGGCGGCGCTACAAGGCGACTTACAAGGTGCGCACGTGGCGTCTTTCAGGGGCGGCGCTACAAGGCGACTTACAAGGTGCGCACGTGGCGTCTTTCAGGGGCGGCGCTACAAGGCGACTTACAAAGTGCGCACGTGGCGTCTTTCAGGGGCGGCGCTACAAGGCGACTTACAAGGTGCGCACGTGGCGTCTTTCAGGGGCGGCGCTACAAGGCGACTTACAGCTTTTATCTCAGAGCCCTCTTGGGGTTGAGTTTTCACTGCCCAGTTGGGTCTTACGGCTTCTTTATTTTACTTGTTGTCTTCTCTTACTTACTCGACCATAATTTTTACAAGGTGCGCTACGTGGCGCTGTTCCTCCTTGCTACTAAAATCAACAGTATTAGTTGTAGATAATAAAGGAAAAGAGAGAAATGACACATATTTTTTGAAGGAGATAGGGTGCCTCGTTAAAAACCCCTGCCCTTGCAGGGGAAAAGAGTGCTATCCAGTCCCTTTTTATTAAGCAAATAACATAAAGCAAAGCATGTAGCTGGTCCGGTTTAAAAAGAAATAATAATACGGCAAGAAAAAAACAAAAAACTGGCTTATAAGGCTTCACCTATAATAATGACGTAGGTTGACCACATTCCAGGTGCGTGGCACTGCTTCTCCGTTCATCTCTTCTAATTTATAGGCTCCATGAGGGAACTTCTCTCTGATCTTGTAAGGACCCTCCCAGTTTGGGAGCAGCTTCCCAATCCTAGTTGGGGCCAGCACGAGATCGCCTACTTTCATTTCTCGGGGGATAACTCTTGAATTGTACCGGCGAGCTGCTCTCTGTTTAGCAGCGAACTCTCTGATGTGAGCCTGCTCTCTGACTTCATCGATCATGTCCAAGCTACAACGAATGCCTATCTCGTTTGCTTCTTATAAGAAATGTGGTTCGTAAGTTTAGGTATAGAAGAAAAGAAACAACAAAAAATCATGAAAACCTGCAAAAAAGCTTGTTAAACTCTTTAGACTATTTTTGAAGTTACCTTCTTCAGAGAAATTATCCCGTCTCCATGTAGGAGTGTCTATTTCAACCGGAAGCATTGCGTCAGTGCCATAAACCATTGTGAATGGTGCTTCTTTGGTTGTGGAGTGTGGAGTTGTATGGTACGACCATAGCACCTCATGAAGATGTTCTGCCCAAAGGCTTTTGGCGGCTTCCAACCTTTTCTTGATTCCATTTAGAATTACTTTATTTGCTGACTCTGCCTGACCATTAGCTTGGGGGTGAACCACCGAGACGAATTTAGTTAATATTCCCAGCTGTTTACAGAAATCTACTACTGTAGCACTAGCGAAGTGAGTCCCATTATCTGATACTATGAATTTAGGAAGGCCAAAACGGCATATGATCTTCTTCCAGTAAAACTTTTTTACTCTGTCAGCTGTGATTTTGGCGACTGCCTCTGCTTCGATCCACTTGGTGAAATAATCTACTCCCACAATAAGGAACTTCAACTATCCTGGTGCTAACGGAAAAGGCCCCACGATGTCTACTGTCCACTTGTGAAAAGGCCAAGGCGAATATGCCGACGTTAATTCATGTGCCGGGGCGTGCTTCTTATCTGAAAACCTTTGGCATTTATCACATTTTCGAACGTATTCGCAGCTGTCTTGAAGCATAGTAGGCCAGTAATATCCTGCTCGGAGCAACTTTGCAGCAAGAGCGCGCCCTCCAATGTGACTTCCACAAACTCCTTCGTGAACTTCCAAAAGAACTAGCTTTGTCTCGCCTTCAGCCAAGCAACGTAACATTGGTGTAGCCTTTCCCATTTTATAAAGCTTACCTGATATAATGGTGAATCTGGAAGCCCTTCTCCGAACAATCTGCTCCTCATCTTCATTCTTCGCTTTGAAAGATCCTGTCAAGTACTTTAACAAGGGCGTCATCCACCCTTCACTCTTTTCTGTTAATGCGTTTACCTCTAAAATTTCCGTGCATGGAGCCGTGATTACTTCTTGGATGACAGTTCTGTTATTGCCTGGTCTTTTGGTGCTGGCGAGCTTGGCGAGTAAGTCTGCCCGGGCGTTTTGTTCTCTTGGGACGTGAATGGCTTCGAAGAACTTAAAAGTAGCTGCTAAATTCTGTACTTTGGTCAAATACTTGACAAGTTGAGCGTCTTTGGTCTGATATTCTCCTGTGATCTGACTAGTTACCAGCTGAGAATCACTTTTTGCTCGTAGGTTCTCAGCTCCCATCTCTCTTGCCAGGGTCATTCCTGCGATAAGTGCTTCATATTCTGCTTGATTATTGCTTGCTTTGAACTCGAAACGAAGGGACTGTTCAATTAACAGCTCATTTGGTCCTTCTAACACTACCTCTGCTCCACTTCCTTTTAGATTGGAAGAGCCGTCAACTGATAACATCCACACATATGGTACCTCCTCTTCACTTGGGGGAGAGAATTCTACAACGAAGTCGGCTAGAACCTGCGACTTTATTACTCCTCTTGGTACAAACTGAATGTCGTACTCTGACAATTCTATGGACCAAGCTACCATCCTTCCTGCTAAATCCGGCTTACCCAGTACCTGCTTGACAGGATAGTTTGATTTGACCACGACCTTGTGACTTTGAAAGTAAGGGCGTAACTTCCTCGCTGTGGTTACCACAGCTAAAGCCAAACGTTCAATTTTCTGATACCACAGCTCTGCTCCTTTAAGAACTCTGCTGACAAAATAGACTGGTTTTTCTCCCGCTTCTGAGTCTTCTACCAACACTGTACTGATGGCATTATCGGAAATCGCTAGATATAAAAAAAGGATAGCGCCTTTGCCGGGACGATGTAGAACAGGCGGGCTTGAGAGGAAAACTTTCAGTTGTTGAAAAGCGTCTTCGCATTCTGGAGTCCATTCAAACTTCTCCTTCTTTTTTATGGAAGCAAAGAAAGAAAAAGCTTTGTCGCCCGCGCAGGATAAAAACCTGGAAAGGGCAGCTAGGCGGCCTGTCAACTGCTGGACCTCCTTCAGGTTGGATGGGCTTCTCATGTTGATGATTGCTTGGCATTTATCTAGGTTAGCCTCGATGCCTCTACTTGTTAACAAAAATCCCAGAAACTTTCCAGCCTGCACCCCAAAAGAGCATTTTGATGGGTTCAGGCGTATGTTGTACTTCCTCATTTGTCCTAAAATTTCGTCCAGATCGTCGGTATGGTTGCCATTCTCCTTGGTTTTAGCTACCAAGTCATCAATGTACACTTCCAGATTACGTCCTATTTGCCCGGCGAACGCCATATCCATACTTCTTTGAAATGTTGCGCCTGCATTCTTGAGGCCGAAAGGCATGACCTCGTAATGATAATTCTTGTTATTGGTCATGAAAGCTGTCTTGGGAGCGTCCAAAGGGTCCATTCTAATTTGGTTGTACCCAGAATAGGCGTCCATGAAACTTAAAGTTTTGAAGCCGGAAGCATTGTCAATCAGATGGTCAATATTGGGTTGAGGATATGGATCCTTAGGACAGGCCAAGTTCAGATCGGTGTAATCTACGAACATTCGCCATTTGCCATTTGATTTTTTTACCAGTACCGTGTTTGCCAACCATGTTGGGTATTGGATTTCGCTTATAAAACGGGCTTCTACCAGCTTGCGTACCTCTTCGTCCACTGCTTTAAGCCTTTCTTCGCCTAACTTTCTCTTCCGCTGTATGACTGGCTTAACATTTGGATTGATGGATAAATGGTGACAGGCTATCTTCGGGTCTATCCCAGGAATCTCTTCAGGCTTCCAGGCGAATAGATTAAGGTTTCTCTGTAGAAGTGCGATGAGGGCGGCTTCCTCTGTAGGATCCAGGGTTGTTCCAATCTTGGTCTTCTGATGATCTTCTGGGCCAATAGATATCTCCTTCAAGTCTTCTGTTGGTTCTAAGCGTGGCTGTTGGAAATCCTCCCTTGGGTCAAGGTCTATCACGTTTACGGCGTGCTTTTGAACAATCTCATCTTTCTTCTTCTTCTGTAATCGCAGACTGCTATTCTAGGGGGTACTTCATAACTAGGAACTTTGTAGATAAAAACCCCCCCAACAGGTTAAAAGCAGGTCGCCCTATGATTATGTTGTAAGAATTAGGGGCATTGATTACCAAATATCTGACCCGTATTGTTTTTGCTGAGGAGCCGTATCCGAAAGTTGTCTTCAAAGTGATGTACCCTCGTACGTGCACCTGCTCTCCTGTGAAGCCTGCCAAAATTCCTTTGAAAGGTTGTAACTGTTGAGGATCCAAGCCCATTCTTTCAAATGTCTCATAATATAGAATATCAGCTGAACTTCCTGTATCTACCAAAACTCTTTTCACGTCCCAGTTGAATATTTGGACGGTAATTACCATGGGGTCATCATCATGAGGGACGACGCCCTGGAAATCTTTGGGCGAGAAGTGAATCTCGGGCTCCTTTTCTTCTCTCGAGTCGTACTCTTGACATAACATCACTTGCCTGACATATTTCTTACGTGAGGAGTTGGATTCACCTCCACCTGAAAATCCTCCTGAAATAGTATTCAAGGTGTGTCTTTTCTCTTCGCTGCTTGCCTCTTTTCTAGGTTTCTGAGATCTCCCTTCTCTATCAGTCTGGACGTATCCCCTTAACTTTCCATTCTGTATTAGTCTCTCAATCTCTCTTCTTAGGTGGACGCAATCATTGGTGTCATGACCTTGAATTATGTGGTACTTGCACCAGCTGTTGGGCTCTGCTCCCATGATCTTGTGTCCTGTTGTCTTAGCATCTGGAATGATTTTTGCTTCGTAGACTTCTCTGAGTATCTGTGCTGGGCGGGTATTCAAAGGTGTGAAGGCGCCCGGGCGGATCTTGGAGATGTATGGTGCGTGGGGGCGCCTTTCTTGCCTCTTATAGAAAGATTGATCTCGGTCAGCCAGGGGTTGGTGATTTCTCCGATCTTGATTGGTAGAGGTGCGCTCTTTTGCATCCCTGGCTTTCTTTTCTGCGTTGCTTTCTTCTCCCTTAATGTAACAGTCGGCTCTGGCGATAATCTCCTCCATGGAGTCGGCGGGTTTTTGCGCCAAAGATTCATTGAATTGTCCCGCCCTTAAACCGTTTTGGAAAGCTCCCACAAAAACCTCTTGATTTGGGTTGACTACCTTGATGGTGGTATCGTTGAATCTGTCTAGGTAATCTCGCAGTGACTCCGTGTGTCCCTGACGGACGTTGAAAAGGCTGGTGGCGGAGACTTTTCGATGGCGACTTGCCGCGAATTGCTGAGTGAGCTTCCTGGTCATGTATGGGTAACTCATGATAGAGAAACAAGGGAGGTTCATGTACCAACGCAAAGCTGCATCGGTTAGGGTTCCTGCGAAGAGTTTGCATTTGAGAGAGTCCGTAGCGCCCACAACGGCCATGCGAGTGTTGAACGCCGTTATGTGCTCCACTGGGTCGCTCTTCCCGTCAAACGGTGACAAATGAGGAGGTTTGAAGTGTTCTGGTACTGGGGCGTTCCAGATCTCTACTGAAAGAGGTTGTGGCTCTGAGTTCTCCATCTCGCCATGTTGGGATTCGTCTCGCTCCTCTTGTTGTTTCTGCTGAACGGTTTCTACCGAGGCGCGCAGAGCCTCGTTCTGCTCTCGTAAGAGAGCCATGTCGGTTCTCAGGGTCTCGAAATCCTCCGGGGTGGCCATGAGGAAAGCGGCGGCTGCTCTGGGATCTGAGAATCTCTGAATGCTGGACTTTCTGAATCACAGAGGTATGACTCCGAAAGCTGATGAGGGTTCCTGAACCACGGTTGTGATTCAAGAAGGTGGTCTAGGTTAGTTTTACCTTTTCTCAGAGACGGCGCCAACTGTACTTGCAAAAAGTACCAGTAGTGAAGAACTAGGGTTTTTCGGTCTATTAGGGTTTAGACTGATTATTGGATGCCTTGAGAATGCTCTCAAGGGTTGTATTTATAGCCTGCCGTGGGCTTGGGATTTGATGGCTTGGTCTCCAAGCCATAGGGGTATTCTAGTATTTTAGGCGGGTTCTAGTGGTTTACTTAAGGCGGCGCCCTGATAGGACGCGCCTTGGGCCTTAGAGCTCTTCTAGAGGGCGCTAAGGCCTCCTGGGGGGTCTGCAGGTCCTTCTAAAGGTCCTTAAGACTCTTAGGAATATTATGACGGTCCACATAGGATATAAAATAATCATAACATAACTCCTCAAATCAACATAAGATTAAATAAGTTTAACAATAAAACGCTATCCTAGATCAGAGCCCCTAATCTAGACGCACGCAAAAGATAAGGAGGATTCCTACTCCTCAGCAACATCATTCGAACAAGCTACTTATCCTGCACTCCATCTACCCGTCCGCACGGAAAGGTAGGTGGTAAACCACTGAGGGTTAGCATTACATCAACATAATCCACAATCAAGTATTCAAGAATATCATGTATAAAGATTACCAAATAATATAAACATCCTTTACATATATATCCACACAATAATCCAATATCAATTCAATTCACCAATCAAGTTCACATGAACCAAATGCATCAATCACACATCACGACTCAATGCAATTCACCAAACAATGTATGCAATGTTCTAGACTCATCTAAATGCATGTGGTACCAAATCACCTCAAGGTCGTCACCTTCGATGCAACAAAAACATCGTTTGTAAGGTTTCACACCCCGCCTTACAATGAACATAAGTTCGTCACCAAACAATGAATGCATGAACATATGACTCAACTCAATGCATATGTTCATTCCATGTTCACCTCAACAATCAACATGCATATATCATCATGCAATCATCACCAAAACAATGCATATACAATTATGCAATCATCACCATCATTCAACAAGTATGCACACACCGACATACAATCAACGTATATTATTCATTCACGAGTCTCCACTTAATCATATAAGATCAGTCACAAAAGGTTGCCGCACCATTGGTCTTTAAGTTAAGTTTTCACAAGTTTTACTTATAATCCACAACTTTGAAAATATTGAAGTAATGAATCAAAACCAACCAAACAAGGTTAATCGCCTAAGCCATGTATACTCTTAGGTCACAAATGTGTGCAGTAGAGATTACATCAGCCTTTCATCGGTCAATCATGACTAATTCACAAAAATCACAAAGTTCGTCTCACTTTGTCATATTGCAAAACCAATTCATTAAGAGAAGAAAACTAAGTTTGATTCAACAAGACATAGATTAGATCCTATTAAACATCATAATTAAACTCATAATACTCATATTTGATGTTTGGAAGCAAACTAAAAGTTTTGGGTTTAGTTAGAAACGGTTATGCTGAATTTTTTGTAAAAGTCTTCCAAGACCCACTTGGAGTGTTTCTGTCATAACTCAAAATACACAAAACATTTTCAAGTGAAACTAAAGCCATTGGAAAGCTAACTCAATTATCTATAACTTTCATGTTTACATCAAAGGCCAATTCAAAACATAAATGGGCGAAAAAGACGCAAGAACGCAAAATAGGGACTACTGAAACTGCTTCTGAACATGCTTCTGAAGTGGCTTCTGAAGGAGCTTCTGAAGTGGTTATGAACACTACGGTTTTCAACCCTTTTTCACCCAAAATTCCCAATTTTGATCTCCCAATGCCCAAATGTGTTTCCAAAGGTTGTTTATATTATTATGTACATAAAAGACACACAAAACCACATAGAATTTGAAATCAAAACATCATTTCAACACAATTCAACAATTCATTTATTCTTCACAAAACTCTCAGCAACAACACAATTCACTCCACAATTCCATAATTATGAACACCCATGGCATCAATCATCAACAACAACATCTCATAACAACAACAACAGCTATCAATCATGAATTCCTCAACATTCCAACAACAACAACATTATTCTTCATCAATTTTTCACATAAACCCAAATATTCATTTTCATACATTTTTGACATGTTAATTCAACAACGATTACACAATCATCATATAATTCATGTTTACAAACATAACATCAACATCCAAACACGAATTTACAGAATTAATGCAATCAATCAAATTCATAGAAATGGGTAGAAATGAGAAATTTGAAGATTATGTGTGAAAATTATCCCTCTTACCTCTAACACCAAGAATCCTAGCTCAAACTTCAATTTAGCTCCTAGGTTCAATCTCCCCTTTAGCTTCAACCCTCTTCTCTTGCTCTTGTCTCTCTAGCCTATATTTCTCTACTCTTTGTGTTATGTGTGAATGACAAAGTATAACCCTATTTTCTCAAAGTTATGGGTCAAATATTCACAACTCTAATGGGCCTAACCCATCCCAACCAATTGGCTCAAATCTAATTACATCACACCGCTAACTCTAACTCACTAACGGTAATTAACTAGAAACCTTAGTCTTAATTGATTATATCGACAACTTAACTTCTTACAATTAATAATGATTCTAACTAGAATGCTAAAATAACTATTGTCATAAGGTTACTAAATTACCCTTCCTCGTAAAAGACTAAAATACCCTTAAGTCTAAATTACCAAAATACCCTCCTAACACGAAAACTCATGAAAATGCACACAGACATGAATAAACACACATAAAACATTTAAAATCAAATAATCGTAAAATCGGGTTGTTACATATCCATACTCGTACCATGTACCAAAGCGAATTACGAATAATGTGACTATAATTTCAACCATTCACTGTTACCGAACCAAACTCTGAAACTCACTGAAACTACCACCAAACCCCTTGCTTACCTTGCCGACATGGCTGAAATGAAGTGTATCTTCACTCGCTTTGACACCAACGGCGACAACAGGATCTTCGTTACCAAGTTGACAATGACTACGATGGCGAATCTACAAACATGGCCTATTCTCAATGCAACAAAAGCTTCGACGTTGAATAGAGCCCTCATGTTATTGTTTCATCGCCGCTGAATGGAGCCATTCCTACTGCAACAACGTTACATAAATTTGATCGAAGATCTAATTTGGGCACCACATAAAACTGAACCCCAACAAATAAACCCTAAATCCCCAAATTCAAAATTAGCAATATGTTGGAGTTAAACAATCATGAGTGGAAGTTGGTGAGATTAGAGTTCCAACAAGTGAAAGAAAAGAAGAAGTTGGCGTTGGATTTGAAGTAGGTGAGGATGGTGCTTAGGAATGGGAACAGGTCAGGCCGCCTGTAACGTCCTACTTCTATTAAAGCGATAAAACACGTAAATAATACAAACATTCAAGAAATAGACGTCACGTCTCAAAAGGTTCTCAAAACATGCATATTAAAATTTCTCAAAAGTTGCAGCGGATATATATATATATATATATATATATATAACCTACATCTCTAAAATAGCCATGTCAAAAACTCATAAATACATAACCAAGTAAAATCTCCAATCCTGACATGTGGGTAAAATCTCAACAACATAATCAATCCAGAATAAACATAAACACTGGTATCCTAGATCAGAGCCCTATACTAAGACTCCAAAAACAGAAAACTGAGGTAGCTCCCGATATCCTCAAGCACTCACCAAGCAAGCAATCAAGCTAATCCTGCATGTCGTCTACCCATTCAAATAAATAGGTAGGCGGTCCACCACAGACAACTTGGGGTTAGCTTCACATCACTCATAATCAAGCATAAGCAAACTTAAGTATTCAAGGATTTCATGCATGACACATATACATAATCATCCCGCCTAGAATACTAACATCACATGAATATTGTCTCTCATTCCATACACATCATGTTATCACAATTCTAACATAGCATAACAAACATATTCAATCTCTAACCAAGTCATCGACATAAGCTTATCATTTATCAACATTTGTCAATGAAGGATTACTCACCTTATTCTTCATTTAGCCTAATCAACTTAACAAATACAATTCATCATTTCAAAGTATAAGCAAGAAAGTCAACGTCACCAAAAGATCATAAATCACATTCATATAAATCACACATCATTATTTTCACCGAAATAAACATCACCAATTAAAATCATCAAATGTACAGGTATCACAAATAACAACAAACATCACTACATACACAACTTTACATTTTTATCAAATATCACAAAGTGTACAATTCACCAAACTCACCAATGCACATAAATCACAAAGGTTCATCAAACACATAATCAAATATGACGCATTTAATAGATTCACCAAATGTATGTTATGCGCTTAGAAACGACTCCTACATGCATGTGGTACCAATCACCAACAACAGGTCGTCACCTCATGATGCAACAAACACATCGTATAACCATTGAATACAAAGTATTCAAATCACTCCACTGGATATAAATATCATAAAACCATTGAATACAAAGTATTCAAATCACTCCACTAAATGTAAACATCCTAAGACTCATGATGCATGAACATATGACACATTATACACATGTTCAACAACAAAATCACCAACATCATCACCATTGGATATATATATATATATATATATAAATATCCTAAATCACCTTCATTTTTAAAATATGCATTCAACATCAATATCACCATCATTTGCATGTAATATTTCAACAACATAATTCATCACCAAAACAAACACCTTTCATACATGCAAGTACCACAACTATCATCATTAAATTGCATATAGGAATTCAACAACTGCTGCCTCAAAAACAGACTTCGGCGATTTCCACTGCAACACTGCATCAATCTTCGACGGATCCACCGCAATACCACCGTTCGAAATGACATGACCAAGAAAACTTACTTCCCGCAACCAAAACTCACACTTCGACAACTTAGCACACAACTGTTTCTCCTATAAGACACACAACACAATCCTCAGATGCTAAGCATGCTCCTCCTCCGACTTCGAATACAACAAAATATCATCTATAAACACTACCACAAAACGGTCCAGAAAAGAATAGAATATTCTATCTATACCTTGTTCGAAACGCGGCTTTGGATATGTCTTCCGCCTTCACTCTAATTTGATAATATCCTGATCTCAAACTTCTGCACCAACCAACTGATCCATGAAATCATCGATCCTAGGCTGCGAATACCGATTCTTAATTGTGACCTTGTTCAACTGCCGATAATCCACACACAACCTCATGATGTCATCCTTCTTCTTAACTAGTAACACTGGAGATCCCCACGTAGAAACACTTGGCCTAATGAACTGCTTTGCAAGCAACTCTTCTAACTGCTTCTTCAACTCACCCAACTCTGATGCTGACATTCGATACGGCGCAATCGAAATAGGACTTGTTCCTGGCACCAAATCAATTGCAAACTCCACCTCTCTCTCTCTCCGGCAGTAATTCGGTAATGTTGTCGGGAAAAACTTCTGGAAACTCTTGCACTACAGGCAAATCACCAATTCCTTTCTCACTACTTTCCTTCAACGAAACAAACATCATCCAACTTGAAATCAACAGGAACCTTAACACCAACTACAACCGAGTCTCTGCAGCCAAAGATACCTCCCTTTCCAGACCAACACACTAAAAGCAATCTGCTACTCCCCCACTACGTTCAAACCCATCTAAAAGAACGGAACAACACAACAAGTACCGATAGTACTTCCGTACATGTCTCATACAAATAGGAAATTTCACTTAATTCTAGTTCGGACAAGATTGATCATGGCTCTGATACCAACTTGTAACGCCCTACTTCTATTAAAGCGATAAAACACGCGAATAATACAAATATTCAAGAAATAGACGTCATAAATCCAAAGGTTCTCAAAACATGTATATTAAAATTTCTCAAAAGTCGCAAATCCACCACATACCATTGGGGGTTAGCTTCACATCAATCATAATCAAGCATAAGCAAACATAAGCATTCAAGGATTTCATGCATGACACATATACATAACCATCCCTCCTAGAATACTAACATCACATGAATATTGTCCCCTATTCCATACACATCATGTTATCACAATCACCTTGATTTTGCAAATATGCATTCAACATTAATATCACCATCATTTACATGTAATATTTCAACAACATAATTCATCACCAAAACAAACACCTTTCATACATGCAAGTACCACAACTATCATCATTAAATTTCATATAGGAATTCAACAACACAATTCAATACATGCAATCACCATATCCAATATTAACATTAATCATGTATAGATTCACCATCAACAATCGACATTTAGCATATTCACATCAATATAAACAACATCCCCACAAATCACAACTTCATACAATTTCTCATAATTCAAGTAAAGGAGAATAGTATATCACATTATGATAAACACCATGTTCAACACCTATTAATCATTCACACATCTTCATACAATTATATCAAACTATTCACAAAAGTTTTTCAAGGTACCCGGTCTTAAAGACCATTTTCGACAAAGTTTGTCTATCTTTTTCCAACTTCAAAATAATTGTGACAATTGAATCAAAATTAAGCAAACAAACTCTAATCCCACAACTATGTATACTCTTAGATCACATATAAGTGCAGTTGAGTATAGATGTGCATTTCACCGGCCAAATACGATGAAATCTTAAAATTCACAACGTTCGTCTTTCTTTATCATTTTTCAAAAAGAATGTCATTTCCAAAGCAACACAAGTTAAATCTCATTGAAACCAATCACAACCATTTTTAGAAATCATTTATTGAATAAACAACCTTAACCCCACCTGTTTCCTTTGAGAAAAACGAGTTTCGGAAAAGTCAACGTTCTTGGACGTTTTTCAAAAGTTTAGTTCAATTTCATAAAATCAAGCACAATCCAAGTCATAAGATGTTCCAGTAGGTTAAAGAGTGAAAACATCAATTAAACATGTTGAAAGAGGCATTTTAGAAAGCTCGGATCGGCCCCCAAATACCAGAAACAACATAATCGGGGTGTGCTGTTTCTGGACATCTCGACGGCCATGACATTCCTACCAAAGCGACAACTCGTCTGGCACGACAATCTCGCCAGGGCGGGATGCACCAGAACAACAACTATGTTCTTGGTGTTTTCCCTTACGGGAATACACTATTTTCAACCCCAAAACCCCAATTTTGATCCCCTTAACCCCAACTTCGTCCTCAATGTTTGTCTAAACGTTTATGAAATTAAAAAGGCAATCAAACCCATATAATACTTTAAATCAAAACATCATTCCATCACAAATCATCAATTCACCTATTTTTCATAAAACTTTCAAAAACAACTCAATTCACCTCACAATTTCATAATTATGGATACCCATGGCATCACTCATCAACAACAACATCTCAGAATAACAACAACATCAATTAACCATGAAATCATCAACAATCCAACAACTACAAATCATACTTCGTCAAATTTGAGCAAAACACAAAATATCTATATACATAAATCCTAAGCATGTAAATTCAACATCAACAACTTAATTATCATCAAATTCACATACCAAACATTGCATCAAACTAAGACCACGAATTTCTTTTCTCAATAATCATTTTTCATAATTAAACACTTATGAATTTGAGGAAGAAAAAAGATTATACTAAAAGATTATGAAAGAACACTAGCTCCCTTACCTCAATTGACCACAAACCTAGCCTTAGCTTCAATTTAGCTCATTGAATCTCTACCCCCTTTTTTATCTTCAAGCTCTTCTTTTCTAACCCTTTTTTCCTTCCTCTAGCTCTAGCTCTTTCTCTCTCTACCTCTCTCAAATGTTATGAGAAATGAATGTGAAACCCTATTTCCTCTAAAGACTAAAGTTTTTAAAGGCTCCACACTAATGGGCTTAACACTCAAAATGTTTTAATGGGTTCAAAGTTCTAATTAACTAACTCACAAAGTTTCTACTCACTTAGGGTTAAAAATAACGAATAGTTACCGGCTCTAAACTAATTACCACAACCCACAAGTAACTAAGTAAAAATAATGGCTCTCACTTGGAACACTAAAAATAATCCTCATAGTGAAATCACTAATTTACCCTTGCTCACACAATGACAAAAACCCCTAAGTCCAAAAAGACTAAAATACCATTCTAACACCGAATTTCAATGATCCCAACCAAAATACACACAGAGACAATTAATCACATACAAGCACATATAAACACATATAAAAATTAATTAAAATAAATATATCGAAAATAGGGTTGTTACAACTCTCCCCCCTAAAAAGGATTTTCGTCCTTGAAAATTACCTAAAGGAAACAACTCCGGATACGAAACCTTCATCCTACTCTCTGATTCTCAGGTGGCACTCTCACCGGTTGGTCCAATCCAAATCACCTTCACCAAAACGATCTCCTTGCCTCGAAAAAGCATCACCTCGCGACCCTCAATCCTAACTGGCCAAGTCTCAACGGACAAATTATCCCTTACTTCCAAATCATCCACTTGAATCACGTGAGACGCGTCATACACATACTTCCGCAACTGAAACACATCATGAAGATTTGACAACAATGACGGTAACGCAATTCGATACGCTACAACCCCAACCTTCTCCACAATCTCAAACGGTCCAACAAAACGAGGAGTCAACTTTCGACACTTCAAAGCACATCCAACACCGGTTACATGATTCACTCTCAAAAACACATGATCACCAACGTAACTTGATAAACTTTTAAAAAGTGTACTAAAAATGCATCGAAGTAATAAAATAAGTTCGTATCCACGAGGACTGTGTTAATCTCAATTTGGCAATAAAGTAAATATTTAGGATGTATATATTATTTTGTAAAATATAGGTAGTAGATTTGATTTGATTGCATAAAATTAAATAACATAAAATAAAGATTTCGTTAGAAAATATAGATTCACTCAGAAAATATAAATTCAGTTAGAAAATATACAAAGTAAATAAATTGGTTTGATAATTGGATTAAAACATATGATCAAGCCTTTCGAATCCTCTATTGCTCACTGTGAGTAATTTGGCTCTCTTCACTCTCAAAGAAATTAACCTAGCTTTACGACGGATTAACTAAGTGGTTTTGATAAATCTCTTGACTCAAAACCCTTTCCTAAGTTATAACCTTTTAATCTCTTAAACCGATTGAATAACTGCGGAAGCATGGTGAGAACGTTAATCCATAAGTCATAACTCTCAATTTCCTATCTCTAGGTTCCTATGTTAAATTAAACAGAATTACTATTTCAAGATTAAAAGCTAGGGTTAGTAGTCATTCAATTCCTAAGATCAATTTATATGGTTGAAAGAAGCTAGGGTTAGTAGTCATACAAACAATCATAAGAAAAGCATTAAACACAAATAATTCTGAATAAAGACTAGGTTTTCATTGATGTTAAAGAAAGTTCTTAACAAATTACACCATCACAGATCACAAAGATTCATCCAATGGCTTAATCAACCAAAGAGTTTAGCTACTCATAACTAAACAATCAAATACATAGAAAATAGTGAACATACATAAATAAGAACCAACTATGAGTTGGGTGGATCCACTGCGTGTTCTGCGGTTTCCTGGTGCCGTCTATGCTCTACTTAGGTCTCCAAAATCCTCTTCAGCTTCTGATCGCATCTGACTTTTATAGACAAAGAATTAGGGTTTCAGAAAATCCCACCATCGTGCCACGTTTCGAAACCATCGTGGCACGATTTTCTCATTAATCCTACGTGGCAGCAAATTTACTCAACCATCGTGGCATGTTACACATCCAACGTGCCACGATTTTTCCAGCATCTTCAGGTAAATTCCACGCTTCAAACGTGCCACGATTCAGGTCCATCGTGGCACGATTTCTTCTCCAATTTCTTGCATTCTTCTCCAATTTGTGCAAAACTTATCTTTTATGAATCTTGATCTTGCTTAACCATGTATACAAACATTTGACTCTCAAAATATTACAAAAAGAACACAAATATGACTAAAAACTAGTGTTGACGTACTGTCATCACAACCCCAAACTTGAACCATTCCTTGTCCTCAAGGAATTTACTTGCTTCATTGACAATCGACAGTAAAATAACAATTACCTAATCAAGCGATAGTACCCAAAAGTTCAACTCCCGACTAGCTAAAGATGAGCTAGTTTGACTTGTTAGCATCCACCAATTCACAACTCCACGCAACAAATTGAATAGGGTTCACACACAGTTGACATGCAGTCTACATATTACCATACACTTGAAGAGTTTCTAAACGTCAATCAAAACCAATGTCAATGCACACTTTTAGGTCTTTAAGGGTTATAACGGGGCTTAGGTGAAGGTGGGATAATATTTGGATAAGTAGGCTACACAAAATCATGAGTTAGGCACTCCTACATAAATTTTAGCATGGATTCAATCCCTTAATTCACCTTTGAAACAACAATTTTGTAAAGGTACTAGAGAACATTTGTAACTTTTTGGGACGATCGAGTTTAAAGTTACTCGGATTTTCAATGATATGTCCCTTTTTCATTTTTTTTTGATACACCATTTTTGTGTGAATTTTTCATTCATTTTTTTTTTATAAAGTTCTTTCTTTGTTCTCTAGTACTCCTACCCCAAACTTAATTGGTTGCAAATTCCAATAGCAACCCCAAACTTATTATTTAGCAACATTCTACAATGCCTAACTCAAATAAAACAAATTGGGATAAATCCTAAAAGTCTCTAAGCTTGTAATGTAGTTTGTCACCGAACAAAAAGTTATAAACCTACCGGCTCAATTTGGCTAAAAAGAGGATATAAATTCAATAAAAACAGGGTAGGCTTCAAAAAGGCTCACAGGACCAAGCACTTTTGCCTCAGTGTGCTAATGACAAAGATCAATCGACAGTAGAGAAACAATGCAAGTTCTAGAAATGTAAAAGCGTGGAACTCTCTTATATAAGTAAATTGGAAAAATAAAATTTGGCCATGAACCTTACAGTGTTTAGATTTCTGGGAGTTGTGACTACCTATCTTTAACTACCGTACACTTCGCTTTAGAACACAAGTCACTCCTCCTTTTGAACTTTTGGAATACCACTTGAACAAACATTTGTTACTAAACTAGAAAAAGTCAACAAACAAGCAAATTCATCAATAATAAACAAGTTCAGATTCAATTACATAACAGGGGGGTACAACTGAGAAAATTAAAGAAAAATTGTTTGACTCAACAATAGAAATAAAATACTGAAAATAAAAACATAAGAAAAGGATGGGTTGCCTCCCACCAAGCGCTTTATTTTATGTCATTGAGCTTGACGCTTCAACCACGGTTAGGGTGGCAAATATGTCTGAAAGAACACATCATCCTTCTTCTTCCTCTTCTTTGGTAGGAATTCCATGAATTTGGCACAAAGAATCAAATACTCACATGCACCCACTGTTAAACCTTTAGAATTTGAACTCTCCCACCTTAGAGAAGGACATGCATCATTTTGCACACGAGTGATTTCCTTAACCCCCGCTGGTTCAGACTTCGGGTAAATATCAATACTCCTTACTTTGGGATATTCTTCCACCACAACCTTGTTACACTCAGTCTTCATCTGAACCAACTTCCTTTGAGACTCCTGTGCTTTCTCAACAAGATCACCACACTGAACATCAAACTTCTCAAATGCAACTTGATTTGACACCAAGAAATTATCTAAAATATTTTGAAGTTGAAAGTTATAATCTATGTTGTCCACTTCCTGCTCTTCTTTAACTATGTATTTCTCCTCACAAAAGAGACCACCATGATAACCTCCACAAAATTTGCAAGTCATACTCAATCTTGTTTCCAAATCCTTTATATGTTCATATATCATATATTTTTCATAGCAAAGGATATTGATCTCTTCAAAATCTTTCAGTAATAGATCACCCCACATTGCTACAAAACTCAAAGAAACCTTTCAGTAGCAAAGCACAAAGAAATAGAAATGAAGAACATAAATCCTAATTTTTTCCTCAATTTTTTTTTTATAAACAAAAATATAAATGACAGAAATCCTAAATAATAACAAAATTACCAAATTGAAATGATTCAACAGTCCCCGGCAGCGGCGCCAAAAACTTGATAAACTTTTAGCAAGTGTACTAAAAATACATCGAAGTAATAAAATAAGTTTGTATCCACGAAGACTATGTTAATCTCAATTTGGCAATAAAGTAAATATTTAGGATGTATATATTATTTTGTAAAATATAGGTAGTAGATTTGATTTGATTGCATAAAATTAAATAACATAAAATAAAGATTTCGTTAGAAAATATAGATTCACTCAGAAAATATAAATTCAGTTAGAAAATATACAAAGTAAATAAATTGGTTTGATAATTGGATTAAAACATATGATCAAGCCTTTCGAATCCTCTATTGCTCACTGTGAGTAATTTGGCTCTCTTCACTCTCAAAGAAATTAACCTAGCTTAACGACGGATTAACTAAGTGGTTTTGATCAATCTCTTGACTCAAAACCCTTTCCTAAGTTATAACCTTTTAATCTCTTAAACCGATTGAATAACTGCAGAAGCATGGTGAGAACGTTAATCCATAAGTCATAACTCTCAATTTCCTATCTCTAGGTTCCTATGTTAAATTAAACAAAATTACTATTTCAAGATTAAAAGCTAGGGTTAGTAGTCATTCAATTCCTAAGATCAATTTATATGGTTGAAAGAAGCTAGGGTTAGTAGTCATACAAACAATCATAAGAAAAGCATTAAACACAAATAATTCTGAATAAAGACTAGGTTTTCATTGATGTTAAAGAAAGTTCTTAACAAATTACACCATCACAGATCACAAAGATTCATCTCATGGCTTAATCAACCAAAGTGTTTAGCTACTCATAACTAAACAATCAAATACATAGAAAATAGTGAACATACATAAATAAGAACCAACTATGAGTTGGGTGGATCCACTGCGTGTTCTGCGGTTTCCTGGTGCCGTCTATACTCTATTTAGGTCTCCAAAATCCTCTTCAGCTTCTGATCGCATCTGACTTTTATAGACAAAGAATTAGGATTTCAGAAAAGCCCACCATCGTGCCACGTTTCGAAACCATCGTGGCACGATTTTCTCATTAATCCTACGTGGTAGCAAATTTACTCAACCATCGTGGCACGTTACACATCCATCGTGGCACGATTTCTTCTCCAATTTCTTGCATTCTTCTCCAATTTGTGCAAAACTTATCTTTTATGAATCTTGATCTTGCTTAGCCATGTATACAAACATTTGACTCTCAAAACATTACAAAAAGAACACAAATATGGATAAAAACTAGTGTTGACGTACTGTCATCATAACTCAATATCCTTCCTCATCTTATCATGATAACTCTTCTGCCTACTCTGAGACGCTTTCATATTCTCTTGAATCATCTTAACCTTTTTTGTAGTCTCTTGCATAACCTACGGTCCTAACAACGCACTTTCACCTGATTCGTACCAACATAATGACGTTCTACACCTCCGACCATACAAAGCCTCAAACGGTGCCATACCGATACTAGAATGAAAACTGTTGTTATAAGTAAACTCAATCAACGGTAAACATTCGATCCAATTGAAACCTTGTTCCAAAACACAAGCCCTCAACAAATCCTCCAAACTCTGAATAATCCTCTCCCTTTGTCCATCAGTTTGGGGATGATAAGCAAAACTCAACCTTAACTTAGTTCTCAATGCAGCCTACAAACTCTCCCAAAACTTAGAAGTAAACCTCGGATCCCGATCCGAAACAATACTAGAAGGAATGCCATGCAACCTGACAATCTGCTCAATGTAGATCTCAGCCAACCTCGCCACAGTCATACCGGTCTTGATAGGAACAAAATGTGCCGACTTCGTCAACCGATCAATAATCACCCAAATTGAATCAATACCTTTCACAGTCTTCGGTACGCTTTGACAAAATCCATTGAGATACTATCCCATTTCCATTCCGGCACAAACAACGGTTGCATCAAATCCGATGGCTTCTGAAGTTTAATCTTCGACTTCAGACAAATCAAACAAGCATAAACGAACTCTGTGATCTCCTTCTTCTCTTCAAATCCTGATACATCTTTGTCTCTCTGATGAGTCAATAATTAGTGTTTTTATATAATATTTTAGTTTGTTTTATTTAAATTCTATTTGTTTTTATTTCCTTTTTAGAACTATTTTACTTCAATTGCAAGTTTTTATATTTCAACAACAAATATTCAAAAAATTGAGTCTTGGACCAAAAGAAAAGAGATTTGGAGCCAAAATATGAAGATCTCATGCAAAAATATCCTTGGAATAAATTTGGAGCTAAAATATGAAGATCTCATGCAAAAATATCCTTGAAGCTAATTTGTTCTAAAAATATGAAGATCTTGTACAAGAAAATATATTGTGCAAAGAAGTTTGAAGATCCTTCACCAAAATATACAATTGGCGCCCTATAATACCCTTTTGCTGCTTTTGCTTTTTCAACAAGCTGCCTATTCTAGTTTATTTCTGACCAAGAGCCCATGGTTTCTTGTGCAACACTTTAGTGATTTATTTCTTAGGGCTCAAGTCATTGTTAGACTATAAATAGAGCAGCCACTAGACTTGTAGAATGATCTTTTGTTCTTGTAAATAATAAGTGACAATTGTTTCCTTGAATAAAAGTTCACCTTTATTTTATTTTATGTTCTTCTTCTTCTTCTTTTTCTTCTCTTGGTCTACAATGAACATGTGTGAGTAAACTCTTCTTGTCTTGGGATTGTTGGATGAGTCTAATGACTAAATCCTAATCAAACTAAACCTTTAACCTTTACTTTATGTAAACATATTTTCTAATCTAAATTCACCGTTCTTATAATCAATAACAAATATTAAGCGATGGATCGAGAGATGGAGTTTAATAGTTGTTATTGATTCATCACAAATATTAAGCGATAGATCGAGAGATGAAGTTTTAATATTGGAACAAGTGAATTTAGACAAGGATTGTGAAACATGAGAATAGTCTAGCAAACCTTGAGACATATAAACTTTCGATCAATCAAGGATTTCAATAGCAATCACCCATGAGAATAAGTGTGATTGCTAGAGAAACACACTCACTGAGACCTAGAGGAGATGTGATAGGCTTATAAGAAACTTGTCTTTAGAAAATAAGTCCAACATAAAGTCTAGGTTTAGGGTTTGGTTTGTGAAGGGTTTGTCAACATGATGAACCAATAATCCCAAGGCGCCTTTTTATTTTATTTTATTTTAAAAACAAAATACAAAACCTTTCAACTTTAAAACTCTTTTCTAATCATTGTTAAAGGTTTATTAAATTCATAACTCCCTGTCGGAACGATACTCTTTTTACTACTTCGGTAAAACCGTGCACTTGTGGATTTTACACATCACTCTCCTAGATGAATACTCATACTACTCATGTGACCTTCGTCCAAAATCCGCTTCTTAAGCTCAAGCACATACGGTACACAAACTCGATCACGAAACATCAAAACGTCATTCTTATCCAATCTGAAGTCTACACCTTTACCCTGATTAACCAACACCACTTGATCCAATAGTTCAAAATTTTCCTTCTAACATTTCTTAATCTCTTCCAAAATACTACTCGTCAGCTTCAACATTCCCAATCTCACACCATCCGACGTCAACTCGCTAACCAAACTCAAATCTCGAAACTGTTCGATCAACTTCAACTCCATAATCATCAAAGAAGACATATGCAAAGACTTCCTACTTAAAGCATATGCCACCACATTCGCCTTTCCAGAATGATAACTCAACTGAAAATCATAATCCTTAAGAAATTCCAACCGCCATCTATTCCTCATATTCAACTCTTTCTGATCGAACAAGTACTTCAAACTCTCGTGGTCACTGAACACATCAAAGTTAAAACCGTACAAATAATGCCTTCAAATCTTCAACACGAACACAACTGCCGCCAATTCCAAATCGTGAGTCGGATAATTCTTCTCATGCACTTTCAACTGCCTCGACGCACAAGCCACAACTTGACGATTCTGTATCAACACACCACCAAGACCCATCTTACAAGCATCACAATACACAACGAAATATTCCTTCGGATTCGGCAAAATCAACATTGGCGCTGAAATTAACCTCTTCTTCAACTCTAGAAAGCTCTTCTCACACTTAGCATCCAAAACATAAGCTTGCCCTTTTCGAGTCAACTGCGTTAATGGCAATGCCAACTTAGAGAATCCTTCAATAAACCTCCGATAATAACCTGCCAATCCAAGAAAACTTATAACCTCAAAAACAGACTTCGGCGATTCCCACTGCAACACCGCATCAATCTTCGACGGATCCACCGCAATACCACCGTTTGAAATCACATGACCAAGAAAACTTACTTCCCGCAACCAAAACTCACACTTCGACAACTTAGCACACAACTGCTTCTCCTTTTTAGACACAAAACACAATCCTCAGATGCTAAGCATGCTCCTCCTCTAACTTCGAATACACCAAAATATCATCTATAAACACTACCACAAAACGGTCCAAAAAAGGATGGAATATTCTATCCATACCTTGTTCGAAACGCGATTTTGGATATACCTCCCGCCTTCACTCTAATTTGATGATATCCTTATCTCAAACTTCTCCACCAACCAACTGATCCATCAAATCATCGATCCTATGGAGCGGATACCGATTCTTAATTGTCACCTTGTTCAACTGCCGATAATCCACACACAACCTCATGCTGTCATCCTTCTTCTTAACTAGTAACACTGGAGCACCCCACGGAGAAACACTTGGCCTAATATACTGCTTTGCAAGCAACTCTTCCAACTGCTTCTTCAACTCATCCAACTCTGATGCAGACATCCGATACGGCGCAATTGAAATAGGACTTGTTCATGGCATCAAATCAATTGCAAACTCCATCTCTATCTCCGGCGGTAATTCAGTAATGTCGTCGGGAAAAACTTCTGGAAACTCTTGCACTACAGGCAAAATCTCAACAACATAATCAATCTAGAATAAACATAAACATTGGTATCTAGATCAGAGCCCTATACTAAGACTCCAAAAATAGAAAACGGACCTAGCTCCCGCTATCCTCAAGCACTCACCAAGCAAGCAATCAAGCTAATCTTGCATGTCGTTTATCCATTCATACAAATATGTAGACGGTCCACCGCATACCATTGGGGTTAGCTTCACATCAATCATAATCAAGCATAAGCAAACATAAGCATTCAAGGATTTCATGCATGACACATATACATAAACATCCCTCCTAGAATACTAACATCACATGAATATTGTCCCCCATTCCATACACATCATGTTATCATAATTCTAACATTGCATAGCAAACATATTCAATCTCTCATCAAGTCATCGACATAAGCTTATCATTTATCAACATCAATCAATGAAAGATTACTCACCTTATTCTTCATTTAGCCTAATCAACTCAACAAATACAATTCATCATTTCAAAGTATGAGCAAGAAAGTCAACGTCACCAAAAGATCATAAATCACATTCATATAAATCACACTTCATTATTTTCACCGAAATAAACATCACCAATTAAAATCATCAAATGTACAGGTATCGCAAATAACAACAAACATCACCAAATACACATCTTTACATATTCACCAAATATCACAAAGTGTACAATTCATCAAACTCACTAATGCACATAAATCACCAAGGTTCACCAAACACATAATCAAATATGACGCATTTAACAAATTCATCAAATGTATATAATGTGCCTAGACACGACTCCTACATACATGTGGTACCAATCACCAACAACAGGTCGTCACCTCATGATGCAACAAACATATCATATAACCATTGAATACAAAGTATTCAAATCACTCAACTAGATATAAATATTTTAAAACCATTGAATACAAAGTATTCAAATCACTCCATTGGATGTAAACATCCTAAGACTCATGATGCATGAACATATGACACATTATGCACATGTTCAACAACAAACTCACCAGCATCATCACCATTGGATATATATAAATATATTAAATCACCTTCATTTTGCAAATATGCATTCACCATCATTTACATGTAATATTTCAACAACATAATTGATGAGTAAAACCGCAAGTGCACGGTTCTACCGAAGTAGTAAAAAGAGAGTATCGTTCCAACAGGGAGTTGTTCAATTTAATTAACTTTTTAGAGGTTGATTAGAAGAAAGTTCAGTTGTAAAGGTTTGATTTTTAACGGAGAAAAATAATAATAAAAGACGCCTTGGGATTATGGGTCCATCTTAATAACAAGTCCTTCACAAACAAACCATAAACCGTTAATTTTATATTGGACCCACTTTCAAAAGACAAGTTTCTCTTAAGCGTATCAAAGCTTCTCTCGAAGTCATTGAGTGTGTTCCTCTAGCAATCACGCCTATTCTCATTGTTGATTTCTATTAAAATCCTTGAAGAACAAAACTTTATGTGTCTCAAGGTTCGCTAGACTATTCTCATGTTTCGCAATCTTTGTCTAATTTTACTTGTTCCAATATCAAAGCTCCGCTTCGCTTTATGAATTGATATTTGAGATGATGAATTAATAAATACTAACCCTCCACTCTCGCTTTATGAGTTTGGTATTTGTTAATTCATTATAAAAACGGTGAAATTAAATTTATATAAAATTAGGGTTTATGGTTTGGTTCGATTAGGATTATGTCATTAAGACTTATCCAACAATCTCAAGACAAGAAGAGTCTACTCACACATGTTCACCGTAGACATAGAGGAGAAGGAGAAGAACATAAAATAACAAGAAGATAAAAGAAAGAACTTTTATTAAGAAAGACAATTGTCACTATTGAATTCCAAGAACAAAAGATGAATTGTTGTGATAGCTAGCTACTCTATTTATAGTTTACAATGACTTAAGCCCTAAGAAAATACATCACTAGAATGTTCCACAAGAAACCACGAGCTTTAGGTCAGAAATAAACTAATAGGTAGCTTGTCCATAAAGCAAAAGCAGCAAAAGAGGGTTCTGGGGGTTGGCACAGCCGTGTGATTGGTGGCACGGGCCGTGCCAAGCTTCTGACTTGGGGGAAACATATTTTTGCTTCGAATCTTTGTATTTTCAGCCCGAATCAACTGCAAATCCTCTTTCTTTTGCTCAAAGACTAAATCTTTAGAATATTTGTTCCTGAAATTAAATATCTTGCAATTGAAGTAAAATAGATCTAAAAAAGAAATAATATTAAATAAAACGAAATCAAATATAAATGAAACAGACTCAAATATTATATTAAAAACACTAAATATTGACTCATCAATAATTCATCACCAAAACAAACACCTGCAAGCATCACAACTATCATCATTAAATTGCATATAGGAATTCAACAACATAAATCAATACATGCAATCACCATATCCAATATTAACATTGAGCATGTATAGATTCACCATCAATAATCGACATTTAGCATATTCACATCAATATTCTCAACTTCATACAATTTCTCATAATTCAAGTAAAGGAGAAATGTATATCACACTATGATAAACATCATGTTCAACACCTATTAATCATTCATACATCTTCATACAATCATATCAAACTATTCACAAGATTTTCAAGGTATCCGGTCTTAAAGCCAATTTTCGACAAAGTTCGTCTATCGTTTCCCAACTTCAACATAATTGTGACAATTGAATCAAAACTAAGCAAACAAATTCTAATGTCTCAACTATGTATACTCTTAGATCACATATAAGTGCAGTTGAGTATACATGTGCGTTTCACCGGCCAAATACGATGAAATCATAAAAATCACAACGTTCTTCTCTCTTTATCATTTTTAAAAAAGAATGTCATGTCCAAAGAAAAACAAGTTAAATCTCATTGAAACCAATCACAACCGTTTTTAGAAATCATGTATTGAATAAACAACCTTAACCCCACCCCTTTTCTTTGAGAATAACGAGTTTCGGAAAAGTCGACGTTCTTGGACGTTTTTCAAAAGTTTGGTTTAATTTCATAAAATCAAGCTCAATCCAAGTCATAAGATGTTCCAGTAGGTTAAAGAGTGAAAACAACAATTAAACATGTTGAAAGAAGCATTTTAGAAAGCTCGGATCGGCCTCCAAATACCAAAAACAACAAAAACGGGGTGTGCAGTTTCAGGACATCTCGCCGGGCACGACAATTCTGCCAGAGAGACAACTCGCCTAGCACGACAATCTCGCCAGGGGCGGGATGCACCAGAACAGCAACTCTGTTCTTGGTGTTTTCCCTTACGTGAATCCACTATTTTCAACTCCAAAACCCCAATTTTTATCACCTTGACCCCAAATTCGTACCCAAAGTTTGTATAATCGTTTATGAACTTAAAAAGGCAATCAAAACCATATAAAACTTGAAATCAAAACATCATTCCATCACAGATCATCAATTCACATATTTTTCATAAAACTTTCAAAAACAACTCAATTCACCTCACAATTTCATAATTATCGATACCCATGGCATCACTCATCAACAACAACATCTCATAACAACAACATCAATTAACCATGAAATCATCAACAATCCAACAACTACAAATCATACTTCACCAATTTTGAGCAAAACACAAAATATCTATATACATACATCCTAAGCATGTAAACTCAACATCAACACTTTAATTATCATCAAATTCACATACCCAAACATTGCATCAAACCAAGAGCACGAATTTCACCAATTAAATTCCAACAATCACTTTTTACAATTAAGCACTTATGAATTTGAGGAAGAAAAGAGATTATACTAAAAGATTATGAAAGAACACTAGCCCCCTTACCTCAATTGAACACAAACCTAGCCTTAGCTTCAATTTAGCTCCTTGAATCTCTACCCCCTTTTTGATCTTCAAGCTCTTCTCTTCTAACCCTTTTTCTCTTCTTATAGCTCTTTCTCCCTCTACCTCTCTCAAATGTTATGAGAAATGAATGTGAAACCCTATTTCCTCTAAAGACTAATGTTTAGAAAGGCTCCACATTAATGGGCTTAACCCCCAAAATGTTTTGAATCCTGCTCCCCCCTGCAAAATCCACTCCCGCCCTGCAGGCAGGACGAAAATACCCCTGCGCAAGTTAACTATAACAAGTGTTAAACTGTGCGTTAGTTAATATGCGTTGCGTGACTTAAGTCACGCATGTATTAAACATTGCGTGACTTAAGCCAGACACTGCGCAAGTTAACTTGCGCATAGATTTAACACATGCGCAAGTTAACTTGCGCAGTGTCTGAGCAACAAATTTAACTTGCGCAGTGTCTATTTACATGCTCTTTAAATTACAATCCTTATATTACTAAAACCTGTTTTTTGATCCCTATGTTAATAGTCAAGATTTTTATTTTTCGTTATATTTCATTTTTCGTTATTCATTCAAGCACGTGTTAACTCATAAACAAATTACGAAAAAATAAAGGACCAAGATAAGGGAAAATGTCATAAAAATGCTAAAAAAGCGCAAATGTAATATACATCCAAATCCGACAAAATATCATAAACAAAAACTATACAAGTCATAATGCCTAAACCCTACTGCTGTGGACTCCTGCTCCGTCGTTGTGGAACCTGCATCTGCTCCAGCATGCTCCACTCAGACTGTATACCCTGCATCATGCGAAGTACCTCTGGGTTACCAAACACATCAGGATGCCCCATAGCACTATCCACTCTGGCTCTGATGTTGGCAATGATCAGATATGGGTCGGGAGGATGTCTGGCTTACTACTGGTCAACAATAACCTCCTCGTAAGGAGGGACAAGACGAGGAGGTGCCTGAGCTGCGTAGTCAAGAATGGCCGCAGGGGGGTTCACAATAGGATGTGACACTCTATAGAACCATCTCATGTACCCCCTACTATGAGCCCACGGTTCGTCCTCTGGCACCGGATCACCCCTCTGCTGCTGGCTGAGGACATGTAGAGCAAACTCCATGAAAGCCTGGGCCGCGACATCTGCCGCAGTAAGCTCAACATTCGTAGGAGACCTGGGTCGTGTCTGGACATACCCGTACTGCCTAAGAACCCGCTCAGGCAAGTGACGGAACATCATGTCTCTGCCGGCCATGATCCATCCGGAGTACCAGCATATGTCGTGGAATGGCGTGATGTGTCGCCGTCTCTTGTACGGCCTCCAGATGACGTGAGAGTGATCCATCGCATTAATGGTATCTCTGTAGTGTCCAGGGTCCGTAAAGCCCCTAAGAGGTCTCCGCTGGCTCACAAGCGAGGCTACAGCCGGGTCGTACACATCACTACGAACCCTCGGAATGAGGTTCGTGAAGTGCGCCAAAGTCCATCCCTGCAAACACAAAGAACCAAATATATATCAACACAAGTATTATACAAATAAGGTAAAAAAAAAAACAAGTTAAACAACGCACAAATTTACGATCCAATAAGTTAAAAAAGAAAAAAAAAACAAATCTTACCACAAGCAGGGTCATGTAACCACCACATGTGGCCAATGATGAATCGGAGGTCAGAGAGAGCTGCTCGTACAGGAATGCTAGCCCCATCCCACCCCATGACCAGCCGTCCATATCTTGCAGCGCAAACATCCACAGCAGGTTAATGTTTTTGTTGTTCTTGCGGGAGAAAATGGCCCATCCAATCAAGAGCAACATAAACGCCTTAACGCAGGCCAGCCTAACAAGAAAGCGCTCGTCTTCCTCCTCCTGTGTGTCAACCTCCACCAGCTGATTACACCTATTCAAGAGCTCCTCGTAACGCCTATTCAGCACACCAAAACTAATATACGGACCACCCTGCCTGGTCAGCTCCCTAGCGGCATCCTCCTCGGAAATAAGCAGGTCGGTCGACATAATCTCCATCGCCTCGGTACGAGTGAGCTCTCTCTCAGAAATGAGCTTCCCAGTGATGGGGATGCCTAGGAGACACGCCACATCATCCAGTGTGATGGTCATCTCCCCAACGGGTAGATGGAAGTTGCTGGTCTCCTCATGCCATCTCTCTGACAGAGCACAAACGAGCCCGTGGGAGATGTTCTCGTACCCACTATTCAGGACGGGAGTTAGACCGGACGCATTCAGTACATCCCAAAACCAATTATTATGTGCTCCCGGCTGAGGCACCGTCAAGTTTTTCAGGCTCAGCTTCTTCCCGTGGGAGATGCCTCTCATCCTATGCTTTCTCCGAAACTGAAATACAAAAACAACAAACAACGCCGCTAAATAAATAAGTTGTAAAATTACCATTAAAATAAAAAAAACAAGTAAAATAAACATTAAAATATACTTACATCGGCATCGACCCATATTCTGCATGCCACATGTCCTCCAAAGCGAGGTAAAAGCGAGAGGTTAGAATGCCCCCCTGCATAGCCGTCCGGTCCGGCATCGTACACCACCCTCGGCACCCCTTGAAAACGAGCCCCAACATCATCATCCTGCTGAGCCTGAGCCTGAGGCTGCGCAATATCTTCCTGCTGCTCAGGCTCCTCAATATGAGGCTGCTCCTCCTGCTCAACAACATGCTGCATATGATGATGTTGCTGATGCTGAGGCGCCTCAAACTGATACTGGTGAGGCTGAGGCTCCTCAAAATGATACTGGTGAGGGTGAGGCTCCTCAAACTGATACTGCATCGGGTCCATCATCTGGGATGGACCGGTCTGTGATGAAGAGGGCCCATGCACAGCATCATAATCACTGGCAAGTCTCGTGCCCCCCACTCTCCCTCAACCTCGACCATGTAAAAGAGGGACTACTGTTTGCTTCTCCCTCCGTGCACTACTAGTAGAGGTAGGCCTCCCTAACCTAAGTTTGTCACTCCTCTCCCTCTGAGACATATCTGCACAACACAACATTTTAAAAATCACAAAATCAATGACACATTTTCACACGGACATTGTGTCATTTCTAACAATTCAAGAACAACACGAAAGTTTCAACAGTGTCATTTCAATCCGTAATTTACCAAATTGTTGTCAAACATACTATATTCTAACTAATTTCATCATTAACAATCCAAAAAACACACAAATTTTTCATTGACACATTTTATCCAACACCTAGAGTGCAATTTTCAATCAGCATAAAATCTAAATTTCTAAACCCTAAACTACCACAATGCACTATAAACAACATCTAAACAACAATTCCTAAGTTAAATCATCACTAACAATCATAAAAACTAACATGCAAGCAAAATTTATAAAAACCTAAAAATGTTAAATTTCTTCAAAAATTCGAAAATTTCAACCAAAAAAATGCAATGAAGTAGGATAATCATCACTTACTTGATATTGTGGGCGAAATTAGCTTTGAATGGCGCAAGAATGGTGAAAATCGCACTTGGAGGGGAAAAATTCGAATTTTGAAAGTTTAGGAAATGAGGGAGTTGTGTTTCTTTGTTGCTGTTATACTTAAGTCACGCTGCGCAACTTAACATGCGCAGCGCAACTTAAGTTGCGCAGAACACATAACTTGCGCAAGTTAAGTCACGCAGCGTGACTTAACTTGGCAGGGGTATTTTGGTCAGTTTGGTTGGGTGGGAGCGAAACTTGCTGGGTGAAGAGTGGTATTCAAATGTTTTAATGGGTTCAAAGTTCTAATTAATTAACTCACAAAGTTTCTATTCACTTACGGTTAAAAATAACGAATAGTTATCGGCTCTAAACTAATTACCACAACCCACTAGTAACTTAGTAAAAATAATGGTTCTCACTTGGAACACTAATGACCAAAATACCCTAAGTTCAAAATGACTAAAATACCCTAAGTTCAAAATGACTAAAATATCCTTCTAACACCGAATTTCAATAATCCCAACCAAAATACACACAGAGGCAATAAATCACAGACAAGCACCCATAAACACATATAAAAATTAATTAAAATAAATTTAACGAAAATCGGGCTGTTACACCGCCCTACTGAGGCCTATGACTTAGCCTACGACATGTTTGGTCAGGTCAGGCTTTTTTTCCTAAGTAGAGAAGGCTTAGGATTTCTCAAAAGCCTATTTAGTTAAAAGACCAGGTCATTGGCCATAAAAAAGCCTCCTAGACCTATCAGGCCGGCCTACTTAAGTAAATATGAATAATATTGTTTATTATTAATATTATTATATTATATTTTACAATTTGAATCAATTATAAATTTGTTAGACTTTTTAGTAATTTAAGTTTATTAGTATACTTTTCTTTTTTGCATATTTAAATGTATTATTATAAACTAGAATTCAAATATGATATATGATATATAATCAAATTCTCTAAAAATTCTTGTTAAATATTAAAAATGAGTTTAATATCATTGATCTATTAGTTCTAGGGATGTAAATGGATATCGATGGATGCAGATAATGTGATATCCGTGTCCGCTCCGTTGGATAAATATGAAATCCGTACCTTATCCATATCCATGCGGATATCCGTTTAGCGGGTAATCCACATATTTTGAGGTATCCGCGGGTTTATACAGATATCCATGGATAACATTTATTAAAAAATTTGTTAATTTTTTTTACCGGAAAACTAAAAACAAAAGTTCATCACATGCATTTTCTTTTCATTTTAGCAAAACACAATATCCATACATTACAATAACAACAAAGATCATTGACTCGACAAAAACATAAATAAAGTTTCTTACATTTAATAAATATAAAATTCATTGATTTAACAAAACCGTAAATAAAACTCATTAAATTCAACAAAAACAAAACTTTTTGCTTCAAAAATCCCGACCACTTTCACTTCTTTTTAAAGGAACGTGATACATATTTGAATAGTCATGTAATAACTAATAACATTCACCGTACCGAGGATTTTTACTTAAAAAGTTAAAATGTATTAATGTTATTCATGTAATTTGCTCGGTTTAATAGCGGGTGTGGATACCATTAAATCTGCATCCTATCCATTAATTTGCGGGTAGTTAAAATATCCGTTTATATTATCCATGGATATCCATTAAGGTATCCGCTCCATGTCTGTGGCAGATTTTATCCACGAGTGCGGATTTTTTTGCCATCCCTAATTAGATCGTTAATCGATTGAAACTTAGATCACACTAGACCATCGACCGTGCTAACGCACGGGTCATATCGAAGGTAATATTGATGGTAATATGTAACATAATAGTTTAGATAAATGTCATGATTGTCATATTGTATTTCATAATATTAAGAAGCATAGACGTTGGTTGGTACTGTACCATAACATAATATTTCCATGACATCGTCCTTGGTACCGTAACGTAACATAATAGGTTAAGTATAGATAGACGGATTAACATTTATAAGTAAAAGATTATGTTAAGTATAGCGAGACATGTTAACGGTTATTCCTTTCCAAAAAAATAGCATATAATTAGGAACATAATTTTATTTTACTTTAGATAAACATTAAATGTAAAAGTGTTGAGGGAAAAATTAGGTCAAAATTAAGTTAAGTATAGCGAGACGGGTTAACATTTAAAAATAATATGAGAAGAGATAAACATTAAATGCAAAAGTGTTTATTTTGCTTTGCATAACAATATGATATTTCAATAACAATTAACCTTTTGATAAAATTAAATCTAAGGTTAATATAGTAAAATTAGGCAATAGAATTAGGTTAAATCAAGGGTTAATATTGCGTTCGGTTTAACATTTAGAAATAAGAGATAATAGATTTTGATTAAATTAAATCTAGGGTTAACATAGTAAAATCAGGCGATAGAATTAGGTTAAATCTATGGTTAATATTGCGTTCAGATTAACATTTAGAAATAAAAGATAAGAGATTTTGATTAAATTAAATCTAGGGTTAATATAGTAAAATCAGACGATAGAATTAGGTTAAATCTAGGGTTAATATTGCATTCGGGTTAACATTTAGAAATAAGAGATGACTTATTTAAAGATGTTTGTATGAAATAAACTTTTAAACAGACTAGCAAGCCATACCAGATTTTCAACATGCCAAACTTAGACCTAAAAAATAAGCCTACGACAGGCCGCAGACCAGGCTTAGACCTCAGAAAAATATGACAGGTCAAACTTAGGCCTTGCAAAGCCTACCTCGGCCTAACATTCCAACCGTAAATTGGTGCTAGAGTGGATTTCCTTCATGTCCATGCCAAACTCAACAAGCAACTTTTAAATAAAAAATGTTCATTTGTTTTTAATTAATTTTTTTTAATTTTCAAACTAATTTTACTTTTATTAAAATGACTTATAAAATGTTTAAAATAAGTTACATGTGGCTGTCAAGTGTATAAATTGTTACGGTTAGCAGTTGCCACCTAAACAAAAATCAACCAAATCATTAAAAAGTGGGACTAAGGACTATTTTAAAAAACAAAAAATTTACAAGGATGTTTTTCAAATTTCTTTTTTGCAAAAACCAAAACTCAAACGAAAAATATTTGTAGAGACCAAAATCATATTTTAGCCTTTTTCTTTATCATCAAAAGTTTCTAGAAAATAAGTGCAATAGTTTGATATTTGGTGTGTCCAATTATTTACTAACTCTTGAAAACTATAACATATGTGAGAGATTATGGTATAAATAGAGAGAGAAAATGGAGAGATTCTTGCTCCATAGTAATCTTATACTTTGATCATTAAAAGAGGAAAAGTCTGCCAACATGGTGATCAGTACTTACTCGTTGAAAAAAATAGGATTAGGTTTCCCGCTGTAATTTTTCCTGCTGTTTCACGTTGTAATAGATTGTGGCCGTTGATTTGTGATCGTTCGGTTCAGATTTCACATTCAGATTCACACTGTAAAACAATCTTGGGCGTTCATTTTGATCGGACGGCTGGAAGCTGTAAATGTGTCACGCAGTTACAGCAGGGAATCAAAACCCGTGCTGTTAGTAAAAGGATCTATTTTAATTGCCTTTTTCTTTCCCAATATGGCCTATTTTGAATCCCATAATAAGATAAGACAAAATAATAACATATCTTATGCATTTTTTTAAAACCATGATTGTACTATGGCTCACCTTGAGGTCCAAATGTACCTTATTTGTATTTTGCTGTAATTTAAAGGGTTAACCACCACAGCAAATTAAAACCGTAGTTGAAGAAACAAAATATGAAAACCAAATATCGTATTGTATCAAACTTAGCAGTATGAGTAATTCTCTGAATGTTAAATATTGTGCAAATCAAATCAAATAAAATCTATATAATGACACAGTGTTTGTTTGCCTGCACTTTAAGTTACAGAGAAGATCACATGCAATGCATGGAATCTTGGTGCTGTACTAGTAGGAGACTAGACCAGCCATGAGGAGACTAGACCAGCCATGGGCAGAGCCACGTAAAACTCAGGGGATTCAACTGAACCCCCTCAATTCTATATACTCTACCCATTTTTCTATACTATTCATATGTTGAATCCCTTGAAATTTAATACTTGCACCTCCTATGAACCAATTAGCTCTCCATAATAAAACAACATGCACTATCTCCTCTCTTCAAATCCCATTATCTCCAAATTTAATCCACGTCCACTCTTCTCTAGAAGAATTTAAAGCCAGTGTGAATTAAGTAAATCGTTCAACTAAAATGGATATGGTGGAAATAGAACAGCCGCTTAAGAAAGTAATTCGATAAAAAACTTACCACCATATTAAACAAGTAACTGGGGAAGTTTTGTTCAGAGTTATACATACTCTCTGCGGTCACATTTAAAAGGAAAAAAAAATAACTTTTTAGGTTCATTAAATATCTAATGTATCTAGTCTATATGAAGATCAAATACATTAGATATTCAATAAACCTAAAAAGTTGTGTTTTGCTTATAAATGTAAAGGGAGGGAGTATTTAGTAGTGAAAAACATATACTCCCTCACACCCTTAATATAAAAAAAAATCATCAAAATAGTCGGTCATACACTATTTTTAGAATCACTTTTGATTAAATTTTTAGTCTATTTTTGAAAAAAAAATTATAAATAGAACCGGAAAAGTTTGAACCTCCTGACCCAGGTTCCTGGCAACGCCACTCAGACCAACCACCACCTAGTATTTGCAATACAATTTGTCCACAAGAGTTGCGGCGTTATAGCCTTATATAGGAACTTCTCTTAGGCCATTTTCAGTAAGAGAATTCATTTTGTTGGGTTTTTGGAGGATTTCAATTTGAAAATATGCTTGAGAAAGTGTGGATCAAATTTTTAAAGCGTGGATCTCATATTGATTTAACTCAATAAAAGAATGATATATGAAAGATACGTTCTTATAACATTTATTTTAACAGCAATAGGTGAGGTTTGCCTAATTTGAAGACATCTAGCAATTAATTGGTTTATCACGTTATTCAAATTTTTGGTTTTTGTAAGTGAAAAAAGAGAGTTAATTTTTCTCATTGGCATTCTTACTATTCCGGAGTTCATTAGAGAAGTGGTAGGGACATTTTCTTTTTACACTCACCTTGAAAGTGTGAGTTCCACCATTTTTATATTAGACTCACTTTAAAAGTGTCGGGTTTATATTAATTTCATCTAATAAGTAGTATTCATGGCAATACTCCTCTTAAACACTATAGGTAGAGCTGTCAAAACGGACGGTTTGGCCCTAAACGGGCTTCGGGCTTTATTGGGCCGGAGCAAAAATCCGGTTTAAAAACGGGCTCAAAATATACTGTCCGAACCCGGCCCTGCACGGGCCGCGGCCTAAACGGACCAACCCGTATTAAAAATTACATTTTTTTTATAAAAAAAAGTACTATAAATTACTCCTAATAAATTTTTATAAATAATGTTTTTAATATGTTTAAATAATGTCTAACACAAAAATAAATTGTAAACATTTTTCGTACAAACGTCGTAAACTAAAACGGCGAGGAAAACAATTTTAAATAAATTAGATACGTTATGGTTATAGATATTTATATATTCGATCTTTAAAATTATAAATAACAAAACGAGTAAATATAATCTTATATTACATTTATATTTGTGTTAATTCATTGAATTTTCACTTTTATTTTTCACTTTGATAATCAACTAAGTAAATAATGATTTTTTTTGTTATGCGGGCTAACGGGCTACCCGCGGCCCGTTCGAGCTAGCCCTAACGGGTACCGGGCTTTTTAGGGTCGGGCTAAAAAGCCCTATTAAAATTCGGGCTCAATATTTAAGACCCAAACCCTCTAATTAATCGGGTTAAACGGGCCAGCCCATACTATTTTGACAGCTCTAATTATAGGTGTGTGTGGTCAACCTAATTTTCATTTCAAATAATTTTGTTTTTTCGGTTACTAGACTAAAGATGACAAAGAAAGAAGGCAAAAAAGAAAAACTAAAGTACACTCTATGGAACAAAGTTCCCAAAGCCTACAAAGAGGATGTCCAAGGGGCCAGAAGGAGGGAAGAGATGGACCATGGGCAATGCTAGAAAAAGCAACTAACTTAGCAAGAAAGTCAGCATAATTATTTCTTTCTTGGACGTGTGAGTAATGTCAACATTCCAATCGTGATGAAAATAACTTGCTTGTGAAACCCCTAGAAGTTTGGTCATGGAGGATACCAACACAATTGAGAGAGTTTGTGAAACAAAGTCACTGCTTAAACAATTTAGCTAAAGTAAAACCTGATGAATAGCATGAAGCTCGACATAAAAGTACTCGAGGATCCATATAGAAAGTCAGATATCTAAGTCTTTGATTGACAACGAAGTAAACCTTCAAATTCCGTTATGATAGAGTTTTAAATAATCGTATTTATTCATTTTTTTCGTCCATATTTTGTTCTTTTTACTAATATATTTTTATGAGGATATAAGTTGTTGACCCTTTTTTATGTCTCTACCTATGTTCTAGATATGGATCTAGTGTTGTAAAGTACAACACAATTTTCATTTCAGTCATTGGATTTGATAAAATTATAATAGTACCATGCCAAAAAAGTTCTAATGATCATAATTCAAAACTGTCACTTCTGGTCCGTGTACTATATATATATATATATATATACTTTTGATAGTAGTTGTAGGCACACCTTGTGCTTGCAAGTGTTATGGTTTAGTAATATAATCCCATTTTGATTTATTAAAATATATATATATATATATATATATATATATATATATATATGGTTTTGTAGAAGACACATTTTATAAAGGTGTCTTTTAGCAAGTTATTCTATGAGCATTTGTTAAAAGACACCAACTAATTTTTATGAAGGTATTTTTAGCAAAGTTATAACTAAAAAGAGACACTCTCTGGGTGGTTTCTAGCATAACCCATATATATATATATATATATATATATATATATATATATATAAGTCAGGATCCGTTAACACCAGGTGTCAACGGATTCGTTGACACCAAATTTTAACCGTTGATTTTATTTGATCTAAAGGCTAATATTTGTTCACTTAAAACTATCATGAACCATATCCTATTATGATTTTCATTTCCTAATTTATTCTCCTGTTTTCTCTCTCTAATTAAGCGTGATTTCAATTCCATTAAATAATTTTGTTTTGAATGTGCAGTATTTTTCCTTTTGTTCGACTACCAATGCCATTGCCAACCTTTCTATTCGTTTTTCACAACAAGGATCTAAGACTAGCAACTCATTTTTTTATTAAAAATATGCACGTTTTTTGTTTTTCTTTTCTTCTTCTTAATATTATGTTATTCAAGACGGCCTCTTGTTTTTCTTAATTATATACACAAATTAAAAAAGGTAGAACAAAAAACAATTTAAAAATTAATATGACACAGTTCATGCCAATTGCAACTTCAAATATTGAGGACATGAAGATAGCAACGAAGTATCCCCTTGATTTTGTTTAAAAATATGCAGGTTTTTTGTTTTCTTCTTCTTAATATTATGCTATTCAAGATGGCCTCTTGTTTTTCTTAATTATATACACAAATTAAAAAAGGTAGAATGAAAAACAATTTAAAAATTAATATGACACATATCATGTCAATTGCAACTTCAAATATTGAGGACATGGAGATGGGCAACAAAGTATCTCCTTTGATTTTGAGAAGAGAGAGAAACCATTAGAACAAATTAGGAAATAAAAATCACAATAGGATATGGTACATGATAATCTTAAATGAATATATATTAGCCTTTGGATCAAATAAAATCAATGGATAAAATTTGGTGTCAATGAATCCGTTGACACCTGGTGTCAATGGATCCTGACTATATATATATATATATATATATATGGTGTGTGTTTAAGGAACAAAATTGTCAACGAATCTCTACTAAAAGTCTTTAAAAAAGCAGAGTTTAGAATCGAATTGCATTAGGTAAAACTATATATCACGGGCACGTTTATGAGAAAAAGAGGGCAAGAAAGTTTTACGGCACATGAAATGAAAGCTGCCACTATACATAGCAACTAAAACAAATTATTATTATTTCTGACAGCTTACAGCAACTAATTAAAACATATACTACTATTAGAATTTGTATTCTAGTAAATTATCAACAGAACTTTTTCTTTCTTTTTCAGGGTGCTAGGATTTTGATATAGTACCTTAATTATTATTATGTATATTCCTTTGATTATCGAGTCGCTGTAAATAGTTTAAAACTTTATTCACTAGTAGTCTGTAGCAAGTTCTTGAATAAAGCCTTGACCAATTTTGTCTCATAAAATATTCACACATTAACTAAGTTGTGTTTTCCAGGGTATATGGTTCGCATAACAAGTTTTTTAATGACAAAATATGATCGGTTAATATTAAGTTTATTGCTTATACATGGTTGAAGCCGAAAATTGTTTTACTTTCCTTCAATTATATCATGGTTGGTGGTTTAGTCCGTTTGTCTGGACATTTTTTAGTTTTTATTTTGTTCCTGTATTTTACATTTTTTGTACAGATTTCTTTTGTAAATATTGTTTCGACTTTAGTGTCGCTTCTTGGTATATCTTGTATTAAAGAAAACACTTTATTTTAGTAATATATTTCATTTTAACCTCTTTAAAAATAATTAAAGTTGTGTTCTTTTATTCTAAGTTTTCTGCCATATATTATATATTGGTGAAAGAAATAGACCCATATTCTCCTATAATCAATCTTTTCATGTATACATTATCACTTTTGTGGTTGTGGTTGTAGTAACGTCTAATGTAGCAATCGAAACAAGATATGAAATATTATTGCAATTGATTCATAGACTTGTCAAATTTTTGAATTTGGATTTAGTGCTGTAATAATTACATGCAGTTACATGCAATTTTAGATCCGAACCGTTTATTTGAGATCAAACAGTTAAGATTAAAAACTGCATTTTTTCATAAAAATAATTTTGACCGTACAATTTTGATCGGACAGCTGACATGCTTTACAGCGGCCTGCTTTTACAGCAGGAAATCTGTTTCCCAATTTTTCCTTACCATTGTATGAAGGTCATCAATTTTTTCCCTAGTTTATACAAAGTTTAATTAGAGTACACTTCGTGACCCTTAATTTCCTAGTCAACATATATTGTTGATAGTTGGAACGTAAAGTTAATCTCCTTGGTTATCACCACCTCCATAAATAAAATTTATATACATTAATTTACATAGGACCAAATTAGTCAAAATAATAATATAGCCAATTAGGTTCTAAGCATTTTTATAATTGAAATTAAATATGCAGAGAATAGAATCAAATTCTCCTATCAAAACCCCACCTTCTTTTTTTCTACCCTTTCTTTTGAACACCACTCATTTTGTTCCATTTTTAATGCAAGCAATATCAAATATAGTAATAGTATACCCACCCAAAGTGCAATACAACTACTAAAATATTTCTCCTAAAATAATCTACTAAAAAATCATAAAAATAAAAAACATTAGTAAAACAAACATCAAACAAAAATACACATTTACATTTGGACCCGGGTTCGGATTCTATCCCATAATGTTATCACATTCGAAAGAAGTTGTTGGACCAGTGTTGCATCGTGGAAGAGAATTCGAACCCGACCCAGACACATAAACAAAGAAGTTGTTGGATCAGTACTGCATTGTGGAAGAGGATCTAAACCCGACCCAGTCGTACATATAAACAAAAGCACAAAAATCAAAAACCTCAACTAGTCTTACATAAGAGATGATTTCTTTCTCTATAAACTTTTGTTCTCTCTTTCTTTCATGATGTCAACTATCATCATAATATCATGCAAGTAGTACCCCTTTTAACCTCAACATTTGTTTTGCTATACGCCAGCTAATTCATTACATTACATTACATTCATTCATTCAACCCCATCACCAACCACTCTCTCTCTCTTTCTCTTTCTCTCTCTAATATTTCTCTCTCAGATCTCTAACATCTTTCTCCTCTATATATCTATACCCTTTGCACTTTGATTTTACAGTGACCCATATAGTTTTTTTGGGTCAAAAACAGAGTCTTTTTTATGGAGAAAATGGAGAATGGGTTGGAGAAGGGAAATGGGTTGTCAATGTTTAGCGAGGAAGAGCTGAGAGAAATGAGTGGGGTTAATGTTTTTGATGAATATGTTGAAGTCACGTGTGGGTGTACTAGTCATAGATATGGTGATGCGGTTGGTAGACTTAGGGTTTTTCTTAGTGGCTACCTTCAAATTATTTGTGAATGCACTCCTGGTTGTGATGAAGGTCCCTCTCTCTCTCTCTCACATCTCTCTCTCATCACTTTCATTGTTTTTTGTTTATGTGCATGTTGATACTTGTGTACACTTCTGATTAAAGACGTGTTCGGTATCTGACATGCATATATACTGATACATGTGATTACATTGATTTTTTTCTTACATTTTTTATCTGTGTTTGAGTCGGTGTGTCAGTGTCAGTGTCGTGTGTATGTGTTAGTATTTCATAGGCTGATGGTATATGGTTTGGTGAAAGTTTGACTTTGATGAGTTTTATTGTGTTTTCATCAGCTGTGTTTGGAGTTTTTGCTGATATGTTGACATCTTATGTGTATGTTGATTTGTCTCAATGAACTCATTGGTTTGATGCTTTTTTTTTTTATCATGCTAGATGAATGTTTATTTTTATTGTATGAAAATGTAGAAGATTTATAATTGGCATTCTGTCTTTTTGTGAGATTAAATTCAATATGGCTTGTATTTTTGTTAAATATTACTTTTCTATATAGTTACTTTGTACGTATTTAATAATAACATAATGTAACCGTAGTAAGGTCCTAGGATATTTCTTCAATGTCATTGAAATTTGTAAAGTAGAGTGTAGATTGTATAGTAATTAATATCCTAAGGTATTGTTAATCTATAACCTACAAGTTATGTATGTTCTTTTCTTTGATGGTACATTCTCTTATTTTATGTGTGAATGTTTATGATGGCTATTTGTATTGCAGCCACATATTCATACCCCTTATATATCCTTTTGTTTGTTAGTAACTGTGGTTATCAACCAAGGGTTAAACTTCAAATCTAATAATTTTCAGTCACTATGCACATGCAATGTCGAGTTGTACTTATTCCATGTATCCACTGCAGTGTTGTCGAAATTCCGCCATGACCGCACTATGGCGGATTTTGTGCTAGCCGTCAGAGGCCTCAACATCTATTATATTGTCCATGTTTCTGCTATAGGTCGTAATGTCATGTTTATATGGCGGATTTTTGGCCTGCGGCCAGCCATCATTGATAACTCTGATACACTATGTGGGTTGTTTTATTACTTGAACATTGATATAACGGAGTACAACTTGCGACAGTATCTGTTGATGCAAAAGGACCAGTACCTCTGCTGAGAGTTTGTGATTTAAACAGGCAGTGTACTTTAGAAATTTTGTTTGTCACATTGCAGGATGGTGTCAAGCGACTATATGATATGTGCTTAAGTAGTTACGTCAACGCTTTATACATGAAATATACCGACTTAAGAATATATGATTCTGAGAGTTATATCCTACCATACCTTCATCATAATTTAATTTGAAACATCAGAAGCTTGGGAAGAGATCATATGATTAAGGTTGCATCAAAATTCTAAACTTTACTCACAAAAATATAAATAAAAGAAGAGAAATGATTTCTTGCTCCCTCTGGGAGTATTTTGATGGGTATGAACGCAAGTTTATTCTGTCTATATGACTCCAATTATTGAATGTGGTGGATAATTTTGGTAATTTCAGCCAATATTAATGATTTTGTTTTGGTCACAATCATATATCTTGTGATAGGACCTTTATAAGTATGCCATTGTGTATTTTTTTCACGTGCTTTATGTATCCATGAAGAAAAGAAAAACTCAATTTCTGATTATGATTTTCTATCTTACATTCTATGTGGTGTTAATGACATTGTTTTTCTTGTTCACGACCTTAATTTTTGCATATGTTGTTTTAAATGATAGACAAGTTGACACCTGCTGCATTTGAGAAACACTCTGGAAGAGAGACAGCAAGGAAATGGAAGAATAATATCTGGGTTATAATTAATGGTGATAAGGTTCCATTGGGTAAAACAGTGCTGCTCAAATACTACAATCAAGTGGCGAAAGCTGCTAATGGCTCTCAGAGATCCCAAAATGGCCGGGTTGGTCACCGCGATGAGTTTGTTCGCTGTACTAGGTGCAACAAAGAGCGTAGATTTCGTCTGAGATCTAAAGAGGAATGCCGCATTCACCATGATGCTGTGGCAGATGCAAATTGGAAATGTTCTGATCTTCCATATGAGAAGTATGTTTCTTCATCTACACTTTCTGTCAGTGTTACTTGCGTTTAATAATTTCTGTCACCGTGCTTCGAATGAACTTTGTTTGTACCAAAGAGCATCTTTATGTACTTTTTTTCTATTGATAGATCTTAGAATTTGTGTTAAGCCTAACTCACCATACAAAACCAGCTTGTAAGGTGAGTGATGCCTCCCACTTATAAACTCATTTTCACGCCATATCTCATCCAATGTGAGACTCTTGACACACCCCTCTCACACCAAAAACCAGACATCTAGAGCGTGACTTGGATGGTTTGATCGCAGGTGGCCCAACAAATCATGGATAGGCTATAATATAATCTTTGAATTTGGGTTGGGTTCCAAAACTATCTTGTAAGGTGAGGGATGCATCCCCCACTTATAAACTCATTTTCAGACCATACATTATCCAATGTGAGACTCTTAACAATAGAAATAGTGCACGGCTGCTTTCCAAGTTAAGCCTATTCCTAAATTTGGTCTTTTCTTTTCATTTTCAAACCGTGTAGGATCTAAAGATATAATCACCAATCCTTACTAATTTGCAGAGTGCTGTACAAATAATTGATAGTCTTAATCTAGGATATCTTATATTTTTTACTCTATATCTGACTACAGACTGTACTCTAGATTACTTTATAAAAACTTCATCAGGCATATCATATTACTGTTTTACGGCTGGGCGAGTATGTATCATTGATGTGGTCTCTTTTCGGCATTGTTAAACTACATATGTACTCTTAGAACTACCAAACTATGATAAATAACTGCTAAATCTTTTGCATAAAATTTCAGGATGAAATATATTTTATTGGTAATTTGTTATTGGTATATGCTAATTAATTCTTAAAGTTACTAAGTCTTGGTTAGAATACAGTTTATGTTCCATATTGGAATAGTTTAACAGACCTGGTACTGAATTCTGGATTTGTCTCGATGAAATAGCCAATCTTGCTCAAGAACATTTTGTCCCTATAGTGATTCTGTGTGTACTTTGTTAGGAACCAACTATCCTAAAAGCACTTGAATGGATTTACCTAATACACCAATTTATACTTATATCCTTTGGAGTTGAAGCATATATCCATTCCATATTGTACTCTCGTTTCTCAAACCAGCTTATTTCTCGAACTTAAGCTGTTGGGTGAAAACACAAAATGTTTTTTATATCCAACATTATCATTTGATATTTCAATCGTTTAACTGTTCTGCTTTTACATTGGCAGTACTAGCTTAATTACAAAGGTGTATATCTCTATTTTTTTTATTAATTTTTTGACCAAATTTATGGCTATTAGTTTTATAGATATGGATATCATTTGGAACTTGTGTTGCCTTTATTGTCTCTTGAACTACTGAATGGGAAGGACTAACTTATGGTTTATATTAAAAGACTCAGAATTTGGGCACATTTCCTCAAGGAATTAGATATCTTCCTGACATAACCTACATAATTGCACCTGTACTATTTGTGCTCTATTATTCAATTCTGCAGTCACTTTAATTATTACCACAAAAATGTCATATATTTTATAGAAGCTCTTAGTAATATTAAGTTTTTCAGGATAACATGTGATGATGAAGAAGAGCGAGGAAGTCGAAGAGTTTACAGAGGATGCGGCCGATCTCCAACGTGCAAAGGTTGCACTTCTTGTGTGTGCTTCGGATGTGACATCTGCCGTTTTTCAGATTGCAGCTGCCAGACTTGTACTGACTTTACCAGCAACGTAAAAGCTTGAATCAGAATCCTCAACAACAGCATTGTGTTCCCAATACTTGTTCCTATAAGCTGGTTATTTATGCCTATATAGAATTTTAGAAATGCTTAATTTCCTAATTGAACATCAACAGTCTGAGTTCATCTTTCATTGTTCTCATTGACTGGATCATAAATTTCATTGTTAACAATTTATTATTCTCTTACACAATGTCTCTTTTTTTCTCCCTGTCTCTGCAACAAAAAAAATGAGCTAGTACACCAAATTTGCACATGTTAGAAAAACCCATATATAAATGAACCAAAATACGAATCAATGTGTCATGTAGGTACAGTAATGATCTGAGATATCAAATTGATAGTGACTGAGGTAGGGAACTATAGTGTCAGACTAGGAGCTTCCAAGGAACTTTCATAGTGGGTTCCATCCATAGCTTTATGGAGCAGTTCCTTAACTTTGTCTCTATTGGAGTAATCTTATGTGGCAATTTTAGTTCGATAAGTTTTTTTTAGATATTTTCATATAGATCAAGTCTATTGTAGTACACGAGCAAAATAAGTACGGTATCATGCACAAAGTTGTTTTGTCATTTGATCAAAAAATTTCACTATTAAATTCAATATTTTTTTTTATGTAGATATAATAAAAAAAAAGTCCACAAAAAATGGGGTTTAAATTGTGACCCTTTTTAAATTTAACCTTGAACTTAAAAAATACTCCCTCCGTTCCATAATATAGAAAAAAATCACACTTATTAAGAAAACTAAAACATATAAGTTTGTAACATAGTTTTTTGTGTTATCTTTGAAATAAGTTTTATAGGAAGTTGTAAAAACAATTTTATTGGTTGTTGGTTATTGAGAAAATGAAAGAGAGAGCAAATTGAATGCACTTTGCATTTAATTTTCCTTTGGAAAAAATAATTTTTTGAAACAACATACTTGAGTATGATAAAAGTTGGTCTTTTTTGCTTATAATTTGGGACAGAGAAAATGAGTTATTTTTTTTTGCTTATAATTTAGGGCAAAGGGAGTAATTCTCAAGTTAAAACTTGAAAGAACAATGTTATAACATACATCAAACGTTCTGAAGTGTTAGTACAAAACAAAAAATGAAAGTTAAATAATTTTGTGTGTGAAGTGAATATTGCAAGTAAAGAGTATAGGGATAGAAGAATCAACCACATATAAATTATATTGGTTCACTAAATGTAGGCTACTTCAATCCCCACCTTAGGTGAGATTTTTCACTATGATGCTTGAGACAACCTTCTCAACTCCTACACTTTACAGTTTTGTTCCATTAAAATGATTACAACCCGTATTCTCTAAGTCTCAGTAGACTTACAACTTTTATGTCTAAGTTACGCATGACTTACACTTTTCTTTCACTCAACGAACACTTGACAAACTGAAAGCTAGCTGAAAAATCATATACAATGATTTTTGAAGTTTATAAGAATGAGGACAAGAAGATTATCTTTGAGAAGATAAGAGTGAACTGTTACACACTCTAAGATTTTATGAATCTTAAGAGTTGATTCGTGTAATCAATGACTTAAGAGCTTTAAACACTTTTAATTAGTTGTTTAAGTATGCTTGTTAGTTGTGTGTCTTAAAGGTGAGTGTTCTGTTCTTTTTATAGAGTTTCTTGAGCTCATGTAGTTGGTAGGACATGTGCAATTGCCTTTTGTCACGTTGTCCTCATGCTTAGCAACTTTTTCATAATGTTCATGGGTTCTTCGTATGAACTTCAAAATATTTATGGATTCTTCAGTATGAACTTCAAAATGTTTTTCCGAGTTTTTCATATGAACTTCAAAGAGTTCCTAGGTCTAGCATGCCTTGCTGACTTGTATTTGAACTTGCGCAGGAGAGAGGAAAGCGGAGTTGTCACTTGATGCCTATGCTTTAGGGGACTTTGTTGGTACTGTACAATACTTATTTCATTATTGTCGAGTCCTTATTGAATCTGACTGATCTTTGCTTTTGTAATTTGTTGTACTTTTGTCATAGAAAGCATATGGTTGAATGAACCTTACGATGTTCATCGGAATATTCCTTTGTTCCACTAAAGATGATTTGTAAGACATCTAAAATAAAGTGTAACATGTATAACATCTAGAATGATATTCTTTGAATAATATTCTTAGTGTTTGTACTTCATTTGTTCATAAGTCTTTAATGAACAATGAATATGTTTTGATCTTTATTGCTTGTTTGATACAAGGTTATAGTCCTTTTTGTTCACGTCACATGTGCTTTGAATGTCGATGGTGTGATAATTAATTTTTGGACTTGTTTTTGATAAACCATATGAACAACCTTCTGAACTATCTTTCAACTTTTTGAACTCTAACTAACCTTCTAAACTCTGACTGGGTTCATAAACTTTAATATTCTGTGATCACTTGATTCTTGATTTTATTTATACTTTGTTCATGTCTTAGTTAATCACTCAAGAATACATTCAAATATAAAAAAACTATCTAAATTCATTAATCCTTTAATCATCAAGGTTTGTTTATCTTTAAAATATTTTAGGGATTTTGCATTAACAGGTTTCTCTTTCAAATTTTTAAAATATTAATATATATTAAAATATAGATTAGTCCTTCAAAAATCACCTCACAAACACACCTTAAAATACCACTATTAACAATGCTCTAACTTTGTGTCTTTGAAAAATTATAGATTGTCTACTGGAATTCTTTATAAACAATAAAATAGAGATGGGATATCATTTTTTAAACATAAGAACTGCAATTTTATTTGGACCGAAAATTAGTTGTCATTTTTTTTTGTACAAAAAATTAGTTGTCTTTAATTGACAAACAAAATTACTCCAGAGGCATATCTTTATACAAAGAACAGACATAATTGACAAGGAAAATTTAAGCTAACTTAAAGGTGTTTAAGTTTGTAAACGTTTTCAATTTAGTTTTCTTATAACCAAATATTTAAAAAACGATACCCAAATTAAGGTATTACTCTCCCGTCTCATTTTAATAGTTGTTTTAGAGTTGTATGCGATTCTTAAAAAAATGATTAGTTGAGTTGATTTTAAAGATAAAATTAATATACTTTATTAAAACACCCTAGTAGTTAGTGGAGTATTATTTTTGCTGCATAACCATTTGATCATGTTATTACGACGGTGTTGACTTGAAATTTAAAGTGTATTTCAAAGTCTCATATTTTCAATGCCAAATTAGGTAGACGAGGTTGATTTCTAAAAAAAAAAAAAAAAAAGTTCCACAAAGACAATTATCTCTTCACCAAATATTTCTAGTCAGCTTCTATTATTTTCTTTGGAGAGGCTTCTGACACCTCAAAATTCTAGTCAGCAATATTAACTTGACAAGATCAAATCTGCAGTGCTTAAATTAATTATAAGAAATACAATTTTTTTAATTTCTCCAATGAGTAAAATTGATTCCAAATGCAAAATTTTCAAATTATTTTTCAGAAAAACATACTTTGTATTCACACTTAGAACATGATTCTACTTTACTATTCACATAAAATCAGTACATTAAAAACTTCATTCCTAAACACAAACTAAATTGCCAAAATTCATTCAAAATCAATTAAACCAAAATCTTAAACATAGCCTCTACCAAAACAAAAAAAAAACCTAAAACATAGCATTTGTGGTTTCTGATACATGCTTATCAACTTAATTATGATCTAACATTTAATTTCACAATCATGGACTATAATCCAACATTTACTCTACAAAGTATAGCAATCACTTCAAAAGAGTTAAAATAAAAATGGGCTCCCTGCATTAAGATTACAGAAAAGAAGTGTGTATCCCATGGATTACAAAAGAAAAAGTACAGATGATGAGATGACATATACTTCCAAGCACATATGACACATGTAACTAATAAATCAGGAGCTCGACTCGCCCCTTTTAAGAACCCATGAAATCCTTTCATAGTTCAAGAAGCTGCAGGAAAATGTGCAAGTACAGTCCCTACAGAATGTCCCAACTCGATCAATCATTTCAATGTCACCTTGAAGGTTGCCACCCTCTCCTACCGGCACCACGAAATGATGGTCTCCCTCGACTACCTGCTGAACCAGGATGAAATTGAGAGGGGTTGCCAGAAATAGGACTAGGACGCAAGTTAAGGTTTCTTTCTGGCTGCTGCAATTCAGTGGGTGGAAAACCCTGTTGCTGCGCTTGAAAGATAGGTGGTTGCTGAATCTGTTGGAAGGACTGTTGTGGCATTTGGTTTTGACCCACAAACCCCGGTGCATACATGGGTTGTTGTGAAAATATATGAGGCTGTACCCCAGGCATCATAGTTGGGAAATGAGTTCCGTGACTGGGATTCATTTGCTGTTGAAATGGAATTCCTGGAACAGGAAACTGATGAGAAAATTGTGTGTTTTGTGGATAATATGACATGGCATTTGAAGGAAATGCATTTGGAGGCAGGGAAGGCTGTGGCTGCTGTGGAAATGTTGTCTGATTTGTCCACATTGAATTTACAGCAAAGTTAGGACCTGCATTTAAAGGTTGAAATGGAGAAACTGTGGTAGCTCCACCTTGTCCAATTCCTGAAAAAGGAGAATAGTTTCCTTTATTAACGAATGGTGCTGCTGCAGGTGCGTTAGGGACGGTAGGAAACACATGATGTGGAGCTACAGGTGCATTAGGAGGTAACACATGCTCTTTCGGTGAAAATTTCTTTTTATTGTTTTTTTTCTTGCCAGGATTTTGATCATTTACCCCTCTCTTTGTCATTTTTTGCGCTTTCCTGTATTCAGCCTCTTTCTCATCATCTGAAAACTCTACTTCATCAGACAACTCTTCATCATATGCACCAGATGCATCATAGCCTTTCCTGTAAAGATCCTTATTATTGAGCACATGTTCAGCAAATTCTGGAACACATGAGACCAAAGTTGTTCCCCCTTGGATCCCCACAGGGACATCATTCTCAGAATTATATCTCACAACATAATACGGGTTTTTGACTGGTCCAAAGATTTCATCAACTATACCTAGTGGTTTGCGGCTTTCAGTCAGCCACAGAATAGAACCCTCATTAAGAGGTTCATGCTTCTCCACTCCTTCCACAATGACTTGAGCTCCGAGAGTCTGTCCAAGAAGAAAGTTGATTGATTCTAACAATATCAGATATATTTCATCTACACATAGTATTCTTAAATGTAATAGCAGACACTTAATTTAAAAAGATAGGGGGTTCCCAATCAATTAGAGAAACACAACGTTCAATCAAATACCGGAAGTGATTGTGAAGGGTTTAAAATACGTGAGTAGGATTTAAAATAGAAGATGAACAAAAGCAAACCTTGTGAATGGTAAGATTTTGAAGCTTGGGAGAATTATGGAGCACTGGTGTGAACCAATTCCACAAGACATTGCGGCGAATGAACTCAAAGGTAAGGTTCAGTGGGTTAGATTGTGAGAAGTGGGATTGCATACACAATTTATGACGTAATAGTTATATGAAAAACAAATAATTGTTACTTAATGAGAATAAAAACAAGTTATTAATAATACAAGAGAGAAGCAAGCAGCATATTGCCATTCTTGCGCATAAAAAGTATGTGTTAAAAAGCATACGAGACGGGATATGAGAATGAGAAAGTTTGGTTGTGAGGATATGACCCCCTCTTCGACTGGTAGTTGAATGTCACAACCAACAACGATTCTTAGGGATTTGCATCAAAATCTTCTAGATTGGGACATCCGCAAATTTTTTGAACATAAAGGGTGAAATTTCTAAAGACGAGCTTCAATCAAATAAAGGTATTTGAGTAATGGATAATCAACATAGGAAAAGTAATTCAAAATAGCAGTGTAGAACTTGAGTGTGCCAAGAGTTCTGTAACTGCAAAAGCAATTAGGCAATAGGGTTGAAGTGATCATGAGGAGGTTGAATACTTGAATTCCTCTTAGGGACACTGTAAAAAGAAATAGCTTGAACTATAAATATTTTTAAAATTTTCAAAATATATAGCTTGAGCTATTTCTCTATGCGGTGTTTCTATAAGAAGAATTCAAGAACTCAACCTCTGCATGGTCACAACAAAAAAAATTCATTCCTATATTCTGTTCCATATGCATCGTAAAACACTTTTTGTGCGCACAAATGATAATATGATGTTTGGTTCTCTCTTATATTATTAATAACTTGTTTGTATTTGTTTATTAAAAATTTTCATACTGTCTATTAAATTGTGTCTACAAACCCACGTTTCACAATTCTTCCAAGTTTCAAAATCTTGCCATTCACAAGGTTATCTTCTGTTCATCTTCTATTCTACTAATCTAATAAGGAATGGGATTTATGTGAGCTTACCGACATAATAACTCCCACAGGTAGCATTTTATGGTGTGGTGCTAAAGACACATCCACCGGAGGAACTGGAGGCAAATTCTGCAAAATCAACACAATTCAAGAGATTTTCAAAGTTAGTCAAATTATTTCACCTTATCCGAAAAAAAAGCTCTTCACTCTGAGTTTGAGTTTCAAAGTTTCTCATGTTAACTTCAATCCTAAATGACAACCAAAGCAACCTTCAAATTAACATGTCCAATAGGACAAATCCTAAGCCTTCAAAATTGGAACAAAACTACATACACTCATCGGATTAGGCGAGTCCTGATGTCGGACACGTGTCGTGTCTGACACCGACACTTCTAATTACACTTAATTATGTGATTCTTTCAAATTATTAGCTTTGTCGACGTGTCAGTGTCCATGTCTTGTGTCAGTGTCCAGTATCCTTGCTTCATAGGAACAAAACAATCCCAAAGAATAAAGCAAACTGCAGTTAAGGGATACAAATCTAATCTAGTAATCTACCATATACAATAAGCTTTGGTGATCAAAGCCATATAATTATCAATGAAGCACTATACAACTAATTAATTTTTTTCATCCTAAATAAAAAAAGATAATTTTCAGTGAAACATTACATAATCAAATAAAAAAAAAAATACTACTTTATGAATGAAAAAAAAAAAAAAAAACCTGAATCTCATTCTTTGACTTAATTGGTCCTACTACAACATCTTCATCATCATCATCAAGATCACCATCAGCCGCACTCCAACTAACCATCTTCTCATCATCACTTATCTGCCCTTCTTCTTCATCTTCAGCATCATCTTCGTCTTCATCGTCTTCATCACTGTCGGAACCAGACGTCGATGATGAAGAAGATGAAGAAGTAGAACTCTCAGATTCAGACTCTGAACGTTCACCTTCACCTTCACCTTCACCTTCACCTTCACCTTCACCTTCACCTTCACCTTCACTTCCATCATTTTTATCCTCATTCCCATACACCTCAACTGAAGGAGGGTCACCCGTTAACGTGATCCTTTCCACAGATTTCTCAATAGGAATTTCATCACCTAAAGTACCAAGCTTTTCAGCCACCAGTGTCTCCGCCGCAAAAGGGTTCGGGTCAAGTTCTGACCCGTTGTTGTTGCTAAGCTTTTCAGGCTGTGGTTTAGGTGTCTCCGCCGCAACAGGGTTGTTGTTAACGAGATTTTGAGGCATTAGTTCCGGTGTCACCGCCGTAACAGGGTTCGGGTCAGATTCTGACCCGTTGTTGTTTTGGGTTTCCATTGTTAAGGTGAAATTTGTCGGAATTGAAACACGAATTGGGGTTACAAAGCGAGGATAGGAGCTGTTTCTTTTGCTTTCGCTGCTTAAACCCTAACCTAACTAGGCGCAAGGGGTTTTGACTTCAAAAAAGTTCTATAGCTTTTATACAAGCCTTTTGAAGTTTTGATCTATATCGCAAGGATATTTTTGTCTTTTTAATATGTGAAATCAATGTTTATCTCACCAAAAAAGTCGATATTGCCGTATTGCATATCTTAAATCCATTAAAGTGGATAATATAAACCTAGAGTTTCGCCCACATCCACATGATACAAAGGTGTAAAACTAATAATAGTTTTAGCTAATACAAAATCAAATGCATCATCACATAGACAAATCCAAATACATGTACAGTTTCTTTGAGACAAAAACGAGGCATCAACGTTACCCTTTAACCGACCTTGTTGAGGCCTCTGCGAAATGAACAGTTGCAGCTATAACAGTTGGTGAAGCCTATGCATTGGACACTATCGTTATACTAACTGTGTGACAAAGTTGATTGTGTTGTTGACGAACGATAGCATTAGGTGAGTTTGCTTCCTAGAAATCTTCCAACATATGTCGTGCTCGGCCAACCATATGAGCACATAATTGATTCACGTTTTGCAAAAGTTTCAAATTGCCATGTTTCCATTGACTCCACATAACAGCAGCCATTATATGAAAATGTTCCGACTGCAAGTGTTGTAATAAGGAAAATATGGCTTTCACCACGGAGCCATGATTGCGAGTGGAGTGATCTACTTTGTCCCAAAGACCAACCATGACACTTAAATAGAAAAGGGACATTCAAGGAAAATATGAGCAAGATCTTCCAAGTCATTGTTATAACTTATGTAATTCATCGGGAACTGAGCCCCTTTGTCTAGAAGTCTAATGCAATTCATCGGGCACAGAAACTCTTTGTCTAGAAGACGTATTCTAGCAGGCAAACAACCAGGACACATCCTCCATACAAGGTTCTTAACTTTTGGCGGCACTTTGAGACCGTTATGCAATGACTAATGGTTTTAAATGCTTATTCCCCCACTCCCACCCCATTTTGTAATTAACGTGTTTTGTTTCAATCAAGTAATGAATAAAAAGTTTTACACACACTCACTCACTCACTACTCTTACACACTTACATTACATTCCAACACTTTATAATTTTGTAACCTCTTTAGAGAAAAACCCTTTCTGAAAAATTTCCTTAGAATCTTAAACTCCATAAATGGCTTCATCATCTTCTCAACCTACAATTAATTCAATTGTTGTTGATAGTAAAAAAACGTTGAAGATTATGAAGGAAAATCGATAATGAACAGAATAAGCAGCGGATAAAAAATTCGATTTTCTTTCCTTGGATCATTACGAATTACACATGAATCAGTGATTCGATTGTTACCTCGAAGTGTGAAATCTGAAAGCTGGAAACTGGAAGCACGATCACAGCAAAGCAAGCAGCAAGCAGCAAAGCCTCTAGCAAGTCCACACGAACAGTGCTCCTCCAAAACTCGGTGCTAGCCAATGAATTAGAAGTTTCAGAGAGTTAAGGGTTTCAAAACGTGCAACCTCAAACTTCAGCACTAGGCTTCTATTTATAGAAGTCTTAGTGTGCTCTGCAAGTTCAGAAGTCACTATTGGGCTTCTGTAAGACCAATAACGAGTTTAGTAATTCTGCTAACTAATTAGCGTTATTTACTAAATGCACCCCTTATATAAGTTATACTTATATATATTTCTCTTTTGACTGTTCTTTGTGTGTGACCCTATAGGTTCTAGTCACGTTGGCAATAATATTAAATCTAATATTTAATACTATAAACAATGAGCGGTATCTAGCAACACATCATTGCTACCCAAGTGACAAGAATGTCAAGTGATCTGACGAAACCTGTTTCCATGATAATACTTATGTATACGATTACTCCTTTGTCCTAATATCTTTATTGATCTCAATGCATAGATTTTGTCACCATTGTGTAGATCAATATTTATATTTCTTGATTACAAAATATACTGAATAACGAATAAGTCCAATATCCTATATCGACTTAGTTCGGCATGGCCATGCAGTTTTACAGTCATATTTCATCAAGAGGCCTATAGATATATCTCCTGTTTATGAGGAGGGACAAATCTCATCTAGGACACTCATGCCCCTCAGCATGATTCATCAAGTACCCATCAACCAACGTTATGGTTATCCTTTTACAGACAACGTTAGAATGGCAACAAAGCACTCGAGTCCACATCTAGGGATCATAGTTGTTTCAGGTCAAAGAGCGATGTACACTATTATCATTGTGAGAATATCTTATGACAATCTCATAACTTACTATGTAGTATTCTCACGATGGGTCTATCCAGTATAAATATTACTCCTAACATTTATACCTATGTATAGACTTGATATCTCATATCTATGACCCATGAGATGCGGTCATCAGTCTTCATACATAATAGTCTCGACGCTTTATTATTATCCTAATTCATATTAAAGCTTGACTACGGATACATTTAAGAATAACGTTCTTTATGATAATGTAATCTCATGATTAAGTCACACTTAATATATTATTACATGAACTATCTATTCTAAGGACTTTATTAACATTACTATAAATATATAATAAAGAGTGCCATATATTATTTAATAATAAAAGTCATGATACATAAGATAAGTTTCACATAAACTATTGGCCTCTAGGGCTTATACCAACAATCTCCCACTAGCACTAGAGCCAATCAGGCATAAACCTAATACCCATAGATCTAGTATGACCATCATGCTTCTGCTGGGCAAGAGCTTTAGTAAGTGGATCAGCAACATTGTCTAATGTTGGTACTTTGCATATTTTAACATCTCCTCTTTCGATAATCTCTCGAATAAGATGATAACGCCTTTGTATGTGTTTGGATTTCTGGTGAGATCTAGGTTCTTTGGCTTGTGCGATTGCTCCATTGTTATCACATAGTAATTCAATGGGATCTGCAATGCTTGGAACTATTCCAAGATCAGAAATGAATTTCTTAATCCAGACAGCTTCCTTTGCGGCATTAGATGCAGCAATGTACTCGGCTTCTGTTGTAGAATCAGCGATTGTTTCTTGCTTTGAACTCTTCCAGCTCACAGCACCGCCATTTAAGCAAAACACATATCCAGATTGCGATTTGAAATCATCATGATCTGTCTGAAAACTAGCATCAGTGTAACCAATTACAGAGAGCTCTTCTTGACCTCCATAGATCAAGAAAGTATCCTTAGTTCTTCTCAAGTATTTAAGGATATTCTTGACAGCAATCCAATGATCGTTGCCAGGATTAGACTGGTATTTGCTCGTAGCACTTAAAGCATACGAGACATCTGGTCGAGTACATATCATAGCATACATGATAGACCCAATTGCCGAAGCATATGGAATATCACGCATTCGATCCCTTTCTTCATTAGTCGAAGGGGATTGAGTCTTTGATAGATTTATTCCTGACGACATAGGGATGAATCCTTTCTTGGAATCATGCATATTGAAACGTCTCAGGACTTTATCTATATATGTACCCTGACTTAAGCCAAGCAATCTTTGTGATCTATCTCTATAGATCCTGATTCCTAATATATAGGAGGCTTCACCTAAGTCTTTCATAGAAAAGCATTTCCCTAACCAAGTTTTTATTTCTTGTAATGTAGGGATGTCATTTCCGATTAATAATATGTCATCCACATATAAAACCAGAAATGAGACTATGCTCCCACTAACCTTCTTGTAAACACAAGCCTCATCTTCATTTTTAATGAATCCATATTGTTGTACAGTTTCATCAAAACGAAGATTCCAACTCCTAGAAGCTTGCTTCAATCCATAGATTGATCGCTGTAATTTGCATACTTTCTTGGTTGCTTTAGGATCGCCAAATCCTTCAGGTTGTGTCATGTACACATCCTCAAGAAGATTTCCATTAAGGAAAGCAGTTTTGACATCCATTTGCCAGATTTCATAATCATGGTATGCAGCGATAGCAAGTAAGATCCGAATGGATTTAATCATTGCAACTGGTGAAAAGGTTTCATCATAATCCACACCATGAATTTGTTTGAAGCCTTTAGCAACCAGCCGCGCTTTGTAGGTATTAACCTTTCCGTCCATGTCAATTTTCTTTTTGAAAACCCACTTGCATCCTATAGGATTAATTCCTTCAGGTGCTTCAATCAAGTTCCAAACTTGATTTGTGTACATGGAATCCATTTCAGATTTCATGGCTTCAAGCCACTTCTCAGAATCAGGGCCAGTAATGGCCTCCATGTAAGTCACAGGCTCATCGTGGTCCATGAGCAATACATCACCCTCTTGTGATATGAGATACCCATATCTCTCGGGTTCTTGACGTATCCTGCTAGACCTACGTGGTTCTTGTGTTACTGGAATAGGATTTTCTATCATAATAGTTTGTGTATCCTGTTCCTGTTCCTCCATCGGTATTTCATTACTTTGTGGGTCTTGAATTTCTTCAAGATCTACTTTGCTCCCACTGATTCTTTTGGAGACAAAATCCTTTTCAAGGAAGACTCCATTTATGGCAACAACAATTGTGCCCTCAGAAGGTTTGTAAAAGTAGTATCCTCTAGTTTCTTTAGGATATCCCACAAAGAAACATTTATCAGATCTTTGTTCAAGCTTAGTAGACATAAGTCGTTTTATATAAGCTTCACAACCCCAAATCTTTAAATGTCCCACATTGGGTTTTCGACCGTTCTATATCTCATATGGTGTCTTTTCTACCGCTTTGGATGGAACTCGGTTAAGCGTATAAGCTGCAGTTAATAAGGCGTATCCCCATAAGGAATTTGGAAGTTCAGCATGACTCATCATTGATCGGACCATGTCTAATAAGGTTCGATTTCTCCTTTCAGAAACACCATTCCATTGTGGCGTTCCAGGAGGTGTGAGTTGGGATAAGATCCCGCATTCTTTTAGATGATTGTCAAACTCTAAGCTCAAATACTCTCCACCTCGATCAGATCGAAGCATTTTGATTTTCTTGCCTAGTTGGTTTTCTACTTCATTTTGAAATTCTTTGAATAAAGTAAATGATTCAGATTTATGTTTCATTAGATACACATATCCAAATCTACTAAAGTCATCAGTGAATGTAATGAAGTAGTGAAAACCTCCTCTAGAAGTTATGTTTAGGGGTCCACACACATCAGTATGTATGAGTCCTAAGAGATCACTAGCCCTTTCACCTTGACTGGAAAAAGGGGCCTTTGTCATCTTTCCTAATAAACAAGATCGACATGTCTCATATGATTCAAAATCAAAAGAGTCCAAAAGTCCATCTTTATGGAGTTTGGAAATGCGATTTTCATTTATATGGCCTAAACGACAATGCCAAAGGTAAGTCGGATTCAACTCATTAGGTTTCATCCTTTTAGCATTAATGTTATAGATAGGCATATCAAGATCCAGGATATAAAGTCCATTAATCAAAATTGCATTAGCATATAGAATATTATCCAAATAAACGGAACAACATTTGTTCTTAATGGTAAAATAAAAACCAGCCTTGTCCAAACAAGAAATTGAACTAATATTCCTGCTAATGGCAGGTACATAATAGCAGTTTTCTAAATTCAATAAAAGACCACTAGGTAAGGTCAATACATAAGTTCCAACAGCTAAAGCAGCAACCTTTGCTCCATTGCCAACTCTAAGATCGACCTCGCCTTTTGCCAATGCTCTACTCGTTCTCAGCCCCTGCACATCAGTACAAATATGAGAACCACATCCAGCATCTAATACCCATGATGTAGAAGTAGACATATTAATTTCTATAACAAAAATACCTGTAGAAGTAGTAGGAACATTTCCATTCTTCTTATCTTCCAGATACTTTGGGCAGTTTCGCCTCCAGTGCCCCTTATTGTTGCAATAGAAGCACTTGCCCTCCTTAGCCACGCCTCCAGTAGGCTTCAAAGCTTTGGTTGATGGCTTGGCAACAACTTTGCCCTTGCCATTTCCCTTAGACTTATTAGGCTTCTTATTGTGCTTTTTGGACTTGCCATTATTAACCATCAAAATGGCCTTTCCCTTTCCTTTCATATTTTTCTCAGCAGTTCTCAACATAGCTGCAAGCTGTGGAAATGTTTTGTCCATATCATTCATTAGAAAATTCTGGACAAAACTGTTGAAGCTTTCAGGCAACGATTGTAAGACAAGATCAACAACCAGTTCCTGCTCAAGGACAAATCCTAATCGGGCTAGGTTCTCAGAATACCCAATCATTTTGAGTACATGAGGTCCTACATGACTTCCTTCTGATAGCTTGGTAGAGAAAAGGGCTTTAGAGACATCAAACCTCTCATGCCTTGCCTGCTCTTCATAAAGAGTCTTAAGATGTCCGATCATATCGAACGCGGTCATCCCTTCATGCTGTTTTTGCAGCTCGAGAGTCATGGTTGCTAGCATGATGCATGAGACTTCCACGGAATCATTGAGATGCTTGGTATGAGCATTTCTCAGAGCCGCAGAAGCTCCAGCAGGTGGTGCCTCAGGAATGGGTTCATCCAGCACATACAGTTTTTTTTCGTGGGTGAGGACAATCCTCATGTTACGGAACCAGTCCAAAAAATTAGTTTCAGTCAATTTTTCCTTTTCAATGAGAGATCGCAAAATGTTTGTTGATGTGTTATTGGCCATCTACAATTTTAAAATATACAAAATAAGTATCATGAAATAACATATTTAATTTGGCCTTTAATTAAATACGCTCCCACTATTTTACTCAAATCAAATGACCTTCAAACACTTGACTCGGAAAATCCCGTTGGAAGATTTTCTAGTGGATTGAAATCCTTATTTCACTTTGCTTTAAGTCAACGGGGGCTGTACTTAAAACTTAGTTATTTAGGTAGGAACATTTCCAATTGTATCTTATACAACTTTCAAATCAATTAGGTGAATAACTCTTACTCAAGTCTATCATATAGACATTACCTAATTATTGCTTCTAAATTTATTCTAATCTTATTAAAATTAATTTAGTTAAGTTAAACCCAAAAGAATAACACTTGGGTAAATTGGATTACCGCACCACAACTTACTAGTATAAAATATGCGCTTCACGGAGGCAAAACCCACATATTCGATATTAGTCTTGAAGGGTGTTAAAATTTTGGAAAACATTAAACTTAATATTTCAAATTTGAAGGATTTTTATTAAAGTTGATCTCACCTCACCACGGCTTATATATCATATATATTCGCACTCCAATCATAACATGCATAACAATTATACAAAGTAAAAGTGACATGATTATGGCCATCCTAACGCTATGATTCTCTCAAGCCAATGAGAGAATCTAAACTAATCCTAGAAACGACCTTGCTTCTCCAAGCTTGACTTCCAGGACTATCCTAACGTCTTGAGTCCTATTACCTCCTTGTATTCTATTTACATTACATATTAAAGAAACTCGTTTTACATACGAGGGAGTGGATGAGAAGAGAATGTAGAATAGAGACATAAGAGAGAGGCACGACATGCAGGCCGTATTTCAATATCCAAAAGAAATAAATAAAAGGACTAAGGCCATAATCGTTCACATGATAATAATAACAAACATACTTTTATTATTATTAATTATACCTTATAATTAAACAAATTAAATTAAAATTCGACATATGATCACACTACGCAGATTAGCCGGGGGTTCCGCTGCCCGGTCAGCGGACGGTGGTTCCGCTAATCGGTTAGCGGACAGGGGTCAAGCTGCCCCGGAAGCTAATCCATTATGAACGTTTCACTTTGAATTAGCACTGTATTTCGCATCAACACTTGACACGTTTCTAATTACCCTAACCGTTCAGGCAAACCCTAATTCTGTCACAACAATATGATCTTATTAAACAAGTACTCTGATTGTTTATTCAAGTATCATGATCGAGTCTAGGATGCTTCACCAGAATCGGTTACGAAGCTCCATACACCAGATCAATTAATATGAACAAATATCATCTAACTTATTTAAACTACAATCAAATCCAGTATATCATATATACTGTTGTTATACAGAATTTACCAATCACACTTATGTCGATATGTATAATCAAAATATTGATGCTTCACCAGAGTACACAGAATCGGTTACGAAGCTTCAAACAAATTGATCGTCAATGCACATACACGTGATTGATATTTATTATTTGCGTTTTATGATCGATCAATCATGTTTTTGTCGATATGTATATTCGAAACGTCGATGTTTCACTAGAAACGGTTTCTGAAACATCGAATCAAATCGAAGAGCCATGCACAGAAAACATAATATGATATGATGCCAATTTTAATTCTCTTTATTATTTAATTTCATTCAATATGTTTAATCAAATTAAAACATAAAGCAGTAACAAAGCAATCCGATTCAAGGTTTCGTAATTGGCTCTGATAGTGAAGGAAAATCGATAATGAACAGAATAAGCAGCGGATAAAAAAATTCGATTTTCTTTCCTTGGATCATTACGAATTACACATGAATCAGTGATTCGATTGTTACTTCGAAGTGTGAAATCTGAAAGCTGGAAACTGGAAGCACGATCACAGCAAAGCAAGCAGCAAGCAGCAAAGCCTCTAGCAAGTCCACACGAACAGTGCTCCTCCAAAACTCGGTGCTAGCCAATGAATTAGAAGTTTCAGAGAGTTAAGGGTTTCAAAACGTGCAACCTCAAACTTCAGCACTAGGCTTCTATTTATAGAACTCTTAGTGTGCTCTGCAAGTTCAGAAGTCACTATTGGGCTTCTGTAAGACCAATAACGAGTTTAGTAATTCTGCTAACTAATTAGCGTTATTTACTAAATGCACCCCTTATATAAGTCATACTTATATATATTTCTCTTTTGACTGTTCTTTGTGTGTGACCCTATAGGTTCTAGTCACGTTGGCAATAATATTAAATCTAATATTTAATACTATAAACAATGAGCGGTATCTAGCAACACATCATTGCTACCCAAGTGACAAGAATGTCAAGTGATCTGACGAAACCTGTTTCCATGATAATACTTATGTATACGATTACTCCTTTGTCCTAATATCTTTATTGATCTCAATGCATAGATTTTGTTACCATTGTGTAGATCAATATTTATATTTCTTGATTCCAAAATATACTGAATAACGAATAAGTCCAATATCCTATATCGACTTAGTTCGGCATGGCCATGCAGTTTTACAGTCATATTTCATCAAGAGGCCTATAGATATATCTCCTGTTTATGAGGAGGGACAAATCCCATCTAGGACACTCATGCCCCTCAGCATGATTCATCAAGTACCCATCAACCAACGTTATGGTTATCCTTTTACAGACAACGCTAGAATGGCAACAAAGCACTCGAGTCCACATCTAGGGATCATAGTGGTTTCAGGTCAAAGAGCGATGTACACTATTATCATTATGAGAATATCTTATGACAATCTCATAACTTACTATGTAGTATTCTCACGATGGGTCTATCCAGTATAAATATTACTCCTAACATTTATACCTATGTATAGACTTGATATCTCATATCTATGACCCATGAGATGCGGTCATCAGTCTTCATACATAATAGTCTCGACGCTTTATTATTATCCTAATTCATATTAAAGCTTGACTACGGATACATTTAAGAATAGCGTTCTTTATGATAATGTAATCTCATGATTAAGTCACACTTAATATATTATTACATGAACTATCTATTCTAAGGACTTTATTAACATTACTATAAATATATAATAAAGAGTGCCATATATTATTTAATAATAAAAGTCATGATACATAAGATAAGTTTCACATAAACTATTGGCCTCTAGGGCTTATACCAACAGATTATACCTAAAACTATGAGATTAAGAGAATCAGACTTTACAGTTTTTGTCAGAATTGATAATTGACTTCAAATCACTGAAAGCAAATGGATTCGATCTCAAGGAAGCATTTGAACATCAAGGGTGGGTTAGTTACTTAGAAATACTGAATTGTTCTACTTACACAAACCTAGTGAAGGATTTTTGGGTCACGGATAAAGTGTTTGATCTGGAAGATGCTGGTAAGGAACTGGCTCAGAAGCAGGTTAAGTATGAAGACATTAAAGGGAAAACTGTTGAAAAATTAGGTCGTAGAGTCATCACTGAGATATAAATCAAATATTCTGTTCAAGGAATTGATATGAAGATCAATCAATCCGATATTGCAAAATGAAGCCTATATAGCTTTTACTTTATGTGTTTTTGATGATGTTATTTAGTTTACCCTTTTGATTTGTTCCTTGCTTTCTAGTTTACTAGTGCATAGTCTTGTTAAAGCACCCATCATCTATGCCTCATTGTCCTAGATTCATTTGTGTCATGTGCATTGCTTGCATAGTGTTAGCCTGTAATTTTTAAAGGCTATATTAAATGCAGTCAAATGAAGGTTGACTTCAAGATCAAAAGAATCAATGTTGTTTTATTCAATTGGTCTATCGAAGAGTTACTTTATTGATCGAAGCAAAGTTCGGTTCGACAAATCAGAAGTTATCGAAGAGAAGTTAAAACCGATAAGGATCAAGTAACGGATACTTCTAGAAGATTTTGTTTGAAATTCAAATCGAACGAGTATCTTGTCAGTTTTAGGAGTTATAGTTTCAAATCTTGATGTAGGTAGTTATTTCTTCTTAGTATAAATAGTAGTTCTTCATAGGAAGAATGGGTCACAAATCAATCATACATAAAACTTACACTCAAACTATCCGCATTCAAGAGAGAAACGAGTCACAAGTTGCAATGTATGAATATATGTACCATTTTACATTCAATCAATGCAATTTAAGTTTGTTTTCTTAAATGTCTTTTGCATTTTACTTGTTTCTTTTAAAGCAATTTACTTTATCTCTTTTCGAAAATAACTTCGATTGGATTTGATTAGTTCGAATTCAATAGTTATTACAATACTATTACCAAGTTCTTTAAGAACAATCATAAATTTCTAGAAAATAACAAACACAATATGTCCTTAAGATTTACTGGTTGATCTTGCAAGTAATTAATTTTAAACCAGCGATTGTTTACCAAAAATCAGTGTAAACAAATTGGCACGCCCAGTGGGACAATTTTGTGTTTTATTTATAATTTCCCTTTGAAAATACACAAGTGCCATAAGACCAAAATGCAAGGCCAACAGAAAATCTTGCAGAAGGACATGTTAATCAGGCTCCTGAAAACGGGGTACAACAACCAGTGGCACAACCATAACCCCAACGAGGAACCTGAAAGAGTCGCAATATTGGTTAATAGGCACCAAGATGCAGACCAAGTGGTCATGCAAGCCCGTCGAAACAATTACGAGGGTCAAAACAATATAGCGAATATGGTCGAAGCCTTGTTGGCCCAGAATGGTTTTAACATGGGTTTACATAGGCCCAATTTTGTATCGGCTCTGTCCGAATACGTGTTAATGACTGACTTGCCAAGAAATTGGAAAGTGCCTAAATTTACCAAATTCGCTGGAGAAACTAATGAATCCATTGTCGAAAATATTGCTCGATATTTGACAGAGGCAGGTGATATAGCAAATAACGAGAATTTGAAAATGAAATATTTTCCAAGTTCTCTAACAAAAAATGCTTTTACTTGGTTCACTACATTGCCTCCTCATTCTATTTTTAGTTGGAATCAATTAGAGAAGGCCTTTCATGAATAATTCTATATGGGTCAATCCAAAACCAGTCTGAAAGAATTGGCCAGCGTTCGACGTAAAACGCATGAGTCAATTGATGAGTATTTGAATAGATTAAGACTCCTTAAGGCTAGGTGTTTCACTATAGTGCCTGAACATGAATTAGTCGAAATGGCTGCTGGTGGCTTAGACTATTCCATTCGAAAGAAATTAGATACTCAATATCTAAGAGATATGGCCGAATTAGCGGACAGAGTCCGTCAAGTTGAAAGGCTTAAGGCCGAGAAAGCTAGGACAAATAGGTTTGTTAAAAAAAGAGAAAATAACTTATATTGATACATACAACAATGATCCAGAATTCGATTAGGGATCAGATATTATCGAAGATAATGAGATTAATCTCGCAGAATTAAAGGATGGACCCCCTTATGCATGTAAATTACTAAGGCCATCTAATGGAAAAAATCCTGAAGAACCAAAGAATGATAAATATCCGCCTAAAACATATACTTTTGATGTTACTAAGTGTGAGGAAATTTTTGATCTTTTGGTTGCAGATGGCATAATAATAGTGCCTAAAAATTTAAAGTTGCCTCCTTTGAGCAACAGAAAAAGAGGGGATTTTGTAAGTTCCATGGTTTTTTAGGCCATAATTTATCTCGTTGTACTCGTTTCAGGGATTCTGTTCAGAAAGCTCTCGACGAGGGAATACTGAAGTTTGGAGATAAATCCAAACAACCCATGCAGGTTGATGCTGATCCCTTGAAGAAAGCTGATTCCATGTATGCTGAGATAGCTGATTGTCATACCCCAATTTTTGACCTAAGATCGTACATTCGTACACCGACACGTGTCATTTAATCCTACACTCGTACGCCGTTTGATCTTGATCAGTCGCTGACTTTTCGGTAAAATTTCGGCAGAGAGGTATTTTAAAATACCTCATTTTTTTGGTTCCGAGTCGGGCCCTCCTCTCACTTTTTTATTATTTTATTTATCATTTATTTTTAATTTCAATTTCCAGCTTTTATTTTTAATTCCATAATTTTTGTTTTTCATTAGTCGTCTTATTTTAATTTTGTTTTATTTAATTGTCCAAAAGTCCAAAAAAGAGGATCCATATCCGAAAAAATACGTTTTATTCATTCTGATCCAATCCGTCCTGATCAAAAAGCACAGGTTTCTCTCATCATCCAACAAACCCTAAAATCCCAGTGTTCTCACTATAAATGATACTTTCACACACAGTCAGAGGGGGCCGAAAAATTCACAAACCGTTTGAACGCACAAACAACAGGAACAATCACCTGCAATCAAAATAAAACAAAACAACAGATACAACAACACAACCAGCAGTCAAAAAACGGCACAACAACAGTCTCACCCATAAACACCATTTAAAATGACTCAAACCCAATCAACAACATCAGGTGCACCGGAACCGCAATACAAACAATACTGAGTCTCAGCAACAACATCCATACATCCAAGCAAAACCAGATCCGAACCAGAGAGGGAAAGAGGTAAAAACAGAAAAGATCTTTTTTATCCTTGTTTTTTTAGATCTATTTCCGAACCTGGTTTGTTTGTAAAAAAAATTTTGGATTAAAAAAAAAACTTAACAGAATAAGAATAGAGTAGAAGTAGAAAGAAGTAGAAGAAGATAGCCGAAAAAAAATAAAATAAAATTTAAAAATTAGGGTTTCCAGCGACGGCGCTGCCACCTAGGGTGGCCGGCCACCGCGCCGGAAACCCCTCACCTTCGCCGGAATCTGGGCTGGGAAGATGAACACCATCGGTGTTCTTGAGAGTTGAGGAGAGAGAACAGAGCTTCTCTCTCTAATTAGAGAGAAGGAAGAGAAGAGAAAGAAGGAAGAGAGAGAAAAAAACAAGAAAAATGAATGATTCTGAAGCCACAATCCTTTTATAAGCCGCGCGTATTCAATACGGTTGGGTGCACGCTCTAATCATGCACCCTCGCTTCGTGGCCATGCGATTCAATCCTGTGGCCTCTTGACCTTCTGATCAACGATTTGATTCAGGCTGTCAGATCTTGATCAGACGGTCCTGATCTAACCTGAAAGCCCAAACGCGCCCCACACCCATTTAAGGCCCATTTCCTTCTTTTTCTTAACCACACACCCCCTGGTCATTACTGCACCCCTGTCCTATTTTCTTTTTTTATTTTATTTCTAATACGCAGGTTGGCCCGTGTAGCGTCTTAATTTTCGATTCACATGCATTTTTATTTTCTTTTTTAAGTTTAGTTTCATCATGTTGCATCTCATTGGTTTACTTTCTTTATTTTTATTTATTATTCATTGTTTATATCAAGAATGTAGAATGTAAATAGGCTTAATGTAATCTATTTATTTTTACCGCAGACCTTAGAATGTATCTTAGGTTTAATGTAAATCATGCATGTGTGTGTGGGTGTGTGCCTTTTATCTTCGTTTTAGCTTAGGGTAATGGTCTTTGCGGTGACCCTACGTCACTCAAAAGTGCCTACGTTTTATTTTCTTGCTCCGTTAGATTTAATTTCTGTTTAATTATTCAAAAAAAGCAAACAAAAAACACTGCAAATAACAAAACACGAAAAAACCCTTTCATAATAAACCTTGATCTTTAAAATCAAGTGATCCTTTTATTTTATTCATTTTTTATAAATAAAAATTGCAATCAACCTAAATTCTATTTTCAGTCATTTTCATTAATATAAAAAACACAAACAAATTTATTTTGCCACTTGGCTTTTTATTTCAAAACATTTTCAAAACATTAAAATCAACCAAACACATCAAACGTCAATTTTTACCCCGAACTACGAGGTTTTGATCCCTCACGGGTACGTAGGCAAAGGACACTCGTCCTCTCAAATCAATAAAAAATGTAGATAATTAGGTCTCTTTTATTAATCATCTCTAATTCCATTTTTTTCAAACTAAGCAAGTTATAGCACAATAAATTAAATCAAACCAAGAGGTTCCCGTAGAGTACTACGGACATAAAGGGTGCTAATACCTTCCCTTTATGTAACTAACCCCCAAACCCTAAATCTTTTTTAAAGTGGTATTTGAATTTTTTCCCACTTTCTTTTAAAAATTAAATGTTCAGTCGTGAAATAAAATAGTGAGTCAAACGCTAATCAAATAGCCTTGATCTCCGAAAAATGACGCGACACTGATATAGACATGGTAGAAATCTCTGGGGAAGTTGTTGCTGAAGATATTGTGGAAACATCAATGCCTAAAGAGGCAGATCTTGAGATGGTTACTGAGGACCATCATCTTGGCAGTACAGTGGTCATAGAAAGTCAATTGACTGAACATTTAAAAGTGGTGTATCCAAAGGCTGAAGAAGACTTGATCGATTTCCTTCAAAGATGCAAGATTTCCAACACAAAAGCCATGCTCTGCCCCAGATGCATTGCAGTTTTTGATAAGGAAGCTGCAAAGTCTGTGGAAGGCTTTCGACCTCAATCGAAAAGGAAGGGTAAATGGGTTGACAACAGCCCAAAATTTGGTTTTAATAAAAGGGGTGTTCCTCATAGGATAACATCTGCAGAGGGAAACTCAAGAAGATACCAAATGAGAACTTTCACTCCTCCTGCAAAGTCACCCACTGACACTTGGGTCTTTTCTGACGGTAAAAAATCTGGCTACTCTACCCCTCCAACTAAGTGGGTTAAGAGAATTGCCATTAACTCCAAATCAGAAAGAGGCATCAAATTCCAAACAGTATGCCTACAACAACAATTACAAAGGAAAAATTCCCATGACTAAAACACAATGGCGTAGGCATCAACGTTAGAAAAAGGCAGGTGCCTTGAAAGATGTTACCAATACCAACAAAAATAAAGGAAAACAAGTGGCAGTCTTTGAAATGGTTAAAAAACCAGCCACTAAAAGGATTTTTCCTCCATTGTCAACCATCAAGAAAGATCTTCCAAAAGAAGATGAAGAAATGACTTCAAATTTTTCTGATTCCGAGCCCAGTCTCGACATAATCTGCAACGTCGTTTCAGTGCTCCCAATTGAGTATGATGTTACGTTTGAAATCAATGAAGTTGAGGACGAATTTACAGAAGAGATGGCTAAACACAAGCCATTATGCTATTACGTGATGGACAACAGTTGTGTTGAAAACCAACATGCTGTGTTTGAGAAGCCTGATTTCCAAATGATGAACCATCTCCGACCACTGTTCATCCAGGCTAAAATAAATGGCGTTGGAGTAAATAGAGTCCTTGTAGATGGGGGTGCTACTTTGAATCTGTTACCCCAATCTTTCCTGAAGAAAATTAGTATTACAAATTCCGATCTGAAACCTCATAATATGATCTTATCAAATTATGAAGGATCGTCTGGCCATTCCCTTGGTGCTGTTGAGGTAGATTTGGTGGTAGGAAGCATAACAGGACAACTATGTTCATGGTGGTCCCATCAAAAGCTAACTTCAATGTACTAATAGGTAGAGAATGGATCCATGGTGTTGGAGCAGTGCCTTCAACAATGCACCAAAGGCTTTCCATATGGAGAGACGACGGATTGTTATAAAATATTGAGGCTGATCAAAGTTTTTTCATGGCTGAAGTGAATACTATCACCAAGAAGAATTTCGACAAACAATTGGCGAACATTCCGCCATGCATATCTCTTGGCCCTAAATAAGAGGTCCAAGAAAATGAAATGTTTTCCTTGAAGCTTCTCCCATATGTTGGCTTTGTTTGGGACAAAGAGGTTATTAATCAAGACTATGTCATTGTTGATCAAGACCAAACTTCCTCAAGGGAGGAAGATATGCTCAGGACAAGGACCTCAGCCTACCAAAAGTCGGTTGATGGCGTTGCTCCAATATGTCCAGCATATGAGATCTCACCAACTGGATGGGATATAGATCAGTGAATGATGTCCAAGCCCAAATTTTGGGATAAAATTACAGTCTACATGGCCGAGAATCAATTATAAACGGCCAAAGAGGTCGAGATTCTTCAAGAAAAGGGAATCAAAACTTTAATAGAAGATACCAAAGATGACCTTGTTGATGACCAAAGGTTAGATTGCATATATGACGATGAACCTTTGGGTTTTGAAAAGGATCCGTCAGGATCTGCTACAAAAATGAAAGCATAAGATCCCTTGGAAGAAGTGGATTTGGGAGATGGTTCAGTGAAAAGACCCACTTATATTAGTACCAAGATCAACAAAGAGTTCAAGCATTGAATTGTAGAGCTCTTAAAAGATTATAAAGACTGCTTTGCTTGGGATTACAATGAAATGCCTGGCCTAAGCCGAGAAATGGTAGAATTAAAATTGCCAATTTGACCAGATAAAAAGCCAGTAAAGCAAATTCCGATAAGATTTGCTCCATAAATCTTATCGAAGATCAAAGAAGAGGTTGAAAGACTCTTGAAAAGCAAGTTCATCAGAACTGCAAGGTATGTAGATTGGTTGGCTAATATAGTACCTGTGATTAAGAAAAATGGGACTCTCTTAGACTCTGCATTGATTTTAGGGATTTAAACAATGATACTCCCAAAGATCAGTATCCTATGCCTGTGGCAGAAATGTTAATTGACTCAGCAACACGATTTGAATACTTAAGTATGCTTGACGGTTATTCAGGTTACAACCAAATCTTCATTGCTGAAGAAGATGTGGCTAAAATTGCATTTCGATGCCCTGGTGCATTAGGTTGTTATGAATGGGTAGTTATGCCATTTGGTTTGAAAAATGGCGGTGCTACATATCAAAGAGCAATGAATTCTATGTTTCATGATTTCATAGAAAACTTCATGCAAATTTACATAGATGACATTGTAGTAAAATCATCGTCAGAGGATGATCATTTAAATCACATTCTTAAATCATTTGAAAGAATGAGACAATACAAATTAAAAATGAATCCCCTAGAATGTGCATTTGGTGTTTGTGCAGGTGATTTTTTAGGTTTTTTGGTTCATAAAAAAGGAATTGAAATTAATCAGAACAAAACCAAAGCTATTTTAGAAACAAAGCCACCCTCGACAAAGAAAGAGTTGCAGTCTTTGTTAGGAAAAATCAACTTTCTCATAAGATTTATATCAAATCTAAGTGGCAAAACACAAGCTTTTTCGCCATTACTTCGACCGAAGAAAGAAGACGTGTTCAAATGGGAACTATAACATCAAAAGCCCTTCGAAGAGATCAAATCTTATTTGATTAATCCTCCTATTCTTTTACCTCCTCTTAAGAATAGGGTTATGAAGTTGTATATAGCAGCATCTGAATTTACTATAGGAAATATGCCAGCACAAGAAGATGAAAATGGCATAGAAAGAGCCATTTGTTATCTTAGTAGGGTGTTAAATGATGCTGAAACAAGGTACCATCCAATTGAAAAATTGTGCCTTTGTTTGTATTTCTCTTGTACACAACTTAAGCAATATATAAAGTCTATTGATGTTTATATTGCTTTATAATAAAAAACCCAAGAATTGGCATAAAGTACTCAATGAAGCTTTATGGGCATGTCGAACGTCTCCTAAAGAATCGACTAATACTACTCCTTTTAGGCTCACGTTTGGACACAATGCAGTATTGCCTGTCGAAATCTATCTTCAATCAACTAGAATTCAAAGATAATGTGAAATTCCAACAAATCATTATTGGGATATGATCCTAGATGAATTAGTTGATTTAGACGAAGAAAGATTGTTGGCATTAGAAGTTCTTACAAGGAAAAAGGAAAGAATGGTAAAAGCTTACAATAAGAAAGTGAAATCGAAAGATTTCGTTTAAGGAGATTTAGTGTGGAAAGTAATTCTTCCTATGGACAAGAAAAATCGAATCTTGGGAAAATGGTCACTCAATTGGGAAGGGCCATGGGAAATTTTGAGAGTTTTTTCAAACAATGCTTATGAGATTGAAGAGTTAAATGATGACCAAAGGATCTTACGCATAAATGGAAAATATTTGAAGAAATATAGACCATTATTGCAAGAAATTAAAATCACACAAGAGTAGTTCAAAAAGAAACGAAACCTGGCATTAGATAACAAGGCCAACTAATGGGCAGGTTACATTATACCATCGAAAGACCCAAAATGGATAAATAAAACTAGCCATTACAAAATAAAGTTTCTAATCAGACAAAATTAAAAGCTTAAATGCAAAAGGGTGGAGATATGAAGTTAAAGTCTGAAGTTGAAATTTGAAAACGACTAAAAACCATGATCAAAACCAAAAGCATCAATGAGCCATCTGATTTCTCCATTGAGACGGCAGTGAATACAGAAATGGTTGAAAGCATATTCGTCATCGTTATTAGGAAGAAACCCTCGATAGTTACCCCTTCTTCCATCACCTGGGCAATTATGAGGATCTAAGCAAAAGCGTCGGCAAAACATGCTTGGGGGCAACCACCTTCTGTACCAGGTGCATCGAAACCTAAAAGAAGTACTGCCTCCCAATATGTCCGATCGGTAGCGCTCAAGGTCTCTAGTCATCAAAAGAGACCAGATGTCAATTAAAATCTCCTTTGCATTGAGAGGAGGCGCATCGGTAACCATCATCAAAAAACGAAAGTACTTGGAAGACAAAGAATTTGTAGCCTCAACATTCCTCAACAAAAGGTATATTATGTCAAAACGAGGTTTGGAATGCAACAGGTGTTGAGTGCACTGGATTATGCAGAACATAGGGTTACCATGATCCCACAAGCGAAACATGAAATAAAGTTTGTTGTGGGTCGGACAGAGATCAGTGAGTAAATCTATGCAATCATCACCGAAAGCTCTGGAAACATCACGAGACCTGCAAAGGTTTGCATGCCTTTTGTTCGTCCTCATAAAATTAAAAAGGTCATGAACACTATGAGCAACAACTCTCATAGCAATGTTGAGGATTAAATCATCACTCAAGAAATCCATTTGGTGATTTGAAGAGATGTTGTTGGTTTTTTCTACAAAGAGTTTAAAGAAAAGTGAGAAAGGTAAGAAACTTTCAGAAGAAAGTGTGATATTTATAACAGATGAAGAAGTTAAGAGAGGTTAACTTTTCAATTTCCACCTTCAAAGAGGAGAACACGTGGCATATAATGTTTGGATCTCCATCTCGGAAAACGAGGAAAGTTCAAAGGTTCTTAATTAATTGTTTATTTTGATTATTAAAAACTTTTAATTAAAAGAAAACTTTACAGTTTTCTATGCAGTTTAACTCGAGCAGTTAAAAGCAAAGAAACTTTTCAGTTTCATCATTACAAATTATTTTGTTTTCATTTTTTTTATAAAAGTTTGGTTTTTTGTAAGTGAAGATATAATTAAATTGGCAAAGGAAATGTTAAGTATAAAAATAAAACATAAAGCCACAAAACAGATTTCGATACCGTCACAAATCCAAAGTTACAAAACAATTTTTTTTTTAAAGTCTATTTAAATTACAAACTCAGACTTAAGTTTGCTAAGTTTGGCTTTAGATTCAACCAATTTTTTTTCAAGAGCTTTCTCGCTATCAGCCAACATTGCCATTTCTTGCACAAGTCTTTGAGAATCTTCAAATTTTTGAATGGCAAAGTTGGTTTCTTGTTTCATGAGCTCTTCTTTCTTCAAGACATTGACTTTTTGTTGTTTTAGGGCTCGAATCTCTTCTTCATACTTAGCCATGGTAGAATCTATTTCTGTCATCCGTTGCTTAACATGGGGAAGCCTTTGTCTGAAGTCAGCCAATTTTTCCCAGAATGTGGCGATATCAGCTAGAAGTTGATCATGAGCTTTGGTTGTATCCTCAAGCTTAGCCTGATCAATTCCCTTTTGTTGGAAGCTCGAGTGGATGTCATCCATGAGAAGCCCCATGTCTCAAGAAAATTGTTGAAATTTTGAGCCAAAGGATGGATTGTTTAGTTTTTGAAGTAATTCCTTTACTGTAGCGATAATGCTAGCATCTTGCTCTATAGCTTGGAACAAATCCACATCCAGCACTTTGGTGCGAAGCTCCATCAGGAGATTATCTTTCGAAGTCTCATATGGATCATCAGAAGATTTGTTTGAGGACCCGTCAGTGGTCTTAGAAAAAAGAGCACTACTTTTAATGATGACTTCAAAAGCTTCAAAAGGGTTGCTCTCTTTCAGCCTTTCGAACTCTTCTAAACTAATTGGCAGGGCTGTTGGAGTAACAGTTTTTGGCGAATTAACAGGTTGTTCACCAATGGCATCAAGGTTTTGATTTTTGTTAGCATCAATCCCCAAGCCTTCAACGTTGGCATGATCGTTTATGCTTTTGGGCTGAACATCGATTAGTTTGATTTGTTGATCTTGATGTTGATCAAGAGTATCTGCCCCAAAGGTATGAGTTGTTGGAGGAGGGATAAATTCGACACCTTCTTCTTCTTCCAGGATAGGCAACGTCGCTAGATGGTCGATGGAATGAAGTGTTGCCTGGTTAGAATTGTCAGTATGGCCTTGCTTAACACCCTTATAATAAATAGATCTAAGGGTTAAGGATGCAAAGAAGAAAAACATACATTGTTTGGCCAAAGTTTAGGCAAGAATATGAAATTCCGGCAGGCTAGCTTTCTGATGTTTTATACGATGTTTCAACATCAGATACAAACAAAATGTCGAGAAAGATGTTTTAACATCGAACTAGCAGAAAACAAACAAATAAAGGCAAATATAACGGATATTGAAATTTTAACGTACTTGTTTTAAGATGTTCTTTTTTATGTTTCGACGTTTAGGATGTTCCGTTTAATGTTCCAACATCATGCTAACAGACATAACATATGCAAGAAAATAAATGACAAGAAGCTAAAAGACACAAAGAGTTTGTTAACCCAGTTCGGCACAACTTACGTACATCTAGGAGCTACCAAGCCAGGAAGGAAATCCACCAGTGTAGTCCTTATTCAAAAACTCTCAGCAAACTCCTCGTTTATACGTTATGACCTAGGACATACCGTAACACCCCGTTTTCCCAACATATAAATAAATATAAAATATATCAAAGTGCATCATAAAACAGGATGTCACATCTACGTACTTCAAAAATCATTTCATCAAAATAGGGTTAAAATCCACTATTTAATTAAGCACCTACTTTTAGTAATTTAAACAATGTCGCAGCGAAAAATATTCAATGTTTAATTCAAAACTTGGCACTAGGCCTCAACGTCAACAACATAATAAAATTCAATTTCCAAATTAAAAGTGGTTCTACAACATCTTATAAAGAGATATGTAACAAAGGAAAACAAAACACATAAATATCCCCATCCCGTTACGTATCAGAGCATGACTCGTAAGACGACACGAGAACTCAATTCACATCAGCGGTTACTCCTAGATATCTGCACGTTACCTACGTAGAGGCAACATTCAAACAGAAGGGGTGAGATTTCACATTCAATAATAATAAGCAACAATTCATAAAGAAGAATTAATCAACATAAAACAATAGCAACAACTAATCATCAACAATTAATTCACATAAAGGAATCAATCAACATAGAACAACATCAACTAATCATCAACAATTAATTCACATAAAGGAATCAATCAACATAGAACAACATCAACTAATCATCAACAATAATTCACATAAAAGAATCAATCAACTTCGTTCGACAATGCAACGACAACGACTCAAAAAATGCGACAACAACGACTCGACAAATGCAACAACAACGACTCAACAAATGCAACAACAACGACTCAATAACTGCAACAACAACGACTCAACAAATGCATGTGGTACCAACGGAGCATCAAGCTCCCAACGTAATGTCGTAATTTAACTAAACAGGGCATCAAGCCCTCAACTTTAACAAGACATCAAACCTTCAACTTTAACAATGCATCAAGCCCCCAACTTTGACAAATTCTTATGCAATGATACGACTCAAAAATGAAACAACAACAACTCAACAAATGCAATATAATTATGCATTTGGTACCAACAGAGCGTCAAGCTCTCAACATAATGTCGTAATTCGACTAAACAGGGCATCAAGCCCTCAACTTTTAACAAGTCATCAAGCCTTCAACTTTAACAACGCATCAAGCCCCCAACTTTGACAAATGCTTATTGTAACGCCCCATTTTTATTATTTATTTATTCTATCGAGTTTAGAGTCTTTTTGAATATTTTATTTGGATAATTGCGATGTGTGATGTTTTGGGGTATTAGTTGGTAGTTATTAGTAGTTTGTTATGACTTTAATGGTGAAGGAATATAATTAATTAGATTAATGAGGCATAAGGGCAGTTTTGGAATAAGAGAGATTTGTTAGGTTAAGAATAGAATGAGGTGTATATAGTGGAGCTGAATAGTTGTTATAGAATTAGTAACCAATCTGAGGGTGTGTAAATAGTAAGCCCATTAAAAAGATTAAGTGAGAAACAAACTCTTGGTGGTTATAAATAGAGGTGGAGATTAGAGAATTAGAGTTACAACAGTTTTTGGGAAAAAAAAAGATAGCGGAGGCATAAGAAGAAAACTAAGGTTAAGAGAAAGCTTGTAGAGTTCTGTAAATCAACCAATCTAAGGTAAGGGTGAGACTAACCTTTTTTAATCATAAGCATATAATTCTGAAAAAGGTTTAATCTTGTTGTTGTTAAATTTTGTTGTTGTAGAAGTTAGATTTTGAATTGAATTAGGATGTTAAGGGTATAGATAATCCCATGAATTAATGTGAAAGTTGATGTTTAGGTTGTAGATTAACAGTAGGCAATGTTTCCTATCAATTTTGGAAGTTGGGATGTCGAAATTGGGATTTTGAAGTGAAAAATGAGTTTTCCTGAGAGCTACCTGTAACAACAATCCCTGTTTCGTGCTATTGCGTCTTTTTCACACATTTCTGTTTTGAATTGGCCTTTGGGGTAAACATGAAAGATTTAGATAAGGATGTTAGCTTTCACTAGGCTTTGGAGTTACTAAATTTAAAAGTTTTAGATAATTAAGTTAGCATTCCAATGGCTCTGGTTTGACTTGAAAATGTTTTGTGGATTTTGAATTATGATAGAAACACTCCAAGTGGGTCTTGGAAGACTTTTAAGAAAATTTAGCATAACCGCTTCTAAATCAACCCGAAAATTTTGGTTTGTTTCCAAACTTCGAATCCTAAGTATTATGAGTTCAATTAGAATGTTTAAGAGTATTTAATCTATTTCTTGATGAATCAAACTTAGTTTTCTGTTGATAATGAATTGGTGAATCATATTGATATGTTGTTGTTGATTTATGGTTGAATCTATGATTATATGATATTTATATGGAAGTTATTTATATGATGTATATATGGATGTATATGATGTTTATATGAAAGTTATTTATATGATGTTTATATGAAAATTATTTATATGATGTATATATGAAAGTTATTTATATGATATTTATATGATGTATATATGAAAGTTATTTATATGATAATTATATGATGTTTGATGTATATATGAAAGTTAATTATATGATGTTTATATGAAAGTTGTTGATGATTAAGTTATGTTTCTAGTAGCTTTGGTTTGACATGAAAATCTTTTATATATATTTTATTATGTGAATTACGATGTTATTGTTGTTGCATTCTTGAGTCGTATCCTTGCATAAACATTTGTCTAAAGTTGAAGGATTGATGCCTTATTAAAGTTGAAGGCTTGATGCCTTGTTAAAGTTGAGGGCTTGATGCCCTGTTTAGTCGAATTAAGACATTAAAGTTGAAGGCTTGATGCCTTGTTAAAGTTGGGGACTTGATGCCCTGTTTAGTCGAATTACGACATTAAAGTTGAAGGCTTGATGCCTTGTTACAGTTGAGGGCTTGATGCCCTGTTTAGTCTAATTACGACATTAAAGTTGAAGGTTTGATGCCTTGTTAAAGTTGAAGGCTTGATACCTTATTAAAGTTGAGGGCTTGATGCCCTGTTTAGTTGAATTACGACATTATATTGAGGGCTTGACGTTCTGTTGGTACCACATGCATAACTATATTGCATTTTGATAAGTTGTTGTTGTTACGTTGTTAAGTTGTTGTGGTTACGTTGTTAATTTGTTGTTGCTACGTTGTTGAGTTGTTGTCGTTACGTTGTTGAATCGTTGTTGTTACAATGTTAAGTTGTTGTTGTTACGTTGTTAATTTAATGTTGCTACGTTGTTGAGTGGTTGTCGTTACGTTGTCGAATCGTTGTTGTCACGTTGTTAAGTTGTTACGTTGTTAATTTGTTGTTGCTACATTGTTGAGTTGTTGTCGTTACGTTGTTGAGTTGTTGTTGTTACGTTGTTGAATCGTTGTTGTTGCATTGATAAATGAAGTTAATTGATAATTGTATCTGAAATTACATAAATTAATTGTTGATGATTAGTTGTTGTTGTTCTATGTTGATTGATTCCTTTATGTGAATTAATTGTTGATGATTAGTTGGTGCTGTTTAATGTTGGTTGATTCCTTTATGTGAATTAATTGTTGATGATTAATTGATGCTGTTTTATGTTGATTGATTCCTTTATGTGAATTAATTGTTGATGATTAGTTGTTGCGTTTTATGTTGATTAATTCCTTTATGTGAATTAATTGTTGATGATTAGTTGTTGCTGTTTTATGTTGATTGATTCCTTTATGTGAATTAATTGTTGATGATTAATTGTTATTGTTTTATGTCGATTAATTCTTCTTTATGAATTGTTGCTTATTATTAATGAATGTGAAATCTCACCCCTTCTGTTTGAATGTTGCCTCTACGTGGGTAACATGCATATATCTAGGAGTAACCGCTGATGTGAGTTGAGTCTTCGTGTCGTCATAGGAGTCATGCTCTGATACGTAACGGGATGAGGATATTTATATATTTTGTTTTTCCTTTGTTACGTATGTCTTTATAAGATGTTGTTGAACCATTTTAAATTGGAATTTTATTATGTTGTTGATGTTGACGCCTTAGTGCCAAGTATTGATTAAATGTTAAATATTTTCCGATGCGACATTGTTTTAATTATTGAAAGCAGTTGTTTTAATAAATAGTGATTTTAACTCTATTTATGATGAAATGATTTTTGAATAACGAAATGTGACATCATGTTTTATGATGCAATCTGATGTATTTTATATTTATTTATATGTTGGCGAAATGAGGTGTTACACTTATGCAATGATACGACTCAAAAATGCAACAACAACAACAAGTAACATCGTAATTCGACTTGACAAGCATCAAGCCCCCAACGTTTAACAATCATTTATACAAGGACACAACTTCAAATACAACAACAATAACATCTTTCATATAAACAACCTTCATATAAACACCATATAACTTCCATATAAACATCACATAGATAACTTTCATATAATCATCATATATCATATAATCATAGATTCAACCATAAATCAACAACAACATATCAATATAATTCACCAATTCATTATCAAAAGAAAATTAAGTTTGATTCAACAAGAAATAGATTAAATACTCGTAAAAATTATAATTAAACTCATAGTACTTGGGATTTGAAGTTTGGAAGCAACCAAAAGTTTTGGGTTGATTTAGAAGCGGTTATACTAAATTTTCTTAAAAGTCTTCCAAGACCTACTTGGAGTGTTTCTATCATAATTCAAAATCCACAAAACATTTTCAAGTCAAACCAGAGCCATTGTAAATATAACTTAATTATCTAAAACTTTCATGTTTACACCAAAGGCCAATTCAAAACAAACGTTTTAAAAAGACGCAAGAACGCAAAACAGGAAATGCTGTCATAGGCATTTCGCGCAAGCGAGACAAATCTTGCACAAGTGAGATTAACATCGAGAGAAAGCTCAATTTCGCTTGTGAGTTCGCTTGGGGCTCGCCGAAGCGAACTGGACCCTGTTTTATGACGATTTCTCACCATTTTTCTCCCAAAAACCCAAATTTTGACTACCCAATGCCCAAATTTGATAGGAAACATTACCTAGGGTTATTCTACAACCTAAACATCAATTTCTTCACATTAATTCATGGGATTACCTATACTTTCAACAATCTAACTGAATTCAAAACCTAACTTCTATAACAACAAAAATTCAACAACAACAAGATTAAACCCTTTTTCATAATTATATACTTATGATTAAAGAAGGTTAGTCTCACCCTTACCTTAGATTGATTGATTTTTCAGAACTCTACAAGTTTCTCCTCTTTATCTCCCAAAACCGTGTTCTTCAAGTTTTCTCTATTTTGCTCCCAAAACTGTTTTCTTGTTTTAACCCTAATTCTCTAATGTTCTCCTCTATTTATAACCACCAAAAGTTTGTTTCTCACTTAATCTTTTTAACCTAACAAACTCCTCCATTTACCAACCTACCCTTATGCCTCATTAAATCTAATGTAATTAGATTCTTTCACTATTTATATCATAACAACCTACTAATAAATACTAAAAATCATCACATAGCAAATATTCAAATAAAATATTTAAAATAACACTAAACTCGATATAATAAATAAATAATAAAAATAGGGTGTTACACCTACCCGTCTAGATTTCAACCTAGGAACTCCTAGATCTGAGATCCCATCTCACTATCCAATGGCCAGTCACTGCCGCAGTGACCTATCAGACCTCAAACAAACAATTTGTGAAGTTACCTTCAAACACAAAAACTACAACCTTGCTTAAGAGCTTTGGTATAACACATGAGTTACAACTCAACACGTAGTCCTTAGCAAGTATCAAGATGATACAAGAAAGGCTCACAAATAAACAGAACTAAACTTGCATTAACCGATACAAGAGTAGAACACACAAAGAACAAGGACACAAAACCTAATAATCACTATTACATAAAACGATGGTTGTGATCCATTACAACTCAACTAAATGTCCTTCTCAATGCATCAAAGTGATACAAAGAGAGGCTCACAAATAAAGCACAAGTCGAGACCCTAAAGACTCAATTCACTAACAATGAATTGGTGACTAAAACTAGGGTATAAGTCTTCCTTATATAGCCATTCAAGTATGGGATTTTTCGTCATAGGCTATAACATATATTTGTATCAAATATTCTTTTCAGAAATATATTGAAACAAATATTCTTTAAAAATATATTTTCCAAAATCTCTTCTAGAAATATATTTACATATATTTGTATCAAATATTCTTTTCAGAAATATATTGAAACAAATATTCTTTAGAAATATATTTTCCAAAATCTCTTTTGAAAATATATTTTACAAAACAAATAACGTGAATAAAATCTTCATGGAATCTCACATGACAAATTGACAAATTGCAGATCGATCGACAAATATGGAAAGTCCTAAAAATGTAGGAACATCTTTAGGAACGTCTAAACCATCTTCAAATATTCCCTTAAATATTCTTGCTCCTCTGGGAATAAAACGAATAAAACTGAAGTACAGATATGTACGTTGCTTAGACATCAAGTTAAGGAAAAGTTGTTTCCTTCTAAAGATAAGGAGCTCATACAAATAGGCATGAACTCAAACACACTGAACCGTGCCAAGATGTTGGAACATTCTGTCCAACATCTCATATGGATGACTAACCATGTTGGAACATAGTATCCAACTACTACATACATAAGTATTTGTTTTAGCAACAAGGAAGCCAATACTCAAATACCCAACAGAATACCTTCGAGGCAGTGTCCCTAACACACGAATGGGTGTAACACCCCAAATTTCGAACATAAAAATTCATACATAATTATCAGAGTATAACCCAAATAGGATGTCACACATCATAAAAATCCTTAAAATAAAAATAATAATAATTCTTTATCCTTCAAAATTCATTAACATAAATCTTTTCAAAAACTTTGCAGCGGAATCATAATTTCAAAATCCTTAAAATAATTAGTTCTTGGCACAAGGCCTCAAAAGCATCTCAAAAATTCAAAGATAGATCGTAAACATCATAATTAGTTCAACATGATACATAAAGGAATAGAATTCAATAAAACCCCATCCCGTTACATAGCATAGCATTTCCTACGACACCACAAGGACCTCTCACATCGTCGTACCTAAGCTTGATCACCTGCACTTGCCCACAAGGCGGCAATTCCAACAGAAGGGGTGAGATTTCACAAACAATAATAATAAGCATATAATTCATCAAATGCATTTAACAACATGGACATCATCAATTAATCATAATAAGTCTTCATATAGTACTTCTTTAACAACTCATAAGCTACATTATGTAATCATCATAACGACATCAATTAGTAATACAAATAACCACGTAGTTCATCTTTAATAATACTTCATATAACAATATAAACAACATAAACAACAATCAACTTCAAATCATCTTTAATGATACTTTATATAAACAACATAAACAACAACATATATCTCTTCATTAACGATTCATTGATAATTATCAACTCGACAACTTAGACAACTCGCCAACTTTAGACAACTCGGCAACTTCGACATCGACTATGCAACTTCAACTCGACAATGTAACTTAGACATCTTATTCATGCATGTGGTACCAATCCAGGGCATCAAGCCTTCAACGTAATAAGTATTAATATACTTCCAGGGCGTCAAGCCCTCATCGCAAATGAGCTAAAGCTCCAGGGCATCAAGCCCTCAATGTGTAGAGTAAAAACTCACAGGGCATCAAACCCCCAACTGAAATGAGTATGCATGGACTCAACAACTTACAACATAGACAACGTCATCAACAACTTATAAGACTCCAATACTTTGGAACAACCACTTACAACTCAGACAACTTAGACCAACACTTGCAACTTTAACGACATTGACGACAACAGTGGCAATGACAACGACAACGACTTCGCATCATAATATCATAATTCATCAGTCATAAACAATATCATATAACATCGTATTAACAACAACAATTCATCAATTATGAACAACATCATGAAACAACATATTCATCAACATATACACTCATGTAATAATTCATCAACCATGAACAACATCATGTAACATCTTATACATTCATATAATAATTCATCAACCATGAACAACATCATATTCATCAACATACACATTCTTATAATAATCCATTAATCATGGAAAAACATCATATATTATCATCAACATATACATTCATATAATAATTCACTAAAGCCTCCTTGGAGTATTTTCATCATAACTCAAAAACCAAAAATCATTTTCAAGTCAAACCAAAGCCAACAGACAGCTAACACAATTATCTACAACTTTCATGTTTACACAAAAGACCAATTCTGTACCTATCAATATCAGTTTTCATTTCAAATTCGGGAAGGGTTGTGCTGAAATTCATAAATATTCACTGTGACCTACGTGCAGTAATATGACCATAACACAAGTTCTATAAATCATTTAGAAGTCCAACCAACGGCATTAAAAATCTAACATCCATACCTACAACTTTCGTGTTTACACCTAAAGCTAATTCAAAACAGAAACGGGTGAAAAGTGAGTGTTTTTCCAGTTTTGGCTTTCAGAAAATCGGTGGCCGAATTCGCTTACGGGAAAGAACAATTTTCACTCCAAAAACCCAATTTTTGATCCCTTAATCACCCAAAATGATTTACAATGATGTTTACAGGTCAAATAGGCAATATAGAAATCAAAACAACATAGGAACATGCATCAAACAACACAATTCATCTCATTTTATCAATTAACATAAACTTTCTAACCCTAATTCAAGAACACAACAATTCATCAAATTTCAGAATTATATACTATGATTATTGAAGGAAATCCCACCCTTACCTTAATAAAATTGGAGCAGCAGCCTCTTGGTTCTCCACTTCTAGTTTTCTCCCTTTTTCTCCCAAAACTGATTGTACGTACTGTCTGTTCCTAAACCTAGGTTTTACCTTTTATACCTCTTCTATTTGTTTTATCTTATTCCACTTATTCCCTCATAATTCTAACTAATTCAAAAACAGACCCACAACTTAATATTCTATTTAAAAATATAGATAAATTACTTCCATAACAAATATCAAATATATTTCTAAACAAAATAACAAACATATTATCACTTATCAAATATAAAATCATGTAAAAGTATTCAAATATTAACTAAAAATAATTAAATAAAAAGGGGGCGTTACAATGGGCACTATTAGGATTAGAATCCTTATGACCATGTTTTTTCTTCATGCCTTTTGCTTTGCCTTGTGATTCTTTTAAAGCTGGTACTTGAGCGTCTGTTGCCAAAGCCTCTTGCTTCCTTTTCCTTTGGTGCTCTCTTGTCCTAAGAGCTTCAGAAATATTGGTTACTTCGACAGCATCGAATGAGTCATCAGGCTGGTAGAGACATAAAGTTAATATCGAGAGGATGTCAATGCAAAGTGGTCTGCTAAAAAATTGGTCAAGGTAAGGGACTTACATTATTTTCAGTTTCTGAAACTTTGGCCTTCTTTGAAGATGGCTCAGAGGTAGAAGTGTTTCTCCTTTTGTGACTTTAAAAATTCATGTGATCAAGTTAGCTATTGTTCATCAATCAAATAAAAAAGATAAGGAAGAACGTATGTTACCTTATCTTTTCCTGACTTGGAAGATTTTTCTTTCTTAGAAGAAACCTTTGTTTTGGATTTCGATTGAGTTTTAGTGCTGGCATCATTGTCATCCTCATCCTTTTCTGCACTCAAAGGAATAGCTACAAACACATGAAAAACAAATAAGAGGTAATCTCTATAACAACTATTTGTTTATTCTAAAGGTCATAAAATTTCTCTTACCTATTGCCATGTGAGAAATAATTCGAATGTGACGTAGATCTAAGTGGAGGTGACCTCTAAATATGTATATATTCCATTTAGCCGGAACAACTTTATCTTTTTCGTTGGTTATTAATCTTTGTTTCATTCCCATTAATGAATCACAAGGCAACCAACCAACTTACTAGTCGACAATGGTGGAAATTTGATTTTAAAGTGCAAAGCAAATAGATACTTGCCTGGTGTAAAAGGAGGAAAATGTATCGAAGGGATTTTATCATAAATTTTGTCCCTTAAAGTTTAAGCAGCATACTAAACTGTCCGTCTAGTATGTAGAGGATCATATACAGTTTGAAAATATTTTTGGAAAGCTTGAATTTCTCAAATATGCATACCTTTGCCTTTCTTCGAATGTTTCTGCACAATGTGAAAAGCAGATATCAATTAAGGAAGTAAAGTAGCTGGATCTACTTGATTAGTTTGTTGCATATAATACTCTTGCCACCATCTAAAAAATGCCTCAGTACATGCATGTGAAAATGCAAAAGAGATAGGTTGAAATTTGGGAGTTTGCTCTTCAACTCGTCGAAGTAGTGCTCGCCACGTATGTTCTTTCTCTGGTTTCTTTAAATCATTCGAACATTTATACAAAGACCTAGGTTTTGGTTATACCAAACCAAATTGTCTTACAACTAAATTGGGTTGGTAACCATATAACCCAAAAGGATCGAAAGATATAGCTCTGCTAGACAATAAGGTAGGAGTTAAGTATGCTTGCCAGATTGCATTTGTGTCTGGCTCATCTTTGACACTATCTGCTGGGAATTTCATGGTAAACCAATTTGGACCACATGGCCGAGAAATGAATGGGGCTAATGAAGGAGTAAATACATCACAGTCTGAAAGAGCTTTATAGGCAGTGGTAAAGAGGGTTTTTGAATTACTACTTCTACAGTGAAGCATAGCTAAGCCTATTCCCTCAGTTGACCTATTGCTATATGCTTTCTGAAAATCAGTAGGGAGGAAAACATCCAGTTTTGGTCTAAAGGTGGCTAAAAGCCATAGTTGAAATAGCCAAATAGGTCCAGGGATGATCAGGCTACTACCTTTTGATTGGTACTCTTTTATGCCAGTCACTCCTTGGTTTAAACTTTCATATAAGGATCCTAAGATAAGTTTGCTCAAACAAACATCTCGCTTCTCATGCAACTGGATAGCCAAGGACTTATACCCCTTTGCTACTTGTATAGACCTTGTGCAGAAGATATACATAGACAACCAATAGGTTAAGAAAGCTATGTGTCCCACATCTGAAACTTCAGAGTTTTCAGTGTCATGATGGTCTTTTATAAATATACCATATGCAAACTTGTTGAAATCAAAAGAAATGTCTGAATCATATCCTTCAGGGTCAAAAGTTTGACCTAAAGGTTTCAAACCAGTAATAGCAGCAACATCTAAAAGGGTAGGTGTAAGAATGCCACATTTCAAGTGGAGACTATTGGTCGAACTATCCCAAAAGTGGAAGGCAACAATTAACATTTCATTATGAATGAGGTCAAAGATTCAAATATCTTTCCAAAATTGACCTTTTTTGCCTTCAACTTTGTTTAACCAACAAAGGTAATCATCATTATTCTCGTACTTAGGTTCTGTTCTAAATTTGGATTTGATGAAACCTAAGCGATGAGGACCTTTAAAAAAAACTAAAGGTGGATGATTTTTAAAGCAATGGAAGATGGCATTGAGTTCATCATTATAATCTTTATCATCTGGAATGGGTCCTAAATATGCATGCGGTGAGTTAGGGAATGGGATAATTACTTGTGATTTCCAGATTCGATCCTCAGCTTCCTTTATATCTGGTTTTGCGATGAACTGAAGATCGCCGGTTGAGATTTCTTTAGAGAAATTAATAGGTTTTTCACCGGCAAAAGGTTGAGAAGAAGTTCCCTCTAAATTCGTCATCCTCAAACGTATGGAAGTGATTGAAAACGAGAAGGACTTAGGAAAAAAATTTCTAAGTAAAAAGAAGCTTTTGACAAGTTTGGTTATGGAGTTTTTCTGGTTCAAATTTTTGATGAAGAAGAAGTGGGAACAGTACAAAAGGGAAAGGTAAAACTCTTTCTTTATACCTTTTTGGATTTTGACAAATGTCAACATCTTAAAGTGACAGTTTTTTAAAGAAAAGAAAAAATGGTAGTTCCCTATGACTGGAACATGGCCCACTAACTATAGTGGGGACACCATAAAGCGTTCTTTGAACTGCCTCTTCAAAATGATGATGTCATGAGTTCGATTTTGGTCAGATGCATGTTATTCAAAGAGAATCAAAAATGTCCCTTTTCTCTCTAATCGAGAAGTTTGATCCAAAATGACATTTTTGGGGGGAAATTTGTTAGCCTGTAATGTTTAAAGGCTATATTAAAAGCAGTCAAATGAAGGTTGACTTCAAGATCAAAAGAATCAATGTTGTTTTATTCAATTGGTTTATCGAAGAGTTACTTTATTGATCGAAGCAAAGTTCGGTTTGATAGATCAAAAGTTATCGATGAGAAGTTAAAATCGATAAGGATCAAGTAACGAATACTTCTAGAATATTTTGTTTGAAATTCAAATCGAATGGGTATCTCGTCAGTTATTAGGAGTTATAGATTCTCTAGGATGCTAGTAGGGATTGTAAGTTGGTTCTCTCAAGATAATTGATTGGGCTTAATCAAGGCTTCAAAGGAAGTGAATAATCTCATTCAACATCCAAAGGGCTTGGGGGTCTTTCTAACCGTTCTTGAAGTCGAAGGGGGTTCGTTTACCGGACGTAGCATTGAAAACTCGAGTGAAGAGTTCGAAGGAGTGCATAGGTAACTCTAGGATCCAAAGATTCAAGAAGCATGATAGATTTTTGGCAAGTGTACCAAATGCTATCGAAGTAGTAAAAAATACTGTTCCCATAAGGACTGATTTTAATCTCAATAAGTCAAATACGTTATTAAATTAGGATGTAGTAAAAGTTGTTTTGTTTTGCCACTAGGCAGTAGATTGGTTTAATAGCATAAAACTTAGTAACAGAAAAGTAAATTGGTTGTTAAGAATAAGAGAGAGACGAGTTTAGGTGTTTCGAATCATCGATGTTCCCCTAATTGGTATACTGCACCTATTCTTATCAATCCCTTGAGTTAGGACCCTCCTCTTGGATTACAACCCCTAATTCCTTAGGTGGTCTAATAATCGTCGAAGGTTTAAGCATGTTAACCTAATATCACTAATAAAGAATTATTCATTCCTAGACTAATTATGATTATTAGAACAATTCAATTAGGTCTAAGTCAAAAGCTAAGGTCAGTAGTCATTCGTTCCCACTAAATCATATATATATATATATATATGTGATCATGATATATAAAGCATTAAGAACAATTGAATTGAATAAAAACTAGATTGTCATTCACAATAAATAGAGTTTCACAACAACATGAATCAATTAGGGTTACAAAGAATCATCTCAGACCTAACCTCTAATGGATTTAGCTACTCATAATCGAGTTTATAAATAACATAATCATTAGAGGTAACGATACATACATGAACTGGTTACAAGGTGAAGAAATCGCCCCTGCAGCCGTCTTCAGGTCTCAAAATCGTAGTTTGCTCTTTTCAAATCGTAACCCTTGTTTTCAGAATGGCCTTCAGCTTAAATAGGCACAGAAATTCGCTTAAAATCGTGTCACGTTTTGGTCATCGTGACACGTTTTTCCTTGGCAGAGAGCATGCTTTTCTTCATCTCAAATCGTGTCACGCTTTGTACCAATCGTGACACGTTTTGGTCCTTTGCATTTTCTTCAGTTTTTCTGATTTTCTTCGTGCTTAAGTTACCTTGTGAACTCTAAATTGTGATCAAAATACCTAGAAAATTACGTAATGACAAGATGTCACCACAACTCCAAACTTGAACTATTCCTTGTCCTCAAGGAATTTACTTATGGAATTGGCAATTGACAGTAAAATAACAAGTACCTGATCAAGCGATAGTACCCAAAAGTTCAACACCTTACTAGCTAAAGATGAGCTAGTTTGACTTGTTAGCATCCACCAACTCACAACTCCACGCAACAAATTGAATAGGGTTCACACACAGTCGACATGCAATCTACATATTACCGTAAGCTTGAAAAGTTTCTAAACCTCAATCAAAATTAATGTCAATGCATACTTTGAGGTCTTCAAGGGTTATAACGGGGCTTATGTGAAGGTGGGATAATATTTGGATAAGTAGGCTACTCAATTTCATGAGTTAGGCACTCCTACAGAAAAGTACATCAAAGAAAAAGTGCTGAAACAAAAGAAAGAATAACATCAAAAAGAGCTGGACCATCAGTAGTCCACTCAATCCTTCATCTGGTCCTGATCAATTCAAGTGCTAGGATTTTCCTCTGCATATGAATCCTCTCCAAAGTGATATCTGGAACTAGCACCTCCGGCAGCAAAATCAGTTCTAATCTCCTGCTCTCGATCTTGAGCTCGTCCTCTGGTCACATCAAAATAATAGTGCATAGCTTCCCCGGACCCATCAAAGCGCTCAAAAGACCCAATCATATGCCTCCTGTTAAGGGCTACCATCTCAGAAAATTCCTGCCCAAACCTCGGACATAAGACACATACCTTCTTCCTGTGTACCTAGCATTTTCATAGAAATCAAGTGTAACACCCCGTTTTTCCAACATGTAAATAAACATAAAATATATCAGAGTGCATCGTAAAACAGGATGTCACATCTACGTTCTTCAAAAATCATTTCATCAAAATAGGATTAAAATCCACTATTTAATTAAGCACCTGCTTTCAATAATTTAAACAATGTCGCAGCGGAAAATATTCAACATTTAATCAATACTTGGTACTAGGCCTCAACGTCATCAACATAATAAAAGCTCCAAATTTAAAAGTGGTTCAACAACAACCTATAGAAAGATACGTAACAAAGAAATAAAAACAAAACATATAAATATTCTCATCCCGTTACGTATCAGAGCATGACTCCTATGACGACACAAGAACTCAACTCACATCAGCGGCTACTCCTAGATATCTGCACGTTACCCACGTAGAGGCAACATTCAAACAGAAGGGGTGAGATTTCACATTCATTAATAACAAGCAACAATTCATAAAGAAGAATTAATCAACATAAAACAACAACAATTAATCATCAACAATTAATTCACATAAAAGAATCAATCATCATAGAACATCAACAACTAATCATCAACAATTAATTCACATAAAAGAATCAATCAACATAAAAAAGCACCAACTAATCATCAACAATTACTTCATGTAATTTCAGATACAATTATCAATTAACTTCATTTATCAATGCAACAACAACGATTCAACAACGTAACAACAACAACTCAACAACGTAACGACAACAACTCAACAACTTAGCAACAACAAATTAACAACGTAACAACAACAACAACCACGATTCAACAACGTAACAACAACAACTTAACAACGTAACAACAACTATTCAACAACGTAGCAACAACAAATTAAGAACTTAACAACAACAACTTAACAATATAACCACAACAACTTATCAAAATGCAATATAGTTATGCATGTGGTACCAACAAAGCGTCAAGCTCTTAACATAAGGTCGTAATTCGACAAAACAAGGCATCAAACCCTCAACTTTAACAAGACATCAAGCCTTCAACTTTAATGTCATAATTCGACTAAACAGGGCATCAATCCCTCAACTTTAACAAGGTATCAAGCCTTCCAGTTTAATGTCGTAATTCGACTAAATAGGGCATCAAGCCCTCAACTTTAGACAATTGTTTATGCAAGATACGACTCAAGAATTCAACAACTATGACATCGTAATTCACATAATAAAATATCCATAAAAAATTTTCATGTCAAACCAAAGCTACTGGAAACATAACTTAATCATCAACAACTTTCATATAAACATCATATAATTAATTTTCATATATACATCATATAATTAACTTTCATATAAACATCATATAATTATCATATAAATAACTTTCATATATCATCATATAAATATCATATAAATAACTTCCATATAAACATCATATAAATAACTTCCATATAAACATTACATAAATAACTTTCATATAAACATTACATAAATAACTTTCATATAAACATCATATAAATAACTTTCATATAAACATCATATAAATAACTTTCATATAATTATCATATAAATAACTTCCATATAAACATCATATAAATAACTTTCATATAAACACCATATAAATAATTTTCATATAATCATCATATAAATAACTTTCATATAAACATCATATAAATAACTTTCATATAATCATAGATTCAACTATAAATCCACAACAACATATCAATATAATTCACCAATTCATTATCAAAAGAAAACTAAGTTGATTCAACAAGACATAGATTAAATAATCTTATACATTCTAATTAAACTCATAATACTTAGGATCTAAAGTTTGGAAGCAAACCAAAAGTTTCGGGTTGACTTATAAGCGGTTATGCTAAATTTTCTTAAAAGTCTTCCAAGACCTACTTGGAGTGTTTCTATCATAATTCAAAATCCACAAAACATTTTCAAGTCAAGTCAGATCCATTGGAAAGATAACTTAATTATCTAAAACTTTCATGTTTACATCAAAACCTACTTATGAATAGAAAAGTCCTAGTTTTTATATCCGTTAGAGTAATCGACAAGAGCACGACCCTGTTGACCCCTGTGTAGTATTTTAATCATATCTAGAGTTATGTACGTTTAAATTGAGTCACTCCATAGGCTAGTGAAATCTAACATCGTTATCTAAAACTTTCATGTTTACACCAAAGGCCAATTCAAAACAGAAATGTGTAAAAAATACTCAAGAACACGAAACAAGGAGTGCTGTGACAGGTAGCTCTCGGGAAAAACTCATTTTTCACTCCAAAATCCCAATTTCGACATCCCAACTCCCAAAATTGATAGGAAACATTGCCTACTGATAATCTAAAACCTAAAAATCAACTTTCACATTAATTCATGGGATTATCTATATTCTTAACAACCTAATTCAATTCAAAATCTAACTTCTACAACAACAAAATTCAACAACAACAAGATTAAACCTTTTTCAGAATTATATGCTTATGATTAAAGAAGGTTAGTCCCACCCTTACCTTAAATTTGTTGAAGTTCAGAACTCTACAAGCTTTTCCTCTTAACCCTAGTTTTCTCCTTATGCCTTCGTTATCTTTTTCTCCCAAAAAACTGTTGTAACCCTAATTCTCTAATGTTCTCCTCTATTTATAACCACCAAGAGTCTGTTTCTCACTTAATCTTTTTAATGAGCTTACTATCTACGCACCCTCAGATTGGTTACTAATTCTATAACAACTATTCAGCTCCACTATTTACACCTCATTCTATTCTTAACCTAACAAACTCCTCCACTTACCAAACTACCCTTATGCCTCATTAAATCTAAACTAATTAGATTCTTTCACTATTTATATCATAACAACCTACTAAAAATACTAAAAATCATCACATAGCAAATATTCAAATAAAATATACAAAAAGACTCTAAACTCGATAGAATAAATAAATAATAAAAATGAGGCGTTACATCAAGAGCCAATGTCTTGTTTGCCTGTTGAAAGATCATGTTGTTGAGAGACTTCCAACCTCGTGATGAGATTACTTGTTCAAACTCAGGGTTACCCAACAACTTAGGCAAGTCAAACCCTCTTTCTTCGATCACCCTATAGTGACGGATGTCCTTGAATCGGTCCCTGGCGGCTTCGTTAAAGAAACGATGACTCACAGATGGTGGTGGTGCAGTGTTGGGGCTAGGTTTTGTAACAACCCGATTTTGCTATTAATTAATTTTAATTGTTCTATATGTGTTTATTCATGTTCGCGTACATTTTCATGAGTTTTCGTATTAGGAGGGTATTTTAGTCTTTTACAAGTAAGGGTAATTTAGTAACCTTATGACAATAGTTATTTTAGCGTCCTAGTTAGAACTGTTATTAATTGTAAGAGGTTAAGTTGTCGATATAATTAGGACCGAGGTTTCTAGTTAATTACCGTTAGCGAGTTAGAGTTAGCGGTGTGATGTAATTAGATTTGAGCCAATTAGTTAGTATGGGTTAGGCCCAATAGGGTTTGTGAATATTTGACCCAAAACTTTGGGAAAATAGGGTTAGACCTTGTTATTCACACAAAACACAAGAGGCTAGAGAGAAGAGCAAGAGGAGAGGGTTGAAGCTAAAGGGGGAATTGAATCTAGGAGCCAAATTGAAGCTTGAGCTAGGATTCTTAGTGTTGGAGGTAAGAGGGCTAGTTTTCATGCATAATTTTCAAATTCTCATTTCTACCCTTTTCTATGATTTTGATCAATTGAAATGATTCTGTAAATTCGTGTTTGGATGTTGATGTTATGTTTTTAAACATGAATTATATGGTGATGGTGTAATCGTTGTTGAATTAGCATGTCGAAAATGTATGAAAATGGATATTTGAGTTTATGTGAAAAATTGATGAGAAATGAGGTTGTAATGTTGTAACATGTATGAATTCGTGTTCAGTTGATGTTGTGAATGATTTATGGACTATTGCTAGTTGAATTGTTGAACTGGAATCACTGTGTGTGAATTGGAGATGAAATTTATGAATGTTGTTGGTGTTTTGAGAAGTTTATGAAATTTGTTGAAATGAGTTGAGTTGTTGTTTATGATGCATAATTTGAGTTCTTTTAGGTGTGTTATAACCATTGTGGCCTATAAACACCTTCTGGAACACGTTTTGGGATTTGGGGGATCAAAATTGGGAGTTTTGGGTGAAAATGGGTTGGAACCCGTAACACTTTTTTCTGCAGAATTTTGAATAGTCGCTTAAGCGACGCTGCAGTGGCTGTCTGATGACTGTTCGCTTAAGCGAACGCTAAGCGAACAGGACCAGAAGCTACTGACTTGTGGTCGCTTAAGCGTGCAGGTGGACGCTTAAGCGTGCATAACTTTTTCCAGCACTTTTAAAACTTTGTTCCGAGCTTCCGAGGGCCAATCCGAACTTCTTAAAACACTTCTTTTAACTTATATAATCACTGTTTGTACAATTAATCTTACTGGAACACTTCCTTGAACAAGAATTGGACTTGGTTTATGAAATTGAATTCCAACTTTGAAAAATTGTCAAGAACGTTGAATTTTTTTCCGAAATTTGAAATTCAAGGAAATGGAATGGGATTAAAGTAGTGTAGAGATTATATGATAAATGAAAATGATTTCAATTGGTTCCAATTAGTTATATCTTGTTTTGCCTTGAAAACTTGGAATTTTGGAAAAAATGACAAAGTGAGACGAACTTCGCGATTTTTGTGAAAACATCGCGATTGGCCGATGAAAGGCTTATGTAATCTCTACTGCACACAAATGTGACTTAAGAGTATACATGGCTTAGGCATTTGATCTTGTTTGGTTGGTTTTGGTTCATTACTTCGATATTTTTAAAGTTGTGAATTATGAGTAGAACTTCATGAAAACTTAGTTTAAAGACTAAATGTTTAGCAACCTTTTGTAACTGACCTTGTATGATTGAAATGGTGATTTGCGAATGAATGTTTTGCGGTGAATGTATGTTGATGTATGCATACTTGTTGAATGGAGGTGATTATTGCATAATTGGTATATGCATTGTTGGGTGATGATTGCATGATATTGTATGCATATTTGATGTTGAGGTGATAATGGTATGAACATATGCATTGAGTCGAGTCATATGTTCATGCATTCATTGTTTGGTGACGAACTTATGTTCAATGTAAGGCGGGGCGTGAAACCTTACAAACGATGTTTTTGTTGCATCGAAGGTGACGACCTTGAGGTGATTTGGTACCACATGCATCTAGATGAGTCTAGAACATTGCATACATTGTTTGGTGAATTGCATTGAGTCGTGATGTGTGATTGATGCATTTGGTTAATGTGAACTTGATTTGTGGATTGAATTGATATTGGATCATGGTGTGAATATACATGTATGATGACGTTTGTATTATTTGATAATCTCTATACATGATATTCTTGGATACTTGATTGTGGATTATGTTGATGTAATGCTAACCCTCAGTGGTTTACCACCTGCCTTTCCGTGCGGACGGGTAGATGGAGTGCAGGATAAGTAGCTTGTTTGCTTGGTGTTGTTGAGGAGTAGGATTCCTCTATCTCTTTTGCGCGTGTCTAGATTAGGGGCTCTGATCTAGGATAACGTTTTTATGTTAGACTTATTTCATCTTATGTTGATTCGAGGAGTATGTTATGATTCTTTTATATCCGATGTTGAGGATAAGGTTATGTATTAATTATCCTGAGATTTGGAGTTATGGTTTCTATTCTTGAATATATATTCCGCTGCTATGTTTACGAACCATGATAATTTATACTTGTGAACTTGAATTTGTTGTTGGCGTAGCATCTATTTCTAGAATATATTTGTATGTTCGCGCGTTTTACCGCTTAATAGGGATAGGGTGTTACAGGTTTCGCCGGTTGTTTGCGTTTAGGTGGTGCTTTGGCTTTTTTGGTGGCTTGGGATTTTTTTCTTGTATCTACCATAGTTAGGGTTAGGGTTTGGTTTTAGGGCTTCATGAGAGTTTTGGTTTTGGTGAATTTGATTAGGTTAATGATGATAGGGAAGGTTTAGGGTGATGGAGTGATGATTATGGGATGAAAAAATGTTGCTTTTTGATAAAAAAAAAGTGGTAGAAATTCATAGGTTAGGGTTATGGGAAAATTTTGGCAGAGTTTGGCTATGTAACACCCCGTTTTCCCCAACATAAAAATTTCATTATAAATTAGAGTTTTCATCATAACGGAATGCTACATTTTCTTAAAAATCTTCAAATAAATAAATAACTATTTATTCTTCATAAAAGTAGTCAATAATAAACTTTCAAACTTCGCAGCGGAATTAATTCAAATCAACAAATTAGTCTTTGGCACGCAGGCCTCATCAAAAGTCTCATAATTCATAAATAATACGTAAGGAAAGAGAAAACAAATAATAAAATTTCCATCCCGTTACGTATCAGAGCCCTAAGACACTTTGACCCGACACCTCTACTAATCTTCATTACCTGCAAGTTACCATATGAAGGCAACAATTTCCAAGCAGAAGGGGTGAGATTCACAAACAACAATAGATAATATAATTCATCAATTATATTAAACAACATCAATAAAAACAATAAGCAATTGTCAGTTTATAATTAAACAATCAACAACGTCATCAACAAGCTACAACATCAACGACTCGACCGACAACAACAACTACGACGACAACAATGCAACTAATCCAAATGCATGTGGTACCATTTAACGCGTTTGAATGACTAGCATTCCGGGGCATAAGCCCCCAACAGTTTGACATAAACTCCAACTTGATCGAAGGAACACAACAGAAGGACTCAACAAAGTCTCACAGCAAAATTCAACAAATAAAGCATGCTACAGTACTGCTCGCCGTGGCGAGCTACTTTACTCGCTATGGCGAGTTCAAGAAAATGAGCTACTCGCTATGGCGAGTTAAGAGCGAGCTGAAGGCGAGCAAAACTGGGTGCTCTCGGCATTTTTGACATTTTTCACCCAAAATCATCATTTTTAAGTTCCCCAAACCCAAATTTGATTCTGTAAAAGGTGCCATTCATTCCTAAACATATTAAGGTATTCATGTGGATATAAAAATTGATCCAAAAACGTCATTAAGACAATTAACGATTTTTAATTAAAGCAACTTACCGTGGCGAGTGCATTTGCTCGCTGTGGCGAGCTAAACAGGTTTTACTCGCTATGGCGAGTGGGTTTGCTCGCTGTGGCGAGTGGCGATTTTCAGAACTACGAACTGTACGAACATACTTCTACTTTTCAACCCTAAACCCCAATTTCAACACCCAAAAACCCAATTTTGATGAATTGCATTACTTCTATTCAAACTAACATCAGAACAGCAATAAACAACAACATTTTCATGAATTCATCAAGTTTTCAAAACTAATTCATCTTCAACCTAATTCAGTTCATCAGCCTTAACAACAACAACATCAATAAATGAATTATATGACCTAAAATTGAGAGTTAGTCTCACCCTTACCTGAATTTTGATGAACAAAGCTCTACAATTATCCTCACTTGGCTCTTCCCCATTGGTTCTTGGTTTTCTCCCTTTTCTCTGTTTCTCTCTGTTTCTACGTGAAACTGATTTCTGACTTTTCCCTTCTCTTTTCTCTAACTCCCTATTAATTCCACTTAATTCCCACTTAATTCTAATTAACTCCTATTTAAAAAATATTAGTCAATTCTTTTTAATCCCCAAACTTCCAATAATTATAACTTCCCACCTATTTTATTTAAATAATTAAATAATCATATAATAAATTATACCACACCATCAAATCAACATAAACCATTTAAAATCATATAAAATATTAAAAATCAACCAAAAATAAATAATAACAACTAGGGCGTTACAACTCTCCTCAACTTAAAGAATTTTGTCCTCGAAATATTACCTCAAGCAAACAATTCTGGATAAGACTCTAGCATCTTACTTTCCAGCTCCCATGTTAAACTTTCACCAGTTACTCCACCCCAAACAACTCTCACTAGAGGTATCCCCTTGCCTCTCAACTTCTTCACCTTACGATCATCAATTCTCAACGGTAAAGTCTCCACCGTAAGGTTGTCTCTAACATGCACATCATCTCTTGGAATAACATGCGAAGGATCCGCTACATACTTCCGAAGTTGCGACACATGAAACACATCATGCAAGTTCGAAAGATGTGGTGGAAAACCTACTCGATATGCCACTGTCCCAACTCTCTCAGATATCTGATAAGGACCAATAAACTTTGGAGTCAACTTCTTAGACTTCAAAGCACGACCTACACCTGTCATAGGAGTGACTCTCATGAACACATGATCTCCCTCTTGAAACTCAAAGTCCTTTCTACGCTTGTCATGGTAACTCTTATGCCGACTCTGCGACGCTTTCATCTGTTCTCGTATCAATTTGACCTTCTCTGTAGTCTGCTGAACTATTTCTGGTCCCAACACTATACTTTCTCCCGATTCAAACCAACACAACGGAGTTCTACACCTCCGACCATACAAAGCTTCGAATGGTTCCATACCAATACTCGAATGGTAACTGTTGTTGTACGTGAACTCAATCAACAGTTGATGACTATCCCAAGCTCCACCTTGCTCAAGTACACACACTCTCAGCAAATCTTCTAACGACTGAATCGTTTTCTCCGACTGACCATCTGTTTGAGGATGATAAGCGGAACTCAACCTCAACTTTGAACCCAAAGCCTCTTGCAAACTTTTCCAAAACCTTGAAGTGAACCTCAGATCTCTATCCGACACAATACTTGATGGAACACCATGCAACTTCACAATATTATAAATGTAAATCTCCGCCAACTGAGCTACCGGATAACTAATATTGATCGGAATAAAATGTGCTGACTTTGTCAACCTGTCAACAACTACCCAAATGGCATCATGCCCTCTCGGAGTATTCGGTAAACTCATTACAAAGTCCATGGATATGCTTTCCCACTTCCACTCTGGCACATCTAATGGTGTCAACATTCCTGCAGGCTTATGATGTTCAACTTTAGACTTCTGACAAGTCAAACATGCATACACGAACTGTGGAACATCTCGTTTCAATCCGGACCACCAAAACAATTTCTTCAAGTCGTGATACATCTTTGTAGCCCCCGGATGAATACTTAAGCTACTCCTATGACTTTCTTCTAAAATCAACTTTTTCAACTCATCATTATCAGGAATACAAATCCTGCCTCGGAATCTCAACACACCATGGTCATCAACCTGGAAATCACTATCTCAGTTTCATTACTAGCACCCATCAAGTCTACAAACTTAACATCAACTTTCTGCGCTTCCTTGATACTGTTCAAGAACTCGTTATTGATCTTCAACATACCCAACTGCACGCTCTGAGGTGCCAATTCAAAAACTAGACTCAAGTCCCTAAATTGCTCAAGCAACTCAAATTCTTTTATCATCATAGCACACATGTGCAACGCCTTTCTGCTCAAGGCATCTGCAACCACATTGGCTTTACCTGGGTGGTAATTCAAACCAAAATCATAGTCCTTCAACAACTCAAGCCATCTTCTCTACCTCATGTTCAATTCTTTTTGGTCAAATAAATATTTTAGACTCTTATGATCACTGAACACTTCAAATCTGGAACCGTACAAATAATACCTCCAAATCTTCAACACAAAAACGACAGCAGCCAACTTTAGATCATGCGTAGGATAATTCCGCTCATGGATTCTTAACTGTCTGGAAGCATAAGTGTCGCGTCATTTTTCGGAGATCAAGGCTATTTGATTAGCTTTTGACTCACTATTTACTTCACGACTGAACATTTAATTTTATTTAGAAAAAAGGGAAAAAAGTTCAAATGCCCCATATTTGAAGATTAAGGGTTTGGGGGTTGGTTACATAAAGGGAAGGTATTAGCATCCTTTATGTTCGTAGTACTCTACGAGAACCTCTTGATTTTATTTAATTTTTGTGCTATAAACTTGCTTGCTTTTTTTGAAAATAGATTTAAAGTGATAAAAGAAAAAAGAAAAAAGGGAAACCTAATATCTACATTTTTTATTGATTTGAGAGGACGAGTGTCCTTTGCCTACGTACCCGTGAGGGATCAAAACCTCGTAGTTCGGGGTAAAGATTGACGTTTGATTGGTTGTGTGTTTTTTATTAGTTTTGAAAAAGGTTTTAAAATGAAAAAGCCAAATGGCAAATAAGAATTTGTTTGTGTGTTTTTTATATTAAAAGAAAATAAATCAAAATAGAATTAAGTTGATTGAAATTTGATTAAGAAAATAAAATAAAAATGGGATCACTATCAAGGTTTATTAGGAAAATATTTTTGTGAATTTTTGGTTATTTCTAATGTTTTTGTTCTTTTTGAATATATAAAAGCACAAAAATTAAATAAAATCAAGAGGTTCTCGTAGAGTACTACGAACATAAAGGATGCTAATACCTTCCCTTTATGTAACCAACCCCCAAACCCTTAATCTTCAAATATGGGGCATTTGAACTTTTTTCCCTTTTTTCTAAATAAAATTAAATGTTCAGTCGTGAAGTAAATAGTGAGTCAAAAGCTAATCAAATAGCCTTGATCTCCGAAAAATGACGCGACAAAAATGACGACTTCACTGGGGACCCCCTAAGAGGGTTGAGCCTAACTTGGCTTTATTTAAAGTTTTGTGCTATAACTTGCTAAGAAAAACAAAAATAAAGGATGGAAATACGTGTATATATGTTCTTCCTTCTCCTTTCTCCATTCTTAAACGTGTGTGGTGAGATAAGTCCTAACCCGGACTTGAGGGAAATATAGGATAGGAGTGGTAGAATCATAGTGACATACCGAGAGTATTCTCGTGTTTTGGAGCATGTGATATAACCACACTTAGCGGAGGATCTTGAGGTAATGTATGTCGGCGTGTGTTGTCACGTTTAAACGTTATTACTTTTAGTGTCCGTCGAAGTTAAGGACCTTAGTTACCTTTAACCCATCTTGGCCTTTAGGACGTAGTGCGGTGGCTAACCAAGTGTTGTCTTGGAATTAGTCGACACGCGATACTACACTCAAACGAGACTTTCCTACGAACGCTGTTGGACCGGGTGTTGTCCCGGGCATCCGACAAAGGTTGTGGGGAGTTGGACTTTGGGAACTGGGTAGAACCCGTAATACAAGTACAAATAAAACGATAGTCCCTACCAAATGGCGCACTTACCCTTGACTCCATGATATGGACCTAAAACCCCACCATGTTTTCTCTGTTCTTTAGCATAATCATGCATACATGCATTCATTCATAAACTCTTTTTCTCATTAAATATCGAAGGACAAGATAAGTTCTTGTAAACATCAAAGGTAACTTTGCAAGAAAGAACAACGTCAAACAAAATCTCAAAAATTTCAAAAAAAGCTAAACTAAGCGTTTGCTTTTGTTGAAGACTTCTTATGTGGCTTTGAAAAGGGAACTGATTGCAATATCTTTATATATAAAACCATGGTCCTTACGATGTTTACAATTACTTTGACACATCCTTTAAAAAAAATGTGTCCTTTTTGCATAAACATCATACATCATCTTGCATTTCATGGTCTCAAATCCCAAGTCTCACACAAATCTTTCTCTTCCGTAGAAGGTCAACCCGTTTGAAAGGTGGCCCGACGCACACTCTACAAGTCTACTTGTACTTACTACACTCATGCATTCGTAAAGAAAGAGGATGAACTTTCTCGAACAAGAAAACCAAGTACTCCGGGAGGAAAATGAAACCATGCAGACTAGGATGGACGAGATGACCGAACTGGTAAAGACACTAACGGCTGCACAAAATCAGCTGCCACCACCACCTCCTCCCCGGGTCAGCACTCAGGCTGGGGCAGGTCCCTCTACTACTCTTGGTTGGACAGTGTCTACCAATACTTCACAGCAAATTATACCAGAAGGACATCCTGGGGGCGTACCTCTTAGCCTTGGTGAAGTATTCCGTCCTTATGTCTCAGAAGCTCAAGTGTCTACTGTTCAAAATGCAATTCCTGTTCCAACCGCGACCTACTCAGTACCTCTGGTTCATGCTATTCCACAAAAGGAAGAACTCTTCGTCCTCTCAGGAAGTACAGGGGCCTATGACAGAATGATTGACTTACAGAAGAAGTATGATGAGATGTACCGTGAAATGAAGGCTCTTCGTGGGAAAGAGATATTCGGGAAAGATGCCTATGATCTCTGCTTGGTACCAAATGTCCAGATACCCTACAAGTTCAAGCTCTCAGACTTCGAGAAATACAAAGGGACTTCCTGTCCTAAAGAGCATCTAAGGATGTATATGAGAAAGATGTCCACATATGCCGGTAATCATCAAGTCCTTATTCACTACTTTCAAGACAGCTTAGCCGGTGCCGCACTGAAGTGGTACATAAATCTAGACCGTACAGAAGTCCGAACTTTCAATTATCTGTGTGAAGCCTTTGTGCAACAATACAAATTCAATGTGGACATGGCTCCGGACCGAAGCGATCTCCAGGCTATGACCCAAAGAGACAAAGAAACGTTCAAGGAGTATGCCCAACGATGGAGGGATGTTGCTGCCCAAGTCAGCCCGAGTATAGAAGAGAAAGAAATGACCAGACTGTTCTTAAAAACTCTCAGTCAATTCTACTATGAGAAGATGGTCGGAAGTGTGCCCAGGGACTTCGCAGAGATGATTGACGCGGGTGTACAGTTGGAAGAAGGAGTCCGAGAAGGACGATTAATAAGAGAAATTGTACCTACCAGCAATGCAAAGAAATTCGGGAACGACTTTCCGAGAAAGAACGAACAAGAAGCAAGTATGACAGCCCATGAGAGGCCTCAACAAGAATATCTGGCTTATCAACATGCTGCTGCAATCACTCCCGCTCCCAATGCCATCCAACAACCAGGTTATCAGCCACAATTCCAACAGCACCCTCAACAACAGTACCCTCAGCAACAGTATCCTCAGCAACATTATCAACAACAACAAGTCTCAAGAAAACAATTTATCTCAATCCCTGTGAAATACGGAGATTTGCTTCCACAGTTGCTAGAAAAGAATCTGGTCGAGACTAAAGCGCCTGCCCCAGTACCAACAAGATTGCCAGCATGGTATAGACCTGACCTTTTCTGTACTTTCCATCAAGGGGCACCTGAACATGATGTCGAACATTGCACCACACTAAAGAAGGTAGTCCAGAACTTGATCCGGACCAACCGCTTGACCTTCTAAGACTCTAAACGTGCAAGTCAATCCGCCACCAGAACATAATACTTAGTGTTTGTGACATCTGGAGAGGCTAGCCGCAATCAGGTCTTTGCTAATGCTTTCTTCCGCTACTCATCTGTTCAAATAATGTTTGTTTGTTGCTTTCCGCTTTTCAAAAATATCCTTTTGTTCTGCCCGAGACAAAAGTGAACTTGTGTAGGGCTTTTTGCTTCATGTATTGTCCATCAATAATAAAAAGGTCGTTTTGATCCCGACTTTGTTTTTATTTTGTGCTTTTTCTGGAAAAATGGTAACACAAAAAACCAAAAAAAATCTTTTTCTTTAATCATTTACAAAGACCAGCATGAGATGGCACTGTTGCCTCACATGGGCATCGTGTTTCAATAAACATTTCAACAGGGGCAACCCCCCCTTCCGTCAGTATACAACATGAAGGCCAGACTTCTCATGGAGATCAAAATCTCGTCAACAGGAGTTCTGCTAAAATCTTTAGTTTTGATTGAACTTACAATGCATGACGATCCTGTACAACTACATCAAAAAAGGTTGAAACAAACTTCCAACAAGAAGGTTCGTCCCTGTAAAACTCAAGAAGAAGACTTTGTGCAAAAAACACTCTTTCCGACCTTACTCTAGGGGCAAGTGGACGCCTAACTATGAAGGCTCGTGTGCAATGACTTCTTACAACTACGAATGGTGACAAACTCACACGTCCTACGAATGTCGATGCAGTCAAGAAATACTCTGTCAAAAATAAAAGCTCGATAAGTCGCAAACCTGAAAAAGGGACTTAGGCAAAAATGAGCGTCTCGGTGGACTGAAAACCCGAAAGGGCGGTCCAGGCAAAAATTAGAGACATAAACAGGATGATCATCCTGATAGATTGAAAACCCGAAAGAGCGATCTATGCAAAAGTTAAGGGTCATGACAAAGTAACTGCATCAAATCGAGCACAATCCACTTGGGGCATCCAATTATCAAAAGACCTCCGATTCGAAGCATCTGCAAATCAAAGACTCAGAACTGGGGCATTCAAAGTTGTTAGGGAGAATAGCGGTTATTGTGTTCAATGTACCCTTCCCATTACATTTACCATTTTCCAAAATATTTCAAAGATCCATGGAGCCGTGCCATTGGCGTGTCACCACTCAATTCATCAAATTTGAGCCCCCGTTTATTTGGAACTCTCATTTATTCAATTTACAAAATTTCTTCTATTTTTTATGGCAACACTTGAAGCAAAAATTTTAAAAAAAACATTTTTTTACATCTTTTGAAAAACGCGAACAACAAACACACTCTCTTCGAACTCGTGAGCAGGTGAAGCATACATCAGCAGCCGCCTCGAGAACGATTACACTCTGGAAAGGAAACATATCTAAGCACTATGAAAAGGACCTCTACTTTGAACAAGATGCAGTCACAATCCAAAAACAAGAACAAAAAATGAAAGCTCGCTAAGTTGAAAACCTGAAAAGGCGACTTAGGCAATAGAGAGCGTCCCGGTGGACTGAAAACCCGAAAGGGCGGTCCAGGCAAAAATTAGGGGCACAATAAAGGAATATACTCCCGGTGGACTGAAAACCCGAAAGGGCGGTCCAGGCAAAAGTTAGGGATTTCAAAAAAAAAAAAAAAAAAAAAACAAAAAGGAGCGTGACTGCTGGGGCATACCAATGGATTGACACTCTATGCAAAATGGCGACTTCCAGACTTTTGGTGAACAGTGGCATTTATCATAACACTCTACGCCGGTTCACAAATGGCGACTTTTTCCCAACTTTTCAGTCAACAATGAGCTCTCCCCCAGGAAGCATCAATTGTTATCTTGTGCCAGGTTTCACCCTGCAAATGGCTCGATTAGTTCACGATAGTATCATCTTCAAGTTTGCCGAGTGTTTGTACTGCGATGTCAGTGTGCCTCCCATCTTACCTGTCTTGTCTCGTTTCGTCGAGTTTACCTATCGCAACCCGGTCTACACACTCATACATTCACTCATACATTCATACATTCATGCATTATTATTTTCACTCACACACGACATATACACAACATCATTCACATGTGGTTGCATCGGCCACCTGAAATCTTGTTTTGGCCGCATCCTGTCGTTTCAAGTCCTCAACCGTTTAAAGCCGACAGTCCTAAACAACGGACCGCTTACACTTTTATCTACTTTCAAGCCAACAGTCCTAAACAACGGACCACTTACATTTTTACTGCTTTCAAGCCGACAGTCTCAGACAACGGACCGCTTACATTTTTACTACTCTCAAGCCGACAGTCCCAGACAATGGACCGCTTACATTTTTACTGCTCTCAAGCCGACAGTCCTACACAACGGACCACTTACACTTTTCTTACTGCTCTCAAGCCGACAATCCTACACAACGGACCGCTTACACTTTTCTTACTGCTCTCAAGCCGACAATCCTACACAACGGACCGCTTACACTTTTATTTTCTTTCAAGCCGACAGTCCTAGACAATGGACCGCTTAAACTTTATCTGCTTTCAAGCTGACAGTCCTACACAACGGACCGCTTACACTTTATCTGCTTTCAAGCCGACAGTCCTAGACAACGGACCGCTTACACTTTTATTTGCTTTCAAGCCGACAGTCCTAGACAACGGACCGCTTACACTTTTATTTGCTTTCAAGCCGACAGTCCTACACAACGGACCACTTACACTTTATCTACTTTCAAGCCGACAGTCCTACACAACGGACCGCCTACACTTTTATCTGCTTTCAAGCTGATAGTCCTACAAAACGGACCATTTACATTTTTACTGTTTTCAAGCCAACGGTCCTAAACAACAGACCACTTAAGTTTACCTTTTGCCTTGTTTCAAGCTGTTAGTCCTAAACAATGGACAATCCGCGTCTATCCGTCATTCCCTCGAGTGTCTCCCCAGTGTGTCTGGTCTAGAAGCGTCATCAAAAGTTTTGTCTTCATTAAACCATCGTTCCAAATCAATACAATAATAGACAATCATATCCCCAGTGAAGTCGCCATTTTTGTCGCGTCATTTTTCAGAGATCAAGGCTATTTGATTAGCTTTTGACTCACTATTTACTTCACGACTGAACATTTAATTTTATTTAGAAAAAAGGGAAAAAAGTTCAAATGCCCCATATTTGAAGATTAAGGGTTTAGGGGTTGGTTACATAAAGGGAAGGTATTAGCATCCTTTATGTTCGTAGTACTCTACGAGAACCTCTTGATTTTATTTAATTTTTGTGCTATAAACTTGCTTGCTTTTTTTGAAAATAGATTTAAAGTGATAAAAGAAAAAAGAAAAAAGGGAAACCTAATATCTACATTTTTTATTGATTTGAGAGGACGATTGTCCTTTGCCTACGTACCCGTGAGGGATCAAAACCTCGTAGTTCGGGGTAAAAATTGAAGTTTGATTGGTTGTGTGTTTTTTATTAGTTTTGAAAAAGGTTTTAAAATGAAAAAGCCAAATGGCAAATAAGAATTTGTTTGTGTTTTTTTTATATTAAAAGAAAATAAATCAAAATAGAATTAAGTTGATTGAAATTTGATTAAGAAAATAAAATAAAAATGGGATCACTATCAAGGTTTATTAGGAAAATATTTTTGTGAATTTTTGGTTATTTGTAATGTTTTTGTTCTTTTTGAATATATAAAAGCGGAAAAATAAATAAAATGTAGAGTAATAAAGTTAAACTAACAAATTAATATAAAAAAATGCAAAAACAAAAGAAAATAACTTACTCTGTATGGTACAAAGACCACTTGAAACCGAAGGGACAGAAATTACTCTGTATGGTACGAAGACCACTTGAAACCGAAGGGACAGAAAGGAGTAGAAAAAGAAGAAAGACTCGTCAACACAAGTCGAAAGAGAGAGAAGAGAGGAAAAAAAACAGGAAGCATCAACTGTGAATTTTCGGGGTCCAGAATGCACTATATGAGCTCTCTATTTATAGAGAAAATTCATAACTAATAAGTGAGAAACTTTGGGTACAAGTAATCAGATCTAGCACAAAAATATCTCAATTGAGCACCAAAGTATTATATTGAGTACAAAAATATATTATTCAGTACATAAATATGTTTATTTAGCACATAAATATATATTATTGAGTATCAAAATAATATTTCAGATCAAACACTAAAATATATCAGATTGAGCACCAAAATATTATATTGAGAACAAAAATATATTATTCAGTACATAAATATGTTTATTCGGCACATGAATATATATTATTGAGTATCAAAATAATATTTCAGATTAAACACTAAATATATCAGATTGCCTACCAGAATATTTCAGATTGTGTTCTAAAATATTCTAAATTGCATTCTAAAATATTTTAGCAAGACTTAGGGACAAAGAAAGCACTTTAAAAAAAAGATCAAATTAAATATTTAATTTATCATTTCCAAATAATATTTTTCTAGCACTACTTCGTTCACACAAATACATACCCCCATTAACCAAATGTGCACCCCCACTATATAATCTTAGGTCAAAAATTGGGGTATGACAATAAGCTACCACCTTACCATCCTGCATAAGCACACCACCTAAGCCTAACTTAGACACATCACAATAAACAACAAAAGGTTCATCTGACTTCGGTAAAATTAAAATTCGAGCAGTCGTCAACCTTCGCTTCAACTCATGGAAACTATTCTCACACTGTGTATCTCACACAAAAGCTTTACCTTTACAGGTCAACTGAGTCAATGGAAGTGCCAACTTCGAAAACCCTTCGATAAATCTGCGGTAATAACCTGCTAAACCCAGAAAACTTCTAATCTCTGTGACTGACTTCAGAGTCTCCCATTGTGATACAACATCAACCTTTGATGGGTCTACTGCAATACCACTACCAGAAATAATATGGCCAAGAAAACTTACTTCACTTAACCAGAACTCACATTTGGACAACTTGGCATACAACTTCTTTTCTTTCAACACTTGTAATACAATTTTTAAATGTTCTGTATGCTCTTCTTCAGTCTTGGAATAAATTAGGATATCATAAATAAACACAACTACAAATTTATCCAGAAAATCATGAAAAATTCTGTTCATATACTCCATAAATACACCAGGTGCATTAGTAACACCGAAAGGCATCAGTTTATATTCATAGTGATATAACGCGTCCTAAAGGCCGTCTTCTGCATATCTTCATCCTTCACCTTGATCTAATGGTAACCTGATCTCAAATCAATTTTACTAAATACACGTGCACCCACTAGCTGGTCCATCAAATCATCAATCCTCGGAAGTAGATACCTATTCTTTATCGTCACTTTATTCAGTTGACGATAGTCTATACACAACCTCATGCTACCATCTTTCTTCTTAACCAACAATATCGGCGCTCCCCAAGGTGAAACACTTGGTCTTACAAACTTCTTGTCAAGTAAATCCTCCAACTACTTCTTCAATTCTGCCAACTCAGCTGCTGACATACGGTAAGGAGCCATCGACACAGGCTTCGTACCCGGGACAAGATCGATTGAAAATTCAACTTCCCTTTCTGGCGGCACATCAAGAATCTTGTCAGGAAAAACTTCTGGAAATTCATTTACAACTGGTAGACTATCAATCACCGCTTGATTCTCCACCGACAAATACCCTATTAAGGAAAACATCGGAATTCCGTCGTGCTCTATCTCCTTCAGCTGCTTAGTAGTCAAGAAATCAACTCCACTCTCTTCTTCAGCGGAAGAGAAACGTACCGTTTTACTAAAACAATTGATGAGAACATGGTTATACTCTAACCAGTTCATTCCAAGGATTACATCCATACCCGTCAACGGTAAACATATAAGATCAACTTCAAAATCTCTACCAAACACAGACAGCGGACATCTTAAACAGACAAGAGAAGTAGTTACTGAACCCTTAGCTGGAGTTTCAACAACCATTTCTCTACCTAAATTAGACATAACCAGACCCAACTTATGTGCACAATCAACAACAATAAAACAATGAGTAACACCAGTATCAATGATAGCAATTAAAGGAGTACTATTAAAGAAACAAGTACCTCTGATAAGTCGATCCTCGTTATCCGTCTGTGTACCAGACAATGCAAACACTTTCCCACTATTCTGAGCCCTCTTAGGCTTCTTGCACTAAGAACTAAGATGACCCTCTTCATCACAATTGAAACAAACAATATCACCACGTTTGCATTCAGCTACTGTATGTCCTTTCTTCCCACATCGGAAGCATTTCTTCTCATCACGGCGGCAAGCATTACTTTTGTGGCCTTTCTCACCACACCTGTAGCAGAAAATTTGAACAGGAGTCTCATTTTTCATGGGCCTCCTCTCATCATTCACCCGTTGTTTACCCTTATCAGCAGGAGCACTGTAAGGCTTAGAACGGCTCTGCTGACTCTTACTCTTTCTTTCATTAATCACTTTGTAGTGAGCTTTCGTATCCTCTTCGTAGATTCTGCAGCTACTTAACAAATCTGAAAAGGTGCGGATCTTCTGGTAACCAATGGCCCGCTTAATCTCAGCACACAGACCATTCTCGAACTTGATACACTTAGAGAACTCAGCAGTCTCAGGAGTGTAATGCGGGTAAAACTTTGCCAGCTCAACAAACTTGGCAGCATACTCCGTTACAGATCTGTCACCTTGCTTCAATTCCAGGAATTCAATTTCCTTCTTACCTCGGACATCTTCCGAGAAATACCTGTTCAAAAACTCTCTTCTGAACACAGCCCAAGTGATCGCAGCTCCTCCGTTCCCTAGAACTGGTTGCACACTCACCCACCAATCATCAGCCTCTTCAGCCAGCATGTGTGTGCCAAAGCGCACCATCTGAATATCAGTGCATTGCATAACCCTGAAGATTCTTTCAACTTCTTTCAACCATGTCTGCGCTCCATCAGGGTCATACCTGCCTTTGAAAGTTGGTGGATGGTTCCTCAAAAAGGTTTCCAGCATGCGAACACCGTCGTTACCACCAGCATTGTTCTGTTGACCCACAGCTTGACCGACCTGCTCTGATACCAATTGTAACACCCCGTTTTCCCCAACATAAAAATTTCATTATAAATCAGAGTTTTCATCATGACGAAATGCTACATTTTCTTAAAAACCTCCAAATGAATAAATAACTATTTATTCTTCATAAAAGTAGTCAATAATAAACTTTCAAACTTCGCAGCGGAATTAATTCAAATCAACAAATTAGTCTTTGGCACGCAGGCCTCATCAAAAGTCTCATAATTCATAAATAATACGTAAGGAAAGAGAAATCAAATAATAAAATTTCCATCCCGTTATGTATCAGATCCCTAAGACACTTTGAGCCGACACCTCTACTAATCTTCATTACCTGCAAGTTACCATATGAAGGCAACAATTTCCAAGCAGAAGGGGTGAGATTCACAAACAACAATAGATAATATAATTCATCAATTATATTAAACAACATCAATAAAAACAATAAGCAATTGTCAGTTTATAATTAAACAATCAACAACGTCATCAACAAGCTACGACATCAACGACTCGACCGACAACAACAACTACGACGACAACAATGCAACTAATCCAAATGCATGTGGTACCATTTAACGCGTTTGAATGACTATCATTCCGGGGCATAAGCCCCCAACAGTTTGAATGTAATAACATTCCAGGGCATAAGCCCCCAACAGTTGAGTGATAAACACTCCAGGGCATAAGCCCTCAATGATTGAGTGTAAACTCTCTAGGGCATGAGCCCTCAACAATGTATGAGTATGAAATGGACTCAATAGTGTATATCTGCATACAACTCAACAACAGCAACAACTACTATATGCATATTCAACTATGACATAAACTCCAACTTGATCGAAGGAACACAACAGAAGGACACAACAAAGTCTCACAGCAAAATTCAACAAATAAAGCATGCTACAGTACTGCTCGCCGTGGCGAGCTACTTTACTCGCTATGGTGAGTTCAAGAAAATGAGCTACTCGCTATGGCGAGTTAAGAGCGAGCTGAAGGCGAGCAAAACTGGGTGCTCTCGGCATTTTTAACATTTTTCACCCAAAATCTTCATTTTTAAGTTCCCCAAACCCAAATTTGATTATGTAAAAGGTGCCATTCATTCCTAAACATATTAAGGTATTCATGTGGATATAAAAATTGATCCAAAAACGTCATTAAGACAATTAACGATTTTTAATTAAAGCAACTCGTCGTGGCGAGTGCATTTGCTCGCTGTGGCGAGCTAAACAGGTTTTACTCGCTATGGCGAGTGGCGATTTTCAGAACTACAAACTGTACGAACAGACTTCTACTTTTCAACCCTAAACCCCAATCTCAACACCCAAAAACCCAATTTTGATGAATTGCATTACTTCTATTCAAACTAACATCAGAACTGCAATAAACAACAACATTTTCATGAATTCATCAAGTTTTTAAAACTAATTCATCTTCAACCTAATTCAGTTCATCAGCCTTAACAACAACAACATCAATAAATGAATTATATGACCTAAAATTGAGAGTTAGTATCACCCTTACCTGAATTTTGATGAACAAAGCTCTACAATTCTCCTCACTTGGCTCTTCCCCATTGGTTCTTGGTTTTCTCCCTTTTCTCTGTTTCTCTCTGTTTCTACGTGAAACCGATTTCTGACTTCTCCCTTCTCTTTTCTCTAACTCCCTATTAATTCCACTTAATTCCCACTTAATTCTAATTAACTCCAATTTAAAAAATATTAGTCAATTCTTTTTAATCCCAAAACTTCCAATAATTATAACTTCCCACCTCTTTTTTTTAAACAATAAAATAATCATATAATAAATTATACCACACAATCAAATCAACATAAACCATTTAAAATCATATAAAATATTAAAAATCAACCAAAAATAAATAATAACAACTAGGGCGTTACATGCTACTTTTGGAAGTAAATGAAATGAAAATCATGTTGTGTTTATTTATAGGCTGGGGAAATCGTGTCATGTTTGGCCAAAAACGTGTCACGATTTGGTTTTGTAACGGTCATAATTTGAAACCACCAAAATCTTGTCACGTTTGGGTAAAAACGTGTCACGATTTTCAATTTGTGAAATTTTTCTCTCCAGAAATCGTGTCACGTTTTGGCCAACGTGCCTCGATTTCCTTGGCAGAAAGGACATAAATTTTAACTTAGAAATTTTTTTGAGAGGTTTAGCGGGAGGCAAAATCGTGTCACGTTTTACCCAAAACGTGTCACGGTTTTGCCCAGTACAGGACTTGAAAAGTTTTCTTCCTCTGTTGTTTCAGCTGAAATATTTTTGATTTTTTGAAAGCAATAAAAAAAATAAAAACTACTACCTGAAATTAAAAATGTGGGTTGCCTCCCACCAAGCGCTTCTTTACCGTCACTAGCTTTTCTGTCAAGGACCCTTAAAGGTTCGTAAGAACAAGTCCTACCTTCTCTTTTGGTAGGTCGCCACCTAGATATGGCTTAACTCTTTGCCCATTCACCTTGAAACTTCTGTCATCCTCAGGCGTGGTTAACTCAACAGCTCAATGAGGTGACACACTCTTGACCACAAATGGTCCCGACCACTTTGACTTGAGTTTTCCAGGAAACAACTTCAACCTGGAATTATACAACAAAACTAGTTGCCCAAAGTTAATATCCCTAGATACTAAGTTTTTGTCATGATACCTTTTAGTCATGGCTTTATAGATGAGCGCATTTTCATACGCTTTAAGCATCATCTCTTCAATTTCATTGAGTTTCAAGAGTCTTTTCTTACCAGCGACCACTTGATCAAAATTTAAGGCCTTATTGGCCCAATAAGCTTTATGTTCTAGCTCAACTGGAAAATGACATGCCTTACCATACACTAACTGATAAGGTGAGAGCCCTATACGAGTTTTGAAGGCTGTCCTATATGCCCACAACGCGTCATCTAATTTCTTAGACCAATCTTTCTTATTTGACGCAACTGTCTTTTCAAGGATTTGTTTCAACTGACGATTTGAAACCTCTACTTGACCACTGGTTTATGGGTGATAGGGAGTTGCAACCTTGTGCTTGATGTTATACTTTTTGAGCACATTTTCAAGAAAATTATTGCAAAAGTGCTTCCCCCCATCACTAATCAAGACTCTAGGTGTTTCAAACCTAGTGAAAATATTTTTCTGCAAGAAATTGACCACTGTCTTAGCATCATTAGCAATACAAGGTATCGCTTCAACCCAATTTGTGACATAGTCAACACATACAAGTATATGGAGATAAGAGTAAGAAGGAGGGAAAGGTCCCATAAAATCAATGCCCCAACAATCAAATGGTTCAACTTCAATGATTCCAGTTAGGGGCATCTCATTCCTTTTAGAAATGTTACCTGTCCTTTGACATTTAGCACACCGTTTTACAAAATCATGGCAATCCTTGAACAAGGTAGGCCACCAGAAGCCACTTTGCAAGATTTTTGCAGCGGTTCTTTCTCCACTATGGTGGCCTCCATAAGCTGAGCTATGACATTTCCACATAATCCTATTAACTTCCTCACCTGTAACACAATGTCTAATCAAACTGTCAGTGCTTACCTTAAACAGATAAGGATCATCCCACAGATAGTGGTATGCATCCTTGAAAAACTTTTTCCGCTGATGGTATTCCATCTCATCCGGTATAATGTTACCAGCCTTAAAATTCGCCATGTCAGCAAACCATGGCCTTACACCAACAACAAACAATTTTTCATCTGGGAATTCGGCCATGATGACCTTTTCTTTCTTGGTGACCTCTTTATTCTTCAGCCGTGAGAGGTGATTGGCCACCACGTTCTCAACTCCCTTCTTGTCACGAATCTCAAGATCAAACTCTTGTAACAAGAGAATCCACCTCAAAATCCGAGGTTTCAAATCCCCTTTAGTTAGGAGATATTTCAGAGCTGCATGATCTTTAAAAACAATGACTTTGAAGCCTATTAGATAAGAACGAATTTTTTCCAATGCAAAGATTACCGCAAGCAATTCCTTTTCAGTTGTGGAATAGTTTACTTGATTTTCATTTAAAACCTTGCTTGCATAATAAATTGCATGGAAAAATTTGTTCTTGCGTTGGCCTAGGACTGCACCAACAACATAATCACTTGCATCACACATAAGTTCAAAAGGTAACTCCCAATTAGAAGCAATGATTATTGGTGCAGTCACCAACTTTGTTTTAATCAAAGAAAAAGCATTCAAGCATTCAGAGTCAAAATTAAAATCATTTTCTTTAACTAAGAGGTTACAAAGGGGCTTGACAATTTTTGAAAAATCTTTTATAAAACGCTGGTAGAAACGAGCATGCCCCAAGAAACTCCTTACCCCTTTAATATTAACAGGAGGTGGAAGTTTCTCTATAACCTCTATTTTGGCTTAGTCCACTTCTATGCCTTTAGCACTTATTTTATGCCCCAAAACTATACCTTTAGTTACCATAAAATGACATTTTTCCCAATTTAAAACAAGGTTAGTTTCGGTGCATCTTTTAAGGACAACATCTAAATGGAACAAGCATTGATCAAAGGACTTACCAAACACTAAGAAATCGTCCATAAATACCTCAATGTTCTTCTCTATCATATCAGAGAAGATAGAGAGCATACACCTTTGAAAGGTTTCCGGTGCACCACACAACCTAAAAGACATTCTTCTATAAGCAAACACACCAAAAGGACAAGTAAATGCAGTATTTTCTTGATATTCTGGAGCCACATCAATTTGATTATACCCCGAGTACCCATCCAAAAAGCAGTAAAAGGCTTGGCCAACCAACCTCTCTATCATCTGATCCATGAATGGTAACGGGAAGTGATCTTTCCTAGTTGTTGTATTCAATCTCTTGTAGTCTATACACATTCTCTAACCAGTGACAGTACGGGTGGGTATCAATTCATTTTTATTATTAGCCACCACCGTCATTCCACCTTTCTTAGGCACCACATAAACAAGACTCACCCAAGAACTATCTGAAATAAGGTAAATCATACCTGCATCCAGTAATTTCAGAACTTCTTTCTTTACCACTTCCTTCATTGTCGGGTTTAGTCTTCTTAGCGTTTGAACAACATGTTTATATTCAGCCTCCATATGTATCTTGTGCATGCAGTAAGCTGGACTAATGCCTTTCAAATCAGAAATCGACCATCCTATATGTTCTCCCTCAACACCCTTATCAGTTTTTCTTCCTCTAAAGGTGTCAAAGCGCTGCTTATAATTGCTTGTTGAGAAGTATCCTTGCTGAGGAAGACATACTTCAATTGAGGGGGCAATACTTTCAATTCTAGAATTTTATCTCCCTCCTTGCTCAAAGGTTGTACTCCTTTAGATTCTTCATCATGTAACTCTTCAATTTTTACCGGTTCCATCTCTTGCTTGTTTGCCTCAAGTTGATCTACACATTCCTTCACCTCAAGATCTACATCAATGTCACAACTTTCTATAGAATTCACAATTGTTCTCTCCAAAGGTTGTGTGGGTTGAGGCTCACAAGAATTTTCTTCAACTATTTCATCAATAACATCAATACGGTAACATTGAGGATTGTCACTTCGATGCTTCATAGCTTCAAAGATATTGAACACCACTTGTTCATCTTGGAATCTCAACATGAGTTTACCCCTTTCAACATCAATCAGAGCACGACCAGTTGCAAGGAAAGGTCTCCTTAGGAGTAAGGGAATATCTTCATCTTCAGCAAAATCCAAAATAACAAAATCAGCAGGAAACACTAAGTCATTAACCTTGACCAACACATCTTCCAGAATACCATAAGGATAAGAAATTGACCTATCAGCTAAAGTGATGGTCATTCTTGTAGGTTTTGGCTCCCCACATCCTAGCTTCTTCATCATTGACAAAGGCATCAAGTTTATACTTCCCCCTAAATCACATAAAGCTCGTTCGACATCTAATTTCCCAATGGAACAAGGGATAGTAAATGCACCAGGATCTTTTAACTTAGGTGGGAGTTTCTTTGGAGGATTGCACTACAATTCTCTGAAAGTTCAATGTTCTCGTCATCCTTAGGTTTCCTTCTTCCGGTCAATAGTTCTTTCATAAACTTAGCATAAACAGACATCTGATCAAGAGCTTCACTAAAATGAATATTGACCTGGAGTTAAGAGAAGAGTGCCATGAACTTCTTGAATTGGCCTTCTTCTTTCTTTTTCTTCTTAGCCAAATGAGGATAAGTAAGCTTCACATAAGATGGAATTACTTGCTCTTTGTTCCCATCCTTCAGCAGTTGGCTTTTAGTCTTCCTCAAGATTGAGTCAACATCTATTAACTTCTCACTTTTTTCTTCCTCATTATTTTTTTCTTTTTTTCATTTTCAACTACACCATGATTACTCTCTTTTTCAACTTCGCCATGCTCAAATTCATCTACAACTATTTCTTCTCCAACATTGTTTTCAACTACTTCATCATCTTCCTTCTCCTCAACAACTATTTCAACTCCCTTTTTGGTTTTTGGAACTGGAGGTGTTAAAACCTTTTTGCTCCTTAACTCAATAACATTACAAGTCTCGTTTTTAGGGTTTTCTTTAGTGTTACCTGAGAATCCCCCATTGTTCTGTTCAGCCAGCTGCTTTGCCATCTGCCCTATTTGAGTTTCAAGCAATTTTCTAGAGCCTTCATTGTTCTTCCTTTCAGTTTCTTGACTCTTCTTCATATCTTCAAAGTTTCATTGAGTCATCTTTATGAAATTGATCAATGTCTCCTCTAGAGCTGACGGCTTCCTCGGTTGTTGTTGTTGAGGATTAGGTAATAGAGGGTTCAAAGTGTTGTTGTTAGAGTAGCTCAAGTTAGGATGTTTGTTGAACCCTGAATTGTAGTAAGGATTTTGTCTCTGAAAATTTCCCATATAATTTACCTCTTCACTTCCTCCTTCAGGAACACACTCACCATTAGCATGTCCTTCTCCACAAAAATCACACTTAACTGCAGCAACTTGTTGAGGTTTGTTGGTCATAATGTAGCTATGAAACTCTTCCGTAAGAATCTCTAGTTGCTTATTCATTGCTGCTTGGTTGGATAGAATAGAGATTTGATCACTCACATTAAACACCCCCCTCTTCTTCTTTTCAGCATGAACACGGTATTCGTTTGCGGCCATGTTCTCAATCAAAGCTTGTACTTCATGGTCAGTTTTCACTTTTAGACTTCCTCCAGCTGAAGCATCTAAGAACATCCTATTGTTGGACGTTAACCCCTTGGTAAAGATCTGGAGGTATTGTTTTTCTGAAAATTCATGGTTAGGGCATCTTTTAAGAAGCAAGTTATGAAGGTAAGAAAAACACAAAAGAGGGGGGGGGGGGGGGGGTTGAATTGTGTTAACTTTCGCGTCTCTTAAAAGTTTGATTCTATTTTCCAGGATCAGAGTCTGAACAAATTCAGGTTCTGATGGAAGTTCAGAGTTTGTTGCAGCAGAATAAAGTAAAGAGATAAGGTAAAGAGAGAACACAAGCAATTATACAGGTTTCATCCACAAACCGGAAGTAGTCCTGTCCCCCTTGCACTTCCAAGGAGAGTTCACTAAAATGTAATAATCAATTAAAAGTTGCTCAAGCACACAACAAGAGACTTCCAAATGCTCAAGCACGCAGGCAAGAGACTTCAAATGCTCAAAGACACAACTAAGAGACTTCTATTGCTCAAGCACACAAGCAAGAGACTTCTGACACAATTTACAGAAAGTTGAATAAGAGTTTGAACACTTGATATAAAATCAGTGGTGTTCCAATTACAAAACAATAAGACTCTGTTTTCTGCAACACTTAGAAATTCTAGGATAACAAGTTTGTAAGAATTCTCTAAGTTGTTGATGTGTTTGTTTGACTTAGGGAAAATAGCAAATAGTGTAATAGCTCAAAAATTCGTTCAGAGTCAGTAGTCTATTCTCCAAGTCTTCATTCCTTTATATAGACGTTGTAGAGAGACGTTGAGACAATCCAGCACATAACAGAGTCATCTAGAAGCTTGATCAAATATTGTTGATCTGTTGCGTGATATGATAATCGTCCTTCAATACATATTTTGAATTCCATTCCATTTGAAGCGATAATACCAATAGACACAGCTGCCAGTAATACAAGTAGTGGAGAATTCTTTGTCGCAAAGCATCCCATACTTAAGTTGACTTGAAATTAACCATTACTCCATATGAACGTTTCTTTTGCAGTCGAAATGCCTCCAGAGATTCATTCAAACAAATTCTTGAATTGCAATCTTCAAACTCTCTGTAGAACTCTTAGACTCTGTTGAGCTTCAGACTCTCTTCAGCTACTTCAGACTCTCTTTGTTCTTCAGATTCTCTGAGTCTTCAGAACCTCTTGTTTTGCACTTCTTCGTAACAACTTCTTCAGACTCTCCAAGTCTTGTACTTCTTCGAGGCGACTTCTTCAAACTCTCTTCATCTACAGAACCTCTCGAAACAGCTTCTGATGATTCTTCAGGCTCTCCAAGTCTTCAGAATCACTTGCAACAAGCTTCTTTAGGATTTGCTCTTCATTTTTTCTTGCAGAATTCTTTCAAAGATTAAAATCATGACTAAGGTCCTGCACACTCAAACAAATATTTAGCATATCCAATTGACAATTTTTAATACCTTGTTATCATCAAAACTAAAAGTTGTATATCTCCCCCTTTTTGATGATGAGAAACATAAGTATTTAGAAGGTCAATTGTTGTTAATCAAATTAACGAGTTGACTTAAGGGTCTGAGGTTTGTAATCTCAGAGTCCGAGGTTTGTATGCTCTAACTCCCCTTGAGTCTGATAATCTTTAAGGTTGAGGTTTGTAAGCTCCCCCTAAGTCCTATCCAGGTTAATTAAATTCATTTTTGGATAAAACTTCATAATCAAATCTCATAAAGACTTAAAAGACTTAAAAGACTCAAATCTTTAAGGTTGAGGGCTCAGAATCTAACATATTATCTATTGCTAACTTCCCTTTACTTAGACTTAAAAGACTTCACAATTACTCCCCCTTTTGTCATTAACAAAAAGGTATCAGAGTAATTTTTTTTTAAAGTAAACGAGAAGAGATAAGAAGATTCAGAGTTAAAAACGTAAACAGAGTTTGGTTAAACTTAGTTTTAAAAACACAAGAATTAATAAAACAATCAGAATCTAAATAGTAACCAGAATCATAAGATATATCAGACGCAAATAAATGTATGAATAAAAACATAAGCATCTATATATTCAAAATTAGAAACATTTTATAAATCAGGAGCTAAAGTGTATCAGAAGCAAACAATATTTAGAAGCTACCAAAAAAAATACAACCAAAAAAAAAAAAAAATGTGTGCAACTATGGTTTATTTTGGTTGGCAAGCATATCCATCTGCTTCTTCATATCCTCAACCTGCTTCTTAACAATCTCTTCAAGAGCTTCTGTCTTCTTAAGGTTAGCTTCTTCTTGTACAGTCATAATCTTCTTCTTCAGAGTCTTAATGACATGAGTTTCTCTTGACTTGTACTCAATTTCAGAGAAGAAAGGTTCATTTGAAAGCATCAGGATCTCCCCTTGAGATTGTTCTTATTTTCTTCCAAGTTCCTCAAGATGTTGTGCAAGTACTACAACTTGCTCTTGTGCACAAACATTCTTGACAGTTGCCAGAAAATTCTCTATTTTCTTCATTTCAGCTGAGAACTGATCTTCATAATTCACAATCAAAACTGGAATACTCTTCAGCTTGACCAGTTCATTGATCTTCCTGCACTTCTTTACAAAGAAATCCTCTATGTATCTTGTATTCAAGAGTTCAGAGTGATGTTGAGTTTGGATTGGTTGAGATGAAAAGGGTTGGTCTTTTTGAGTGGTAGTGAGGGTACAATTTTCTGATTGAGTTGTAAGATTTTCTTGGGTTTCTGTTTGTTGGGTTGATGTTAGTTGTTCAGTTTCTGTTTGATGCTCAGGCTCAGAATCTGTGTCAACAGTGACAACAGGTTCTAACTCTAAAATCTCAGGTTCTGAAGAACCTTGAGTCTGAGCTTTGGATTTGATGTGGGTGATAGGTAATTCTCCTCCTAGATGTTTCTCAAGAGAGTCTAGGGTTTCTGGAGAACCTATGTTTGAGGGTTCTGGGATGGTTAATATTTCTTGGTTGCTTGAAGATGGGATGGGTTTTTCAGGCTCTTTAGTGGACTGTGTCATACCCCAATTTTTGACCCAAGATCCCACCGACACGCGTCATTTGACCCTAATAAGTCGTTGACTTTTCAGTGAAAAATTCGGCAGAGAGGTATTTTAAAATACCTCATTTTTGGTTCCGAGTCGGGCCCATTTCTCTCCTTTTATTGGTCCTTTTAATTTTAATTCATTTCCATCTTTTATTTTCACTTTTCTTATTAATTAATTTAATTTTAATTTATATATATATATATATATATATATATATATTATTTGTTTATTTTTAGGTGACAGGTTAATAGTTTTATTTTACCATTTTTCTATTTTTCTTAATGTCCATAAAAATCCAAAAAAAAGTCAATATCCGATAACAGTCCGTCAAATCCAATCCAATTCAAAAAAACAGGAATGCGCTTTCATCCTAATCCAAAATGCAGATTTTCAGCTTCTTAAACAAACCCTAATCCTAACACTATAAAACCCAGACACAGAAACCTGCAAAAGGGGGATGATCAACAACAATTTCAAACAATCCCCATCGCAGCCATCAATCCGCGTCAAACCTAGTTCAAACTCCCATATCAACCGTACCCAAACATAACACCCAGACCATCAAGCATTACAACTCAAATCGATTCCAACCGGATCCACCGTTCACGAATATGGTCACGTAGCCAACAACGTAACCTGCACAGCAACGAAATCGAATCTATACTAATCGAAGCAAACACGGCAAAGACCCATGAAGGTGAGAAAAACACAAGGGGGGGGGGGTTGAATTGTGTTAGCTTTTCGCAGCTCTTGAAGAGTGAGAATCTAATTCCTTAGTATCAGAGTTTAAAAGAGATCAGAGTCTGATGGGAGATTAGGTTCTGTTGCTGCGGAAATAATCAAGAGATAGAGAGAAAAGAGAACACAAGCAATTATACAGGTTCCTTCCACAAACCGGAAGTAGTCTTGTCCCCCTTGCACTTCCAAGGAGAGTTCCACTAAAATGTAATATCTATTACAAGTTGCTCAAACACACAATAAGAGACTTCCAATGCTCAAACACGCAGGCAAGAGACTTCCAATGCTCAAAGACACAACTAAGAGACTTCTTTGCTCAAGGACGCAGCCAAGAGACTTCTTTTCTCAAGCACACAAGCAAGAGACTTCTGACACAATTTACAGAAAATTGAATAGAGTTGAAACACTTGACAAACAATCAAACGTGTTTCAATTACAACAAAGTCAGACTCTGTTTCAAACAAAGACAGACTCTATTTTTCTGCTTAACTTAGAAATTCTAGAATACTCAGTTTGTAAGAATAATCTAAGTTGTTGATGTGTTTCTGTTAAGACTCAGTTGAATACGATAGCAATGCAGCGTAGTTTTTCAGTTGTTGAGTCCCTTTTTTTCTTCAAGTCTTTTATCCTTTATATAGGCGTAGGAAAGAGACGTTGAGTCATCCAGTACATCAGGATGATTTCTGAAGCTTGATCAATAGCTGTTGACCTGTTGCTTGATATGGTAATAGTCCTTGAATTGCATATTTTGAATTCCATTCCTTTTGAAGATTTATACCGGTAGACACAGTTGCCAAACTGTACGAGGTAGTGGAGTAGTGGAAACAGAGTTCGTACAACGTACTCTGTACTGACCTGCATTCTTTGTCGTTGAGCATCCCACGCTCAAGTTGACTTTGAAGCTAGCCGTTACTCCAATTGAGAGTTTCTTCTGCATCGTAATGCCTTTAGAAATCCTTCTAAGCAGATCTTCAGATTGCAGGCTTCAGACTCACTGTAGCACTTCAGCTTCTAATGATCTTCAGACTCTCCTGGTCTTCAGGTTCTGATAGTCTTCAGACTCTCTTCGATACAGTCTTCAGACTCTCTTCGATACAGTCTTCAGACTTTCTTCGATACAGTCTTCAGACTCTCTTCGATTTAGTCTTCAGACTCTCTTCGATACAGAATCACAAGCAGCAAGCTTCTCTAGATCTATGCTCTTAAAATGTTCAAACAGAATACTTTCTAAGATATAAATCTTGATTAATATCCTGCATACTTAAACAAATATTAGCATATCCAATTGACAATTTTTGATACCTTGTTATCATCAAAACTCAAAACGTGGTATTGCTGAACACCTTTGTTTCAACAATCTCCCCCTATTTGATGATGACAAACATCAGGATTTAAAAGGTCAATTGTTGTTAATCTAATTAACAGGTTGACTTAAGGGGTCTGAGGTTTGTAAGCTCTAACTCCTCCTGTGTCTGATAGTTCTTAAGTTGAGGTTTGTAAGCTCCACCTAAGTTCTATCCAAGTTAATTAAATTCAATTTCATAAACAGTTGAATAAGTTCTCAGAAAAATAGACGAATAAGAGAACAAATTCTTTAAATTGGGGCTCAGAATCTAACTAAGCACCTTTCGCAAATTTCCCTTTAACTTTTGCATAGAACTTGCAGATTCAACAGTTAACAAACAAGGCTTTCCTTCTCCCCCTTTTGTCATCAACAAAAAGGTATAGAAACAAGTTTCTCCCCCTTTTTAAATGACTTCAGGTAAGGATAAAAACAATTTTTAAGGAAAACAAGATTCAGAGCGAAAAACATATAAGATGCAAAGCACAATATATATCAGAGGCACAAAGATTAAATAACAAATTGAATAATCTTAAAAACGACAGTTCAGATGATAAAGAAGACAGCAGAAATAAGTTACAAGCAAAACAAAACACAAAGAATTTAAACTAAGGTTGGTTTTGTTTGGCAAGGTGATCCATCAATTTCTGGAGATCCTCTTGATGCTTCTTAACAATATCTTCCAAAGCTTCAGTTCTTCTCAAATGAGCTTCTCTTTCAAGTCTTGCTTCTTCCTGAACTCTGTGCAGTCTCCTTCTCAAAGAGTCAAAAACCATTGAATCTCTTGGATTGTATTGATCTTCATCAAAGAATGGTTTATACTCAATCCGCAGAATAGGAGCTTTCTTCTTAGCTTTGGCTTTCTCAGCTCTCTTAACTTCTTCCACATGCTTGGCATTAACAATGGCTTGTTCCTTGACAGCAGCCTTCTGAATTTTGGTGACAAAATCCAAAAATTCAGTCTTCAAAGTGGAGAACTTATCCTCATAGCTTACATTGAGGATATGCACAAACCTTTGCTCAATAATGTCCTTGAGCTTAGAGTTTGATGAAGCATAGAACTCATCTATCCTTAACGAATCAAAGAGGTTTTGAGGTTCAGAAGTTGAGGGTTGAGAGGCTCTTAATGCTTGAAAGGTTTCAATACCAATTACAACTGTTCTGGATTCAGAAAGAGGTTCAGGAACTGTTTCAGACAAAGGCTCTGCTATGCATTCTGTTACAGGTTCTGATAGGATATCAGAAGCTTGTTCCAGAATCTCAGAGACTGGTTCCTCAACAGGTTCTGAGGGTTCAACAGAAGCAATGGTGAGAATTTCTGTAGGTTTTGGTACAGAGTTTGGATTAGAAACCGATTCTGTAGCTTTTGTTGATTTGGATTTAGCAGGGGTTTTTGGTAGTTCTCCTCCTAGGTGTTTCTCAAGAGAATCTAGGGTGTCTGGAGAGTCTACACAAATAGGCTCATGTTCGGGGGATGGTTGAGTAGAATGAATGGTTACTTCAGGCTCTTCAGAAGGTTGAATTGCCTGAAGCGGTTTGAGAAAAGATGGTTGAGCAGGGTGGTCAGCAGGTAAGTTCATAGACACTGTGATGGTGTCTTGAATAACTATGTCCATAGTTGAATCAACTTATTCAACTATTTTGGGGTCAAGTGGGTCATGGGATGATAGGGGTTTGATTGGTGAGGGGGATGAATTTCTGAGGGAGGGAAGAATTTGGCTCAAGGGTTTGTTATCTGATTCAGTATCAGATGAAGACTCTTGATTCGTAGAGGAAGGTGAGTTAAATGCCACATTACCAGAGGTGCCTATTCCAGCTTCTGGAGAAGCATGATGATCAGACACAGTAGCTTCTGATACCTCAGCTTCTGCAGGAGCAACCTGACTCTTCTGTTTCAGAGTAGATGCAAGCAACTTAGCAGCTTCTTTAACAGTTTCTTCCTTAAGTTCTTCAACAACAACTTCTGCTGCCATTGCGTTGCCAGCAGCATGTTCATCCTCAATCATAGATACAGAAGTACCTATCTTCTGTGCTACATCCTTAGCCACAGGAACCACTTCCATCTTTCTCTTCTTGATCTGACTTTCTTCACTATCAGAGTCAGTATCAAGGAATTCAGCAATCTCATCAGCTAGTTTCACATAATCTCTGTCACCCTTGCCTTTCTTCACTTTCTTCATATCCTTCTTTGCCTTCTTCTCGTCTATCTTAGCTTTCTTCTTTATCCTATCATTGATTTCCTTGAATGCAGAAGATACAGACATAGGCATGGGAGCTATGGTCTTAGGGGCACCAATAGTTACTCCTGGAAGAGCTGTAGATTTCATCTTCTTCTTGAGAGGCTCTTGCTTCTCTTCCTCTTCCTTTGGAATCACTTCCTTGGTCCTTTTCCCTTTAACCTTAAGAGGTCCTCCTCCAGCAGTCTCAGGAATGGCAGAATAGTTGATTATTCTACCAGTTTCATTGAAGTAATCCACCACAAATCTTGCAAGGACTTCAAGATTATCTTCTTTGGAAATAGGAGGGAAGTCCATCATCAAGTCTGATTGCACATAAGATTCCCTTAGATCTTGCTTAGAGGGATTAAATCTTTTGACAATCTTCATGTATTGAAGAGTTTTGCTGTTGATGATTCTCCCAGTAACTGTTCCAAGATGAGTGTCTGATACTACACCAGATTCTGATAAGACCTTCAAGAGGCCTCCTTGATACAGAATCTCAGAGATTTGCCTTCCAAAATGAACTTATCTTCTGGATTCAGATTGGCTTTTCTTAATAGCCCAGCACATGTGGTACATCACGTACCTTGGAAAGTTTATCTTCTTTTTATTTATCAGAAAATAAAGAAGAACCTTGTGATCAACAGACAGAGTGTCTGTTCCTCCACCTTTCTGAAGCATACTATCCAGTATGATCTTCAGAAGCACCCTGTGCTCTGGATGCATGTCAACCAACTTATTTGAGGGTCTCCTTTTAAATAAGAGTTTGTTGCAGATACCCGTCCAGTCACTCTTCTTCTGGACATTCCACTGGAATTTTCCTTCATTCACCACTCTACAAGCTCTGGCAACCACCTCTTCAGTGATAAGGATTGGAATCCGTATCACAGCGGACCTGATTTCAAGACCTTTGTACGGTCTTAAACCCATTTCCTCTCTATTTTTGCCAGCCAGCTTAGGGTTGTTCATGATTGCAGCAGTTTCTTCAATAGTAGCTTCATCCTTGTCGAAGACTTCTGCCCTAACCCAGAAATCTCTTACCAGCTCCTGATATGTTGGTCCATTCAACATACCGAAATAACTCATCATCCCTTGTGATAAGAAATGAGAAGAGACGTCTACTCCGTGACGAATAAGAGATCCAAAGTCTACTGGAGATTCAACTTGAATTTCCAGAGTTTCTTTAATGAGGTTCATCGTTCTGGGTTTAATCACGTATGATTTTCCAGTTTTGACTAACACACCAGATTGAATGAGATCACTTGCCATTGAGAGGTTTCTAAGTTTTGATTTTTAAGAACAAAAAAGTTTTACAAATATTGAAAACAAGAAGATTGTTCAGAGAGAAAATCAAAGAGTGAAAAAAGAAGTGAGTTGTGTGTGATAGGTATTTATAGAGAAAAGGTTATAAACGTTTGGAAAGAATAGGGGACAAACAAACACGATCAATAAATACAAAGAGCATGCAGCCGTAAAAGTATTGGGACAATGCGAAGGTAACTTGTTAAACGTAATGAAATCATTGCCCTTTGAGTTCTTACCCAATACAGACAGGCCACGTCTGAGAAACTAAAAAGTAACTGTCACCGTAGTGGGGCAGGTGTTACTGAACTCAACAGTCATGCTTCCACTAATACGAGCTTCTGAGAGTCTAAGATTCCTTAAAAGAGTCTGAAGGTCTATCAGAAGCTTATGTTCACCAGAGTCTCCAAAAGAGAGTCTGATTCTCAATTAGCTTCTGAATATCTTTCAGAATCTGAATTCTGTTTTCAGAGGCACACATTAACCAGAGACATAACACATGTTCAAATTTTTCTTTATAAAATCAAATCTTTCAACAGATAAAGGTTTAGTAAATATATCAGCCCATTGATGATCAGTATCGATGAATTGAATATCTAAAATTCCTTTTTGAACATAGTCTCTTATAAAAAGATGTTTAATCTCAATGTGCTTTGCTCTTGAATGCAGAATTGGATTCTTAGATAAACATATAGCTGCTGTATTATCACAATAAATTGGGATACAGTTTTCAGTTATTTGATAATCCTCAAGCTGATGTTTCATCCAAAGTAGCTGTGTACAACAACTAGCAGCTGAGATGTATTCTGCTTCTGCTGTAGACAAAGCAATAATTGCTTGCCTCTTGCTAGCCCAGGATATCAGATTCTCTCCCAAAAATTGACAATTGCTACTGGTTGATTTTCTTTCAACTAGCTTATAGTCAGAGGATTTCTTGTACAGAAGTCCAAGATTGGTAGTTCCTTTCAGATATCTAAAGATTCTCTTAACAGCAGTTAAGTGAGACTCTCTAGGATCTGATTGAAACCTTGCACACAGACATACACTGAATAAAATATCTGGTCTGGATGCAGTTAGGTATAACAAAGAACCAATCATACCTCTATACAGCTTCTGATCAACTTTGGTTCCTTGATCTTCTTTGCTCAGAGTGCAGGTTGGATACATTGGAGTATTCATTTCTTTGCAGTCCTCAAGATTGAACTTCTTCAAGAGCTCTTTCGTGTATTTGGACTGATGAACATAGACTCCATCTTTGCATTGGTTGATTTGAATTCCTAGAAAGAACTTCAATTCTCCCATCATGCTCATCTCAAACTCATCCTGCATTACTTTGGAAAACTCTTTGCAAAGTGAACTATTCGTAGAACCAAAAATGACATCATCAACATAAATCTGAACTATAAGAATGTCTTTCTTCAGAGTCTTTCTGAATAGTGTAGTGTCAACTTGTCCTCGTTCAAAGTTGTTTTGAATTAAGAAATTACTCAGTCTTTCATATCAAGCTCTGGGAGCCTGTTTCAAGCCATAGAGTGATTTCTTCAATTTATAAACATGCTCTGGATGTTTTAAATCTTCAAAGCCAGGAGGTTGTTTGACATAGACTTCTTCAGAAATGACACCATTAAGAAATGCACTCTTAACGTCCATTTGATAAAGGGTTATGTTGTGATTTACTGCATAGGAAAGAAGTAACCTGATTGCTTCCAATCTTGCAACTGGAGCAAATGTTTCTGTGTAATCAATGCCTTCTTGTTGACTGTAGCCCTGCGCAACAAGTCTGGCCTTGTTTTTGATTACTTCTCCTTGTTCACTAAGCTTATTTCTGAACACCCATTTAGTTCCAATGATGTTCTTGTGTTCAGGCTTAGCTACTAGATCCCATACTTCATTCCTTTTGAATTGATTAAGTTCGTCTTGCATTGCCAGAATCCATCCTTCATCTCCAAGTGCTTCTTCAATAGAGGTTGGTTCAATAACAGATAATAATCCCAAAGCAGACTCTTCTTGTCTGAAATACGATCTAGTTCTTCTAGGACTTTCTTTATTGCCAATAATCTGATCCTCAGGATGTGAAGACTTGTATTTGAATGAATGTTTGGATTGACTAGCTTGCTGAGAACCATCTTGAGCTTCTTCAGAAGCTTCTTCATTAGGAACTTCAGGGGATGCTCCAGCTTCTGAAGTATCTTCAGATTCTGGAATATGATCAGATTCTAAGTTGTCATCAGAATCTTGAGATCCTGCATAACTTTAATCTTGCTCTGGAGTTTCACTTCCAGGCACTTTGTCATCGAATCTGACATGCATAGATTCTTCAACACATTGTGTTTTGAATTATACAGTCTGTATGCCTTAGATCGTTCAGAGTAACCTAAGAAGATTCCCTTCGGAGCTTTGACATCAAATTTCTTTAGATAGACTTTATTGTTCAGGACATAACAAGTACATCCGAACTGATGAAAATAAGATATGTTAGGTTTTCTTCCTTTAAAGAGTTCATATGCTGTTTTGTTCAACAGAGGTCTGATATAGATTCTATTCTGAACATAACAAGCTGTGTTTACTGCTTTTGCCCAAAAATGTTTTGCCAGATTGTTCTCATGGATCATGGTTCTAGCCATTTCTTGCAAGGTTATGTTCTTTCTCTCTACAACTCCATTTTGTTGTGGAGTTCTAGGTGCAGAGAATTCATGAATAATTCCATGTTTTTCACAGAAAACCTCAAAAGGCTCATTTTCAAATTCTCCTCCATGATCACTTCTGACTTTCAAGATTTTCAATTCTTTTTCAGATTGAATTTGGATACAGAATTTACTAAACACAGAATATGAGTCATCTTTAGTTTTCAGAAACTTAACCCAACTCCATCTGCTGTAATCATCAACAATGACTAGTCCATATTTACTTCCATATAAGGATGCAGTGCTAACTGGTCCAAATAAATCAATATGAAGTAACTCCAAGGGTCTGGAAGTAGAAACAATTTCTTTCGGTTTGAAGGGACTCTTGACAATTTTCCCTTTCTGACATGCTCCGCAAAGAGCATCTGAATGATAGTCAATGTCTGGAAGGCCTTTGACTAGTTGCAACGTGCTAAGCTTAGAGATTAATCTCCAGTTTGCGTGTCCCAACCGTCTATGCCACAACCACTTCTTATCACCCATTGACAAAAGGCAAACTACCTTCTGATCAGTCAGTTCATAGAATTTTATCTTGTAGACATTGTTTCTTCTCTTTCCCTTGAAGACTATGGATTGATCATCCTTGTTAACCACAGTGCAGTTGTTCTTATTAAACAAAACTTCATAACCACTGTCACATAATTGACTTATGCTCAGTAGATTATGTCTATGCCCATCAACAAACCACACATTACTAATAGAGATAAGAGAGTTACCAATGGTTCCAGTACCAATGATTTTTCTAGTCTGGTTTCCTCCAAATCCCACAGTTCCTCCCTCTTTCATGGTTAGGGTTAGGAACATAGACTTTTCTCCCGTCATGTGACGCGAGCAACAACTGTCTAGGTACCAAGCCTTCTGCTTTTCTTGTCCTTTTAGACATACCTGCAGCATCAACAATTTCAGACTTAGGTACCCATGTTCTCATGGGTCCTTTTGAGTTAGTCTTTGAACCATTGAATTCCTTTCGTAAGGTGCGTCTTGAAGTAATTGGCAGTGTTTTCTTCCATACCTTGGGTTTAGAACCGTTTGGTTTAAGATTCAACTTGCCTTTTACAGTTTCTCCTTTTTGAAATTAAGGCTTTCGTTTTTCAGACTCTGGCTTTTTCAGAGTCCGTTTATCAGACTCTGAATGTTTTAGAGTCTGAATCATTAAAGCTTTAGATTCAAAGTTTTTCAGAACTTTTGATTTTACATTCTGAGATTTTGACTTAGTCAATACCTTAGAACTTGAAGTTGTAGGTTCTGAATGAGTCACTGTGTTGACTTCATCAGACTCACTTACAAAATGATTTTTCAATGCTTCTCTGGCGCCATCAGGACCAGGTTTCAGAATCACTTCATTCAAGCTTCCTCCAATGAATCCAAGACCCTGTCCTCTGTTCTGATATGTGCTATAGATCATGGATGCAACCCTTGATCTGTTAATTCCAGTAGCAATAAATTCTTGTAAAGCAATATCTTGCTCACTCAAGTATTTACAACTACACTTCTTGATCAATAAAGTATCATTTTCTTCTTTTAAACTTTCTAACTCCAACATAGTTGAATTATGTCTTTTTGACAGCTTATCAAGCTGTTGTTTGACTTTCTTCAACTCAGTGGTTTTAGCTTTAAAATGACCAAGAAGTTCTTTGACAGAATCTACTAATTCAGATCTTGTGAGTTCAGAAAATACCTCTGTTTCACTTTCAGAGTCTGCATCTGATTCTGCCTCAGGTGTCTCCTTTACAGATTCGGTTGTAGCCATTAATCCAACAGCTACCTTGGCTTCACCATCAGCATCATCATCCTCAGACCCTGACTCATTATCAAGATCTTCCCAGGTAGCCATCAGACTTTTCTTGATGTGCTTCTTAAACTTGCTTGACTTTTCTTGATGTGCTTCTTACACTGCGTTGCTTTCGTATTCAGCTGAGTCTTAACAAAAACACATCATCAACTTAGATTCTTACAAACTGAGTATTCTAGAATTTCTAAGTTCCACAGAAAAACAGAGTCTGTCTTTTGTGTAAAACAGAGTCTGTCTTTGTTGTAATTGAAACACATTTGATTGTTGTCAAGTGTTTCAACTCTATTCAATTTTCTGTAATTGTGTAAGAAGTTTCTTGCTTGTGTGCTTGAGCAAAGGAAGTCTCTTGGCTGCGTCCTTGAGCAAGGAAGTCTCTTAGTTGTGTCTTTGAGCAAGGAAGTCTCTTGCATGCGTGCTTGAGCATTGGATGTCTCTTACTGTGTGTTTGAGCAACTTGTAATTGATATTACATTTTAGTGAACTCTCCTTGGAAGTACAAGGGGGATAGGACTACTTCCGGTTTGTGGAAGGAACCTGTATAATTGCTTGTGTTCTCTCTTCTCTCTATCTCTTGATTATTCCGCTGCATCAGAACCTAATCTCCTATCAGACTCTGATCCCATTCAGACTCTGAGTTTAAAGGAAATAGATTCTCACTCTTCAAGAGCTGCGAAAAGCTAACACAATTCAACCCCCCCCCCTTCTTGTGTTTTTCTCACCTTCAGTTGGTTTCAGAGCGCCGGCTCTGTTGTCATAGCACTTAACCGTGTAACAGAAAAGATCCAGAGAAAAACATGTCTTCCAGTGAACCGTCTTCTTCTGGTGCTACTTCTGGTGCTGCTATACCATATGACTATGGATCCAATAACAGCAGTAAAAAGGATGATTATGGAAAAATTCCTAAGTTCAATGGTGATCCTGAAGAATTTTCTTGGTGGAACACCAACTTCTATAGTTATGTCATGGGTCTTGATTGAGAACTCTGGGACATACTTGAAGATGGTGTTGGTGACTTACAACTTAATAACGAAGGTGCTGCCATTGACCGCAAACTTCACACTGCTGCTCAAAAGAAAATCTATAAGAAACATCATATCATCAGAGGGGCTCTTGTCACTGCTATTCCTAAAACAGAATACATGAAGATGAGTGACAAATCTACTGCTAGAGCCATGTTTGCTTCTCTCTGTGCTAACTATGAAGGAAGCAAAAAGGTCAGGGAAGCTAAAGCTCTTCTGTTAGTTCATCAGTATGAACTATTCAAGATGAAAGAGGATGAAAGTATTGAGCAAATGTACTCAAGATTTCAAACTCTAGTATCTGGTCTTCAGATACTGAAGAAGAGTTATATAGCTTCTGATCATGTTAGCAAGATTTTAAGAAGCTTACCCTCTAGATGGAGACCAAAGGTCACTGCAATTGAGGAGGCTAAAGATTTAAACACGTTAAGTGTTGAAGATCTTGTAAGCTCTCTCAAGGTTCATGAGTTAAGTCTCAATGAACATGATTCTGCAAGAAAGTCCAAAACCATTGCCTTAAAATCAAAAGGAAGGTCTTCAAAGGCTCTCAAGGTTGAAGAGTCTGAAAATGAGTCTTCAGCTTCTGAAAGCTCAGAGGAGGATCCTGATATTGCAAAGGAAATGGCTATGCTTTCAAGCAGAATGCAGTACCTTGCTAAGAAGAACAAGAGATTTCTGAGCAAGAGCAGTGGGAAGGGGTTTAAAAAGGAGGATCAGAAAGGTTACTTCAACTGCATGAAGACTGGACATTTTATTGCTGAGTGTCCAGAACTGCAGAAGGAGAAATCCAAGTCAAAGAGGCCAACCTTCAAGTCAAGCAAGTTTAAGAAGCAGATCAAGAAAAGTCTGATGGCCACCTGGGAAGATCTTGATAATGAGTCAGGGTCTGAGCATGATGATGCTGATGGTGAAGCCAATGTAGCTGTTGGACTAATGGCTACAACCGAATCTGTTAAAAAGACACCTGAGGCAGAATCAGATGCAGACTCTGAAAATGAAATAGAGGTATATTCTGAACTCACAAGATCTGAACTTGTAGAATCTGTCAAAGAGCTTCTTGATCATTTTAAAGCTAAGACCACTGAGTTGAAGAAAGTCAAACAACAGCTTGATAAGCTGTCAAAAAGACATAATTCAACTCTGTTGGAATTAGAGAATTTAAAAGAAGAAAATATCTCTTTATTGATCAAGAAGTGTAGCTGTAAATACTTAAGTGAGCAAGATGTTGCTCTGCAAGAATTTATTGCTACTGGAATTGACAGATCAAGGGTTGCGTCCATGATCTATAGCACGTAGCAGAACAGAGGACAGGGTCTTGGATTCATTGGAGGAAACTCAAATGAAGTGACTCTGAAACCTGGTCCTGATGGAGCCAGAGAGGCGTTGAAAAATCACTTTGTAAGTGAGTCTGATGAAGTCAACACAGTGACTCATTCAGAACCTACAACTTCTACTTCTAAGGTTCTGACTAAGTCAAAATCTCAGAATGTTAAGTTAAAAGGTCTGAAAAACTTTGAACCCAAAGCTTTAAAGACTCAGACTCTGAAACATTCAAAGTCTGATAAACAGACTCTGAAAAAGCCAGAGTCTGAAAAACTAAAGCCTAAGTTTCAAAGAAGAGAAACTGTGAAAGACAAGTTGAAACCTAAACCAAACGGTTCCAAACCCAAGGTATGGGAGAAAACATTGCCAATGACTTCAAGCTATAACTTACGAAAGGAGTTCAATGGTTCTAAGACTAACCAAAAAGGACCCATGAGAATATGGGTACCTAAGTCTGAAATTATTGATGTTGCAGGTATGTCTAAAAGGACTAGAAAAGCAGAAGGCTTGGTACCTGGACAGTGGTTTCTCGCGTCACATGACGGGAGAAAGGTCTATGTTCCTAACCCTAACCATGAAACAAGGAGGAACTGTGGGATTTGGAGGAAACTAGACTGGCAAAATCATTGGTACTGGAACCATTGGTAACTCTCTGATCTCAATCAGTAATGTGTGGTTCGTTGATGGACTTAGACATAACTTACTAAGCATAAGTCAATTATGTGACAGTGGTTATGATGTATTGTTTAATAAGAACAACTACACAGTGGTTAACAAGGATGATCAGTCCATAGTCTTCAAGGGAAAACGAAGAAACAATGTATACAAGATAAAATTCTCAGAACTGACTGATCAGAAGGTAGTGTGCCTTTTGTCAATGGGTGATAAAAAGTGGCTGTGGCATAGACGTTTGGGACATGCTAACTGGAGATTAATCTCTAAGCTTAGCAAGTTGCAACTTGTCAAAGGCCTACCAGACATTGACTATCACTCAGATGCTCTTTGCGGAGCATGTCAGAAAGGGAAAATTGTCAAGAGTCCCTTCAAGCCGAAAGAAATTGTTTCTACTTCCAGACCCTTGGAGTTACTTCATATTGACTTATTTGGACCAGTTAGCACTGCATCCTTATATGGAAGTAAATATGGACTAGTCATTGTTGATGACTACAACAGATGGTGTTGGGTTAAATTTCTGAAAACTAAAGATGATTCATATTCTATGTTTAGTAAATTCTGCATCCAAATTCAATCAGAGAAGGAATTGAAAATCTTGAAAGTCAGAAGTGATCATGGAGGAGAATTTGAAAATGAACCGTTTGAGGTTTTCGGTGAAAAACATGGAATTATTCATGAATTCTCTGCACCTAGAACTCCACAACAAAATGGAGTCGTAGAGAGAAAGAACAGAACCTTACAAGAGATGGCTAGAACCATGATCCATGAGAACAATCTGGCTAAGCATTTTTGGGCAGAAGCAGTAAACACAGCTTGTTATTTTCAGAACAGAATCTATATTAGACCTCTGTTGAACAAAACAGCTTATGAACTCTTTAAAGGAAGGAAACCCAACATATCTTATTTTCATCAGTTCGGATGTACGTGTTATGTCTTGAACAACAAAGTCTACCTAAAGAAATTTGATGCCAAAGCTCAAAAGGGAATCTTTTTAGGTTACTCTGAACGCTCTAAGGCATACAGGCTGTATAATTCAGAAACACAATGTGTTGAAGAATCTATGCATGTCAGATTCGATGACAAAGTGCCTGGAAGTGAAACTCCAGTGCAAGATGAAAGTTGTGTAGAATCTCAAGATTTTGATGACAACTCAGAAGCTGATCAGATTCCAGAATCTGAAGATACTTCAGAAGCTGGAACATCCCCTGAAATTCCTAATGAAGAAGCTTCTGATGAAGCTCAAAATGTTTCTTTGCAAGCTAGTCAATCCAAACAATCTTTCAAATACAAGTCTTCACATCCAGAGGATCAGATAATTGGCAATAAAGAAAGTCCCAGAAGAGCTAGATCGCATTTCAGACAAGAAGAGTCTGCTCTGGGATTACTATCTGTTATTGAACCAACCTCTGTTGAAGAAGCACTTGGAGATGAAGGATGGATTCTGGCAATGCAAGAAGAACTGAATCAATTCAAAAGGATTGAAGTATGGAATCTAGTAGCTAAGCCTGATCACAAGAACATCATTGGAACCAAGTGGGTGTTCAGAAATAAGCTTAGTGAACAAGGAGAAGTAATCAGAAACAAGGCCAGACTTCTTGCGCAGGGCTACAGTCAACAAGAAGGCATTGATTACACAAAAACGTTTGCTATAGTTGCAAGATTGGAAACAATCAGGTTACTTCTTTCCTATGCAGTCAATCACAACATAATCTTGTATCAAATGGATGTTAAGAGTGCTTTTCTTAATGGTGTCATTTCTGAAGAAGTGTATGTGAAACAGCCGCTTGGCTTTGAAGATTTAAAACATCCAGAGCATGTTTATAAATTGAAGAAATCACCCTATGGCTTGAAACAGGCTCCCAGAGCTTGGTATGAGAGACTAAGTAATTTCTTAATTCAAAATAACTTTGAACGAGGGCAAGCTGACACTACACTATTCAGAAAGACTCTGAAGAAAGACATTCTTATAGTTCAGATTTATGTTGATGATATCATTTTTGGTTCTACAAATAGTTCACTTTGCAAAGAGTTTTCCAAAGTAATGCAGGATGAGTTTGAAATGAGCATGATGGGAGAATTGAAGTTCTTTCTTGGAATTCAAATCAACCAATGCAAAGATGGAGTTTATGTTCTACAGTCCAAATACACGAAAGAGCTTCTGAAGAAGTTCAATCTTGAGGACTACAAAGAAATGAATACTCCAATGCATCCAACCTGCACTCTGAGCAAAGAAGATCAAGGAACCAAAGTTGATCAGAAGCTGTATAGAGGTATGATTGGTTCTTTGTTATACCTAACTGCATCCAGACCAGATATTTTATACAGTGTATGTTTGTGTGCAAGGTTTCAATCAGATCCTAGAGAGTCTCACTTAACTGCTGTTAAGAGAATCTTTAGATATCTGAAAGGAACTACTAATCTTGGACTTCTTTACAAGAAATCCTCTGACTACAAGCTAGTTGGATTCTGTGATGCTGACTATGCTGGAGACAGGATTGAAAGAAAATCTACCAGTGGCAATTGTCAATTCTTGGGAGAGAATCTGATATCCTGGGCTAGCAAGAGACAAGCAACCATTGCTTTGTCTACAGCAGAAGTAGAATACATCAGCTTGAGGACTATCAAATAACTGAAAATTGTATCCCAATTTATTGTGATAATACGACAGCTATATGTTTGTCTAAGAATCCAATTCTGCATTCAAGAGCAAAGCACATTGAGATTAAACATCATTTTATAAGAGACTATGTTCAAAAGGGAATTTTAGATATTCAATTCATTGATACTGATCATCAATGGGCTGATATATTTACTAAACCCTTATCTGTTGAAACATTTGATTTCATAAAGAAAAATTTGAACATGTGATATGTCTCTGGGTAATGTGCGCCTCTGAAAACAGAATTCAGACTCTGAAAATATTCAGAAGCTATTTGGGAATCAGACCCTCTTTTAGAGACTCTGATAAAAGCTTCTGATAAACTACTCAGACTCTGGTAAGGAATCTTTAGACTCTCAGAAGCTCGTAGTAGTGGAAGCATGACTATTGAGTTTAGTAACACCTGCCCCACTACGGTGACAGTTACTTTATAGTTTCTCAGACGTGGCCTGTCTGTATTGGGTAAGAACTCAAAGGGCAATGATTTCATTACGTTGAACAAGTTACCTTCGCATTGTCCCAATACTTTTACGGCTGCATGCTATATGTATTTATTGTTTGTGTTTGTTTGTCCCCTATTCTTTCCAAACGGTTTTCAAACTCTTTCTCTATAAATACATAACACACACAACTCACTTCTCTTTTCACTCTTTGATTTTCTCTCTGAACAAATTTCTTGTTTTCAATACTTTGCAAAAAAAATTGTTCACAAATCAAACACTTAGAAACCCCTATAATGGCAAGTGATCTCATCCAATCTGGTGTCATAATCAAGTCTGGAAAATCCTACGTTATCAAACCTAGAACAATGAACATCATCAAGGAGACTCTGGAAATTCAAGTTGAATCTCCAGTAGATTTTGGTTCGCTTAGTCGTCACGGAGTTGACGTTTCTTCTCATTTCTTATCACAAGGAATGATGAACTACTTTGGTATGTTGAATGGACCAACATATCAGGAGCTTGTTAAAGATTTTTGGGTTAGGTCAGAAGTCTACGACAAAGCTGAAGCTACTTTGGAAGAAACAGTTGCAATCTCAAACAACCCTAGTCTGGCTGGCAAAAACAGAGACCAAATGGGTTTAAGACCGTACAATGGTCTTGAAATAAGGTATGCTGTGATGGGAATACCAATAGTTATCACTGAAGAAGTGGTAGCCAGGGCTTGTCAAACGGAGAGCGCTGATAAATTTCAGTGGAATGTCAACAAGAAAAGTGAATGGGCTGTTGTCTGCAACAAACTATTATTTGAAGGGAGACCCTCAAATAAACTGGTGGATATGCATCCTGAGCATAGGGTGCTTCTGAAGATTATACTGGACAGTATGCTTCAGAAAGGAGGAGGAACAGACACATTGTCTGTAGATCACAAAGTTCTTCTTTATTTTCTTATCAACAAAATAAAGATCAACTTCCCCAGATATGTGATGCACCACAAGTGCTGAGCCATCAAGAAGAGTCAATCAGAAACCAGGAGGCAAGTTCCTTTTGGAAGATTAATATCTGAGATTCTGTATCAAGGAGGCCTCTTGAAGGTCTTATCAGAATCTGGTGTGGTATCAGATATTCATCTAGGAACTGTGACCGGGAGAATCATAAATGGCAAGACTCTGCAGTACATGAAGATTGTCAAGAGATTCAACCCCTCTAAGCATGATATGAGGGAATCCTATGTGCAATCTGACTTGATGATGGACTTCCCTCCCATATCCAAATAAGATAATCGTGAAGTTCTTTTAAGATTTGTGGTGGATTATTTCAAGGATACTGGTAGAATAATCAACTATTCTGCCATTCCCGAGACTGCTGGAGGAGGACCTCTTAAGGTCAAGGGAAAAACGACCAAGGAAGTGGTTCTCAAGGAAGAGGAAGAGAAGAAGGAGCCTCTCAAGAAAAAGATCAAATCTACTGCTCTTCCAGGAGTGACAATTGGTTCCCATAAGACCATAAAAGAAACCAAGGATGAGAAGAAAGCCAAGAAAGACGAGAAGAAGGCTAAGAAAGATGAGAAGAAAATGAAGAAAGGCAAGGCTGACAGAGACTATGACAGAATGGCTCAAGATATTGCTGACTTTCTTGATGCTGACTCTGATGGTGAAGAAAGTCAGATCAAGAAGAGAAAGGTGGATGTGGTTCCTGTGGCTAAGGATGTAGCACAGAAGATAGGTACTTCTATATCTATGATTGAAGATGAACATGCTGCTGGCAAGGCAATGGCAGCAGAAGTGGTTGCTGAAGAATTAAGGGAAGAGACTGTCAAAGAAGCTGCTAAGTTGCTTGCTTCTGCTCTTAAATAGAAGGATCCTGTAGCTACTGCAGAAGCTGAGTTATCAGAAGCTACTGTATCTGATCACTATGCTTCTCCAGAAGCTAGCATTGGCACCTCTGGAAACGTAGCATATAGCTCATCTTCCTCTTTGAATCAAGAGTCAGAATCTGATTCAGAATCAGACAACAAACCCTTAAGCCAAATTCTTCCATCCCTCAAAAATTCATCCCCCTCACCAATCAAACCCATATCATCCCATAACCCACTGGACCCTGCAGTAGTTGAATATGTTGATTCAACTATGGACAGAGTAATTCAAGACACAATCACAGTGTCTATGAATCTTCCTGCTGACCATCCTGCTCAACCTTCATTTCTCAAACCACTTCAGGCAATTCAACCTTCTGAAAAGCCTGAAGTAACCATTCAATCTAAACAGCCATCCCCCCAACATGAAACCATTTGTGTAGACTCTCCAGACACTCTAGATTCACTTGAAAAACATCTAGGAGGAGAACTACCAAAAACCCCTGCAAAATCCAAATCAACAAAAGCTACTTCATCTGTTTCCAAACCAGACCATGTACCTGAACCTACAGAAAGTCTTACCTTAGCTTCTGTTGAACTTTCAGAACCTGTTGTTGAACCAGCCTCTGAAAATCTGGAACAAGCTTCTGATATCATATCAGAAACTGTAACAGAATGTAGAGCAGAAACTAGAAGAGTTCCCCAACCTCTTTGTGATCCTATAACTATCTTCCCAGAGTTTGAAGCCTTTCTAGCCTTAAGAGCCTCTCTACCCTCAACCTCTGAACCTCATATTGACTTATTTGATTCAAACAAGATAAATGAGTTCTATGCTTCTTCAAGCAATAAGCTCAAAGACATTATTGAGCAAAGGTTTGTGCCCATCCTCAATGTGAGCTATGAGGACAAGTTCTCTACAGTGAAGACTGAGTTCTTGGATTTTATCACCAAAATTCAGAAGGCTGCTGCCAGGGAACAAGCACTTGTCACTGCCAAGCATGTTGAAGAAGTCAAGCGGGCTGAGAAAGCTATTATCTTGGAAAGAGCTCCTATTCTGAGGATTAGAGATACACCATTCTTTGATGAAGATCAGCATAATCCTAGGGAATCAATGGTTTATAACTCTTTGAAGAGAAAACTGTACAGAGTTCAAGAAGAAGCCAGACTAGAAAGAGAAGCGCATTTAAGAAGAACTGAGGCTCTGGAAGAGATGGTAAAGAAACAGCAAGAGGATCTCCAGAAATTGATGGATTATCTTGCCAAACAAAACCAACCTTAGTTTAATTTCGTTTTGTTTTGTTTTGTAATTCTTGTTTGCTATCTTCTGAACTGTTTTTGCTTACAATTTATACAAGTTTTATTTGATTCTATTTGCATTCAATTTTTTTTATGCTATGAATCTTCTATGTTTTTCCCTCTGAATCTCATTTTTCCTTAAAATATGTTTATACCCTTACCTTAAGTCATTTAAAAAGGGGGAGGAACTTGTTCTAACCTTTTTTTTGTTGATGACAAAAGGGGGAGAAGGGAAAGTATTTGTTTGTATTTTCTCAACAGGGAGAAGGGAAATTTATGAAATTTGTATTTCCTTTAAATACATTGCATGATGTAAAAGTTAAAGGGAAATCTGCGAAAGGTGCTTAGTTAGACTCTGAGCCCCTGTTTAAGAATCAGTTCTCTAAATTCGTTTATTATTCTGAGAATGAATTCAATTGCTTATGAAAATGAATTTAATTAACCTGGATAGAACTTAAGAGGAGCTTACAAACCTCAACTTAAGAACTATCAGACTCAGGGGGAGTCAGAGCTTACAAACCTCAGACTCTGAGCTTACAAACCTCAGATCCCTTAAGTCAACTTGTTAATTAGATTAACAACAATTGACCTTTTAAATACTAATGTTTGTCATCATCAAAAAGGGGGAGATTGTTGGCACAAAGGTGTTCAGCAATACCACGTTTTGAGTTTTGATGATAACAAGGTATTAAAAAAGTTGTCAATTGGATATTGCTAATATTTGTTTAAGTATGCAGGATATCAATCAAGATTTATATCTTAGAAAGTATTCTGTTTGAACAATGTTAAAGAGCAAAAATCCAGAGAAGCTTGTTGCTTGTGATTCTATATCGAAGAGAGTCTGAAGACTGCATCGAAGAGAGTCTGAAGACTGCATCGAAGAGAGTCTGAAGACTGTACCGAAGAGAGTCTGAAAGACTGTATCAGAGTCTGAAGACCATCAGAATCTGAAAACCAAGAGAGTCTGAAGATTACTAGAAGCTTAGTGCTACAGTGAGTCTGAAGCCCAAAATCTGATAATCTGCTAACAAGGATTTCTACAGCATTGCGATGCAAAAGAAACTCTCAAATGGAGTAACGGCTAGCTTCAAAGTCAACTTGAGCGTGGGAAGCACAAAGACAAGAATGCAGGCCAGTACAGAGTACGTTGTACGAACTCTGTTTCCATTACTCCCTTACCTCGTACAGTTTGGCAACTGTGTCTACCGGTATTAATCTTCAAAGGGAATGGAATTCAAATTATGCAATGGAAGGACTATTACCAAATCAAGCAACAGATCAACAACCATTGATCAAGCTTCAGAAATCATCCTGATGTGTTGGATGACTAAACGTCTCTTTCCTACACCTATATAAAGGATAGAAGACTTGAAGAATTGTTGGACTCTACAACTAGAAAAATTACACTGCGTTGCTTTCGTATTCAACTGAGTCTTAACAAAAACACATCATCAACTTAGATTCTTACAAACTGAGTATTCTAGAATTTCTAAGTTCCACAGAAAAACAGAGTCTGTCTTTTGTGTAAAACAAAGTCTGTCTTTGTTGTAATTGAAACACATTTGATTGTTGTCAAGTGTTTCAACTCTATTCAATTTTCTGTAATTGTGTAAGAAGTCTCTTGCTTGTGTGCTTGAGTAAAGGAAGTCTTTTGGTTGTGTCCTTGAGCAAGGAAGTCTCTTGCCTGCGTGCTTGAGCATTGGAAGTCTCTTACTGTGTGTTTGAGCAACTTGTAATTGATATTACATTTTAGTGAACTCTCCTTGGAAGTACAAGGGGGACAGGACTACTTCCGGTTTGTGGAAGGAACCTGTATAATTGTTTGTGTTCTCTCTTCTCTCTATCTCTTGATTATTCCGCTGCATCAGAACCTCATCTCCTATCAGACTCTGATCCCATTCAGACTCTGAGTTTAAAGGAATTAGATTCTCACTCTTCAAGAGCTGCGAAAAGCTAACACAATTCAACCCCCCCCCTTCTTGTGTTTTTCTCACCTTCAGAGAGTTCCATTAAAATGTAATATCTATTACAAGTTGCTCAAACACACAGTAAGAGACTTCCAATGCTCAAGCACGCAGGAAAGAAACTTCCAATGCTCAAAGACACAACTAAGAGACTTCTTTGCTCAAGGACGCAGCCAAAAGACTTCTTTGCTCAAGCACACAAGCAAGAGACTTCTGACACAATTTACAGAAAATTGAATAGAGTTAAAACACTTGACAAACAATCAAACGTGTTTCAATTACAACAAAGACAGACTCTGTTTCAAACAAAGACAGACTCTGTTTTTCTGCTTAACTTAGAAATTCTAGAATACTCAGTTTGTAAGAATAATCTAAGTTGTTGATGTGTTTATGTTAAGACTCAGTTGAATATGGTAGAATGTAGCGTAGTTTTTCAGTTGTTGAGTCCCTTTTTTTCTTCAAGTCTTCTATCCTTTATATAGGCGTAGGAAAGAGACGTTGAGTCATCCAGCACATCAGGATGATTTCTGAAGCTTGATCAATAGTTGTTGATCTGTTGCTTGATATGGTAATAGTCCTTCAATTGCATATTTTGAATTCCATTCCTTTTGAAGATTAATACCGGTAGACACAGTTGCCAAACTGTACGAGGTAGTGGAGTAGTGGAAACAGAGTTCGTACAACGTACTCTATACTGACCTGCATTCTTTGTCGTTAAGCATCCCACACTCAAGTTGACTTTGAAGCTAGCCGTTACTCCAAATGAGAATTTCTTTTGCATCGTAATTCCTTTAGAAATCCTTGTAAGCAGATTTTCAGATTGCAGGCTTCAGACTCACTGTAACACTTCAGCTTCTGATGATCTTCAGACTCTCTTGGTCTTCAGGTTCTGATAGTCTTCAGACTCTGATAGTCTTCAGACTCTCTTCGATACAGTCTTCAGACTGTCTTCGATACAGTCTTCAGACTCTCTTCGATACAGTCTTCAGACTCTCTTCGTTACAGAATCACAAGCAACAAGCTTCTCTAGATCTTTGCTCTTAAAATGTTCAAACAGAATACTTTCTAAGATATAAATCTTGATTAATATCCTACATACTTAAACAAATATTAGCATATCCAATTGACAATTTTTGATACCTTGTTATCATCAAAACTCAAAACGTTGTATTGCTGAACACCTTTGTTCCAACAACCCAGTCCGTCGCACAACCCAGAAACCCGTACACCTCACATCGAATCCATCACAAAAGAAACCAAAAGGTAATCATTCTCTTTCATTAGATCTAGGTCGATATGAACCGCTGTTGGGAGTTTTGAGTTTAAAAAACAAAAAGAAACAGAAGAAGTAGGAGTAGAAGAGAGAAAGCTAAAAAAAATTAAAAAAATAGATATAAGGGTTCCGTCGCGGCGGCGCCGTCGTCAAGGGCGGCCAGCCACCGCCGGATTCTAGAAACCCTCGCCGGAACTCCCTCCGGCCACCACCTATCCTTATCGGAATCTGGAAAGAAGAACACTATGAGTGTTCATGAGTGGGAGAGGAGAGAGAATAGAGAAAAGAGGGAGAGAGGTATTGAAGAGAGAGAAAGGCAAGTGAAAAATGAATAAAAATCAACACAGCCTATATATATATATATGAGGCTGAACCGGTTCAACCTTTGAACCGGTCTGAACCAGCCAAACCGGCTTGCGCCCCCAGCCTGTCCCTTTAAGCCCATTTGTTTTTCCTTTTCCTCTTTATACCCCCTGTTTACTGCTTGCACCCCGAACCCTCTCTGAAGCCCAATCCACTTTTTTTTTAGCCTTTACACCCTCTGATTGCTGCCTGCACACCCCTTTTCACATCTAATTGTTTTATCTCTTCATGCATTTTAAATTCGCTTGCTTTTTTTTCTTTCTTTTTACATTTTATCATTCTTATGTTAATTAGATTTAGGTTGCATATTTATCATCCATTTATTGGTTGCATATTTATTTACTCTTATGTCATTTATTCTTTGTCGCATGAAACTTAGAATGTAAAGTAGACTTTAATGTAAATAATTTATTTTCATGTCATTTATTTCTCGCAGACCGTAGCATGTACTATATGTTTAATGTAATAGTCGTAGGTGCATGTGTGCGTGTGTGTGTGCATGCTTTATGCTTTATTTTTATTGCTTCTAGTTTAGGTTAAAGATCCTCGTGGTGGTCCAACGCCACCACGTGGTACCTGCGCTTTTATTTTTACGCTCCATTAGGCGAAGGACCATGTCCTTCCAAATCAATAAAAAATGTAGATAATTAGGTCTTTGTTTTCTTAAACACTTTAAATCCATTTTCAAAAGAAAGCAAGATTATAGCACAAAAATTAAATAAAACCAAGAGGTTCTCGTAGAGTACTACGAACATAAAGGGTGCTAATACCTTCCCTTTATGTAACCAACCCCCGAACCCTAAATCTTTTAAAGTGGTATTTGAACTTTTTTCCACTTTCTTTTCAAAAAATTAAATGTTCAGTCGTGAAATAAATTAGTGAGTCAAACGCTAATCAAATAGCCTTGATCTCCGAAAAATGACGCGACAGAAATGGCGACTTCACTGGGGACTCCCCTAAGAGGGTTGAGCCTAACTTTGCTTTATTTAATTCTTTGTGCTATAACTTGCTTAAAAACAAAAAATAAAAGATGGAAATGCGTGTATATATGTTCTTCCTTCTTCTTTCTCCTTTCTTAACGTGTGTGGTGAGATAAGTCCCCCAACCGGACTTGAGGGAAACATAAGATAGGACGGTGGTATAATCATAGTTCCTTACCAAGAGTGATTTTTGGTTGTGGTACATGTGATAACCCCACTCAATGAAGGAATCTTGGAAGTATACCATGTTGACATGAGTATTCGTGTTTAGCATACAATTTTCGAGTGACCGTCGAAGTTGAGGACCTTTAGTTACCTTTAACCCCTCTTAGCCTTTTAGGGCGTAGTGCGGTGGCTACTCATGAGTAAATCTTGATCTAGTTGATACGCGATACTACACTCGAGCGAGACTCTCGTACGAACATTTTTTGGACCGGAAGTAAATTCCGCTGTGCAATAATCTTCGGAAGGGGGTTGTAGACCTTGAGAACTTGGTAGAACCCGTGATACAGGTACATGTGAAACCATAGTCCTTACCTTGTGGCGCACTTACCCTTGACTCCATCATTATGGACCTAAAACCTCACCATGTTTACTCCGTTCTTTTAGCATAATCATGCATACATGCATTCATTCATAAACTTTTTTCTCATTAAATATCGAAGGACAAGATAAAATTCTTGTAAACATCGAAGGTATGGATCTTGCAAGAAAGAACAGCATGAAATAAAATTTCAAAAAAATCTAAGCTAAGCTTTTGCTTTTGTTAAGGACTTCTTTTGTGGCTTCGTTCTTGCTTTTGAAAAAGGAACCCCTCACAACATCTTTACAGATAAAACCATGTTCCTTACGATGTTTACAATTACTTTGACATGTCCTTCGATAAATAAAAAATGTCTATTTTTGCATAAACATACCATGCATCATTCTGCATTCATGGTATCAAATTCCAAGTCTCACACAATTTTTTTTTCTTTACCATAAAGGGTCAGCCCGTTTGAAAAGTTGGCCGACGCACTCTGTAACACCCCGAAATCCCGACTTTAAAATTTCATTTAAATAATCAGAGTATAACACATAATCAGGATGTCACATTTCAAAACAACGTTAAACAAAATGAATAACAATTTATTCCTCGTCTTTATTCAAAATGTAGCAGCGGAAACATAATTCAAACTCTTTAAAAGATTAGTTCTTCGCACCAATGTCATAATTAATTCAAAACGATACATAAGGAATAGAAACAAAAGATAATCCCCATCCCGTTACGTATCAGAGCTCCTAAGACTCCACAAGGACCTCTCACATCGTCAATCATACGCTTGGTCACCTGCACTTGCCCACGAGGCGGCAATTCCAACAGAAGGGGTGAGATTCACATCAATTATATTAGCATATAACTCAAATATCTATGCTTAACAACAACAACAATATTCATCACATAGAACAGGAACGTCTCAAATCATCCAAATATACAATTCATCTTAAAACATCTTCACATAACAAATCATCTCATAACGTCTTAAATACAAGACTCGACAATGCAACTCGACTATGCAACTCTAACATCTTAAACATCATGCATGTGGTACCAATATTTAAGCTTAAATAAGTTTCACCGTCGCTTGAGCAAGTGCTCCACCGTCGCTTTGAGCATAAGCTCCACCGTCTCAAATTATGCAAATCCATGAACTCGACTCTTTATACTTAAACAAGTTATACACAACGTCTTAACATCATATACGACTCTTTATCGACACATGCAATTGTAACAGTACATGACAGCAGCTCAGCACATTTAACACATATTCACAGCACATAATCATCATCGCAATATCATTCAAACGTCATTCATATAACTCACTTAACAAACATATAAATCATAGATTAACGCCAACAATTAAAACCATCTCACAGCATCATTACAGGTTATAATTTAAGTCTTAAACATCTCTGATATTATTCAAAGGTCTACCCTCAAAGTCTCGCTCAAAACGGAGTTCTAAAACTCAAGTTATAGTGGTTTGAGACCACATTGCTCGCTGTGGCGAGTGGGACTGCTCGCCACGGCGAGCTACTTAAATTGCATTCTGCCACTTGCTCGCTACGGCGAGTGATGTTGCTCGCCTCGCAAGCACTAAAGGGTTGCTCGCCACGGCGAGTGATGTTGCTCGCCTCGCGAGTTAAACTGTTCTGCTCGCCACGGCGAGCGGTCGCAGAACAGGCTGCGGGTTCGCTCAAATCCTCGCTAAAACTCGTCCAATCTCTCATACTAAGGTTCTAATCATTCAGAATTAAGGTCCTAGTGATTAATCTAGGTTCTGTAACAGGTTTCTACATCAATTCCCATCATTCTCACATCAATTCCTCAAAATCCATTAAACCCTAACTTAAGAACTCCCTCTAAAACTTTCCCAATCCCTTCGTTAATCATAAATAATGAATTACAGCATAACATAATCGAAGCTAGTCTCACCCTTACCTGGTAATATTGCAGAATCGCAGGTCTCTCCTCTCTGGCCACTTTTCTCCCTTTTTCTCCAAAAGTCTGTAACGTACTGACTGTTCCTCTCTAAACCTAATTTTCCTTTTATACCTCTTTCTAATCTCATTAATCCCCACAACTCTATCTAATTCAAAAACAGCCCCACAACTTTAGTATTTATTTTTATTTTCAACTTTATTCTATTAAATAATAAAATAACCCGCCTAATAAAACCACAACTTAACACATAAATCACGTAAATATATTCTAAACTCGAAAAATTAATTAAATAATCGAACGGGCGTTACACACTCTTTACAAGTCTACTCGTACTCACTACACTCGGGCATTCGTAAAGAAGAAGATGGACTTTCTCGAACAAGAAAACCAAGTACTCCGGGAGGAAAATGAAACCATGCAGACTAGGATGGACGAAATGACCGAACTGGTAAAAACACTGACGGCTGCACAAAATCCCCCTGTCAGCACTCAGGCTGAGGCAGGTCCCTCTGTTATTCCTGGTTGAACAGTGTCTACCAGTACTTCACAGCAAATTACACCTGAAGGCCGTCCTTGGGGCATACCTTTTAGCCTTGGTGAGGTATCCCGCCCTTATGTCTCAGAAGCTCAAGTGTCTACTGTTCAAAATGCAATTCCTGTTCCAACTGCGACCTACTCAGCACCTCTGGTTCACGCTATTCCACAAAAGGAAGAACTCATCTTCCCCTCAGGAAGTGTGGGGGCATGTGATCAAGTGGACGACTTACAGAAGAAGTATGATGAGATGTACCGTGAAATGAAGGCTCTCCGTGGAAAATAAATATTCGGGAAAGACGCTTATGATCTTTGCTTGGTACCAAATGTCCAGATACCCCACAAGTTCAAGCTCCCAGACTTCGAGAAATACAAAGGGACTTCCTGCCCTAAAGAGCATCTAAGGATGTATATGAGAAAGATGTCCACATATGTCAGTGATCATCAGGTCCTTATCCATTACTTTCAAGACAGCTTAGCCGGTGCCGTACTGAAGTGGTATATAAATTTGGGCCGTACGGAAGTCCGAACTTTCAATGATCTATGTGACGCCTTTGTGCAAGAATACAAATTCAACGTGAACATGGCTCCAGACCAAAGCGATCTCCAGGCTATGACCCAAAGAGACAAAGAAACGTTCAAGGAGTATGCCCAACGATGGAGGGATGTTGCTGCCCAAGTCAGCCCGGGTATAGAAGAGAAAGAGATGACCAAACTCTTCTTAAAAACTCTCAATCAATTCTACTATGAGAAGATGGTCGGAAGTGTGCCCAGGGACTTCGCAGAGATGGTCGACGCGGGTGTACAGTTAGAAGAAGGAGTCCGAGAAGGACGGTTAATAAGAGAAAGTGTACCGACCAGCAGTGCAAAGAAATTCGAGAACAACTTCTCAAGAAAGAACGAACAAGAAGCGAGCATGATGGCCCACGGGAGGCCTCAACACGAATATCCGGCTTATCAACATGTTGCCGCTGTTATGCCCGACACCAATGCCATTCAATAACCAGGTTATCAGCCATAATTCCCACAATATCCTCAACAACAGTATCCTCAGCCACAGTATCCACAACAACCTCGACAACATGCTCCAAGAACACAAATTGATCCGATTCCTATGAAGTACGCAGAATTGCTTCCAATGTTGCTTGAAAGGAATTTGGTCCACACCAAGGTACCCCTTCCGGTTCCGGCAAGATTGCCAGCAGGGTATAGAGCCGACCTCTCTTGTGCACTGCTTTGCTTTGAAGAAAATAGTTCAGAAGTTGATCCGAAACAATATCTTGCCCTTCCCAGACTAATCTCGGACATACAAGTTAACCTACTACCGGATCATCATGCCTAATATCGACACATGGATTGTTCGGCCGCAATCGGGTTTTTGTTGATGTTTTCTTCCGCTACTCATCTGTTCAAATAATGTTTGTTTGTTGCTTTCCGCTTTTCAAAAATATCCTTTTGTTCTGCCCGAGACAAAAGTGAACTTGTGTAGGGCTTTTTGCTTTAAGTATTGTCATCATTAATAAAAATGTCGTTTTGATCCCGACTTTGTTTTTATTTTGTGCTTTTTTCTGGAAAAATGGTAACACAAAAAAAAAACCAAAAATTCTTTTCCTTTTTCCTCAATCTTTTCCAAATATCTGCATATAATCATTCACTTTCTAAAAATCAAACATAAATGCAGATTAAACATAAATAAGCTCGTTGAACACATTAACCCTATACTCTTTTGCGACTTTGAATTCCCTGTGTCCAAAGATGAAGAAGAATGAAGTGATTCCCGACAAAACCTCTCACATACTGGGGCATCTTAGCTGTCAAAGCTGCAAACAAAATCAAGAAGATTGCCAAGCGAATGGCTGTCACTTACAAAGACCAGCATGAGATAGCACCGTTGCCTCACATGGGCATCGTGTTTCAATAAACATTTCAACAGGGGCAACCCCGCTCCTTCCATCAGTATACGACATGAAAGGCAGACTTCTCATGGAGATCAAAATCCCGGCAACAGGAGTTCTGCTGAAATATCAAGCTTTGATTGAACTTACAATGCATGACGACCTGGTACAACTACATCAAAAGAGGTTGAAGCAAACTTCTAACAAGAAGGTCGTCCCCGTGAAATTCAAGAAGGAGACTTTGTGCTCAAAAAGTTACTCTTTCCAACCTTACTCCAGGGGCAAGTGGACACCTAACTATGAAGGCTCGTGTACAATTACTTTTACAACTATGGATAGTAACAAACTCACACGTCCTATGAATGTCGGTGCAGTCAAGAAATACTCTATCAAAAATAAAAGCTCGATAAGTCGAAAACCTGAAAAAGGGACTTAGGCAAAAATGAGCGTCTCGGTGGACTGAAAACCCGAAAGGGCAGTCCAAGCAAATATTAGAGACATGAACAAAAATGATTATCCTGATAGATTGAAAACCCGAAAGGGCGATCTATGCAAAAGTTAAGAATCATGAGAAAGTATATGCATCAAATCAAGCACAGTCCACTTGGGGCATCCAACTATCAAAAGACATCTGATTCAAAGCACCTGCAAATCAAAGACTCGGAACAGGGGCATTCAAAGTTGTTAGGGAGAATAGCGGTTATCGTGTTCAATGTACCCTTCCCATTACATTTATCATTTTCTAAAATATTTCAAAGATCCGTGGAGTCATGCCATTAGCAGGCCACCACCCAATTAATCAAGTTTGAGCCCGTACCCATTTACTTGGAACTATCATTTATTCAATTTACAAAATTTCTTCTATTTTTTATGGCCATACTTGAATCAAAAAATTTCAAAATACAAAACTCTTTTTTACATCTTTTGAAAAGTACGAACAACAAACACACTCTCTTTGAACTCGTGAGCAGGAGAAGCGCACATCAGCATCCGCCTCGAGAACGGCTACACTCCAAAAGAGAAACATGACTAAGCACTATGAAGAGGACCTCTACTTTGAGCAAGATGCAGTCACAATCCAAAAACAAGAACAAAAAAAAAGAGAAAAAGCTCGCTAAGTTGAGAACCTGAAAAGGCGACTTAGGCAATAGAGAGCGTCCCGGTGGACTGAAAACCCGAAAGGGCGGTCTAGGCAAAAATTAGGGCCACAAAAAAGGAATATACTCCTGGTGGACTGAAAACCCGAAAGGGCGGTCCAGGCAAAAGTTAGGGATTTCAAAAGAAAAAACAAAAAAACAAAAGGAGCGTGACTGTTGGGGCATACCAATGGATTAACACTCTATGCAAATGGCGACTTCTTCCATACTTTTGGTCAACAATGGACTTTCTCCCTATGAAGCATCAATGGCTACCTTGTACTGGCTTTTACCCCGTCAACGGCTCGATTTGTTCACAATGATATCATCTTCCAGGAAATTTGCCGAGTGTTTGTACTACGATGTCAGTCCGCCTCCCATCTTACCAGTTTTTTCTCGTCTCATCGAGTTTATCTATCACATACAATACAAACAGTCATACAAGTTATATTCATACATTCATACATCAATACTCTCGCATATTCATACACGACATATACACTGCATCATTTATACACGGTTTCATCAGTCACCTAGAATCTTGCTTGGTCGTATCCCTTCAGTTCGATCCTCACTCCTCATTGTGCCAAGCGAATAGCTTGCAACCACCTTTTGTTATCCTTTGTGCCAAGTGAATAACTTGCAAATACCTTTTTATCTTCTTGTGTCAAGCGGAGAGCTGGCAACCACCTTTCAAGTACCTTTTATCACCTTTTGAGCCAGGTTAATACCCTGCAATTAGCTTTTCAGTCAGGTTAATACCCTGTAAATACCTTTTCAGTCAGGTTAATATCTTGCAATAACCTTTTCAGCCAGGTTAATACCCTGCAATTACCTTTTCAGTCAGGTTAATACCCTGCAATTACCTTTTCAGTCAGGTTCATACCCTGCAATCACCGTTTAAGCCAGGTTAATACCATGCAATTACCTTTTCAGTCAGGTTAATCCCCTGCAATCACCTTTTCAGTCAGGTTAATAACCTGCAATCACCTTTTCAGTCAGGTTAATAGCCTGCAAATACATTTTGTGCCAGGTTCATAGCCTGCAAATACATTTCAGTCAGGTTAATACACTGCAATTACCTTTTGAGTCAGGTTAATACCCTGCAATTACCTTTTGAGTCAGGTTAATAACCTGCAATTACCTTTTCAGTCAGGTTAATAGCCTGCAAATACATTTGAGTCAGGTTAATACCCTGCAATTACCTTTTCAGTCAGGATAATACCCTGCAATTACCTTTTCATGTCAGATTAATACCCTGCAATTACCTTTTCAGTCAGGTTAATAACCTGCAATTACCTTTGAGTCAGGTTGGTAACCTGCAAATACCTATGTGTCAAGCGAACAACGTGCAATAATCCTTATTTTCATCAAAAGTATCATCCCCAGCGTGTCTAGTCAAGAGATGTCACCCGTTAGTGTCAAGCCGACAATCCTAAACAACGGATCGCTTACACTTTTATCTGCTTTCAAGCCGACAGTCCTAAACAACGGACCGCTTACATTTTTACTGCTTTCAAGCCGACAGTCCTAGACAGCGGACCGCTTACATTTTTTGCTTTCAAGCCGACGATCCTAAACAACGGACCGCTTAAGTTTACATTTTTTTCTTGTTTCAAGCTGCTGGTCCTAAACAACAGACAGTCTACACCTACTTGTCATTCTCACAAGTGTCTCCCAAGTGTGCCTGGTCTAGAGGCGTCATTAAAAGTTTTGTCTTCATTAAACCATCGTTCCAAATCAATACGATAATAGACAATCATTTCCCCAGTTAAACTACATTCCCCTAACAGAGTCGGATCCTTTTCTTCAAACAAATTCGGGCATCTTGTCGTTATTACTGGTCCCAGTCAAGTCATGCATACCGTCTTGCATTCATAATCGCGTCACATGCATTCACACAGTATCTTAGGGTCAAAAATAAGTGTACTTTGTATTTAAGTCTCTTCGGCCCGTCAAATCTAAGATTCCATCTTCAAATCTTCGGACGAAGAAACTTAAATAGGGGCATCTGTCATACCCCAAATTTTGACCCAAGATCCCACCGACACGCGTCATTTGACCCTGATAAGTCGTTGACTTTTCAGTGAAAAATTCGGCAGAGAGGTATTTTAAAATACCTCATTTTTGGTTCCGAGTCGGGCCCATTTCTCTCCTTTTATTGGTCCTTTTAATTTTAATTCATTTCCATCTTTTATTTTCACTTTTCTTATTAATTAATTTATTTTTAATTTATATATATATATATATATATATATATATATATTATTTGTTTATTTTTAGGTGACAAGTTACTAGTTTTATTTTACCATTTCTCTATTTTTCTTAATGTCCATAAAAACCCAAAAAAACAGTCAATATCCGATAACAGTCCGTCAAATCCAATCCAATTCAAAAAAACAGGAACGCGCTTTCATCCCAATCCAAAATGCAGATTTTCAGCTTCCTAAACAAACCCTAATCCTAACACTATAAAACCCAGACACAGAAACCTGCAAAAGGGGGATGATCAACAACAATTTCAAACAATCCCCATCGCAGCCATCAATCCGCGTCAAACCTAGTTCGAACTCCCATATCAACCGTACCCAAACATAACACCCAGACCATCAAGCATTACAACTCAAATCGATTCCAACCGGATCCACCGTTCACGAATACGGTCACGTAGCCAACAACGTAACCTGCACAGCAACGAAATCGAATCTGTACTAATCGAAGCAAACATGGCAAAGACCCAGTCCGTCGCACAACCCAGCAACCCGTACACCTCACATCGAATCCATCACAAAAGAAACCAAAAGGTAATCATGCTCTTTCATTAGATCTAGGTCGATATGAATCGCTGTTGGGAGTTTTAAGTTTAAAAAACAAAAAGAAACAGAAGAAGTAGGAGTAGAAGAGAGAAAGCTAAAAAAAAAATTAAAAAAAATAGATATAAAGGTTCCGTCGCGGCGGCACCGCCGTCAAGGCCGGCCAGCCACCACCGGAACCCTCGTCGGATTCTGGAAACCCTCGCCGGAACTCCCTCTGGCCACCACCTATCCTCATCGGAATCTGGAAAGAAGAAGAACACTATGAGTGTTCATGAGTGGGAGAGGAGAGAGAACAGAGAAAAGAGGGAGAGAGGTATTGAAGAGAGAGAAAGGCAAGTGAAAAATGAATAAAAACCAACACAACCTATATATATATATATGAGGCTGAACCGGTTCAACCTTTGAACCGGCCTGAACCAGCCAAACCGGCTTGCGTCCCCAGCCTGTCCCCTTAAGCTCATTTGTTTTTCCTTTTCCTCTTTATACCCCCCCTGTTTACTGCTTGCACCCCCAACCCTCTCTGAAGCCCAATCAACTTTTTTTTAGCCTTTACACCCTCTGATTGCTGCCTGCACACCCCTTTTCACATCTAATTGTTTTATCTCTTCATGCATTTTAAATTCTCTTGCTTTTTTTTCTTTCTTTTTACATTTTATCATTCTTATGTTAATTAGATTTAGGTTGCATATTTATCATCTATTTATTGGTTGAATATTTATTTACTCTTATGTCATTTATTCTTTGTCGCGTGAAACTTAGAATGTAAAGTAGGCTTTAATGTAAATAATTTATTTTCATGTCATTTATTTCTCGCAGACCGTAGCATGTATTATAGGTTTAATGTAATAGTCGTAGGTGCATGTGTGCGTGTGTGTGTGCATGCTTTATGCTTTATTTTTATTGCTTCTAGTTTAGGTTAAAGGTCCTCGTGGTGGTCCAACGCCACCACGTGGTACTTGCGCTTTTATTTTTACGCTCCGTTAGTTTATTTTCAGCTAATTATTCAAAACAACAAAAACATGCAATTAACAAAACACAAAAAACATTTTCATAACAAACCTTGATTTTTTAAATCAAGTGATCCTTTTATTTTACTTCTTTCATAAATCAAAACTGCAATCAATCCTAATTATATTTTTAGTCATTTTCCTTTAAACATAAAAAACACAAACAAATTCATTTTGCCACTTGGCTTTTTCATTTTAAAACCTTTTTCAAAACAAATAAAAAACACATAACAAATCAAACGTCAATTTTTACCCCGAACTACGAGGTTTTGATCCCTCACGGGTACGTAGACAAAGGACCATGTCCTTCCAAATCAATAAAAAATATAGATAATTAGGTCTTTGTTTTCTTAAACACTTTAAATCCATTTTCAAAAGCAAGCAAGATTATAGCACAAAAATTAAATAAAACCAAGAGGTTCTCGTAGAGTACTACGAACATAAAGGGTGCTAATACCTTCCCTTTATGTAACCAACCCCCGAATCCTAAATATTTTAAAGTGGTATTTGAACTTTTTTCCACTTTCTTTTCAAAAAATTAAATGTTCAGTCGTGAAATAAATTAGTGAGTCAAACGCTAATCAAATAGCCTTGATCTCCGAAAAATGACGCGACAGACTGAATAACCTGAAGTGGTTTAAGAAATTCCGGTTGAGCAGGATGGTCAGGTGGAAGTAGTTGAGATATGGTGATTGCATCTTGAATGGTTCTTTCAATGGTCGTATCAACATACTCAGCTATTTTTGGGTCCAGAGGGTCATAAGAAGAGATTGGTTGAGGTGAAATTGGTTTGTTTGGTGAGGGGGTCTTTTTACGTAAAGTGGGGACAACTTTACTCAGAGGCATATTATCTGAAACAGTTTCAGTTTGAGATGATGAAGGTGAAGGTGAATCCAGGTTGTACACGGAAGAATCTTGTGCAATACCTGATGTGCAAGTCTCAGGAATTGTAGGTTCTGAGGAGCCATCTTCAGTAGCTCCCTGAGGTCTTGAAGCACCAGCTTCTGTGGTTGCTTCAGTATCTTTCGTTGTGAGAGCCTCCACCAGCATCTCAGTAGCTTCCTTTACAGCAATCTTTTGAATTTCTACTGTAACCACTTCAGCAGCTAATGCCTTAGCAGGAGCGTGCTGATCCAGGACCATAGGTACTGAAGTACCTATCTTCTGCGCTATCTCCTCAGTAGCAGGAACAACTTCTTTCTTCTTCTTCCTCAGAAGCCTCTCCTCTTCCTCGCCTTCCTCCTCGAAGTATCTCTTCACTTCCTTCTTCATCCTTTTCACACTTTTTTCAGCTTTGCCCCTTTTCCACTTGGGGACTTTAGTTTCCAGCCTAGGTCCACTAATACTTACTCCAGGCAGAGCAGGAGCAGAAGACGTGGTCACCTTATTTTTCTTTGGAACAGGTTCTGGCTGGTCTTCTTCCTCATTGAACGGTTTGCTCCTTTTTCCTTTGACTTTTAGAGGAGAACCTCCTGCAGTCTCAGGAAATGAACTGTAGTTGATAATTCTTCCAGTCTCTTGGGTTGTCCTCTTTGGATATTGGGGGAAAGTCCATCATCAAGTCAAATTGGACTAAGGATTCCTTCATGTCCTCCTCATGAGGCTCAAACTTCTTCACAATTTTCATGTACTAGAGAGTCTTGTCGTTGATAATTCTCCCAGTAACTGTCCCAAGTTGTTTGTCAGACACTACCCTAGTGTCACTCAGGATCTGTAGAAGACTACTTTGATACAGGATCTCAGAAAGCAATCTTCCATATAGAACTTGTCTCTGTTGTTTTGTTTGGCTTTCCTTGATGGCCCAGCATAAGTGGTACATCGCATACTTAGGAAAATTAATCTTTTCCATAGCAGCCAAAAAATAGAGAACCACCTTGTGATCCAAAGACAAGGTATCAGATCCTCTACCCTTCTGAAGTAGACAATCTGTAATGATCTTCAGAAGCACCCTGTGGTCTTTGTGCATATCCACAAGTTTTGTTGAAGGTCTATCTTTGAAGAGGAAGGAGTTACAAATTTCAGCACAGTCAGACTTCTTGCTGACATTCTATTGGAATTTTCCTTCATTGGCTACTCTGCAGGCCCTTGCAATTATTTCTTTTGTAATAGTGATTGGAATCCCCATTACTGCATACCTTATCTCCATACAAGTGTATGGTTTCAATCCCATTTCTTCTCTTGTCGTTCCCACAAAAGACGGATTTTCGTTTACAGCAAGAACTTCTTCATAATTAGCAGCTTCCTTGTCGTAGACTTCTGCTATAACCCATAAGTCTCTAATCTGCTCCTGATATGTTGGTCCATTCAACATACCAAAGTATTCATTCATCCCTTGACAGAGAATGTTTGTATGAACGTCAATACCATGTCTGTGTAAAGCTCCAAAATCTACTGGAGATTCAACTTGAACTTCCAGAGTCTCTTTAGCAATGTTCATGGCTCTTGGCTTGATAACGTACGACTGACCATGATTTATCTTCAGGGTCGAAGCATTAGATGAAGTTGCCATTGAAATGTTTTCTAGGGTTTTTGAGATTTTAAAAATATTTCAGAGAGCGAGAGAGAGAAGAAGGTTTAGAAGACTGAAAGTGTGAGTAGTGAGATTGAGAGTTGTGTGTGTTTGTGACTTAGTGTATTTTTGATCAAACGTTTTTAATACACAGGGGACAAATAGACATAAACATTAAAGACAAACACGCAAGTAGTCATAAAGCAAAGGGAAGGCACAAGGATAAATGTTAAACGAATACTATCATTGCCCTTTGTGTTATTACTCAATACAGACAGACAATGCCTGAAAACCTCAAAAGTAACTGTTACTGAAAAGGGGCAGGTGTCATTAGTCATAACTGCCACCTTACCACTAATACATGCAGCTTCTGAGTCTGAGTCTCCTTAGTAGAGTCTGAGTGTCTTCAGAGGTTGTTTTTCTCAGAGTCTCCAAAAGAGAGTGTGATACTTAAGTAGCGTCTGAATAACTTTCAGAGTCTGAATTCTATCTTCAGGAGCAAGCATTACACAAAGACAAAACACATGTTCAAATTTTTCTTTATAAAATCAAATCTTTCAACAGTTAAAGGCTTAGTAAATATATCAGCCCATTGATGATCAGTATCAATGAATTAAATATCTAAAATTCCTTTTTGAACATAGTCTCTGATAAAATGATGTTTGATTTCAATGTGCTTGGCTCTTGAGTGTAGAATTGGATTCTTGGACAAACATATAACAGCTATATTATCACAATAAATTGGGATACAGTTTCCAATTATTTGATAGTCCTCTAACTGATGTTTCATCCAGAGTAGTTGTGTACAACAACTAGCAGCTGAGATGTATTCTGCTTCTGCTGTTGACAAAGCAATAATTGCTTGTCTCTTGCTAGCCCAGAATATCAGATTCTCTCCCAGAAATTGATAATTGCCACTGGTTGATTTTCTTTCAATCCTGTCTCCAGCATAGTCAGCATCACAGAATCCAACTAGCTTATAATATGAGGATTTCTTATACAGAAGTCCAAGATTAATGGTTCCTTTCAAATATCTAAAGATTCTCTTAACAGCAGTTAAGTGAGACTCTCTATGATCTGACTGAAACCTTGCACACAGACATACACTGAATAAAATATCTGGTCTGGATGCAGTGAGATATAACAGAGAACCTATCATACCTCTATACAGCTTCTGGTCAACTTTTGTTCCTTGATCTTCTTTGCTCAGTGTACAGGTTGGATGCATTGGAGTGTTCATTTCCTTACAATCTTCAAGATTGAATTTCTTCAAGAGCTCTTTAGTGTACTTGGATTGATGAACATAGACTCCATCTTTGTATTGGTTGATTTGAATTCCAAGAAAGAATTTCAATTCTTCCATCATGCTCATTTCAAATTCATCCTGCATTGGCTTAGAAAATTCCTTGCAAAGAGAACTATTAGTTGAACCAAAAATAATATCATCAACATAAATTTGAACAATTAGAATATCTTTCTTAAGAGTCTTCCTGAATAGTGTAGTAACAACTTGATCTCTTTCAAAATCATTTTTAATTAAGAAATTACTTAGTCTTTCATACCAAGCTCTGGAGCTTGTTTCAAGCCATATAGTGATTTCTTCAATTCATAAACATGGTCCGGATGTTTTAAATCCTCAAAACGAGGAGGTTGTTTGACATACACTTCTTCAGTAATGACACCATTAGAAAGGCACTCTTAACATCCATTTGGTACAGAATTATGTTGTGATTTACTGCGTAGGAAAGAAGTAACCTGATTGCTTCCAATCTTGCAACTGGAGCAAATGTTTCAGTGTAATCAATGCCTTCTTGTTGACTATAGCCTTGAGCAACGAGTTTGGCCTTGTTTAAGATCACTTCTCCTTGCTCACTAAGCTTGTTTCTGAACACCCACTTAGTTCCAATAATGTTCTTGTGCTCTAGCTTAGCTACTAAATCCCATACATCATTCCTTCTGAATTGGTTGAGTTCATCCTGCATAGCTAGAATACATCCTTCATCTGCAAGTGCTTCTTAAATTGAGGCAGGTTCAATTATTGACAACAATCCCAAGGCAGACTCTTCTTGTCTGAAATGTGGTCTTGTTCTTCTGGGACTTTCTTTGTTGCCAATAATTTGATCCTCAGGATGTGAAGACTTGTATTTGAACGCATGTTTGGATAGATTAGCTTGCTGAGAACCATCTTGAGCTTCTTTAGAAGTTACTTCATTAGGAACTTCAGGGGATGCTATAGCTTCTAGAGTATCATCAGACTCTGAGGTCTGATCAGGTTCCGAGTTATCATCAGACTTTGGAGAACCTGCAAAACATTCATCCTGCTCTGGAGTTTCACTTCCAGGCACTTTGTCATCAAATTTGACGTGCATAGATTCTTCAACACATTGTGTTTCTGAATTATACAGTCTGTATGCCTTAGACCTTTCAAAGTAACCTAAAAAGATTCCCTTCTGAGCTTTGGCATCAAATTTCTTTCGATAGACTTTATTGTTTAGAATATAACATGTACATCCAAACTTATGAAAGTAAGATATGTTAGGTTTCATACCTTTAAAGAGTTCATATGTTGTTTTGTTCAACAGGGGTCTGATATAGATCATGTTCAGAACATAACATGTTGTGTTTACTGCTTCTGCCCAAAAATGTTTAGCCAGATTGTTTTCATGAATCATGGTTCTTTCCATTTCTCGTAAAGTTCTATTCTTTCTCTCTACAACCTCATTTTTCCGTGGAGTTCTAGGATAAGAGAATTCATGGATGATTCCATGTTTTTCACAAAATATTTCAAATGGCTCATTTTCAAATTCTCCTCCATGATCACTTCTGACTTTCAAAATTTTCAATTCTTTTTCAGATTGTACTTGGATGCATAATTTACTAAACACAATATATGAATCATCTTTAGATTTCAGAAACTTAACCCAACTCCATCTACTTTAATCATCAACAATGACTAATCCATATTTACTTCCATATAAGGATGCAGTACTAACTGGTCTAAACAAATCAATATGGAGTAGCTCCAAGGGTTTGGAGGTAGAAACAATTTCTTTTGGTTTAATAGAAGATTTAACTATTTTTCCTTTTTGGCACGCTCCACATAGAGCGTCTGAATGATAATCAATGTCTGGTAAGCCTCTGACCAGTTGCAACTTACTAAGCTTAGAGATTAACCTCCAGTTAGCATGTCCCAACCTTCTGTGCCACAACCATTTTTTTATCACTCAATGATAAAAGGCAAACTACCTTCTGATCAGCCAGTTCAGAGAATTTTATTTTGTAGACATTGTTTCTTCTCTTTCCCTTGAAGACTATGGATTGATCATCCTTGTTGACTACAGTGCAATTGTTCTTATTAAACAAAACATCATAACCATTGTCACACAATTGACTTATGCTCAGTAGGTTATGTCTAAGCCCATCAACAAACCACACATTACTAATAGAGATTAGAGAGTTACCAATGGTTCCATTACCAATGATTTTGCCAGTCTGGTTTCCTCCAAATCCCACAGTTCCTCCCTCTTTCCTGGTTAGGGTTAGGAACATAAACTTTTCTCCTGTCATGTGTCGCGAGCAGCCACTGTCTAGCTACCAGGACTTCTGCTTTTCTTGTCCTTTTAGACATACCTGCAACATCAACAATTTCAGATTTAGGTACCCATATCTTTATGGGTCCTTTGGGGTTAGTCCTTGAACCATTGAATCTATTTTGTGTTGTGTATCTGGAAGTTTGAGGTATTGTTTTCTTCCAGACTTTAGGTTCAGAACCTTTTAGTCCAGAGTCCAACTTACCATGCACAGCTTCTCTTCTTTGAGTCTAAGGCTTCTGATTTTCAAACTATGGTTTCTTCAGGATTTGTTTACCAGACTCTGGTTTCTTCAGAATCTGAACTTTTGGAGCCTTTGATTCAAAGTTGTTCAGTACCTTTGGCTTTAGGTTCTTTGGCTTTGCTTTAGTCATTTCCTTAGAGCTCGAAGCTTTAGATTCTGAATGAGTTACTGTGTTGACTTTTCCAGACTCTAACACAAAATGATTTTCAAATGCTTTTTTGGCGCCATCAGAACCAGGTTTCAGGATCACTTCATTAGAGTTACCTCCTATGAATCCAAGACCTTTACCTCTGTTCTGATATGTGCTATAAATCATGGATGCCACTTTGGTTATATCAATTCCTGTAGCAATAAACTCTTGTAGAGCAGCATCCTGCTCACTCAAGTGTTTACAGTTACACTTCTTAGTCATTAAGTTTTCATTTTCTTTCTTTAAGGCGTCCATCTCCAACATAGTTGAGTCATGTTGTTTCAACAACTTATTGTGTTGTTGTTTAACTTTTCTCAAATCTGTGGATTTGGTTTCATAATGACCAAGAAGCTCCTTGAGAGAATCAATCAGTTCAGATCTAGTAAATTTAGAATATACCTCAGTTTCACTTTCAGAGTCTGTATCAGATTCTACATTGGATGATTCCTTTTCTGGTTCAGTTGTTGCTACCAAACCCACACCTACATTAGCTTCATCTTCAGCATCATCTTCATCAGACCCTGCCTCATTGTCTAGATCTTCCTAAATGCCATTAGACTCTTTTTGATCTGCTTCTTGAACTTGAAGGTTGGCTTTTTTGACTTGGATTTCTCTTTTTGCAAATCAGGACAATCAGCAATGAAATGCCCACGCTTCTTGCAGTTGAAGCAACCTTTTTGTTCTTCCTTCTTAAATCCTTTACCACTGTATTTCCTCAAGAATTCTTGTTCTTCCTAGCCAGGTACTCTAGTCTATTGGAAAGCATAGTCATTTCTCTAGCTACATCAGGATCTTCCTCAAAGCCTTCAGAAGAAGATTCATTTTCAGACTCTTCAACTTTCAGAGCTTTTGAGGATCTTCCTTTTGACTTTAGAGCAATGGTTTTTGACTTTCTAACAGAGTCATGTTCATTGAGACTTAACTCATGAACCTTGCGGGAACTGACAAGATCTTCAACACTTAGAGTGTTTAGATCCTTAGCTTCCTCAATGGCAATTACCTTAGGTCTCCATCTTGAGGGTAGACTTCTCAGAATCTTACTCACGTGATCAGAGGCTATGTAGCTCTTCTTTAGTATCTGAAGTCTAAATACTAGAGTCTGAAATCTTGAGTACATCTGCTCAATACTTTCATCCTCTTTCATCTTGAACAGCTCATACTGATGAACTAACAAAAAGGATTTTGTTTCTCTTACTTTCTTGCTACCTTCATAGTTAGCACAGAGAGAGGAAAACATAGCTTTTGCATCAGACTTGTCACTCATCTTCATATATTCAGATTTAGGAATGGCTGTGACAAGTGCTCCTCTGATTATGTGATGTTTCTTGTAACTTTTCTTCTAAGCAGCATTGTGTTTCTTTTTGTCAAGAGCAGCTCTGTCATCATCAAGTTCTAAGTCACCAACACCATTTTCTAGTATATCCCAAAGTTCTTCATCAATACCCATGACATAACTGTAGAAGTTGGGTTTCCACAATGAAAAATCCTCAGGATCACCGTTGAATTTAAGAATATTTCCGGAATCAACTTTCTTGTTACTGTTACTGGATCCATAGTCATAAGGTATAGCAGCACCAACACTAGCACCAAAAGTTGTAGGTTCACCAGAAGACATGCTTTTCTCTGGAACTTTTCTGTCACACGGTTAAGTGTTATGACAACAGAGTCGGAGCTCTGATACCAACTGAAGGTGAGAAAAACACAAGAAGGGGGGTTGAATTGTGTTAACTTTCGCGTCTCTTAAAAGATTGATTCTGTTTTCTAGGATCTGAGTCTGAACAAGTTCAGGTTCTGATGGAAGTTCAGAGTCTGTTGCAGCGGAATAAAGTAAAGAGATAAGGGAAAGAGAGAACACAAGCAATTATACAGATTCCTTCCACAAACCAAAAGTAGTCCTGTCCCCCTTGCACTTCCAAGGAGAGTTCACTAAAATGTAATAATCAATTACAAGTTGCTCAAGCACACAGCAATAGATTTCCAAATGCTCAAGCACGCAGGCAAGAGACTTCAAATGCTCAAAGACACATCTAAGAGACTTTTATTGCTCAAGCACAGAAGCAAGAGACTTTTGACACAATTTACAGAAAATTGAATAAAAGTTTGAACACTTGATATACAATCAGTGGTGTTCTAATTACAAAACAATAAGACTCTATTTTCTGTAACACCTAGAAATTCTAGGATAACAAGTTTGTAAGAATTCTTTAAGTTGTTGATGTGTTTGTTTGACTCAGGGAGAATAACAAATAGCGTAATAGCTCAAAAATTTGTTCAGAGTCAGTAGTCTATTCTCCAAGTCTTCATTCCTTTATATAGTCGTTGTAGAGAGACGTTGAGACAATTCAGCACATCACATAGTCATCTAGAAGCTTGATCAAATAATGTTGATTTGTTGCTTGATATGGTAATCGTCCTTCAATACATATTTTGAATTCCATTCCATTTGAAGCGATAATACCAGTAGACACAGCTGCCAGTAGTACTAGTAGTGGAGTAGTGGAAACAGGGTTCGTACAGAGTGTTCTGTCCTTTTCCTGCATTCTTTGTCGCATTGCATCCCATGCTTAAGTTGACTTGAAATTAGCCGTTACTCCATATAAACGTTTCTTTTGCGATCGAAATGCCTCCAGAGATTCATTCAAACAAATTCTTGAATTGCAATCTTCAGACTCTCTGTAGAACTCTTAGACTCTGTTGAGCTTCAGACTCTCTTCAACTACTATAGACTCTCTTTTTTCTTCAAATTCTCTGAGTCTTCAGTACCTCTTGTTTTGCACTTCTTCATAACAACTTCTTCAGACTCTCTAAGTCTTGTACTTCTTCGAGGCGACTTTTTCAGACTCTCTTCGTCTTCAGGACCTCTCGAAATAGCTTCTGATGATTCTTCAGGCTCTCCAAGTCTTCAGAATCACTTGCAACAAGCTTCTTTAGGATTTGCTCTTCATTTGTTCTTGCAGAATTCTTTCAAAGATTAAAATCATGACTAAGATCCTGCACACTCAAACAAATATTTAGCATATCCAATTGACAATTTTTAATACCTTGTTATCATCAAAACTAAAAGTGGTATTGTTAAACACCCTTTGTTCCAACAAGTTAAACCGCTCCCATGCATCATATAGTGATTCACTATCTCTTTGCCTGAAGTTTGAAATCTCCTGTTTCTTATCCCAATATTTAGACATAGGAAAGTATTTTTCTAAGAACTTCAGCTCTAGCTCCTCCTATGTTTGAATGGTTCCACTTGGTAAAGAAAGTAATCAATCCTTAGCTCTCCCGGTGAGAGTAAAGGCAAACAGCCTCAGTTTCTTCTGGCTTTTAGTCACAGTGGCTGGAAGTACACAAAACTCACAAGTTTCATGAAAGTGGCTCAGATGCTCATGGGGATTCATAACATCAGTCCCATCAATTTGTTTCTCCTTCAATCCATTCTGAACAAAAGTCTTAATATCGAAAGCAACAGGATTAGCAAGTTGGAAAGTGTGGGTCAGTCAACCACGGTTATTAGCTAAACCATAGTCTCCCAACTTTGGCCTTTGTGGTTCATCTCCCATAGTGATAGACTTAGGAGAAGAGGTTGATTCAGGTTCTGCAAGTATAGAACTAGGTAGTCGTTCATGTAATGCCCTAGTTGTTAATTATTTATTTCTGATTTGTTTAGAGTCTTTCATATGATTTTAAATAATTATTGTTGAGTATATGGTGTGTTATGTTTTATTATATGATTTATTATTATTTTATATAGAAATTTGTCATACCCCAAATTTTGACCAATTTATTTTTTTATTTTCGTACGTTGTTCGTTTTTTTTAGCTTTTTCGTTCGCGTGATATCTGCTTTTATTAGTATTGTGATCGCATTTCATTTTTTACGTCGTTTATATTTTAATGTCACTCGCGTATTAATTTCGTATTTTTATCCGCGTTTTATGCGTATTTTATTTATCGTAAAGTTTACGTTGTTAAATTTCATTTTTGTTCACGTCGTTGATTTATTATTTTATTAACGTAAAAAAAGCCGCGTACTTCAGTCGTCTCAGATGAAATTTCGGCAGAGAGGTATTTTAAAATACCTCATTTTTTTGGTTCCGACGGGACATTTTTTTTTCTTTTTATTATTAATTTTCGTTTTTCATTTATTTATTTATTTAATTATTTCTTTTTTTATTTTATTTAGTTGTTGTTATTTATTTATTTATCTGTTTTATTATTTTTAAGTCACTCAGTCCACTTGTCAGTTTGTCATTGGTTCTGGTCCAACTTTTTCTCCAAGTTTCAGCAGGGGTATTTTCGTCATTTTAATGTATCAGAGACTTTGTACTTAAAGTACTGTTCACGTGTCAGAAAGGTCCCTAGTGTCAGAGTCAAGTCACAATCTGTCAGAAAATCATCAAGTCACCAAAAAAACACCAAATCACTTTCTCTTTCCAAAATTTTAGATCAAAACCACAAAAAAACTCAAAAAAATCATGAACATGATGAACATCATGAAGAACACATGAACAATATTCATCATCCAAGTATCAAAACCAACACTACTCATCACCAACTTGACATTTTCGAAATCCAACCATCAAACAACAACCACAAGATTTCGGCCAACCATCAAACAACAACCACAAGTCATTTTCGGCCAAAACATCAACATAACCATACAAATTTCGAACCAAAACGTGTGAGAAAGAAGGAACGGCCAAGAAAAACGTGAGCAAGGAAAAACAAGGCCGAAACCGAAAGGAAAAGGGGAAAAAAAACGCAAGGCACAAAGAAAGAGAAAAGGAAGAAGAACAAGGTAGTTCTTCATAACCTTTTGTGTTTATTTTTGTTGAACTTTTTTGTAGATCTAGGCTTGTATGGCTTTTTTCTTGAGAAAATAAGTATAGATCCGAGTAGAGAAGAAGGAAAGGAAGCTAATGGTGTAAAAAATTTCAAAAAAAATAAAAAAAAAGCTCCGACGCGGCGGCGCTCCGGCCAACCACCGCGCCGGAGCTATTCCGGCCACCATGCCGGAGCTTTTCCGGCCGCCCCTAACCTTCTTCTCCGGCGAGGAGATCCTAGAGAGAAGGGAGAGCTCATTTTGTGTTGTGTTTTTTTAGAGAGAGAAATAAAAGAGGAAATGAAGAAAAAGAACATGAAGAAGCCTTATATACTTCCCCATTCAAACCGGTTCGGTTCAAACCGAACCGGTTACCCATTACCCATTACCCATTACCCATAACCCAGTCCAGTTGTTTTTTGTTCCTGCTTGCTTTTTGAACCCCAATACTGCTGCCTGCACCCCCCCTGCATGTATTTTTTTATAGTAACTTTTTTTAAAAAATTTCATGCATTTATTTTTTTTATTTTTATACAATACTTGAACTGTATTTCATGCATTTTTAATTAATGTCTTAATCTTCATATCATGCATATTTTTGTTTAGTTCATATAATTTTTGTTTATTTAGGCATAAAAAAATCTTTTCATGAATATGTGTTTATTTTGATCTTTTTTATCTTGCATTTAAGTTTATTTCATGTGTTTGCATTTTATTGCTTTGTTATTTTAATTTATTTAAAATGCATTTTTAGTGTGTATAATAGGTTTCATAGAAATATTGCATGCATATTTAAATTTTTCGTCATTTATTTTATTTTTTTTGGTTTAGTTTGTAATGAGGGAAATGATGTAATTTATTTTTTGCGCATTTTTTTTGAGACCATAGAATGTATTTAGGGTATGTAATATGTAATCGACACACGCACTGACACGCGCACCGACACTCCACTTTATTTATCGCTTTACGCTTATTTATTCTTTTCGCCGTTACGCTAATTCACCGTTAGTTTAGAAAAATATTTTATCTCAAAAAAATCAAAAAGTCAAAAATTCAAATTTTTAAAGTAAACCTTGGTCTGTAATCCAAGTGTCTTTCTTTTTATTTTCCTTAGTCAAATGTTAATCAATTTAATATCCACATTAGACATGGATTTCGTGCAATTAAAATTAACCAACTTCATCGTATTTTCTTCTCATGCCTTGAGGCCTCTCATATTTTCTTAAAATCTTTTTTTCAAAAATGTTAAAATCAATTCAACCCATCAAAAAGTTCTTTAGCCGAACTACTTGATTTTGATCCCGATTTATTTGGGTAAGTAGGCAAAGGGTTTTGGCCCTTCCAAATCAATAAAAATAACCAAAAACATGCTTCATCTTCCTCCTTTCTTTCACTTAAACTCTTAAACATTTTTTTAATAAGTAAAATTAATTTAGCGCAAGATTAAGAATAGGTAGAAGGTTCCTATGGGATACCATAGTCGGTTCGGGTGCCTAACACCTTCCCCAATCGAAACCAACCCCCGGATCCAAGGTCTTATAAGGGTTTTTACTCACTTTTTCCCTTCCCGCGAATAAAAGTTGAGAGTTCAATGATTAAAGGTTCAAATCCGATCAATGATTTTGATACCCGAAAATCGAAAGCACAAAAGTGAGAATTATTATTATTTTAGAGTTTGGGGATTAAATTAGAATTAATAAAATTAAAGGGAGTTAAGAGGATTTAAGAGGGGTTAATTGATATAATAGAAAATATTTATGAGGAGTTAGGATAGAAAAAGGGAAACTGACAGAAACAATTTCACGTACAAAAATATCAGTTTTGGGAGAAAGCCAGGAGGAGAACCAAGAGGGAGAGAATCAAAGGTCTTAGAATCTTCTTTCATCCGAATTAAGGTAAGGGTGATATTTATGTTATGAATATAGTTATATAATTTGATTCTGTGTTTAACAAGAGGGTTGTCGAATTGGGAATTTAGGATTGAATTGATTCTTAGGGTGAAATTGAATGTAAGAATATTGTTTAAGAGTGTTAAAAAGAATCCTAGTTGTGGACAAAACCTTAATGGATTGCTGTAACCAGTTTTGGAGTTAGAATTTGGGAGAATTGGGGTTTGGGGTGAAAAACTGCAGAATCCCGTAGTCTGTTCTGTCGCGACTCGCCTGGCGAATAAGCTTCTCGCCATGGCGAGCAACCCGTTCATCGCTCGCCTGGCGACAAGTCTGCTCGCCTGGCGCGCAACCCGTTCATCGCTCGCCTGGCGAACAAGTCTGCTCGCCTGGCGAGTAACCCGTTCTTGAGCTCGCCATGGCGAGCAAGAGCACTCGCCTGGCGAATTGCCCAGTACCTGAAGCCGCTTTGTTTCGAGTTGAGGGATGAGTTAGTGTGTGAGGTAGATGCTCATAAATTACTAAGATAATTTGAAGGAGCTGTTGAACGTAAAATAACTGATTGGTCGACCGTTGTCCTATGAATAACTATATTAATTATTTATGCAAGTTGTTGATTATAGTTGTTAATGAGTTACATCATACAAATAATGTTATGTTTCTAATTGACGAATGTTGCAGAGTAAGTCATATTTAATTATATGCATTGTTGAGTCGTAGTTGTTGTGGTTCATGTTGTCGTTGTCGCAGAAGAGTTGTATGTTGATATACACTGAATAGAGTCCATTGCATACTCATAAATGTTGAGGGCTTATGCCCTGTGAACGCCTTGTCGTTCAACTGTTGAGGGCTTATGCCCTATGAATGCTAGTCCATTCAATTGTTGAGGGCTCATGCCTTGGGAATGCTTTAACCATTCAACTGTTGAGGGCTTATTCCCTGGAATGCCTTGTCATTCAAATGCGTTAAACGGTACCACATGCATATTGCATTAGTTGTTGTTGTTGGTCGTCTTGTCGTCGTTGTCGATTGAATTGTCGTGTCATTGCTGTTGTAGCCATCGATGAAGTGTGTGAACATTGATGTTGTGAATATGTATATATATTTATTTGATCTATTTATTGAAGTTGTTAAATTGAAATGATGATTATATTTCTATATTTATTGATGTGAATCTCACCCCTTATGCTTGAAAACGTTGCCTTTCCTATGGGTAACTTGCAGGTAATGAAGGCTAGTAGAAGTGTTGGCTCAAGTGTCCTAGGGCTCTGATACGTAACGGGATGGGAAAATAGTTGTCATGTTTTATCATTCCTTTATGTATCAATTTTGAAACATGTTGTTGGAGCCTTTACTGTCATTGAACAGATGTTTTGAAAAATTATCACGTTGAGGCCTATGTGCCAGTTTGTTGGAGTTGCTTATCATGAAAATAATATTCCGCTGCAAAATGTTGGTTGCTAATACATTGTTGAATAAATAGTTTTATATTCTATTTATGAAATTGAGAAAGTAGTGTAATACTCCGTTGTTGTATACTCTGATGACTTTATTATGAAATTTTTATGTTGGGAAAACGAGGTGTTACAGTTCACGTGCACCAGGTGGGACTGACTTCGATTTTGACAACCGACAAGCTTTCCGATTGGCTCTGGCAGTCCTCTCGATCTCAGGATCGTTTTAGGTTGTCAGAACTTCTTCTACCTCGCATAAATCAGCAAAATACCTTAGTAGTACTGCACAATGCAAAATAAATAATGAACTCTGAATATTTTTAAGATTTTTAACAGAAAATAAAATTTAGAAATCCTAAATTATAACGCAATTTCCTTATTGAAATAAATCAACAGTCCCCGGCAGCGGCGCCAAAAACTTGATAGATTTTGAGCAAGTGTATTAAATGCTATCGAATTAGTAAAAATTATCGTTCCCAAAAGGACTGGTTTTAATCTCAATAAGTCAAATACGTTATTAAATTAGGATGTAGTAAAAGTTGTTTTGTTTTGCCACTAGGCAGTAGATTGGTTTAATAGCATAAAACTTAGTAACATAAAAGTAAATTGGTTGTTAAGAATAAGAGAGAGATGAGTTTAGGTCTTTCGAATCATCGATGTTCCCCTAATTGGTATACTGCACCTATTCTTATGAATGATTTTCTAATTTCACGATAGTTAACAAAATGGTCCTAATCAATCCCTTAGTTAGGACCCTCCTCTTGGATTACAACCCCTAATTCCTTAGGTGGTCTAAAAATCGTCGAAGGTTTAAGCTCGTTGACCTAATATCACTAATAAAGAATTATCCATTCCTAGACTAATTATGATTATTAGAACAATTCAATTAGGTCTAAGTCGAAAGCTAGGGTCGATAGTCATTCGTTCTCACTAAATCATATATATATATATATATATGTGATCAGGATATATAAAGCATTAAGAACAATTGAATTGAATAAAAACTAGATTGTCATTCACAATAAATAGAGTTTCACAGCAACATGAATCAATTAGGGTTACAAAGAATCATCTCAGACCTAACCTCTAATGGATTTAGCTACTCATAATCGAGTTCATAAATAACATAATCATTAGAGATAACAATACATACATGAACTGGTTACAAGGTGAAGAAATCGCCCCTGCAGCCGTCTTCAGGTCTCAAAATCTCACTTTGCTCTTCTCAAATCGTAACCCTGGTTTTCAGAATGGCCTTCAGCTTAAATAGGCACAAAAATTCGCCTAAAATCGTGTCACGATTTTGTTGAATCGTGTCATGATTTTGCCTTGTATAACAAACAACTGAATTAGGGTTTCTTCAAATCGTGTCACGTTTTGGTCATCGTGACACATTTTTCCTTGGCAGAGAGCATGTTTTTGTTCTTCTCAAATCGTGTCACGTTTTGTACCAATCGTGACACGTTTTGGTCCTTTGCATTTTCTTCAGTTTTTCTGCTTTTCTTGCTGGTTAAGTTACCTTGTGAACTCTAAATTGTGATCAAAATACATAGAAAATTACGTAATGACAAGATGTCATCAAAGCACCAAATTCAAGGGGTACTTGAAGTTTGGGGGAGTGTTTTAAGTGTTCTTGCTATACCCATATCTTGTTTTATTGTGAAACTTCTCTATGAGAAAAGCACAAGTTGCAGCCCTTGAGTAAGTGTATAAGTAGGTATTTTAAGGATCACGTTCTAACTCTAAAGGTAAATTAACCCGTAAAAGTTTTCAGAGTAAAAGTAGTATAAGTTAGTGCGGGGGAATACAAAGCCAAATTAATTTCAGGGTTGCATCATTGAATCTAGATTGGGGAAGGAGGTAGGCCCTCCGACTTCCTACGTGAAGGTGATGTTATCTTGAAAAACTTAAGGGGGTAGAACAAATATAATCATAAAAAGCATCATTAAATCTAGATTGGGGAAAGGGGTAGGCCCTCCGACTTCCTACGTGAAGGTGATGTTATAATCATAAAGAGCACCATTGAATCTAGATTGGGGAAGGGGGTAGGCCCTCCGACTTCCTACGTGAAGATGGTTGTCTCCAAATATCAATAAAAATTCTGCAAAACCCCAAAGATATGCAAATGGCAAAAATCCAATGATCAAAAGTACTCTAATCTCTCTTATATGAAATGAAGAAAGAATTTTTCTCGATTGATTTAGTCTTAAGGTTAGAACCTGTTTTCCTCATAATATCTATCCTATACAGGAGCAAGAAAATGGTTGAACCACACACACACACACACTCACTTGAAACTTGTTGTTGGGTTAAATAAGTTCACAAAGAATACTTGAAGTTGTGATTAGTGTACACTTGAAATGAAACCTTATAGGTGACATAAGTTTTTAATTTTATTAGCATATGTTAAATCTTGTTTATGTTGTTTATGCCTTTTGCTTGAGGACAAGCTTGAAGATTCAAGTGTGGGGGAATTTGATGAGTCAATAATTAGTGTTTTTAATATAATATTTGAGTTTGTTTTATTATATTTGATTTCGTTTTATTTAATATTATTTCCTTTTTAGAACTATTTTACTTCAATTGCAAATTATTTTATTTTAGGAACAAATATTCGAAAGATGGAGTCTTGGAGCAAAAGAAAGGATTATTGGAGCTAATTCGTGCCAAAAATATGAAGATCTCATACAAAAATATCTGGTGCAAAGATTCATGACAAAAATATGAAGATCTCATACCAAAATATCTTGTGCAAAGAATTTAAAGATCTTGTACAATAATATGAAAGTGGCGCACCCCATTTTACCCTTTTGATGCTTTTGCTTCTTCGACAAAGCTGCCTATTTTAGTATTTCTGACCTAGAGCCCATGGTTTCTTGCACAACACTTTAGTGATTTATTCTTGGGACTCAAGTCATTGTTAGACTATAAATAGAGCAGCCATCTAGTTTGTACAATTCATCTTTTGTTCTTGGAATAAAAGTTCACCTTTATTTTATTGTTATGTTATTCTTCTTCTTCTTCTTCTTCTTCTTCTTCTTCTTCTTCTTCTTCTTCTTCTCTTCTATGTATACTATGAATGTGGGTGAGTAAACTCTTCTTGTCTTGGGATTGTTGGAAAAGTCTTAATGACATAATTCTTATCAAACCAAGCCTTGAACCCTAATTTTATAGAAATCTACTTTCTAATCTAATTTCACCGTTTTTATAATGAATTAACAAATACCAAACTCATAAAGCGAACGCGGAGGGTTAGTATTTGTTTATTCATCATCATAAATATCAATTCATAACACGAACGCGGAGCTTTGATATTGGAATAAGTGAAATTAGACAAGGATTGCGAAACATGAAAATAGTCTAGCAAACCTTGAGACACATAAAGTTTCGTTCTTCAAGGATTCTAATAGCAATGAACCATGAGAATAGGCGTGGTTGGTAGAGGAACACACTCAATGACTTCGAGAGAAGCTTTGATACACTTAAGAGAAACTTGTCTTTAGAAAGTGGGTCCAATATAAAATTACCGGTTTAGGGTTTGTATGTGAAGGACTTGTCATTAAGATGAACCAATAATCCCAAGGCGCTTTTATTTTTATTATTATTCTTTCAAAACTAAAATAAAACCTTTTACTACTTCGGTAGAACCGTGCACTTGCGGTTTTACTCATCAGTTGTCAAAGGGGGAGATAATGTTGAGATATTTCTTCATATGTGACTATGTGACTATATATATTTCCATATTTATTTGCTCGTGTTGGTGCGTTTCTTGTATGCTATGTTTCCTGGGGAGAGATTAGCTCACATCATCAACATGTGTTTGACATCATCAAAAAGGGGGAGAATGAAGATGATATTGCTTATTGCTTTAGTTTATGTTTTGATGATGTCTAAGATGACTAGGTTATTTTATGATGATATTGCTTATTTCTTTAGGTTATGATTTGAAGATGTTCTTTTATGATTGATTAGCTTTAGCTTAGAAACTTGTTAAAGCACCCTAACAAACCTTGTCTCATTGTGTCATGTGATTCCTTGATGTCTCGTGTGTTGTCATATAGTCATAATCCTTCCTTGAATTGCTTAATTCGATTCATGATTCATTGATTCATATCTAGCATTCCTTTTGTCCATTTTCCTTGTGTCAATCTTTTTGAATCGAGTCAAATTTTCCTAAATAGTATCGCAGTGAATCTAATCACAGTTTTCCTAAATAGTATCGCAGTGAAATGATTCAATGTTTTCTTGAATCGATTCACGGTGAATCGCTTCACAAAAAGTCTGAATCGATTCAAATGCTGTCAGCATCAATTTTTCACTTTTTTCTTGCCTGAATCGACTCGAATTGCAGTGAATCGTATCATGGAACTCTCTGACATTGTTTGAATCGATTCATACTCAGTTTGAATCGTATCAAACATCTTCTGGGCTATTTGAGTCGTCTCATTTTTCACTTGACACACATCATCTTTTTGCATGGTTTGAATCGATTCAAACATTAAATGAATCGATTCAGACAATTGTTTTTGTGCGAAAATTTAGTCATTTCTTTTTCCACTATATATTCTCTTCCTCTCACAACTCCCAAAGTATTGAATCACTTGCATCTTTTCTCTCTAGGTTTCAAAAACTCATTGCTCATCCATTTTTCAAGATTAAACACTTTTTCTTAGAATCACTTTGTCTTTGAGTGTATAGATTCTCTAAGGTGCTAGTAGGGATTGTAAGTTGGTTCTCTCAAGAAGATTGATTGGGCTTAATCAAGGCTTCAAAGGAAGTGAATAATCTCATTCCACCTCCAAAGGGCTTGGGGGTCTTTCTAACCGTTCTTGAAGTCGAAGGGGGTTCGTTTATCGGACGTAGCATTGAAGACTCGAATGAAGAGTTCAAAGGAGTGCAGGGGTAACTCTAGGATCCGAAGATTCAAGAAGAACCAAGTTCAAGGTGTACTTGAAGTTTGGGGGAGTGTTTTACATAGGAGTTGAATAATTAGGGTTTTAATTTGAAGGAACTCTTGTAAACATTGTAATCAACATTTGTTTCATAGAGGATGACCTTGGTGAAGGTGTACTTCATCAAGTAGAGTATGTTGGAACAAAGGTGTTTAGCAATACCACGTTTTGAGTTTTGATGATAACAAGGTATTAAAAGTTGTCAATTGGTTATTGCTAATATTTGTTTAAAGTATGCAGGATATCAATCAAGATTTATATCTTAGAAAGTATTCTGTTTGAACAATGTTAAAGAGCAAAAATCCAGAGAAGCTTGTTGCTTGTGATTCTGTATCGAAGAGAGTCTGAAGACTGTATCGAAGAGAGTCTGAAGACTGTACCGAAGAGAGTCTGAAAAACTGTATCAGAGTCTGAAGACTATCAGAGTCTGAAGACTATCAAAATCTGAAAACCAAGAGAGTCTGAAGATTATCAGAAGCTTAGTGCTACAGTGAGTCTGAAGCCCGAAATCTGAAAATCTGCTAACAAGGATTTCTACAAGCATTACGATGCAAAAGAAACTCTCTTGCTTGTGTGCTTGAGAAAAGAAGTCTCTTGGCTGCGTCCTTGAGCAAAGAAGTCTCTTAGTTGTGTCTTTGAGCATTGGAAGTCTCTTGCCTGCGTGCTTGAGCATTGGAAGTCTCTTACTGTGTGTTTGAGCAACTTGTAATTGATATTACATTTTAGTGAATTCTCCTTGGAAGTACAAGGGGGACAGGACTACTTCCGGTTTGTGGAAGGAACCTGTATAATTGCTTGTGTTCTCTCTTCTCTCTATCTCTTGATTATTTCCGCTGCATCAGAACCTAATCTCCTATCAGACTCTGATCTCCTTCAGACTCTGATATTAAGGAATTAGATTCTCACTCTTCAAGAGCTGTGAAAAGCTAACACAATTCAACCCCCCCTTCTTCTGGTGCTTCTTCTGGTGCTTCTATACCATATGACTATGAATCCAATAACAGCAGTAAAAAGGCTGATTATGGAAAAATTCCTAAGTTCAATGGTGATCCTGAAGAATTTCTTGGTGGAAAACCAACTTCTACAGTTATGTCATGGGTCTTGATGAAGAACTCTGGGACATACTTGAAGATGGTGTTGGTGACTTACGACTTGATGACGAAGGTGCTGCCATTGACCGTAAACTTCACACTGCTGCTCAAAAGAAAATCTACAAGAAACATCATATCATCAGAGGGGCTCTTGTCACTGCTATTCCTAAAACGGAATACATGAAGATGAGTGACAAATCTATTGCTAGAGCCATGTTTGCTTCTCTCTGTGCTAACTATGAAGGAAGCAAAAAGGTCAGGGAAGCTAAAGCTCTTCTATTAGTTCATCAGTATGAACTATTCAAGATGAAAGAGGATGAAAGTATTGAGCAGATGTACTCAAGATTTCAAACTCTAGTATCTGGTCTTCAGATACTAAAGAAGAGTTATATAGCTTCTGATCATGTTAGCAAGATTTTAAGGAGCTTACCCTCTAGATGGAGACCAAAGGTCATTGCAATTGAGGAGGCTAAAGATTTAAACACTTTAAGTGTTGAAAATCTTGTAAGCTCACTCAAGGTTCATGAGTTAAGTCTCAATGAACATGAGTCTGCAAGAAAGTCCAAAACCATTGCTTTAAAATCAAAGGGAAGATCCTCAAAGGCTCTCAAGGTTGAAGAGTCTGAAAATGAATCTTCAGCTTCTGAAAGCTCAGAGGAAGATCCTGATATTGCAAAAGAAATGGCTATGCTTTCAAGCAGAATGCAGTACCTTGCTAAAAATAACAAGAGATTTCTGAGCAAGAGCAGTGGGAAGGGTTTCAAAAAGGAGGAACAGAAAGGTTGCTTCAACTGCAAGAAAACTGGACATTTTATTGCTGACTGTCCAGAGCTGCAGAAGGAGAAATCAAAGTCAAAAAGGCCAACCTTCAAGTCAAGCAAGTTTAAGAAGCAGATCAAGAAAAGTTTGATGGCCACTTGGGAAGATCTTGATAATGAGTCAGGGTCTGAGGATGATGATGCTGATGGTGAAGCCAATGTAGCTGTTGGACTAATGGCTACAACCGAATCTGTTAAAGAAACACCTGAGGCAGAATCAGATGCAGACTCTGAAAGTGAAACAGAGGTATATTCTGAACTCACAAGATCTGAATTAGTAGAATCTGTCAAAGAACTTCTTGGTCATTTTAAAGCTAAAACCACTGAGTTGAAGAAAGTCAAACAACAGCTTGATAAGCTGTCAAAAAGACATAATTCAACGCTGCTGGAGTTAGAAAGTTTGAAAGAAGAAAATGACACTTTATTGATCAAGAAGTGTAGCTGTAAATACTTGACTGAGCAAGATGTTGCATTGCAAGAATTTATTGCTACTGGAATTGACAGATCAAGGGTTGCATCCATGATCTATAGCACATATCAGAACAGAGGACAGGGTCTTGGATTCATGGGAGGAAGCTCAAATGAAGTGACTCTGAAACCTGGTCCTGATGGAGCCACAGAAGCGTTGAAAAATCACTTTGTAAGTGAGTCTGATGAAGTCAACACAGTGACTCATTCAGAACCTACAACTTCTATTTCTAAGGTTCTGACTAAGTCAAAATCTCAGAATGTAAAGTTAAAGGTTTTGAAAAACTTTGAACCTAAAGCTTCAATGATTCAGACTCTAAAACATTCAAAGTCTGATAAACAGACTCTGAAAAAGCCAGAGTCTGAAAAACAAAAGCCTAAGTTTCAAAAAAGAGAAACTGTGAAAGGCAAGTTGAAACCTAAACCAAACGGTTCCAAACCCAAGGTATGGGAGAAAACTTTGCCAATGACTTCAAGACGTAACTTACGGAAGGAGTTCAATGGTTCAAAGACTAACCCAAGAGGACCCATGAGAATATGGGTACCTAAGTCTGAAATTATTGATGCTGCAGGTATGTCTAAAAGGACTAGAAAAGCAGAAGGCTTGGTACCTGGACAGTGGTTGCTCGCGTCACATGACGGGAGAAAAGTCTATGTTCCTAACCCTAACCATGAAAGAGGGAGGAACTGTGGGATTTGGAGAAAACCAGACTGACAAAATCATTGGTACTGGAACCATTGGTAACTCTCTTATCTCAATCAGTAATGTGTGGTTCGTTGATGGACTTAGACATAACTTACTGAGCATAAGTCAATTATGCGACAGTGGTTATGATGTATTGTTTAATAAGAACAACTGCACTGTGGTTAACAAGGATGATCAGTCCATAGTTTTCAAGGGAAAAAGAAGAAACAATGTATACAAGATAAAATTCTCTGAACTGACTGATCAGAAGGTAGTGTGCCTTTTGTCAATGGGTGATATGAAGTGGATGTGGCATAGACGGTTGGGACATGCTAATTGGAGATCAATCTCTAAGCTTAGCAAGTTGCAACTTGTCAAAGGCCTACCAGACATTGACTATCATTCAGATGCTCTTTGCAGAGCATGTCAGAAAGGGAAAATTGTCAAGAGTTCCTTCAAGCCTAAAGAATTTGTTTCTACTTCCAGACCCTTGGAGTTACTTCATATTGACCTATTTGGACCAATTAGCACTGCATCATTATATGGAAGTAAATATGGACTAGTCATTGTTGATGATTACAGCAGATGGAGTTGGGTTAAGTTTCTGAAAACTAAAGATGATTCATATTATGTGTTTAGTAAATTCTGCATCCAAATTCAATCTGAAAAAGAATTAAAAATCTTGAAAGTCAGAAGTGATCATGGAGGAGAATTTGAAAATTAGCCGTTTGAGGTTTTCTGTGAAAAACATGGAATTATTCATGAATTCTCTGCACCTAGAACTCCACAACAAAATGGAATTGTAGAGAGAAAGAACAGAACCTTACAAGAAATGGCTAGAACCATGATCCATGAGAACAATCTGGCTAAGCATTTTTGGGCAGAAGCTGTAAACACAGCTTGTTATGTTCAGAACAGAATCTATATTAGACCTCTGTTGAACAAAACAACTTATGAACTCTTTAAAGGAAGGAAACCTAACATATCTTATTTTCATCAGTTCGGATGTACTTGTTATGTCCTGAACAATAAAGTCTATCTAAAGAAATTTGATGCCAAAGCTCAAAAGGGAATCTTCTTAGGTTACTCTGAACGCTCTAAGGCATACAGACTGTATAATTCAGAAACACAATGTGTTGAAGAATCTATGCATGTCAGATTCGATGACAAAGTGCCTGGAAGTGAAACTCCAGAGCAAGATGAAAGTTGTGCAGGATCTCAAGATTCTGATGACAACTCAGAATCTGATCAGATTGCAGAATCTGAAGATACTTCAGAAGCTGAAGCATCCCCTGAAGTTCCTAATGAAGAAGCTTCTGAAGAAGCTCAAGATGGCTCTCTGCAAGCTAGTCAATCCAAACAATCTTTCAAATACAAGTCTTCACATCCAGAGGATCAGATTATTGGCAATAAAGAAAGTCCCAGAAGAGCTAGATCGCATTTCAGACAAGAAGAGTCTGCTCTGGGATTACTATCTGTTATTGAACCAACCTCTATTGAAGAAGCACTTGGAGATGAAGGATGGATTCTGGCAATGCAAGAAGAACTGAATCAATTCAAAAGGAATGAAGTATGGAATCTAGTAGCTAAGTCTGATCACAAGAACATCATTGTAACCAAGTGGGTCTTCAGAAATAAGCTTAGTGAACAAGGAGAAGTAATCAGAAACAAGGCCAGACTTGTTGCGCAGGGCTATAGTCAACAAGAAGGCATTGATTACACAGAAACTTTTGCTCCAGTTGCAAGATTGGAAGCAATCAGGTTACTTCTTTCCTATGTAGTTCATCACAACATAACCCTATATCAAATGGGCGTTAAAAGTTCATTTCTTAATGGTGTCATTTCTGAAGAAGTGTATGTCAAACAACCTCCTGGCTTTGAAGATTTAAAACATCCAGAGCATGTTTATAAATTGAAGAAATCACCCTATGGCTTGAAACAAGCTCCCAGAGCTTGGTATAAAAGACTAAGTAATTTCTTAATTCAAAATAACTTTGAACGAGGGCAAGTTGACACTACACTATTCAGAAAGACTCCGAAGAAAGAAATTCTTATAGTTCAGATTTATGTTGATGATATCATTTTTGGTTCTACAAATAGTTCACTTTGCAAAGAGTTTTCCAAAGTAATGCAGGATGAGTTTGAAATGAGCATGATGGGAGAATTGAAGTTATTTCTTGGAATTCAAATCAACCAATGCAAAGATGGAGTCTATGTTCATCAGTCCAAATACACGAAAGAACTTCTGAAGAAGTTCAATCTTGAGGATTGCAAAGAAATGAATACTCCAATGCATCCAACCTGCACTCTGAGCAAAGAAGATCAAGGAACCAAAGTTGATCAGAAGCTGTATAGAGGTATGATTGGTTCTTTGTTATACCTAACTGTATCCAGACCAGATATTTTATTCATTGTATGTCTGTGTGCAAGGTTTCAATCAGATCCTAGAGAGTCTCACTTAACAGCTGTTAAGAGAATCTTTAGATATTTGAAAGGAACTACCAATCTTGGACTTCTTTACAAGAAATCCTCTGACTACAAGCTAGTTGGATTATGTGATGCTGACTATGCTGGAGACAGAATTGAAAGAAAATCTACCAGTGGCAATTGTCAATTCTTGGGAGAGAATCTGATATCCTGGGCTAGCAAGAGGCAAGCAACCATTGCTTTGTCTACGGCAGAAGCAGAATACATCTCAGCATCTAGTTGTTGTACACAGCTACTCTGGATGAAACATCAGCTTGAGGACTATCAAATAACTGAAAATTGTATCCCAATTTATTGTGATAATACGGCAGCTATATGTTTATCTAAGAATCCAATTCTGCATTCAAGAGCAAAGCACATTGAGATTAAACATCATTTTATAAGAGACTATGTTTAAAAAGGAATTTTAGATATTCAATTCATTGATACTGATCATCAATGGGCTGATATACTTACTAAACCTTTATCTGTTGAAAGATTTGATTTTATAAAGAAAAATTTGAACATGTGTTATGTCTCTGGGTAATGTGCGCCTCTGAAAACAGAATTCAGACTCTGAAAAATATTCAGAAGCTATTTGGGAATCAGACTCTCTTTTGGAGACTCTGGTAAACATAAGCTTCTGATAAACTTTCAGACTCTAGTAAGGAATCTTTAGACTCTCAGAAGCTCGTATTAGTGGAAGCATGACTGTTGAGTTTAGTAACACCTGCCCCACTACGGTGACAATTACTTTATAGTTTCTCAGACGTGGCCTGTCTGTATTGGGTAAGAACTCAAAGGGCAATGATTTTAGTACGTTAAACAAGTTACCTTCGCATTGTCCCAATACTTTTACGGCTGCATGCTATATGTATTTATTGTTTGTGTTTGTTTGTCCCCTATTCTTTCCAAACGGTTATCAAACTTTCTCTATAAATACATATCACACACAACTCACTTCTCTTTTCACTCTTTGATTATTTCTCTGAACAAATTTCTTGTTTTCAATCCTTTGCAAAACTTTTTGTTCTCAAATCAAAAACTTAGAAACCTCTAAAATGGCAAGTGATCTCATCCAATCTGGTGTCCTAGTCAAGACTGGAAAATCTTATGTTATCAAACCCAGAACGATGAACATTATCAAAGAAACTCTGGAAATTCAAGTTGAATCTCCAGTAGATTTTGGTTCTCTTAATCGTCACGGAGTTGACGTTTCTTCTCATTTCTTAGCACACGGAATGATGAACTATTTCGGTATGTTGAATGGACCAACATATCAGGAGCTGGTAAGAGATTTTTGGGTTAGGTCAGAAGTCTACAACAAGGATGAAGCTACGATTGAAGAAACAGCTGCGGTTATGAACAAACCCAAGCTGGCTGGCAAAAACAGAGAGGAAATGGGTCTTAAACCATACAAGGGTCTTGAAATAAGGTCTGTTGTGATGGGGATTGCAGTTCTTATCACTGAAGAAGTGGTTGCCAGGGCTTGTCAAGTGGAGAACGCTGGTAAATTTCAATGGAATGTCCAGAAGAAGAGTGACTGGACCGTTATCTGCAACAAACTTCTATTTGAAGGGAGACCCTCAAATAAACTGGTTGATATGCATCCTGAGCATAGGGTGCTTCTGAAGATCATATTGGACAGTATGCTTCAGAAAGGAGGAGGAACAGACACACTGTCTGTTGATCACAAAGTTCTTCTTTATTTTCTGATTAACAAAATAAAGATCAACTTTCCGAGATATGTGATGCACCATATGTGCTGGGCCATTAAGAAAAGCCAATCAGAAACCAGAAGGCAAGTTCCTTTTGGAAGGTTAATATCTGATATTCTGTATCAAGGAGGCCTCTTGAAGGTCTTATCAGAATCTGGTGTGGTATCAGATATTCATCTTGGAACTGTGACTGGGAGAATCATCAATGGCAAAACTCTGCAGTACATGAAGATTGTCAAAAAATTCAATCCTTCTAAGCATGATATGAGGGAATCTTATGTGCAATCTGACTTGATGATGGACTTCCCTCCTATATCCAAAGAAGATAATCCTGAAGTTCTTGCAAGATTTGTGGTGGATTACTTCAAGGATACTGGTAGAATAATCAACTATTCTGCCATTCCTGAGACTGCTGGAGGAGGACCTCTTAAGGTCAAGGGAAAAAGGAACAAGGAAGTGGTTCTTAAGGAAGAGGAAGAGAAGCAAGAGCCTCTCAAAAAGAAGATCAAATCTACTGCTCTTCCAGGAGTGACTATTGGTGGCTCTAAGACCATAGCTCCTATGCCTTTATCAGTATCTTCTGCATCCAAGGAAATCAAGGATAGGATAAAAGAAACCAAGGATGAGAAGAAGGCTAAGAAAGACGAGAAAAAGGCAAAGAAAGATGAGAAGAAAGCGAAGAAAGGCAAGGGTGACAGAGATTATGTCAAACTAGCTGAGGAAATTGCTGAATTCCTTGATGCTGACTCTGATGGTGAAGAAAGTCAGATCAAGAAGAGAAAGGTGGAAGTGGTTCCTGTGGCTAAGGATGTAGCACAGAAGATAGGTACTTCTGTATCTATGATTGAGGATGAACATGCTGCTGGCAAGGCAATGGCAGCAGAAGTGGTTGCTGAAGAACTTAAAGAGGAAACTGTCAAAGAAGTTGCTAAGTTGCTTGCTTCTGCTCTAAAACAGAAGAATCCTGTAGCTACTGCAGAAGCTGAGTTATCAGAAGCTACTGTGTCTGATCATTATGCTTCTCCAGAAGATGGCATAGGCACCTCTGGCAATGTAGCATACAATTCATCTTCCTCTACGAATCAAGAGTCAGAATCTGATTCAGAATCAGATAACAAACCCTTGAGCCAAATTCTTCCATCCCTCAGAAATTCATCCCCCTCACCAATCAAACCTCTATCATCCCATAACCCATTGGACCCTGCAATAGTTGAATATGTTGATTCAACTATGGACAGAGTCATTCAAGACACAATCACAGTGTCTATGAACCTACCTGCTGACCATCCTGCTCAACCATCATTTCTCAAACCACTTCAGGCAATTCAACCTTCTGATAAGCCTGAAGTAACCACTCAATCTAAACAGCCATCCCCCCAACCTGAAACCATTTGTGTAGACTCTCCAGACACTCTAGATTCTCTTGAGAAACATCTAGGAGGAGAACTACCAAAGACCCCTGCAAAATCCAAACTAACAAAAGCTACAACATCTGTTTCCAAACCAGACCTTGTACCTAAACCTACAGAAAATCTTACCTTAGCTTCTGTTGAACCATCAGAACCTGTTGTAGAACCAGTTTCTGAAATTCTGGAACAAGCTTCTGTTGTAGAATCTGTAACAGAATGTAGAACAGAACCTGTGTCTAGAAGAGTTCATGAACCTCTTTGTGATCCAATAACAGTTGTACCTGGTTTTGAAGCCTATCTAGCTTTAAGAGCCTCTCTACCCTCAACCTCTGAACCTCATGACCTATTTGATTCAAACAGGATAAATGAGTTTTATGCTTCTTCAAACACTAAGCTCAAGGACATTATTGAGCAAAGGTTTGTACCCATCCTCAATGTAAGCTATGAGGACAAGTTCTCTACATTGAAGACTGAATTTTTGGAGTTTGTCACCAAAATTCAAAAGGCTGCTGCCAGGGAACAAGCATTTGTTACTGCCAAGCATGTTGAAGAAGTCAAGAGAGCTGAGAAAGCTTTAACCATGGAGAAAGCTCCTATTCTGCGGATTAGGGATAAACCATTCTTTGATGAAGATCAATACAATCCAAGGGAATCAATGGTTTATAACTCTTTGAAAAGAAGACTGTACAGAGATTAAGAAGAAGCCAGACTAGAAAGGGAAGCTCATTTAAGAAGAACTGAGGCTCTGGAAGAGATGGTCAAGAAACAGCAAGAGGATCTCCAAAAATTGATGGATCATCTTGCCAAACAAAATCAACCTTAGTTTAAATTCTTTATGTTTTGTTTGTAACTTTTGTTTGCTGTCTTCTGAACTGTTTTTACTTGCAAATTTATACAAGTTTTTATTTGATCCTATTTGCATTTAATTTATTTTGTGCTCTGAATCTTCTATGTTTTTCTCTCTGAATCTCATTTTCCTTAAAATGTGTTTATATCCTTACCTAAAGTCATTTAAAAAGGGGGAGGTGTAACGCCAGTCTCGATTATTTAATTAATTTGCCAAGTTAGAATATATATTTACTTGATTTATATGATTTATGTGTTATGTTGTGATTGCATTAGGTGGTCTATTTTATTATTTAATAGAATAGGGGTTGGAAATAAAATAAATAATATGTTGAAGGGTTGTTTTGTGAATTTAGAGAGTTTTGTGGAATTAAGAGAAATAAATAAGTTAAGGGGAAAGAGTAAGTTTTGGGGTGAGAAGAGAAATTAGGTTAAGATATAAATAGGAAAACTAGGTTAGAATTGTACAGTACGTACAATTCAGTTTTTGGGAGAAAAAGGAGAGGAAAGTGGCCGGAGAAGAGAGAACCTCAATTCTGCGAACATATCAGGTAAGGGTGAGCCTAGCATTTGCAAATTCATTAAGCTTATGAATCATGATTATAGTTAACATGTTTAGGAATTGTTCATGAGAATTTAAGAACTAAGAATTAGGTTAAAAAGTGATGAATTGATGATTAGATGATGAGAAACCGTACCGACGACGTAGAAAACTGTTTACAGACCTTAGAATAACCCCTGTACATCATTATAATCGAAATTTAGAAGGTTTAGGATGAAATTTGGGGTTTTGGGTGGAAACCCTCGTAACTGTTCTGTCGCAGCTCGCCACATCGAGCAATCAACTCGCCACGGCGAGTGCTCTACATGAGCTCGCGAGGCGAGCAACCCACTCGCCATAGCGAGTTAGCCTTAGTAGGCTCGCGAGGCGAGCAATCCACTCGCCATAGCGAGCAACCTTGAGAAGGCTCGCGAGGCGAGAAACCTCACTCGCCATAGCGAGCTACCCGTGAGGGCTCGCGAGGCGAGCAACTCTACTCGCCATAGCGAGAAGTACCCTTGAAGCTCGCAAGGCGAGCAACCCAACTCGCCATAGCGAGTTACCCCTGAAGGTTCGCGAGCCGAGGGTTCCCACTCGCCATAGCGAGTAGTCCTGTATCAGACTACCTTTCGAATAATGCGACTCTTGTCGCACATTTGATTATGAGATTAACCCTGGTTTAGATTAAAACTGAGGTATTAAGAATAAATGTAGAGCTGTTAACGGATACTTGATTTGTTATTGTGACCTATGCATTAGTATATGTTTTCTTTGAATTATAAGAGATGATGTATGTGAATGCTTGTGATGATTCGTTGCTGCCATGTTGCCATGTTGTTAATAAATAAAAGCTGCATGTGTCGTCAATGATTTATGATGTTGTAATCCAAATTATTGGAATTTATTTTGAGATGTCTAAGATTTTAGAAGTTGAGTCCATGCATATTCATCCAGAGAAGAGGGCTCATGCCCTAGGAGCTTTTGCTCAATAGCGACGAGAGCTTATGCTCTAGGAGTATTGTTATACTCAATAGCGACGAGAGCTTATGCTCTAGGAGTATTTTTATGCTCAATAGCGACGAGGGCTTATGCCCTAGGAGTATATTTATACTCAATATGGTACCACATGCATGATTAAGATGTCTAAGTTGCATTGTCGAGTCGAGGTCGCATTAACGAGTCGTACTAAGATTGTTGACTAAGATGTTGAACATGATGTTGATTATGATTATGATGTGGATTTATGACGTTGATTTATGATTAAGATGTTACTTGACTGTTGTTGCGATATTATGATAATGCAGTTATGTTGTTAAATATAATTGTTGAATTATATGCTTAATGTTTTGTTTTGTGAATCTCACCCCTTCTGTTGGAATTGCCGCCTCGTGGGCAAGTGCAGGTAACCAAGCGTTGGATTGACGATGTGAGAGGTCCTTGTGGAGTCTTAGGAGCTCTGATACGTAACGGGATGGAGATTATCATTTGTTTCAATTCCTTTATGTATCGTTTTTGAATTAATTATGACTTTGGTGCGAAGAACTAATCTTTTTAAAGAGTTTGTATTATGATTCCGCTGCTACATTTTAAATAAAGATGAGGAATAAATTATTATTCATTTTGTTTAAAGTTGTTTTGAAATGTGACATCCTGATTATGTGTTGTACTCTGATTATATAAAAGAATTTTTAAAGCTGGGATTTCGGGGTGTTACAATTGGTATCAGAGCAGGTCGGTCCGTCCGGCCAATTAGAGAGTCGAGTGACGGTCCGTCCCTAAACATGTTAACTATAATCATGAATCATAAGCTTAATGAATTGCAATGCTAGGCTCACCCTTACCTTAGAGAATTGAGCAGCAGCCTCTCTTATTCTTCTCTCCTGCTTTCTCCCTTTTTCTCCCAAAAACTGAATTGTACGTACTGTCCAATTCTAAACCTAATTTTCCTTTTTATATCTTAACCTAATTTCTCTTCTCACACCAAAACTTACTCTTTCCCCTTAACTTATTTATTTCTCTTAATTCCACAAAACTCTTTAAATCCACAAAACAACCCTTCAACTTATTAATTACTCTAATTTCACATCTTATTCTAGTAAATAGTAAAATAAGTCTATCAATAAAATATCAACACATCACCTAATCATATAAAATCACATAAATCATCAAAGGGGACACTAAACTCTATAAAAATAATTAAATAATTAAAGAGGGCGTTACAACTCTACCCCCTTAAAAGAATTTCGTCCTCGAAATCCAAGCACACAAAAGAATGAATTCAATTATTGTTTAAATATCTTAAACTATATATAGCCAAATAGAAACTTCAAACAAAACATACAAACCACATTAAAGTTAATCAATCAAACATGAACACATAATTAACGTAGTTATTACTCAGGAAACACAACGACAATCAACAGAACATAAGACAGTATTACAACTCTTACTCAACAAGACACGACTCAACTACTTGGCCGGACGGACCGACCTGCTTTGATACCAATTGTAACACCCCGTTTTTCCCAAAGTAAAAATTTCTTGATTAAATCAGAGTATCGCATAAACGGAATGCTACATTTCTTATAATCTTCAAAAACGCAGTAAATGATAATTTATTCTAGTCAAAATAATTTAAACTTCGCAGCGGATAAAATTCAAATTAACATAATGGTTCTGGCTCGCAGGCCTAATTCAAAAGTCTAAACATAATTCAAAACTACTCTTATTCATGTCAGTTCAAGGTAATACGTAAGGAATAGAAAATGGTTATAAAGGTCCCCATCCCGTTACGTATCAGAGCACCTAAGGACACAGTGAGGGTAGCCACTCACAACAGCAACAGCAACTAAAGCTTAAATACCTGCACTTGCCCACGAGGCGGCAATTCCAACAGAAGGGGTGAGATTCACAAAACAAAACATTAAACATATAATTCCACGATTATATTTAACAACATAACTTCATTATCATAATATCACAACAACAGCCAAGTAACAACTTAATCATAATCAACATCATAAATCCACATCATAATCAAAATCAACATCATGTTCAACATCTTAGTCATCAATCTTAGTACGACTCGGTAATGCGACCTCGACTCGACAATGCAACTTAGACTCAACAATGCAACTTAGACATCTTAATCATGCATGTGGTACCATATTGAGTATAAATATACTCCTAGGGCATAAGCCCTCGTCGCTATTGAGTATAAAACACTCCTAGAGCATAAGCTCTCGTCGCTATTGAGCAAAAGCTCCTAGGGCATGAGCCCTCGTCTCTGGATGCATATGCATGGACTCAACTTCTTAACTCTTAGACATCTCAAATGAACTCAATAGTTTGGACCATAACATCATCAATCTTTGACGACACATGCAGCTTTTATTTATTAACAACATAGCAACATGGCAGCAACGAATCATCACAAGCATTCACATACATCACCTCTTATAATTCAAAGAAAACATATACAAATGCATAGGTCACAATAACAAATCAAGTATCAGTTAACAGCTCTACATTTCTTCCTAATATATCAGTATTAATCTATTCCAGGGTTAGTCTCATAATCAATTGTGCGACAAGAGTCGCATTATTCTAAAGGTAGTCTGGTACATAACTACTCGCTATGGCGAGTGGGAGTTGTAACACCCCGAAATCCCAGCTTTAAAAATTTCATTTAAATAATCAGAGTATAACACATAATCAGGATGTCACATTTCAAAACAACTTTAAACAAAATGAATAATAATTTATTCCTCGTCTTTATTCAAAATGTAGCAGCGGAATCATAATACAAACTCTTTAAAAAGATTAGTTCTTCGCACCAATGTCATAATTAATTTAAAAACGATACATAAAGGAATAGAAACAAATGATAATCCCCATCCCGTTACGTATCAGAGCTCCTAAGACTCCACAAGGACCTCTCACATCGTCAATCCAACGCTTGGTTACCTGCACTTGCCCACGAGGCGGCAATTCCAACAGAAGGGGTGAGATTCACAAAACAAAACATTAAGCATATAATTCAACAATGATATTTAACAACATAACGTCATTATCATAATATCACAACAACAGTCAAGTAACATCTTAATCATAAATCAACGTCATAAATCCACATCATAATCATAACCAACATCATGTTCAACATCTTAATCAACAATCTTAGTACGACTCGGTAATGCGACCTCGACTCGACAATGCAACTTAGACATCTTAATCATGCATGTGGTACCATATTGAGTATAAATATACTCCTAGGGCATAAGCCCTCGTCGCTATTGAGCATAAAAATACTCCTAGAGCATAAGCTCTCGTCGCTATTGAGTATAACAATACTCCTAGAGCATAAGCTCTCGTCGCTATTGAGCAAAAGCTCCTAGGGCATGAGCCCTCGTCTCTGGATGAATATGCATGGACTCAACTTCTAAAATCTTAGACCGACTCATTAAATCAGCTAACAACAGAATTCAGCAGCTTAATCATAACAGTAATCAAATGATAATCAACAACAACTTCAATTAAGCCATATCAATTCTTTCATACAATATTTTCACATCATTTCAAAGCTACTGGGTATAGGTCATATACATCAATAATTTTTATATTTAAGCCTAAGGCCAACTCCAAACAGAAACGTGTTTAAAGGACGCAAAACAGGGTATGTTGTTACTGTGCAGTTCCATTCTTAAGTTATTCTACATTAATATAACTTGAAATTTTGGGTCAGAGACTTTTATTATATGGTAGTTCATCTCGTTATCTTTCCAACGCTTCGAACGGCGTACAAATCAGACTCCCAGAACTCAAGTTACGGATTTTTGAAGTTTCCAAAATTCAGCGCTGGAAAACCAAAATCGGGGCCCGAACTGGCAAAATCGGGGCCCGAATTCTGCCTGTTTTGGAGGCAGCAGTCGCGACAAAAATCGGCGCCCGAAGTCTAAAAATCGGCGCCCGAATTGTCGCAGACTCAGAAAAATAAAACAGTGTTTTTTTTCACGAAAATTCACCTAATCACTTGGTTAAAACCTCAAAACTGATTTCTATAATCATCCTATGGATTATCTAAGGTCTGTACACAGTTTCTACATCAATCTAACAACTTCTCATCATCTAATCCTCAATTCATCACTTTTAACCTAACTCTCAAATCCTCCAAAACTCTTCCTACTCTTGTTAAACCTAACCATCAGAATTACAGACTTAATAAGATTGAATGTTAGTCTCACCCTTACCTGATATGTTCGCAGAATTGAGGTTCTCTCTTCTCCGGCCACTTTCCTCTCCTTTTTCTCCCAAAACTGAATTGTACGTACTGTACAATTCTAACCTAGTTTTTCCTTTTTATATCTTAACCTAATTTCTCTTCTCACACCAAAACTTACTCTTTCCCCCTTAACTTATTTATTTCTCTTAATTCCACAAAACTCTCTAAATTCACAAAACAACCCTTCAGCATATTATTTATTTTATTTCCAACCCCTATTCTATTAAATAATAAAATAGACCACCTAATGCAATCACAATATAACACATAAATCATATAAATCAAGTAAATATATATTCTAACTTGGCAAATTAATTAAATAATCGTGACGGGCGTTACAGGAGTCCTCGCCTCGCGAACCATCAGGGGTAACTCGCTATGGCGAGTTGGGTTGCTCGCCTTGCGAGCTTCAAGGGTACTACTCGCTATGGCGAGTAGGGTTGCTCGCCTGGCGAGCCATCACGGGTTGCTCGCTATGGCGAGTGGGGGTTGCTCGCCTCGCGATTCTTCTCAAGGTTGCTCGCTATGGCGAGTGGATTGCTCGCCTCGCGAGCCTACTAGGGGTAACTCGCTATGGCGAGTGGGTTGCTCGCCTCGCGAGCTCATGAAGAGCACTCGCCGTGGCGAGTTGATTGCTCGCTGTGGCGAGCTGCGACAGAACAGTTACGAGGGTTTTCACCCAAAACCCCAAATTTCATCCTAAACCTTCCAAATTTCGACTATAATGATGTACAAGGGTTATTCTAAGGTCTGTAAACAGTTTTCTACGTCATCGGTACAGTTTCTCATCATCTAATCACCAATTCATCACTTTTTAACCTAATTCTTAGTTCTTAAAATTCTCATGAACAATCCCTAAACATGTTAACTATAATCATGAATCATAAGCTTAATGAATTGCAATGCTAGGCTCACCCTTACCTTAGAGAATTGAGCAGCAGCCTCTCTTATTCTTCTCTCCAACTTTCTCCCTTTTTCTCCCAAAAATTGAATTGTACGTACTGTCCAATTCTAAACCTAATTTTCCTTTTTATATCTTAACCTAATTTCTCTTCTCACACCAAAACTTACTCTTTCCCCTTAACTTATTTATTTCTCTTAATTCCACAAAACTCTTTAAATCCACAAAACAACCCTTCAACTTATTAATTACTCTAATTTCACATCTTATTCTAGTAAATAGTAAAATAAGTCTATCAATAAAATATCAACACATCACCTAATCATATAAAATCACATAAATCATCAAAGGGGACACTAAACTCTATAAAAATAATTAAATAATTAAAGAGGGCGTTACAACTCTACCCCCCTTAAAAGAATTTCGTCCTCGAAATCCAAGCACACAAAAGAATGAATTCAATTATTGTTTAAATATCTTAAACTATATATAGCCAAATAGAAACTTCAAACAAAACATACAAACCACATTAAAGTTAATCAATCAAACATGAACACATAATTAACGTAGTTATTACTCAGGAAACACAACGACAATCAACAGAACATAAGACAGTATTACAACTCTTACTCAACAAGACACGACTCAACTACTTGGCCGGACAGACCGACCTGCTCTGATACCAATTGTAACACCCCGTTTTTCCCAAAGTAAAAATTTCTTGATTAAATCAGAGTATCGCATAAACGGAATGCTACATTTCTTATAATCTTCAAAAACGCAATAAATGATAATTTATTCTAGTCAAAATAATTTAAACTTCGCAGCGGATAAAATTCAAATTAACATAATGGTTCTGGCTCGCAGGCCTAATTCAAAAGTCTAAACATAATTCAAAACTATTGTTATTCATGTCAGTTCAAGGTAATACGTAAGGAATAGAAAATGGTTATAAAGGTCCCCATCCCGTTACGTATCAGAGCACCTAAGGACACAGTGAGGGTAGCCACTCACAACAGCAACAGCAACTAAAGCTTAAATACCTGCACTTGCCCACGAGGCGGCAATTCCAACAGAAGGGGTGAGATTCACAAAACAAAACATTAAACATATAATTCCACGATTATATTTGACAACATAACTTCATTATCATAATATCACAACAACAGTTAAGTAACAACTTAATCATAATCAACATCATAAATCCACATCATAATCAAAATCAACATCATGTTCAACATCTTAGTCATCAATCTTAGTACGACTCGGTAATGCGACCTCGACTCGACAATGCAACTTAGACTCAACAATGCAACTTAGACATCTTAATCATGCATGTGGTACCATATTGAGTATAAATATACTCCTAGGGCATAAGCCCTCGTCGCTATTGAGCATAAAAATACTCCTAGAGCATAAGCTCTCGTCGCTATTGAGCAAAAGCTCCTAGGGCATGAGCCCTCGTCTCTGGATGGATATGCATGGACTCAACTTCTTAACTCTTAGACATCTCAAATGAACTCAATAGTTTGGACCATAACATCATCAATCTTTGACGACACATGCAGCTTTTATTTATTAACAACATAGCAACATGGCAGCAACGAATCATCACAAGCATTCACATACATCACCTCTTATAATTCAAAGAAAACATATACAAATGCATAGGTCACAATAACAAATCAAGTATCAGTTAACTGCTCTACATTTCTTCCTAATATATCAGTATTAATCTATTCCAGGGTTAGTCTCATAATCAATTGTGCGACAAGAGTCGCATTATTCTAAAGGTAGTCTGGTACATAACTACTCGCTATGGCGAGTGGGAGTCCTCGCCTCGCGAACCATCAGGGGTAACTCGCTATGGCGAGTTGGGTTGCTCGCCTTGCGAGCTCCAAGGGTACTACTCGCTATGGCGAGTAGGGTTGCTCGCCTGGCGAGCCATCACGGGTTGCTCGCTATGGCGAGTGGGGGTTGCTCGCCTCGCGATTCTTCTCAAGGTTGCTCGCTATGGCGAGTGGATTGCTCGCCTCGCGAGCCTACTAGGGGTAACTCGCTATGGCGAGTGGGTTGCTCGCCTCGCGAGCTCATGAAGAGCACTCGTCGTGGCGAGTTGATTGCTCGCTGTGGCGAGCTGCGACAGAACAGTTACGGGGTTACGAGGGTTTTCACCCAAAACCCCAAATTTCATCCTAAACCTTCCAAATTTCGACTATAATGATGTACAAGGGTTATTCTAAGGTCTGTAAACAGTTTTCTACGTCATCGGTACAGTTTCTCATCATCTAATCACCAATTCATCACTTTTTAACCTAATTCTTAGTTCTTAAAATTCTCATGAACAATCCCTAAACATGTTAACTATAATCATGAATCATAAGCTTAATGAATTGCAATGCTAGGCTCACCCTTACCTTAGAGAATTGAGCAGCAGCCTCTCTTATTCTTCTCTCCTGCTTTCTCCCTTTTTCTCCCAAAAACTGAATTGTACGTACTGTCCAATTCTAAACCTAATTTTCCTTTTTATATCTTAACCTAATTTCTCTTCTCACACCAAAACTTACTCTTTCCCCTTAACTTATTTATTTCTCTTAATTCCACAAAACTCTTTAAATCCACAAAACAACCCTTCAACTTATTAATTACTCTAATTTCACATCTTATTCTAGTAAATAGTAAAATAAGTCTATCAATAAAATATCAACACATCACCTAATCATATAAAATCACATAAATCATCAAAGGGGACACTAAACTCTGTAAAAATAATTAAATAATTAAAGAGGGCGTTACAACTCTACCCCCCTTAAAAGAATTTCGTCCTCGAAATCCAAGCACACAAAAGAATGAATTCAATTATTGTTTAAATATCTTAAACTATATATAGCCAAATAGAAACTTCAAACAAAACATACAAACCACATTAAAGTTAATCAATCAAACATTAACACATAATTAACGTAGTTATTACTCAGGAAACACAACGACAATCAACAGAACATAAGACAGTATTACAACTCTTACTCAACAAGACACGACTCAACTACTTGGCCGGACGGACCGACCTGCTCTGATACCAATTGTAACACCCCGTTTTTCCCAAAGTAAAAATTTCTTGATTAAATCAGAGTATCGCATAAACGGAATGCTACATTTCTTATAATCTTCAAAAACGCAATAAATGATAATTTATTCTAGTCAAAATAATTTAAACTTCGCAGCGGATAAAATTCAAATTAACATAATGGTTCTGGCTCGCAGGCCTAATTCAAAAGTCTAAACATAATTCAAAACTACTGTTATTCATGTCAGTTCAAGGTAATACGTAAGGAATAGAAAATGGTTATAAAGGTCCCCATCTCGTTACGTATCAAAGCACCTAAGGACACAGTGAGGGTAGCCACTCACAACAGCAACAGCAACTAAAGCTTAAATACCTGCACTTGCCCACGAGGCGGCAATTCCAACAGAAGGGGTGAGATTCACAAAACAAAACATTAAACATATAATTCCACGATTATATTTAACAACATAACTTCATTATCATAATATCACAACAACAGTCAAGTAACAACTTAATCATAATCAACATCATAAATCCACATCATAATCAAAATCAACATCATGTTCAACATCTTAGTCATCAATCTTAGGAAGAAATGTAGAGCTGTTAACTAATACTTGATTTGTTATTGTGACCTATGCATTTGTATATGTTTTCTTTGAATTATAAGAGGTGATGTATGTGAATGCTTGTGATGATTCGTTGCTGCCATGTTGCTATGTTGTTAATAAATAAAAGCTGCATGTGTCGTCAAAGATTGATGATGTTATGGTCCAAACTATTGAGTTCATTTGAGATGTCTAAGAGTTAAGAAGTTGAGTCCATGCATATGCATCCAGAGACGAGGGCTCATGCCCTAGGAGCTTTTGCTCAATAGCGACGAGAGCTTATGCTCTAGGAGTATTTTATGCTCAATAGCGACGAGAGCTTATGCTCTAAGATGTTGAACATGATGTTGATTATGATTATGATGTGGATTTATGATGTTGATTTATGATTAAGATGTTACTTGACTGTTGTTGCGATATTATGATAATGCAGTTATGTTGTTAAATATAATTGTTGAATTATATGCTTAATGTTTTGTTTTGTGAATCTCACCCCTTCTGTTGGAATTGCCGCCTCGTGGGCAAGTGCAGGTAACCAAGCGTTGGATTGACGATGTGAGAGGTCCTTGTGGAGTCTTAGGAGCTCTGATACGTAACGGGATGGGGATTATCATTTGTTTCTATTCCTTTATGTATCGTTTTTGAATTAATTATGACTTTGGTGCGAAGAACTAATCTTTTTAAAGAGTTTGTATTATGATTCCGCTGCTACATTTTGAATAAAGATGAGGAATAAATTATTATTCATTTTGTTTAAAGTTGTTTTGAAATGTGACATCCTGATTATGTGTTATACTCTGATTATATAAAAGAATTTTTAAAGCTGGGATTTCGGGGTGTTACAATTGGTATCAGAGCAGGTCGGTCCGTCCAGCCAATTAGAGAGTCGAGTGACGGTGTCTTAGAGTTAGAATATTATAGTTATGTTATTCTAACTTATGTTTGCTTGTAGAGGAATAAGATGGCTGGAAGAAACGATGCTGCCCTCGCTGCTGCTTTGCAAGCAATGGCTCAAGCTGTTGGGCAACAACCTAACGCTGGTGGTAGCAATGGAGTTCGAATGTTGGAGACGTTTCTGAGGAACCATCCACCTACCTTCAGAGGCAGATATGATCCCGATGGAGCTCAGACTTGGCTCAAAGAGATTGAAAGGATTTTTCGAGTCATGGAGTGCACTGCACCTCAGATGGTTCGTTTTGGTACGCATTGTTTGGCCGAGGAAGCTGATGACTGGTGGGTTAGTGTTCGTCCGAACCTGGAGAAAGAGGGTGAAGTTACTTGGGCTGTGTTCAAGAGGGAATTCCTGAATAGATACTTTCCGGAGGATGTTCGCGGAAAGAAGGAGATTGAGTTTCTGGAGCTGAAGAAAAGCGACATGTCAGTCACGGAGTATGCTGCTAAGTTCGTTGAGCTGGCTAAGTTTTATCCGCACTACACTGCTGAGACTGCTGAATTCTCCAAGTGTATCAAGTTCGAGAATGGCTTGCGTGCTGAGGTTAAGCGAGCAATTGGGTATCAGAAGATCCGTCAGTTCTCCGAGTTGGTAAGTAGCTGTAGAATTTATGAGGAGGACACCAAAGCTCATTATAAGGTTCTGAAGGAGCGGAAGGGTAAGCGCCAACAAGGTCGTGATAAGCCATACAGCGCCCCGGTTGATAAGGGTAAACAGAAGGTAAATGATGAGAGGAGACCTCAGAAGGAAGATGCTTCCGCAGACGTCGTCTGCTATAACTGTGGAGAAAAAGGCCACAAGAGTAATGCTTGTACGGGAGATGTGAAGCGGTGTTACCGTTGTGGTAAGAAGGGACATGCTACTACGGCATGCAAACATGATGACATCGTGTGCTTTAATTGTAATGAAGAAGGTCATATTGGTTCGCAATGCAAGAAGCCGAAGAAGGCTCAGACTAAGGGGAGAGTTTTCGCTTTGGCTGGTACTCAGACCTGAACGAGGTAAATTTTCGAGGATGAAAATTCTATAAGTTGGGGAGAGTTGTAACGCCCGTCTTGATTATTTAATTAATTTGCCAAGTTAGAATATATATTTACTTGATTTATATGATTTATGTGTTATGTTGTGATTGCATTAGGCGGTCTATTTTATTATTTAATAGAATAGGGGTTGGAAATAAAATAAATAATATGTTAAAGGGTTGTTTTGTGAATTTAGAGAGTTTTGTGGAATTAAGAGAAATAAATAAGTTAAGGGGAAAGAGTAAGTTTTGGTGTGAGAAGAGAAATTAGGTTAAAATATAAATAGGAAAACTAGGTTAGAATTGTACAGTACGTACAATTCAGTTTTTGGGAGAAAAAGGAGAGGAAAGTGGCCGGAGAAGAGAGAACCTCAATTCTGCGAACATATCAGGTAAGGGTGAGCCTAGCATTTGCAAATTCATTAAACTTATGAATCATGATTATAGTTAACATGTTTAGGAATTGTTCATGAGAATTTAAGAACTAAGAATTAGGTTAAAAAGTGATGAATTGATGATTAGATGATGAGAAACCGTACCGACGACGTAGAAAACTGTTTACAGACCTTAGAATAACCCCTGTACATCATTATAATCGAAATTTGGAAGGTTTAGGATGAAATTTGGGGTTTTGGGTGGAAACCCTCGTAACCCCGTAACTGTTCTGTCGCAGCTCGCCACAGCGAGCAATCAACTCGCCACGGCGAGTGCTCTACATGAGCTCGCGAGGCGAGCAACCCACTCGCCATAGTGAGTTAGCCCTAGTAGGCTCACGAGGCGAGCAATCCACTCGCCATAGCGAGCAACCTTGAGAAGGCTCGCGAGGCGAGCAACCTCACTCGCCATAGCGAGCTACCCGTGAGGGCTCGCGAGGCGAGCAACCCTACTCGCCATAGCGAGAAGTACCCTTGAAGCTTGCAAGGCGAGCAACCCAACTCGCCATAGCGAGTTACCCCTGAAGGTTCGCGAGGCGAGGGTTCCCACTCGCCATAGTGAGTAGTCCTGTATCAGACTACCTTTCGAATAATGCGACTCTTGTCGCACATTTGATTATGAGATTAACCCTGGTTTAGATTAAAACTGAGGTATTAAGAATAAATGTAGAGCTGTTAACGGATACTTGATTTGTTATTGTGACCTATGCATTAATATATGTTTTCTTTGAATTATAAGAGATGATGTATGTGAATGCTTGTGATGATTCGTTGCTGCCATGTTGCCATGTTGTTAATAAATAAAAGCTGCGTGTGTCGTCAATGATTTATGATGTTGTAATCCAAATTATTGGAATTTATTTTGAGATGTCTAAGATTTTAGAAGTTGAGTCCATGCATATTCATCCAGAGACGAGGGCTCATGCCCTAGGAGCTTTTGCTCAATAGCGACGAGAGCTTATGCTCTAGGAGTATTGTTATACTCAATAGCGACGAGAGCTTATGCTCTAGGAGTATTTTTATGCTCAATAGCGACGAGGGCTTATGCCCTAGGAGTATATTTATACTCAATATGGTACCACATGCATGATTAAGATGTCTAAGTTGCATTGTCGAGTCGAGGTCGCATTAACGAGTCGTACTAAGATTGTTGACTAAGATGTTGAACATGATGTTGATTATGATTATGATGTGGATTTATAAAGTTTATTTATGATTAAGATGTTACTTGACTGTTGTTGCGATATTATGATAATGCAGTTATGTTGTTAAATATAATTGTTGAATTATATGCTTAATGTTTTGTTTTGTGAATCTCACCCCTTCTGTTGGAATTTGCGCCTCGTGGGCAAGTGCAGGTAACCAAGCATTGGATTGACGATGTGAGAGGTCCTTGTGGAGTCTTAGGAGCTCTGATACGTAACGGGATGGGGATTATCATTTGTTTCTATTCCTTTATGTATCGTTTTTGAATTAATTATGACTTTGGTGCGAAGAACTAATCTTTTTAAAGAGTTTGTATTATGATTCCGCTGCTACATTTTGAATAAAGATGAGGAATAAATTATTATTCATTTTGTTTAAAGTTGTTTTGAAATGTGACATCCTGATTATGTGTTGTACTCTGATTATATAAAAGAATTTTTAAAGCTGGGATTTCGGGGTGTTACAGGAGGAACTTGTTCTAAACTTTTTTTTGTTGATGACAAAAGGGGGAGAAGGGAAAAGTATGAGATTTGTGATTTCTCAAGGGGAAAAGGGAAAAGTATGAGATTTGTGATTCCTTTTATCTACATATTGCAAGTTCTATGTAAAAGTTAAAGGGAAATTTACGAAAGGTGCTTAGTTAGACTCTGAGCCCCTGTTTAAGAATCTGTTCTCTAATTTCGTTTATTATTCTGAGAATAAATTCAATTTCTTATGAACTTGGATAGAACTTAGGTGGAGCTTACAAATCTCTAACTTAAGAACTATCGGACTCAGGGGGAGTCAGAGCTTACAAACCTCAGACTCTGAGCTTACAAACCTCAGACCCCTTAAGTCAACTTGTTAATTAGATTAACAACAATTGACCTTTTAAATACTAATGTTTGTCATCATCAAAAAGGGGGAGATTGTTGGAACAAAGGTGTTCAGCAATACCACGTTTTGAGTTTTGATGATAACAAGGTATTAAAAGTTGTCAATTGGTTATTGCTAATATTTGTTTAAAGTATGCAGGATATCAATCAAGATTTATATCTTAGAAAGTATTCTGTTTGAACAATGTTAAAGCAAAAATCCAGAGAAGCTTGTTGCTTGTGATTCTGTATCGAAGAGAGTCTGAAGACTGTATCGAAGAGAGTCTGAAGAATGTATCAAAGAGAGTCTGAAAAACTGTATCAGAGTCTGAAGACTATCAGAGTCTGAAGACTATCAGAATCTGAAAACCAAGAGAGTCTGAAGATTATCAGAAGCTTAGTGCTACAGTGAGTCCGAAGCCCGAAATCTGAAAATCTGCTAACAAGGATTTCTACAAGCATTACGATGCAAAAGAAACTCTCATTTGGAGTAACAGCTAGCTTCAAAGTCAACTTGAGCGTGGGAAGCACAACGACAAAGAATGCAGGCCAGTACATAGTACGTTGTACGAACTCTGTTTCCACTACTCCACTACCTCGTACAGTTTGGCAACTGTGTCTACCGGTATTAATCTTCAAAGGGAATGGAATTAAAATTATGCAATTGAAGGACTATTACCATATCAAGCAACAGATCAACAACCATTGATCAAGCTTCAGAAATCATCCTGATATGTTGGATGACTCAACGTCTCTTTCCTACGCCTATATAAAGGATAGAAGACTTGAAGAATTGTTAGACTCTACAACTAGAAAAACTACGCTGCATTGCTTTCGTATTCAACTGAGTCTTATCAAAAACACATCTTCAACTTAGATCATTCTTACAACTGAGTATTCTAGAATTTCTAAGTTTCACAGAAAAACAGAGTCTGTCTTTTGTTTGAAACAGAGTCTGTCTTTGTTGTAATAGAAACACGTTTGATTGTTTGTCAAGTGTTTCAACTCTATTCAATTTTCTGTAATTGTGTAAGAAGTCTCTTGCTTGTGTGCTTGAGCAAAGAAGTCTCTTGGCTGCGTCCTTGAGCAAAGAAGTCTCTTAGTTGTGTCTTTGAGCATTGGAAGTCTCTTGCCTGCGTGCTTAAGCATTGGAAGTCTCTTGCCTGCGTGCTTGAGCATTGGAAGTCTCTTACTGTTTGTGGAAGTCTTTTAGTGAACTCTCCTTGGAAGTACAAGGGGGACAGGACTACTTCCGGTTTGTGGAAGGAACCTGTATAATTGCTTGTGTTCTCTCTTCTCTCTATCTCTTGATTATTTCTGCTGCATCAGAACCTAATCTCCTATCAGACTCTGATCTCCTTCAGACTCTGATATTAAGGAATTAGATTCTCACTCTTCAAGAGCTGCGAAAAGCTAACACAATTCAACCCCCCCCCCCCCCCCTTCTTGTGTTTTTGTCACCTTCAGAGTAGACGTAGCCCTAGCGAGGACGAAAAGGGTGAACTACTATAAACACCGATGTTCTCTCTCTTTCCCTATCCTTTTTACTTTTGATATTGCCTGTGCTTAAATTGAATAATTTATAGGTTAATTGCTACTATTTATCTAAGTAGTTTTTCATTAAAAACTAACCTAATTCATTGAGTTAGGTTTCACATTATTCTCTTAGATCAATTGATTGCAAAGTCTAGTCAATTATTCAAATTACACTTGCATTGTGTTTTGATTTGTTAGCATAGTAATTTTTGTTCATATAGGTTTGGCTTGAAATTGTATATTGTTTTGCACTTTGTTCAAGGTCTATTAATATTTGATTGTATAATAAGATTTGTATCGTAAATCTCTCAATTCAAAGATTAAATATTATTGCACATATATTTGCTTTTTGTTGAATTATTGATTGTGATAGTTCAAGCAAATTCCAATAGTCAAATTCATTAAAATCATTTTTTATCAAAACTCCAAAAAGTTTTTGAAAAGCTATTCACCGCCCTCTAGCTTGGTAAGTAACTAGCCATATAGACCATCAAAGGCGTTTTCCACCAAGAAGAGTAGATGTAGCTCGAAGCGAGGACGATAAGCGCGAACTACTATAAAAATATCGGTGTTATCTCCCTTCCTTATCCTTCTCATTTTTGATAGTTGTATATGTTAATTGATAGAGTAGAAATCTATATTGATCTAAATTGTTTTTGATAAAAATTGATCTAATTCCTTGAATTATGTTTTTTCTATTTTCCTTTGATCACTTAGTTTTAATTACTATCCAATTATTCAATTGCATTTACATTGTGTTTTTGATTGATAGCTTGTTATATTTTCTTATAGGTTAGGATTTGAAATTGTCTAGTTCTTGAAAATTATTCAAGAACTATTAATATTTGATTATAATAAGATTTATATTGTGAATCTCTCAATTCTATTATGAATCTTATTAGCACATAGTGTTGGGTATTTGTTTTGGCTGCATTGTTGCTAAAACAAATATCCATTTAATGTGTAAATGGATACTATGTTCCAACTTGGTTTAGGCATCCATATGAGATGTTGGACATAATGTTCCAACATCCTGGCACGGTTCAGTGTGCTTAAGTACATGCCTATTTGTACGCGTGCCTTATCTTTAAAAGGAAACAACTTTTCCTTAACTTGATGTTAAAGCAAAGTACAAATATCTGTACAGAATCAGTTCGGTTTTATTCCCAAAGGAGAAAGAATATTTAAGGGAATATTTGAAGATGGTTTCGACGTTCCTAAAGATGTTCCTATATTTTAGGACTTTCCATATTTGTCTCTGATTCTGTTTTGTAGACTAGATCGATCTGCAATTTGTTGCTGAAGCCCAACAAGGTTTGTTAGCCCATACTGCTTCAGTATAAAAGAAATACTTCAAGACCTAATTAGGTATTCAAGACGTCATAATAAAAAGTTTAGCTTTTAGGGTTTTGAGTATGTGTGTTCTACTCTTGTATCGTTTGATGCAAGTTTAGTTCTATTTATTTGTGAGCCTTTCCTGTATCATCTTGATACTTGTTAAGAACTGTGTGTTTGAGTTGTAAACTCGTTGTGCTACACCAAAGATTTTAAGCAAGGTCGTGGTTGTTTGTGTTTGAAGGTAACTTCACCAATTGATTGTTTGAGGTCTGATAGGTCACAGGGGCTGTGACTGACAATAGGATAGTGAGATGGGATCTTAGATCTAGGAGTTCCTAGGTTGAAGTCTAGACGGGTAGGTCCTAGGTCATAAAGTATAAAAGAGGAGTTTGCTGAGAGCTTTTGAATAAGGATTACACTAGTGGATTTCCTTCCTGGCTTGGTAGCCCCCAGATGTATAGGTGAGTTGTGCCGAACTGGGTTAACAAACTCTATGTACCTTTTACTTTCTTGTCATTTATTTTCTTGTTTTTATTTTGTTTACTTCATGATGTTGGAACATTAAACGGAACATTATAAACGTTGAAACATCGCATAGAACATCTTAAAACAAGTACGCTAGAATTTCACATAGTTTTATCTTTTTGTAATTGTTGTGATTGTCAAGCTTGTTTCCAATTAGTCAAAACATTTCAAATCACTTTCACTGAAATTCCGTAAAAAATTTCAAACCACTATTCACCCCTTCTCTAGCACGCAACATTTTTTTGTCATATAGACCAACAAGTAGTATCATAGAGCTTGGTCTCTTCTTCAACGGCTAACTACGAAAGAGTTGATCCATATGACAAATAAGGAGCCCAAGGGGGCTTATAATAGAGCGCCTATTTTTGACAGAGAAAATTACGACTATTGGAAAGAATGCGTAAACCTTCACATTCAATCGGTTGACATGGATGTTTAGGACGCCGTTGTCAATGGACGGTTTCAACCGCAAATTGCCGCGGAAGGCGAAGATGGCTTCGTCCTAGACAAACCTAAAGCTGATTAGAGTGACAATGACAAAAAGAAGGTCCAACATGATTTAAGGGCACATTACATTCTCATTTCATCTCTTGGAGTGAATGAGTATCATTCCATCTCTCATTGTAAGACCACTAAGGTTATGTGACGTGTGCTGGAAACCCTTCATGAAGGAACCAACGATGTTAAATAATAAAAAATCAATACCCTTGTGCAACAATATGAGCTTTTTCGCATGGAGGATGATGAGTCCATCTCCTACATGCAAATGATACTCACTCATATTTTCAACAAGTTGCAAAACCTTGGTAAGGACATTTCAAACGAAGATTGCACTAATAAAATTTTGAGATGCATGACAAGGGAATGACAACCCAAAGTTACCGCTATCAAGGAATCGCAAAACTTGAATGTTCTTAGTATGATCACACTCTTTGGAAAAATAAAGGAACATGAACATGAGATCATCAATTTCAAATCTAGTGAGGAAGAAGGCAAGTTGAAATAAAAAAAACCGGTTGTGTTAAAAGCCTCTTCGTCCAAGGCCAGTTCATCTATCATTGGTGAGTGCGACTCCGGAGGAGAATCACCTAATGAAGAAGACATGGTCATCTTTGTGAAACGGTTCAATCGTTACATCAAAAAGCAATAGCATGGTAGCTTAATTTTTATGAGATATTTGAAAATATACGAACTTTGGCAAAACGAGGAATTATGATTTGATAACTTGCTAATGATTTTATATTCATGATAACATGATGAAATGATAATGAATCAATGATGAATGGGTGTATAATATGTTGGTTATCATGATGTGGGTGATTGTTCGTATTTTATTTGAATTGTGTTTTATGAAGCAAAGTTGTTTCATTGTGGTGATAATTGTTTGATGAAGATTATGATGATGATTTTGATGGTGATGACTTGTTGATTGTATGGATGTAAATGCTTGATGATGCAATGGTGTATTTTTGGTGAAGATATTATATGATGATGAAAATTATATAATATAATGTTGTGAATTATGCATTGTCGAGTCTTTACTTGAAAGTCCACACATTGATAGTCATGTTAAGTCTTTTGGTGAAGAACATAACTAGTGTGGATTATGTTAGTTGGTGAAGAACGTAATTGGTGGGGATTACGTTAGTGAATCACTCGGTAAGATTATCTCCGGAATCCTAAATTGGTACCACATGCATGTAGAGTCGTGACTAGAACTGAAATTTTGGCACGCAGTAAAGATGTTGAACACGATGTTAGGACAAGCTATATGTCAAGAGTGATGTCAAGACATCGTGACAACACATATAACTAACAACATCTTTTAATAATAAAGGTAGAAAGTAAAAGGCACAAGACGTTTGTTAACCAAGTTCGGTGCAACATCACCTACGTATGGGGGCTACCAAGCCATGAAGGAAATTCACTATAGCGGTATTAATTCGAAGCATACATAAAAACTATCTCTAGTCTACTAACTTCTCACGTGATCACTATCCGTGCAATTTCTATCTAAGACCCTCTAAAGCGCATAACTAGGATCGTTATAAGGTTCTACGTATCATAGCTTACAAGTCTTGCTAAATGCTCTGCATACCATGGCGGTCAAGGGAACTAAGATCACTATGAAGGAAGCCGTCATTATCATAGCATAAACATATCTTGTACCTAACATAGTCTGACACAGACGATCGGGGAAAACTAATATCGTCGACAGAGAGTTATCATAACTTATTGCAGAAGCATATACCTATACTTATCGTACCATATCATATCGTATCATATCATGGTTCAAAACTTATCAATCATGTTAGAGAGTTAGCATGTGACATAGAATATTATCTTGATTCATTTTACGGATTAATCCCGAGTGTAGTAACCTCGGAATATAATCCTTTGACATAACCGGTGAAATTCTTATCTAAGGCTAACACCGGTACTCCTCTTAATGCCGTGTGGGCCTACCTTACGGAGCGTATCCGGCCCCCCTAACGTGAACCTCTCGTATCCCCCTGGCGTGGATAACGGAAAAACACGACATGTTCATATTACTTAGCTTATTAGTCTTGTACATATATAGAGATTTATCCTATTACTTGCTTGCTTGTTTACCACAGGTCTGTAACCTACCCGAATAGTGGTAATATAGTTACATGCTTGTTCTAAATCATACTTGGCTTAGACCTAATGTACTTAGGCTACATATTAACATACTTGTTCTCGACGATCTTAGTTGAGGCTCTATGGCCTTCCCATTTTTAGGGTTAATTTCTACCCGTACATGATTCGTGTCATAACTCTCAAGTGCCATTCGTCGTCGAATTTTGTATGATTGCTCATGTACTCCTTTAATAAATCATAAGATGTTATGAACATTTGATACTTGACGTTTTCGGGGTTTAAAGTTGGAAAAAGACTGCAAGAAGGGCCTTGAACGACACCACATGGCCACAGGACGAGTTACAACTTCTGGGAGAAGTTGTCAAACTCACCTATGGCGTGATGCCCCTGGAGCAAATGCATCCAGGAACATAAAAACAACAGTATCCATTGGCATGTCAAGCATAAACATTAATTCTACACAAATCATGGCACTAGGGTACTAATTCATACACTAACATAATTCATGGTTTCACACAAGAATCTACACAAACCCAAAGGTAGGAGAATCTATCTAAGAACTCACCTCAAAGATCAACAAGCTAACACACCATCAAGCCTTGAATCCCATGCATGTAATCCAAACCCTAGTCTTGATCTTGGCTCCAAGAATACCCCAAGCTTCAATCTTGTATGTATGCTCACCAACCTCAATCCAAGATGAGCAACCCACAATCTTGACATGAAAAGGAGAGGGAGGGGCGATTGTCTAGAGAGAGAAAGGAGAGAATTCTTCCCACTTAAATACCCTTCCCGTGCAATTACCAAAAGGCCCTTCCATCTTAAACACGTTTAACTTGATACTGATTACTGAACATGTGTTTGATCGTCACTATATGACCACATCCTTCGTTACATTAATCTTTCATGGACATTTATTCTCTGACACACATTCGACCGATAAACTCCAATACCGACGAGTGGGATATTACACCCTCTCACTTCATATCAATCACAATCCCTGTGATCAACTTAACAAAAAAAAACAAAAATGGAGACACACTCCTTAACAGAATAATATACTCGTGCTTATAAGCTTATGAGTGATTTAGAGTTTAAACCTCAACTAATCAGCCCAGCTATAATATCAACGAGATACGAGAGTGGCTCACAAATAACAAAGACAGACTAAAAACCCTAATTGACACATTTGTAAAATGACAACTTCAATGGTACATTAGGTCTTGTGTCTTCCTTTGTATAGCCTGATTGCAGAATGGGCTTGAGGCATAAATTGGGCACGATATCCAACTGAATCACGATATTTCAGCACAATATTCTGAAACAGATAAGATGTTAGAAACACGCTAAATAAAAACCGTTTTTCTCTGCTTCTAGAAAACTACACGCTTCTTGGTCAACTCTTCGCGAGAAAAAAATCTTCAGAGAATCTTCAAGAATCTCATGCTAAAAAAAAAACTCCAAGAAAGTGGAACAAGGCACATTATGATGTCGCACCAACATGTCAAGAAATCTTGCTAGAACTCTTGTTTTAACAAAATGCAGCCAACACAAGTCTATAAACTTAACAATCTCCCCTTTGGCAAATTTTGGCTAAAACAACCTTTGCATCACAAATCTTCAAACACAAGGAACTTTGCAAAGATGAAAAACAAGCAGGAGATCATACAGTCATACCTTCTTTCACTTAACTTAAGAACTCAACACGAAAGAAGATAACATAAATCATTCAAAATTACTTTTAAAAAGACAACTTAAAAAATAATGCAAAAAGGACATGTTGAGACATCATCCAACACATCAATGTTCCTTCTACATTTATTGAGTTCTAATGACCCAAGGCACAATCTGAATCGACCTGCTCTTATACGAAATTGTAACACCTAGACTAAACCATCTAGAATATTTAGTATGCAAATTAAACTTAGTACTGAATACATTAAAATTACAAATTTAAGTTTTTCTTAATGTACTACACCAATACAAATTCTCATACATCTGATAGAAGTACTAACTGACGAGTACAAACCATAAGTCTTATATGAATACAATTGCACTGACTAGAGAGTACATAAAGTAATATCCTCTCTGAATGATAGTGCACTAACTAACGAGTACACAATAGACAAGGTAATACGACTAATGGCCTAAAATGAGTCATATGTGCTTAGTTCATTAGTTCTTCTACAGATTGATTCTACCATGATCAACCTACTTATCTTAAAATAAATAAAGGGAATGGGGTGAGACATATTCCCTTCTAGTTTATTTTTCCTCTTGCTCTCTTAACTACATTGCAGACTGACATAATTTTAAGCGGAATATTATAGTGGTAATGTGCAAAATGAATCGAGGGTAAATTTTGAATATATATATATATATATATATATATATATATATATATATATATGGTTGTTTCGTAATAGTTATTATATACATAATATACACACTTATTATATTAAAAACTTTTCTTAATATATGTAAATGGTACAATTGTTGTTTAAAATGAAGCACTGAGAAATTATTGCATTATCTGCATCAATTAATTTTGTTTTTTTAAATATAAATATACTGATTTATTTTCTCTAATAATTTTATTAATAAATAATTTTACTTATGAAAGACAATAAAACAGTTTTTTCTAGGTAACGGTGACACGAATGACAACATTACTTAGGTGGGAAAACCAACTTGAATTCTAGTACTTATCAAACGTATAAAATATTGAATATTGTAGTTACATTCAAATATAGAAAATCATATCTCAATATAGCTGTCATAAACTTAAATTGATTTTTTTCTCAACTATATATAGGTATAAAAAAACATATGCTTTTACCCACTTAAAAATTACAGTTTTACTATAGGACTCAAAAAATGAAGATGTTTTCATCTTTGAGATTTATTATGGCAATCTTGTCTATTCTTGTTTTGCATTCCAATTTATCTGAGGCACAAGGTTTGGTATTTGCTTTTCCTTTATTTTTCTATTGTTTTCGCTTCTTTTTTATGTTTCGTTGTTGAATTATTGATAGTTTTCTTCATCACGAAATATTTTATGAATTTTATGTTTGTCTATATATATTGTAGCAAGTTCAATTGTAACCAATAAAAAGTTAAATTTTGCAATGAAAAAAAAATGAATTGCTATAATTTAAATTGGATACAAAGCAAACTTTATGTAGAGAAGTTAGATTCATAAGTTTTAAAGATTAAATTGATATAAATAAATGCTAATTTTTTCATTAAATTATATGGCAGTTCTTTTAGATTGATTCATTAAATTATATTTCCATTACTTAATTTTCACAATTTGCAGATGTATATCATAAAAAGAAACCATCACATCGACGTGACCTAATAACTAGTACAAGATTTGCTTCAGTACAGGTGCTCATGATTAATTTGTATACACATATTATTATCTTATTATTTTATTAATATTTTGAGAATGAATTTTATAGATAGGAAGAGAATGTCCGATTTCATACAAGGGGTTCCAAAATTCTCCAAGTTTCCCAAAGCGTGCATCGTTTCCATCTGATTTTATCTTTGGTGCTGGATCTTCTGCTTGGCAGGTACAAGTTTTTAATTCTCATGTTAATAACTTTATATATTTTGAGTTATTTATTTATTTCAATTCTAAACTAATGAAACTAATGCGAAAAAAACAAAATCTCTTTAATTTTCTTATTGGTAAATATAGTGATGGATTCCATCAAAAAAAATAAAATCTCTCACTAATTTATTATTATTGTATTGTGATTTTTTTAATATAACAAAATAATTTATTATTTATAACAAGATGTAGTTATGAAATTTAGATTGAAGGAGCTTCTCACGAAGGAGGTAGAGGATTAGGAGTGTGGGATGATATTGTTGAACGACACAAAGGTTGATTAATTGATTTCGTCTCTCTCCATCTCTCTCTCTATCTATATATATATATATATATATATATATATATATATATATATATATATTATGTTTAATAAATTTTATTTGTCTTTTAGGTAGTATTTATTATTCCATTATATATTAACATTATCTCTATTGGATGAATGTCCGAGATTATTATTGACAAAAGAAATATTTAATGTAACATTGAACTTTAAAACCGACAAAAAAATAATAGCACTAAAATTTGTCAAAAATAGTTAGACACATCGAGAAAAATAGATAAACAAATACCCCATATAGTTACCAATTTTATGTCTTCCCAATTATTTATTTTGCTTTTTTCTTTATCAACTTGCAGCAACATTTGTGGACGGTGATAAGTTTTCTACATTGATTGAACATTACAAGCGATACAAGGTGAATAGAGACTAGTTACAATCTCATATGTCTTTTAAATATCATTTTTTACTGATCAAAGTCTTTTTTTTTGTGGTGGCTGAGGTTTGAACCCCGGACCTTGCATATATTATACGTTGTCCCTATCAACTGAGTTAAGATCATAGTCTTGGATATCTATCAAACGACGTGTTTCATTTATTTATTTATTGGATTTTTTTTTGTAGGAGGATGTGCAACATTTGAAGCATCTTGGAGTTAATTCTTACAGAATGACTATCTCGTGGAGTAGAGTTATGCCAGGTATTATATTTTTTTTTATTTACAAATTTAGTATTATAGTAAGTATAAATACCTATAAATGGTGCAATAATTTTTAACAAAGAGACCAGTTCAATTTTGTTAAAATATAAAAAATAAAGATACCAGTTACAAAATAAATGTCACTTAGTTTATTTCGTAGTTGTACCTTGACTTAAAAAAAGAAAACTATTTTCTTTAGTTTGAGTCAAAAGATGAGTAAAAACAGTTCCTTTCACCGAAGTGAAATACATTTAAATAGTAAATATGTATTTAATGTCTAACAAATGTGTGCTTATCATCTGCAATTTTCATTACAAAACCTTCAATAATAAATATAGCCTTTTATGCATTTAAATAATATATATATATATATATATATATGCCCTACTTGCTAGATTTACTAGTTATACTTATATTTCTCTTCATTTTCTACGACTAAACATAGATGGAACCTTGAAAGGAGGTATAAACAAAGAAGGCATCAATTTCTACAACAATTTGATCAATGAATTACTTGAAAATGGTATGGATCAAACACACCTTATTCCCCTGCATTGATTATATATTTTTCTGAAATCTTTGATTAAAATATATGTATATATTAATTTTATTTTTTAATTTACTTTGCAGATATTGAGCCTTTTGTGACTATCATGCATTTTGACTACCCACTAGCCCTTCACCAAAAGCTTCACGGCTTCTTAAATCGCACCATTGTGTAATTAATCAACCTTCAACATCATTTTATTTTGCTATTCTATTTATAAACATTTGATTAAATGTTAATATTACTAATTAGTGTTCACAAAACACAATAGAACTTCATCATACACATTTGATTGATTTAAATAAAAAATTGTAGGCATCATTACAAGGATTATTGTAATCTACTATTCAAAACATATGGAGATAGAGTGAAGCATTGGACAACATTCAATGAACCACAAGTGACAGCTATCCACAATTACATGCGCGGCTTTGATAATGACAATAGTGAACCATGCCAAGACACAGGAATATGTTCAGAAGCTTATACAGTTCTTCATAATATCCTTATTTCCCATGCTACAGCAGCAAAATTATATAGAAAAAAATTCCAAGTATGTTTTATATATATGTGCTAAAAGTATAATGTAACAATAAAATGTAGATATAATTTAATTTTAAATTTACTGTTATATCTTTATAGTGTTATCTTCAAATGATAACTAGTGTAAAGTTGGATCTTTAAAGAGTATTGGGAAGGAGGTTCAAAATATGATTTATCTTAGTAATAAATTATCTCTCCTCCTAGCAAAGTCACAGTCATTTGACTATATATAAAAAAGTCAACAATAGATGCAGTAATTTATTTTTTTTAGTTTTGTTCGACTCACATGACATTGGAAGAAAAAAAAAGATGGTTGCACATTTTTAAGTGCAATAAATAAATTAATTTGATATTGACCATGATCAAAGTTTAACTAGTTTTTTTTATATGAAATAAATCTAATCAGGTTATACTATGAAATTTTTAAATTTCATTAATCATTTGATGCAGGCAACACAAAGGGGAGAAATTGGAATTGTTTTACAAGCTCCAAATTTTGTTCCGTATAGTTCAAAAGCAGAGGATGTAGATGCTGCTCATAGGCTAATGGATTTCAGTTTTGGATGGTTAGTGCAATTATCTTACCATGTGATCAACACCTCTTTCTTATTTGTTAATTTAAAAAAAATATATGGAAAGGAAAATGTTATATCAATTAAAGTGTCACTAATGATTATTTACAATTTATGATTTAAAAAAACTTTTCTTAATGTTACAAGACCAAACACTTGTCACTAAAAAAAAAAAGACCAAACACTTGTAATTGTGCTTTTATCTCATAGAAACTTATGTTATGTTAATTTCTAGTATAATGTTAAACAACTTAATTTATTAATTTAAACATACAAAACAATACACATAACAACATCAAGTTTTGGTACTTTTGATCAAACAGGGTTTTAGATCCAATATACCACGGAGATTATCCACAAATCATGAGAAAGTTAGTGGGGAATAGATTGCCCAAGTTTACTAGAAAGGAGAAACATATGATCAAAGGGAGTTTAGACTTTGTCGGAGTCAATTATTATTATACTCTCTTTGCTAGACATGAATCAAATAGAAGTAATATGTTCGCTCTTGACAATTTTGATGCCTTAGCCGCAACTAATGGTAAGCTAATATTTCTAGTACTGCATTATAATTATGTGATGCGTCAAATCATATTCACTAATTCTTTCATGTTCTTTCACAATTGTAGAATTTAATGCAGAAGGAAACACAATTGGACCCAGGGTGAGATAGATAATGAAAAGAAAAATTATGATAAGGAAATGTCTTTAATATTTCTGTCTTCTTAATTTTTTATTCAATATTGGTAATTTGTAGGATCAATATAGTGGAATGTCAGTCTATCCCAAAGGATTATATGACATGTTGACATACATGAAGGAAAAGTACCGAAATCCCAATATCTACATCACTGAAAATGGTTAGTTTTGTTTTCATAATTTTAACATTGTAATTTATATATATATATATATATATATATATATATATTTTTTTCTTCTATGAGCGATATTAACCAATCTATTTTATTGTACATGTAATAATCTTTTTTTAGGTATTGCTTCTCCCAATATGACAAATCAATTGAAGGATGAAAATCGGATCGCATACATCGCAACACATATAAACGCTACTAAAGCAGCAATCGAGTATGTAATTTTTCTTATCCTTAGCATTCCATGAGTACTTACATATGTAATAAATCTAAGAGTATAAAAAAACATCTCATTATTCTTTTAATTAAAATATATCCTTTTCTTATTAACCATAACTTTAATATGTAATTATTATTTCAATAATTAATCTTTAATGTTTTTATTAACAGCAATGATGTAAACGTTCGTGGTTACTTTGTTTGGGCAGCATTTGATACATTTGAATTTCATGCCGGTTATTCTGGACATATGGGGCTTTATCATGTTGATTTTAATGATAATCTCAAGCGTGTACCAAAGGCTAGTGCTGAATGGTATAGAAATTTTCTGACATCGAATTGTAGACAATAAAAAGCTATTGAGCTTGGATTGTACTCAAAAGGGATGAAAATGGATCAAACATAGAGAAATAGAAAAGCATATTTCATTGAAATTTAATTGATTTAAATGAATAATTTATTGTTCAATACTTTCAAATGCTTGCATTTCTGTAGGGTCAATGTTTTTTTAAGCTCAATTGAATTTATGTAAGCCAAAGCTTAACAAATGGATACATATCTTAGTTTGAATTTTCACCAGATGTATATATTAACAAAGTTTCCATAGAAAAACTCTAACATTACAATTGAATAAAGTTAATAAGTCTCCTTAAAAATTCAAAATCAAAAAGTTAGAAAAAAAAAAATAAAGCAACCAAATAAATTATAAAAGACATATTGTCTTTTGTTATTTATTTTGATGTCACCAACACATATAAGTAAAGGTAGACCATTTTAAAACCTTACAAGGGCAGAACTTGTTTTCATTTCTATGGATTATCTTATGAGTCTGCACTTGTATCAACAATCTCAAAATCATTTTCCCCTTCAACAATCACCTTGATGAATTTTTAGAGAAAATATTTCCACTCTAAGACTTTGATGTCGAAGTAAGACGTTCAACATAGTTGCAATTTTTAACCTTGCTATTTTTATGGAATTGATTTTTTAGTCTTAAAACTATTTTTAAGACTACATGTATAAATTAAAAGAATAATTAGAACTTTCTAGATCACGAGGTGTCATTTTAGTAGTAAGAGTTTTAATTTATAATATCAAGAAAGAATTTTGAATCCCTTCAATGATAGTTATAAAATGATTATTCATACCGACTTTTTTTTTATGTTGACAAAGCGGCAAAAATAATATGAAAACTCTACGAAGAGGAGATTTTGAGTTCAAAACCGGGTAACCATGAAAAATATCCAACCTAACAATATTTGAATTTCCAATTGAGTAAGACTATAATTGGTTAAAGAGGTAAGCCATTAATTTTTTATGATAATAAAGCATGTATGAGAACAATTAGGATACTCTAATATGCGTTTAAGTGTGCAGGAAATTCTAAACGTAAGAAGTTCTGCCTTTGGATCAAGTCAACACTCTAGACTCTATTAAACGCTCTAGACCTTGAAAAAGCTCTTTGTCATAGATAAAGACAAGACATTGTATCGAGATTAAAGTCAACTATGTGGAAGTTAAAACTATGTGGTTCATGTCTTTGGACTGTGATCCTCTGTAACAAGCATTGACTCAAGTACACGTCAACGATGCAACACCTTCTTACTAAAAAATGAAACTTTTCTCTAACTTATGAAACTGAGTAAATTTCATTAAGAACGTCATTGTTGAAAATGAATGACTGATATCCTGACGGCAATTTCTCATAATATCTCACCATTCAATTAGGTATTCAAAGACAATGTTATTCTTTAGCAACAATCGTCAAGCTTCATCTCTACATAAAATACAAAGTTTTGACCGAAGAAGGCTACACACGTACATACATACATACATATAAATATATATATGTATGTATTTATGAATATACCACACACACACTATTTGTTCATATTCTGTAAATATTGTATACCTTGTCTAGAATAAGTCGTGGAAATTGATTAGAGATACACTCAAAGTGTATTGAGCTTAAATATGTTTACTACTCATAAAGTCCGTGTAAACACAGTTAATTTGTAACCACTTGTTGTTGCAAATTTATGGATTGAGATTAGGAAGTAGTTTTCGAACACACTCATAGAACATCATGTATACTTTTTCTAGAAATTCATACATAATGTTACAAATGATAATGGATAATTAAAATAATTGATTTAAGTTACAGGGTAATCTAAATTTTTGTCTTATTTATAAGAAGAAGATACAACTTTAAGGATGTCAGTGAATTTCAAATTCATTAGTTTATATAACAAAATCCAAAACAAAGTATTGAAGTTTATTCTTCAAGTGTTAATCCTTGAGTCCGCAACCACCTTCACCATTTTTTTTAAAAGGACTAGGATGAGATTTACTTATCTTAGTGGATTCTATAACTAACTATAACAATCCCTTCTCAATCCGTTCATAGACAACTAACTGAATATCTGTAATGAACATCCATAATAATCCCGAACTTCGTCAATTTAATTGCAAATGTCAATAAGTAATTACAAGAGTTTGTGATATATCCAATTCGTCTAGGGTTTGCGATTACTGCCATTGTGTTTCTTCCTCTTGAGAACGCGCAATCGCGTTAATGCCTTCGGGACCATTTAATTGCGAAGTAACGAGAACAGAATTCGGACCTTCACTAGGATGAACATAGAATATGGATGCATTATCAGCCTGTACATTATGAGGAAGATTGCGTGAAGAAAACACTCAGAAAAAGGGGGAACTCAATGCGAAATCAGTATGAACCAATCACAAGAAAACGAAAAAATGCAAGAAAATTGCGGAAAATCAATGAAAAGTGTGAAGAAAATGTGAGAATTTGTAACATTCCGTATTTAGCTAGGATTATTTAATTTATTATTTATATGTGCTTATTTTCTTATGTGTGTATTTGATATGGGATTAGTGGATTTTTTAGCCTAGAAGGGTATTTTGGTCATTTTTAGGAATAAGGGCATTTTGGTAATTTGTGGAGTTAGGGTAATTTAGTAATTTTGAATAAAGATTATTTTAATATTTTGAAGCAAATAATTATTTTACTAAGCTTGAATAAAGATTATTTGATATTTTGAATAATTATTTAGTAATTTTGATGAGAAATGATGTTGTTGTTGTGAATTATTGGTGAAATCATAATTTTACGATATGAATGTTGTTGAGTTACGTTAGTGATGATAATTCATGCCTTGGGTGTTGCTAAATGTGTTGTTGTGATTAAGTTGTGGAGTTTGTTGATTTTTGGTAAAAATGGGTCAAAAATGGAGAAATTTGATTATGGTGAATTCAAGTAAATTGATTATGTTGTTGTGTTGAAATAGAATGAATGGATTTTCTGTTTGAATTATAAATTTTGGGTGTGGGATTGTTTGGGAGAAAATTGGATTTTTGAGTTAAAAGTCATTTTAAGCACTTTTGAGGAATAAGTCGTTTTGATGAGAAAAATTAAGTTGATTATGGTGGGATTAAGGTATAAGTGATTGAGTGACATTAGTGTGATGTTTAGGGTGTATTTGAAATTGATTTGGAAGCTTGGAAGAGTTTAAAATGGTGGAAATCGCATTTTTGAAAAGCTAATTTTTGGACCTGATGCTGTCAAAATCGTGTCACGGTTTTGCAACCGTGTCACCATTTTGCTGCCAGAATTGTCAATGTTTTCTGGACATAAAATCGTGACAAGATTCTATAAACCACTTTCCTCATGTTTCACTATTTTTCATCCCTCTTTCGTTTTGAACTAGATATCAGTGTAAATATGAGAATGGTAGGTATGAGTGTTAGCTTTCTCATGGATTTAGTTTGACATCAAAATAATATTTAGATTTTGAGTTATGATGAAAATACTACAGTTAGGTCATGATGCATTTTTATGAAAAGTCAGCATAACTATTTTTAAGTGAACCTTAAAGTTATGTTTGAAGGTGAGAAAAACACAAGAAGGGAGGTTGAATTGTGTTAACTTTTTCGCAACTCTTGATGAGTGAGAATCTGTTTTCCAGGATCAAAGTCTGAATGGATTCAGAACTTGATGGAAGACCAGAGTCTGTTGCAACGGAAATAAACAAGAGATAAAGAGAAAGAGAGAACACAAGCAATTATACAGGTTCCTCCCACAAACCGGAAGTAGTCATGTCCCCCTTGCACTTCCAAGGAGAGTTCCACTAAAATGTAATTAACAATTACAAGTTGCTCAAACACACAGTAAGAGACTTCCAATGCTCAAGCATGCAGGCAAGAGACTTCCAATGCTCAAAGACACAACTAAGAGACTTCTTTGCTCAAGGACACACCCAAGAGACTTCTGACACAATTTACAGAAAATTGAATAGAGTTGGAACACTTGATAAACAATCAAATGTGTTTACAAAACAAAGACAAACTCTGTTTTTCTGATAAACTTAGAAATTCTAGGATACACAGTTTGTAAGAATTTGCTAAGTTGTTGATGTGTTTTCTGGCTTGACTCAGAGAGAATACAATAGCTTGATAGCGTAGTTTTTCAGTTGTAGAGTCCAACATATTCTTCAAGTCTTATATCCTTTATATAGGCGTTGGAAAGAGACGTTGATGTTGGAACAAAGGTGTTCAGCAATACCACATTTTGAGTTTTGATGATAACAAGGTATTAAAAATTGTCAATTGGATATGCTAATATTTGTTTAAGTATGCAGGATATTAATCAAGATTTGTATCTTAGAAAGTATTTTGTTTGAACATTTTGAGAGCAAGACCATGAGAAGCTTGTTGCTTGTGATTTTGAAGATTATCAGAACCTGAAGTTCAAGAGAGTCTGAAGATTATCAGAACCTGAAGTTCAAGAGAGTCTGAAGAATATCAGAACCTGAAGACCAAGAGAGTCTGAAGATCATCAGAAGCTGAAGTGTTATAGTGAGTCTGAAGCCTGCAATCTGAAGATCTGCTTAGAAGGTTTTCTAAAGGCATTACGATGCACAAGAAACTCTCATTAGGAGTAACGGCTAGCTTCAAAGTCAACTTGAGCGTGGGATGCTCAACGACAAAGAATGCAGTATAGTACAGAGTAGGTGTGTACGAACTCTGTTTCCACTACTCCACTACCTCGTAAAGTTTGGCATTTGTGTCTACCGGTATTAAGCTTCAAAAGGAATGGTATTCAAAATATGCATTTGAAGGACTATTACCATATCAAGCAACAGATCAACAGCTATTGATGAAGCTTCTAGAATTCACTTGATGTGCTGGATTGTCTCAACGTCTCTCTCCAACGCCTATATAAAGGATATAAGACTTGAAGAATCGTGCGACTCTATAACTGAAAAACTATGCTGCTAAGCTATTGTATTCTTACTGAGTCAAACCAGAAACACATCAACAACTTAGATTATTCTTACAAATTGTGTATTCTAGAATCTCTAAGTTAAGCAGAAAAACAGAGTCTGTCTTTGTTTAAAACAGAGTCTGTCTGTGTTTTGTAATTGGAACACATTTGATTGTTTATCAAGTGTTTCAACTCTATTCAATTTTCTGTAAATTGTGTCAGAAGTCTCTTGCTTGTGTGCTTGAGAAAAGAAGTCTCTTAGTTGTGTCTTTGAGCATTGGAAGTCTCTTGCCTGCGTTCTTGAGCATTGGAAGTCTCTTACTGTGTGTTTGAGCAACTTGTAATTGATATTACATTTTAGTGAAACTCTCCTTGGAAGTGCAAGGGGGACATGACTACTTCCGGTTTGTGGAACGAACCTGTATAATTGCTTGTGTTCTCTCTTTCTCTCTATCTCTTGTTTATATCCGCTGCAACAGAATCTGATCTCCCATCAGACTTTGAATGCATTCAGACTCTGATCCTGACGAATCAGATTCTTACTCTTCAAGAGTTGCGAAAAGAAAACACAATTCAACCCCCCCTTCTTGTGTTTTTCTCACCTTCAGTTGGTATCTGAGCTCCGGCTCTGTTGTCATAGCACTTAACCGTGTGACAGAAAAGATCCAGAGAAAAACATGTCTTCCAGTGAACCTTCTTCTTCTGGTGCTACTTCTGGTGCTGCTATACCATATGACTATGGATCCAATAACAGCAGTAAGAAAGCTGATTATGGAAAAATCCCAAAGTTCAATGGTGATCCTGAAGAATTTTCTTGGTGGAAAACCAACTTCTACAGCTATGTCATGGGTCTTGATGAAGAACTCTGGGACATACTTGAAGATGGTGTTGGTGACTTACATATTGATGACGAAGGTAAAGCCATTGACCGTAAACCCACACTGCTGCTCAAAAGAAGATCTACAAGAAACATCATATCATCAGAGGAGCTCTAGTCACTGCTATTCCTAAATCTGAATACATGAAGATGAGTGACAAATCTACTGCTAGAGCCATGTTTGCTTCTCTTTGTGCAAACTATGAAGGGAGCAAAAAGGTCAAGGAAGCTAAAGCTCTTCTATTAGTTCATCAGTATGAATTGTTCAAGATGAAAGAGGATGAAAGTATTGAGCAGATGTACTCAAGATTTCAAACTCTAGTATCTGGACTTCAGATACTAAAGAAGAGTTACATAGCTTCTGACCATGTTAGCAAGATCCTAAGGAGCTTAACCTCTAGATGGAGACCAAAGGTTACTGCAATTGAGGAAGCTAAGGATTTAAACACTTTAAGTGTTGAAGATCTTGTAAGCTCTCTCAAAGTTCATGAGTTGAGTCTCAATGAACATGAATCTTCAAGAAAGTCTAAAACCATTGCTTTAAAGTCAAAAGGAAGATCCTAAAAAGCTCTCAAGGTTGAAGAGTCTGAAAATGAATCTTCTGCTTCTGAAAGCTCTGAGGAAGATCCT